>OU744339.1:58539120-60939120 GCA_916610165.2 Gymnosoma rotundatum
TAGGGTGTAGTATGTGTGCTATTCCATATTTGACCAAAATGGTCATTTATCTCCTCAAGAAATTTCGCTGAAAAAGCATTTTTTTAAAACTTAATTTTCTCAAATCCCAAAATTATTTCAGATATTGGACTTATAGTGCCTATTATGGACCCTTCAGACTACCATGTGTATAGGGTGTAGTATGTGTGCTATTCCATATTTGACCAAAAATGGTCATTTATCTTCTCAAGAAATTTCGCTGGAAAAAGCATTTTTTAAAATTTAATTTTCTCAAATCCCAAAATTATTTCAGATATTGGACTAATAGTGCATTATTATGGACCCTTCAGACTACCATGTGTATAGGGTGTAGTATGTGTGCTATTCCATATTTGACCAATATGGTCATTTATCTCTCAAGAAATTTCGCTGAAAAAGCATTTTTTTAAAAATTTAATTTTCTCAAACTACCAAAATTATTTCAGATATTGGACTTATAGTGCCTTATTATGGACCCTTCAATCTACCATGTGTATAGGGTGTAGTATGTGTGCTTATTCCATATTTGACCAAAATGGTCATTTATCTTCTCAAGAAATTTCGCTGAAAAAGCATTTTTTAAAACTTAATTTTCTCAAATCCCAAAATTATTTCAGGATATTGGACTAATAGTGCATTATTATGGACCCTTCAGACTACCATGTGTATAGGGTGTAGTATGTGTGCTATTTCCATATTTGACCAAAATGGTCATTTATCTCCTCAAGAAATTTCGCTGAAAAAGCATTTTTTTAAAACTTAATTTTCTCAAATCCCAAAATTATTTTAGATATTGGACTATAGTGCCTTATTATGGAGCCTTCAGACTACCATGTGTATAGGGTGTAGTATGTGTGCTATTCCATATTTGACCAAAATGGTCATTTATCTCCTCAAGAAATTTCGCTGAAAAAAGCATTTTTTTAAAACTTAATTTTCTCAAATCCCAAAATTATTTCAGATATTGGACTAATAGTGCATTATTATGGACCCTTCAGACTATCATGTGTATAGGGTGTAGTATGTGTGCTATTCCATATTTGCCAATATGGTTATTTATTCTCAAGAAATTTCGCTGAAAAAGCATTTTTTTAAAACTTAATTTTCTCAAATCCCAAATTATTTCAGATATTGGACTTATAGTGCCTTATTATGGACCCTTCAGACTACCATGTGTATAGGGTGTAGTATGTGTGCTATTCCATATTTTTAAAACTTATTTTCTCAAATCCCAAAATTATTTCAGATATTGAACTTATAGTGCCTTATTATGGACCCTTCAGACTACCATGTGTATAGGGTGTAGTATGTGTGCTATTCCCTATTTGACCAAAATGGTCATTTATCTTCTCAAGAAATTTCGCTGAAAAAAACAATTTTTTAAAACTTGATTTTCTCAAATCCCAAAATTATTTCAGATATTGGACTTATAGTGCCTTATTATGGACCCTTCAGACTACCATGTGTATAGGGTGTAGTATGTGTGCTGTTCCATATTTGACCAAAATGGTCATTTATCTTCTCAAGAAATTTCGCTGAAAAACCATTTTTTTAAAACATAATTTTCTCAAATCCCAAAATTATTTCAGATATTGGACTTATAGTGCCTTATTATGGACCCTTCAGACCACCATGTGTATAGGGTGTAGTATGTGTGCTATTCCATATTTGACCACAATGGTCATTTATCTTCCCAAGAAATTTCGCTGAAAAAGCATTTTTTTAAAACTTAATTTTCTCAAATCCCAAAATTATTTCAGATATTGGACTTATAGTGCCTTATTATGGACCCTTCAGACTACCATGTGTATAGGGTGTAGTATGTGTGCTATTCCATATTTTACCAAAATGCTCATTTAGCTCCTCAAGAAATTTCGCTGAAAAAGCATTTTTTAAAACTTAATTTTCTCAAATCCCAAAATTATTTCAGATATTGGACTAATAGTGCCTTATTATGGACCCTTCAGACTACCATGTGTATAGGGTGTAGTATGTGTGCTATTCCATATTTGACCAAAATGGTCATTTATCTCCTCAAGAAATTTCGCTGAAAAAGCATTTTTTAAAACTTAATTTTCTCAAATCCTAAAATTATTTCAGATATTGGACTTATAGTGCCCTTATTATGGACCCTTCAGACTACCATGTGTATAGGGTGTAGTATGTGTGCTATTCCATATTTGACCAAAATGGTCATTTATCTTCTCAAGAAAATTTCGCTGAAAAAGCATTTTTTTAAAACTTACTTTTCTCAAATCCCAAAATTATTTCAGATATTGGACTAATAGTGCCTTATTATGGACCCTTCAGACTACCATGTGTATAGTGTGTAGTATGTGTGCTATTCCATATTTGACCTAAATGGTCATTTATTTTCTCAAGAAATTTCGCTGAAAAAGCATTTTTTTAAAACTTAATTTTCTCAAATCCCAAAGTTATTTCAGATATTGGACTTATAGTGCCTTATTATGGACCCTTCAGACTACCATGTGTATAGGGTGTAGTATGTGTGCTATTCCATATTTGACCAAAATGGTCATGGATCTTCTCAAGAAATTTCGCTGAAAAAGCATTTTTTTAAAACTTAATTTTCTCAAATCCCAAAATTATTTCAGATATTGGACTAATAGTGCCTTATTATGGACCCTTCAGACTACCACGTGTATAGGGTGTAGTATGTGTGCTATTCCATATTTGACCAAAATGGTCATTTATCTTCTCAAGAAATTTCGCTGAAAAAGCATTTTTTTAAAACTCAAATCCCAAAATTATTTCAGATATTGGACTAATAGTGCCTTATTATGGACCCTTCAGACTACCATGTGTATAGGGTGTAGTATATGTGCTATTCCATATTTGACCAAAATGGTCATTTATCTTCTTAAGAAATTTCGCTGAAAAAACAATTTTTTAAAACTTGATTTTCTCAAATCCCAAAATTATTTCAGATATTGGACTTATAGTGCCTTATTATGGATCCTTCAGACTACCATATGTATAGGGTGTAGTATGTGTGCTCTTCCATATTTGACCAAAATGGTCATTTATCTTCTCAAGAAATTTCGCTGAAAAAGCATTTTTTTAAAACTTAATTTTCTCAAATCCCAAAATTATTTCAGATACTGGACTTATAGTGCCTTATTATGGACCCTTCAGACTACCATGTGTATAGGGTGTAGTGTGTGTGCTATTCCATATTTGACCAAAATGGTCATTTATCTTCTCAAGAAATTTCGCTGAAAAAGCATTTTTTTAAAACTTAATTTTCTCAAATCCCAAAATTATTTCAGATATTGGACTTATAGTGCCTTATTATGGACCCTTAAGACTACCATGTGTATAGGGTGTAGTATGTGTGCTATTCCATATTTGACCAAAATGGTCATTTTTCTTCTCAAGAAATTTCGCTGAAAAAACATTTTTTTAAAACTTAATTTTCTCAAATCCCAAAATTATTTCAGATATTGGACTTATAGTGCCTTATTATGGACCCTTCAAATTACCATGTGTATAGGGTGTAGTATGTGTGCTACTCCATATTTGACCAAAATGGTCATTTATCTTCTAAAGAAATTTGGCTGAAAAAGCATTTTTTTAAAACTTAATTTTCTCAAATCCCAAAATTATTTCAGATATTGGACTTACAGTGCATTATTATAGACCCTTCAGACTATCATGTGTAGGGTGAAGTATGTGTGCTATTCCATATTTGACCAATATGGTCATTTATCTTCTCAAGAAATTTCGCTGAAAAAGCATTTTTTTAAAACTTAATTTTCTCAAATCCCAAAATTATTTCAGATATTGGACTTATAGTGCCTTATTATGGACCCTTCAGACTACCATTTGTATAGGGTGTAGTATGTGTGCTATTCCATATTTGACCAAAATGGTCATTTATCTTCTCAAGAAATTTCGCTGAAAAAGCATTTTTTTAAAACTTAATTTTCTCAAATCCCAAAATTATTTCAGATATTGGACTAATAGTGCATTATTATGGACCCTTTAGACTACCATGTGTATAGGGTGTAGTATGTGTGCTATTCCATATTTGACCAATATGGTCATTTATCTTCTCAAGAAATTTCGCTGAAAAAGCATTTTTTTAAAACTCAAATCCCAAAATTATTTCAGATATTGGACTAATAGTGCCTTATTATGGACCCTTCAGACTACCATGTGTATAGGGTGTAGTATATGTGCTATTCCATATTTGACCAAAATGGTCATTTATCTTCTTAAGAAATTTCGCTGAAAAAACAATTTTTTAAAACTTGATTTTCTCAAATCCCAAAATTATTTCAGATATTGGACTTACAGTGCCTTATTATAGACCCTTCAGACTATCATGTGTAGGGTGTAGTATGTGTGCTATTCCATATTTGACCAAAATGGTCATTTATCTCCTCAAGAAATTTCGCTGAAAAAGCATTTTTTTAAAACTTAATTTTCTCAAATCCCAAAATTATTTCAGATATTGGACTTATAGTGCCTTATTATGGACCCTTCAGACTACCATGTGTATAGGGTGTAGTATGTGTGCTATTCCATATTTGACCAAAATGGTCATTTATCTTCTCAAGAAATTTCGCTGAAAAAGCATTTTTTTAAAATTTAATTTTCTCAAATCCCAAAATTATTTCAGATATTGGACTAATAGTGCATTATTATGGACCCTTCAGACTACCATGTGTATAGGGTGTAGTATGTGTGCTATTCCATATTTGACCAATATGGTCATTTATCTTCTCAAGAAATTTCGCTGAAAAAGCATTTTTTTAAAAATTTAATTTTCTCAAATACCAAAATTATTTCAGATATTGGACTTATAGTGCCTTATTATGGACCCTTCAATCTACCATGTGTATAGGGTGTAGTATGTGTGCTATTCCATATTTGACCAAAATGGTCATTTATCTTCTCAAGAAATTTCGCTGAAAAAGCATTTTTTTAAAACTTAATTTTCTCAAATCCCAAAATTATTTCAGATATTGGACTAATAGTGCATTATTATGGACCCTTCAGACTACCATGTGTATAGGGTGTAGTATGTGTGCTATTCCATATTTGACCAAAATGGTCATTTATCTCCTCAAGAAATTTCGCTGAAAAAGCATTTTTTTAAAACTTAATTTTCTCAAATCCCAAAATTATTTTAGATATTGGACTAATAGTGCCTTATTATGGAGCCTTCAGACTACCATGTGTATAGGGTGTAGTATGTGTGCTATTCCATATTTGACCAAAATGGTCATTTATCTCCTCAAGAAATTTCGCTGAAAAAGCATTTTTTAAAACTTAATTTTCTCAAATCCCAAAATTATTTCAGATATTGGACTAATAGTGCATTATTATGGACCCTTCAGACTATCATGTGTATAGGGTGTAGTATGTGTGCTATTCCATATTTGACCAATATGGTTATTTATCTTCTCAAGAAATTTCGCTGAAAAAGCATTTTTTTAAAACTTAATTTTCTCAAATCCCAAAATTATTTCAGATATTGGACTTATAGTGCCTTATTATGGACCCTTCAGACTACCATGTGTATAGGGTGTAGTATGTGTGCTATTCCATATTTTTAAAACTTATTTTCTCAAATCCCAAAATTATTTCAGATATTGAACTTATAGTGCCTTATTATGGACCCTTCAGACTACCATGTGTATAGGGTGTAGTATGTGTGCTATTCCCTATTTGACCAAAATGGTCATTTATCTTCTCAAGAAATTTCGCTGAAAAAACAATTTTTTAAAACTTGATTTTCTCAAATCCCAAAATTATTTCAGATATTGGACTTATAGTGCCTTATTATGGACCCTTCAGACTACCATGTGTATAGGGTGTAGTATGTGTGCTGTTCCATATTTGACCAAAATGGTCATTTATCTTCTCAAGAAATTTCGCTGAAAAACCATTTTTTTAAAACATAATTTTCTCAAATCCCAAAATTATTTCAGATATTGGACTTATAGTGCCTTATTATGGACCCTTCAGACCACCATGTGTATAGGGTGTAGTATGTGTGCTATTCCATATTTGACCACAATGGTCATTTATCTTCCCAAGAAATTTCGCTGAAAAAGCATTTTTTTAAAACTTAATTTTCTCAAATCCCAAAATTATTTCAGATATTGGACTTATAGTGCCTTATTATGGACCCTTCAGACTACCATGTGTATAGGGTGTAGTATGTGTGCTATTCCATATTTTACCAAAATGCTCATTTAGCTCCTCAAGAAATTTCGCTGAAAAAGCATTTTTTAAAACTTAATTTTCTCAAATCCCAAAATTATTTCAGATATTGGACTAATAGTGCCTTATTATGGACCCTTCAGACTACCATGTGTATAGGGTGTAGTATGTGTGCTATTCCATATTTGACCAAAATGGTCATTTATCTCCTCAAGAAATTTCGCTGAAAAAGCATTTTTTAAAACTTAATTTTCTCAAATCCTAAAATTATTTCAGATATTGGACTTATAGTGCCTTATTATGGACCCTTCAGACTACCATGTGTATAGGGTGTAGTATGTGTGCTATTCCATATTTGACCAAAATGGTCATTTATCTTCTCAAGAAATTTCGCTGAAAAAGCATTTTTTTAAAACTTACTTTTCTCAAATCCCAAAATTATTTCAGATATTGGACTAATAGTGCCTTATTATGGACCCTTCAGACTACCATGTGTATAGTGTGTAGTATGTGTGCTATTCCATATTTGACCTAAATGGTCATTTATTTTCTCAAGAAATTTCGCTGAAAAAGCATTTTTTTAAAACTTAATTTTCTCAAATCCCAAAGTTATTTCAGATATTGGACTTATAGTGCCTTATTATGGACCCTTCAGACTACCATGTGTATAGGGTGTAGTATGTGTGCTATTCCATATTTGACCAAAATGGTCATGGATCTTCTCAAGAAATTTCGCTGAAAAAGCATTTTTTTAAAACTTAATTTTCTCAAATCCCAAAATTATTTCAGATATTGGACTAATAGTGCCTTATTATGGACCCTTCAGACTACCACGTGTATAGGGTGTAGTATGTGTGCTATTCCATATTTGACCAAAATGGTCATTTATCTTCTCAAGAAATTTCGCTGAAAAAGCATTTTTTTAAAACTCAAATCCCAAAATTATTTCAGATATTGGACTAATAGTGCCTTATTATGGACCCTTCAGACTACCATGTGTATAGGGTGTAGTATATGTGATATTCCATATTTGACCAAAATGGTCATTTATCTTCTTAAGAAATTTCGCTGAAAAAACAATTTTTTAAAACTTGATTTTCTCAAATCCCAAAATTATTTCAGATATTGGACTTATAGTGCCTTATTATGGATCCTTCAGACTACCATATGTATAGGGTGTAGTATGTGTGCTCTTCCATATTTGACCAAAATGGTCATTTATCTTCTCAAGAAATTTCGCTGAAAAAGCATTTTTTTAAAACTTAATTTTCTCAAATCCCAAAATTATTTCAGATACTGGACTTATAGTGCCTTATTATGGACCCTTCAGACTACCATGTGTATAGGGTGTAGTGTGTGTGCTATTCCATATTTGACCAAAATGGTCATTTATCTTCTCAAGAAATTTCGCTGAAAAAGCATTTTTTTAAAACTTAATTTTCTCAAATCCCAAAATTATTTCAGATATTGGACTTATAGTGCCTTATTATGGACCCTTAAGACTACCATCTGTATAGGGTGTAGTATGTGTGCTATTCCATATTTGACCAAAATGGTCATTTTTCTTCTCAAGAAATTTCGCTGAAAAAACATTTTTTTAAAACTTAATTTTCTCAAATCCCAAAATTATTTCAGATATTGGACTTATAGTGCCTTATTATGGACCCTTCAAATTACCATGTGTATAGGGTGTAGTATGTGTGCTACTCCATATTTGACCAAAATGGTCATTTATCTTCTAAAGAAATTTGGCTGAAAAAGCATTTTTTTAAAACTTAATTTTCTCAAATCCCAAAATTATTTCAGATATTGGACTTACAGTGCCTTATTATAGACCCTTCAGACTATCATGTGTAGGGTGAAGTATGTGTGCTATTCCATATTTGACCAATATGGTCATTTATCTTCTCAAGAAATTTCGCTGAAAAAGCATTTTTTTAAAACTTAATTTTCTCAAATCCCAAAATTATTTCAGATATTGGACTTATAGTGCCTTATTATGGACCCTTCAGACTACCATTTGTATAGGGTGTAGTATGTGTGCTATTCCATATTTGACCAAAATGGTCATTTATCTTCTCAAGAAATTTCGCTGAAAAAGCATTTTTTTAAAACTTAATTTTCTCAAATCCCAAAATTATTTCAGATATTGGACTAATAGTGCATTATTATGGACCCTTTAGACTACCATGTGTATAGGGTGTAGTATGTGTGCTATTCCATATTTGACCAATATGGTCATTTATCTTCTCAAGAAATTTCGCTGAAAAAGCATTTTTTTAAAAATTTAATTTTCTCAAATACCAAAATTATTTCAGATATTGGACTTATAGTGCCTTATTATGGACCCTTCAAACTACCATGTGTATAGGGTGTAGTATGTGTGCTATTCCATATTTGACCAAAATGGTCATTTATCTTCTCAAGAAATTTCGCTGAAAAAGCATTTTTTTAAAACTTAATTTTCTCAAATCCCAAAATTATTTCAGATATTGGACTAATAGTGCATTATTATGGACCCTTCAGACTACCATGTGTATAGGGTGTAGTATGTGTGCTATTCCATATTTGACCAAAATGGTCATTTATCTCCTCAAGAAATTTCGCTGAAAAAGCATTTTTTTAAAACTTAATTTTCTCAAATCCCAAAATTATTTCAGATATTGGACTAATAGTGCCTTATTATGGACCCTTCAGACTACCATGTGTATAGGGTGTAGTATGTGTGCTATTCCATATTTGACCAAAATGGTCATTTATCTTCTCAAGAAATTTCGCTGAAAAAGCATTTTTTTAAAACTTAATTTTCTCAAATCCCAAAATTATTTCAGATATTGGACTTATAGTGCCTTATTATGGACCCTTCAGACTACCATGTGTATAGGGTGTAGTATGTGTGCTATTCCATATTTTTAAAACTTATTTTCTCAAATCCCAAAATTATTTCAGATATTGAACTTATAGTGCCTTATTATGGACCCTTCAGACTACCATGTGTATAGGGTGTAGTATGTGTGCTATTCCCTATTTGACCAAAATGGTCATTTATCTTCTCAAGAAATTTCGCTGAAAAAACAATTTTTTAAAACTTGATTTTCTCAAATCCCAAAATTATTTCAGATATTGGACTTATAGTGCCTTATTATGGACCCTTCAGACTACCATGTGTATAGGGTGTAGTATGTGTGCTGTTCCATATTTGACCAAAATGGTCATTTATCTTCTCAAGAAATTTCGCTGAAAAACCATTTTTTTAAAACATAATTTTCTCGAATCCCAAAATTATTTCAGATATTGGACTAATAGTGCCTGTAATACATGCACTATGCTGCGGATATTGTTATACCATGGTTAATTCCGATATACACAGCATGTATTACATGGTCGTATATCCCTGAACCGTGGACTTTTTGCTCTGTTGTCTTCATTCCCAAGGGAGGGAAGACTTCGCACACTGAACCGAAGGACTTTAGACCTATAAGTCTATCCTCCTTCCTTTTGAAAACTCTGGAACGGATAATTGACCTTCACTTGAGAAGGACGATTAATACGGACCGACTCTCCGCCTCTCAACACGCGTATGTCAAGGGCAGATCTGTTGAGACGGCACTACACACGCTTGTGGGATGCATAGAGAAATCCCTAGAGCATAAGGAATATACATTGGTTGCCTTTCTAGATATAGAAGGGGCATTTAACAATGTGAAACCAGAGGCCATCACGGTGGCCCTGGAGGGACTGAACGTAAGTCGGTCGATTATAGGCTTTGTATGGAATCTATTGACAAATAGGGTCATTACTACCAGCATGGGGCTAGCTACCATACACAGGGTAGCTAAGCGAGGTACACCACAAGGGGGGGTATTATCTCCCCTTCTCTGGAACCTCGCCATGAACGCATTACTGACAGAAATGGACTGCAAGGGGTTCAGGACTGTGGCATATGCGGATGACGTTGCGGTTGCTGTATCGGGAAAATATCTCGACACGCTATCGCAACGTCTACAAACGGCGCTAGGCTGCGTCAGTAGGTGGTGTACTGAGAGTGGGCTTAGCGCGAACGCTAGGAAAACGGAGCTTGTGCTTTTCACGAGAAGAAACAAGATTCCGGCCTTTCCACTACCACTCCTTAATGGAGTGGAGCTTGGGTTGTCTGACAGAGCGAAGTATCTAGGTATCATCCTGGACTCCAAACTGTCGTGGACCCCAAATGTCCGCTTTAGGGCGGACAGGGCCTCAGTGGCTTCGTATGTGTGTAGGAGGGCCGCAGGCAAACACTGGGGTATTAACCCGAGGACGTCGTACTGGCTCTTTGACACGGTAATAAAACCTATACTAATGTATGGGGCGCTAGTATGGTGGCCCGCATTGGGCAAACTGGCTAACTGCAGTATATTGAACAGGGTACTGCGCACCTCGGCCTTGATGGTCACTGGTGCAATACGCACTAACCCCGTCGGGGGCCCTTTTTACAATGCTGCACTGGCTGCCGGTTGATCTTATGGCCAAACAATTGGCCATGAACTCGGCGGTCAGACTGGATGCAGCGGTGGCATGGAGGTCAGGGGACTTTGTACATCCGGCCATCTTGGGCCATTCCTCGGTTATTCCTGACAACATCGATTACTGCACTCCCACCCCCATGTCCGACATTGATTTCGCGGCATCAACGTCAGGCACGTCGAGTATGCCTCATGGAGATGTGCTTGATGTCTATACTGACGGGTCAAAATCGGACACGGGGGTCGGAGGGGGCGTCTTCATCCCTAGATTTAGTATCAGGATGAAGTTCAGGCTTAATGATCAATGCAGCGTGGTACAAGCTGAGATCTCAGCCATTAGAAGGGCGGCTTGCTGGATGAGGTACCACAGGATATACGGAGAGGATATCCGAATTTGTACTGACAGCAAGGCCGCGATTAACTCCCTATCGGGTGTCTATACGACATCCAGATTGGTTCGTGAATGCCGGACATATCTCAATGAGATGGCGAGACATTCCAACCTGGAACTGATTTGGGTGCCAGCTCACTCGAGCGTACCCGGAAATATGGTCGCGGACGAACTCGCCAGACTTGGAGCCCGGTTGGAAGACCGAGAAATAGATCCACTGGTGGGGGTCCCTTTAAGATGCTGTAAAGCTATATTACGGCAGGAACTCTTCAGGGCTGCACAGTCTAGGTGGTCTGAAGAGGTTACCTGCAGGGTCTCGAGGACACTGTGGCCTCAGTACGATAGTGGAAGATCCGCAAATCTACTGAGGTTTCCTCGGGGGCAGCTGGGCACACTGGTGGCCGTGCTGACAATGCACTGCGTCATTGGTGCTCACGCTAGGAGACTGAATCTTCCTCATCATGACTACTGTAGAAGTTGTCAAGATGAGGAGGAGGAGGAAACGGTGGAGCATCTGCTCTGCCACTGCCCGGCTCTTTGTGGGAATAGAGCGGCTATTTTTGGCAGTCCGAGACTGCATGGTCTTCCAGACTTATCCGTCTGCGATGTTTCTAGGATAAACTTGTTTATCCGGTCTTCGGGGTGGTTTGGATGTGGATCTTTTGATGGTGCCGTAGGGACCTCAATCTGATCTCTGCACATCCTGTTTCCAGGCAACACAATGGGACCTTTGGGACCCAAGTGAGTCGGTCTTCCTTTTTGCGCCGACGGCCTGTACAACCTAACCTATTATGGACCCTTCAGACTACCATTTGTATAGGGTGTAGTATGTGTGCTATTCCATATTTGACCAAAATGGTCATTTATCTTCTCAAGAAATTTCGCTGAAAAAGCATTTTTTTAAAACTGAATTTTCTCAAATCCCAAAATTATTTCAGATATTGGACTTATAGTGCCTTATTATGGACCCTTCAGACTACCATGTGTATAGGGTGTAGTATGTGTGCTGTTCCATATTTGACCAAAATGGTCATTTATCTTCTCAAGAAATTTCGCTGAAAAAGCATTTTTTTAAAACATAATTTTCTCAAATCCCAAAATTATTTCAGATATTGGACTTATAGTGCCTTATTATGGACCCTTCAGACCACCATGTGTATAGGGTGTAGTATGTGTGCTATTCCATATTTGACCACAATGGTCATTTATCTTCTCAAGAAATTTCGCTGAAAAAGCATTTTTTTAAAACTTAATTTTCTCAAATCCCAAAATTATTTCAGATATTGGACTTATAGTGCCTTATTATGGACCCTTCAGACTACCATGTGTATAGGGTGTAGTATGTGTGCTATTCCATATTTTACCAAAATGCTCATTTAGCTCCTCAAGAAATTTCGCTGAAAAAGCATTTTTTAAAACTTAATTTTCTCAAATCCCAAAATTATTTCAGTAACCTATTATGGACCCTTCAGACTACCATGTGTATAGGGTGTAGTATGTGTGCTATTCCATATTTGACCAAAATGGTCATTTATCTTCTCAAGAAATTTCGCTGAAAAAGCATTTTTTTAAAACTGAATTTTCTCAAATCCCAAAATTATTTCAGATATTGGACTTATAGTGCCTTATTATGGACCCTTCAGACTACCATGTGTATAGAGTGTAGTATGTGTGCTATTCCATATTTGACCAAAATGGTCATTTATCTTCTCAAGAAATTTCGCTGAAAAAGCATTTTTTTAAAACTTAATTTTCTCAAATCCCAAAATTATTTCAGATATTGGACTTATAGTGCCTTATTATGGACCCTTCAGACTACCATGTGTATAGGGTGTAGTATGTGTGCTATTCCATATTTTACCAAAATGCTCATTTAGCTCCTCAAGAAATTTCGCTGAAAAAGCATTTTTTAAAACTTAATTTTCTCAAATCCCAAAATTATTTCAGATATTGGACTAATAGTGCCTTATTATGGACCCTTCAGACTACCATGTGTATAGGGTGTAGTATGTGTGCTATTCCATATTTGACCAAAATGGTCATTTATCTTCTCAAGAAATTTCGCTGAAAAAGCATTTTTTTAAAACTTACTTTTCTCAAATCCCAAAATTATTTCAGATATTGGACTAATAGTGCCTTATTATGGGCCCTTCAGACTACCATGTGTATAGTGTGTAGTATGTGTGCTATTCCATATTTGACCTAAATGGAAATTTATTTTCTCAAGAAATTTCGCTGAAAAAGCATTTTTTTAAAACGTAATTTTCTCAAATCCCAAAGTTATTTCAGATATTGGACTTATAGTGCCTTATTATGGACCCTTCAGACTACCATGTGTATAGGGTGTAGTATGTGTGCTATTCCATATTTGACCAAAATGGTCATTTATCTTCTCAAGAAATTTCGCTGAAAAAGCATTTTTTTAAAACTTAATTTTCTCAAATCCCAAAATTATTTCAGATATTGGACTAATAGTGCCTTATTATGGACCCTTCAGACTACCTCGTGTATAGGATGTAGTATGTGTGCTATTCCATATTTGACCAAAATGGTCATTTATCTTCTCAAGAAATTTCGCTGAAAAAGCATTTTTTTAAAACTCAAATCCCAAAATTATTTCAGATATTGGACTAATAGTGCCTTATTATGGACCCTTCAGACTACCATGTGTATAGGGTGTAGTATATGTGCTATTCCATATTTGACCAAAATGGTCATTTATCTTCTTAAGAAATTTCGCTGAAAAAACAATTTTTTAAAACTTGATTTTCTCAAATCCCAAAATTATTTCAGATATTGGACTTATAGTGCCTTATTATGGATCCTTCAGACTACCATGTGTATAGGGTGTAGTGTGTGTGCTATTCCATATTTGACCAAAATGGTCATTTATCTTCTCAAGAAATTTCGCTGAAAAAGCATTTTTTTAAAACTTAATTTTCTCAAATCCCAAAATTATTTCAGATATTGGACTTATAGTGCCTTATTACGGACCCTTAAGACTACCATGTGTATAGGGTGTAGTATGTGTGCTATTCCATATTTGACCAAAATGGTCATTTTTCTTCTCAAGAAATTTCGCTGAAAAAACATTTTTTTAAAACTTAATTTTCTCAAATCCCAAAATTATTTCAGATATTGGACTTATAGTGCCTTATTATGGACCCTTCAAATTACCATGTGTATAGGGTGTAGTATGTGTGCTACTTCATATTTGACCAAAATGGTCATTTATCTTCTAAAGAAATTTGGCTGAAAAAACATTTTTTTAAAACTTAATTTTCTCAAATCCCAAAATTATTTCAGATATTGGACTTACAGTGCCTTATTATAGACCCTTCAGACTATCATGTGTAGGGTGTAGTATGTGTGCTATTCCATATTTGACCAAAATGGTCATTTATCTCCTCAAGAAATTTCGCTAAAAAAGCATTTTTTAAAACTTAATTTTCTCAAATCCCAAAATTATTTCAGATATTGGACTAATAGTGCCTTATTATGGAGCCTTCAGACTACCATGTGTATAGGGTGTAGTATGTGTGCTATTCCATATTTGACCAAAATGGTCATTTATCTCCTCAAGAAATTTCGCTGAAAAAGCATTTTTTAAAACTTAATTTTCTCAAATCCCAAAATTATTTCAGATATTGGACTAATAGTGCATTATTATGGACCCTTCAGACTATCATGTGTATAAGGTGTAGTATGTGTGCTATTCCATATTTGACCAATATGGTCATTTATCTTCTCAAGAAATTTCGCTGAAAAAGCATTTTTTTAAAACTTAATTTTCTCAAATCCCAAAATTATTTCAGATATTGGACTTATAGTGCCTTATTATGGACCCTTCAGACTACCATGTGTATAGGGTGTAGTATGTGTGCTATTCCATATTTGACCAAAATGGTCATTTATCTTCTCAAGAAATTTCGCTGAAAAAGCATTTTTTTAAAACTTAATTTTCTCAAATCCCAAAATTATTTCAGATATTGGACTAATAGTGCATTATTATGTACCCTTCAGACTACCATGTGTATAGGGTGTAGTATGTGTGCTATTCCATATTTGACCAATATGGTCATTTATCTTCTCAAGAAATTTCGCTGAAAAAGCATTTTTTTAAAAATTTAATTTTCTCAAATACCAAAATTATTTCAGATATTGGACTTATAGTGCCTTATTATGGACCCTTCAAACTACCATGTGTATAGGGTGTAGTATGTGTGCTATTCCATATTTGACCAAAATGGTCATTTATCTTCTAAATAAATTTCGCTGAAAAAGCATTTTTTTAAAACTTAATTTTCTCAAATCCCAAAATTATTTCAGATATTGGACTTATAGTGCCTTATTATGGAACCTTCCGACTACCATGTGTATAGGGTGTAGTATGTGTGCTATTCCATATTTGACCTAAATGGTCATTTATCTCCTCAAGAAATTTCGCTGAAAAAGCATCTTTTAAAACTTAATTTTCTCAAATCCCAGAATTATTTCAGATATTGGACTTATAGTGCCTTATTATGGACCCTTCAGACTACCATGTGTATAGGGTGTAGTATGTGTGCTATGCCATATTTAACCAAAATGGTCATTTATCTTCTCAAGAAATTTCGCTGAATAAGCATTTTTTTAAAACTTAATTTTCTCAAATCCTAAAATTATTTCAAATATTGGACTAATAGTGCCTTATTATGGACCCTTCAGACTACCATGTGTATAGGGTGTAGTATGTGTGCTTTTCCATATTTGACCAAAATGGTCATTTATCTTCTCAAGAAATTTCGCTGAAAAAGCATTTTTTTAAAACTTAATTTTCTCAAATCCTAAAATTATTTCAAATATTGGACTAATAGTGCCTTATTATGGACCCTTCAGACTACCATGTGTATAGGGTGTAGTATGTGTGCTTTTCCATATTTGACCAAAATGATCATTTATCTCCTTAAGAAATTTCGCTGAAAAAACATTTTTTTAAAACTTAATTTTCTGAAATCCCAAAATTATTTCAGATATTGGACTTATAGTGCCTTATTATGGACCCTTCAGACTACCATGTGTATAGGGTGTAGTATGTATGCTATTCCATATTTGACCAAAATGGTCATTTATCTTCTCAAGAAATTTCGCTGAAAAAGCATTTTTTAAAACTTAATTTTCTCAAATCCCAAAATTATTTCAGATATTGGACTAATAGTGCATTATTATGGACCCTTCAGACTACCATGTGTATAGGGTGTAGTATGTGTGCTATTCCATATTTGACCAATATGGTCATTTATCTTCTCAAGAAATTTCGCTGAAAAAGCATTTTTTTAAAACTTAATTTTCTCAAATCCCAAAATTATTTCAGATATTGGACTTATAGTGCATTATTATGGACCCTTCAGACTACCATGTGTATAGGGTGTAGTATGTGTGCTATTCCATATTTTTAAAACTTAATTTTCTCAAATCCCAAAATTATTTCAGATATTGGACTTATAGTGCCTTATTATGGACCCTTCAGACTACCATGTGTATAGGGTGTAGTATGTGTGCTATTCCATATTTGACCAAAATGGTAATTTATCTTCTCAAGAAATTTCGCTGAAAAAGCATTTTTTTAAAACTTAATTTTCTCAAATCCCAAAATTATTTCAGATATTGGACTTATAGTGCCTTATTATGGACCCTTCCGACTACCATGTGTATAGGGTGTAGTATGTGTGCTATTCCATATTTGACCTAAATGGTCATTTATCTCCTCAAGAAATTTCGCTGAAAAAGCATTTTTTTAAAAATTTAATTTTCTCAAATCCCAAAATTATTTCAGATATTGGACTTATAGTGCCTTATTATGGACCCTTCAAACTACCATGTGTATAGGGTGTAGTATGTGTGCTATTCCATATTTGACCAAAATGGTAATTTATCTTCTAAAGAAATTTCGCTGAAAAAGCATTTTTTTAAAACTTAATTTTCTCAAATCCCAAAATTATTTCAGATATTGGACTTATAGTGCCTTATTATGGACCCTTCAGACTACCATGTGTATAGGGTGTAGTATGTGTGCTTTTCCATATTTGACCAAAATGGTCATTTATCTCCTCAAGAAATTTCGCTGAAAAAACATTTTTTTAAAACTTAATTTTCTGAAATCCCAAAATTATTTCATATATTGGACTTATAGTGCCTTATTACGGACCCTTCAGACTACCACGCGTATAGGGTGTAGTATGTGTGCTATTCCATATTTGACCAAAATGGTCATTTATCTCCTCAAGAAATTTCGCTGAAAAAGCATTTTTTAAAACTTAATTTTCTCAAATCCCAAAATTATTTCAGAGATTGGACTTATAGTGCCTTATTATGGACCCTTCAGACTACCATGTCTATAGGGTGTAGTATGTGTGCTATTCCATATTTGACCAAAATGGTCATTTATCTTCTCAAGAAATTTCGCTGAAAAAGCATTTTTTTAAAACTTAATTTTCTCAAATCCCAAAATTATTTCAGATATTGGACTAATAGTGCATTATTATGGACCCTTCAGACTACCATGTGTATAGGGTGTAGTATTTGTGCTATTCCACATTTGACCAATATGGTCATTTATCTTCTCAAGAAATTTCGCTGAAAAAGCATTTTTTTAAAAATTTAATTTTCTCAAATCCCAAAATTATTTCAGATATTGGACTTATAGTGCCTTATTATGGACCCTTCAAACTACCATGTGTATAGGGTGTAGTATGTGTGCTATTCCATATTTGACCAAAATGGTCATTTATCTTCTAAAGAAATTTCGCTGAAAAAGCATTTTTTTAAAACTTAATTTTCTCAAATCCCAAAATTATTTCAGATATTGGACTTACAGTGCCTTATTATAGACCCTTCAGACTACCATGTGTATAGGGTGTAGTATGTGTGCTATTCCATATTTGACCAAAATGGTCATTTATCTTCTCAAGAAATTTCGCGGAAAAAGCATTTTTTAAAACTTAATTTTCTCAAATCCCAAAATTATTTCAGATATTGGACTAATAGTGACTTATTATGGACCCTTCAGACTACCATGTGTATAGGGTGTAGTATGTGTGCTATTCCATATTTGACCAAAATGGTAATTTATCTCCTCAAGAAATTTCGCTGAAAAAGCATTTTTTAAAACTTAATTTTCTCAAATCCCAAAATTATTTCAGATATTGGACTTATAGTGCCTTATTATGGACCCTTCAGACTACCATGTGTATAGGGTGTAGTATGTGTGCTATTCCATATTTGACCAAAATGGTCATTTATCTTCTCAAGAAATTTCGCTGAAAAAGCATTTTTTAAAACTTAATTTTCTCAAATCACAAAATTATTTCAGATATTGGACTAATAGTGCATTATTATGGACCCTTCAGACTACCATGTGTATAGGGTGTAGTATGTGTGCTATTCCATATTTGACCAATATGGTCATTTATCTTCTCAAGAAATTTCGCTGAAAAAGCATTTTTTTAAAACTTAATTTTCTCAAATCCCAAAATTATTTCAGATATTGGACTTATAGTGCCTTATTATGGACCCTTCAGACTACCATGTGTATAATGTGTAGTATGTGTGCTATTCCATATTTGACCAAAATGGTCATTTATCTTCTCAAGAAATTTCGCTGAAAAAGCATTTTTTTAAAACTTAATTTTCTCAAATCCCAAAATTATTTCAGATATTGGACTAATAGTGCATTATTATGGACCCTTCAGACTACCATGTGTATAGGGTGTAGTATGTGTGCTATTCCATATTTGACCAATATGGTCATTTATCTTCTAAAGAAATTTCGCTGAAAAAGCATTTTTTTAAAACTTAATTTTCTCAAATCCCAAAATTATTTCAGATATTGGACTTACAGTGCCTTATTATAGACCCTTCAGACTACCATGTGTATAGGGTGTAGTATGTGTGCTATTCCATATTTGACCAAAATGGTCATTTATCTCCTCAAGAAATTTTGCTGAAAAACCATTTTTTAAAACTTAATTTTCTCAAATCCCAAAATTATTTCAGATATTGGACTAATAGTGCCTTATTATGGACCCTTCGGACTACCATGTGTATAGGGTGTAGTATGTGTGCAAAGAGAACGGGTGTGCTTTGAACTGAGCTCCGCAGTTTATTTTAATTTATTTAAATAAACACAATCCTTATACTTGATAAACGGAAATTTACAAGTGTTAAACAAAAATTAACAAAAACTTTAACAATTTTTAAATAAATCACACCATAAAACATATATAAAATAAACATAAACAATATTCTTTTTCCTACTTGGCTTGGTTTTAAGTGAAATAAAGTCTGTTTCTTAAACAAGTGAATCATAAACAAAGAACAAAAAAAAAAAAAAACAAAAAAAAACAAATACATCACATACAAGAACAAATTTGGATGTTTTAAAAACAAGTGAACAAAGCAAAATAACAATTTTTACAACAATAATAACTCCTAGTTACAAGCAATCATACATGCATAACTTTATCTTCTTTTGATAGTTTGGTTAATGACGTTTAACAGTTTGAAATTCATTGCTTGAAAAGTTTGGTAACATATGTGCATTTCACCCGTTAATTTAAAATTTTTGCTTTCTAGTTATTTATTGAGAAAATAAAATTTCTTAAAGTGCTCAACAAAACGAGAAATAATTTCGCCAATACAACATTTTCTAAATTATAAACAAGCTCTAATTTCTACAATAAATAAAGTCGCTGGTATAATTCAACTCCATGTATAATTTAAGAAACAAAAATAAGATGGCTGCTAATACAGAAGAGTTTCGTTCAACAACTACATCAACTTTTGGCACTCCCCCTCATAGTCACACACAAGAGAGTTTACAAAATTGTCAATTTGGTAGTTCACGCCTAGCCCATATAGACTCACCCTTCAAGATGATAAATATTATGGATAAACGTTTCGAGCGACTCACTGAGCAAATTGAATGCGTGATAGAGAAAAAACTCAGCGAATACAGGGAAGAGTTATTAAGTCATCTAGATAAGAGACTGAATATTATAAAGAATGAACTACTTCTAATTAATGAAAGAGTTTCTGCTCTAGAAACAGTTGCAATTGATGTTAAAATTATGCAGCAGGAAATTGCATCCTTAAAACTCAAGGAATGACTGGTCATGTGAGTGAGCTACAGAATAAAATAAAGAAATTAAAGATTCAATCACTAAAACATTCAAATTCTGTTGTTGCCTGTGATATACGTATAAACCGCATTCCTTTTACTGCAAATGAAGACCTTCACTCCATATTTGACACTATCTGTAAAACATTAAATATTCCTACGCTTAAATTGCAATCTATTCATCGTTTACATAATAGAAATAGCAGAAACACTGGTAACCCTCCTGATAGTGTAATAATTGCAAAATTAATGTCGCCGTATGATAAAAATTTTCTTCCGAAATCCTTAAGTGTTTATAAAAATCAGAATTCTAACTTAACCTTAGATATTTTTGGTTTTCATTCTGATGGGAAAAACAAATATTTTTACCTGCATGAAAACCTTACAACTGAAAATTTCAAAATACTTCGGGAAGCAGTCAGTATGAAAAAGCTGAAACGTCTACAGTCAGCGTATTCTTTTCGAGGGCTTGTTTATGTCAAACGAGTGGATGCTAATAACCCAATTTGCGTTGAAAGCATTGACGCTCTTAATCAAATTTTTTGCTCAAATGAAGACGCTAGATTATTATCTTGACATAATGATATATTGTTTAATAGTCTTGTTAACTAAAAATGTTGTTATTGCTTCTATTATTTCAATTGTTATGACCTTAATTATCTTTACTAATATTGTTATTATTATGATTATTTTTATTATAATTACCATGACTGTTATTTTTATGAACCGATGTGTAACTCTACTTAATGTTTTCTATTTGTACTCCTTTAATCTTTACAGCTATTTTTCATACCTCTATTGTTCTATATTCTCACGTGTAACATTCTTTGTTCTTGACTCTGTCTATGTAATGGTTTTTGATGTGTCAGCTTGATCGAAGATATGGTGTTGCTGAAAGGAATTCTGCTTTATTGAATATTCTCTCTAAACAAAGAAATGGTTTAAACATAGTTCACTTCAATGCTAGGAGTCTGCATGGTTTAAAGTTAGATGATGTGAGGTTTACCTTTGAAAATTCAAATATTGATGTTATTTGTGTAACTGAAACTTGGTTTCATAATGATGTGTCTACTGCTTATTATGGTATAAAGGGATATACTCTCTATCATAACAATAGGAGTGACAAAATAGGTGGTGGCGTAGCTATATATTGCAAGTCCAGTATTAAATCTGAATATGTCAGCAAGTCAATCAACCTTGAACCAGGAGTTGAATTTCTTAACATTGAAATTTATGACAATAAAACTAGAGTTCTGGTGTCATGTGTATATAACCCCAAAAAAAATATGATCTTAGTCCTTTTTTACTGATTTTGACACCTATATTATAGATTATAATTTTTATGTCACTTGTGGGGATTTTAATATTAATTTGTTCAGTGATGATAATCATAAAGCAAATTTGCTTAACTACGTAAGTTCGGTTGGTCTCTCAATTGTTAATCGCCAAATGCCTACACGTTTTTCAAAACATAGTGTCCCAAGCTTACTTGATTTGTTTCTGCTATCAGATACTAACTGCTTACTGTTATTTGATCAAATATCATTTGTATCATATCATGACCTTCTGTTTTGCTCTGTTAATATAAATCTTAATAAAACTGAGACTTCACGTTTGATATCGTATAGAGACTTTAAATCAATTAATTATTCTATGTTATTTTCTGACCTTCTTAATCACAACTTAACTGATTGCTGGTATGAGTCAACAGTAGATGATAAGTTAGATGTATTTCTAACATCAGTTCTAGAAATTTATAACCAACATTTACCAGTGCGTACTTTTTACATCAAAAGTTGTTCTTGTCCGTGGTTTAATACAACTGTGAAGCAGTCAATTCGTGAGCGCAATTTCTGTTATAATAGATGGAAAAAAAAACCCATCTAATTGTAACAGAGCTTTATATAACAGGGTTAGAAATCGAGCTAACTTGGCTACAAGAGAAGCAAAGAAACTTTATTTTTCACGAAAGCTAAGCACGTCCTTACCATCTGGTAAGCTTTGGAAAAATATCAAAAGTTTAGGAGTCTTTTCGAGAGGAAACTCGGATTGCCTTTTAGATCCTAAAACTCTAAACGAGTTCTTTTCTGTAAATGATCCAAACAAACCGGACTTATATACTATTCAGCCTACTTATTATTGCTCGAATAAGTTCCGGTTCTCCACTGTTTCTGATGACGAAGTCTTTAGAACTGTGATGAGCATTCGCTCTAATGCTATTGGTGAGGATGGTGTATGAATACGATTTCTAAAAATAATTTTACCGTATGTTGTTGGATTTATTACACATATCATAAATCATTGCTTCACAACTTCTACCTTTCCTAAAGTATGGAAAATTGGCAGGATTATACCGGTTGCAAAAACGAACTTACCGTCTGCCCTTAGTGACTTTAGGCCAATAAGTATACTGCCTGTTCTTGGAAAAGTTTGTGAAACAATAATGTCTCAACAAATGATTGATTTCATCAATGTGAATTGTTTGCTGTCTCCGCTGCAATCTGGGTTTCGTTCAAACCATAGTTGTACTACTGCAGTGCTAAAAGTAAATGATGATATCAGACCGGCTTATGATATGGATGACTTTTCCCTTATGTGCTTATTAGATTTCTCAAAGGTTTGATAGAGTTAATCATGCAATTCTTTGTAAAAAACTAGAATGCTTCTTTAGGTTTGACCACTGCGCAGTGTT
This sequence comes from Gymnosoma rotundatum, assembly GCA_916610165.2. Lineage (NCBI taxonomy): Eukaryota > Metazoa > Arthropoda > Insecta > Diptera > Tachinidae > Gymnosoma > Gymnosoma rotundatum. The sequence continues at coordinate 58,562,076 of OU744339.1, forward strand.
GCCAATAAGAAACTACTTATCTGAACGTTTACAGAAAGTGGTTGTTGGTTCGAGGGAGTCAAGCTTTATGTGCGTGAATTCTGGAGTTCCACAAGGCTCAGTTCTTGGGCCTTTGCTGTTCAGTATTTTTATCAACGATATTTTTAATGTAGTTAAATTTGTTAATATTCATGCGTATGCTGATGATATCCAACTTTACACATGTTGCCGCATTGGTCTTGTTGACGATATATGTTATAAACTTAATGAGGACCTAAATGATGTTTGCATGTGGGCTAAAAGGAACAACCTTACGCTTAACCCAACCAAATCGGTTCTATTACCCATTAGCAGGAACAAGCTCCATTTCAACCAGCTTCCAACTGTTAAGTTAGGTGATACTCCACTTGTTTATGTGGAAAAGTTAAATATTTAGGATTTATCCTCAACTCGTCGTTAACATGCTGTGATCACATTAACAATACAGTGCGTAGAGTGTATCTAACACTACGTAATTTAAGAATAACCTCAAATTACACACCAATAGATGTAAAGAAACGTCTTGTATTACAACTAATTGTACCTATTATCACTAGCTCTGCTGAGGTATATAGCAAATTAGACTCGAATTGGCTTCATAAGTTAGAAGTTTCATTCAACAATGCTACGCGATATGTATATGGTATTCACAGATTTCACAGTATCTCGTCCTGGAGAAGTATGATTCTTGGTTGTGACCTATTGGACTATCTAAAAATGCGCAACTTGATTTTTCTGCACAAATTAATAAGTATCCAATCACCTGGCTATTTGTTTAACAAAATCTCATTTGGAAGGTCAGCCTGGGGTTTGTTGTTAATACCACCAAGGTACAACCATCTAAACGCAAGTAGATTCTTCTTCATCAATGCCATAAATCTCTGGAACTCATTATCCGCAAACATAAAACTCATTGCTGACAGACAGGGTTTTAAGAAATCCCTCATGGAATTTTTTATACGTGATATATAGTCCGACTCATTCTCCCTCTTTCTATCTTATTCTTCATCGACTAAATTTTTCTAATAAAGTTATTCTATTCCATCTTTCTTTTTTTATATTCTTGATAAATATTTTAATTTTTATTATTATTCCATTCCTTATTATTTATTTAGTTTTTTTTGTTTTTAATTTATTTGTTTTCTTAATTTTTAAATTTTTTGTTAGTTTTTAATACAAATTGCTATATTGTAATTTTTATGTAATACCATTACCCGTTATGTAATACCACTGGACTGTAAAAGAATTTCATTCTTAAAGTCATGATAGGTAAATAAATAAATAAAAATAAATAAATAAAGAATTATACGATCTGACTGGCTAAACTTTTCACTTTTTCCATATTTGACCAAAATGGTCATTTATCTTCTCAAGAAATTTCGCTGAAAAAGCATTTTTTTAAAACTTAATTTTCTCAAATCCCAAAATTATTTCAGATATTGGACTAATAGTGCATTATTATGGACCCTTCAGACTACCATGTGTATAGGGTGTAGTATGTGTGCTATTCCATATTTGACCAAAATGGTCATTTATCTCCTCAAGAAATTTCGCTGAAAAATCATTTTTTAAAACTTAATTTTCTCAAATCCCAAAATTATTTCAGATATTGGACTTATAGTGCCTTATTATGGACCCTTCAGACTACCATGTGTATAGGGTATAGTATGTGTGCTATTCCATATTTGACCAAAATGGTCATTTATCTTCTCAAGAAATATCGCTGAAAAAGCATTTTTTTAAAACTTAATTTTCTCAAATCCCAAAATTATTTCAGATATTGGACTAATAGTGCATTATTATGGACCCTTCAAACTACCATGTGTATAGGGTGTAGTATGTGTGCTATTCCATATTTGACCAATATGGTCATTTATCTTCTCAAGAAATTTCCCTGAAAAAGAATTTTTTTAAAACTTAATTTTCTCAAATCCCAAAATTATTTCAGATATTGGACTTATAGTGCCTTATTATGGACCCTTCAAACTACCATGTGTATAGGGTGTAGTATGTGTGCTATTCCATATTTGACCAATATGGTCATTTATCTTCTCAAGAAATTTCGCTGAAAAAGAATTTTTTTAAAACTTAATTTTCTCAAATCCCAAAATTATTTCAGATATTGGACTTATAGTGCCTAATTATGGACCCTTCACTCTACCATGTGTATAGGGTGTAGTATGTGTGCTATTCCATATTTGACCAAAATGGTCATTTATCTTCTCAAGAAATTTCGCTGAAAAAGCATTTTTTTAAAACTTAATTTTCTCAAATCCCAAAATTATTTCAGATATTGGACTTATAATGCCTTATTATGGACCCTTAAGACTACCATGTGTATAGGGTGTAGTATGTGTGCTATTCCATATTTGACCAAAATGGTCATTTATCTTCTCAAGAAATTTCGCTGAAAAAGCATTTTTTTAAAACTTAATTTTCTCAAATCCCAAAATTATTTCAGATATTGGACTTATAGTGCCTTATTATGGACCCTTCAAACTACCATGTGTATAGGGTGTAGTATGTGTGCTATTCCATATTTGACCAATATGGTCATTTATCTTCTCAAGAAATTTCGCTGAAAAAGCATTTTTTTAAAACTTAATTTTCTCAAATCCCAAAATTATTTCAGATATTGGACTTATAGTGCCTAATTACGGACCCTTCAGACTACCATGTGTATAGGGTGTAGTATGTGTGCTATTCCATATTTGACCAAAATGGTCATTTATCTTCTCAAGAAATTTCGCTGAAAAAGCATTTTTTTAAAACTTAATTTTCTCAAATCCCAAAATTATTTCAGATATTGGACTTATAGTGCCTTATTATGGACCCTTAAGACTACCATGTGTATAGGGTGTAGTATGTGTGCTATTCCATATTTGACCAAAATGGTCATTTATCTTCTCAAGAAATTTCGCTGAAAAAGCATTTTTTTAAAACTTAATTTTCTCAAATCCCAAAATTATTTTAGATATTGGACTTATAGTGCCTTATTATGGACCCTTCAAACTACCATGTGTATAGGGTGTAGTATGTGTGCTATTCCATATTTGACCAAAATGGTCATTTATCTTCTAAAGAAATTTCGCTGAAAAAGCATTTTTTTTAAACTTAATTTTCTCAAATCCCAAAATTATTTCAGATATTGGACTTACAGTGCCTTATTATAGACCCTTCAGACTACCATGTGTATAGGGTGTAGTATGTGTGCTATTCCATATTTGACCAAAATGGTCATTTATCTCCTCAAGAAATTTCGCTGAAAAAGCATTTTTTAAAACTTAATTTTCTCAAATCCCAAAATTATTTCAGATATTGGACTTATAGTGCCTTATTATGGACCCTTCAGACTACCATGTGTATAGGGTATAGTATGTGTGCTATTCCATATTTGACCAAAATGGTCATTTATCTTCTCAAGAAATATCGCTGAAAAAGCATTTTTTTAAAACTTAATTTTCTCAAATCCCAAAATTATTTCAGATATTGGACTTATAGTGCCTTATTATGGACCCTTCAGACTACCATGTGTATAGGGTGTAGTATGTGTGCTATTCCATATTTTTAAAACTTAATTTTCTCAAATCCCAAAATTATTTCAGATATTGGACTTATAGTGCCTTATTATGGACCCTTCAGACTACCATATGGATAGGGTGTAGTATGTGTGCTATTCCATATTTGACCATGATAAAATATATAGCAAGCCTTGAACAACATGTATGAAGTTATTTAAAATTTTTATGTACTGCCTTTTTTTTATTCATTCTCATTGTGAACTTCATATCGTTTAAATCAAATTAAATTTCTTTTATATTTTAAACTAAATTTCAAACCAAAATAAAATTTATCAGGTTATGGGCCCAGAACCCTATAGCGCACTCCATTTTTAAAAAGAAAAAGTGTAAAGGATAAAAAAACAAAAAATTTTAAATTACAAGCAAAATGAGTGCTCCTGCAATCCAAATTGAAAAATTGGATGAGCATAATTATGACAGCTGGTCTATTCAGATGCGGAGTGTATTGATACATAGCGGTTTCTGGAAAATTGTTAATGGTGTGGTCAAGAAACCAGCAGAGGCTTCAGAAATATCCACATGGGAATCAAATGATGAGAAAGCATTGGCGTCCATATTTTTGAGTGTTAAGCCAACACAGTTGGGGTACATACGTAGTTGTACAACGTCTCATGAAGCATGGAAAAAATTGGAAGGGATATATATGCCTCGTGGTCCAATACAGAAAGTTTTCTTATACAAAAGATTAGTTAACCTGAAATTGGCAGAGAATGGTAATGTAGTTCAACATGTAAATGAGTTTACGGAAATCTGTGAGAAGCTGGAGGAAGTGAACATAAAAATCCAGAAGGGGCTTCTCGTTATTATGTTATTGTCAAGTCTTCCCAAAGAATTCGATAATTTTGTCATAGCAATGGAAACGCGTGACGATCTTCCTAAATTGCCTATTTTAAAACAGAAGCTTTTGGAAGAAGGAAAAAGCGGTGTGAAAAAGAAGAAGAACCAATACAGCAAGCATTTACAGCAAGAGCGTTCACTAAAAAAGACGATAAGAAATTAAGAAATAACAACAGCAAGAATTTTAAAGGTAAATGTTTTGTGTGTGGGACAACGGGACACTACGCTAATAAATGTAAAAAGGTAAAAAATAACGAAAAGACCCAAGCAATGGCAATGCTAGCAGCGACAGATGCATCAGCTTACGATAGTAAAAAATGGTATGTTGATAGTGGAGCCTCATCGCATATGTGCAACAGTCGCGAAATGTTCCACAATTTTCAAGAGCACAACGAGATCATCTCACTGGCTGGCAACAAACACATAAGTGCGATAGGAAAAGGTGATCTATACCTTAAATATAAGAACTACAATATTTTACTTGAAAATGTTTTGTACTCTCCGGTGATACAAGCAAACTTTATTTCTGTAAGTAAAGCTGTTGGTAGAGGTTTGACCGTGCATTTTGATGCAAAAAGGGCAACGATTAAGAGAGCAGACGGAGATGTTGTTTTGAAAGCTGAGCGAAAAAATAATATGTTTGAATTCAACAACAATATAAAACATAGGTTATTTTATTCACGCAACGATAAGACTTATGTTTGGCACTATCGATACGGACATTTGAATTTCAAAAGCCTTTCTGATTTATTTCATAAGAAAATGGTAAATGGCATGAAGTTGGAGAGCACAGATATGACAGATTGTAAAACTTGTATGTTGAGTAAAATTCATACTTTGCCATTTCCTAAGGAGTCAGATACAAAATCAAAAGAGTTATTGGAACTTGTTCATTGTGATGTGTGTGGACCATTTCGTGAAAGATCTGTAGCAGGTTCGAAATACTTTGTTTCTTTCATAGACGACAAGTCGAGAAGAATTTTTGTTTATTTCATTACAAACAAAAGTGACGTGTTTGAAAAATTTAAAGCTTTTAAAGCTATGGTCGAACGTCAAACCGCATGTTAAATAAAAGCAATACGAACTGATAAGGGGAAAGAATTCGTAAATTCAAGTTTCAACAACTTTTTAGAGACAGAAGGAATCAGTAGACAGCTAACTGTCCCCTATACGCCCCAGCAAAATGGAGTCGCAGAGCGAGCAAACAGAACTCTGGTAGAGATGGCGAGATCGATGATGGTGCATGCTAACGTTAAAAGATTTTTATGGGCAGAGGCAGTAAACACCGCAGTTTACATTAGAAACAGGTGCCCAACACGATATCTTCAGAACATGACACCATACGACGCATGGACTGGGAGAGAGCCTAGTGTTCAACATTTAAGAGTTTTAGGTTGCTGTGCTGTTGCTCTTGATAAAACTGGGTCTAAATAAAAGTTCGATGCTAAAGGAAATGAATACATAATGGTCGGGTATTCAAACGTAGCGAAAGCATACCGTTTATACGATGTTAAAAAACACAAAGTGTTCGAGCATCGTGACGTACTTTTTAATGAAGTCACTTTCGGAAGTGATGACGTCACAAGCGAAACCAAGGACGATTATGCTAAGGACTTTATGAGTCTTACGTTTGACTGCCAAAAGGAACAAACTGTTGATTCTGTTGAAGATAACACCAATGTGCTAAATGAAGATGAGGACGATAATCTTGATGATAGTTTTAATACTGCTGATGAAGCTGATAAAGAAGATGAAAACATTAAACTAGCGCCAATTATAAGGCCAGGTAGGCCAAGAATATTACGAACGGGTAAGCCTGGAAGACCAAAAAAGCAGTACAATGAATTGTGTACTGCTATAGATGAAAATTTACCACAATCTCTTGAACAGGCACTTTCTAGCAAAGATAGCGAGAAATGGATTAATGCAATGAATGCTGAATTTGATGCTCTTCGAAAAAACAAAACGTGGTCCTTAGTGGATCTTCCAAGTGGTAAAAAAGCTATTCCCTGCAAGTGGGTTTACACAATTAAGAAGGATGCTAACGGTAAAATTGAAAGGTATAAGGCGCGTTTGGTAGCGAAAGGATGTAGGCAACGTTTTGGAATAGATTTCTATGAAACATTTTCCCCTTTTGCACGTTATTCAACAATTCGAATTCTCTTAGCTTTAGCAGTAAAAGAAAGAATGCACCTTCATCAACTTGATGTAAGCACGGCATATTTGAATAGCAACTTGCAAGATGAAGTATATATGCAACAACCGGATAACTTTGAAGACAAAAGGCACCCAAACAAAGTTTTACGACTCCATAAAGCGATTTATGGTCTAAAGCAAAGCGGAAAAGAATGGAATGCAAAATTAGACTCAACTCTCCGCAAATTAAATCTTATACCATGCAACAATGAGCCTTGCTTATATAAGGGTGAACGAAATGGAAAACTAATTCTTATTGCAGTGTATGTTGATGATTTAATTGTGGGCTGCTCTGATAAGTCTATTGTTATCGACATAAAGAAAAGCATTTCTCAAGCATTTGATATCAAAGACAAGGGTCAATTGCGGTATTTTTTGGGTATGGAAATTGAGCGCGAAGGTGAAGTCGGGCCAATAAAGCTATGTCAGAGCCAGTATATTCGTGACACGTTAAAGCAATACAACATGGAAAACTGTAAACCCGTATACGTACCTTTGGAAGCAGGATATCAGGTTAGTTGCAGTAATGAATGTGAAAAAGCTGATCAACACGCATATCAGTCATTAGTTGGTACGCTAATGTATCTTGCAATCTGTACGCGACCGGACATTTTGCACTCCGTTTGTAAAATGGCTCAAAGAAACACTGAGTCACATAAAGAGCACATGACCAAACTGAAGCATATCCTTCGTTACTTGGCTGGAACTATTGACGTAAAATTACAGTTTAATGATGGAACCAACAACTTAGAAGGATTTGTGGATGCTGATTGGGGTGGAAATTATGATGACAGAAAATCATTCACAGGCTTCACATTTTATTTTTGTGGATGTCTCATTACATGGGAGTCCAGGAAGCAGTCATCAGTGGCACTTAGCAGTACAGAAGCCGAGTATATGGCAGTTTCAGATGCAGCGAAAGAAGCAATTTATTTAAAACGGCTTCTACAGGAGATTAGTGCAATCGATGATGGTCCAGTAGTTATTCACGTTGATAATCAAGGAGCACAAAAGTTAGCTGAAAACCCTATATATCACAAGAGGAGCAAGCATATCGACATTAGATTTCACCACATACGAGAGTTAGTTCAAAACAAAGAGGTTAAATTAGAATATTGTCCAACCGCTGATATGATTGCTGATGTGATGACGAAGAATTTATCAAGAGTAAAACACTTTAATTTTGTAAATTTAATGAATTTAAAATGATTACTTTTTGTGAAATAACATTCATCCATGTTGAGGAGGAGTGATAAAATATATAGCAAGCCTTGAACAACATGTATGAACTTATTTAAAATTTTTATGTATTGCCTTTTTTTTTATTCATTCTCATTGTGAACTTCATTTCTTGGACTAATAGTGCCTTATTATGGACCCTTCAGACTACCATGTGTATAGGGTGTAGTATGTGTGCTATTCCATATTTGACCAAAATGGTCATTTATCTTCTCAAGAAATTTCGCTGAAAAAGCATTTTTTTAAAACTTAATTTTCTCAAATCCCAAAATTATTTCAGATATTGGACTTATAGTGCCTTATTATGGACCCTTCAGACTACCATGTGTATAGGGTGTAGTATGTGTGCTATTCCATATTTTTAAAACTTATTTTCTCAAATCCCAAAATTATTTCAGATATTGAACTTATAGTGCCTTATTATGGACCCTTCAGACTACCATGTGTATAGGGTGTAGTATGTGTGCTATTCCCTATTTGACCAAAATGGTCATTTATCTTCTCAAGAAATTTCGCTGAAAAAACAATTTTTTAAAACTTGATTTTCTCAAATCCCAAAATTATTTCAGATATTGGACTTATATTGCCTTATTATGGACCCTTCAGACTACCATGTGTATAGGGTGTAGTATGTGTGCTGTTCCATATTTGACCAAAATGGTCATTTATCTTCTCAAGAAATTTCGCTGAAAAACCATTTTTTTAAAACATAATTTTCTCAAATCCCAAAATTATTTCAGATATTGGACTAATAGTGCCTGTAATACATGCACTATGCTGCGGATATTGTTATACCATGGTTAATTCCGATATACACAGCATGTATTACATGGTCGTATATCCCTGAACCGTGGACTTTTTGCTCTGTTGTCTTCATTCCCAAGGGAGGGAAGACTTCGCACACTGAACCGAAGGACTTTAGACCTATAAGTCTATCCTCCTTCCTTTTGAAAACTCTGAAACGGATAATTCACCTTCACTTGAGAAGGACGATTAATACGGACCGACTCTCCGCCTCTCAACACGCGTATGTCAAGGGCAGATCTGTTGAGACGGCACTACACACGCTTGTGGGATGCATAGAGAAATCCCTAGAGCATAAGGAATATACATTGGTTGCCTTTCTAGATATAGAAGGGGCATTTAACAATGTGAAACCAGAGGCCATCACGGTGGCCCTGGAGGGACTGAACGTAAGTCGGTCGATTATAGGCTTTGTATGGAATCTATTGACAAATAGGGTCATTACTACCAGCATGGGGCTAGCTACCATACACAGGGTAGCTAAGCGAGGTACACCACAAGGGGGGGTATTATCTCCCCTTCTCTGGAACCTCGCCATGAACGCATTACTGACAGAAATGGACTGCAAGGGGTTCAGGACTGTGGCATATGCGGATGACGTTGCGGTTGCTGTATCGGGAAAATATCTCGACACGCTATCGCAACGTCTACAAACGGCGCTAGGCTGCGTCAGTAGGTGGTGTACTGAGAGTGGGCTTAGCGCGAACGCTAGGAAAACGGAGCTTGTGCTTTTCACGAGAAGAAACAAGATTCCGGCCTTTCCACTACCACTCCTTAATGGAGTGGAGCTTGGGTTGTCTGACAGAGCGAAGTATCTAGGTATCATCCTGGACTCCAAACTGTCGTGGACCCCAAATGTCCGCTTTAGGGCGGGCAGGGCCTCAGTGGCTTCGTATGTGTGTAGGAGGGCCGCAGGAAAACACTGGGGTATTAACCCGAGGACGTCGTACTGGCTCTTTGACACGGTAATAAAACCTATACTAATGTATGGGGCGCTAGTATGGTGGCCCGCATTGGGCAAACTGGCTAACTGCAGTATATTGAACAGGGTACTGCGCACCTCAGCCTTGATGGTCACTGGTGCAATACGCACCACCCCGTCGGGGGCCCTTTTTACAATGCTGCACTGGCTGCCGGTTGATCTTATGGCCAAACAATTGGCCATGAACTCGGCGGTCAGACTGGATGCAGCGGTGGCATGGAGGTCAGGGGACTTTGTACATGCGGCCATCTTGGGCCATTCCTCGGTTATTCCTGACAACATCGATTACTGCACTCCCACCCCCATGTCCGACATTGATTTCGCGGCATCAATATCAGGCACGTCGAGTATGCCTCATGGAGATGTGCTTGATGTCTATACTGACGGGTCAAAATCGGACACGGGGGTCGGAAGGGGCGTCTTCATCCCTAGATTTAGGATCAGGATGAAGTTCAGGCTTAATGATCAATGCAGCGTGGTACAAGCTGAGATCTCAGCCATTAGAAGGGCGGCTTGCTGGATGAGGTACCACAGGATATACGGAGAGGATATCCGAATTTGTACTGACAGCAAGGCCGCGATTAACTCCCTATCGGGTGTCTATACGACATCCAGATTGGTTCGTCAATGCCGAACATATCTCAATGAGATGGCGAGACATTCCAACCTGGAACTGTTTTGGGTGCCAGCTCACTCGAGCGTACCCGGTAATATGGTCGCGGACGAACTCGCCAGACTTGGAGCCCGGTTGGAAGACCGAGAAATAGATCCACTGGTGGGGGTCCCTTTAAGATGCTGTAAAGCTATATTACGGCAGGAACTCTTCAGGGCTGCACAGTCTAGGTGGTCTGAAGAGGTTACCTGCAGGGTCTCGAGGACACTGTGGCCTCAGTACGATAGTGGAAGATCCGCAAATCTACTGAGGTTTCCTCGGGGCAGCTGGGCACACTGGTGGCCGTGCTGACAGGGCACTGCGTCATTGGCGCTCACGCTAGGAGACTGAATCTTCCTCATCATGACTACTGTAGAAGTTGTCAAGATGAGGAGGAGGAGGAAACGGTGGAGCATCTGCTCTGCCACTGCCCGGCTCTTTGTGGGAATAGAGCGGCTATTTTTGGCAGTCCGAGACTGCATGGTCTTGCAGACTTATCCGTCTGCGATGTTTCTAGGATAAACTTGTTTATCCGGTCTTCGGGGTGGTTTGGATGTGGATCATTTGATGGTGCCGTAGGGACCTCAATCTGATCTCTGCACATCCTGTTTCCAGGCAACACAATGGGACCTTTGGGACCCAAGTGAGTCGGTCTTCCTTTTTGCGCCGACGGCCTGTACAACCTAACCTATTATGGACCCTTCAGACTACCATGTGTATAGGGTGTAGTATGTGTGCTATTCCATATTTGACCAAAATGGTCATTTATCTTCTCAAGAAATTTCGCTGAAAAAGCATTTTTTTAAAACTGAATTTTCTCAAATCCCAAAATTATTTCAGATATTGGACTTATAGTGCCTTATTATGGACCCTTCAGACTACCATGTGTATAGAGTGTAGTATGTGTGCTGTTCCATATTTGACCAAAATGGTCATTTATCTTCTCAAGAAATTTCGCTGAAAAAGCATTTTTTTAAAACATAATTTTCTCAAATCCCAAAATTATTTCAGATATTGGACTTATAGTGCCTTATTATGGACCCTTCAGACCACCATGTGTATAGGGTGTAGTATGTGTGCTATTCCATATTTGACCACAATGGTCATTTATCTTCTCAAGAAATTTCGCTGAAAAAGCATTTTTTTAAAACTTAATTTTCTCAAATCCCAAAATTATTTCAGATATTGGACTTATAGTGCCTTATTATGGACCCTTCAGACTACCATGTGTATAGGGTGTAGTATGTGTGCTATTCCATATTTTACCAAAATGCTCATTTAGCTCCTCAAGAAATTTCGCTGAAAAAGCATTTTTTAAAACTTAATTTTCTCAAATCCCAAAATTATTTCAGATATTGGACTAATAGTGCCTTATTATGGACCCTTCAGACTACCATGTGTATAGGGTGTAGTATGTGTGCTATTCCATATTTGACCAAAATGGTCATTTATCTCCTCAAGAAATTTCGCTGAAAAAGCATTTTTTAAAACTTAATTTTCTCAAATCCTAAAATTATTTCAGATATTGGACTTATAGTGCCTTATTATGGACCCTTCAGACTACCATGTGTATAGGGTGTAGTATGTGTGCTATTCCATATTTGACCAAAATGGTCATTTATCTTCTCAAGAAATTTCGCTGAAAAAGCATTTTTTTAAAACTTACTTTTCTCAAATCCCAAAATTATTTCAGATATTGGACTAATAGTGCCTTATTATGGACCCTTCAGACTACCATGTGTATAGTGTGTAGTATGTGTGCTATTCCATATTTGACCTAAATGGTCATTTATTTTCTCAAGAAATTTCGCTGAAAAAGCATTTTTTTAAAACTTAATTTTCTCAAATCCCAAAGTTATTTCAGATATTGGACTTATAGTGCCTTATTATGGACCCTTCAGACTACCATGTGTATAGGGTGTAGTATGTGTGCTATTCCATATTTGACCAAAATGGTCATTTATCTTCTCAAGAAATTTCGCTGAAAAAGCATTTTTTTAAAACTTAATTTTCTCAAATCCCAAAATTATTTCAGATATTGGACTAATAGTGCCTTATTATGGACCCTTCAGACTACCACGTGTATAGGATGTAGTATGTGTGCTATTCCATATTTGACCAAAATGGTCATTTATCTTCTCAAGAAATTTCGCTGAAAAAGCATTTTTTTAAAACTCAAATCCCAAAATTATTTCAGATATTGGACTAATAGTGCCTTATTATGGACCCTTCAGACTACCATGTGTATAGGGTGTAGTATATGTGCTATTCCATATTTGACCAAAATGGTCATTTATCTTCTTAAGAAATTTCGCTGAAAAAACAATTTTTTAAAACTTGATTTTCTCAAATCCCAAAATTATTTCAGATATTGGACTTATAGTGCCTTATTATGGATCCTTTAGACTACCATGTGTATAGGGTGTAGTATGTTTGCTCTTCCATATTTGACCAAAATGGTCATTTATCTTCTCAAGAAATTTCGCTGAAAAAGCATTTTTTTAAAACTTAATTTTCTCAAATCCCAAAATTATTTCAGATACTGGACTTATAGTGTCTTATTATGGACCCTTCAGACTACCATGTGTATAGGGTGTAGTATGTGTGCTATTCCATATTTGACCAAAAATGGTCATTTATCTTCTCAAGAAATTTCGCTGAAAAAGCATTTTTTTAAAACTTACTTTTCTCAAATCCCAAAATTATTTCAGATATTGGACTAATAGTGCCTTATTATGGACCCTTCAGACTACCATGTATATAGGGTGTAGTATGTGTGCTATTCCATATTTGACCTAAATGGTCATTTATTTTCTCAAGAAATTTCGCTGAAAAAGCATTTTTTTAAAACTTAATTTTCTCAAATCCCAAAGTTATTTCAGATATTGGACTTATAGTGCCTTATTATGGACCCTTCAGACTACCATGTGTATAGGGTGTAGTATGTGTGCTATTCCATATTTGACCAAAATGGTCATTTATCTTCTCAAGAAATTTCGCTGAAAAAGCATTTTTTTAAAACTTAATTTTCTCAAATCCCAAAATTATTTCAGATATTGGACTAATAGTGCCTTATTATGGACCCCTCAGACTACCACGTGTATAGGGTGTAGTATGTGTGCTATTCCATATTTTTAAAACTTAATTTTCTCAAATCCCAAAATTATTTCAGATATTGGACTTATAGTGCCTTATTATGGACCCTTCTGACTACCATGTGTATAGGGTGTAGTATGTGTGCTATTCCATATTTGACCAAAATGGTCATTTATCTTCTCAAGAAATTTCGCTGAAAAAGCATTTTTTTAAAACTTAATTTTCTCAAATCCCAAAATTATTTCAGATATTGGACTTATAGTGCCTTATTATGGACCCTTCCGACTACCATGTGTATAGGGTGTAGTATGTGTGCTATTCCATATTTTTAAAACTTAATTTTCTCAAATCCCAAAATTATTTCAGATATTGGACTTATAGTGCCTTATTATGGACCCTTCAGACTACCATGTGTATAGGGTGTAGTATGTGTGCTATTCCATATTTGACCAAAATGGTCATTTATCTTCTCAAGAAATTTCGCTGAAAAAGCATTTTTTTAAAACTTAATTTTCTCAAATCCCAAAATTATTTCAGATATTGGACTTATAGTGCCTTATTATGGACCCTTCAGACTACCATGTGTATAGGGTGTAGTATGTGTGCTTTTCCATATTTGACCAAAATGGTCATTTATCTTCTCAAGAAATTTCGCTGAAAAAGCATTTTTTTAAAACTTAATTTTCTTAAATCCCAAAATTATTTCAGATATTGGACTTATAGTGCCTTATTATGGACCCTTCAGACTACCATGTGTATAGGGTGTAGTATGTGTGCTATTCCATATTTGACCAAAATGGTCATTTATCTCCTCAAGAAATTTCGCTGAAAAAGCATTTTTTAAAACTTAATTTTCTCAAATCCCAAAATTATTTCAGATATTGGACTAATAGTGCATTATTATGGACCCTTCAGACTACCATGTGTATAAGGTGTAGTATGTGTGCTATTCCATATTTGACCAAAATGGTCATTTATCTCCTCAAGAAATTTCGCTGAAAAAGCATTTTTTAAAACTTAATTTTCTCAAATCCCAAAATTATTTCAGATATTGGACTTATAGTGCCTTATTATGGACCCTTCAGACTACCATGTGTATAGGGTGTAGTATGTGTGCTATTCCATATTTGACCAATATGGTCATTTCTTCTTCTCAAGAAATGATGAAAAATGAGTGTTTTATTATAACCCATTTTAATACCAAAGTAGAACGGGGTGTTTTAATTTTAGGAACTGGTATAACCCTGCCGATTTCCCATAGTTTTGGAAATTCCGAATATGTGATAAGAGAGTTAATTATATATGTAAAATATTTTGCTATATATGGAAAAATTAGTTTGAGCAACCTAAGTGGAATGCCAACTGGGCCAATTGCGGTAGATTTAATGCTATTTAAGGCTTCAAATACTTCATATTCAATTTATAAATAGCCTATTTTATTTAATTAAAAAATATAATCTAGGAGGGTTGGTCACAACACATTAATGCTGACCTAAGTTTAGCAGGTAAGAAACCAAATGTAATTATTAATACATATAATATTAAGAATTCTGTCTTGCTTCAACCTTAAAAGCATATTAAAGTCTTACACATAAGTAAAAACAAAATTCGCGTTCGCTACCAACACGAAATTGTTGTTTCTAATTAGCTACATAAACTACAAATTACAAAACCGTACTATAGAGAACACGTACTGATCGAAGCATCGATGCGAGGTATTCGTGTATAGAACAAAGAGCTAATAGTGTTGTGTATGTCAAGATCTTTGTTTAACATACGGTTTTTAATTATCATGTTCATGTGATGTTCAAACTTGCAGTGATGTCAACTATTTATTTTTTTAGCAGTAACTATATAAATTTTGCCATAATATAAAGTTGCACTAAGGCACTTAGGCATTATAAGAACACGTCACAAGCTCAAAACAGCACGCTCAATTCAGGTACTTGGCTTAGTTCTCATTGTAACATGTACAAACTTAAATTTAAGGTTCTCGGCATATTTTTTCTTGTTTATTGTTAAATTTGAGGTTTTTAGTTGCCCTAATAAAACAATTAAGATACAATTCTTGCTTATTGTACACACAAAATAATAATATGAGTGCAAGTGTTGTAAAAGTGACAAACATTTTAAAAATGTACATTGAATAAAAATTGTTGTAGGCAAATTAGTATTTGCCCTATTTTTCAAATTTTTGCTACCTGTAAAGGGTACAACTTAGCAGGCTGGAAAAAATTAAACTCATATTTGTTACAAATCTTTTTCTACGTTGGAAGTGTCACCATTATTATTTTTTTCTTTTACGTATGTATATACATAAGAAAACTTAAAATAATTTTCAAATACTCGTCGTAGAAAAAAGTGGACCTGATTTTTGAAGTACACTTCCACTAAGAAAAAAATATGAATTAGCAGATAGTAATAAGGACAATAAGCCAAATTTCTATTCATTTTTACCATAAAATAATTGGTACTGAATTTAATTTTAAAAATGCAACACGCGGTAATAATCTTAAAATACTAGATTTTAATATTTCTCTTGTGTCATTATCTTTTCTAATATTTCAAGCCTTGGTCAGCTTTTAAAATAAAAATATCGATTACTTTCTTCTATTTCTTCAATATTTCGCCACGCCGTTGAGTGGCATCTTCAGGAAACAGGAAACAAAAATATTAATAATTAGTTTTTACAAACATATTAAAAAAAGGTTCAAGGCTTTCTGTTTTTTCTGTCGTGGTTAATAACTGTATGAAAATTCCCAAACTTATTATATATATATATTCCCTACAAAAGTTAAAAAAATATTTTATTTTCAAAAAACTAGCTTTTATCGTAAAAATATTTTGAGCGGAAATTTTAAAAGTTAAAGTAAGCATCACCGAAAACATATGTTGTCATATAGTTTAACATATCATTCACACGGTTTGTATTGATTTACATATGGAAAATCTGACTTTACATATGACTGTATTGTTATTAAAAAAAAAAACAATCTCCTCGGCAAAAAAAATATAATACTATAATTCATTTTAACATACATATGTATGTATTGTGCTTTTAATTTAGTCTGCGAATTATATTCCTCTGATTAAATAAAATAATTATAATAATTAAAATGTTTTTTAAAACTATTATTAAATACTTTTTGATATTTTCTTACTTTGCAATTGCAATTTGTTAAGCTGCAACAAATATTGAAAATGAATTTAATTCACAAAGACATTATTTACATGTTTACATTATTTACATGTTTACTTAAAAACAAACACAAGTCTTAAAAAATCACAAAATTAAAAAAAAAACACTTTTTTGAGCTTATATTACAATTTCAGTACAACGCCCCATAATGTAGTGTATGTATTGTTTTCCGTACTAGTGGAAATAGGTCTTCGTCCTTATAGCCCAATATATTTTTATACAGCTATAGGGGACCAGCTTGATGAATACGCGTTCAAAAGCACTTAGTGAAATAAAACAAGGCGGTGATGCCGACTTATGATAGATTAAACCACATTTAAATTTATTTCACTTAAAGCGTTCTTATATACTATTTTAATTTTGTTCCTTACTTTCTCTTACACTGTGTTATTCTTACCATGTGTCAACATCAATGTCAGCATTTTTGGTGCAAGAGTAACTTACACATTTATGCATTGCATTGCAGATATGCTGGCTGTGTAACAGGGTGGACTCATAACAAGTGTTATAAAGGTTGTTCCTATATGAGGTACACTACAATAACTTCTGCCTGCGTGCGTACTAAATCCACTTATTACCTCACTTAATTCCTCACGACGAGCTTTACGGGCGCATACCTCCTGAAAAGTTTTAATCGATTACAATATGATAGTGTCCAACTCGTTTAGCTGTGCGGCCTTGCCGTTTTTCCCCGCGAAGAGGATGTTGGAGCTTCTACGAGCGATACTAAACTGAAAGAGTCAGCGTACACTGTAGATGGCTGTGTCAGCCAAATTGATTCTTTCGATTCACAAAATTCCTCGGAAACTGTGTTTATTTCAAAATAGCAGTCTAATAGTGCTGCACACTTTGTCTCATTCTAAAAAAGTATAGAGGTACTTATAATCACCAATCAAGCACCACTTCCTGCGACAGCCTCTTATTTCTTTCAAGAACCGCTAACTTAAATTTCTACATCGCTTTATTGCGGTATTTCCTGTTCATCAAAATATAAAAATTCTTTAAATAATAACAAAACTAACTAAACTTCTACTTGCCATCAGCTACCAAATTACTTGCTACTAACTAACTCCATAATTTTACCTTCATCCATTTTTTTTAACTACATATATTGATAGTTATGTAAAGAAATTAAAAACAAATAAAAAACTTAAAAGCTGAAAACTGAAATTAAAACAAATCTGTGAATTCAGCATCAGCTGCTTATGGTTATGGCGCAAAACCAAAATTCAATTGGTATATGTACATATATGGTTATATGGCAATGACACTATTGTAAGTCAGCAATAATCGATTAAAGTGATGCCCATAAAGTTGGTTCAAACATCTGATTTATATGGTTATAGTTAAGATTCGTGAAATGTACCAATACCAACTGCATTACAGGTTTTTTAATTAAAATACTGTTCCGTATTTACTAATATTACCTTTTATAATTTCTGGAAATCTATTTTCGTTTTATTTTCCTACACCCAAAAAAAATATAGGTAAATCCACCAATTTTGTGGGTTAGAATTGCACCAACCAATAAAAAACAGTGAAAACAACTAATGTGGAAAAGTTAACCTAAATTTTTCAAAAAAAATGGTAGAAGTACAATTTTTTGGTTAAGCTTCAAATATAATGGTAAAATTGCTATATTAATAGTAGTTTCACAATTTTTTTTGTAAAATAACTATTTAATGGTTTAGAATGGTGAGCATACTTTATTAATACTTATAAAGTTTATTTTACATTCTTTGAATTCAATATATAAAATATGATTAACATTAAATTACATGAAAGTTTAATAAATACTTATGATACTTAGTAATATTTAGGTCGAATATATATTTTTCCACTAGTGGTGATTTATAAAATTCAGATTGTTGTAAAATATATAAATTTTCTGCCTCTAAAAGCGAAAAAGATTGGTAGTGCTGTAAAAAGGAACTTGTGTTATATTTAAGACAAATTAAAATTACTTCTTTGTCACTTTCTATCATTATATCTTTAATTTCATACAAATCCATTTTCTTAGAAAACATAAAATATCCGACTTTAATAATAACCTTCGTTGTAAATTTTTTTAATTCTTTACAATGTTTCTCACTACAATTGTTATGCAATATTTTATTGTGGTACCATTTTTCAAATAATTTTTCTTCTTTAATATCTCCAAATACATATTTATCTTGTAATCCTATCTCAATAAACGGTTAGAAAGTTTAAGCATACATTTAATACCTATTGATACTGTTTTGTTTTTTCTGAACGTAATGGAATTAGTATATAACTTTAATTCTCTGTGTTTGGACTCAAATCTAAAACACCAAAGGTGCTTCAATGGTCCAACTTGTCGAATTATAGATGGGTAATGAGTTAAGAAGTGGTGTTTTGGTTTTAAAGTATTACCAAATAATTGAACATACAATCTGTGGTGTTTTTCAATTTTACTTTCAAGTGTGTTCAAAGTAACTTCATCAAATTCGGTTCTTAATATTTCGTCCATTATTTCTACTAGTATACTGGAAGAAAATGGCAAAACGACCACATTTCACGCGCGGACATATTAAATTTTTTTTGTTTCAGGTGTGGGGCTTTAATTGAGGGAGAAACGTAACTTTTCTCAGTTTCCCCCATATTGGAATAAAGTTTTTCTATCGTTCAATAATTCTATTGATATAATTTTTTCTGTTTCAATAATATGAAATAAAATTTGGGCAATATCGTAATTGCAGACGCCTTCGAACAAATCCTGCATTATATCCCCATAGAAATTATTTACAACATGAAATGAGTTTATAGAGGTAAAAATTGAATTTTCAGAAATTCCCATTAGTTTACGTCGTTTTTCGGGAGTTTCATCAATATTTATGTTTTCTACATCATTTATTTCAGTACAAAGTTTATGTTTGAGTTCATGCGTTAAGCGTACAGACTCTTCTTTATTACATAATCAATGTCTGCAATAAAAGAAGAAAAACTCTTGGTAAACCCTAATATACTATTTAACCCTAAGTTATCGCCTATTATAAGAACCAATAAAAATAAATTTTTGTTTCATTATTATTTATTTTAATATAAACACCATTTTCTTTTAGGTCTTTTATTTTCTTGACAAGGATTTTTAAAGAAGCGTCAGTGCCAAAATTTTTAGCTCTGCTTTCAAAAAATAGGGCAGAAAAATATGTTATCTAAAGAAGAGGTATGCTGTTCAGGAAGTATAGAAAAGCTGTAGTAAAAAGCTGCAATAGCATGGTCACCTTTATGGGAACCTAAAGGGTTATTTATTTCAAACTCATCAAAGTAAATTATATAAGGAATTACAGTTTTATCCCTAAAATAAGGAAGCTTTTTCTTCCATAATGTACCATTAACGATATTTTTAAACTTTCCATCTAAAGCTTCAAGTTTCTTCATATTTTTTAAAGTATCATCTAACACGTTAGTAAGCTCGACAAATTTTTTTAACTGAAATTCTAGAGGCATAATAACACCTTTTGTCCGCTTATCTGTTAATATTATTTCACCTTTTACTGAGGCAGGGGCAACCTTATTATCTATGTCAAACTCTTGCACATTTTCCCATACAGTATGGTTCGTTAGTGTTTTCACAAATGTATAAAAAGTTCTGCAATTATTAAAAGAATTTCTTAAATAAGTAGAAGTTTATTTGGATTAAATGAATTTCTTTTTTCATCAGTTAAGTTTTTTTTTCAATATAATCTGCTACAGGAGAAAGTAAAGTGTCAGTTATTTCTTCAACAAGTTCTTGCACATCTGTTCTTGTAAAATTTGATTTACTTTGTAAATTACTTACGAATTTAAGTGCAATTTTTTCAAAATATTGGGTTGAAAATTCGAACTCATTGTTATTACTAATGTTTTCAGTTGAATTGGTTTTTACAGAACACGCTTTCGATCTGCTAAGATTTTCCTTTTTTGAAGTGTCTTTTAAAAGTTCTTAAGCATTGAAAATGGTTACCACAGTGAACACAAAAATAAGTGCTTGAAGGCGTTAAATTATGTAAATATTTAAAATGTGCGGCAAGAGAATCTATATTATCAAAAGTTTTTTTACATTTAAAGCACGAAATCATTTTTTTAAGTAAACTAAAGATCATTAATTAAACATAAAATATTTGGCGATAGCTGGTCTTCCTTCAATTTAATGCAATAAAAATATCGTTGAATAAAAATCCAGACTTCAGTACTGTCACGAGAATGCTTTAAATTTATAACTTGAAAAACCTTAAAACATGTATCCAAACTTGTTAAAAAAGTTGGCAGTTTATATTTAATTTCGTCATAGTACGAGTATACGTAAAATGAGGCATCAATAATGTTCAGGCCAACTGCTATAATTAATGGTTGTAAAGTCTCACCTCGTTTAAATAATGATGCTTTTAATTGGTCCAAGCGATTTTGCACATTACTGACTGTAACGCAATTTAGTACAAATGAAAGTTGTGAGTCTTTGATTGTTGATCTATATACAATATTTGACAATTTCCTTTTTATGCTAGGACGTAGAATGACATGAAGTAAAAGTGTTATTAACTGTTCCGACCCTGAAAATTTAAGAAGATAAAAAAACTAATATAAATATGAAGCACAAGCTGACTAACCTTTTTCATTAGCATTTATCATTTTTAAGTACTCTAAACTTCCTGTATCCTTTACCTTGTTGTTAAAATTGGAACAATTTTACTGTTAAAACTGTCCCACTATTCAGCAAGAGAATGTGATGTGGAATAAAGAATACTAAAATCTATATCAACCTGTAAGACATTACAATTTATTTGTAATTAACAAAGTGCTGATTATGTAATATTCTCCAAAAAAACTTACTAAAGTGTACCCAAATGATTGTCTTAAAGCTTCCATTTATTTAGTACGTCTAGAATATTATTACTTTCATCCGCGTGAAGAATGTCATCTCTTCTTTTAGAGTAACATATGCGCCCCTTCCTTATATGTTATTTCACTCCAGGGTTCTGTAAAAACTTTAAGCCAATCGTGGGATTTTCTGACTTCTAAAAAGTTCATAGTCTATTAATAAATTCAAAAATAGGCTTCTTTATAAATGTTTTACCAGATTCGTCACTGCATTCTTTCAAAGGGATTTCATTTTCAAGTGCATCTACTAAAATATTCACATTTGAAGACGCCTACTCGCCGGTTTTTTTTAAACGTTTTAATGTATTATAATACTTATCAAATAGTCTTCCAGATAATCTCGAACCTGTTTTACGAAAATATATTTCCTTAACACAAAAGCAAGCTTGGTTAAAGTAAACTGTAGCACTTTTATTTTTACATTACCTTGTCTTCGGTTTCAATTTGTACTGAAATTCTTTCTTCCAAGTTATACTTGCATCAACCAAAATTCTTCTGGCAACATCATTCAATTTTTTATTTTCAGAAAACGTTTGTTGAACATAATCACTGGTTAGATGTTCGCCTAGAATGGTTCGCAAATCCTAAATAAATAATTGTTACACGAGTATGTTAATATATTTCTGTAGACTAAAAAATAACAACAAACATACTTACAAAAGAAACGGAAGTAGTAATACTTTCAGATTGTGAAAAATTAAAACCTTTTGAGTAGTCGGATTGGTTTTTGCTTCGGGAAGCAGTGTCACACATATGTATGTTATCAAATCCCTAGGTATGTTAAATAAGTTAAAAAGTTAATTACATTTAATAATATAAGGTTAATTATATTACCTTTTGTTTCTTCCATTCCATTAATCGACCTTTTCCCCAATCTTTTCACTTTGAAATAAATAGTCAGATTCTGTTAAAAATCCAAGCATTTGAAAAGTAACAGCTTCAGCTACAAATTCAAATAGTACAAAATAAGTACTTTTTTAGGTTTACATTAACTGTGAAAATTGTTGTTTTACAATATTTTAACAGTAGCTTTATTATAAAAATTATTAAGTAACCATTTTTACAGTTTTTATATGAGCGTTCTTCACAGTATAAAAAAATCCGTTATTATTTTTTATCATACACACCTGCTATCTCTTCAAAGCTCATTATTTTTTTATTTGGTGTTTTATTAAACAACGTGTTTTATTGCAGATTTCTTAAAATACTACAGAAAATTTACTTACTTTGTAATTTTTCCAGCATGTATACAAAATTCCAATCGTTCAACAATCTTGAAAGCTCCTCTTCCTGGCTAGAAAGAGAACAGGTTGATGAACATTTAATAACTTTATTTAAAAAAATATTTACGTTTTTCACTTTACAATAATTCAAAAAAACTTTTATATACGAGTAGAACAAAGCCGAATACTAAATCAATTAGAACAAAAGAAATAAAATGATCTTTCTCAACGCTTGAGAGTTGCTATCTTTATATTTAGTAGTGTAAAATTTATACATTTGCAAGAGTACACCCAGCAAATTGACTAATGGCAATCCTTCTGCATTGTGATGGAAACAAAATATTCCGTTATTTTTTTCGTTTGAACAACTTCATTTGTTACTTTAACCAACACAGTAGTTATTAAATTTTTGTATTATTGTTAAATATATAAAGTGGTTAGAAGTAAACAATTAAAATAGTTAAAATAAAACAACAACTTGCAGTGAAAATCACTGACAAATTTTACATAGTTATTTTCACTAACAAAATAAGTATATTACAATTTTAAAATAGTTAGCTTAGCCAACGGAATTTGTTAGTTTAAATAAATTGCAACAACAATTTTTATTACTAGTGGAGTTACTGTTAAAAAATGGTTATTTTAACCAATAAACATAGCTTGTTATTGAAAATTCCAACAGCAGTTTACATTTAAAGTTCAGTTACAATTTAATCAGTTATCTTAACCAAGAAAAATTGTTCTTTTATAAAAATTACAAAAACAAATTACATTAACAATAAATTAACAACTAAAATTGGTTAGACTAACCTACACTATTTTTTTGAGTGTACAAGAACCTTAAGAAATTTTAGTGATTAAACAACACTACAAAACTTTTTATAAAAAAGAACCACACGATTTGTTTTGATATTGTCAGATGGCAGCCATAATTGACAAAACAATGCGTATGTCAAACAAAAATATCATTTGGTTGCTTGCTAGCTTTCAACGGAGTGGGACTATGTCGGCCGCTTTTATCTTTTAAAGATTTTAGATAGAGGTGAGATTTTTGTTGTTTTTTATGTTTCTCTTTGTAAACACCACTGATTTAGACAATAAATTTGAGCTAAAATTCTCCTTGCCTTGTTTATTTTACAAACACTTAAACTTGAAGAAGGCTAATCTATAGAATTAAACACCTAAAATTCTCTGAAAAATGATAGCTTTTTTTTCATTCTTATATACTAAATTGTTTTACAATAAATTGATTTAAATTGCTAAGTAAGTAGAATAAACAAAGTTTTGCATAATTGCAAAACTTAAATAGTTTGCTTTTTTATTACAAACTAAACAGAAAATAATGGTGCAGTGTTGCTTACGATATGATGATGTTAGCTTTGAGACCTGATTAGCTCTGGTAATCGTACAATAGTTGACCCATCAAGTTATTTTTTGACTTATTTACTCGTAGTTGATTTAGATGGGTTGTTAGTATTATTAAAAATTCTTTTGATCTCTTGTGGAGTATGAAGAATGCAAGCTGTTTGATGCAACAAAGTAGCATTGAATAAAAAGAAAGTTGTTTTTAATTAGCCAATTTGGTTTTATTTGCATTATTCCAGTCCCTCTTATTAGCTGTTGAGAGACTTCAGTGCTGCAAACTGCTGAAATTTCTATTTTGCTTCTGGTAGCAAAGAACCATTTATTCGAATTTCTCAACTGCGTCCATGTTGTTTTATTTACCAGCCGAGTAAGGTTACAATTGCCTGTGTTTATGTTTTTGATATTAATTATACTGCAATTTATATCCTTTTTAAATGTAATCTGCTTATTTTGGCATATAAATGTTTGCCTTGATGCTAGAGTGCAGCTTGACAAATCATCCGTTGTAAAAGCAATAAATTCATCTCTGTATGCATTCACTGCTAGAAAATATACATCTGGTTTGATAAATGTTAGATCGGTATTTCTCGGCTCTAGAAATTGTTGATCGATCAATGGCAACCTAATTTCATACAGAACTTCGTCTTCTATCACTGCTTCCTTTATCTTCATTAGCTTGTATAGTTGAAGCATATGTTGTACTAGCAAATGTGCTTTCATTGTGGTTAATTCAGTCCTTAGCTGATGAGGTAAAAGTGGTTTGATTTTTTCATGTTCTGCTTCGGTTAATTCGGCGATAATCTACTTTTCTACCCTTTGCAAGTTCAGTGACACCGGCGCAAATTTATCTGTAATTCCCGCCACAAAAGAAGAAAATTAAAAACGTATAAATTTGTCCCTTAAGATGCCAACAAAAAATAATAACATACAGTAAAATTAAATTAACAATTATCCAATCGGTCTACAAAGAAAATTTCTCTGGCCCTTCTTTATTGCTGATGTTTCACGGCCAGTAGTGGATCACATTTTCTTAGACATCGGTATAAAAAATAATTGCTTGGTTGATTCATTAACAAACCTTAAAACATTTGGAACTTGTTTAACAAGTGAAAGTTTAACTCTTAGTGCATTTCGAAAGGTGCTGATAAATGTCAATCAAATTTAAAGGATTTTTTTGAAGTCACAATACGTTATGGTTGTTTTCAGTCAAACTGGGTGCGTTTTAAGATGAAAAGTTGACACGGTGGTTGTATCCAGCTACTCGTCGTATTGGTGTGAGTTCTTATCACTAGTAAAACACACAGAACCATTAACATAAAATTTTCTCGTGTCAAAAGAAAAAAAAGACATAATATATAATACACGATACCAAAATGATAAAAAAATAAATATGCAAATCTTTCTTTATGTTTTAGTCTTTACTGTCCAAGAGTTTGTAATAGAATGGCCTGAGCCTCCCACCCCTTCTGTATCTCAGCGAGTATACAGCCTGTGTATTCTTTTCGGCTCAAAGTTTTCTTGATTAAGCAATGGCCAAAACTTTACGTATCTATATGCCATTTCTACTTCAATTCATTTTGTTCTACAAGTGCAATCTACCTACATCTACAACACCCTACATCGACAAAAACTACTTCAACATGATCACCTAGTTTCTATCAGAAAATGACCCATTGTGCTTTTATGAAAAAAAACAAAGAAATTTATGTATTTGTATGTATTAAATACACATTTTTTGTTATTTGTGTACATAGCGAAAACTTTGATCTTGGTTACGTTATATAATAAATGAAATGTAAAAGAATAAAACTAAAAATAGTAACATTTATCAAAACAATAAACAAAAATTAAAATTAATAAAAGAACCATTCTTCTACTTCTTTTTTTGTTGCAATTTAATTAAGATTATAAAATATAAGAGTTGCAATAACTTGAGATAATAAAATACAGGAGCATAAACTTCATCAAGAATATAGGTGAACAAAATAACAGACAAAAACGTATAAGTCTACAAACCTTTTCTTTTTGATATATATGATATATATATATATATATATATATATATATATATATATATATATATATATAGATAGTCGCTTTAATTAACTCTCCAATGATATCCATATTGTCCCTTTCTGCCATCAAATACTCGATATATGCCATATTAAACATAAAAACTTCGGAGGGCCGTAACTCCGAAACTAAGGGTTGGCGCCAAAGTTTTCACTTAACATTTTGACATCTTACATACCATAGGAAA
Source organism: Gymnosoma rotundatum (assembly GCA_916610165.2). Lineage (NCBI taxonomy): Eukaryota > Metazoa > Arthropoda > Insecta > Diptera > Tachinidae > Gymnosoma > Gymnosoma rotundatum. The sequence goes on from OU744339.1 coordinate 58,588,409, forward strand.
CTTTTCTTTTCTTTTGGAGCGGTGCCCGTAAACTGGACTTGTTCCCTGCTTACATCGATGATATTCTTGTAGCATCTGAAAATGATAAGGAGCATGAGAATCATGTACGGCAAATCTTTCTTACGGAGTTACAATAAATTGTCACAAATGTGTTTTAAATTTAAAATTTTTGAGATATGTATGTAACCAAGACTTAGAAGTGTTCTCAGCTGGATCGGTTTATGGCATAGAATTGACATTACCAGGTGAATTTTTAATATCAAAATGCTGAACATTAGTTTAAATTGGGTTGAACAACGCAAGAGACCATGGAAACTGAAAAAGCTAAGAAGGTAGCAAGGCATAGTCAAGCTTTGATATATATTTCGAAATAACTGCAATAAGCAACCTTTGTTTTTATTCGTGATCATACTGTTCGGCCGCCTCTTTCACTGGTGAAATAGCAAACGTTATAACCTTTAAAGGTAAACCTAAATAGATACTCTTACATCGACGAAAGCCTAAATAATTACATTACATTACACTATTCCAAAACCGATTTCACTTCCAACATACATTTCGTGTGGTAAAACTGTTAGCATCTAAATATGACGTGGAGGAGTGTTGTGGCGATTCTGTATATACCCAGCAAACAATTTTTAAAAGGTAATCGATGGTTGAATTAAGTTTTTTTGTGGAAGTACTTCCCAACTAGATTACCAACCTAATAATTTTAACAAGGCATGAGACTTTTATAATCAATTCCTGATAATCGATTACATTGATTATTGCTGGAAATTATGACGATCTTTAATACATATTTTAAGCTATTCTCTTTTAACTGAAAGAACTAATTTAATTACTACTTCCTTCTTTGCGAACTAATTTAATATGATTTGCAAACGAGTAACAAAATACGGGAATCACAAAAGAAAGTTATTGTATGGCAAAAACTTTTTAAGGTAATGTCTAATTTTTTGGTGGGAACTGTACGAATTCTACGTCTTAAAATTATACTTGTTAATTTTAAACAGTACTAGACAAAAAGCAATTTTTCATAGTCGATACTAACATTAGGAACTTGTGTTCTTAATAGCATGTTCAAGTCTTGTAAATGTTCGAGTTTTGAATATACCAGGGGGACGCAGGGATTACCGTCAGAGTTTTATTTTATTTTTATTATTGAAAGTGTATGTGGCAAGCCTCATTATATTTAACCATGATCAATTTAAGTATACTCTTTATTTATTACGTAAAGTTTAATCCAAAAAAAAATAAGGCATTAATAAATGTAAAGTGCGCAGTAGCGACCTTAAAAGACCCGGCTTTTTCATTTTCTTCAAAGTTCCGCAAACACTTCGACTTTTAGCTAAAGGAGTAAATTCCATGCTTTCTTTTTATGAAATTCTTTTATAATTTATCCAATTATAGAAACTGCTATTTAATTCATCCATAAACAGACTTATCTCCTTAGAACTATCTATAAATTAAACAAGTGGAGCCAGTTTTGGTCCGCGGGTTTGATTGGGGACAGTTTCATATTAATGCGGACCATTTCAGTGTCATTTGTGCAATGTGCCCTAGGGAATGGATGACATTTCGGGAACTTTCGGACATTGCACCATCATAGGTGAATGTATGCGTTGTCTAGAACATGACGCGCTCAGGTTTGACCGGATTGGTATTTTTTTACGCAATTTGTTTTGTTCAATAGGAGGGACTTTAAGCTTCAATTTGCGTGTTCAAACATAAAAATCGACCGATAGGAACGTAAGTAATGTGGAGTTAAAAATGCATTTTAATTTTTTGTTGAGTTTCCATGTAAAAGTTGAATATTTTTACATTTTAAATAGGTATTTTTTTATAATTTCTTATTTTCCTCAATCGTATTTTACAACCAATACTTATTATTATTCCTAAACTTAATTTTGGTCAGAAAATGCCAACATTTGGCCCCTGACATTTATTTAGACTCAATATTCACAGGGGCCAAAGGTAGGTTTTTTTTGGAAGAAAGCTAATTCTTGTGAGGATTAAACTGAAAAATAATACTGAAATTCCCAACAATATCAATACCATTTGGATATATTATATACAGAACACAACATCGATAAAATTTTTAGTAAACTTTTACTATTGATTTAAAGTGCACATATATTTTATTTAAATGTATTAATAAAAATTTATACTAAAATTAGAAACAAATTATAATCTTTAAACTAGTATTAATTAAACAATATTAGTAAAAATTTCTTCCAAATAGCTTTGATTTTCATTTTGCAGTAGTTGTTTAGCTTCTTCATCTAACTCTAATAAGGTTGATTTCCATTTTTGTCGAATACTGGATATATACGGGTCTGATGTGCACAACAAAATATTAATAAGATCTTCATTAGTACAGTATCTGGAAATTTTTCTTGTATTGTGCTCGCGAAAGAATCTGTAGTCTTTATTCCTTTTTTCTTGCGCTTCTTCTGAGAGATCTCCAATTGGAAGCATATTGTGCTGAATTATTTGTTCCCCATGGAACATAATTTTGTGAACTGTGGTTGGCATATGTCTCCAAGAATATTTTTGGTTATAAAGTGTTGCTGTCTCATTAGCATACTGACCAAATTTTTTTGCATCTATCTTTTTGCTACATGTTATAACTTCTAATATGATTTGGAATCGTCGTATTAAATCATAATCTACTCCAGTTATAGAAGCTGCAGTTTCTGGATCGGAAAAAAATCTCCTTGCTGTGTTTCCATCATTACAATTTCCTTCTCCTTGCTTTGGCTGGTCAATTATAAGGCCTATCTCACGGTATTTTTCTTGAATATCTTTTTTTTTGCTTTCTTTTATCCAAATTTTCTTTGTTGTTTCTCACTGTTTCGCCTAACGGGCCAAATTCCAAATCGTATCCCAATTTAAGAATATGCTCCATAAAACGAATTCTAGCATGAAGAGGTGACATTCCAAATTCATATGCTTCATTAAAACTATCGTCTTGTGTTGGTGGTTGGCTCAATTGACTTGATGTTTTTTGGCATATGGTGCAGCTTGACGAAGACTTTGCTTCGGTTAAAGCTTGTGCAACTTTTCCATCGATCATTGTAAGTGACATTTTAAAGTTAACTTCGATGCATTGATCATTAAATTCAAATATCACGGGTTTAAGTTCTTTAATTTCATCTTTTATTTTGCCAACTTCTGCAGTTATGACATCTTTAGTTTCTTTTTTGTAAGCAAACTTTATTGGTCTACAAAATTTTGTTGACGATGGAATTTCATGCTTCCATACATCTATCTCTGCAGCTCTACTAGTTGACGGCTCTGAACCAATAAATGTTTTTGTTAAACGTAATGGAACGAAAGAAATGCTAGATACCACATAATTTGGGAGTTCTATTGTCATTTTTGTCAAAATTTTGATACACCCTTCTATGTGGACATGTCCAAATATGGGCCAACTTCTCCTAATTTCAACAGAATTATTTTTTGGATCAATAAGAACTCTTGTACAAAATTTCATCAAAATATATGCATAATAGCCACTTTCACATACAAATAACTTCTCAAAAAATATGACCTTCATTTGTACCGAATATCTTACCTTGGGTCAGAAAAATTGCTGTAGGTCAAAAAGTGCAGTCCCGATGCATGGACATGTATATATAGGAATGTAGGGGAGAGTTAGGACTACAAAATAGTAAATTTGTGTTTTTACTCAGCTTGACTCACAGGAGTTGTGCTCTATGAAGTAGGAAATTTCCGACAAATTTGACCTTTTTAAAAAAAAATATTTAAATTGTTCTGAAAACAGTAGAGCTTCAATTTTTTTACCAGTAATAGGAAATAAGTTAAGTTACAACACAAAATTTATTTCGTACAAAAATCTTGAAAAACAAAAAAGTTATGATCATTTAAACTTTAAAAATTAACTAAAAATATCATAAATTTACTAAATTCTGCAAAAGCCCATTTTGGACCACCCTGTTCTCAGTGAAATAGTTGAAATAGTGTTCTAATTTTTTGGCTCCCGAGGTTTACTACTGTCTACTTTCATATGAGTCTAATAACTTTAAAATCGGAGAACAAAAACCAAAAGTAGTTTTGGCCGCTATCTCAAAATATTGACCACAGTGCAGCGGAACGTATTTGGTGTCAGGACGGCAATGGCGCAGGTAGCGCTTAAACACACGGCGACGCTACCGAGCGGCAATGGCACGGGCAGCGACGCAAACAGCGATGGCGCAGGTAGCGCTTGAACTCAGGGCGACGCTACCGGCCGAAAATGGCACGGGCAGCGACGCAAACAGCGATGGCGCAGGTAGCGATTCAACAGCGGTGGCGCAGGTAGCGCTTTAACAGCGATGGCACAGGTAGCCCTTAACACACGGCGACGCTACCGGGCGGCAATGGCTTGGGCAGCGGCGCAAACAGCGATGGCGAAGGTAGCACTACAACAGCGATGGCGCAGGTAGCGCTTGAACACACCGCGACGCTACCGGACGGCAATGGCACGGGCAGCGGCGCAAACAGGGATGACGCAGGTAGCGCTCTAACAGGCAGCCGGGCGGCAATAGCACAGGTAGCGGCCAAACAGGCAGCGATGGCGCAGGTAGCACTCAAACAGGCAGCGGCACAACTGGGCGGCAATGGCACAGGCGGCAGCCAAACAGGCAGCGCACACAGCAATGACCCACAGCGGCGATGCAGGTAGCTTACGTAGCGCGAACAATATACTTTTTACGCGCAGAGATTGCTGGGAGCTCTCGGCCACGTGACGTGATTCTAGGGAATTTACAATTCCTCTCCAGAATCAATCGCAGGGTCGAGCCAACACCGGTAGAAGTAACGCTTCTGTGGTGTTGTTCCTTCCAGCAATTTTCAACTTGAGCTGTTAGCAAGAAATAAATTGGGGAATTATACAATTCCTCACCAAACACTTCTTACCGGCAGGCAAGCTGCTTGCTAACTCCTCGATTTTATCTTTTGTTCTGCCTTTTATACCCGTTTCATCGTACACATACAGTCACCCACACATGCAACTTGCTTGTGTATCTGACTCAATGACAGCTGTGATGTTTTTATTTACTTGGCAGCTGACTGTTTTTGATAACGCGGTCCGCGACTCATAGGTGGCGACACGCATTTCCCGACCGTTAATTTCAAACAAGTACTTAAATTAATTCCTAATAATAAACTTATAATACTAATATGTTTCACAAAATAAATGCATAATTCATAACAATAATTCATTATAATAACTCATAATAATAATTCGTACTAATACAGTTGTTGTGAAGATCCTGACTTTCATCTTTCCACTGCCTTCCCCCGTTCGCAGGCCCTCTTCTCCTGGTAATCATGGGATCTGGATGATACGGAGCTAACCACTTCGGGCGATGGTGATTCGGAACAGCCGTCCTTCACAGCTACGCAACTGGCGGAGTTGATGGTGTCTTACCCGTATTTTGATGAGCTTCCGGATTTCCTCCTGCAGTGCCTGTGGTGCATCAGGCAGGACAATCTCTCTTGGGTTTTGCAAAGTCTTCCTGCTTCCGGCTTCCTGCTCTGGTGGTGTAGGGGTCTCGGGTGTAGGCGGATCCCCAGTCCCTACTGATGTAGTCACTTTGGGAATCGGTGATAAGGATCGCCCTGATGAAGAGGTTGAGGAAGTTGATGACCCCGTCGTGGAGTCCGAGGACAATATTGAATTTGCTGGCAATGCTATTTCTTGGCTTACCATTTGGAATAGTCGGTGTGGCGTGGGTGATGTCCATTCGTTGATAACAGACCGCCCTCTACCGGCCGTCGAAGAACGCAAATCGACGGTGCGATCTTTAGCGCCGCGATAGGTTCGTCGGATTTTCCTGACGGTAGGGTCATAGTATCCCGAGACGCCTTCTGATTTACGGGTGGGATCGGAAGGCCCCGCTGGGGCAGGTGGGGCGTTGACTTGGTCAACAAAGTCCATTATGGGTATCTTCGGGTTACCTTGAAAAATTGCATCATCTTGTACCGGCGATGCGTATGTTGGAAGGTTTACCTTATGTAACATCCGGTAGTTGACTTCTCGTTTGGGTGGACATGGCGATGGTTGGCGGTGATGTGGTTGATATGCGCTATGTGGTGGTTCGCAATGGGATGGATTTCTGGGCGAATTCAACGGAGTTCTTGTAGACTTTGCCCCGCAGCGTGCAATTAGACCAGCACAACTGAATCTGGCCTTGAACATCCAAAGCGCGTCCAGACCCAGAACGAGGTCCTCCAGCGCTTGCTGCATGATCAGAAACTGACATGGCCTGGTCATGTTTCCGAGAGAGACTTGCAGCCGCACTGAATCGGTTATAAGTTTTTCCGATCCATCCGCAAGAAACACTTTCATGTTCACCGGAATTCGCTTGAGCGAATTAGACAAGCGGTGAATCAGTGTCGGGGATATAAAACTTTTGGTAGCTCCCGTGTCGACGAGCGTATGGATGCGCTGTCCTTCTATTTGTACAACTGCTTTTAAGTTTTCGTCTTCCCACTCAAAAGACGTTTGACCCTTCTCCTCCCCGACGTGTCCACCATCAGACTTCCTCTGTTTTTTCTGTTTTCCGCGCATCATTCGGCGAAACTCCCCTCGATGTGGGTGTGAAGTAGATGGAATTCCTTCCAGCTCGTCCGCTAGTTGAAGCAGCTCGGCGAGCGTTGTAAAATCCTTCCGCCGGATGTACAACTGGTAGTCGGGTTGGGAGTTACGGAATATCCTTTCGAGCTTTTGTTGCTCTGACATTTTAGTTGGACGTATCAAACTTTGTAGTGCCAGCAGGTAGTCTTTGAAGGCCTCTTTGGGGCGTTGAGTGCGCTTGCGAATTTCATCCTCCAGTTTCTCGAAATAGCGTGGCGGAAGGAAAAACTGCAAAAAATCCTTCTTGAACTGTGCCCACTGTTTCCATTGTCGATTATTGTTTCGCAACCAAATCAGGGCTCGGTCACGTAGTACTTCTGGCATCATGTGTGGCAGGTGATCCATTTGGACGTGGTACATTTCGGCGAGCTGCTCGATTCGCTCCAGTGTGCATTATTAGGTCTGATTTAACTGGGGATGATGTTAGGTGGTGTCCAGCTTCTGCCGATGGTGGGACCTTAAGAGTTGCTTCATGTCTGCTTTGCAGTACGAGCAGCTCCCTCATTTGATCTTCCTCGTGTTCGGCTGCGAGAAATTTCGCAAATCGTTTCCGCAAATCTTCGACGGTGCCAGCGAGATCTTTCTCATACTGGCTGAGGTATTTCGCAACATCGCAACTTTTTCTATGTTTCGTTTCCTTTTTTTTTTACTTAAGACACTTATAGTGTCCCTGCTCGGGCGCCAATGTAACGACACGTTCTACGCTGGTTGCTGGGATAGCTGCAGCAGAGTCCAGGGTCGTTGCAATTTTATTTATCGTCCTAGGACGGAAAAGAAATGAAACACTTATTGTTCGAAACACGTTATAAAACTTCACTTTATGTTTTATTCTCCTAATTCTTAAGGCTATAGCGACGGCTAACTAACGGTCGGGAACGAAACCACCAATGAATGCCAATAGCGGTTGGAGTAAGCGAGCTACGGAAAAACAGTCAGCAAATCCTACGGGCCTTGGGGCCGGTGTTAAATGGCGCAGGGCGTGAAGCTGGCAGCCCTGCTAATGGGCAGCGTAGCGTATTTGGTGACAGGGGAGAAGGCGACGCAAACGGCAATGGCGCAGGTAGCGCTTAAACACACGGCGACGCTACCGAGCGGCAATGGCAGCGACGCAAAAATCGATGGCGCAGGTAGCGCTTCAACAGCGATGGCGCAGGTAGCGCTTGAACACAGGGCGACGCTACTGGCCGACAATGGCACGGGCAGCGACGCAAACAGCGATGGCGCAGGTAGCGCTTGAACACACGGAGACATTACCGGGCGGCAATGGCACGGGCAGCGGCGCAAACAGCGATGGCGGAGGTAGCAGTACAACAGCGATGGCGCAGGTAGCGCTTGAACACACCACGACGCTACCGGACGGCAATGGCACGGGCAGCGGCGCAAACAGCGATAGCGCAGGTAGCGCTTGAACACACGGCGAAGCTACCAGGCGGCAATGGCACGGGCAGCGGCGCAAACAGGGATGGCGTAGGTAGCGCTCTAACAGGCAGCGGCGCAACCGAGCGGCAATAGCACAGGTAGCGGCCAAACAGGCAGCGATGGCGCAGATAGCACTCAAACAGGCAGCGGCACAACTGGGCGGCAATGGCACAGGCAGCAGCCAAACAGGCAGCGCAGAGAGCAATGACCCACAGCGGCGATGCAGGTAGCTTACGTAGCGCGAACAATGCACTTTTTACGCGCAGAGATTGCTGGGAGGTCTCGGCCACGTGACGTGGTTCTAGGGAATTTACAATTCCTCTCTATAATCAATCGAAGGGTCGAGCCAACACCGGTAGAAGTAACGCTTCTGTGGTGTTGTTCCTTCCAGCAATTTTCAACTTGAGCTGTTAGCAAGAAATAAATTGGGGAATTATACAATTCCTTACCAAACACTTCTTACCGGCAGACAAGCTGCTTGCTAACTCCTCGATTTTATCTTTTGTTCTGCCTTTTATACCCGTTTCATCGTACACATACAGTCACCCACACATGCAGCTTGCTTGTGTATCTGACTCAAAGACAGCTGTGATGTTTTTATTTACTTGCCAGCTGACTGTTTTTGATAACGCGGTCCGCGACTCATAGGTGGCGACACGCATCTCCGTTAATTTCAAACAAGTACTTAAATTAATTCCTAATAATAAACTTATAATACTAATATGTTTCACAAAATAAATGCATAATTCATAACAATAATTCATTATAATAACTCATAATAATAATTCATACTAATACAGTTGTTGTGAAGGTGAAAACGAAGGTCCTGACTTTCATCGTTACAGCATAACACCTAAATCAGTACGCAAATGTACCGGTTTTTTAAATTTTGCATCCAAATATTTTTACTTATTTGAAATTGGTTTACTTCCCTTATTATTTTTGATTTATTTTGAATCACCCAGTTAAAATTCAGTCTTACTTTGTATTTAACAAGACGAATTAATTATAAGGTGATAGCGGTGGCGAATTCATTTATTTTTGCCTGTATTCTAACTGTCAAACTCCATATATAAAAAATTTATCTAACTGTTATACAGATTTTTTTATATATGGAATTTGACAGTTAGAATCCAGGCGAAAATAAATGAATTCGCCACCGCTATCACCTTATAATTAATTCGCCTTGGTATTTAAAAAAATAGAAGTGTCATTACTGCTTATTAAAAATGCTGCTTTAGCGAAAAAGAGAAGAGTATAAAAACAGTCGCAGGATTGTTTGCTTCATCTGTCATTGTTTGCACCACTGCCAACACTTCTTGGTTGTATTTTGTGATTCAAACAAAACGAAAAAGGACGTAAAATGTTTCTTTTCTTTTTCAATGTTCTGTGTGTTTTTGCTTTTAAATAATTTCTTTGACGTAAAAGAAAATAGTAAAAAAAAATAAAACCTACACATAATTTTGGTATTGGTAATAAATTATCATACTTAAAGTGATTATTTAATTCGCCTTAAACACGAATCTATAGCAAAAAGTGGGGTTTTTGATGTAAAACGGCACATGCATAGAGCTAAACATAAGCGAAATATATAAGGGAGTCATCAAAAAGCAGTATCTTCATTTCTAATGCAAAGACCAAATATGAATGATGCCAATCACAATAACAGAGCCGCTGCTAAAGCCGCTTTTGCGTATTACACAGTAATTCGTGGATACAGCTACGCTTCAGTTGATTGTAGCAGCAAACTTTTCAAAGATATCTTCCCTGATTCCAAAGTTGCTTCCGATTTTAGTTGCGGAAGAACTAAGTGTTCTAAAGTTGCAACCAAATTATTGGCGAAGTATTCTATTAGTGAAAGAATTAGACAATAATCATCACGTTTCTGTTTTTACTGACGCATCCACTAAGGGAAATATAAAAACTTTCCCGATAATAATAAGGTATTTTTGTAAGAAAAGTGGTATAAGCTCTAAGCTTCGGTAGTTCAGACTACCGATTTCACTTAATGCGAACGAACGCTTCTTTTGCATACGTGTAATGAAAACAAAATACAAAAATTTGTTAATGTTTTCAATATAACTAGTCGAAAGAAATGTTCGTTCGCATTTAAAGAAACCGGCAGAGAATTATCTACTGATATTGCAAATTTTTTAGTGTCGACATTAGAGAGTAAAAATTAAAATTTAAATAACATTACAAGTTTTTGGGCAGATAATGCAAATGTTAATTTCGCATGTGTTTGTCGAATTAAAAAATTAATCCAAATTTATTAGGTATGGGATGCTTATGCCACATTCTTCACAATTAGTTCAGAAATGCATTAAAATTTTTATAGTATGACTTGGAAAAGATTGTTATTAAGATTTTTAACGAGTTTAGCTCTTCTACGAAAAGAACATCTAATCTAAAAGAAATATTAAATTTTTGCGACATGGCTTAGTTTAACATCAGTAATCAAAAGACTTTATAAAAATTATGCACAATCTTTTTGACAAAGATTGTTCTTACTATACGTAAATTTTTTCAGCTGAAGACTTCGGAAGCATATTTAAGTTTTATCCACAATATAAGTACGTACTTATTGTGCTGCAGAAAAAAAATTGCAAGAAAAGTGTATGAAATAATTAAGCTTTTTCGTGATTAGTTAGTACAACAAAAGGGAGAAGAGTTCTATGGCTGTATAGCTGCAACTATTTGTAGGAATTGTGATAACATGACTGAAGTTTTGTTATTTAGTAAAAGAGCTGATTTCACTTTATGTTGGATTATTAATTATATTTAAGAACGTTACGATTTTAATTATAACAAATTTGAAAATGCTGGGTTTGTTTAATATTTCATTTGTGTTTAACCCTTATCGGACGCGACTTTTCACACGTTTAATTCTCACCAGGTTGTAGTTATTTTTAACAAATATCAAAAAAACAATAGTATGTTATAATACATTTATATTCATTTCTTTTCAGTTTTGTTACAAATTATTTATTTTTTGTACAACTACTACATGTCTGAGTTTCTGATAATTATTTATATACTTGTAAGGTATGGTATTTTGTAGGAACTATATGAGTATTGTATAGGAACTATAACTCTTCTTTTCTTAGAAAATAACGAAGCGTTATTGCTAAACTCATCACTAGAGCTAAAATCACTTTCAGAAATTTTCTTTGATATTTATAATATTTTCTTTATTCATTTTATGGGCAAAAAATAAATTCAGAAATTAAAAAAAAAGAATTGAAAGTTTATTGCACAAGTTAAATGCTCTGCTGATAACGACAAACTGAAAAGATTCTTATGCTCAAACGGTAACGGTAACGGTAAATACGTATTTTCAAATGTTAACGGTAAATTGAAGAAATGAATGCATTTTAAAAACAAATCTCATCAATAGACAGTATGTTTCGACATAATTCGCCTTGTCACTTCACACGTGCCATACGACCGTTGCAGAAAAGTACTGTTGTCACGTCAGAGGTGACTTACGACCGATAAGGGTTAATATTTCATTTCATTTCATTTGAAAATATGGAATGGAATAGTGAGTATTTATCCCTAAAATTTTTTTCTCAAAAAAAGTTACAAAATATAAAACTGTTGTCATACATTTCTACTATATACCTATATAAATATATATATATATATATATGAAATTTTGTAATCGAATAAAATAGGAGAGAATAAAACTACCTAAAAAGCGACCGCAAGCGAATCGACCGAAACGGCAAAGCTGCAGGCGTCAACTCCTATTCCTCCAGCAAAACCCACCCTTCAGTATACTCTGCACACTGGCAACTTTTTAATTTGGGCTCGCGGGCATGGGCAATGGTCCGTTGCAGAGTAGGTATCCGAGGTGCAAATAAGGTTGTGCCAGTGCATGTAGTACAAGTAGACACTAGGGCCCAGATGGAATGGCCCTCACTTTTCCCTCCCCTAACCGTGGTATTCCTGCGTGAGATGTTCGAAATACCGCTAAAATGCACAACAATGTTGATGACTTACCTCTTTGTTCTTTTACCCTGTCTAATGAAAATTCATAAAATATTACTTCAAAATAGAAACTTTACATTATATTTTTCCTTTTGTTTATCTTCAATATCTTGTTATTGTACTCGTATAATAAGTTTATCCTATGGCTGTACAAAAATTTCTTAATATGTATGGGCTTCTGATACATAAATCGTTTATTGTGCCTTCATCAAGATTGGCTTATCTGGAGTAGGCTTTTAGTACCTTTTGCTGTTTTAAATTAATTTCGTACTATATAAGCGCTAGCACCTTGCCTTTCTCCAGGTAAACTAACCTTCTGCTTAATTGGCATCTTTCTTATATCAAATTTCATTACAGTAGATTTCTAGGTTTAAAATCTTAAGGTAAGTATTTTATTTATATTTTCACTACCGGTAGGTAAACTTATATTCTTTTATAATATTGTATATAATTATTTCGTATCAATTTTTGAACTTAAGGTAAGTATTGAGTATTGGTTTTTTTTCAAGGTAAGTATTTTTTTTTTATTTTAATTTTATTTAATCATAGGTGATGTATTTGACAACGCGAAAAACTAGGTTTAACTTTTTTCGAATTTTCGTTTTTGGTATGAAATTTCCCGGGCTACAACTCTACAACGGGTTTTTATATAACACTAGCTACTGTACTTATCTAAGAGTTTTGGATGTAGTGGTGGGTACTGCTGTTGATGCTAGATAGGGGTGCTGCTGTTGATGCTAGATGGTGGTGCTGCTTGAGGTCCCTGTTGAACTATTGGTGGTATTTGTTGTTATTTTGGGTGTTGATTCTGTCTGCCTATTGATACCCTTGGGATTTTTTGTTGCGACGATTACGTATTTAGGATGGCTATACGATGCGTCAATTGCTGTTTTCGGCTGTGGTGGCGTGATGATGTTTACTATTATAGATGTGGCTGCTGTAGTTGTTGTTGTTGTGGGAAATGGTGGTTTGGCGAGCTGTTGCTAAGGCTTATGCTTGCATAGCGATGCCTGTTGTTGGTGTGGTTGAAACCGTTATTGTTGGTAAACGGTGATGCTTGATGTTGTTGTTTGTTGTTGTTACTGCTGTTGGTACAGTTATGGTTGTTGTTACGGCTGTTGGTACCAGTTATGGTTGTTGTTGTTGATACCGTTGGAAGAAAAATAGCTGCCCATCGTGGTAACTGCTGTTGCTTTCATAAATCTGGTGTTTTTGGTTTTTGTTGTTGACGATTTGGTTTTGTTGGTTGGGTGCATATATGTTATAAATATTAATTTATGTAGTTCCATCCACCAAAGATGTTTTCCTTAAACTTTCAGTTTCATTAAGAATATTAAGTGTATATTTGATTATGCAATTTCCTGTTCTTCCATAATTATTGCAACCGCACTTTTGCTTTAAAAGCACAACTAAATACAATTTGTACTTGATTATTTCCTTATAACACGGCACCACACAAATTTAATGTTTCGCCACCGTGACGTGCTTGTTTTAAGTTTAGTATCCAAAGGCCCGGAAATCGCCATTTCATTTGGGTATTTACATTTTGACATTTCTTGTGTGTAGTCAAACATTAGTGTTGCATTTTAAACGTATTATTTTTTATTTTTATTGTTGCCATATTGTTTTTATTAACCGATGTGTTTACACGTAAAAATACTGTGTTTTAACAGGCGACATAGTACACACCCCTTGACTTAGTTTTGGGAAAGTTTTATCATATTAGCAAATCATATTTGCTAATATAATAAAAATTTCATTCGCAAACTCCAGTTATGCGGCTCATACCTTTATGTCCTGAGCGTGGTAGATTCCTAGGGGCTTATATTGCAGCGTCTCCAGCTCATACAAATTGTTTCCAATGATCTTGGCAATACGGCACTTCAGAAATTTTTTACATAATTTGGCTGAAAGTTGTTTTGAAACATCTGTTAGTTGGAAATTGCAACGGTGATTATAGCGTCGGACATTCGTTTCATAGCTTTGGCGCAGAGTTTTCCTAACCTTGTCCCTGACGAGTTCTAAAAATTCGTGACGTTTCTCTATCCATTTCTCTAAATCATCTAAGAAATCCTGTTGACGTGCTAGTTTATATGCGGTTGCATGGGTAATCATGTTTTTTCCAAACAGTACGAGGTACGGTTTTACGCCAGCTGTCACATGAACCGCGGACCTTAGCGCGCACTCGATTTCAGCTAAGTGAATATCTCATTCGTTGTGGTTATCTGCTAGGTATGTTCGAATAGCCGCCAAAACCGACTGGTTCACCCGCTCCGATTCGTTGGCTTGGGGTGCATAATAAGCGGTTCGCATACGTCTAATTCCACAACTGTTTATTATTTTCGCAAAGTCCTTGCTGATAAGCCGCTGCCCATTGTCTGATACAATTCTCTCCGGACATCCGAATTTATAAAATACTTCCTGGTTAAGAAAATATTTCACATTCCTAGAATTTGCCTCAGACATTGTCTTGAGTAATACAAATTTTGAAAAGTAATCTAATACAATGAAAATGAAACAAAACCCCTGCTTTGATCTTACGTATGGGCCGAGAAAATCAATATAGATCCTTTGGAACGGTCTGCACACATCGGGTTCCTTTCCCGTAGATGTTCGTAAGATTTTATTTGCTGGTTATTTTCCTTGCAGGCATCGCATTTGCTGATATAGTCATTGATTTGTGCATTTATATGTGGCCAGTAATACCACTCCCGTATTCTTCTTATCGTTTTTCCCACTCCGCCGTGTGAAAAAGTGGTCGACTGATGCGCTTTGTCGACTATTTCCTTCGTAGACCTGCTGGCACCCACAGTTTACACGAGTGTTCCTCTTTCGAGACATTTCCGGAATAGAAGTGAGTTCTTTTATATACCTTCCCGTCAACAACTTTGAGATCTGATAAGCTTGCCTCGTTTTCTTTGACTGCCTCTTGTAGCTTCCGATATTCCTCCTTCTGAAACTGTGGTGTGACTAAACCTAACCTGCTTCTATCTCGTCTACTGCATATCTGGACAGGGTGTCTGGTACGATATTCTGCGTTCCTTTTCTGTGTTTGATGGTGAATGAATACGTTTGCAACTGCAGACTCCATATCGCTAGCCTTCCACTAAGGGCACGATGCGACATCAACCATTTAAGACTAGAGTGATCGGTAATAATACGAATTGCATTAGTTCGATGTATAGGCGAAAACGCTTAACCGCGGACACTACTGCCAGCCACTCTCTCTCTATTACGGAATAGTTCCGCTGCGCCGTTGAAAATTTTTGGGAGAAGTAGGCTATAGGATTATCACCTTCCTCGTCTTCCTGCAACAGTACCGCCCCCATTCCTACGTCATTTGCATCGCACTGCACGTAAAATATTCGGTTGAAATCCGGATGTGTCATTACCGGGCTGGCTGTTAGTTTTTTCTTCAGCTTGTCAAAGGCTACTTTGGCTGCGTCCGTTAAATTAAATTAGAATAGTCTATAATGAATCGTCGATACCATCCGGTAGTATCCATATAACTGCGCACCTGTTTAGCTGTTGTCGGTTACCTTAGGTTTAGAATGGCTGTACTTTCTCTGGATCTGGTCACAATTTCCCTTCTCCAACAATGTAGCCCAAGTATTTAAGCTCCTTGCATAAAAATTTAGACTTGCTCACGTTTATCGTTAGGTTGGCCTTTTCCAAACACTGCGCTACCTCAGTCAAGACTACCAAATGTTCCTCGAAGTCTGGCGATACCAATAACAGATCGTCCAGGTAGACAAACACCCTCTCCCTCAAACGCGCTGCAATAACCTTGTCTTTGGGCTGCATTGCACAACCCAAACGGCATCACCATAAAATGGTACAAGGGCATCCCAGGTACCGTAAAGGCTGTCTTCTCCCTGCTCGATTCTGCCAGCGGTATCTGCATCCTTTTAATCTATACTTGAAATGAAATGGGTGTCACCCAAACGGCTTAACAGTCTTTCTATATGGGGAAGTGGACAGGCGTCTTTTTCTCCGTTTTGTACGAAGGTCACTCTGTTGTTCCACGGGCTTTCACTCGGCTGAATGACTCCTAGGGACATCCAATCCAGTTCCCTATACATGCGTTTCTGCACCGCCGGTTAGACGGGATAGTGTTTTCCTTCATAGGAACTGAAGTCCCTGTGTCTATGTGATGTATTTCCAAAGAAGTTTTTCCTAAGCCTTTGCGAGTGAAGCACGGGAATGTATCTATGACGTCTTTTAACCATTGTTGCTGCCGTGAAGTTAATGTGTGCATTAGTGGAAATAAAGTTTCTGTAGGTCCATCGGTCTTAACGCCTTGCGTCGCTAAAGAGTTTATTTCAAATCTTAGTAGATTGAACGCTTTCATAAAATCTACTTCTAAAAAAGTTGCAATTTAAGTGAGGGAACCAGAAAAAAATCAGCTCTCACCCGTCCTATTATAGGGTTCAGTCGGCCATCGGCTGTTTTTGTTTCTCCTTGGTAGGGATAAATTACCATTTTGGATTTTTCAACGAAGTCCAGGGTGGTTACTCTCTATTGCGATGCGAAAGAAAAATGGCACGTAATCAAACAATTGGTACCCTCTATTGCGTTTTCGTATTTTCTTTCGCATCCAATTTTATTCTCTTTCGCAAATATGGTATCACTGCACTCAGTAATACGAAAGCTTATGTCAAAATCGCTCGTTATACGCAAATAACTTGCGCTAACAAAATATCAAACGCACAGGTAACGAATCATGTAAGTTTGCATAAATAAATTTTTATATTAATATCTGAATTTTAATTTTTTTTAGGGAAATGCAGCACATCGGTTTGGCTAAGGGATAATTGCAGTGTGGGAATGCTAAACAACGCGTCAAAAAACGGACGGACGGCCTTAATTATAATGGGCTTCCTAAAGAGATGAAGAGGTTAGAAAACAAGTAATGTATTTTGATAAATATGAAACTATCGCAGCATAAATATTTATTTATGCGGAAGAATAAGGTAAGCATTTCTAGTAAGGGTGGTTGGATTCACAATATTGCATTGCACGATAATCAAACTTCGGTATATGAAAAAAAAACAACAACGGGATGCTAACATCAAAATGCTTTGGCGAAATTATAAATGCTACCCAACATGTTACAGCAAACAAAAAGTCTGCAGAAGTTTTGCTATATTCGCAAAATGGAAATTACATTTTAAATATTATGTTCATTTTCCGTCTCCATCCATAATGCCACTGAATCCATCACTATTTTTTATTTTTTAATAAAAAAAAACACAAAATTATATTTATAACATTTTGTTCGTCAAAGATCTTTTTGTAATCTACATTTAATGTTTATAATTAATAATATTTTGCATTAGACGCGAAGCTTTGTGCATTATTTCATAAAATAAATGTTTTCGTTTACAAATTTTGACATTTCATTTTGTCATTCTTCTCTATTGCTTATTTTGTTGTGCCAGAGTTGCTTCTTTTTTAAATTATTTTGCGAAAGCGTTTACGTAAACATTACAGAGTGTAAATTGTACTCTTATCGCATCTACTTATCGCATCGAACTTGCTTTCGCATCGTAATAGAGAGTAACCCGCCAGGCAGTGTTGAACGAGACACGTCACAGTCGCTCCACTGTCCAGAAGTCCCTTAATTGGTATTCCTTTGATTTCGATCTTCGTGTAAATTCTTGTGTCTGGCCCTTCGTAAATACTTGCTTCGGAGATTTCCCACCTAGCTTGCTTTCTTCCCTCATATCGTTGTCGGGTTTTTATAATCTTTTTCGAAGGTCCATAAATTCGCTGTTTTGTTTCGTTATACTCTTGGAGACGTACAGTCAGGGACTAAAGTTTAAATACAACCCATTGTTTAGAGAAAAGTAAACGTTTCAGAAATACTTAAAGTATGAAGTTTTATTTAGTTTCATAAATACCAAAAAACAATAACAATAAATATTATTTTCATTCAAAACATAACGGTAAATTTCACAATAACTACAAAATGCAGCAGACAAAAATTTGCATACATCTTGCAAAGCAAAGAATTCTCTTTCTTTTCTTAAAAACAAAGTACAGTTACATTTTATATTTCGATGAAATTCTTTTATTATAAGCCAGCACTTGTTATTAGTAGCATTCTTGCCTTCTTATTAGTGTTTTTTCTTCGAAAATTATGGGCAAAGGTAAAGAAATTGAGTCCAACATTAAATATTTAATAATAGTACATTTTAATGAAGGCAAATCCTATAGAGAAATAAGAAAACTATTAAATTGCCATTTTCAAGTGTTCAAAATATAATTAGAAAATATAAAGCAAATGGTTCAGTTGCAAATATGCCCAGAAGCGGTCGTCCGAAAAAACTAACCAATCGTGATGTTACCCACATCGTAAGAGAAGTGAAGAAAAATCCAAGAATAAGCGCCCCAAAACTTGCAAATGATATCGCTAATAACTTTAACAAGCATGTTCACCCAAAAACTGTTCAAAGAGTGCTGCGAAAAAATGGATACAGAAGTCGAGTTCCCCGAAAAAAGCCACTGATAAGCGAAAAAAACAGAAAACTAAGACTAGAATTTGCACATAAGTATAAAAACAAAGGCGCTGAGTTTTGGAGAACAGTTCTATTTACAGACGAGTGTAAATTTAATTTGTTTGAAAGCGATGGGCGTGCAAAAGTTTGGCGCAAGCCAAACACTGCTCTTCAAAAGCAAAATTTGGTTCCTACAGTTAAACATGGAGGTGGCAATGTAATGGTTTGGGGAGCTATTGGAGCAGCAGGGGTTGGAAATTTGGAGTTTATTGATGGCATAATGAACCAACATACATACAAGAGTATATTGGAAAGAAATTTGCAAGCATCCGTCGACATCTTAGGCCTTGGATTTCATTGGATCTTCCAACAGGATAACGATCCAAAGCACACTGCACTTTCTGTGAAAAAGTGGTTGCTGTATTATGCTCCCAGACAGCTGTATAGCCCACCCCAGTCACCAGATTTAAACCCAATTGAGCACGTTTGGGATTTAATTAAGCGCAAATTACAATCAACTTCAGTAACGAGCAAAGATTCGCTTAAAGAAGCTCTTAAAAAAATATGGTCAGAAATATCGCCTTCTGAAACAGAAAGCTTTGTCCTTTCTATGCCACGCCGCTTGCAGGCAGTTATTGATAGTCATGGCGGTCCAACAAAGTATTAAAATGTTTTCCTTTTTTTATTTATTTAAAAAATGTGCTAACATTCCAAGATGTATTTAAACTTTTGTCTAGTGCATTTTATCGTATTTTTAAGGATTACCGTTAAGTTTTGAATGAAGTTAATATTTTTTGTTATTGTTTTTTGTTATTTATGAAACCAAATAAAATTACATACTTTAAGTTTTTCTGAAACGTTTACTTTTCTCTAAACATACAATTTTTGGGGTGTATTTAAACTTAAGTCCCTGACTGTATATGAAACGGCTTACCTTGCTGCTCATTACTGGGTGTCGGTGTGTGTTTTGAATTAAATTCTTCTTCATGATTGCTTTAGCCGGTGGTATTTGTTGTTCTTCATTTGGTTTTTCTCTAATTTCGCTGTCAATAAGGGCTCTCCTCGTTACTGTGTTTTGGGATTCGGGTACAACGAACGACCCTCCATCCGTATCCGAGCCACACTTATAGCAAAGTAAAATCCTCTTTTCCTTTATACAATCAAAAAAGTGTGCCCTTCTATTCGGCAATTCCAGCATATCAGCTTCATAGCGGCCTCAAAAGCGTATATTTTCTCCATAATCGGTTGTTCCTGTTGCATATGTTCGAATTCATAAATGTTTCTTGGTGGTGGACGCCCACTTCTTTGTCTCTGATTATTAAGCAGGATCTCGGCTCGTCGACATTCCCTCACAAACTGAGCCAGACTATTCAACTGTACCGAAAATAACAGTTGGGCCACCGGAGCTTTAAGATTTCCTCGCATGATACTGACCAAAACTTTCTCACCGATCGGGCTTCGTAGCTGGTTTCTTAATTTTATGATCGCATTATAGAAGTCGTCGTTGTATCTCGAAATCACTGTCGTAGCGAAGGAATTGGCTTATCAAGACAGCCTTCAAGTCTCGTCATCGTGCGATGTTGTTAAACCTCCGAAAATCCCAAAACCAGTCTCTCGCCGGCCCATTAAGAAGATGATGGAAGGACCGAAGTATCTCTGCCCTTATTGTGGTTGGCGTAGGCGTATTTCGACTACGACAATTTGTAATAGATTAATGACAATTGTTGCGAGCTTTCTTTAATCTATTACAAAACTTTAAAAAAACGCCGAGTTTTTGCTACGAAAACGCCAAACACAATAAGGGTGCTCGTTCCATCCGCATCCGTACTCGGCTTGCAATGTCTCTACACGGAACACAAAATCCTCGATACTCGTCGTCTTGCTTGTGCCGTCGAAGGCTATCCCCCATTTATCTATTCGCAGAGCGTGTTGATATTTGCTTGGTTTCGATATTCCGACGCTTGATCATCCTGTTTAAAACCTGGAAGAAACGCGAACCCTGAATATCCGTTTCCTATCGGAAACTCCCTGTTATTTCCTGCCGTATAGTAAATATGTTCCTGAAAATTATTGCTTGCTGAGCTGTTTCGATTACCTAACCCATTCCTGTTTTGACCCTTTACCTCCTGAATATTGTTGCTCGCAAACGATGGTGGTGGCTGTGACAAATCTGGTACCGTATTCCTGTTAAAAACCGGCGCAGTATGAATATCGGGCTGTACGTTGATATTCTTCTGAATCAGTCTTGTTATTAAGTTTAATAATCTCTCCTCAAAGTTTTTAAGATCTTCGTGCGTTACTACCCTATCTCGGCAGTGTTGTTCTCGAGCGTCTTCTATCGCTGTCTTTCTCAATGGCTCGTTTGCCTTGCTAAATGCGTCTTCTACTCCTTGTGCGCTGATGCTGCTGTACGGCGGTGTCGCAATCGTGCTATTACCTGACATAATTTCACCACTAATCTCGGAATCTTCATTTATTTGCGTCCTCATTAGGGTGGCATTAGGGCTGGGATTCTTCGGCATTGCTCCTGTATTTGCTGACGTAGTTACTGTCGTAGCCGTAGTTGTTGTTGTCGTAGACGTTATCGTGGTTGTTGTAGTCGTTGCGGTAGTTACTGGAACTTCCTCTTCCATCCTGCTTTTAGACCGCGTCCCGAACATTTCCGGATTAAACTATTCTGTCTAAGGACCATTGCTTGCAAACTAAACCTATCAGAAGTTATTCTCACGCCCTTAAAACAATCGCGTCTTATATTGAAGCGACCAAGTAGGGTTTAAAACAAATTACTAGAATCCAAAAAAAACTGAAACACTTACCAAAACCTTTTAAAATTTTCCCCGCCTGAAACAAAATACAAATGTAAAATCTGAAAATTAAACGGTAGCAATTGCTCGTGCTATAGTTTTATACCCGAACATTGATTAGATACACTAGTATTAATTAATTAATTACTTTATCCGTTAAAATTTGTGGATAAAGTACGGTAAATCAAAATTAAAAAAAAAAAACAATAAGATAAAACAACATGAGGTGTGAACGGTGGTGATGTGACGAGGATGTGACTGCTTGTCTACTAAATGAGCCTAAAGTTGAATCGATTTCTCTTAACTTTAGCTAATCAGAATGTTCTCTATATTTCGCATTTATTGACCAGTAGCAACAGAAGTGTTTACTGAACCCTGTCTTGACGCAAATGTCGCAATTAGTGTACTTATTTACATTTACAGCTCATTTGCTCAAAGTTAGTCGCAAACAGACGAAACCTTAAACGTTTCTTTCTGTGTCTTACTACGCTTTGAACTAGACTACGTTAATTCTGCTCCACTATATCGAAAACTTTCCTTTTCCGCAAAAGCATTCTAACATTATTGTTGAAATCTATCAGTAGTAAAATCGATGATGATCTTTATTCGTGCGCCATTTGTAATATTTGTCATACACTTCTACTATATATATATATATATATATATATATATATATATATATATGTAATTAATTAGTGTAATTAATTAGTGGAAATATATGAAATTTTGTAATCGAATAAAATAGGAGAGAATAAAACTACCTAAAAAGCGACCGCAAGCGAATCGACCGAAACGACAAAACTGCGCGCGTCAACTCCTATTCTTCCAGCAAAACCCACCCTTCAATCTACTCTGCACACTGGCAACTTTTTAATTTGGGCACGACTAAGGCTCGCGGGCATGGGCGGTGGTCCGTTGCACAGTAGGTATCCGAGGTGCAAATAAGGTTGTGCCAGTGCATGTAGTACAAGTAGACACTAAGGCCCAGATGGAATGGCCCTAACTTTTCCCTCCCCTAACCGTGGTTACTTGCTTGAGATGTTCGAAATACCCCTAAAATGCACATAACCGTTGATCACTTACCTTTTTGTTCTTTTACCCTATCTAATGAAAATTCATAATATATTACTTCAAAATAGAAACTTGTTATTGTATAATAAGTTTATCCTATGGCTGTACAAAAATTTCTTAATATGTAATGGGCTTCTGATACATAAATGGTTTATTGTGCCTTCATCAAGATTGGCTTATCTGGAGTAGGCTTTTAGTACCTTTTGCTGTTTTAAATTAATTTCGTACTATTCGAGCACCTTGCCTTTCTCCAGGTAAACTAACCTAATGTTTAATTGGCATCTTTCTTATATCAAATTTTATTACAGTAGATTTCTAGGTTTAAAATCTTAAGGCAAGTATTTTATTTATATTTTCACTACCGGTAGGTAAACTTATATTCTTTTATAATATTGTTACGAATAATAAAATCTGGCAACCCCTGTAGTTGTATCCGTATAAGCGTTGTGAATAAGCTAATTCAACTAATGGTGTGTGTATAGGATAAAAACCACAATTTAGCTAACAAAAGCCGAGCAGCCTCAATGGCTGCGTTGGTAGAGGTGCGTACTGCAAAACAGAGGGTCCTGAGTTCGATACCGCATTCGGACATGCGTGCAACGAAAAAAAAAATAATTTTTATAATGCAATTAAAATTAATAAACAGCAGTACAAACCTCCCGAGTGGCAAAAGGCAATTATTGTGTGAAGCCATGGCAGATAATTTAGTGGAGATGTCCAACTTAATATAAGAGCAACAGATAATTATCAAGAAGCCCTTTATAATAAAAAGTAAGAGCAATAGCGGTTAGCGCAGGGAAGTGTAACAGCATAACAACAGTGTATGGCAGACGTGTGTTGTGGCTACTGGATTAAAGGAGATGACTGGCTTGGGTAAAAGGAGTAGTGGGGATGTCTGTGGATAGTTAAGGTTACTAAACAAGGCATCGAGTAGTTCATGTCTCGCCGGAGTAACACAGTAGTGTAGCGTGGATGGCTGCGTTTGTGGTAATAACGCATGTTTAGTAAAAACGAGACCAAGGATTTACAAGACCGGTAGATTCAAGAAGTATAGCCAGAGAAAGCCATAGAGTTCGAAGACAGAATTTAGTCACAGTGGCATTTGCAATTAAAAGAATCCGTACGTTTTTTCTAAAAAGGGAAAAACGTAACAATATTGTAAATTATTATTTAATATCAATTTTAGAACTTAAGGTAAGTATAAAGTATTTGTTTTATTTCAAGGTAAGTATTTTATTATTTTTTTTAATTTTATTTAATCATAGGTTATGTAATTTTCTATTCTAAATTTCAGTTAAGTGTGGTTTTATTTTTATTTAACGGAAAAGAAAAAGTATTTTTTTTTCCTTTGAATGTAAATATTTTCAAATTTCATGAAAGTATTTTGTCTTAAATTTCATGAAATTATATATTTTTTTTAATTTCAGGAAACTATTCATACATTTCTGAGATCTTTTTTTTTAATTTAATTTAAAGAAATTATTAATTGGAACTTTCGAAAATTAATCGGTTTTTTGTTTTAAGGTGTTTAATTTTTACGTTTTCAGATAGGTCTTACAAATTTACAGGTAAGTGCTTCAACACTTCAGGTAAGTATTTTAAATTTCAGGTAACTGTTAAATTTTCCGGAAATTGTTTTTTTTTTTTTTTGTAGACAGAATTTCAATTTCGGATTTTAAATAAGCAAATATTTGGATAATTGATTTTAAAATTTTGGGAAAAGATTTTTTTTTTTTTTGAATTTTTAAATTTCTCTTGTACGGTAAAACTTGGTCTATTGTTTGCTCCATATTGAGCGAAGCGCCGAAAATACACGTGGTCAAATATAAGTGAACGTTTTCTGTTTTATAAGGCAAAGAAAATCGTACAAAAGAAACTTAAAACATCGAATACACGAGGGAATATAATTCAATATGGTGGGCAATCAGATATAAACAACTGTGTTGGCTGAATAACTGATTTAGTTTGAACGACTGGTAGCAATTTGAAATTTTAAGAAAAAGGATATTGATTTTGGAAAAATTTTAATTTCTGACAGTTTTTAATAGGCTACGAATAATAATTTGACAATTAACATATGATTCTAAATTTTGAAAAAAACTTTATGTTTGGAAAAACTTATCTGTACTTTTACATCAGTTCGAGTGAAATTTAGTGATATTGGAAACCGGGCTATTGTTTTGCTCCAAATCGAGCGAAGCGCAATGCTTGCTAAAAGGGTTGTGTGCCGAAAACACACGTGGTCAAGTATAGGTGCATTATAAATGCAAAGAAACCGTACAAAAAAAAAAAAACTTAAAAAAACCGGACAACGCGAAAAACTAGGTTTAACTTTTTTCGAATTTTCGCTTTTGGTATGAAATTTTCCGTGCTACAATTCTACAACGTATTTTTATATAACACTAGCAACTGTACTTATCTGAAAGTTTTGGATGTAGTGGTGGGAACTGCTGTTGATGCTAGATGGTGGTGCTGCTGTTGGTGCTAGATGGTGGTGCTGCTTGGGGACCCTGTTGAACTATTGTTGGCACGCCGTGGTGGTGTTTGTTGTTATTTTGGGTGTTGATTCTGTCTGCCTATTGATACCCTTGGGATTCTTTTGTTGCGACGATTACGTATTTAGAATGGCTGTACGATGCGTCAATTACTGTTTTCGGCTGTGGTGGCGGAATGATGTTTACTATTATAGATGTGGCACTACTAAAGGAACTTAGGTCTGTAGGCCAACGACGAACTTGGTACGTTGCTGATGTTCTCAAAACGCATTTTGACAATACCAGCAGATACCGACTGACCGGCTAAAAGGGCAACCACACATACCAACCGCTATTAGAATTAACAACATCTTCTTTTCATATCGAAAAAAAAAACACTTGCACCAAAGATGTTTTCCTTAAACTTTCAGTATGTATTGCAACCGCACTTTTGCTTTAAAAGCACAACTAAATACAATTTGTACTTGATTATTTCCTTATAACGCGGCACCACACAAATTTAATGTTCCGCCACCGTGACCTTCTTGTTTAAAGTTTAGTATCCAATGGCCTGGAAATCCCCATTTCATTTGGGTATTTACATTTTGACATTTCTTGTGTGTGTTAAAACATTAGTCTTGCATTTTAAACGTGGTATGTTTTATTTTTATGGTTGCCATATTGTTTTTATTAACCGATGTGTTTACACGTAAAAATACTGTGTTGCAACAGACGACACAGTACACTGTTGAAGAAAAATAGAAGGAGTTTTTGAACAATAAAAGGTTTAAGATTATGGAAAAATTGTAATTATATATATTCTATCATACACTCAAACGCTGATGCCGAAAGAATCTTTAGCTTAATGTTTTTCACTGGAGAAAGGAAAGAAACAAGTTGCTAATAGATAATTTGGAGGTTGAAGTGGTAATCAAAACTAATTTTGGGTACAGTTGTTACAAATTTTTATTATTTTTTATATTTTTATTTTTTAAAGACTGAAAATGGCATAAGACTTATTCTTTATATTCTCATTGTATTGACAATAATTTGTATGAATTTCGAATTTTTTGTGCTTTTACAACAAATGTGCCGATCAATGATATTACTTCTATCTATTTTTAACAATATGACCTGATGTAACAAATATATTTTGTTAAGTTCTTGCCTTAAAAAATTGACAAATGCTTTTTTTGTTTTAATAATGATTTAAAACTCATGAATTCCATATAATTTTGGCTCTAAATTTGTGTACTGGTTTTTTCTCGAATGTACTGGTATTTTTCTTATGAGGTACTGAATTTTCCAATTTAAAAACTGGCAACCCTAATGACATACCACTTAAGCAGTGTAAAGTGTAAAGCAGTGATGCGCAAGCCATACCACAATTGTGGAAAAATAATTTACACACATTCTTATGCTCTTTTGTTTAGTCGTCGATTTAACATCGACAAATGCACATGTGCGCGGATGTATGAATTTTTTCTTTTGACACACTGAAAGAAAAAATTTTTAAGTTTTTACAGCAAAAGGATTGAAAATGCTTTTGGCGATATGCAACGCCTTTTATGTTATAAAACATTAAAAAAAGGGAGAGGATATTTTAAAAAGGCATTTTGGAACTTTTCATAATACATTTAATATTAAAGAAATAAAAAAGAATTTATCTTAGATTTTGCAATTTTAATTGATTTAGCCGCTATTTGAAATAAACTGAATTTAGAACTTCAAAGTACAAAGGAACGAAGGAACAAAGTTAACTCGGTTAACTTAAAAAGTATTATGCTCATTCGAAATTGCAAAAAAAAAACATGAAATGGAAAATTTCATATATAATTTGTATGAGATTTTTTTATTATAATTTTTTTAATTAGAATTTTGACTTGTATTTAAAATACTTTATCATTTCACTGTTACCAAGTAACACATTTTTTCACTAAGTAACTTTTCTTACATTTAAGAATTAGAATTTGTACTTGAATTTAAATTAAACTTTAATTTAATTGCTTATGTGCACAATTTTATATTACCAAGTAACAGCATTTTTTCATTATTCAATTTTTTTACGTTAAAGAGATGAAAATTATTTTATAACATAATTCTGCTAAATTTTGTTTAAACTAAAATTACTAACTAACATCGTTTTTTTATTAAACAACTTTTCTCATAGTGTAACTTTATATTTCTCACCAATACAAATACATTTTATATTTTGCGCATCACTGGTGTAAAGAAACAACCGTCCAGCCGTGGCACCTATTGCGGGTGATGGCCTGACTGAACGAGTTGCTGAAGGAAAGCCACTCCTCACAAAACTGGCACTGTCCAGGCCACGTGCAACCACATAGCAGGTACTTTTCCGAACTAATAATAATGTGCCATAGTTATCTAGACATACGCTCCCCCTACCCAACTACTATAAGCACTTCAATAAAATAATGCACAACTTATCTCTTGAACCAATTAAATTGAATTTATTTTATAATTCTTTTTATAATGATAACTTATTGCCTAAATACAAAAATGCTTAATATTATATTTCCACAGAATTACAGAAGTGGTTTATAATTGAATTTTATATTCTTAATAGCTTTAAAATGTAGTTTAGTATATTTAAATTATATCAATTGAATTTCCTATTAATTGTATATTTTTAATTTTATTAATTTGTTATTTGCTTTTAAATTATGTTATTTGAATTTCCAGAAAATTGTATAATCTTTATTTTATTGATTTCTTATTTGCTGATACAGCTATTCTGTCTTTGTGGTTCAGTGGGTGGTTGTGTTGTTGTGGTTGCGGTGGATTCCGTAACTCCTCCCCCCTTAGAGTATAGTGACGGCCACACGAAAAACGTAGGAGCTGGAACGTCAAAAGAGTAATTTGGGATATATCTGGTGTTGGATTTTTTATGATCTAAATGATAATGGTAGTAAATATGATGCTCAATAAACAGATTGTTTAGAGTATGCTGTTGCTTTTCCTTGATGTTAACTTAAAGTTTTTTACTTGGTAGTTTCTCAGTTTGTCGATGCTTAGCTTGTCAGTTATTGTTTTTGCCTTGATTTCGGAATAGGTTTTAAATGGGAGGGAAGATTCATCTCTGTATATCATGGGCATATCTCTGTAGTTTTTGCCACTGATATAGACTGTACAGTTGTTGTAGTAGAGAAGTGTTGTACCACCGACTGCGTATGTATCGTTGCTGCAACTTGTTAAGACAACAGTTTTGTTTGCATTGACGAAAATAATGTAGCTCGGTTCAGGTTTATAATCAGATTTATGTTGCCAACATCTTCTAGATCACACAAAGCGTCTGTGTTGTTCATTATTCTTGCGTTGCAAGTGGAATTAGTTGTGATTTCGGTATGAATTGATTTCTTACAGTAATAGGAGTCTTTTATTCTTGGACAAGGCTCGTCGAAAAATTTAACGTGGTTTTTGTTATATGTTATATGTTGTTTTATTTTAATTTTGCCTGTGTTATTTATAGGAAGTGGAATAATGTGAAATAGTTCAAAATTGTCCTTCGATATGTTGGGTATTTGTATATTGAATATAATATTTGAATTATAGTAGTATGCTTGAAGTCCAAGTAGTTCATATATTTGCTCTTTAGGGCGTGTGTGAAACGGTAGCAAAGAATCATGGTTAAATATATTTTTGCTATGGGGAGAAAATTTTATATTACTGCTGCTGAAATGATATTTTTGTTGCCAAACTAAAATTTTGTCGTTTTTTATAGAAAAAAGGAAAAGTTTATATATTTAAAAATTAATTGAATAAAAAATATTTTCCAATGCTAACTTCAATTCTTTTGGGAATAACATCGTCGTAGTTTTTTAATATTTTATTTTTCATTGTATGTATGTTCTTTAATTTTCAAAAGTAAAAACTTTTTTTAAGAAAATTTTTTTTGTGTCATAAATTTCTATGCTTTTGTCAAAAACTCGATTCGATTTTATTCACCTCAAAACTGTCAAAATTTTACTTACAAGACTACTTTGCTACCGTTTCACTCGCGCCCTCAGAGCTGGTTTCTATTGACTGATTTTCCATATATTTGTGAATTTCCTACAGTTGTGTGGTGCTTAGTATGAACTTTGATATTACATTTAATTTTGCTAGAATAACTGTCTTATGATTTTCATTTTTCTGTTATTATATTTATAGCCGTCCAGGGACCCGCTTGTAAGCTGGTGTATGTCAGGCTTAATTCTTTTTTTATAAGTGAAAACACTTAGTTTGTTTCTAGTGTGCTATTGCTGGTCTTTATTTGCCTTGCTTTAAGAGACTCAATCACAATCTTTGTTTTTAGCGAAAACTTATTAACTATTTATACTAAATTGTAAATAAATAAAACGCTGACTAGCACAAATGACAAATTACAAATGTTGATGACTTATTTTAATTAAACTACAATGTACGACGGTTGGTCCCAACATCCCTTCCCCCTTAATGGAAAATATTCCGTCTTCTGCTTGCTTGGTATGGTGTCTTGGCTGTTGTTGGTTGTTAAGTAGTTACTTCGTATACCACACAGATTGATGCGTATTAAAGATTATCGTTGGATGTTTGTGAGCCTTGACATCGAAAATATATTTGTTGCGATTCTTATCTAGGTTTAGATATCTAAACTGGTAGATCGCGGGACGTTCTGATCGTAAGGCCGAGGCCACGCAATGAGCGGTAGAGCGGTGAGCGGCAAAAAATTAAAACATATGGAATACTATTGAAGTGGCCACGCAATAAGCGGCATTTCTGAGCGGCTAAGCGTCATCTTTAAGCGGCTAAGCGTCGCCGCTCAGGAATAGAACTTGTTCTAATTTTTAGTTGATTTCTGAGCGGCAAAGTATAAACTTGGCAAAAGTGAATGTAGAGCTTAAAATTTCATCAGTACAAAGCCGACCGTTGTTATGGCAAGATAGATTACCAAATTTTAAAATTAAAAATATAACTGATAAATTATTGAGTGAAGTTGGTTAAATTTGTGGTTACAATGGTAAGATTTTATTTAATTTATATATTCATTTAATACATTTTACTTAGGTTCTAATAATAACAAATCTTCTTTTTTTCTTAAACGCATTAAATACTTGTAAATATGAATACGATATTCGACTAAAAACATTAAAGCAACCTTTTTTGACAATGGCATTTTAACAACTAACCGCACTAACCGCTCAGAAATGACGCTCAGTAATAAGCCACTTGCCGCTCAAACTCGCCGCTCTGCCGCTCACCGCTCAGCCGCTACCCGCTCAACCGTTCATTCCGTAGCCTCGGCCTAAGAAATTGATTTTTTTCCATATTAACGGTTTGCTAAAACAAAAACGTTTAGGAGATTTATTTCGATGAGGCCACTAATCATGTTACTTTTGCAGCCAATTGTACTCAGGAAAAAAAACAGCTTTAACAGTTCAAGTGTATCTTGCTGGCAGAGTGTTGTTTTTTATGTAATGGTTGATAACTTGAAACTGATAGAATCTTCTGGAAAACTTGAAAGCTTTGTGGATAGAAATTGATATAACCAACATCATAAATTGCTAATGTGCTAATTTAGATGAGTGTTTCAGTTGTTTGTGTAAGTTTTAGTGACGCATCTCAGTTGACAGCTAATGTAACGGGAGCATCTCGTTACCCGTGAAGATAGCAACATGAGAGAATAACACCATTCTTCGGTTGCTCGGTTTAAAACAAAAGCAAGATTGTTATTTAGATAAGTTCTGCTCTGATTTTCCTTCTTCAATCTTCCTTGCTATTTTGAATTTTTACTTCAACGTTAATTAAATGGTTGGTTGCTGACGGTAAGCAACTTTTTATCGACAGAGGTGATCCTGGTCCTTTTCAAGGATACAATTGCGCCGGCGGTCTTGGGTAGCTTAAGCCGCGATAGTCATGGGAACTTACTATCAATACCGAAAATATTAACCCAAACTTCCTTATGCTTGGAAGTTGCATAAAGCAATTGAGAAAAATACTCTGCACTCTCGTTGCTCCATTTGATTTTTTTGGTGCCCAATTAAAAAGTAGATATGTATTAATTTTAAATTTGAATTAAAATAGACTTAATATTATTTGTTCTTTTCTATTTTTCTTTTTAACAAAAACGATTTTTGTTTTGAAATGAATTCTTATATATAGTTCTTAATCAATTGTTATTCTAAGCATAAATATATATATATATAACATAACACAACATCACAATTTTAAGCCTAGTTTATATTAGAACACAACATCTCGATAGGATTTAAGACAAGATGAAATAACTGCTAAGAGACAGACCAAAATGCAACATTTCCGGTTCTTAATGTTAACAATATTAAAATTTAACTGTCACATAAAGCTATTTATTCTTCCTGGGAAATCATAACGACGGCTTACTGGATTAAAATTAATGTATTTCTTTATTTTTTGTAGAGCACAACACAAGAAAAATTGTACCTCTGTTATATGAAGAAAGTGTAGATGTTCCAAGGACTTTAAAAATTTACACAAATTTGCGTTACAAACCAGGTACAGCAAGTTTGTTTAATTTCTGGTCCAAATTGGCCAATTCCATACAAAGCGTAAACAGGACAACAGATATTGAGTCTCAAGCACCGCCATCATGTCATGAAAATGGCACTAATAGGCAAGTATATAAGTCCATATTCTAAACTAATAATTTGAACCTTTAAATTTGAATCACAATTATTATAAAATTAGTGTAAGAAAATTATTTATTCTAGTTTATTATCTACATTGACATACGAACTCAAAAATTATTTACCTAAAACAAACTGCAAGTTTAATGAAAAATATAGATCTCTTCTGAAATCACGTTTATAAAGGTGTTTTGCGCCTTAACAATTTTTAAATACGTGATTTTAAACCGACAACACAACTATTGTCGACTTTAAATCAAAAGGTACATAATTTTGATTTGTACACTAGAAACATATTTTTCTTAATCTAAAGATATCTAATTTTTACCATCGTTTTGCTTCACCCAAAAAACTTCATTTTGAAATATATTATAAGATTTGACCTAAGTAATTGGCTAAAGTTTCATCTATAGTAAATAAAATCTCATTTACATAAAATTTCCCATATATGTTATTTTATTATTATTAATACGATAATATATAGAAGGATCTAATCTAGAACGCGTCATACCATATTTTCGTAGAACTCCATTAAAGTTATTGTCCCAAACATGATTTGCTTGTTTCCATCTATATAAAACTTTATAATGTTTTAAAATACCATTTTCTTTAAATACAGAAAATTTTATATAAATTAAATCATGCAGCTGAAGTCGAAAAGTCTAACCTTAAACCGAATTGAACTATCTAGTTCCACCTTGCCCTTAAAGACAAAGACCCGTCTTATCTGTATTAGTTATCTTGTTTGTTGTCTTCACCAAGGATGTTTAAACTTCCAGGTTTGTGTTCTTTTGAGTAGTTTTGTTTCCTGAAAAATTAGTATCCTTTTTTTGTTGTTTTGCAATAAATAAAAACTTTTCTTTTAAGGAAAGGTCACGTCTTAACATATGATACTCTTCATATTATTTACGTCATATATACGATAAAATTTTGGTAAATTTTGGGTCCCATTTTTTAATTTATAAGGTGATCTGTTTAAAATATAGGCAGCAGTCTTCACTGCTTCAGCCAAACAACGCTTAGAAAGTTCCGCAGTATTAACATTGATCTTTTCTTTTCCGTTAATGTTCTACTAAATTGTTCAGTTAAGTCATTTGTAAGGTACTGATGTTTGATGTTGTATCGTCCATTTCTTTAAAACATTTTCGAACACCTAGTTCAGAATACATCAAGTATTCTGAACCATTATCGCTTCTTCTATACCAACAAGCTTTTCAAACTTATCGTTTTCTCCAAACGCTATTCTTCAGAGTTCGTTAATTTCAGTATTTTATTTAATTTTGCCTCAGATCTTAAGAAAATTTTGTTTTACAAGAATGTTTTGCTCCGCGCATAACCTTTTAGTTATTTTTATTTCAAAGAGGTTATTAAACAGCAATTAATAATTTTTGCAAAAAACAATTAAAATTAAAAATAATAAATAGTCTATTATCCACGGTCTTGTTGCTAAGTGAATGATAATGGAAAATTCGTTTTTGATTCTAGTCTGTTAAATAAATGTAAAAGCAAATACTTTGCATCTTAAATGCCTTTTGAATCCACTTTGCTCGAATTTATGGAAAGATAAGAAAAATTTATTATTTTACGTTGAAAATTTGACATTTAATATGCAATGTGTATCTGCTTAAACTTTTTCTTTTTTATTTTTAAACTTTGGTTTTTACATTTGAAGTATTTTGGTAGCTCATAACTTTTTTAACACCTAAAAAGCATACTAATCAGTTGATTAAAAAAATCCGTATGAAGTAATAACCATTATAATATTTTACTCCAATTGAAACGGATAAGCTCATAAGATATATATTTCTTTAAAAGGAAAATAAAAAACTTTTATTACAAGATATAGCGAGCCCTTGATTTTATAATTAGAGCGATAAAATCAGAGGTACTAAAATAACGCTCATAACCAAAACTTACATTACGACTAGTACTCCTAGATGTAGAAACCTTGAATCATACGTTATGTCCAATTGAGACTCTCAAGGTACTGACTATTTTGGTTACCAGAACAGAACAATTTCAAAATTTTGGTTTCAAAAAGGTTCCTGAAAATTCTTTTATCTCTTTGTCCAATATTTGACAATTTTAAATTTGCATTTATATTCGATATAACTAAATTAACAATAACCTAGCAAAAAATTTTAAAAAAGGTAATCGAGTGGGGTTTTAAGCATTTTTGGCGGAAGTACTTCTGAACTAGATTAACATCCTAATGATTTTAACAAGGTGTCAGACTTTTATAATCAATTCCTGATAATCGATTACATTGATTATTGCTGAAAACTGTGACGATCATTAGTACATATTTTAAGGTATTCTCTTTCAACTGAAAGAACTAGTTCAATTACTACTTCCTTCTTTGTGAACTAATGTAATGTGATTTGCAAGCGAGTAACAAAATATGTCAACCACAAAAGTAAGTCATTATATGGCAAGTACTTTTTAAGGCTGGTTCACCCATTGTTTCGAAACAAAATTTTTGTTGTGAGAGAATTTTAGTTTTTTGAGAGTTTGTTCTGAAACGATTCACCCACTTCGAACAATTTTTCTGGAAAAACAAAGCTACCATATGAAACATATGTGTAAGCGAGATGTGTTACTTTACAAGCAGGCAGCACTGTGACAGAAAATTAAAATCACTGAATGCCGTTTTGTTATAAATAAACTCTAAATTAAAAAAACTTTCATAGTTAAATCAAAAAATGAGGTAAAAAAAAATTGCGGTAAAAAGTCATACAAGCATTCTCTACCCGGCTTTTTCATTTCTGAAATAAGCTTCAAGGCAAGGGATTCATTCGTTGAGATCCATGAAACAATTTTTTAAACTTATTTTCTTTTATTTTGTGTTTTATTATAAATATACCAGGCAAATTAAGGCAGGTAATCTTAAGAACAAAACAAATTTTAAAAATAATTATTGAATATCAATGCAAACAAAGAACGAAAAAGTATGTAAAATGTATTTTTTTGCTTGAAAGATTTTTATCACATTAATTAATGAAGTGGCAGCTCGGTTAAATTTTCTTTGAAAATATAAAATGGTTGGCAGCACAGTTTCATTGTTTCGGAACAAAAATTAAAATTAAACCAATTCAAGCTGAAATTGTTCCGAAGTGAGTTTACTCTTTTTCTCTCTCTCTCTCTCAAAAAATAAAACGTCAAACTACATATAAAAAAAAATGTTTCGGAACAAAATTTTTGTGGGTGAACCAGCCTTTCAGGTAATGTCTAATTTTTTGGTGGGAAGTGTTCGAATTTTACAACTTTAATTTATAATTGTTAAGTTTAAACAGTACTAGACAAAAAACAATTTTTCATAGTCGATACTAACATTAGGAACTTGTCTTCTTAATAGCACGTTCAAGTCTTGTAAATATTCGAATTTTGAATATAACAAGGGGTAAGCAGTGATTAGCCTCAAAGTTTTATTTTTATTATTGCAAATGTATGCGCCAAGCCTTATTATGTTTAACTATAATCAATTTAAGTATACCCTTTATTTGTTAAGTAAAATTTAATTATCAATTGTTACTTCTGATCCCGGAATCTAATTATTTCGGCATTGATTTATAAACATTTCCCAAACATTTCTAGCTGCAACGAATGCATCACTTGGTCGAAGCATCGAACGCAGTTTTATCGTTCATTCTTAGACATCTAGCTAAAAACTCACACCTTTCTTTGCTCATTACTGGAACGTATCGAGTGCCTGAAAAAGTTGAATCAAACAATTCATCTGTGGAAAGGTGGTTATTCTTCATGGCAGCAGTCAGAGTTAGAATGCCTATAAATGCCTATAAGTATTGAGAGCTTTATGAGTCGCTGTTATTTTTGATATATTTTGCCGTCAAATTGATAACTATTTAGACATTTGTCTACTAAACAATTTCATTTAAAATTTCGTCTGCTATGGAGAGATTGAAAATTTGCGCTGGATCAAATATGTTATTGGATATGCTTGCTGGACCCCGAGATGCGCGAACTATTTTCATTGCTTTTGTTCTGTGAGATAATGTGCCCTTACTGGTTGACTAAATATGTCCATTCTTACCACAACGAATTTCTTCAGAAATACGATATATTCGTTCGGAACTGAGGAACTGCAACGTCAGCAACATCGACATCTTCTTCAGTGCAGGAATTTACTTGTGTATCTTCAATATCGCAGCTGTTTTTATCGTTGTTTTCAACGTTCTGAACACAGTTTTCTTCTTCTTCGCATAAGTTGGCAAAATTACCGTCCACGTTCAATTTATCATACCGTGACATATTCACAAGTTCTATAAGCTTCATACGGAAGTAATAAAGCATAAAACAACGAAGTACACAATCGTAACGAAACCTAAACATCGTCTCGTAGGCGTGTTATACGTCAAAAACCCAAAAGTGGTTGAGTTTGGATTAGCGACAGTCGACTACTGACTAAAAAGCACGAGGTGTTAACTTCAATAGTTTAAAAGGGAAAGAGAGTTTTAAAATGTATGTACTCCTCGCAGGCGTAGGTTAGGCTTGCATGAACAAAAAAAAAAATTGAATAAAAGTCTGGAACTTCTAAACAATTTTTCCGATTTTCAGAAACAAACTGCGATTTATAGAGGAGGTCATAAGATTTTCGTCTTCTGCGTTTCGATTTACCCTGTTTCAGTACAGGGTAGTAGTTTGTAAATCAGTGGATAGTCATTTACATCTTCTATTTAGCTGTGCTTGTGTTTTTTGCAGTAGTTTTTCAAATAAAAAAAAGCTAAAAATACTGCTAAAAATCCAAAAAAGATGAAAAGTGTAATTTTGCGAATTAATTTTGTTATTATTAATAAACTTTAGACTGCACATTATTATGTGCGAGCTAAATAAAGACACATGTTGTTAAGTTGAGTATCCAACTTATACTGACTTTATTTATTATTACATGACATCTCCATTTATGTTTTTTGAACAATTTTAAGATTTTAATTTTACCTGATTACAATTTCTCTTCTTAATTCAATTTCTTAAATTTGTTTGCAAAATAAGTTGAACAGATGTACAAATATATGTCTATAAATACAAATGCATAGTTTTAATAATTTTAGTTTATAAATAACGGGTGTATTAAAAATTTTAACGTATGTATCAGGGTTCGTAGCGTTGCACTAGTTTAACCACACGGCCGCTACGCGTTCTCCGAACTGGGTCGCCTGTTGTCCCGATTATAGATAGAGCCGTGGTTTTTTCCTCGGTAAACCCTTCGTTGTCATTAGTGTTTAACTGTTAAGTTGGTTCGTTGTGAGTTATGTTGCCTTCAGCTGCGGTTGTGTTCTCATCGGTTTCAATTGTTTCTTCTTCTTCCGGATTTACACTACTGGCTAATGATTTTCTTAAGTGCAATGTAATTCGACGATATTTTTACCGTTGTCACTTTGAACTATTACCGAGCGTGGATTGTCAGTATTGTAAATTATAGATGCTGAGGTCCATTTGCGATGACCAGTTTGCATAACAACTGTATCATCTACTTACAAGGATTTTCTGGCTTTAACATTCGGTCGGCATAAATATTTTGCTCTTCAGGCAGTATTTTCAACCGTTGCGTGACTCCAGTAATTATTTTTGGTAAAAGTTGTTGTTTTGTCGTTGGTACTGTCCTGCGCGTGTTATGGCTGAATAATCTTTTTGCTAGGGATTTTAACATATTATCGCGGAAGTATTTCTCCAATTAGCAATGCCTTGGATACGTCAGTACGATCTAATGAATACTTTTTAAAAAAATTTTTTGCATTTTGGAAGTTACGTTCGGCAAAACCGTTGGACTTTGGATAGCACGGAGAAGAAATATTATGTTTAAATTGCCAATTTTTAGCAAATTGTTTAAATCTCGTAGACGTAAACTGTGGACCGCCATCGCTTTCCAGCACTTTTGGAATTCCATGAAAGGAAAACCGCATTCTTAGGAATAGTATTGTTTCAGTTGCTGAAGCCGTGGTATATTTACGAAAATCAAAAAATTGGTGTAATGGCCTGCTATTAGCAAGAAATCATTACCTCTAAAGTGGAAAATATCCACCGATACAATTTGAAAGGGATACTCTTTTAATTCTTTGATAATTAGCTCTTCGCTACTGTTTTTTGTGTTTGTTGACATGCTTTGCATTTTCCCACATACAGTGTAATATCTTTAGTCATACCGTACCAATATAACTGCTTTCTTGCAATGGATATAGTTTTTGATACCGATGTGGCCAGAATGTAGTTGTGGCAATAATTCATGTGTTAAATCTTTTAATACAATGATTTTGCTACCATTAAACAACAAGCCTTCATCATATGTAAGTTGATGCTTAAACCTTGCGTACTTTCTTATAATTCTGGCGATTTTGTGTGTTTTTTTCGGCCAACCCTTCATTATATACTCTTTAAGGACTTTCAGTTCGGGTTCAATTTCATAGGTTTCGATATCCCTGCTCAATGCATCGGTGATTGGTATGTTTTTACCTTTTATATAGATAACTTTTGGGCAATATTGTACTATGTCCCATAGTATACTCTGTAGTCTTAGAGGTGCATTTTGAATCGGCTTTTTAAAAATGGTTTATGGTCGGTTTCAATTTGCATTTCTTTGCGTACAAATATTCGTAAAACTTTTTACCAATGCCCTAGCTGCAAAAGCTACCGGTTTTCCATCTTGCAGCAAACAGGCGCCAATAGCTGTATTACTTGCGTCGACAGATAACGCAACTGGCTTGTTTACATTAAAACTGGGGTTGACGAAAGCGTAGTTTTTAATTTTTCAAACGTCTTTGCTTGCGACTCTTCCCAATGCCATCCGACGTTTTTATGCAGAAGTACTCTTACAGGACTTGTAAGCTCAGATAAATTGGGGATGAACTTTCCACGATAGTTTACCATCCCAAGAAAACGTTGCTTGGCTGTATTAATTTCTTTATTGCTAATATTTTCTCTTCATCTGCTTTATACCCCTGTTCAGTGAAAATATGCCCAAGAAACTTAACAGAACTTTTATTGTATTCATATTTTGTTTTGTTCAGCTTGAATTTAATTTCGCTCAATCGTGACACTACTCGCTGAGTTATTTTATTTAATTTTTCCTTGCTTTCTGCGAACAAAAATATGTCGTCCATTGCGACCTCGCAGTTGTTAATATCATCTAGGGCATGAGACATTACCTCACTAAACATTTCGGGCGCAGATGAGATACCCAATGGAAGACGTAAATACTTATATCGACCCCCACGGATTAGCCATTGTTAGGAATTTGCTTGTTC
Source organism: Gymnosoma rotundatum (assembly GCA_916610165.2). NCBI lineage: Eukaryota > Metazoa > Arthropoda > Insecta > Diptera > Tachinidae > Gymnosoma > Gymnosoma rotundatum. The sequence continues at coordinate 58,627,219 of OU744339.1, forward strand.
GCTCTGTCACCTTTATTTGAAAAATCCCTTTACGCAATCTAATTTTGTAAAATATTTTGCAACGTTTTATATTTTTGTTTAGTTCGGTCGGGCCCATACAAACTCGTATTTTCTCCCCTTTTTGAACAATTACCATCGGGCTTACTGCTGGCGATGGCTCACTTACTGAAGTGATGATTTTCATTTGCATCATACTGTCTAATTATTTCTTCACTTTATCCTTTAATGCTAAGGGAATTCTTCTTGGTGGTAAAATACAAAATTTCGGGGTTTCCATAAAATCAATATAATATACGAATTTGTTACAATAACCCAGTTTGTTCGTTTTGACGCAACAAATACGCGCCACCAGGCGTAATTGTTCGCAACTATGGCGGCCTAGTATTGACTGGAAATTGTCTTTTACAATTTAAAATATAAGTTAACACAATAAACATTTTTGTAATTTCTCTTAGTTAACACAATAAATATTTCGCAATTTCCCTTCTTATATTTTGATAACCTACTTTGGTAAGAACTGCAAGTTCAACATCTGCAATATTGCAATTGCGACAACTGCAATTCTCACTAAATTTGTTTGTTAAGTTTAACAGGAAATATTATCACGCCACTTCATTAATTAGGTCATTTACAATATTATAAAATCAATAATTTGTAAATTTAGCTTTAGTTTTTAATTTGAACTCTTTAATAAAAGGTCGTAAAGACCGAAAATAAAATAAATTGTAACATATATGTATGATGTTTTCGACCTTTTTCTTTTTTTAAATTATGTTTTGTTCCTATAGAATTTTTATCTCTATTTCGGGCTTTTAAGGTCAAAATTTAAATGTAAATAAAAGACATTTTATTTCATTTTTGTATCCGACGTTTCGTTGGGATTTTCCAACATCTTCAGGGATAACATATTTATTAAAATCTGGTAACATTTAACAAAAAAGAAGAAAAACTTTAATATGATGACAACAATGAAAAGAAATGTTATTACTATTAACTATTAAAATTTACCTCTTAATCATTTCCACACTTAAATTTTAAAACATATACATACATAGTTGAACATAAAAACAAGAAAGTTTTTAACTACATATAACATACAGGCATAATTGTATAAATAAACAAAACTTTATAGAATATCACAGTAAACAATTTTTTTATAATTTTTTTATATGTTTATGTATCACAGTTTGGAATTACACTAAACTTTAAACTAGAATAACACTGTAAGCTGCATTAGTGTTGTCTTTGTCTGTCTTACTATTCATTGCAATATCCATTTTCTGCTGTATGCTTAAGGTTTCTAAGGTATAACGTTTATTCTGTTTTCTTTCTCTGTGTAGTATTTTTACATTTTCAAGATCAGCTGTGTGAGAATAATCCATACAATGTTGTGCTAATGCAGTGGATTGTCGACCCTTTTTTATATCAGTATCATGTTCAGCAATTCTTATATTTAAATTTCTTTTTGTTGTTCCGATATAGACTTGCTTACAGTTTTCGTTTATTTTTCCATTACATTTTATTTCATAAACAACATTACTTTGGTCATTTTTATTTATTTTGGATTTTAAGTTTGTAAATAGTGTTTTTGTTGTTTTATTTGACTGATAGGCAAATGTTATTCCCTCTTCATTTATTATTTCTCTTAGTTGAGTACTCTCAGTAAGTTTTGGTATATAAGATAAATTTAAATATTTAGTGTTGCCAGATGTTGTTTTTGAATTATTGTTTTTTGTGGTATAATTAATTGATCTGTGTATTAAATTGTCAATCATGTTAAGTGGGTAGTTATTGTTTTTTAATATTTCTTTGATTATTTTTATATTTTTTGTTTGGTATTGTTTGTGGCTTAGTATTAAGACTTTATTAATAAAATTAGAAATGGTATTTACTTTTTGTCTCATCGGTTGTGTCGAATTATAATTAATTATTCTACCTGAAACTATTTTATATATAAGCTATGTTTAAGTATGTTATTTCATAAGTCTGTTTGGATTATTCCCCTTAGACTTAAATAAATAAATAAATAAATAAATAAATCCTTTTTAAATAAGAAACTGTGAAATTAATGTTTATCTTTGAAAAACTGTGGCGTAAATAATTATATTCAAGAAACTTTGAAATTAATATTTATCCGTGGCTATGAAATTCATTATCACCCTTGAGGAAACTGGAACAACTATATTGAAGAAACTGCTATAAATATTTCGAAAAAGCTGTGAATAGTGAAGTGACTTGTAGAAGAAATCTATCACCCTTGAGGAAACTGGAATAACTATATTGAAGAAACTGCTATAAATATCTCGAAGAAGCTGTGAATAGTGAAGTGACCTGTAGAAGAAACCTATCACCCCTGAAGAAACTGAGTTGAAGCCGTAACCCAATCTACAAATAAAATAAGGTAGATTAATACTTTTTCTCTTTTATACGGTATTTCCAAAAGATATTTGTAATACTTTACCTTAGTTTAAGATATTTTGTTATTGGAAAAATTGTTATAAATAATAAAAGTGTAGAAATTCCATAAATATTTCATAATGTCAAACCCTAGCAATTTAGTTCGACCGGCGGTCCTTAACGACCCGGCTGCTCCTGTAGCAAATGCAAACAGGCAGCTAAGCATAGAGGACTTAACCTCTTTAATAAACTCTGTAGCTTCAAATCTGTTAAGACAGCAAGGACCACAAATCATACAAGAAGTTTTAAATCCTAATACTAACTTCCTCAATGTGACAGATCAGGTAATAGAAGATAGACACAGGAACAATTTAACCGACTTAGACAAAATTCCTGACATTGTTAAATGTCTTAAAGAATTTTCAGGACAAATAGGGGAATTTAGCTCTTGGAAGAAGAGCGTAGATAGGATATTATCAATTTATGAAACATTAAAAGGCACGCCAAAATACTACGGTATACTGAGCGTGATAAGAAACAAAATTGTAGGGAACGCAGATATAGCGCTAGAGTCATATAACACGCCACTCGACTGGCCAGCAATATCAAAATGCTTGGCAATGCACTACGCTGACAAGCGCGATTTATCCACATTGGAACATCAAATGACAACGATGGTACAGGGAAGTAGCTCAATCCCAGAATTTTATCAACGGGTCTATACACATCTATCCCTAATGTTAAACAAGCTAGGTTGTTCGCAAATGAGCAACGAGGCATTACACATGTTAACCGAGTCATACCGTAACAAGGCTCTCGATACTTTTATTAGGGGTCTTAACGGTGAATTACCAAAGTTGCTCGGAATTAAAGAACCTGTGGATCTCCCTCAAGCATTACAGCTCTGTATGAAGCTGGAAAATCAGCAATGGCGAACGTCGCATAGTCATAGAAAACCGCAAACGACACAAAGAGAAAATATAGGGCAGAGAAAACACCCTTTTTACCCGCAATTAACCTACATGCCACATGCAATTCAGCCAACATGGCAGCATAGACCAAATTTTAATCTTAATAGGGGACAACAACATCAATTTAATACCCCGCCAAGGCCTCCAAAGCCTCAGAATCGTCCGGAACCAATGGACGTGGACCAGAGCATGCACTCTCGTCGCATAAACTATATGAATAGGCCAAGCCAGGGTAACTGGCAAGGGAAAAGGCCACATTCGGTGCAAAATCAGCAAAAAAACGCAACGAACATTCCACATTGACACTGGTGCTCCTCCACAGCAATACCAAGTTAAAAATTCAGCAGGATGGGAAGTCGATAACGAAGGGTACTCGGAACCAACTGATATTTATTTTTTAGGATAATGAGCTCTTCACTCCCTTTCTTTGAGGTGAGAGCGGAGGGCGGTAATATTCTTAAATTCCTGGTTGACACAGGATCTAGTAAAAATTACTTGCAACCGCATCTGGCGAAGAAAAGAATAAAAAATGAAACACCATTTTTTGCTTAGTCAATAAAGGGAGATATAGAAATAATAGAACATACTTATGTTAAACATTTTAATATAGAAAATAAAATAAAATTTTTTTTAATGCCTTCCCTAAAAACCTTTGACGGGATTTTAGGTAACGATACACTTAGGGAACTACAAGCGATAATTCATACGGGAGAAAATTATATGATACTAAACAATGGCAAGAAAATAGGCCGGAAACAATTGCCTTCAAAATCGGTGAATAATATAGATATAAAATTAGATAATCTTACTAACTTCCAAAAGGGAGAAATGAAATTAATTGCAAAAGAACATTCAAATCTTTTCTCAGACCCAAATGAGAAACTTACTTACACAACAAAAATTACTGGGGAAATCAGAACTACAACGAATACTCCGGTTTACACGAGATTTTACCCATACCCTTCATCATTGAAAGCGGAGGTCGAAAAGCAAGTGAAGGCACTTTTGCACGATGGGATTATAAGACCATCTAGATCGCCGTACAATTCACCGGTGTGGATCGTACCGAAAAAGCCAGATTCTGCGGGAAACAAGCAATACCGCCTGGTAATCGACTATAGGAAACTTAATGCGGTTACAATCGCGGATAGATATCCGATTCCGGAGATAACGGAAGTAATATCGCATCTTGGAAACAGCAAGTAAGTATGAATTTACTCGCTTACCGTTCGGCCTAAAAAACGCCCCGTCAATCTTCCAACGCGCTCTCGACGACATTTTAAGAGAATTTATCGGGGTATGTTGTTATGTCTACATTGATGACGGAAGAGGATCATTTCAAACATATTAGGAAAATTTTTAAAACTTTAGAAGATGCAAATATGAAGATACAACTTGATAAGTGCAAATTTTTTGAAGAAAGCGTAGAATTTTTGGGCTATGTAATATCCCGAGATGGTGTAAAAACCAATCGCGCAAAAGTGGATGCGATTGCAAACTTTCCCCAGCCTGGTACGTTAAAACAACTTAGAAGCTTTTTAGGTACGTCAGGGTATTACCGGCGCTTCATTAGGGATTACGCAAAGATAGCAAAACCCTTGACATCCCTTTTAAGAGGGGAAGGGGGACGTATCCCAAAAACAAAGTCGTCAAATATTAAAGTTTCTTTAAACACAGACTCAGTAGAAGCATTCAAGAAAATAAAAAATTCTTTTATATCCGAGGACGTTATTCTCGCCTACCCAGATTTTGATAAAGATTTCGAACTGGTAACTGACGCCTCTAATTTTGCAATTGGTGCTGTTCTCTCTCAAAACGACAGGCCTATAGCGTTCATATCTAGAACGTTAAATAAAGCGGAAGAACATTACGCCGCCAACGAAAAAGAAATGTTGGCCATAATATGGGCCTTAAACTCATTTAGAAATTATCTGTACGGATCGGCTAATGTTAAGATCTTCACGGATCACCAGCCGCTTACGTATGCGCTCAGTAACAAAAATCATAACAGTAAAATGAAAAGATGGAAGGCGATTCTGGAAGAGTACAACTACACATTGTTTTATAAACCTGGTAAAACAAACGTTGTTGCTGATGCTTTGTCCAGGATGCCCTCGCAAGAATCACCCTTGCATACGTTATCAATAGCCACACACTCGGATGAGAGCTCATCCCATGGATTGATACTTAGCGTAGAAGCTCCTATAAATGCATTTAAAAATCAGATATTTTTGAAAACGGACGTAGCTTCAACATATCAATTTAAAATCGTGTTTCCAACGTATCATCGGCATGTGATTACCGAGCCAGACTATTCAGAAGAAATAATAACCACAATCTTAAGGCGTTACCTTAATCCCTCGGTTATAAACTGTATCAAAACCGATGAGGGAACAATGGGAAAAATACAGGAGGTGTACCCCTTGCATTTTAGCAGATACAAGATAAGGTTCACTCAGGTTGAAGTCGAAGATATAGTAGACAATCAACACCAGGAGGATATAATGGTTAGGTTCCATAATAGAGCTCATAGAAACGCAAAAGAAAATAGAACCCAAATCTTAGAAAAATATTATTTTCCCGCAATGGCAAACAAGTTAAAAAAAATTATAAAAAGTTGTAAAATTTGTAAACTTAACAAGTATGATCGGCACCCACCAAAAATGCAAATACAATCAACGCCTATTCCTCAATATCCAGGACAACTGGTCCATTTGGATATACTATTGATGGGAAAAACATTAGTACTGACAGCTGTAGATAAGTTTTCAAAATATGGTATGGCAAAACTAATTAATTCAAGAGCAACAGTTGACATAAGGCAACCACTAAGGGACATCCTTTTGGCCATGATACCTGAATCTATAGTATTTGATAATGAGAAAGCTTTGAATTCTGATTCAATAAATTTCATGATAGAAAATGAATTAGGCATCTCTGTTTATAGAACCCCTCCATATACGAGTTGTTCTAAAGGGCAGGTGGAACGATTTCATTCCACATTGCAAGAGATAATGCGTTGCCTTCAAAATGACAAAACCCACCACTCATTTCAGGAACTTTTGGATAGATCGGTGAAAGAATACAATTTCTCCGTTCACTCAGTTACAGGAAAGAAGCCCATAGAAATATTTTTTGGTCGGCGTGTAAGTAGTGATCCCCAACTATTGGAAAAATTTAGGAACGAGACAATTAAAAAACTTTCAGAAAAACAGAGAGCCGACCTTACTTATCATAATGCACATCAACAACCGCCAAAGGAATACAAGCAAGGAGAAGAAATTTTTATCAAAGTAAATAGGAGAATAGGAGATAAGCTATCTGCTAGATATAGGAAAGAGATTGTAGCAGAAAACTATAATACGACTGTTAAAACACAATCTGGAAGAATTGTGCACAAAAATAATATTAGGCAGACTTAGTAATATTGCATTTTTTTTTGTAACTATTTCCCTGCAGGGCAAAATGCGGACTATAATGTTTATCTTAGCCTGGGCCACTGTAATAAATACGCAACAGTTTCATATACACGACTTCAATAACAACAACGGATACATTCCTATAAAAGTAGGAGAGGTAAGGACAATAGGAAGTTATGACAAGGTGCTGCATTTTATTAACATGACGCTATACGACGAGACTCTACTCCTAATTTCTGAAAACATAAAGACCCTGAAGACCACGACATATGAGGACAAACGACTTTTGGAGACTATTAATAAAAACCTCATTCTATTAAAAGCGAAAATAAACAGCCTGCATGTACACTAGGCTTGCCAGATGGCCTGGATTCGCCTGAATTTTCCAGTTTTTTATGTCTGGTCCAGTTTCCAGGAAAAATGCAATCAGTCCAGTTTTTTCATATTTTATATTCTTTTATAATGAAATTAATATTTTGTACAGAAAAATTGCGTTCTAAATACAATGAAATTACAACTATATTTGCAAATGTTTAGATTTTATCTTTTTCTAATTCCGATTATTACCATTTTACTTCTGCTGCCTGCGAGGGAAATTTAATAATTTTCCAAAAAATATTCCAATCGATAAGACATGGTCCGTCTTTTTTCAAAAATTTGATTAAAATAAAGTACAAAATCTGTATAAATTGGTCTCATTCGTTCTTTCCATTCCAATAAGCGATGCTTTTTGCGAAAGGATCTTTTGTATTTTAAATAATTTATACTCTCAGGAGACACAGAGTGAAATTATACTCGTAATAAGATTAAACTTTGATGAAAGTTGCAAAAATTTTTCAACTTTTTTGCATACCAATAAAGCAAAAGAGTTAGTAAATTCTGTAAATAAAAATTCAAAATATATGTGGCAAAAGACATATACTAAGTACCTTTGTAAAAATATGTACTTAATATAACGTAAGATTGAAATAAATTGTTATGTTAACGTGTTTTTTTTTAATTTTTAATAAAATTTCACTTTTTGGAACAACAAGTGCATTTTAAACAGGTTCAGTTTTTTTTTCTAAAATCCAGGCGCAAATTTTACGTTTTTCAGTTTTCAGGCTTTTGGGATCTGGCAAGCCTAATGTACACTCAAAGCAAAAGCGCGGACTGATTAACGTTTTGGGAAAGGGACTAAAATACATAGCGGGATCGATGGACAGTGACGACTAGATAGCAATAAATGAAGCAATAGCAGACATTCGAAATAACGAACAAGGTAACAACATGACACTAAACAGTTTAATACATATTAATAATGGCATGGCTGAGGAGATTAGAAATATCACTACCCACATTAATAAACAACAGACATTTATTAGCAGTTACATAAACAAATTTAAGGACGAATCTCTAAACAGGATAAGAACCTTAGAAGACGAAGTGGGATTTATCGAACAGACCTACAGAATCGACAACGATATAACCCTCTTACAAAACCATATCGACGCCATTGGACAGATCATATTTTCTTGTAAATTGGGAATTATTCCTTCTGACATACTAACAGATAAAGAACTTAACTTAATCAGTGATTTTGACAGCTACAGCAGAATGAAAATCGCGGTTGTTTTCGAAGATAATAATATTATTCTAACCTTATTAATACCCCGATTTTCCACTAATACTCTATCTCAAATAAAATTTGTTCCAATCCCTAATGCAATGAATAAATCTTCATTGTGAATTAGAGACAGTGCAAGTATCCACTGTAGTAGAAGTGATGCCTGGAATACTAATATTCAAAAATTTTTATGAAAATATTAACCAAAATTGTAACCAATTAAAAGTAAGTCCTAAAGGAACATTCCTCATTAAGTTTGAAAATTGTAAAATTAGAATACTAAATGCAACTTACACAAACACGAAAATTAGAATTAATGAAACCTTTATTTTGCCTAACCTAATAACCAAAATTAAGGAAAAGAAAACTGTCAATAAACTAGATTTAAAATTAGAAAGCCTATATGTAAACCAATTAAGCACTCAAGACAACATAAAATTGTTAATTGATAAGAATAAAAATACACACTTAATAAGTTTAAGCTCAGACATGGTAATTGTGACTATTATTATTATAACTATATTAATTTTTTATTATATTGTCAATTATAAGCAAAAAGTTTATATTTCATCTCAACTACGGGATAATGTTGCTAGTAACGCAGGCTCAGATGGGCCATATCTTCAATTGGTATCATCTCAACTCACCAACACACCTTGTAAACCTCCCCGATTGAGGACAATCGACTTAAGAGGGGAAGAGTTAACACAATAAACATTTTTGTAATTTCCCTTAGTTAACACAATAAATATTTCGCAATTTCCCTTCTTATATTTTGATAACCTACTTTGGTAAGAACTGCAAGTTCAACATCTGCAATATTGCAATTGCGACAACTGCAATTCTCACTAAATTTGTTTGTTAAGTTTAACAGGAAATATTATCACGCCACTTCATTAATTAGGTCATTTACAATATTATAAAATCAATAATTTGTAAATTTAGCTTTAGTTTTTAATTTGAACTCTTTAATAAAAGGTCGTAAAGACCGAAAATAAAATAAATTGTGTTTTTTTTTAGATTTTGCAATTAGCAAAATCTTAAGTTATAACAACGTTATTTAACCCCTTTATTTGGCATGTTAATTTACACTCACCAATTACTTTAATAAAAATATCATTGTACGCTATTACGAGTAGACCAGAAGTTTTAGTTTTTAATGAGAACACGTTACAATCGGCCCCAGTGTCCAACTTCTAACGCAACACATGTCGCCCAATACTGAGCGTAGCATAACATTTGCAGTCGTGTCTATTACCATCATTTATTGGGCCCATGTAACCATATTCTTCGTCAACATCACTTTCCTCAACTGTATTTTTTGATTTCATTGCATGGTTTTTATTTTGTTTAACATTTTTGTTCCTGCAAACGACCGCAAAATGCCCTTTCACTTTTAATAGCTTTGTTCAAATTTAAATTTTCTTCCATCCATAGTTTTTTACTTGTACTCTCCGCGTAAATTCCTAGCACCATTTGATCTACTTAAAATTCATCTGCCATATTGTTATAAGCGCAGTATTTAATTTGTCGTCTTAATTTTTGATAAAAATCTTCAAATGGTGCTGTTGGTTGCTGTTTTATACGATGAAACTGGCAACGTTCATATGTTTTATTTCTGGGTGGTGCAAAATGACGAGTCAACTTATTTATTAAAGCTGATCTGATGTTTAATTCAGTCTCTGTTAGACCTAAATTACGGAGAAACTAGGTTGCTTCACGACCTAAAACCACTTTTAAATTGACCACCTGTACTTTCTCAGTTTCCAACTCGATTTTTGACGCATCATAATAATTGTTATATTCGTCTAAGCACTAGGCCCATTCAGCAGCCATATCGCCTTCATGATGAACAAACAAATTCTTTAGTGGCTTTAAGTTTCCTATTACATTGGCTATGTTAAATACGTTTCGCTCAATTGGTCGCCCTTGTGCTTCTGTCATGATCCGCGTTATTTACTGTACTTGAGATTTTTCCTCTTTTATGTAAATACCTATTTCTTTTTCTTAAATATGTCTTCGCACTGTTTTATGCAGTATGCACTGTAACTAACGTTTCTCTTCTTTTCAACTTTTCTTTCTTTTATTTGTTTTTTGTTGTTGATCACTTATTTTGCAAGTGCATACATACATATATTCAGTTTCTTTCTGTTGAATTTGTTCTTTTTTTTTGATTTATACATTTCTGGCACCATATCATGTGCGAGCTAAATAAAGACACATGTTGTTCAGTTGAGTATCCAAACTATACTGACTTTATTTATTATTATATGACATACATATTTATACAATATTCATTTCTGTAATGGCCTCAGCACCTTCCAGGCTTTATTGAGGCTAGTTGGCAGTATTTAAATTTATAACGTATAATGTTTAAACTTAGAGTGATAAATATAATAAATAAAGTTATAAATGTTAAATTAAATTAAATAATAAAAAATTGACATACATTTTTTATTCTTTAAATGTAAGGATTTCACATATAAATTTCATCAAAAGCGTTTCAAATTTCCCATACAAATGGTCTTTACATCTAGACTTAAATACTAAAATTCTCCTAGTCTTTTTCAGATCCAATGGTAAATTAATTTACTTCATACTACCAATGTAGTCAATACGCTGCCTAGTTTTTTCAAGTCTACACCTTGGCATTTGTAATTTATGTGCATTGTTCAAATTAGAATTTGATGGATTTTGAACAAAAGATACATTTCTATGGCCAACATTGTCTATCGACTTATAAACATACTTCAAAACTTGATATTCATGCACCCCATAAACGGGTTATATTATTTTACAAATATCTCTATACAGATATATGTTAAATAAGATATTGGTAAATTATAAATTATCGTCAATGCTTTATTTTGCTATTGTAAGCGTACACAACGCTCATATAACTTAAATGTGATTGTATGAGAGCTTGATATATCATTAATTTAATACATACATTAAATTTATTTTTAAATTTATAAAAGATTGCAATTCCTTGAGAAATTTTCTTCTTTAGTTCTGTTATGTGTAAGCCCTCTGCAAGATTGCTTTGCAATGTGACTCTATGATATTTAATTGAGTTTGTTTTTTCTAAAGGCTTTCCATTAAGATTAACGACAAAGTTATTAAAGCGAGAATAGTTAGCCCTAAACGAATAAGTTTTGTCTTGTCAGGATTATGTACAAGTCGTTTTTAATGAGCAAACTCAGAAACTATGGCAATATCTCTTTTAATATGTGTTCGCATTTCTAAATCATTCTTATAGGGATAAAATAAACAAACATCATCTGCAAACATAAAAATATTTCCTGTTAAATCAAGATTTTTAATATCGTTTAGACATAGTAAAAAACAATCAAGATTGTTATGGAATCTGATTGCTGTCAGAATCAGAATTGAAATCGACAATAGAATGCATTTGGTGTTACGGAAATCGATGTTAAAGAATGAGAATTGTGTCAGACTTAGGTGTTACAGAATCCAATGTTATCGTTTTTGCTGTCAGAAATAATCCGATCAGCTGGCAGCCGCCAGAATTACATTTTTGTTTTCTGTTTATTTCTTACTTTAAGCTGTTAAAAATTGGCGCACAATGTAATATAAATTTAATATACTTGTATTCGCATTTCTATCTAAGAAAATGAAATAAATAAGTGAATATAAAAAAAAAATTTATTTTATGTTTATTTTTGCTTTAAGCTGTTCGAATATCGAATGCATTAATATACATATGTAGCAATGAAAACAAAATAACAAAGTACATAAAATAAATATAATTTTACACCAAATAGGGGGAAACATAGAAACCAAACACAAAATATTTTATCGATAGCTGTGGAATATAAAATTTTGTATATGTATACAGATATGGAAGAGCGAAGTCAAAAAGAAGCTCTCACGCAATAAAAACGAAGCGCAAGCAACTGTCCGTGGACCATTTTCTTAGTCTCATCTGTCTCAAACAGAAGAAACCATTGTCCGATTATGTGGAATTAAAACAACCGTAGATGGTATTTCAGGAGTGGATCTAGGTGTCGTTGATGATTCATGTCCTGACTTCAGCGATACCACCACAACTTCATCTAAAAGGAAGCCAGAATCTCCAACAAATTTGAATACATTAAAGAGAACAAGGGCAGACAGCACAGCAGACCGCTTGAAAAGGTTTTTGGACGAAGATGTGGAGAAGAAAGCTGAAGTGAATGAAAAACTCAGATCTGCTTGTTACACTGCCAAAAAAATGCTAGTTCCTTAAAACGAATTTATCGTGCCATTGAAAAAAGGTAATAACTGCCAACAATCAATGACGAATGCGTTACAAGATTTTAAAAATGAATTTGCAAGTGTTCCTTCCCGTATGCTTAATATAATGCAAGAAAAAAATGAAATTAAAACGAAACAATTGGAACTAGGCATAATGAAATTTCAATTAGAATCTAAAAACAAAACAAAGTAACATGTGTAAGTTTAAAATAATTGTATTGTGATTAAATAATACTGTTTTCCTGAAGTCATATCGGCAAAAAAAAAGACTGTCATATTAATTTTTTTTTTTAATAAATATATTAATTATTAGTTTAATAAATTAAAAATTTAAACTTTTTATTAAGTGTTAGTTATTTCGTCCCTTATTGTCTGGCCTTCGGTACGCAGGCTCGCAGTTGAAAATGATAATGCAGTACTATCTTTTACCTCATCTGGTTCAATGGAAATTTCGTCATATGTTGTGCAATGCCGGGCAAACATTCACTATTTGGACAACTTTAAGGGGATTGTAATGCAGTGTGCCCATCAAGCATCGAAATCTGCTTTTTAGTTCCCCTATAGTACGCTCCACAATATTGCGAGCTGCAGCATGTGCTAGATTAAATCTATGCTCTTTTGTATTGCATGCATACCCGCAATCTCCTAACAATCTCGTTGTTTGGTTACCATTTTGAAATTCACTTATGAAATGCTGACGAGCCCTGCTAACGCTCCAAACGAACGAATTGTGACTGAGCCAGGGAATCGTGCGTCTACTGCTCGTATCATCATATGTGACAGTGATATGATGATACGAGCAGTAGACGAATATCTTGGAAATAACAAAATAAAAAAAGAAATGAATAACAAAAATATGTATGTATGTATTACTATTGCTCAAATTTTTACAATCATGGCATTCAGGCTAAAATATCCTTTCCTGTTAAAAAACAAGTGTTCGTCTTCCGAATGTTTTACTGTTTTTATGTGTGTTCTATCGATGCAACCCACGATGGAAGGGATCTTATGTTTTTTAAAAAAGTAGTTTCTGTGTCTACATTTTTCCTCGTCGTCAATTTTAAGTTTTACCCACTGCGGGCATACATGTTTTTTAAAACTTTGAGAACACGCGTTAGTACAACAAACACAGTACATCTTGCAAGGCTTATACTGCGATCATTTTCAACTGACCTTTGGTAAGATCCTTCTGCTAAAAATCTTAACGTTGCAGCCAGTTGAATCGTACAAGAAATATTAGACAAAGGCAAGTGTACCTCAACAACAGCATTTGAAAAGCCGCCTTGTTCAATCGGTATTGTGAAATAAATCTAGTTGTCATCAAAGCAAAGTATAAATACAACTTTCTTGGCAAGAACTTATATCCAAAGTATATCTATATCAAGTACATGCAAGTCTACAACAAATATAACATTAGAACAACAACAGGCATTTTGTTTGTGTAAAATCATGTATTATGTCAAAAAACAGTTCAGAGATGGCCAAGTGGGTAACATTTTATCATTTTTCTAACTAAAAAATTAATATGAATTTTACTTAATTATTATTAAAAAAAAGTAAGAGAATGACGTTTTAACGACTATATCAATGTATATTTAAGCAAGAGTTCAATAAAGGATGTTTAATGCAACTTGAGCTGGAAAAGTGTAATTTGTAGATTTCATATACCAATATATAATACAAAAGAAAAGAAACACATAAAAAACAAGAGGAATGTACAGCAAAATTAAAATTTAATAAAAATATAAACAATTTTTGACACAAAACATGATAAACACGCACACAAACAAAACTATCAGCTGAACTCCTGCATGTACTTGTTATAGATATACTTTGCTCATATACTTACACTAACTCTGGGAGTTCCAACGGGTTGCTATGATCCCTCAATATTTTTCTTTTCACCCTCTCTAAATTTTTTTCCCCCAATAATAAATATGATACGACAGCCTCAACCATTTTATTTTTAAATTCTTTTTACCACAATTTATGCTTATTTTATAAACTGTTCAAATTGGTATGAGACTATGATATTTAAATAATTATTAATCACCTTGTTGAAAATCATGAGAATATCATGAAATATTTATTTTTGAAGGAATCAAGCACGAATAAAGTAATTTAAATGAAAAATAAAATTTTTATTTAAATATACATAGTATGTATGTACAAATATAAAAGCAAAAAAAAAAAATAAAAGTTCATTGAAAATGTTAAGTGGTAACATGATTTCTATCTTCGTCTATTTCAATCTTGCGGTGCTTTACTTTAATTTCTTCCATTCAAAATTTTAACATAGCCGATCGATGCTACTCTCTTTTTATCTGCGAGTTATAAATTCTCATTTATCTTGAGCTGTTCCTCTTGAATTTTATACGTTTTTAGATCCTTTTATAGATCACTTTGAACTTTTAGTTGTTCCTTAAGAAGTTAATTTTTTCCACAATCTTAAATTTAGCTTTTCTTGTATTAAAGAGATTATTTTAAGTGTCTGTTATTATATTATCCACGCTATTATCATTATTTTTTCAATATCTCATACCTCCTCATTTAGGTTTACAGTAGGTTTTTAACTCCAAATGTTTGACCTTCAGGACCAATTAGAATTCATTTGCTGCAACCCAGCTACAGTCACTTCTAAAGGTGTCAACACTTTTTTGTTAAAAGTTCCGCCACCAGTTGCACGACTTCCAATGTTATTGTGAATAAGTTTCCTTTTTACGCTGGTCGTCATATCGTCCAAACCTTCATTTAACCCCTCCGTTTTGTGACTAAAGTTTTTATAGATCGTTCCATTTTCTTTTATCCTGAAAATAATACTTTCATTTTAGTTTTACTCATTTTTTATTTAGAAATTTTTAATTTTTTTTTTAACGTCACCAGCAAAATACAAAACGACTATTTTTGTCGAATTCGACATAAAAAACGACATACACAATGCCTCTGTTTGTAATAGATTTTTTATTTCTATCGAAAAACGACATAGACAATGCCATTTAAAAAAATGATACAAATTCGACGTGACTACGACATACATAATACGGGTGTAAATATACCTAATCCACTACCCTGTGGCACTCCATAGTTTACGTGGCCAAGGGAACTACTACATTCGTTTATTTTAACAAAATGTTTTCTATTCGTTAAAAAACTTTTGAATAGCATTAATTCCTTATCTTTAATACCATACAATGACAATTTCTCGATCAGTATATAATGGTCTACAAGATCAAATGCTTTTGAAAATACAAAGAGATGTCAACTAGTTCGCTAAAGCCAACATCTAAGCAATTACAAATGTATCTCACTACATTTAGAACTGCATACTTAGGACCACACCCTTTTCTAAAACCAAACTAGAATTCATATAATATGTTGAATTCTTGCACAAAAGATAAAAGCTTAACATATATGATCCGCAAAAAGTTTATCAATTGCAGAAAATATAGCAATTGGTGGATATTTCTCTACTAAAAAATTATTAGTATCTTTTGGTATCGGAAATGTACATTTGTTAAAAAAGTTAGGTGATATATTATCACAACCAGTACTTTTGTTGTCTTTAAAATTAGCAATAACGTTTATTATATCATTTATATTTACTTTGTCTAATTTAAAACGGCAAGGCATAATAATTATAGTTTCTAATGAATTATATGTTTCACCTTGCTTAATTTCAGTTCGATCTTTAAGGCTTTCTAGAGATTTTACAAAATTATTAAAATAATTAGCATTAGCTAGGTCTGAATCTATTCTTAATCCCTAATGGTCTATAAGATTTAGTTAATTACTTCGTAGACGACCAAGCGTAGTGTTTATGAATCTTCAACTTCTTTTCGGATCATTTCCAACCTTTGCGGAAACCTTAAACATAATACTTACTCCTATATTCTATACTTGCTGCTTTGATAAGTCTACTTAACTTTTTTAAAATGTCTTCAAGTACCGGCTCCCTTTTATTTATTATATTAAGCTCTCGTTTTAACATTTTTTGTTTAAGTTATATAAGACTTTGTAGATCTTTATTTACCCAAGGCATAATCTGAAATGTTGTTTGTTATAAATTATAATTGAATTATTTATAGCAACCTTTATACAAGAAACCAAGCTAGTTGTTAAGTCAGAGATATTGAATCTTGCAAAATTATCCGGCAAATTATTTTGTAAATATTCTTTTACCTTCGAGAAGTCACAATGACTTTTTTAATTTTTCAACGTATTCCCTGATAGCCAGTTCACTTTTAATTTTACAGCACAATATGTTGTCGTCTGATATATTACATTCAATTGAATCAACATAAATTCTTTCCGCAAAGTTACTAACAACAATATCTATACAAATATTGCTAACTGTCCTTGTTACCATGTTATGTGCGCTAAAACAATCAAGGTTTTGAAATGTTATAGATAAATCGACGTTATATTGATTATGAAAAAAGGCAATGTTCGAATCACCAACTATTAATATTGAATTTTGAGTATATTCATTAAAAGTTACATCAAGTACGTTTAAAAAGTCTATTATACTACATTTTTGTGTCTTAAAAAATTACGCAAATGTCACTGGTTTATGATTAATTATTAAATTTCTAATAATGACATCAACAAAATTATCACTTTTACACAGTTCAACCAAGAGCACAAGCTTGTTTTTAATATATATTGATGTACCAACGTAACCATCACCCCTACAGCATTAAACTGTAGTAAAACCAGGAATTGAATACAACTGAATCAAAGTGCTTTCAAACCATGTTTCTTGTACAGCAATAATAGCAGGTAATTTAGAAAAACCAGCTGTTAATGACTTAAACTTGTTAAATTTATTTAAAGAAGAAATGCTTTTTATATTTATACTGATTATGTAACTGCACCATTAACATCATCACCGTTAGAATTATTAGGATCTTCTGTTCTATTCTGTACAAACGATCTACGTTTCCAATGCTTGTTTGTTGTTGCAATTAGTAGCATTTCATAAACATTATCTTCAGATTTAACTATCTGCGGCATTGAAATATAATTTTTTTACAAATAACGTTACCATTGCGTATGAATACATGTTGATATCCCATACTTTTTAAGAATTTAGCATGCTTCCAAAGATTAAAGGTTTCTTTGCTGTGATAGTTATTTTCCCAAATTGCGATTGCTCTTGCAAACTGTTGGCATCACTGTTGGTTATTTTTTTTTTTTTTTTGAGAAATTAAAAACTAACTGTGTTGTTTATTTTTAATACGCCTTACGTCTGCATTAAGATTCGGCACATAACCAACCTAACGCAGAGGGGAATGTAAGAAAAAAAAAACGTTTTTTGAATGTTCGTAATAATAGTTAAAGCCTTTACATTTTTGAATGGGCTTCAAAAATAATTTTCATGTTGTCTTTGAAGTTTTTATACTTAAAAGAAATGTTTTTGGCTTTTCTAAAAATTTGGATAAAGGTTTCCTGATGAGCTGGCTTTAGAAACCGGAAAAATACGTATAGATACCTGCTTTTCCAACCAACAAGTAAATTGCATTTTTATTTAAAAATGTTATGGGATTAAGCATAATATAATAAATAATATTGTAAAAATTCCCGAAACAATTTTTTAAATAAAAAATGTGCAGCTGCTTGTGCAAACTGTTGGCATCACAGTTGTTTTTTTTTTTCTTTCTCTTGAGAAATTAAAAGCTAACTGTGTTGTTTTTAATTTTAATACGCCTTACTTCTGCATTTAAAGTCGCTATATAACCAACCTAATGCAGAAGGGAATTAAAAAAAAAATAAAAACGTAGTTTGTTTGTTGGTAGTTTTTGATAAAGCCTTAACATTTTTGTATGGGCTTCAAAAATAACTCTTGTTGTTTTTGAAATATTCGTACTTAAAGGAAATGTTTTTGGCTTTTTTAAAACATTGGATAAAGCTTCTCTGATGAACTGGCTTAAGCAGCCGAAGAAATACGTGTAAAAAACTGAAAATACTTTTTGACCGAAATTTCACTTTGTTTTCTACTTTTTATGAAATTTAAACCTAGAAAAATTATTACCATTAACCTAACGAAGTCAAAGAAAAAAATTTATAGAACTTATTCTTATAGTATTGCCTTTCTAAATCTATTTTAAAAATAGTGCAGTCATGTATTTTAAACAAATCACAGGTGAAAAAACAAAAATTGCAAGGTAAGAATTTTGTATTTTAAATTTAAGAGTCAAATTTCTCTAAAAGTATAGAAGAAACCATGTAAATTCCACGCACGTTTTTTCTTTATCTTTCTATGGAGACTGCTAGAAATTTAAAATTTTTGAAATCGATTCTCATTTAACATAAGCTCTGAAACATTTTTCAAACCCAAGGTTTGCCTACTTTGACGCGCTGTTGTACTACCTTGTACTGAAACAGGGTATATCCAAATGCAGTAGACGAAATGCTTATGTCCTTCTCTATAAATCGCAGTTTGTTTAAAAAAATTGGGTAAGTAGTTTAGAAGTTCCAGACTTTAATTCCGTCTCTGAAGTTCTACATAAAAAAATATAACTAATTCATTATGTATAAGTTGTTGGTGAAAGCATATTAAAAACGAATGTATGTAGAAAAATACTCTCTATAAATTTTCAATGAGATAGATACTTAAGTTTTAATTGTATTGTACCTATAATAACGAACCACACTATACTTATCGTACCAACAGAAACTACCCAACATACCAAATAACTTGTGAAAAATATTTTAAGAAGCCTACAAATATAAACCTTAATCTTGAAAAAGTATTTAGTAAAAATGCTATCGTAAAAATTATAGAAAAATCAAAACGGAATCCTTATGAAAATATTAAATGTACATGATTAATATAAGCTTATTTTTGTACATATATAATAAGCCTACAGAAACAATATTTTATTAATTTTGGTATAGAAAAGCTTATTCCTCTCAATATTTTTATAACATTTTTACATAATTGTAGAATAAATGTCATAAACGACGATCACATACATGTTTTTAATATAAAATATTTTTCTTCTTTTTTTGCAATATATTTATTTATTTATTTTTTACGATTTATAAACTACATAATTATAAATTAATTAAAAAGTATATAACAAGACGCAATTAAAACTTATAACGGAGGCATAGATTGAATTTTGTAGATTACGTACAAACTAATGTAGCAAATTAACAAACTAAATCAGCCAACTCATCTCGAATACTGCACTCTTCAAAAATATTATTAGTTGACGTTTTAGCACTTTCATTTTCACTTGAACTAAAACATCCACTATTTTGTGTTTCTACACTATTATTGGGATCACTACCACTGATATTTTCCATTAATTCATATATTTTTTATTTTATTTAAAAGAAGATCAATTACTTCTTTCGTTTGTGTTCTAACACTTTTTTATATTTATTGGGCATTCTAATTAATTACTTACTTTTCATTTTAAAAACAAACGTTACTAACAGACAAATTGAAAAATTTTTCAGAAAAATTATTTTGTAAACACAATTTCGAATTTATAATAATTTGTGTATAATATATTAAACATTTTTAAAAAATGCTTTTTAATTGAGTTTATATTTTATAAATATTAATATAAGCGAAATTAAGAAAAGCTAAAAATTATTTTATATAAGCTTACTCACAAGTTGTCTTATAGTTTGATTCCTAGTTGGCATGTTGGGTAATAATTGTTTTTAAATAATTTATTTTCTTCTGACTTCTCTGAAACTTAAAACCTTTGACACATATTTGAAATGTAGCAATAAAGCAGAACAATTAAAATACTAAACATTCGTTGTAAGTTATGTCACAAAACAAGAAAAACATCACATAAATGTAACAAAACACTTGAAGTCAATTGACAGAATTTATGGCGCAAAATTAAACAGAAAGTAGGAAAAGGCAATTCAAGCAAAAAATCTGTGAACAATTAAATACACACATTGTCTATGTAATGGAATTATTTAAATTAGTATAAATATCAGAAGAAAATTTGAAATAAACCAGAACTAGCACAAACTGAGTTCTGAATATTCTGATTGAGCACCTTAATCAGTGCGTATATGAGTTAAAATTATTGCAACCAGAAGCAGCATTCAAAATATACTTGGAGCAAAGTTACAAATAACAAATGTTTTGAATTTTGTTTTATTATTCTTATGACGTTTTTAAATTCGAAATGTTGACGAATCTCTTTCAGCAGATTCCATTTTACCGTTGTAAAGTTCTATTTGGTAGCAAAATCCAGTTTCTCCACAGGACATAACCCATTGTTTTTAACCAAACCGAATTGGTTTTCCTCTTATAAATTGTTTTAAAAAATGGCCGCCATAATAACGCACCATTTGCTCATCAACAGACATTTGTTTTGAAAAAACGTTCAGCTTCAAAAGGTTTTCATTGAGCTTTTCAAACAGTGGTTTTATTTTAAAATCTTTTTCAGGAGCACGACTGCATATATTATCGTTGCTGTTAAAGTGCAAAAATCTTTTGATTTCAAGAAACTTGTTTTTAGGCATTCAATTTCTAATAATCTAAATGTCAATGTCATCTTCTGTGGACCAATACGTTCTTTCTTGAGGTAAAGTATGGTAAGATGTAAAAAATAAGATTCCGAGGAATTTGCGAAAGCAATCAGGTGAAAAGGCAAAGTTGTGGGCATTATTCTGCTGTGCATAACGAATACTTTCATCAACAATGTGTGGCGTAATCGAATTATCAAAAAAAAAAAAAAAAAATTCAAAGATTTCATAGGCCTCTGAATTTTGAAAATTTTCCTTGATAGTTTCTTTGTGCAGCGTTCAGATGATGAACATATTTTAGTATAACTCGCGTCTTCATGAAGACAACTTAGTTCTGGGATTCTGCTCGTTAGGCCGTCACGCTTTTGCCGTTTAGATGTTGTTGGTTCTAAATCGTTATCTTTTTCCTTTTCAGTAAAATGTATTTCCAGTTCACCAGGCACGTCTTTCAGCTCCGTAACTTTCTCCAGGTCATCTTCATCAATATCTTCACAGTCGGTCATATTATCTGGTTCAGGAGGGAGTTGCACTATTTCAATAGCACTTTCAGCACAAAGATTTTCATTTTCTAAAAGCTCTTCTAAGATCCTTCCTCCTAAGTTTTAAAGCTCGTTTGCTCAGCATCATTTAAGTTAGTAGGCTATATCAAAAGATTCCAATGTTGGGAACAAAAAAATTTTAGCAAATTCAAAAGATTTTTAGCGCAACAAATGAATTGCTTTATGCAATTACGTACCAAAAATGCTAATAATTAAAGAAATCATTTAAGTTCTTACTGTTAAAACAACTTTATTGTTTAATTTGTTTAAACTTTTTCACAAATGTGCCGCTTTCAGAAATATTTTCTCTCTACTAAGCATACAATAATAAAAGATGACAAAAATGATTATTATTGTATACAGAAAGATGTAAATACCGTTATTTTGTTATCGTGAGTGCGATCCATTGCTGCCATCGCTTGGTATTTAACATCTATTGCATGATCCCAATTGGGAACATTAGGCGGTAATATATAAATAAACACTTAATTAAAATTAACAATTCAAGTTTTAATAGAGTAAAGCTTAAATCAATTACAACCGAGAAATCTTAACACCAACCACAAAAAATTAAAGTGAGCACAAGAGACGTTAAAAATAAAATAAAAACCATGAGTTAAAGTTTCTTGTTTGGTTTAAAATAATAAAGTATATATTAGAGAAAGTAGTATTAATAAATAATTTTAACGTCAATAAATACGTACGACATATGAAAAATATTTGTATGCACGCGTTAAGTTTGTTTAATCTAATTAACAAGTAAAGTAAGTTTTTCTGTTTTCTTTTGTATTTATAGACTTGTGATATGTGAAAATAAATGAAATAAAGAAATGAAAAAGTAAAGTATGACATAATGTCACAAAGTTTAATTTTGTTTTTCCTTTGTTAGATACTTATAATAAAAGTAAAGTGAAGGGATTTGAATGTTTTTGCTGTGTGATTTTTTCGTCGGTTAGTATTGTAATAGCTTTTGCTAACCGACTGTTACATTACAAAAGCACATCATATAAACATGCTATTCTGACATTTTTAAAAGAAATAAGAATACTTTTGTATCGAAGGGTAATTTGCCCCAGTCTTCAGCCAAACAACATCCACAATGGCCTATAAAGGTCCATAAGGGTTACTTGTTTCAATGATCCAAATAATATGCCTTTAGTTTTTAAATTAAATCTGAACAGCTCGATGGCTGGCTTTTGAATGTACTTTTAATTTAATAATAAACTTAAACTTAGCTAGGAAAAAAAGTAATAAAACATAGCAAAAACAAACGAAGTTATAATTCATATTATATGGGAATGTTAAACTGTAAATATTATTTTATTACATAGAGTATTTATATTTATAAGCTGCAATCGATTATTATTGTTATCCAGTTAAATAACTCAGCCATTAAATAATTCAATATATTAAAAAAATATAACAAATAATTCAAAAACTTTGTATTCAAATGGCATTATAAAAATATATAAATTGGCTCCACAAACTCTCGCATAATATCATATGAATATCATTTAGTTGATTGTTTCTTTTGCAACCGTGTTGATCTTCTAAGATTTGAAAATATTCTTTGATTTGCAATTTCATCAGTGCACAGTGAGGTGGAATTAAAATATTTTGTAAATAGCTCAGCCATTTGTAAACAGCTGGGCCTAGCGGCCAAAATTTCACATGAGTATAGCAGAGGACTATTTGAACTTAACTTTGGGGAAGTCGATGATACCTAGCATCGACTTCCTAGGAATGGCGCTATGTGGTCTCATAGTTGGCATTTCTGGATGTTTAAATTTTATAGTAGTTAGCAAAATATGTGAAATGTTTTGGAAAAATTTTATGAGTATATATATGTCTTCTGACTTAGATTTTTAAGTTAAAAATTCAAAATTTATTGCACTTCTGTTTATTTTAGCCTAAAAAGGGTTATCAATCTTCTTTTTTTTTTATAGAAAAAAATTTACTTAATGAATATATAAAATTTTTATTTTTGTTAAGGCTAACTATATATGTGTACGTTTAAACCAAATTTCGTATAAAACTGAGCTTTCTTGTAGAATATGGAGGTCCAAAAAAATAAATACATGGGGCTTTAGAGAATTAAAAAATAAGAGAACAACATCAAATGAAAAAATTGGCGCTCGCCCTTATTTTCCTAGTTACGGTGCTCTGAAACTTAAAATTTTTTTTAAATATTTTTTTTAAATATTAATTGTTATTATTTTAAAGCTTTTGGAGAGATCTTTAAGGAAATACCAAAATTTTATAAAAAGGCTTAACCTATTAAGAGCCGATGTCATTAACATGCAACATTAAATATAGCTTTTTACTCTCAAATTTACGCTTTTTCTATTCAAGTTAAAACTTTTTCAAATCAAACTCAAATTAAAACAAAACAAATCAGATAGGTTAAAGTCTAAAAGGGCACTCATGTACAAGTTTATAGATATAATTAGCAATAGGTTATCCTAAAACGAACATCTGCAATTGTAATTTATTTTATACCATTACCTTTTAACCTTTACATTTAATACTTTTTTATATTGAAAATGCTTACAACTCCTGCATTTTAAATATAAAACATGCAGATTAACTTTTTAAAAACCAGACATAAAGTGAAGAAATTCCAAACATTAAATAAATTGGCAGGGGCGAGGTACCCAACTTTGAAACCACATAGGGCCATCCCTAGATAGTAGCTAGCTTTAAAACTTAAGTTCAAATAGTCCTCTGCTATACTAGTGTGAAATTTTAATTTAATCGGCCTAGGCTTTTACAAATGACTGAGTTATTTCAAAAATATTTTGATTCTGTCCCACTGTGCACTGTGATGAGTTAATACGCTGTTGTTTCTTCTACCAAAGTTCTCACCAGAATAATTGATACCACCTCTAGGACGTCCACTTCTTTGTATTGAGTATATCGGCTGTGCTGAGATGCTTTTATTAAAAAGCTATACGTAGAGTGTATCTATGGAAGTTTCTGGATTTTCTTCAGTTGCTATTATAAAACAAGGAGATCCTTTTTTGACCCGTCTGGATAGGAATGTAAAACCTCGGCTTGCTTTGTTTAGAATGTGTGTTGTAACTAACACTTTGTCAGCAATATTTAGTTTGGCTTCTGGACTACGTTCGCGATCGACTTCCTTTTTGTTTTTATCCTACATTTGCACTTGAAATTCATTTGCATTTGTGTTTGCTAGACACAGCAGATGTGGAGTCATTTTTGGAATAAAGTTTTCGTCATTTACAATTGCTTTAAAGTTATATTGTGCCTCTGTTGGTGCTCTTACTTCTCTTCCGCATGTAAGGTGCTATGACCAGTGCTATCGGAGTGTTCATTACGAACCTAATTGATAGCATCCAATTCCAAATGTTGTGTTTCGGATAATAGAGACGTTTTTGACAAAGGTCCAGCCAAATCACCAGAAATTATTTCAAAACGTTAATTACTGCTTACTTTTTGTGGCTTTTTAATATTGGAATCATCACACGATTTAACATGATTTTTTAATATCTGATCTCTTTATAGGCCAATAAAACAATCGTGAAATTCTGCTCATTGATTTATCAATACCATAGGGTCCAGCTGTTTGATCATTGTAAAATTTAAAAAGAATTTCTGCTCAAAGGGATTTTGGTAAAACTATTTGTTCGTTTCTAGAATCTTGTTTTGGACATTATCTATAAAGAACTTTTTCAACCATTATATACCCTCGACTAGTAAAGCGATTTAATTTTTTTTTTATATTTTTTTTTTTTTCAAAAATGTTATAATCTTGTTAATTTCTTCAACAGTTAGTCTTTCATCGTATTTCTCCGCCTGCATCAAAAAATAGAACTTTTTATTTTCTTTCGCCCCATTGTAATATGAAAGGTGACGTTAAAAGTTTTTTATTAAACGAAATTTGTTCTTCTGTTGTATTTTGGGTAGCGGGTACGTATCCATCACTGTTATTGGATTGAGACGTCTTTAGTCTGCACATAGCCTAATAGTGCGTTTCCATTGACGTGATTTTGTCTAATACTATGTTTACACGGAGCCCAATGTTCTTGCTTCGCTCTCTTTTCATGATTCACAGCTCAATCACGACCGAATCAACGTGCTTCGCCATATAAAATCTTGAGAGCGAAGCATTTTGTTTTGAGACGATTCAGCTTGAATCTACTTGCGAAGTATGAAAAATTTCTGTCTTCCCTAATTTTTATCGCAAGTTTATCTGAACTAGCTGTATATAAATGTAAACAAAAAAAGTAAACCAATATTAAAAGTGCTGTGTAAATATGTGTTAATATAAAAACAAATAATTATATTATAATTAAAAATTTTATTAATTACAAACACTAAAATTGAAACGAAAAACAAAATTTTAGAACAGAAGTCAATGTGAAGCATGTAGTATGTGTCGTGGAAACGGCATGCTTCGCAATCATGATTCAGAGAGCGAAGCAAGTGCTTCGCATTGCCGTGTAAACATGCTATAAAACACTTGATTTGCTCAAATCAAGTGTTTTGTTACTTGATTTTCCATACATTTTACATGCTAGAAAAACCACTTAAATCACTTGATTTGTTTGAAATCATGTCGAAAATTTATTTTTTCGAACTAATTTTGCCTTTGCGGCACTGTGATGTGTCTAGGATATTCAAGTTAAACTCCGAGTTATCTATTCATATTGGATGTTTTTATCGAAAAAGTGACAAATACTTTTAAATGTTTGAAAGCAATAATGTTTTTTGTTAAAAAAAAGTGTTTAAAAAATATAAGAAGATAAATATATAAAAACAAAAATTAATTTAACAATAAAAACGATTTTTTACAAAAAATAACATAGTTTTTTTTTTCTTTTACGCAAAAATATGTCAGTTTAACGTCATAAATTCGAATTTACAAAACACTTCAGCTCAATGGAAACACTTCGAAGTGTTTTTCTCAAACCTAGTTGATTTCAAGGCAGTGGAAACGCAGTATAATGTTTCCTTTCTTCTTGTGTATAAAATGGAGACACAGTTCATTCGACTGTTTATTTCTTCAACGTAGCGTCCAGCTCTCGACGAAGTTTTACCGTCATTGCTGACGAAAGTCGATAAGGAGCGGTAGAAATTGGCTCATGGCTTTGTGTATTAATACTATGTTTAACGTTATGTGTTGGTTTAATGATATTTCCAAAGATGTCTCAATGTAATGTCTCAATGTAATGTCGAGACTTTTCTCTGATTTTCTAATAAATTTGGAAATTGGTCGGTCCTAAGATGGACTTCAAAGAATTAATTTAATTTTGATTCACTGTTGCGTCTAAACTTTTTCAGGGGAGGAAGTAAATCTGATAAATTTGGTGTTTCAGATGTTTCTGGTAAGCAATCAACAAATATTTTGGTAAAACCTTTTAGTGAGTATTAATTAGTGTCTTGGCTTAAGCATGCTTTTCCAATCAATTTTGATTGTTTATTTTTAAATTAAATACATTTTCTGTTCATCTTTAAAGTGCCAAGTTGTCTGTGCCAACTCCATTCTGATTCTAGTTTTGTCCATAAAGTCTCCAAAAAACTTGTTCTAGCGGACCGTTTACATTTATGTTAACAGTTGCTACATTTCTACCAACTTGTGTTGTGTGAATACTATTAAAATCTAGTTCTTTTAGACTTTCTATATAATTTATTGTTTTGTTATAACATGTTGGGCAATTAGACCTGTGATAACCAACAGCATCACAACTACAATAATTCAGTTTAATTTGTGATTTACCTTTTCTCTCTTGTTCAATTCTTTTATAGCAAACATCTGCAGAATGATTTTTATTTCTTGGTTGAGCAAAAACTCTTCTTTTTTTACCAACAATATTATTAGTTGATTCGTTAAGTTTTTACTTGTCTTGAAACGTTTCTGCAAAAATTGTCCAAGCGGGCTAAAATAAAGGCATTTTAATCTTCCGCCTCCGTTGCACTACAAGAGCTAAACGTTGCCTGACTGTCTTGCCTAACATTAAGGCTCGCTAGAAGCCTTATTAATATTTGCTTGCGTGTGCCTTGTTTCATAGGGCAATAATTTTTTTTTTGTGGACATTTAGAAGGGTAATTGCTGTGGATACAGTAGACGCTGTTGAAATATTGCCCTCAGAATGATTCTTCTGCACAAAATGTTCTTTTAATTTCTATATTACAAGAATAAAATTTTTGTACTAAATAGATAGATCGCGAGAAAAGCAAACGTATTATTTAACACAGCAAACCAAGAAAACACGCGTTCATAATAAGAAATTAGTTCGAACCAACTAAATATTACTGCAGCAGTATTATCAGTAACCACCAACAACGTATTCTACAGGAGATTGTGGTGACTAGAAATTATGTAATGGCATTCAATTACAATCTCTAAAAATTCTTTGAAGTTGCACAAAGTTAGTGCATGACAATTTGTTTAATTTTAGCAAACAAAATTGTCACGCAAAAATAAAACTTGTAATTTACGTTGGACGCTAATGTTCCGAACGGTAAATTCGATAACGTAAGTTATATTATAGGCAAAGGATTTAGTTTTCAGCCAAACAACATCCTCAATGATCCAAATAAATCGCCTTAAGTAATCTTTATCTTTTCTTTCTTTATATATATATATATATATAAATGGTGTAAAAAATGTATAGTAATTCATAAAATGTGAACGGAATGGAAAATCCCTTCGGAAAAGTCGGAAAATTGGTAAAATCGAAAATTGAGTTTTTGTATGAAATTTTGCGTGATATTATTCCCTAATGGCTTTTCAAATCAGAAAATAGAAAGTTCTTGGGGTAAATCATGGAAAATTGCGGAAAATTGGAAAAAATCGAAAATTGAGTTTTTGTATGAAAGAAGGCTTAAAATTGGGGCGAGGCGAAATTTGCCGGGTCCGCTAGTTAAATATAAAACACGGAAATGTTAAACTTATTACATTTTAAAATTATCGTGCTACTTTTCCGAACTAATTATTCAAATCACCGATATTGATTATTGAAGGTGAAAGCACGTCTCGTTGGCCATCTCGCTACTGCTTACTTAGCTCTTTAGGAAACGTCTTACAAATATTTGAAGTAACCTAATACCCTGTTCAGACATACGTTTTAATTTAGACAATTAAAACTTAAATTGAGTAATTAATTTTGGTGTGCACATACTTATATCCAATTTAATTTACTCAATTAATTTTTGACAGTAGAATATAGTTCTGTTCAATAACAAGAAGTTGTTAATTATTGTTATTGGAAAGTGTTTACTTCAGTACTTAAAAAGAAGCAGCGAAAGAGTAAAATAGAGTATAAAATGTGAATGTTAATAAATTTGTTACTACTTTTGTTGCTGGCAAGAACAGAGCAGCTGATTCTTGTTCTGTTTTACAAAGTTAATAAATATTAAATACTTTTAATTGAAAGTGTTTATTAGCACTTCCCATGAAAATATTTACATCACATCGTTGCTAGACTAAAATGGCGTGGCTTTTTTGCCATAATTTGTATGGCGATTTCAAAACCGAATATCTACAGCTAAAATTTTTTACAACTACACAGCACAAAATATACATAATATTTATTGTTTTAAATACAAAATATTTTGAATTGGAGCTAACGTTTGTATAGCTGTTAGAAGAAATCTGAAAAAACTATATACAAGTAAACGCCAGGATAATAAAACAATAAACAAAAGAAATATAATAAAATAAACTAAAAGTTTTACAAAAAAGACGGAAAAATTTTGGCAATTTTGCAAAGTATTCGAAAAGGAGGTGCTCACGATCGATGACAAAGCCCTAGCAAATGTTAACAAAATGCCTTAGCATTGAACACCGTTTTTTTACTGTTTTAGATAAGTGTTTATTTTTATGGTTGTTTGTGATTATCGTCAGTTCGCCTTTACTTTGCTATTTTTCATTTTCCAAAAATGCGTTTATTCCTTTTTTTATTTGGAATAGTAATGTTGTAAATTTTTATTTTACTCTATCGTTGCTAGTTTCTGCCGAAAATTTATTGAACAGACCTAGTTTTTACATTAAAAATTTGTGTTTGTAAATTTGGAAGAATAAAGAGAAGTTCAGCTTTAAAAGAAAGTTTGCTTGTTTTTATTTGAAGTATGGAACTTTTCCCGTCAGTACTATCAAGTTCTGACTGCACGCTAGCTTTGAATCTCCATTAAATTTTCAAAAATTTTTCATTTCATTTAATTTGAAAATATTTTATTTTTAATTTTTATGGCATTTATTTTTGTCATTGTATAAAATTTTCTTTCAGTGAACACACTTTACAAGGGTTGTATAAGGAAACTTAACAATTAATGACACAATTAAGTACTAATTGAAAAATTTATTAATTATTTTTTTGTATGGTAAATTAAATTCAATTAGGGCCTTAATTGCGTAAATTCCTTTATTGCGCAATTAAAACGTATGTCTGAACAGGGTATAAAGATTTTTGTCCAAATAATAAATTAAAGCAAAGTAATTAAATTTAATCTGAACACCTTGAACTAAGTTATGAAAAAATGCAATAGGATTATCGTATAAAACAAACAAAATGAGTTGTTATTATATTTATAAACTCCAGTAGATTATTATTATCCAACTGAATACTTCAAAATATTAAAAAAGATGTAAAAAATAAGTCAAATAGTTTGTGCTCAAATGACATTATAAAAATATATAAATTGGCGCTACACTTTGAATATTTCAAATAATCATAAAATATACATTTGCTGCTATTTATTGATATACTACTTTTATGTGCAACCTAGTTGCAACTAATAATTATTTCTAGTTAATTAACCCACTGTTTATTAGGCATTATAGCATTTTATAATTATACCCGCCCGTATGCACAATTTTTCATTTTCAAACAATAATTCTTTTTCCTCGTAATTAAGATCTTTTAAGCTTTTTATAAAATATGTATTTTCAAAAGGACAGATAGACATAAACAGTCTGATAGTTGAAAAAATTGGCGGCACTTCCTAGAAAACTTTCATAATTAATTATTTTAATAATGATCGAATAGAAATCCCTAGATATGACTTAACAAAACTTCAAATTCTGATCACTGATATCACTAAATTGAAGGCTGTAGGTTTTCTAGTTGGTCATTTGATATAATCTTTTTTTCATACTTCCTGCTTAATTTTTCCTATGCTTTCATTAAACTAAATTACCCTAGAATCACTTTTTTCTGTCTACTGTCTTTAATTACATTCCCAAAATCTGCATTAAATTTACTTGTCAGCTTGCTTGGGAAATTTCAAATAAAATTTATACTTAAATTAGTTTTAGGAATGCAGTTTTTAATAAAATCACTCGTTAAATTAAAATAGAATAAAGCAATTATTATTGAGGAAGCTAAAAATAAAATAAAACTATAAGAACTGCAATCAAAGTGTTCCAACACCTTAAAATATTAAGGCAAAACAATTGCTCTTTTTTATAGTGATAGTCTTCAAAAGATACTCATGGAAACTGGAATTTAGATAACGATTTGCATTAAAACCTTTGAACTTTCTAATTTGTTAATTTTAATCGGCTAATGTTAAATTATGCATATTCTTATATTTACTGATATTATATAGATTAATTAAAAGTAATAATAATTTTCTCTCTCTAAAACAGAACTTCAACTTCAAATGGACAAGCATCAATTCTACCAGTATGCCAGATAAATAAGTTGTGCACCCAGCCTGTTAAAATTCCAAGCATAAGCATAATTACTCCTGCTGAAAGTGTACACCCAAAGAAGAAGGAAAGATCAAAATTAAAACCGCTGATTAAGCTAACTGCAAAAAAGAATGATATGTTTAATAATGACTTATTACTACGGAGTGCTCATTCAACTGGACAATTAAATACATCGTATCAGACCAAAACTACGACCAGCATGTCTCACTTATCCACGTCTTCGGTTAAAAGTGAAGCCAAAAAGAAAAGTAAATGGTCTCGTAAAATAATGAAAAAGGTTTTTAGTCGTAACAGCTCAAAACTCCAAGAAGCGTGAGAACAAAATGTACTTAACTTAAACAATATGTTCTTTTCATTGTTTGTTTTGATTTTTTTGTATTGTAACTTTTATATAATCACTAGAATCTTAATATAATATAGTTATGAAATTCTGTTTGTTTCCAATATTGGTCATGAAGTTGCTTGTTTTATTCAAGACTTTTCAAACATATAATAAAGAAAAATGTATAAAATTGTTCTCATAAAATCATATTTTTTATGACTTTACCAACATTGGGTAACATTAAAATACTAGGGCCCGCTATTATAAGTTACTAATAGGTTAAGCTATGATTTTGTTAGCAAAAAATTGATTATAGGCTGCCCTTGGAGAGTACCCCTATCAACAGTTAGCTATAACTTTCTACCCGTGAGTTAAAATTTAACGAACAGTTCCCGGCATGTAAAACCAAGATTAAATTGTTGGAGGTAAGTATCAAAAAAAAAAAAAAAAATGTAATGCACACGTTGTTATACCATTAAAATTTAATATGTGAGTTTTTATAAGCAGGTCCCCGAGTCCCACCCCCGAAATATTCCAATTTCCGAAAAATATTTATTTCAAAGCTTTTTTTTATCGGTATGTTCCCAATACCTAACTAATCCCTCAAGCCAAGAACATTATTTAATATATTTTATTTTAAAATATTATTCATAATAACCGATTTCTAATAGTAACAAACATTTTTTTTTTTCAAAAAAGAAGAAGGTTATACAATTCGGTTGAATGTTGCTTTCTTATATTTGTGCCTCCAGAAAGTCATTTCTGATCCGATTTTGAAAATTTTTGGTAATATAATAGATTATACTTACACATTGGCCCCGTTTTAAAAACAGTTCATAATCTTATGTACAACGTACATATTTTTTACGTGTATTGTGAATTGTTAAGGGCACTTCTGTAAAATTTAAAATGCTACGTATTAATATAGCTCCAAAAAAAAATATATACAAAAATAAATCTAAAAATTAAAGGATCCCCCCTAATTGATGTAAATTTACTTATATGGGCCTATCTTTTGAACCGTTATAGACAAACGCTTGCAAATTGGACAGAACGTCGATTGCTATGGCCGTTATAGTAACAAGTTTTAATATTAAGAATTAAAAATTAAAGGGTGCGCCAATAGTTCATTTAATTTGATGTATATTGCCATACTTTTTAACAAATATATACAGACGCTTGGAATTTACCTGTGTTGGTAAGTCCGCTATAACAACAAGTATAAAATATGGATTTGAAAGTTAAAGGGTGTTCCAATAGTTGATGTAATTTCAAGTGTGTGGCTGTACTGTTCAACCGTTATAGACAGAACGCTGAAACTTAAAAGGGACCTATATTTCTAAGTCCGCTATATCAACGAGTTTATAATTTGACTTTAGAAATTGAAGGGTGTCCCATAATTACTGTAGATTTACCTTTATAGACCTATCTTTTGAACCGTTATAGACAAACGCTTGTAAATTTGACGCAATGTCGATTGATATAGCCGTTATAGTAACAGCTGATAATATTTAAAATTATAAATTAAAGGGTGTACCGATAGTTCATTTAATTTGTATATGGCCATACTTTTAAACAGTTGTAGATAGACGATTGAAATTTACAAAGAACCTGTATTACTAACTCTCTATAAGAACAAGTATTAAATTTGGATTTGGAAATAAACGGGTGTCCCAATAGTTGATATTATATGGTGTATGTGGCCGGACTTGACGATGATGCTGAGAGGCAATTTTTTCTTCTTCTGTTTCTTAAAGACCTCATCCAAATCTGATGCGTTGTAGGTGTCATATGATGCCACTCACATAGAGTAACGTGAAGTTTTGTAAATGGATTTTGTGACCACTTAACATGACTTCAATAATAATTTTAGTTCAATAGATAAAATCAATTCCAGTTATTTCTGCAGCTGATACGCATTGGAAAAAGCTTACTGTGCTCGTTGGTGTTTCGAAGTCCGGTTTTCCGCACATCTGCTATCAGTTCAATTTCACTTGTAAATCTTTCTTTCTTCACTTACAACATCTTTTGAAAATGTTATAAATCTACTTGCAGTATAATTTGCGCGAAAATGCACAACATTTTTTCCACAGTATTAAACTAGAAATCTTAAATCTTGTAGATATAAAAATAAATTTTGTGTTCGCGGCTGCCATCTCTCCTAAAAACCTTTGGATATCTTTTTTACAAAAAATTAAATGGAAAAAATTAGATTCTTTAATTTCAAACGAAATTTGTTATCAATAAAACTTAAAATTAAAATTTGGCCAAAAATTAAGCTTATTCGTTTAGTCACAAAAAATATTTTGCTCTTAAACCGTATAAAATTTACTCAACTTCTTTGATTTTACCAAACGACAAATCTAAACCCAAAGCCTTCACTATACGAAGCAGAGTTTTGTAGTCTGTCGAGTTGGGTACTTAAATTTTTACACTTTTTAAATTTAATGTGCGCTGTTCAAAATTAAATAAGCTATCGGTGCACGTTGAATGCAAAGAAGAAAAATAATTTCTGTCAAATTATTATATGAATGTTTTCTGTACTTGTTGACCTTTTCCACTTAAAGTATACTTCTGGGGTGAGCAAAATTATGCCGTCGCTTTGCGAAATATGCACCCATATTCTGTTTGGCAACGTCAACACAAAACAACGTCAAAATGTAATAGATATACGAACATATGTTTTTGAAATGTAAACAAACACAACCAAATTAAACAGAAACTTTGAGCCAAAAATTTTTATTCTCATAATTCATTATTAAAATTGTATTTAAATAAATGAATCTCTCGCTATTTTTTTGTTTATCTTCATCAGACGAAGAAGAAAGTTGTGTAATACGCATAAGGAAATAAATAAGAGATAAAAGTGATCCTTTGTCTTTGCCGGCAGCTGCGTAAGATAACTTTCGAATTTTTTCATTCAATATGTTTCTTTTTTAGATTTAAAAAAAGATTTCGACTGACAAAGGAAGCATTCGATTTCGTTCTTTGCAATCTGAATTATACTGGATATATGTACACAGCAGAGCCACCAAAACTTCAATTGGCAGCCACACTTTCACTTTTGGCAAGTGGAAGTTATCAACATAGTGTAGGAAATGATTACTTGTTAGGGTTAGGACAGAGCACAGTCTCAAAAATAGTTAGCCACGTTGTACAAGAAATGGAAAATAAGCTTTGTCCAAAATTCATAAAATTTTGTCCTGAGCAATCACTTGCATGCATGGACTATTTCTTTAACAAATATAATATTCCTGGAGGTTTGTATAAAAACGTTTTAACTAGCAATTTGTAATAATTGTTTAACTTTCTTTAAGTGATTGGATGTGTAGACGGCACTCACATAGGTCTGCAAAGGCCTACTAAGAATGAACATATGTTCTTCAATAGGAAAGGCTACCACAGTCTTAATGATATGGTGGTATTGTTGTAAAATTTTTCGCAAAGAAGTAATCTTATAGGCTTTTTTTTCAAATTTGTGATCACGAATATAAAATAGTGAGTATTAATTCAAGATATGGTGGAGCTGCTCATGACTCATTTGTATGGAGGCATTCTGAGGAAAAGCTTAGGTTAGAAGAGCTTTATAATGAAACCAACTTAAAATATGCTTGGCTTTTAGGTAATGCGAACAAATTTTATATATGTATGTATGAAACTTATGTAATTAAAATCAAATGTTTATTTTTAAGGCGATTCTGGATACCCACTTGAGCCATGGTTAATAACTCCATACAGGAATACTGAGGAAGGGTCGATGGAAACCCACTTTAATGATATACATTCTAAAGCTAGATGTATAATAGAGAGAACTATTGGCATCCTAAAAGCGCGTTGGAAAATTCTAAGCAACGAGAAGAGAAGCCGATACAGCCCAGAAAAAATGGCCTGTTTTATTAATGCATGTGTTGCCTTACACAATGTGTGTATTTATTTTAAAGTTCCCAGTTACACACAAAACTTTAGTGCTGAAGCTCTTCCCCCTGATCCTGATATTGGTAATGAGACTCAGTTAACAAAAATTGGAAAAAAAAGTTAGGGATCACATTAAACTATCTTTATGGAGAAACAAATAAAACTATTTTGTTTTAAGGAACATGTTTTCATAAAGTGTATTTGTACTTTTTATTGTAATAAAGAAAAACAAAAAATAAAAACATAAAATTCATTTTTAAAAAGAAAAATAAAATCTTACAAATTACTAGGATATACATATATGTACATATTGCTTTGTTCATAACAATAAAATTATTTTTTTTAATAAAATCTTATAAATTAGGTATATATATATATATATATATATATATATTATAAATTAGGATATATACATACTTTTACAGATATAGGTATATACATACTTATATTTGTTGTTATAATTTTCGGTAATAACCGTCATCACTGGCTGTGTACTTTGGATGTTTGGCGAGCGCTTTCGATGTGATAACATCATTTTCAAGCCACTTGTTTATTAAAACTGAAGAGATAGTGTTAAAAATAGATAGTGTTAAGAATAAAAGGAGGTGGGTTTAGATAATTTTTGTCCGTTTGAATAATTTAATACTTATATTTATTTATTCAAAACGTTGCTTTAGCTTTTCTAATTCCAAAGTCTTTATTTCCAGATCAACTTTTTTAACAGCCAAGTTTGCAGCAAGTTCTTCTTCTTTCAATTTGATGAATTTCTCCTTTAAGTTCATTAGACTTTTCCACTAATGTTAGCAAACGGTCAAATTTGGAACTCAACATGTTTTGAGAGTACTCAAATTTTTCTAAATTGGTTCTAAGAAGGCTTAGTTTGGTATCACTTTTAGAACTTTCTTTATTTATTACTTGTTTTTTCAAAACCTTCTCTAAAACTTCATGAGTTTCCCCTCCTGTATTGTCTTTATCGCTTTCATCAATATATTCTTCAAAATAATCTTCCACCTCTGCAGTACAAGGCTCTAAGACCTCTTTCGAAGCACCAAAAGTTTTGGTAGAAGAAAGACCCTCAACGCTTACACCTATACCTGCAGCCTGCAAAATTTGTTCCTCAGCCGGTGACAAGGTCAGTTCCTCGTAGGGACCTCCTCCAGTTTTTCTCTTTGAAGAAATAATTAATGAGACCTTCTTTTTTACTTGATGTTTTTGATCAGTAAAAACCTAAAAAATAAATTCCAAAAGGTGACAATTAAAATCTACAAAAGTAATAAGGCAAACAATAAAGTGATGCTGTTTTTAATGCTGGCGTGCAAGCCGGGAGTTATTTCCTCAAGGAAAAACTCTCGTCAGCAGCAGAACTGTTACAACAACAATAAAACAGCCACTCTTTTTTGAAATCCAAGAAAATCTACTTACCTTTCTCCATGACTTAATATCTTTTATCGGTGGCCCAGCTCTATTTAAGTTATTGGGCAGCTGCTCCCAAAGCTTGTTTGCAACTGTCCTTCCTTGGGCACAATTAGACAATATATTTTTGGCCAACCGTGGGTGTAAACTCATGAATTCCGCCATCAACTCCTTTTGTGTTGCATTTATTTTATTAATATTTGTCCTATAAAATAAAAACTTTTACTTTAATTTGCCATGATATACAGTCAGGGACTAAAGTTTAAATACAACCCAATAATTGTATGTTTAGAGAAAAGTAAACGTTTCAGAAATACTTAAAGTATGAAGTTTTATTTAGTTTCATAAATAACAAAAAACAATAACAAAAAATATTAACTTCATTCAAAACATAACGGTAAATCTCACAATAACTACAAAATGCAGCAGATAAAAGTTTAAATACATCTTACAAAGCAAAGAATTCTCCTTCTTTTCTTAAAAACAAAGTACAGTTACATTTTATATTTCGATGAAATTCTTTTATTATAAGCCAGCACTTGTTATTAGTAGCATTCTTGCCTTCTTATTAGTGTTTTTTCTTCGAAAATTATGGGCAAAGCTAAAGAAATTGAGTCCAACATTAAATATTTAATAATAGTACATTTTAATGAAGGCAAATCCTATAGAGAAATAGGAAAACTATTAAATTGCCATTTTCAAGTGTTCAAAATATAATTAGAAAATATAAAGCAAATGGTTCAGTTGCAAATATGCCCAGAAGCGGTCGTCCGAAAAAAGTAACCAATCGTGATGTTACCCACATCATAAGAGAAGTGAAGAAAAATCCAAGAATAAGCGCCCCAAAACTTGCAAATGATATCGCTAATAACTTTAACAAGCATGTTCACCCAAAAACTGTTCAAAGAGTGCTGCGAAAAAATGGATACAGAAGTCGAGTTCCCCGAAAAAAGCCACTGATAAGTGAAAAAAACAGAAAACTAAGACTAGAATTTGCACATAAGTATAAAAACAAAGGCGCTGAGTTTTGGAGAACAGTTCTATTTACAGACGAGTGTAAATTTAATTTGTTTGAAAGCGATGGGCGTGCAAAAGTTTGGCGCAAGCCAAACACTGCTCTT
Source organism: Gymnosoma rotundatum (assembly GCA_916610165.2). Lineage (NCBI taxonomy): Eukaryota > Metazoa > Arthropoda > Insecta > Diptera > Tachinidae > Gymnosoma > Gymnosoma rotundatum. The sequence continues at coordinate 58,665,363 of OU744339.1, forward strand.
CAAAAGCAAAATTTGGTTCCTACAGTTAAACATGGAGGTGGCAATGTAATGGTTTGGGGAGCTATTGGAGCAGCGGGGGTTGGAAATTTGGAGTTTACTGATGGCATAATGAACCAACATACATACAAGAGTATATTGGAAAGAAATTTGCAAGCATCCGTCGACATCTTAGGCCTTGGATTTCATTGGATCTTCCAACAGGATAACGATCCAAAGCACACTGCACTTTCTGTGAAAGAGTGGTTGCTGTATTATGCTCCCAGACAGCTGTATAGCCCACCCCAGTCACCAGATTTAAACCCAATTGAGCACGTTTGGGATTTAATTAAGCGCAAATTACAATCAACTTCAGTAACGAGCAAAGATTCGCTTAAAGAAGCTCTTAAAATAATATGGTCAGAAATATCGCCTTCTGAAACAGAAAGCTTTGTACTTTCTATGCCACGCCGCTTGCAGGCAGTTATTGATAGTCATAGCGGTCCAACAAAGTATTAAAATGTTTTCCTTTTTTTATTTATTTAAAAAATGTGCTAACATTCCAAGATGTATTTAAACTTTTGTCTAGTGCATTTTATCGTATTTTTAAGGATTACCGTTAAGTTTTGAATGAAGTTAATATTTTTTGTTATTGTTTTTTGTTATTTATGAAACCAAATAAAATTACATACTTTAAGTTTTTCTGAAACGTTTACTTTTCTCTAAACATACAATTTTGGGGTGTATTTAAACTTAAGTTCCTGACTGTACATATGCATATCTATTAAACTTACATTTTTTCCTTTAAATATAATTCAAAGAACTTAAATACTTTAACTTTTTGCCGCGAAAAAATAAAATTATAATTCCATACGACAAGCTCTGACGTATCGAATGACAGCTCGAGAGATGTTATTTGTTTGATTACTCGATATCGAATGCTATCATCCCAAATTACGATACATTTCATTTGATATCGGATGTCATGATACCAAAATGAAAAATTACGATAGACTTTACTCGATATCGAATGCGGTGATTAGACCCCAGGATTTTGTCGGACCGATAAATGCATTTGCATTATAAAAACTTCACTTGTTATTATTTTGTTAATATTTTATTTATTATTATTAATAATTATATCAATAAAAATTAGAAGTTTTAATAATACAAAGCTATTTATCAGGCTGACAAAATCCTACCTTTAACTAACGACAAGTTGTAATGATGGCCCTTCGACTATTTATTTTAATTGTTTGTAATAATTTTGCTTATTTTATTGTTTATAGGTATTTTATTTTTTTTTCAAAATTTGAATTTTCCACAACTCTTACTTAGCACAATAGAAAACAAATTGTATCAACTGACTCAAATATTAGATATGTGTGTTTTATTTTTTTATATTATCGATAAATCGTCAACGTCGTCATTAGTTTGTTAGGGAATACCAAATTAGTCTTGATGTTGTATTAAGTTGATGTTGTCTCAAAATTGATGACGGTGTTGACAACGCCAAACAGAATAAGTGTGATGAAAAAGGTTTATAACAATTCGATAAAATATTAAAATTTTTTCATCTATCCGATGTGTCAGGATTGGGGGAGCACAATTGATACGGTTTCGACTATATACGGCTCTTTTTTGTTAATCAATAATGAGTCAACAATTCCTTATGTAGTAGTTATACACTTGGTAATGACAAGAACATATTCAATCTCTACACTGCTGTGGAGTGATTGTGAAGCAGCGCTAATGAGAGATACAAGCTGAAGAAGCTTTCACCTCAAAAACAAAGAATAATTCAATTCAAAGAATAATAATATAAAGAATACTGACGTTTTCCCTTAAAAGAAATCAACATCATGTTTGTCTCAGCTCTAACCACAACAAACATCTATTTTGCAGATATGAACATTTTGTTTATAATTTTTCTTTAGATCCTTTAAACAATGAAAGGACTGATATGAAAATTTGACCTTTTCCACTTAAAGTATACTTATGGGGTGATAAAAATTATGGCTTAGGTTTATGTTTATGGCAATTTGGGGGAGCACAATTGATACGGTTTCGACTGTATAGGGCTCTTTTTTGTTAATCGATAATAATTCAGCAATTCCTTATGTAGTACGAGAAGTTTCTGCTGTGGAGTGATTGTAAGGCAGCGCTAATAAGAGATACAAGCTGAAGAAGCTTCACCCCTAAACAAAGAATAATGTCAATTTTATAAAGAATACTGACGTTTTCCCTTAACAGAAATCAACATCATGTTCGTCTCAGCTCTAACCCCAACAAACATCTATTTTGCACATATGAACATTTTGTTTATATTTTTTTCTTTCTCTGCAATGCCAGATAAAAAGATAATATTAATTTGGCCCCAGCTTTGTTTAGAATCAGAAGCAAATGTTGCCCATATGTATTAGCGAGAGCCTTATATAATTTATAACATATGAACTATTTCAGATGCTACCACTACAAAAAGAAAAAAGAAAGTCTTATTATTATCGGTAAACCTAATACGAATTCCAAGATAAAAAATTTCGTATGAATTACCATGAGATTTCGCCAGAATATTGTGTTCTTCTATCGCTTTTTAATCATCAATCAGATCGTGAAATATCTGGTTAGAGTTTGTCCAATACTGCAAAAAATTTCAATACGTTAAGTAGTTTGAGGAAAATATAAAAATTAAGAAATTTTCTTTTCTAATTAATTAAGGACTAGGTCAGTTTTAAAAGAAAGATGTTGTTCCCTAACCATAGAAACACACTAAAGTCGGTTTCTCTTAGAAACTACTTTAATTTTAAAACTTGTTATTATCTTTTTTGATACTATAGGCCAAAATAAAGTATATTTCAAGTTCAAACGGCTTCAACTGGGTGACATATCAAATAAAGAAAATGTTTGCCCACAATTTGTATAAAAATACAGTTAAATAGTTTATCCATCTCTGACCAGCTGCTAGAATTTTTTTTTATTAAAAAACAAAAGTAAAAATAAATAAATTTGTTTACTCTGTTAAAAAAAATTTAAAATGAATTGATATCAACAGATATACTTGAAATGTAAGTTTAAATCATATAATTGTTTTGATAAAGTAGCTACTAACTCAGTTAAAAGCAAATTCAGGTATTTTTTAATTTAAACCTACTTTTACCTGTAAAATACACTTTCAAGTATCTATGGTACTCAAAACGCGCACCTGTACTTTGGAAATAGGAAACAAAAAAATTTGCATTTAGTTTTTTTTTTATGTTATCTAACAGTGCGGCGTAATATTAAATAATCACCTCTACCGTGTTTGGCGTATTTCTACTACGACAATTTTCTAATAGATTAATAATAACTGTTACGAACTATATTGATGTTATTACAAAACTTAAAAAAACGCCGAGTTTTTGCTACGAAAAAGCTAAGCACGATAAGCGTGAATAGAAAATAAAAAAAAAACAATATTTCTATTTTATTACTGACTTAGTGCTTAATAAATTATCATTATAAAGGTGAAATAAACATTCACCCCTACTCTTTTTGGCGTCGCACAGTGGTGTGAAATACAAAAAAAATGGAATTTAAGTCTCGAACTTCTTCACAAACTTTTCGCCTATTGCATTTGAATACACCCTGCTTCAGTACAGGGTAGTACCAGAGGGCTTCAAAGTAGGTGACCTCGAATTTGAAAAATGTTTCAGCACTTATAACTTTATCAAAAGTGAACCGATTTCAAAAATTTTTATTTTTTAGTATTTAACATAGATAGATAAAGAAAAAGAAACGTGCCTGGAATTTGCATGGTACTTTTAGAGAAATTCGACTTTTAAATTTAATATATAAAGTTTTTCACCTTAAGTTTTTTTAAACTATAAGATATGACTATTTTAAAAACAGATTTAGAAAACCAATACTATAGAAATAACTTGTAAAAAAATTTGTTTCTTTGACTTTATTATGTTAGTGGTAATAATATTTTTAATTTGAAATTTCATAAAATGTTTAAAAACGTGAAATTTTGTTCAAAAATTACCTTCAGCTTTTTAAAAAGATTTTAACATTATTTTTTAGCAAACTTATGAAATTTTGTACTCTTTCTTTAAAATAAAGCATTGGGTAATCCATCTTACGTCTTTTTAAAAAATTCTTGTGAAGCACCCTACAATCAACATTGTTCAAATATGGGCAAGTTTTTAACAGAAATTTAATTGTTTGAGATTGTAAAAAAAAATTGCTCGCGGTTTTTCATTCCTTTTATAAGCAAATATTATAGTACGATTGATTTTCAGCAGTTTGCAAAATTTTGTAGATATCCTGCGCATAAATGGAGTTTAGGGAGGCGATTGAAGAAAATATTAAAATTTTCGGGAAGAAAATTTTTTATCTACAAAACAAAATTAATATTTTTATTTATTGTTTGCAAAAATTTTCATTGATTTTTCGACATAGTTTAGAAAAAGGTGCTACTGGAAATCAGCATGATCGGTCCTTCGAGGCAGCGCGCAAAACACCACGCCTACCTTTAATTTTCTCATATCATTTAGAGCAATGAGGTAACTCTAATCAAAAATATGGGGCGGAAGAAAAATAAAAAATACGCAAAAAAACGCGACAAATTGGAGCTCGCCCATATTTTCCTAGTTATGGGCCTCTGAAATTTTAAAATTTTTGAAATATCCTTATGGGTATCGTTTAACAGCTTTTAAAGAGATCTTTAAGGAAATACATAAGCCACTTAAGGCTGGCATGGTCTGTTACTATGGCGAAAGGCATCATTTCGATGTAGGGACGAAATTTCTTTACAGCCGCCAAAGATTCTTTTTCTGTTACACTATAGTTTTTCTGGCAGGCATTTAATTTTGGCTATAAAATGCAATCGGATGCTTTTCACCACTCAGTTAGCTGATACAAAACAGCAACTATTTCGTAGTCGCACGCATTGCACTGGAACCAAAACATTTAGTAAAACCTGATGTTACCGCTTTTTTAAGGTTTTCAAATGCATCTATTGCTTCCGGGGTCATTTCAAACTTTTTAGCTTCTCTAAAGGTATCAGTTAGGGGAGCTGATATGGCAGCAAAGTCTTTTATAAACCGCCGATACCAGTCGGCCGTTCATACAAAGCTGCGCACCTTCCGGGGAGACTTTGGTACCCTTATTTCTTTAATCGCGCGAACTTTGTCCGGATCTGTTTTTAGGTTCCCGCTGCCGATAATGAAACCCAAATATTTTAATTGTAAGTTTTGCTTTTTCCAGACACCCAGCAACCTCTTCTAAGATTTTTTAGTGCTTATTAAAACAGTCGGATATCACCAACAGATCGTCTAGATAAATGAACACGTTTTCTTTGGGATTTTACGGAATAACTTTGTTCATTAAGTGTCACAGACGCTAGGCCGCGTTGCAAGGCCCGAATGGCATTACGCGAAATTGGTAGAGTGGCCGACCTGCTATGGTAAATACTGTATAGGACCTACACTCTTCTTCAAGCTCGATCTGCCAGAAAGCAAACTTCAAATCTACACTACTTATAAGTTCGATTCTTTCTAAGATGTCATATATATTTTGCAAAGGATATGCATCTTTAACTGTGATTTTATTAAGCTTACTGGCGTCTGGAAAAAACCTATTTTGTCTGGTTTTCTGACTAATGTGGCTGTATTTGAGCAAGGCCTTTTGCTTTCCCCTATGACGTTTAATAATAGCCCGTTATCTATTTCTTTATACAGGATTTTCTACACAGTTGGAGATAAAGTATAGTGTCGGTCCTTAAAAGACATCGCATGATCTATTAACTTTATATTATGCTGCTCCAGAGATGTACAACCTAATTCCTTTTTTTCAGATGCGGGAAACAAGTTAATCATCTTATTTAACTTTTTTTGACTTGCGATTAGTTACCTGAAAATCTTCCTGTATTTTCTGCATGCTCATTTCTTCAACTTCAAAAATCTCAAGGGCCAAATAAATTAATATAGTTTTTTATTTGACCTTTTTAATTATTTATTTTTTAATTTATTATTCAAGCACAAGGTATTTTAATTGTTGTTTTTTATTTTTTAAATATTTCGCTACTCCCTTGTGTAGCATCATCAGGACAAAGAAATATTTATTTGAACACAAAAAAAAAATGGGCCAAATAAATAATATAAAACAAGTAAGCTTCTTTTTCTAAATCTGGGCATAAGTAAAACAATATTTTTCTAGCTTTATCCTTAAAAACAATATCTAATTCTACTGTCCCTGGTAACTATACTCTCTACCATCAGCCATTAAAATTACGGAAAATATTAGCTTTAGGCTAACACCTAATTTCCCTATTATTTTTTAACAACCTTAACCAAGCAAGCTAACTGACGCTCCTGTGTCAAGTAATCCCTTAACACACGGGGTTCCTATGTAAATATCTGCAAAGACACGAGGATCGCTATACTTATCCACAATTCTTATAGCTTCAATTACTAGCTTTCGTTTCTTTCTTCTTTCTGCAAACTTGTATCTTAATTTTCTTATACGATTGATATCGGTTTTATTATGGCTAGGGCTTCAATAAAAATTCGGTTTTTTACTTTTTCATAACTGATTTTTCGTTCTTCAAGTGAATATTCATGACGCATATAGGGAATGAAAGCATTAAAGTTTTTTACATGTTTTACGAGTTTCGTGCAATTTTTCCTAATTATTAGCGGTTTGCAGGCAGTTTGTCCATTGAACGATGGTTTCCTGCTGCTACCACGCCCCTAAAGTAGTTTTTTGACTGGCAATGGGTACATCCGGTTTACAGCATCGACAACGGAACAATGCCCTCTCAGTCGATGGGCAATCCATAAACATATGTCCATGCTGACGACAATTCCAGCAAATGAGTGGGTTTCTTAAGGTTTGATTTTATTTTATAACCGCTTCTATTGCATCTACCTCTTCACAATGTTCAGGAGACTCTACAACCACACCAGCAACTTTTTCAAAAATTTCATTCACCTGTCTAGAAGATGACATATTTTTATGGTCTTTTCGGTAAAATATTTTTTCTTCCTCGACACATTCCTGTCTCAATTCCTCCACCGAGTTTACAGCTATTGGATAAACACGACTTCTGACATCATCCCTAAGATTTTTTTTTGTTTATCTTTATCATTTATTTTTCAGGCATCAATACTTCCAGGCGCGATCGCAAGTGAGTCATAACAAAGATAAATGAATCAATCCCTTCGCCTGGCTGTTGTTTTCTTTCAACGATGTCACTCAAGAGTTTGAAGCTTGACCTGTATTGTTATAATAAAGCTTCTTTCAGAGCTGTCCATTCAATGACATAATTCGTTTTATTGAACAACCAATACCATTTTCAGCAACTCCTTTGACTAAAAGATGAAAGTTATCCAGAACTTCACCCCACGCTTCATTATACTGTCGCTGTAAATGTTCAATCCGGAAAACAAAATCTTCTCCCGCGAGCTTGTTGGTGTTGCCATCAAACTCCAGTCGCCATTTGTAATACGTATATGTTGGTAGCTTTTGGAACGACCAGACTCAGCATTTTCTACAGAATCTCTTGATGAGTTGTTGGAACTCATAGAAGAAACATGAAGGCTAAAGCTTATGTGAATAACTAATGTTATTTAATTTGTCTATTATTGGAAAATATACTGCTAATAAAGCGATGAGGAAAATCTTTAACGCGAGGGCCAGACATACCTATTTAAAATAATTATACTGCTAAGCCTTTGCAAAAGTCCTTCTCAATTTCAACAAATCCACAGGCAATTGATCTGTGTCCTTGCATTTTGCTGAAAAGAATGTCACCATGAAATTTTGTCCTAAAATTACTTTTTATCCACCTAACATTTTTATTTAGATGGTATATGTATGAATTCCACTACTACAATCAAAGTAATCAAAAGAATGATAAAATTTTACATTTGCTAGAAAAAGAAAAGGGGATTTTTTCGGGGTAATTTTCACGATTGTAACAATGTGGAATGTAAAAAATTATATGGAAAATAATGGACGATAGGAGTGATTATAAATTAGAAACAGAGATCTCATGATTTTTGCAAGGGCGTGATGTTAAATCATCAGATAAAAAAAATACAAATAAAACTTTCTAAACGAGTTTGTTTTTAAAAACAAACTAAAACACTGCATAAAGATGTAAGATTTCTTTTAACTTATTTTGTTATTTCACATGGGCGTGACACTTTCCATACAAAGTAAAAATTTATCATCGTATTTCTTGGTAGCTTTAAGAGGTAGTATATTGGAATTTCGTTCAAGTAACTTTTTTATTACTATACATAATGCAGCAAAATACTAGCTGGATTGGTACCGTGGGCGCGGTGTCTCCCTCACAAGGTACAAAATTATTACCGCGTAGAAAGAGAATTATTATAGGTACTATATAGAAATTTTGCACCAGTAACGCTAATATATGAATGCAGTTAAGCCAAACAAAGATTAAATGGTAGCAGTAGGCGTGGTACTTATAACAAGTAGAGTCAGTGTTGCCAGAACTTTAATGTGTAACATCTGCGAAATGCAACAACATTTCGCGAAAAAATCTGCAAAATCTGTACCTTATTTTAAAAATTTTCGATATACTTTCAAATGCATTTTTCCTTTATCTTAAAATGACAATTTATTTATATCCGAAAATATATGCAAATAAAAAAAAACCAAACACAATACAATTTCGTTTAGTACTTAGCAGAAATTGTTTTTACCTGCAGAATAAATAAATGATGTTAAAGTTACTTAAAAAATTATATTAGTTGTGTTTTTTATTTTTTTTTTTAACAGAAATAGAAATTCATTTAATATACATAAGTTTTCTATACTTTAGAAAAATTTCTAAATATTGATATAAGTCGTTTTTATCATAGCCAATTCCATTCAGGATGTTACACATTTCATGTAGGTTTAAAATGGGACTCTTGAAATGCTTGCAGAGGATCTCTTTGAAAATAGGACAAACACTAATCAAATGGATGGTGTTTTCATCATGCTCTAGGTTACAGTGAGTATGCTTTAGCAACAGACTTATTTTGCTCATCACAGCAATCAAATCTGCCATCTGTATTTTCATCTCACTGAGCTGTGTGTAATTCTTGAGTAGGTTACGTTGATTCACTTGTCCCTTGTGCCATCATATCACATTGTGCAGAACTATTTGTCGACTGTGAAACGATGATTGTTTGCGACTTATCAATAATTTGTGAAATCTGCTGACTTCTTTCTAGATTTCTACTCGCACTAGATTTCTGGCTTGGGGTATTTTAATAAAATTGAACCTATCTTTCTTTTTTTCTCGGCCTAGTGTTGCATGTATCCTAGGACATAAGCCTCAGCCAAAATCATATAAATCGTATAAATTTTAACTTCGGGGGGATTTTTTTAAGTTTTCTCGATTCTAAAAATTTATTAAAACGCAAGAAAATTTTAATTTCAAAACATAAAAAAAATGTATATAATCAAACACATGCAAGAATGAATATAAAAAATGGTATAATTTGAACAAAATAACATACATATAATTATATAATATTCAAGCATATATTGTAAATAAATAAATGTTGTTCATATCCCATAAACCAATAAGTAAATAAAACTAATAAATTAAACTTTAATCTAATAAATATTAAAAACATAAAAACCAATAATCAGTGAACGAAATGGGTAAAAAAATATAACTATTAAATATATTAAAAAATCTGAATAAAAGAAGGAAAATTTAAGAAAACAATAATAGTAATAAAAAGAATTATAAATAAAAATATAAAATTATATGAATAAATTTTTAAACTTACTCTAAAAAAATAATAATACTTAATTTTTAAACAAATCCTTTTACTACACAGTTTTTTTTTCTCCAATATGTTATTTTATTTTTTAAACGGGTTTGGCATGCCGATAAGTAGGTTTTCGGAGAAGTAAAATAATAAATTCTAATGCTATTTACGTGAAGCTAAACCATTTTAAAAGTATAGATTTATTTAAGTGTACCCCCTCATACATTTAATCTTCCTCCGCAATGGTGAGATAATGAAGTGTATATAATGATTACCCCTGATACTGCAGACCCTTTTAACTCAAATCTATTACACAGGCGGCTATAAGGGACTACTCATTACAACACTTATTCACGTGTAAGCTGAAACTAACCGAAACTAACTAACAAAACAGAAAATGACAATATACAATTAGCCTTTTACCGCATAAATTGATCGAACTCCTTGCGTTCCCATAAATAAAATTCCAGCTTCCAAGTACTACCTTAATCGGATTCCTTTTTACACAAGGGCTGCTAAGAAAACTATAACTTTACTTATAGGTTAGCAACTCATTCGTTAGGATATTTAAAAATATTATTCTATTGTCACATGACTAGCTGACTTCTCATGTGATTTGCTGCAGTTCCACACTATAATGCGATTTCTTACCTTGTTGATTGCAGTATTTAGGTGTTTTACACTCAATACAAAAACCCTCACCCAACCAGCATACATATGGCAGATGTAATGCCTTTATTCGCCGTCCAAACCTTGTCACAAATATGCTCCACCTACCACAATTTAATTTGTGAATCCATATCCTCTCGTACTCTTCCTTCCTTAGTTACCTTCATGCCTTTTCCCGTTTTAAATTAGTCCAAAAACATCATTTCGATGTTCACTTATTTATACACATTTTTTATTTAAAAAAAAACTTAATCTTTTCTATCTAACGAAAATACTTTTAGTTACTTTTAACTTTAGACAAACAAATTTTAGATGTAAAATAAAAAAAAATCTTATGTACTTTGCTTATAATATAATACTCACATTACTCCAATACTAATCCGTTTTATTTTAATTTACAGAAATGGATGTCCTGCAACAAATTTATCAACACGGTTTAATTCTACCCTAAAGGAGCTCCTTATGGCTAGTGAATATTTCGTATATAATTTGTCAGGAATAAAAACAAACAAATAACACTCATATATATAAAATTTTTTTAGTTTTCTTGTTAAAATAAAACAGTTTAATTTATAGCTTTTTGGTTTCCTATTTCCTTTTTTCTCTTTTTGGATAAAATTTCCTTAATAATAGCTATACCCTCTCTCGGCTCTTTAACATAATAGATAAATAAATTAAAAGAAATATCTTTAGCTTACTTTAGGCGTTCTTTACGAGTACTAAATTATGAATAAAAAACAAATATTAACATTACCTAAACAACATACATATAGAAAAACTGATATTTAATTTAATTTTACCTTATTTTAAACTGTTAAAAATGAACGTTATACTTACAAACTTGTCTATCAGAGAATTTCAGCATTCAATACTATTTCGATCAATTATTACTTCAAATTTAAATTTTTTGTAATTAACACTGACTTAAGCTTCTAATACATAATATTTTTTTTTATTATAGTTTTTTTTTGCCTTTTTCACAAACGCGTTTTTCGTAAACTTTTGCCTAGACGCAAATACTCATTCTCCATTTAATTTTTATGATTGTGCTCCTTTCACGGGGGTATATAAAAAATTCTAGTATTAAAAGAATTCCATAAATACCTGGCTACAATATAGTGGAAAGTTTTTCTTCCTTTACCGCCTTTAAGCATATATAGTTTACATTCCTGGTCTTAGTTTTACAGCTAATCATTCATCACACCAAATAGCTGCCTATATATTCCCCAACTTTCACACACCATTTGATCGTTATTAGCCAGCTACACATTTACATAAAAAAAGAAAATTCATAAATTTTTATGTTTGCGGCTGCCTTCTCTCTTAAAAACCTTTGGATATCTTTTTTACAAAAAAGTAAATGAAAAAAATTAGATTCTTTAATTTCAAACGAAATTTGTTATCATAAAAACTTAAAATTACAATTTTTCAAAAAACTAAGCTTATTCGTTTAGCCACAAAAAAATAATTTGCTCTTAAACCGTAAAAAGTTATTAAAAACATATAAAATTTACTCAACTTCTTTGATTTTACCAAACGAAAAATCTAAACCCAAAGCCTTCACTATACGAAGCAGAATTTTGTAGTCTGTCGAGTTGCGTACTTAAATTTCTACATTTTTTTAATTTAATTTTTGGGTTAATGTCCGGCAAAACACCCCTATGTGCGCTGTTCAAAATTAAATAAGCTATCGGTGCACATTGAATGCAAACAAAAAAAATGAGGTCTGTTAAATTATTACATGAATGTTTTCTGTACTTGTTAAGTGGTTCATTTATTTGCATTCAAACGATAAGTCGATGTTTAAGTGATTCTTCCAGAAAATTTATTACAATTTAAAACTTGGTTTTCTCTAATTTAAACCAAAACTAAATAACCCTCTTCTACAATGGCAAAAAGAAGCATAAAAGATTCGTTTCACGAATAATGCGCCCTCTTAAAGGGAAATTTCTCTTAATCAAAATAATTGGCAACGTCGGTTGAAATTTAAAAATTCGTACAGCGGAGATGCTGAAAATTTGACCTTTTCCACTTAAAGTATACTTCAGGGGTAATCGCTGTGGCTTTGCGAGGTGTGAAAAAACGATTCGATAAAATATCAAAATTGTTTCGTCTACCGGACATGTCAGGATTGGGGGAGCACAATTGATACGGTTTCGACTGTATACGGCTCTTTTTTGTAAATCGATTATGAGTCAGCAATTCCTTAAGTAGTAGTTGTCCACTTGGTAATGACAAGAATATATGCAATCTCTACATTAAAACGGGAGGAAATGTTTGATTACGAGAAGTTTCTGCTGTGGAGTGATTGTGAGGCAGCGCTAATGAGAGATACAAGCTGAAGAAGCTTTCACCCCAATAACAAAGAATAATGTCAATTTTATAAAGATCATGTTCGTCTCAGCTCTAACCACAACAAACATCCATTTTATAAATTATGAACATTTTGTTTATAATTTTTCTTTCTCTGCAATGCCAGATAAAAAGATAATATTAATTTGGCCCCAGCTTTGTTTATAATCAGAAGCAAATATTGCCCATATGTATTAGCGAGAACCTTATAAAATTTATAACATATGAACTACTTCGGATGCTACCACTACAAAAAGAAAAAAAAGTCTTATTATTGTCGGTAAACCTAATACGAACTCCAAGATAAAAAATCTCGTATGAATTACCATGAGATTTCGCCAGAATTTGTGTTTTACTATCGCTTTTTAATCATCAATCAGATCGTGAAATATCTGGTTAGAGCTTGTCCAATACTGCATAAAATTTCAATACGTTAAGTAGTTTGAGGAAAATATAAAAATTAAGAATTTTTCTTTTCTAATTAATTAAGGACTAGGTCAGTTTTAGAAGAAAAATGTTGTTCCCTAACCATAGAAACACACTAAAGTCGGTTTTTCTTAGAAACTACTTTAATTTTAAAATTTGTTATTAACTTTTTTGATACTATAGGCCAAAATAAAGTATATTTCAAGTTCAACCGGCTTTAACTGGGTGACATATCAAATAAAGAAAATGTTTGCCCACAATTTGTATAAAAATAGTTAAATAGTTAAATAGTTTATCCATCTCTGATCAGCTACTAGAATTTTTTTTTTATTAAAAACAAACAAATGTAAAAATAAATAAATTTGTTTACTCTGATAAAAACATTTTTAAATGAATTGATATCAACAGATATACTTGAAATGTAAGTTTAAATCATATAATTGTTTTGATAAAGTAGCTACTAAATCAGTTAAAAGCAAATTCAGGTAGTTTTTAATTTAAGCCTACTTTTACCTATAAAACGCGCACCTGTACTTTGGAACGTATGTGCCTTTTTTTTATTTTATATTATTTTAATATTTCTCCGCACCGGAAATAGGAAACAAAAATATTTGGATTTATGTGCTGTTTCTGTATTACAAGCGAGCGATTCGTTTAGAAAATTTGTATAGGAATCACTCAAAAAATTGAGTGTTTTTCATACAAATTTTTTAAACGAGTCGCTTGCTTGTTATACAACAACAGCACATTAGTTTTTTTTTAAAGATGTTATCTAACAGTGCGGCGTAATATTAAATAATCACCTCTATCGTGTTTGTCGTATTTCTACTACGCCGAGTTTTTGCTACGAAAAAGCTAAGCACGATAAGCGTGAATAGAAAATAAAAAAAAATAATATTTCTATTTTATTACTGACTTAGTGCTTAATAAAATATCATTATAAAGGTGAAATAAACATTCACCCCTATTCTTTTTGGCGTCGCACAGTGGTGTGAAATACAAAAAAAAAATGGAATTTAGGTCTGGAACTTCGTCACAAACTTTTCGCCTATTGCATTATAATACACCCTGCTTCAGTACAGGGTAGTACCAGAGGGCTTCAAAGTAGGTGACCTCGAATTTGAAAAATGTTTCAGTACTTATAACTTTATCAAAAGTGAACCGATTTCAAAAATTTTTAATTTTTAGTATTTAACATAGATAGATAAAGAAACAGAAACGTGCCTGGAATTTGCATGGTACTTTTAGAGAAATTCGACTTTTAAATTTTGTGACGACCAAAAGTCGCTGTACTTGTTTTTGGGCACACCTAATAAAATGAACAACGGTTTTGCATTCCTCAACAAACAAGCAAATGCCTTTGTTGTTTTTTTTTGACATCATAATGTTCCATTATTTATGTGAAGTATTTTGTATTTTTTTTTTGTATGCTGGTTAAGCCACACGAAGAGAATTGCCTAAATTATACTCTTTAATTTTTTTTTATAATATACAGAGTACTCATTTTGTTGTTTGCTCTTTATGCTTTAAATAAAGAACATTTATTTCCGTTATTGTTTTTGTAATAAATAATAAAGATAAACAATGTATGCAGTTTAAAGAACAAACTCTGTTGTTATGTAAGATCTACATATGCATTCGCTTACTTCACGTTTGAGTGGATCACACTTCGTGTCATTATACACTCAAGAGTGGAACATCGGATGTCATAATATACGTATTTTTTCAGCTACACGAACGATAAAGTAATTGAATGTTTTATGCGTGTGCGCAAATGAGTCTGTTGCAACTTAAGTAGAAGTTAGTCAGTTGGCAGCTATTGAACTGAACAGTCGGATCATTTGATCGTGCGTATGCCATCGAATGCTAAGACTTGATCAGTGGAGAAGAGATCTGATATCAAAGTTGTGCGTATGCCACTCCAATAAAAGATCAATATCTCCTTATAGTTTCCAACCCAGAAATCAACTCGGATACTTCGGCTGGCTTGAAGTTCGGTGTTGCCGCCTCCTAGCTAGACCGACGTCTACGCTTTGACGACTCCTGTTTTTTTTATATAAGAATTAATTTCGTGGACAAATCGGTCAGGAATCGCTAAAACTTGGGCCGCCTGGACGTAGATTGTGCGTATGCCGTCAAGGTTCTCGCTGCCCAGTGCGTATGCCACCGCAGTGGTAGATCGCTTCCTGCTTAGCTCTTACTGTCCGATTCTCCAAAAAATTAATTGACTCACGTGTGGCTGGGCTAACTAAATTTTTGTCTTGTAATCGAATTTATTTTTCAAGTTCTAGTTTATGTAATTATTTAACCAGTTAAATTTAAGAAAAAAAAAACAAAATTATAATAAATAAAATTTTATAACGTAAAATAAAACAAAGGTGTTTGTGATAATTGTTTTTTTTATGTAAGACAGTGGACATCCGCTGACTTACCCCGGCTAGAGCGAAAACGTGTCGTTACATTGACGCCCGAGCAGGGACACTTTTTTTTTTTTTAAAAAAGTGCCTACAGAAAAAAAAGAAAAAGCAATTTTAATAAAAAAAAACAATTTTAATTTAAAAAAAAGCAATTTTAATTTAAAAAGAAAATAACTGGGAAAGAAATAATAGAGAGACGCTTGGATATTTCTATCAAGCCACACCATTAAAAAAGCCGAATTGTGTTTTGGTTCATTGTACGTCATGGTGAAGACAAGTTGGATCTATACACTAAGAAAAGAAGAATTAGGGCAATACCTGTCCCAGTGCAGTTTGAACACCGATGGCACGGTCGAGGAAATGCGTAAGAGGCTGGCGAAGTACGTCCTGGGCGAACATGACGAGAGGGAAGCCATTGTCATTCAAGAATGGCAGAACAAACACGAGGCGGCCAACTTTCCCGTAACATTAGTTACGAATTTAGCCGTACCCAACGCAATGTTTCTGACCTCCGGAGAACAGTCGAGTCAGAAAACTACAGTCGGTTTGCAACCCACTACACGTCTATCGAGTGCAGTGGATACTCTGGCTGCGATGGAGATAATTCGTAAATGGGGCCTTAAGTTTGATGGTGGTAGGGACCCATTAGGATTCCTTGAACGCGTGGAGGAGCTAGCGGCGCTGTATGAGCTCGACCTCAAATGCGTTTTGAAGGTAATGCCGGAACTTTTTCGCGACAAAGCGCTAATCTGGTGGCGCAACAATAATAAGAGATGGGAGAGATGGGCCACATTCAAAAGTGATTTTTGTACTTTCTTTTTGCCACCAAGATATTTTGAGAAACTGAATGATGATATCCGACGTCGCGTGCAATGACCAAGAGAAAATTTTCGCGATTATGTGCTCGCTTTACAAGATCTGATGCGCCATTCTAAACTGAGTGAGGAACAAAAGATGGAAAGGATCTTTCGAAATTCGCTTCCAGACTACCAATGGTTCATATGTAGGAGAGACTTTAAGACGCTCGATGAGCTGATTACGCTTGCGGTCGAAATGGAGAGTATCCCTCCTACAGCCCCCCCAGGTAGAGGCGAACATCATCGGATGATCAAGAGAATGATCCCACCAAATTACAACCATCAACAGCACTGCGAAACCCTATGTGCGCCAAAAACCTCAAAAGAGTCAACCCAATTGGTGTGGGAGGAGGACAAACTTCGAGCAACCATTTTAGTAGAGAACGAACCTATAAACGCAATCGTGGACACGGGGGCTAATGCAGTTTCGCCACGTCCGTTTTTGTAAACCAGGTGTCAAAGAAACCACACCTAGTTCCGGTAGCCATGGACGTGATCCTTGCTGACGGTTCACGAAAGCAGATCACCACCGCCTGTCGCTACCGCATCACGCTAGGGAACATCACCACCACTCATGACTTTTTGATCATGAATGAAGCCACGGAACCACTGATTCTGGGAATTGATCTGCTTCACAAACTGGGAGCTACTATCACTTGCGCCGGGTTGGTCGCTCGACCACCAAACCCCGGTAACCAGAATGTTAATCAGGTAAGAGTCAGTATCCAGCCGGTGACTAAACAACAACAATTTAATCTACAAAGTTGTCAAGAGCACTCCACCCAAAAACGTATTCCTTTTAAAATCCGCTACGCCCCTAGAAATCCCGCTATGCAAGACGTAGTCACCAGAGACATCATTAAGACTGAAGCGAATAAAATCGCCGCAGTCGCACAAATACCGCCGCCCACCAACGTTAAAGAAATCCGTCGATCCTTAGGAATAACATCGTGGTATAGGCGTTTTGTCCCCAATTTCGCAGAAGTTTCACAACCCCTAACACAACTACTTAAAAAGGGTAAACACTGGAAATGGGGCCAGAAACAACAGTCGGCATTCCTCCATCTAAAAGAGCAACTCACAAAAGCTCCTGTCTTGGCGTGCCCAGACTTTTCTAAAACATTCACTCTTCAAACCGATGCCAGCGATTACGGGCTTGGCGCCGTGTTAACACAGGAAAGTGAGGGAGCAGAACGGGTTATCGCCTACGCTAGTAGACACCTGAATGCAGCTGAGAAAAATTATTCCGCGACGGAGAAGGAATCCGGAAAATGCGAGCATACCTGGAGGGATATGAATTCCGGGTAATCACCGACCATTTGGCTCTTAAATGGTTAAACTCCACTGATAACCCCACCGGACGATTAGCTAGATGGGCCCTTGAACTCCAACAATATAAGTTTTCTGTCTGTTATCGTAAGGAAAAGCAGAATGTAGTCTCCGATACGCTCTCGCGGCACCCAACCGCCGAAATCATGCTGGCAACAACACAGAAACCTCCGCGCTGTCCCTGGTTGGAAAAGAAAATAATGGAGGTCCGGCAGACTCCTGAACACTTCCCAGACTATGTAATTGAAAATGGGCAACTGTACCGGCCCTTTACGCGGGAAATTAATGATGACGACACTACACCATGGAAATTGTGTGTAGCTAACCCTCTACGGAAACGAGTAATGCAGGAAAACCATGATCAGGCTGCCGGTGGGCACGTAGGACTTCGGAAGACATTAAATAAAATTGCAAGCCGCTACTACTGGCCAGGAATGTCCCGAGACGTAAGACGATACGTTCAGAAATGTGGCGCCTGTCAGCGGTACAAATTTGTACAACAGAAGCCCGGGGGAAAGATGCTTTCACGAGTTCCTGAGGAATCCTTGTCGCTTGTGTGTAACCAACCATCCCGAAACCCCCCGACTATTCGCCAAGTCATGTTCCGACCCTCCCTGCGATCAGCCCCCAGCAGAACGACAGGCAACCATAAACGCAGATCTAGCAACTCAGAATCCTTAGAGTCCCTTACGGTTCGTAATCTTACACGCCCCGTATATCACTACAGAATGACCATCCAACCGTCTCCACCCCAAAACCACCCGCCTAAACTAGGAAAGTTTGGAAAAATGGGAGGGGGTAGTGTGACGACCAAAAGTCGCTGTACTTGTTTTTGGGCACACCTAATAAAATGAACAACGGTTTTGCATTCCTCAACAAACAAACAAATGCCTTTGTTGTTTTTTTTTAACATCATAATGTTCCATTATTTATGTGAAGTATTTTGTATTTTTTTTTGTATGCTGGTTAAGCCACACGAAGAGAATTGCCTAAATTATACTCTTTAATTTTTTTTTATAATATACAGAGTACTCATTTGGTGTTTGCTCTTTATGCTTTAAATAAAGAACATTTATTTGCGTTATTGTTTTTTTAATAAATAATTAAGATAAACAATGTATGCAGTTTGAAGAACAAACTCTGTTGTTATGTAAGAACTACATATGCATTCGCTTACTTCACGTTTGAGTGGATCACACTTCGTGTCATTATACACTCAAGAGTGGAACATCGGATGTCATAATATTCGTATTTTCTCAGCTACACAAACGATAAAGTAATTGAATGTTTTATGCGTGTGCGCAAATGAGTCTGTTGTATTTTAAGTAGAAGTTAGTCAGTTGGCAGCTATTGAACTGAACAGTCGGATCATTTGATCGTGCGTATGCCATCGAATGATAAGACTTGATCAGTGGAGAAGAGATCTGATATCGAAGTTGTGAGTATGCCACTCCAATAAAAGATCAATTCCTCCATATAGTTTCCAACCCAGAAATCAACTCGGATACTTCGGCTGGCTTGAAGTTCGGTGTTGCCGTCTCCTAGCTAGACCGAATTGTACGCTTTGACGACTCCTGTTTTTTTTATATAAGAATTAATTTCGTGGACAAATCGGTCAGGAATCGCTAAAACTTGGGCCTCCTGGACGTAGATTTTGCGTATGCCGTCAAGGTTCTCGCTGCCCAGTGGAATAGGTCAACCCTTGTTGGTCGTGCGTATGCCACCGCAGTGGTAGATCGCTTCCTGCTTAGCTCTTACTGTCCGATTCTCCAAAAAATTAATTGACTCACGTGTGGCTGGGCTAACTAAATTTTTGTCTTGTAATCGAATTTATTTTTCAATTTCTAGTTTATGTAATTATTTAACCAGTTAAATTTAAGAAAAAAAACCAAAATTATAATAAATAAAATTTTATAACGTAAAATAAAACAAAGGTGTTTGTGATAATTGTTTTTTTTATGTAAGACACTGGACATCCGATGACCTACCCCGGCTAGAGCGAAAACGAGTCGTTACAATTTAAAATATAAAGTTTTTAGCTTGGCATTTTTGAGTTTTTCACCTTAAGTTTTTTAAACTATAAGGTATGACTATTTTAAAAACAAATTTAGAAAACCTATACTATAGAAATAACTTGTAAAAAAATTTTTTTCTTTGACTTTATTATGTTAGTGGTAATAATTTTTTTAATTTGAAATTTCATAAAATGTTTAAAAACGTGAAATTTTGTTCAAAAATGACCTTCAGCTTTTTAAAAAGATTTTAACATTATTTTTTAGCAAACTTATGAAATTTTTTACTCTTTCTTTAAAATAAAGCCTTGGGTAATCCATCTTACGTTTTTTAAAAAATTCTTGTGAAGCACCCTACAATCAACATTGTTCAAATATGCGCAAGTTTTTAACAGAAATTTAATTGTTCGAGATTGTAAAAAAAATTGCTCGCGGTTTTTCATTCCTTTTATAAGCAACTATTATAGTACGATTGATTTTCAGCAGTTTGCAAAATTTTGTAGATATCCTGCGCATAAATGGAGTCTAGGGAGGCGATTGAAGAAAATATTAAAATTTTCGGGAAGAAAATTTTTTTATCTACAAAACAAAATTAATATTTTTATTTATTGTTTGCAAAAATTTTCATTGATTTTTCGACATAGTTTAGAAAAAGGTGCTACTGGAAATCAGCATGATCGGTCCTTCGAGGCAGCGGGCAAAACACCACGCCTACCTTTAATTTTCTCATATCATTTAGAGCAATGAGGTAACTCTAATCAAAAATATGGGGCGGAAGAAAAATAAAAAATACGCAAAAAAAGTGACAAATTGGAGCTCGCCCATATTTTCCTAGTTATGGGCCCCTGAAATTTTCAAATTTTTGAAATATCCATATGGGTATCATTTAACAGCTTTTAAAGAGATCTTTAAGGAATACATAAGCCACTTAAGGCTGGCATGGTCTGTTACTATGGCGAAAGGCATCATTTCGATGTAGGGACGAAATTTCTTTACAGCCGCCAAAGATTCTTTTTCTGTTACACTATAGTTTTTCTGGCAGGCATTTAATTTTTGGCTATAAAATGCAATCGGATGCTCTTCACCACTCAGTTAGCTGATACAAAACAGCAACTATTCCGTAGTCGCACGCATCGCACTGGAACCAAAACTTTTAGTAAAACCTGATGTTACCGCTTTTTTAAGGTTTTCAAAGGCATCTATTGCCTCCGGGGTCATTTCAAGCTTTTTAGCTTCTCTTAAGGTATCAGTTAGGGGAGCTGATATGGCAGCAGTCTTTTATAAACCGCCGATACCAGTCGGCCGTTCATAAAAAGCTGCGCACCTTCCGATAATGAAACCCAAATATTTTAATTGTCTGAATGGCATTATGCGAAATTGGTAGAGTGGCCGACCTGCTATGGTAAATACTGTATAGGACCTACACTCTTCTTCAAGCTCGATCTGCCAGAAAGCAAACTTCAAATCTACACTACTTATAAGTTTTATCGATTCTTTCTAAGATGCCATATATATTTTGCAAAGGATATGCATCTTTAACTGTGATTTTATTAAGCTTACTGGCGTCTAGAACCTATTTTCCCTGGTTTTCTGACTACTGTGGCTCTATTTGACCAAGGACTTTTGCTTTCCCCTATGACGTTTAACAAAAGCACGTTATCTTTATACATGAGATAAAGGATAGTGTCGGTCCTTAAAAGACATTGCACGATCTATTAATTTTATATTATGCTGCTCCAGAGATGTACAACCTAATTCCTTTTTTTTCAAAAATTTATTATTCGGAATCTTTTAGATCTTATTTAACTTTTGCTGTTGTTCTTCGCTAAGAACATCAGGATTTGACTTGTGATTAGTTACCTGAAAATCTTCCTGTATTTTCTGCATGCTCATTTCTTCAACTTTAAAAATCACAGGGGCCAAATAAATAATATAAAATAAGTAAGCTTCTTTTTCTAAATCTGGGCATAAGTAAAACAATATTTTTCTAGCTTTATCCTTAAAAACAATATCTAATTCTACTGTTCTTGGTAACTATGCTCTCTACCATCAGCCATTAAAATTACGGAAAATATTGGCTTTAGGCTAACACCTAATTTCTCTATTATTTCTCAACAACCTTAACCAAGCAAGCTAACTGACGCTCCTGTGGCAAGTAATCCCTTAACACACGGGGTTCCTATACAAATATCTGCAAAGACACGAGAATCGCTATACTTATCAGCAATTCTTATAGCTTCAATTACTAGCTTTCGTTTCTTTCTTCTTTCTGAAAACTTGTATCTTAATTTTCTTATACGATTGATATCGGTTTTATTATGGCTAGGGCTTCAATAAAAATTCGGTTTTTTACTTTTTCATAACTGATTTTTCGTTCTTCAAGTGTATATTCATGGCGCATATAGGGAATGAAAGCATTAAAGTTTTTTACATGTTTTATGAGTTTCGTGCAATTTTTCCTAATTATTACCGGTTTGCAGGCAGTTTGTCCATTGAACGATGGTTTCCTGCTGCTACCACGCCCCTGGAGTAGTTTTTTGAATGGCAATGGGTACATCCGGTTGACAGCATCGACAACGGAACAATGCCCTCTCAGTCGATGGGCAATCCATAAACATATATCCATGCTGTCGACAATTCCAGCAAATGAGTGGGTTTCTTAAGGTTTGATTTTATTTTATAACCGCTTCTATTGCATCTACCTCTTCACAATGTTTAGGAGACTCTACAACCACACCAGCAACTTTTTAAAATTTCATTCACCTGTCTAGAATATCGATTTGCCGGGACAGAAGATGACATATTTTTATGGTTTTTCGGTAAAATATTTTCTCTGCCTCGACACATTCCTGTCTCAATTCCTCCACCGAGTTGACAGCTATTGGATAAACACGACTTCTGACATCATCCCTAAGATTTTTATTGATTATCTTGATCATTTGTTTTTCAGGCATCGATATTTACAGGCGCGATCGGTTCTGAGTCATAACAAAGATAAATGAATCAATCCCCTCGCCTGGCTCTTGTTTTCTTTCAACGATGTCACTCAAAATTTTGAAGATTGACCTGTATTGTTATAATAAAGCTTCTTTCAGAGCTGTCCATTCAATGACATAATTCGTTTTATTGAACAACCAATACCATTTTTCAGCAACTCCTTTGACGAAAAGATGAAAGTTATCCAGAACCTCACCCCACGCTACATTATACTGTCGCTGTAAATGTTCAACCCGGAAAACAAAATCTTCTACCGCGAGCTTGTTGGTGTTGCCATTAAACTCCAGTCGCCATTTGTAATACGTATATGTTGATAGCTTTTGGAACGACCAGACTCAGCATTTTCTACAGAATCTCTTGATGAGTTGTTGGAACTCATATTAGAAACATGAAGGCCAAAGCTCATGTGAATAACTAATGTTATTTAATTTGTCTATTATTGGAAAATATACCGCTAATAAAGCGATGAGGAAAATCTTTAACGCGAGGCTCAGACATACTTATTTAAAATAATTATTCTGCTAAGCCTTTGCAAAAGTCCTTTTCGATTTCAACAAATCCACAGGCAATTGATCTGTTTCCTTGCATTTAGCTGAAAAGAATGTCACCTTAAAATTTTACTCTAAAATTGCTTTTTATCCACTTAACATTTTTATTTAGATTTGCTAGAAAAAGAGAAGGGGATTTTTTTCGGGGGAAATTATTCACGATTGCAAAAATGTGGAATGTAAAAAATTATATGAATAATAATGGACGAAAGAGTGATTATAAATTAAAAATAGAGATCTCATGATTTTTGCAAGGGCAACGGAACAACGCCCTCTCAGTCGATGGGCAATTCATAAACATATGTCCATGCTGTCGACAATTCCAGAAAATGAGTGGGTTTCTTAAGGTTTGATTTTATTTTATAACCGCTTCTATTGCATCTACCTCTTCACAATGTTCAGGAGACTCTACAACCACACCAGCAACTTTTTCAAAAATCTCATTCACCTGTCTAGAATATCGATATGCCGGGACAGAAGATGACATATTTTTATGGTCTTTTCGGTAAAATATTTTTTCTGCCTCGACACATTCCTGTCTCAATTCCTCCACCGAGTTTACAGCTATTGGATAATCACGACTTCTGACATCATCCCTAAGATTTTTGTTTTTTTGATTATCTTTATCATTTGTTTTTCAGGCATCGATATTTCCAGGCGCGATCGCATCTGAGTCATAACAAAGATAAATGAATCAATCCCTTCGCCTAGCTGTTGTTTTCTTTCAACGGTGTCACTCAAGAGTTTGAAGCTTGACCTGTATTGTTATAATAAAGCTTCTTTCAGAGCTGTCTATTCAATGACATAATTCGTTTTATTGCACAACCAATACCATTTTTCAGCAACTCCTTTGACGAAAAGATGAAAGTTATCCAGAACTTCACCCCACGGTACATTATACTGTCGTTGTAAATGTTCAACCCGGAAAACAAAATCTTCTACCGCGAGCTCATTGGTGTTGCCATCAAACTCCAGTCGCCATTTGTAATACGTATATGTTGGTAGCTTTTGGAACGACCAGACTCAGCATTTTCTACAGAATCTCTCATAAGAACTCATATAAGAAACATGTGAATAACTAATGTTATTGAATTTGTCTATTATTGGAAAATATACTGCTAATAAAGCGATGAGGAAAATCTTTAACGCGAGGGCCAGACATACCTATTTAAAATAATTATTCTGCTTAGCCTTTGCAAAAGTTCTTCTCAATTTCAACAAATCCACAGGCAATTGATCTGTTTCCTTGCATTTTGCTGAAAAGAATGTCACCATGAAATTTTGCCCTAAAATTATATTCCACATGGGGGTGACACTTTCCATACAAAGTAAAAATTTATCATCGTATTTCTTGGTAGCTCTAACAGGTAGTATATTGGAATTTCGTTCAAGTAACTTTTTTATTACTATACATAATGCAGCAAAATACTAGCTGGCGCGGTGTCTCCCCCACAAGGTAGAAAATTATTACCGCGTAGAAAGAGAGTTATAATAGGTACTATATAGAAATTTTTCACCAGTAACGCTAATATATGAATGTAGTTAAGCCAAACACAGATTGAATGGTAGCAGTAGTCGTGGTACTTATAACAAGTAGAGTCAGTGTTGCCAGAACTTTAATGTGTAACATCTGCGAAATGTAACAACATTTCGCGAAAAAATCTGCAAAATCTGTACCTTATTTTAAAAATTTTCGATATACTTTCAAATGCATTTTTCCTTTATTTTAAAATGACAATTTATTTATATCCGAAAATTTATGAAAATAATAAAAAAACCAAACACAATACAATTTCGTTTAGTACTTAGCAGGAATTGTTTTTACCTGCAGAATAAATAAATGATGTTAAAGTTACTTACTTACATATGTAAAAGTTGTATTAGATGTGTTTTTTTTTTATTTAGCAGAAATAGAAATTCATTTAATATACATAAGTTTTCTATACTTTAGGAAAATTTCTAAATATTGATATAAGTCGTTTTTATCATAGCGGATCATTTGATCGTGCGTATGCCATCGAATGCTAAGACTTGATCAGTGGAGAAGAGATCTGATATCAAAGTTGTGCGTATGCCACTCCAATAAAAGATCAATATCTCCTTATAGTTTCCAACCCAGAAATCAACTCGGATACTTCGGCTGGCTTGAAGTTCGGTGTTGCCGCCTCCTAGCTAGACCGACGTCTACGCTTTGACGACTCCTGTTTTTTTTATATAAGAATTAATTTCGTGGACAAATCGGTCAGGAATCGCTAAAACTTGGGCCGCCTGGACGTAGATTGTGCGTATGCCGTCAAGGTTCTCGCTGCCCAGTGCGTATGCCACCGCAGTGGTAGATCGCTTCCTGCTTAGCTCTTACTGTCCGATTCTCCAAAAAATTAATTGACTCACGTGTGGCTGGGCTAACTAAATTTTTGTCTTGTAATCGAATTTATTTTTCAAGTTCTAGTTTATGTAATTATTTAACCAGTTAAATTTAAGAAAAAAAAAAACAAAATTATAATAAATAAAATTTTATAACGTAAAATAAAACAAAGGTGTTTGTGATAATTGTTTTTTTTATGTAAGACAGTGGACATCCGCTGACTTACCCCGGCTAGAGCGAAAACGTGTCGTTACATTGACGCCCGAGCAGGGACACTTTTTTTTTTTTTAAAAAAGTGCCTACAGAAAAAAAAGAAAAAGCAATTTTAATAAAAAAAAACAATTTTAATTTAAAAAAAAGCAATTTTAATTTAAAAAGAAAATAACTGGGAAAGAAATAATAGAGAGACGCTTGGATATTTCTATCAAGCCACACCATTAAAAAAGCCGAATTGTGTTTTGGTTCATTGTACGTCATGGTGAAGACAAGTTGGATCTATACACTAAGAAAAGAAGAATTAGGGCAATACCTGTCCCAGTGCAGTTTGAACACCGATGGCACGGTCGAGGAAATGCGTAAGAGGCTGGCGAAGTACGTCCTGGGCGAACATGACGAGAGGGAAGCCATTGTCATTCAAGAATGGCAGAACAAACACGAGGCGGCCAACTTTCCCGTAACATTAGTTACGAATTTAGCCGTACCCAACGCAATGTTTCTGACCTCCGGAGAACAGTCGAGTCAGAAAACTACAGTCGGTTTGCAACCCACTACACGTCTATCGAGTGCAGTGGATACTCTGGCTGCGATGGAGATAATTCGTAAATGGGGCCTTAAGTTTGATGGTGGTAGGGACCCATTAGGATTCCTTGAACGCGTGGAGGAGCTAGCGGCGCTGTATGAGCTCGACCTCAAATGCGTTTTGAAGGTAATGCCGGAACTTTTTCGCGACAAAGCGCTAATCTGGTGGCGCAACAATAATAAGAGATGGGAGAGATGGGCCACATTCAAAAGTGATTTTTGTACTTTCTTTTTGCCACCAAGATATTTCGAGAAGCTCGATGATGATATCCGACGTCGCGTCCAACGACCAAGAGAAAATTTTCGCGATTATGTGCTCGCTTTACAAGATCTGATGCGCCATTCTAAACTGAGTGAGGAACAAAAGATGGAAAGGATCTTTCGAAATTCGCTTCCAGACTACCAATGGTTCATATGTAGGAGAGACTTTAAGACGCTCGATGAGCTGATTACGCTTGCGGTCGAAATGGAGAGTATCCCTCCTACAGCCCCCCCAGGTAGAGGCGAACATCATCGGATGATCAAGAGAATGATCCCACCAAATTACAACCATCAACAGCACTGCGAAACCCTATGTGCGCCAAAAACCTCAAAACAGTCAACCCAATTGGTGTGGGAGGAGGACAAACTTCGAGCAACCATTTTAGTAGAGAACGAACCTATAAACGCAATCGTGGACACGGGGGCTACATGCAGTTTCGCCACGTCCGTTTTTGTAAACCAGGTGTCAAAGAAACCACACCTAGTTCCGGTAGCCATGGACGTGATCCTTGCTGACGGTTCACGAAAGCAGATCACCACCGCCTGTCGCTACCGCATCACGCTAGGGAACATCACCACCACTCATGACTTTTTGATCATGAATGAAGCCACGGAACCACTGATTCTGGGAATTGATCTGCTTCACAAACTGGGAGCTACTATCACTTGCGCCGGGTTGGTCGCTCGACCACCAAACCCCGGTAACCAGAATGTTAATCAGGTAAGAGTCAGTATCCAGCCGGTGACTAAACAACAACAATTTAATCTACAAAGTTGTCAAGAGCACTCCACCCAAAAACGTATTCCTTTTAAAATCCGCTACGCCCCTAGAAATCCCGCTATGCAAGACGTAGTCACCAGAGACATCATTAAGACTGAAGCGAATAAAATCGCCGCAGTCGCACAAATACCGCCGCCCACCAACGTTAAAGAAATCCGTCGATCCTTAGGAATAACATCGTGGTATAGGCGTTTTGTCCCCAATTTCGCAGAAGTTTCACAACCCCTAACACAACTACTTAAAAAGGGTAAACACTGGAAATGGGGCCAGAAACAACAGTCGGCATTCCTCCATCTAAAAGAGCAACTCACAAAAGCTCCTGTCTTGGCGTGCCCAGACTTTTCTAAAACATTCACTCTTCAAACCGATGCCAGCGATTACGGGCTTGGCGCCGTGTTAACACAGGAAAGTGAGGGAGCAGAACGGGTTATCGCCTACGCTAGTAGACACCTGAATGCAGCTGAGAAAAATTATTCCGCGACGGAGAAGGAATCCGGAAAATGCGAGCATACCTGGAGGGATATGAATTCCGGGTAATCACCGACCATTTGGCATTTAAATGGTTAAACTCTATTGATAACCCCACCGGACGATTAGCTAGATGGGCCCTTGAACTCCAACAGTACAAGTTTTCTGTCTGTTATCGTAAGGAGAAGCAAAATGTAATCGCCGATACGCTCTCGCGGCACCCAACCGCTGAAATCATGCTGGCAACAACCAACAAAAACCTCCGCGCTGTCCCTGGTTGAAAACCAAAATAATGGAGGTCCGGCAGACTCCTGAACACTTCCCAGACTATGTAATTGAAAATGGGCAACTGTACCGGCCCTTTACGCGGGAAATTAATGATGACGACACTACACCATGGAAATTGTGTGTAGCTAACCCTCTACGGAAACGAGTAATGCAGGAAAACCATGATCAGGCTGCCGGTGGGCACGTAGGACTTCGGAAGACATTAAATAAAATTGCAAGCCGCTACTACTGGCCAGGAATGTCCCGAGACGTAAGACGATACGTTCAGAAATGTGGCGCCTGTCAGCGGTACAAATTTGTACAACAGAAGCCCGGGGGAAAGATGCTTTCACGAGTTCCTGAGGAATCCTTGTCGCTTGTGTGTAACCAACCATCCCGAAACCCCCCGACTATTCGCCAAGTCATGTTCCGACCCTCCCTGCGATCAGCCCCCAGCAGAACGACAGGCAACCATAAACGCAGATCTAGCAACTCAGAATCCTTAGAGTCCCTTACGGTTCGTAATCTTACACGCCCCGTATATCACTACAGAATGACCATCCAACCGTCTCCACCCCAAAACCACCCGCCTAAACTAGGAAAGTTTGGAAAAATGGGAGGGGGTAGTGTGACGACCAAAAGTCGCTGTACTTGTTTTTGGGCACACCTAATAAAATGAACAACGGTTTTGCATTCCTCAACAAACAAACAAATGCCTTTGTTGTTTTTTTTTAACATCATAATGTTCCATTATTTATGTGAAGTATTTTGTATTTTTTTTTGTATGCTGGTTAAGCCACACGAAGAGAATTGCCTAAATTATACTCTTTAATTTTTTTTTATAATATACAGAGTACTCATTTGGTGTTTGCTCTTTATGCTTTAAATAAAGAACATTTATTTGCGTTATTGTTTTTTTAATAAATAATTAAGATAAACAATGTATGCAGTTTGAAGAACAAACTCTGTTGTTATGTAAGAACTACATATGCATTCGCTTACTTCACGTTTGAGTGGATCACACTTCGTGTCATTATACACTCAAGAGTGGAACATCGGATGTCATAATATTCGTATTTTCTCAGCTACACAAACGATAAAGTAATTGAATGTTTTATGCGTGTGCGCAAATGAGTCTGTTGTATTTTAAGTAGAAGTTAGTCAGTTGGCAGCTATTGAACTGAACAGTCGGATCATTTGATCGTGCGTATGCCATCGAATGATAAGACTTGATCAGTGGAGAAGAGATCTGATATCGAAGTTGTGAGTATGCCACTCCAATAAAAGATCAATTCCTCCATATAGTTTCCAACCCAGAAATCAACTCGGATACTTCGGCTGGCTTGAAGTTCGGTGTTGCCGTCTCCTAGCTAGACCGAATTGTACGCTTTGACGACTCCTGTTTTTTTTATATAAGAATTAATTTCGTGGACAAATCGGTCAGGAATCGCTAAAACTTGGGCCTCCTGGACGTAGATTTTGCGTATGCCGTCAAGGTTCTCGCTGCCCAGTGGAATAGGTCAACCCTTGTTGGTCGTGCGTATGCCACCGCAGTGGTAGATCGCTTCCTGCTTAGCTCTTACTGTCCGATTCTCCAAAAAATTAATTGACTCACGTGTGGCTGGGCTAACTAAATTTTTGTCTTGTAATCGAATTTATTTTTCAATTTCTAGTTTATGTAATTATTTAACCAGTTAAATTTAAGAAAAAAAACCAAAATTATAATAAATAAAATTTTATAACGTAAAATAAAACAAAGGTGTTTGTGATAATTGTTTTTTTTATGTAAGACACTGGACATCCGATGACCTACCCCGGCTAGAGCGAAAACGAGTCGTTACAATTTAAAATATAAAGTTTTTAGCTTGGCATTTTTGAGTTTTTCACCTTAAGTTTTTTAAACTATAAGGTATGACTATTTTAAAAACAAATTTAGAAAACCTATACTATAGAAATAACTTGTAAAAAAATTTTTTTCTTTGACTTTATTATGTTAGTGGTAATAATTTTTTTAATTTGAAATTTCATAAAATGTTTAAAAACGTGAAATTTTGTTCAAAAATGACCTTCAGCTTTTTAAAAAGATTTTAACATTATTTTTTAGCAAACTTATGAAATTTTTTACTCTTTCTTTAAAATAAAGCCTTGGGTAATCCATCTTACGTTTTTTAAAAAATTCTTGTGAAGCACCCTACAATCAACATTGTTCAAATATGCGCAAGTTTTTAACAGAAATTTAATTGTTCGAGATTGTAAAAAAAATTGCTCGCGGTTTTTCATTCCTTTTATAAGCAACTATTATAGTACGATTGATTTTCAGCAGTTTGCAAAATTTTGTAGATATCCTGCGCATAAATGGAGTCTAGGGAGGCGATTGAAGAAAATATTAAAATTTTCGGGAAGAAAATTTTTTTATCTACAAAACAAAATTAATATTTTTATTTATTGTTTGCAAAAATTTTCATTGATTTTTCGACATAGTTTAGAAAAAGGTGCTACTGGAAATCAGCATGATCGGTCCTTCGAGGCAGCGGGCAAAACACCACGCCTACCTTTAATTTTCTCATATCATTTAGAGCAATGAGGTAACTCTAATCAAAAATATGGGGCGGAAGAAAAATAAAAAATACGCAAAAAAACGTGACAAATTGGAGCTCGCCCATATTTTCCTAGTTATGGGCCCCTGAAATTTTCAAATTTTTGAAATATCCATATGGGTATCATTTAACAGCTTTTAAAGAGATCTTTAAGGAATACATAAGCCACTTAAGGCTGGCATGGTCTGTTACTATGGCGAAAGGCATCATTTCGATGTAGGGACGAAATTTCTTTACAGCCGCCAAAGATTCTTTTTCTGTTACACTATAGTTTTTCTGGCAGGCATTTAATTTTTGGCTATAAAATGCAATCGGATGCTCTTCACCACTCAGTTAGCTGATACAAAACAGCAACTATTCCGTAGTCGCACGCATCGCACTGGAACCAAAACCTTTAGTAAAACCTGATGTTACCGCTTTTTTAAGGTTTTCAAAGGCATCTATTGCCTCCGGGGTCATTTCAAGCTTTTTAGCTTCTCTTAAGGTATCAGTTAGGGGAGCTGATATGGCAGCAGTCTTTTATAAACCGCCGATACCAGTCGGCCGTTCATAAAAAGCTGCGCACCTTCCGATAATGAAACCCAAATATTTTAATTGTCTGAATGGCATTATGCGAAATTGGTAGAGTGGCCGACCTGCTATGGTAAATACTGTATAGGACCTACACTCTTCTTCAAGCTCGATCTGCCAGAAAGCAAACTTCAAATCTACACTACTTATAAGTTTTATCGATTCTTTCTAAGATGCCATATATATTTTGCAAAGGATATGCATCTTTAACTGTGATTTTATTAAGCTTACTGGCGTCTAGAACCTATTTTCCCTGGTTTTCTGACTACTGTGGCTCTATTTGACCAAGGACTTTTGCTTTCCCCTATGACGTTTAACAAAAGCACGTTATCTTTATACATGAGATAAAGGATAGTGTCGGTCCTTAAAAGACATTGCACGATCTATTAATTTTATATTATGCTGCTCCAGAGATGTACAACCTAATTCCTTTTTTTTCAAAAATTTATTATTCGGAATCTTTTAGATCTTATTTAACTTTTGCTGTTGTTCTTCGCTAAGAACATCAGGATTTGACTTGTGATTAGTTACCTGAAAATCTTCCTGTATTTTCTGCATGCTCATTTCTTCAACTTTAAAAATCTCAGGGGCCAAATAAATAATATAAAATAAGTAAGCTTCTTTTTCTAAATCTGGGCATAAGTAAAACAATATTTTTCTAGCTTTATCCTTAAAAACAATATCTAATTCTACTGTTCTTGGTAACTATGCTCTCTACCATCAGCCATTAAAATTACGGAAAATATTGGCTTTAGGCTAACACCTAATTTCTCTATTATTTCTCAACAACCTTAACCAAGCAAGCTAACTGACGCTCCTGTGGCAAGTAATCCCTTAACACACGGG
This sequence comes from Gymnosoma rotundatum, assembly GCA_916610165.2. Taxonomy (NCBI): domain Eukaryota; kingdom Metazoa; phylum Arthropoda; class Insecta; order Diptera; family Tachinidae; genus Gymnosoma; species Gymnosoma rotundatum. The sequence goes on from OU744339.1 coordinate 58,697,675, forward strand.
GTTCCTATACAAATATCTGCAAAGACACGAGAATCGCTATACTTATCAGCAATTCTTATAGCTTCAATTACTAGCTTTCGTTTCTTTCTTCTTTCTGAAAACTTGTATCTTAATTTTCTTATACGATTGATATCGGTTTTATTATGGCTAGGGCTTCAATAAAAATTCGGTTTTTTACTTTTTCATAACTGATTTTTCGTTCTTCAAGTGTATATTCATGGCGCATATAGGGAATGAAAGCATTAAAGTTTTTTACATGTTTTATGAGTTTCGTGCAATTTTTCCTAATTATTACCGGTTTGCAGGCAGTTTGTCCATTGAACGATGGTTTCCTGCTGCTACCACGCCCCTGGAGTAGTTTTTTGAATGGCAATGGGTACATCCGGTTGACAGCATCGACAACGGAACAATGCCCTCTCAGTCGATGGGCAATCCATAAACATATATCCATGCTGTCGACAATTCCAGCAAATGAGTGGGTTTCTTAAGGTTTGATTTTATTTTATAACCGCTTCTATTGCATCTACCTCTTCACAATGTTTAGGAGACTCTACAACCACACCAGCAACTTTTTAAAATTTCATTCACCTGTCTAGAATATCGATTTGCCGGGACAGAAGATGACATATTTTTATGGTTTTTCGGTAAAATATTTTCTCTGCCTCGACACATTCCTGTCTCAATTCCTCCACCGAGTTGACAGCTATTGGATAAACACGACTTCTGACATCATCCCTAAGATTTTTATTGATTATCTTGATCATTTGTTTTTCAGGCATCGATATTTACAGGCGCGATCGGTTCTGAGTCATAACAAAGATAAATGAATCAATCCCCTCGCCTGGCTCTTGTTTTCTTTCAACGATGTCACTCAAAATTTTGAAGATTGACCTGTATTGTTATAATAAAGCTTCTTTCAGAGCTGTCCATTCAATGACATAATTCGTTTTATTGAACAACCAATACCATTTTTCAGCAACTCCTTTGACGAAAAGATGAAAGTTATCCAGAACCTCACCCCACGCTACATTATACTGTCGCTGTAAATGTTCAACCCGGAAAACAAAATCTTCTACCGCGAGCTTGTTGGTGTTGCCATTAAACTCCAGTCGCCATTTGTAATACGTATATGTTGATAGCTTTTGGAACGACCAGACTCAGCATTTTCTACAGAATCTCTTGATGAGTTGTTGGAACTCATATTAGAAACATGAAGGCCAAAGCTCATGTGAATAACTAATGTTATTTAATTTGTCTATTATTGGAAAATATACCGCTAATAAAGCGATGAGGAAAATCTTTAACGCGAGGCTCAGACATACTTATTTAAAATAATTATTCTGCTAAGCCTTTGCAAAAGTCCTTTTCGATTTCAACAAATCCACAGGCAATTGATCTGTTTCCTTGCATTTAGCTGAAAAGAATGTCACCTTAAAATTTTACTCTAAAATTGCTTTTTATCCACTTAACATTTTTATTTAGATTTGCTAGAAAAAGAGAAGGGGATTTTTTTCGGGGGAAATTATTCACGATTGCAAAAATGTGGAATGTAAAAAATTATATGAATAATAATGGACGAAAGGAGTGATTATAAATTAAAAATAGAGATCTCATGATTTTTGCAAGGGCAACGGAACAACGCCCTCTCAGTCGATGGGCAATTCATAAACATATGTCCATGCTGTCGACAATTCCAGAAAATGAGTGGGTTTCTTAAGGTTTGATTTTATTTTATAACCGCTTCTATTGCATCTACCTCTTCACAATGTTCAGGAGACTCTACAACCACACCAGCAACTTTTTCAAAAATCTCATTCACCTGTCTAGAATATCGATATGCCGGGACAGAAGATGACATATTTTTATGGTCTTTTCGGTAAAATATTTTTTCTGCCTCGACACATTCCTGTCTCAATTCCTCCACCGAGTTTACAGCTATTGGATAATCACGACTTCTGACATCATCCCTAAGATTTTTGTTTTTTTGATTATCTTTATCATTTGTTTTTCAGGCATCGATATTTCCAGGCGCGATCGCATCTGAGTCATAACAAAGATAAATGAATCAATCCCTTCGCCTAGCTGTTGTTTTCTTTCAACGGTGTCACTCAAGAGTTTGAAGCTTGACCTGTATTGTTATAATAAAGCTTCTTTCAGAGCTGTCTATTCAATGACATAATTCGTTTTATTGCACAACCAATACCATTTTTCAGCAACTCCTTTGACGAAAAGATGAAAGTTATCCAGAACTTCACCCCACGGTACATTATACTGTCGTTGTAAATGTTCAACCCGGAAAACAAAATCTTCTACCGCGAGCTCATTGGTGTTGCCATCAAACTCCAGTCGCCATTTGTAATACGTATATGTTGGTAGCTTTTGGAACGACCAGACTCAGCATTTTCTACAGAATCTCTCATAAGAACTCATATAAGAAACATGTGAATAACTAATGTTATTGAATTTGTCTATTATTGGAAAATATACTGCTAATAAAGCGATGAGGAAAATCTTTAACGCGAGGGCCAGACATACCTATTTAAAATAATTATTCTGCTTAGCCTTTGCAAAAGTTCTTCTCAATTTCAACAAATCCACAGGCAATTGATCTGTTTCCTTGCATTTTGCTGAAAAGAATGTCACCATGAAATTTTGCCCTAAAATTATATTCCACATGGGGGTGACACTTTCCATACAAAGTAAAAATTTATCATCGTATTTCTTGGTAGCTCTAACAGGTAGTATATTGGAATTTCGTTCAAGTAACTTTTTTATTACTATACATAATGCAGCAAAATACTAGCTGGCGCGGTGTCTCCCCCACAAGGTAGAAAATTATTACCGCGTAGAAAGAGAGTTATAATAGGTACTATATAGAAATTTTTCACCAGTAACGCTAATATATGAATGTAGTTAAGCCAAACACAGATTGAATGGTAGCAGTAGTCGTGGTACTTATAACAAGTAGAGTCAGTGTTGCCAGAACTTTAATGTGTAACATCTGCGAAATGTAACAACATTTCGCGAAAAAATCTGCAAAATCTGTACCTTATTTTAAAAATTTTCGATATACTTTCAAATGCATTTTTCCTTTATTTTAAAATGACAATTTATTTATATCCGAAAATTTATGAAAATAATAAAAAAACCAAACACAATACAATTTCGTTTAGTACTTAGCAGGAATTGTTTTTACCTGCAGAATAAATAAATGATGTTAAAGTTACTTACTTACATATGTAAAAGTTGTATTAGATGTGTTTTTTTTTTATTTAGCAGAAATAGAAATTCATTTAATATACATAAGTTTTCTATACTTTAGGAAAATTTCTAAATATTGATATAAGTCGTTTTTATCATAGCCAATTCCATTCAGGATGTTACACATTTCATGTAGGTTTAAAATGGGACTCTTTAAATGCTTTCAGAGGATCTCTTTGAAAATAGGACAAACACTAATCAAATGGATGGTGTTTTCAGCATGATCTAGGTTACAGTGAGTATGCTTTAGCAACAGATTCATTTTGCTCATCGCAGCAGTCAAATCTGCCATCTGTATTTTCATCTCACTGAGCTGTGTGTAATTCTTGAGTAGGTTACGTTGATTTACTTGTCCCTTGTGCCATCATACCACATTGTGCAGAACTATTTGTCGGCTGTGAAACGATGATTGTTTGCGACTTATCAATAATTTGTGAATTCTGCTGACTTCTTTCTAGATTTCTACTCGCACTAGATTTCTGGCTGGGGGTATTTAAATCAAATTGAACCTATCTTTCTTTTTTTCTCGGCCTAGTGTTGCATGTATCCTAGGACACAAGCTTCACCAAAAATCATATAAATCGTAAAATTTTAACTTCGGGGGGATTTTTTTAAGTTTTCTCGATTCTAAAAATTTAATAAAACGCACGAAAATTTTAATTTCAAAACATAAAAAAATGTATATAATCAAACACATGCAAGAATGAATATAAAAAAATGGTATAATTTGAACAAAATAATATACATATAATTATATAATATTCAAGCATATATTGTAAATAAATAAATGTTGTTCATATCCCTTAAACCAATAAGTAAATAAAACTAATAAATTAAACTTTAATCTAATAAATATTAATAACATAAAAACCAATAATCAGTGAACGAAATGGGTAAAAAAATATAACTATTAAATATATTAAAATATCTGAATAAAAGAAGGAAAATTTAAGAAAACAATAATAATAATAAAACGAATTATAAATAAAAATATAAAATTATATGAATAAATTTTTAAACTTACTTTAAAAAAAAATAATACTCAATTTTTAAACAAATATCCTTTTACTACACAATTTTTTTTCTCCAATATGTTATTTTACTTTTTAAACGGGTTTGGCATGCAGATAAGTAGGTTTTCGGAGAAGTTAAATAATAAATTCTAATGCTATTTGCGTGAAGCTAAACCTTTTTAAAATTATAGATTTATTTAAGTGTACCCCCTCATACATTTAATCTTCCTCCTCAATGATGAGATAATGAAGAGTATATAATGATTATCCCTGATACTGCAGACCCTTTTAACTCAAATCTATTACACAGGCGCCTATCAGGGACTACTCATTACAACACTTATTCACGTGTAAGCTAAAACTAACCGAAACTAACTAACAAAACAGAAAATGACAATATACAATTAGCCTTTTACCGCATGAATTGATTGAACTCCTTGCGTTCCCATAAATAAAATTCCAGCTTCAAAGTACTACCTTAATCGGATTCCTTTTTACACAAGGGCTGCTAAGAAAACTATAACTTTACTTATAGGTTAGCAACTCATTCGTTAGGCTATTTAAAAATATTATTCTATTGTCACATGACTAGCTGACTTCTCATGTGATTTGCTGCAGTTCCACACTATAATGCGATTTCTTACCTTGTTGCTTTGCAGTATTTAGGTGTTTTACACTCAATACAAAAACCCTCACCCAACCAGCATACATATGGCAGATGTAATGCCTTTATTCGCCGTCCCAACGTTGTCACAAATATGCTCCACCTACCACAATTTAATTTGTGAATCCATATCCTCTCGTACTCTTCCTTCCTTAGCTTACCTTCATGCCTTTTTCCTTTTTAAATTAGTCCAAAAACATAATTTCAATGTTCACTTATTTATAAACATTTTTTATTTAAAAAAAAACTTAATCTTTTTTATCTAACGAAAATACTTTTAGTTGCTTTTAACTTTAGACAAACAAATTTTAGATGTAAAATAAAAAAACTCTTATGTACTTTGCTTATAATATAATACTCAAATTACTCCAATACTAATCCGTTTTATTTTAATTTACAGAAATGGATGTCCTGCAACAAATTTATCAACACGGTTTAATTCTACCCTAAAGGAGCTCCTTATGGCTAGTGAATATTTTGTATATAATTTGTCAGGAATAAAAACAAACAAATAACACTCATATATATAAAATTTTTTTAGTTTTCTTGTTAAAATAAAACAGTTTAATTTATAGCTTTTTGGTTTCCTATTTCCGTTTTTCTCTTTTTGGATAAAATTTCCTTAATAATAGCTATACCCTCTCTCGGCTCTTTAACATAATAGATAAATAAATTAAAAGAAATATCTTTAGCTTCCTTTAGGCGTTCTTTACGAGTACTAAATTGTGAATAAAAAACAAATATTAACATTACCTAAACAACATACATATAGAAAAACTGATATTTAATTCAATTTTACTATTTTAAACTGTTAAAAATTAACGTTATACTTACAAACTTGTCTATCAGAGAATTTCAGCATTCAATACTATTTCGATCAATTATTACTTCAAATTTCAATTTTTTGTAATTAACACTGACTTAAGCTTCTAATAATATTTTTTTTATTATAGTTTTTTTTTAGTACCAAACTAATTTTTTTTTTTGCCTTTTTCACAAACGCGTTTTTCGTAAACTTTTGCCTAGACGCAAATACTCATTCTCCATTTAATTTTTATGATTGTGCTCCTTTCACGGGGGTATATAAAAAATTCTAGTATTAATAGAATTCCATAAATACCTGGCTACAATATGGTGGAAAGTTTTTCTTCCTTTACCGCCTTTAAGCATACATAGTTTGCATTCCTGGTCTTAGTTTTACAGCTAATCATTCATCACACCAAATAGCTGCCTATATATCCCAACTTTCACACACCATTTGATCGTTATTAGCCAGCTACACATTTACATAAAAAAAGAAAATTCATAAATTTTTATGTTTGGGGCTGCCTTCTCTCTTAAAAACTTTTAGATATCTTTTTTACAAAAAAGTAAATGAAAAAAATTAGATTCTTTAATTTCAAACGAAATTTGTTATCATTAAAACTTAAAATTACAATTTTTCCAAAAACTAAGCTTATTCGTTTAGCCACAAAAAAATAATTTGCTCTTAAACGTAAAAAGTTATTAAAAACATATAAAATTTAGTCAACTTCTTTGATTTTACCAAACGAAAAATCTAAACCCAAAGCCTTCACTATACGAAGCAGAATTTTGTACTCTGTCGAGTTGCGTACTTAAATTTCTACATTTTTTTAATTTAATTTTTGGGTTAATGTCCGGCAAAACACCCCTATGTGCGCTGTTCAAAATTAAATAAGCTATCGGTGCACATTGAATGCAAACAAAAAAATTAGGTCTGTTAAATTTTTATATGAATGTTTTCTGTACTTGTTAAGGGGTTCATTTATTGCATTCAAAATCAATGTTTAAGTGATTCTTCCAGAAAATTTATTACAATTTAAAACTTGGTTTTCTCTAATTTAAACCAAAACTAAATAACCCTCTTCTGCAATGGCTTGTGGAAAGAAGCATAAAAGATTCGTTTCACGAATAATGCGCTCTATTAAAGAGAAATTTATTTCTCTTAATCAAAATAATTGGCAACGTCGGTTGAAATTTAAAAATTCGTACAGCGGAGATGCTGAAAATTTGACCTTTTCCACTTAAAGTATACTTCAGGGGTAATCGCTGTGGCTTTGCGAAGTGTGAAAAAACAATTGGATAAAATATCAAAATTGTTTCGTCTACCGGATATGTCAGGATAGGGGGAGCACAGTTGATACGGTTTCGACTGTATACGGCTCTTTTTTGTAAATCGATAATGAGTCAGCAATTCCTTATGTAGTAGTTGTCCACTTAGTAATGACAAGAATATATGCAATCTCTACATTAAAACGGGAGGAAATGTTTGATTACGAGAAGTTTCTGCTGTGGAGTGATTGTGAGGCAGCGCTAATGAGAGATACAAGCTGAAGAAGTTTTCACCCCAAAAACAAAGAATAATGTCAATTTTATAAAGAATACTGACTTTTTCCCTTAACAGAAATCAACATCATGTTCGTCTCAGCTCTAACCACAACAAACATATATTTTATAAATTATGAACATTTTGTTTATAATTTTTCTTTCTCTGCAATGCCAGATAAAAAGATAATATTAATTTGGCCCCAGCTTTGTTTATAATCAGAAGCAAATATTGCCCAAATGTATTAGCGAGAACCTTATAAAATTTATAACATATGAACTATTTCGGATGCTACCACTGCAAAAAGAAAAAAGAAAGTCTTATTATTGTCGGTAAACCCAAGACGAACTCCAAGATAAAAAATCTCGTATAAATTACCATGAGATTTCGCCAGAATTTTGTGTTCTACTATCGCTTTTTAATCATCAATCAGATCGTGAAATATCTGGTTAGAGCTTGTCTAATACTGCATAAAATTTCAATACGTTAAGTAGTTTGAGGAAAATATAAAAATTAAGAATTTTTCTTTCCTAATTAATTAAGGACTAGGTCAGTTTGAAAAGAAAAATGTTGTTCGCTAACCATAGAAACACACTAAAGTCGGTTTCTCTTAGAAACTACTTTAATTTTAAAACTTGTTATTTCAAGTTCAACCGGCTTTAACTGGGTGACATATCAAATAAAGAAAATGTTTGCCCACAATTTGTATAAAAATACAGTTAAATAGTTTATCCATCTCTGATCAGCTGCTAGAATTTTTTTTATTAAAAAAAAAAAACAAATGTAAAAATAAATAAATTTGTTTACTCTGTTAAAAAAATTTAAAATGAATTAATATCAACAGATATACTTGAAATGTAAGTTTAAATCATATAATTGTTTTGATAAAGTAGCTACTAAATCAGTTAAAAGCAAATTCAGGTAGTTTTTAATTTAAACCTACTTTAACCTATAAAATACACTTTCAAGTATCTATAGTACTCAAAACGCGCACCTGTACTTTGGAACGTGTGTGCCTTTTTTTATTTTATATTATTTTAATATTTCTCCGCACCGGAAATAGGAAACAAAAATATTTGGATTTATGTGCTGTTTCTGTATTACAAGCGAGCGATTCGTCTAGAAAATTTGTATAGGAATCACTCAAAAAATTGAGTGTTTTTCATAAAAATTTTTTAGACGAGTCGCTTACTTGTTATACAGCAACAGCACATTAGTTTTTTTTTTAAAGATGTTATCTAACAGTGCGGCGTAATATTAAATAATCACCTCTATCGTGTTTGGCGTATTTCTACTACGACAATTTTCTAATAGATTAATGATAAATGTTACGAACTATATTGATGCTATTACAAAACGAAAAAGCTAAGCACGATAAGCTTGAATAGAAAATAAAAAAAAAACAATATTTTTATTTTATTACTGACTTAGTGCTTAATAAAATATCATTATAAAGGTGAAACAAACATACACCCCTATTCTTTTTGGCGTCGCACAGTGGTGTGAAATAAAAAAAAATGGAATTTAAGTCTGGAACTTATTTACAAACTTTTCGCCTATTACATTTGAATACACCCTGCTTCAGTACAGGGTAGTACCAGAGGGCTTGAAAGTAGGTGACCTCGAATTTGAAAAATGTTTCAGTACTTAAAACTTTATCAAAAGTGAACCGATTTCAAAAATTTTTAATTTTTAGTATTTAACATAGATAGATAAAGAAAAAGAAATGTGCCTGGAATTTGCATGGTACTTTTAGAGAAATTCGCCTTTAGATTTAAAATATAAAGTTTTTAGCTTGGCATTTTTGAGTTTTTCACCTTAAGTTTTTTTAAAATATAAGATATGACTATTTTAAAAACAAATTTAGAAAACTAATACTGAAATAACTTGTAAAAATTTTCTTCTTTGACTTTATTATGTTAGTGGTAATAATTTTTTTAATTTGAAATTTCATAAAATGTTTAAAAACGTGAAATTTTGTTCAAAAATTACCTTCAGCTTTTTTAAAGATTTTAACATTATTTTTTAGCAAACTTATGAAATTTTTTACTCTTTCTTTAAAGCCTTGGGTAATCCATCTTACGTCTTTTTAAAAAATTCTTGTGAAGCACCCTACAATCAACATTGTTCAAATATGGGCAAGTTTTTAACAGAAATTTAATTGTTCGAGATTGTAAAAAAAAATTGGTCGCGGTTTTTCATTCCTTTTATAAGCAACTATTATAGTACGATTGATTTTCGGCAGTTTGCAAAAGTTTGTAGATATCCTGCGCATAAATGGAGTCTAGGGAGGCGATTGAAGAAAATATTAAAATTTTCGGGAAGAAAATTTTTTATCTACAAAACAAAATTAATATTTTTATTTATTGTTTGCAAAAATTTTCATTGATTTTTCGACATAGTTTAGAAAAAGGTGCTACTGGAAATCAGCATGATCGGTCCTTCGAGGCAGCGGGCAAAACACCACGCCTACCTTTAATTTTCTCATATCATTTAGAGCAATGAGCTAACTCTAATCAAAAATATGGGGCGGAAGAAAATTAAAAAATACACAAAAAAACGTGACAAATTTGAGCTCGCCCATATTTTCCTAGTTATGGGCCTCTGAAATTTTCAAATTTTTGAAATATCCATATACGTATCGTTTAACAGCTTTTAAAGAGATCTTTAAGGAAATACATAAGCCACTTAAGGGTGGCATGGTCTGTTACTATGGCGAAAGGCATCATTTCGATGTAGGGACGAAATTTCTTTACAGCCGCCAAAGATTCTTTTTCTGTTACACTATAGTTTTTCTGGCAGGCATTTAATTTTTGGCTATAAAATGCAATCGGATGCTCTTCACCACTCAGTTAGCTGATACAAAACATCAACTATTCCGTAGTCGCACGCATCGCACTGGAACCAAAACCTTTAGTAAAACTTGATAATACCGCTTTTTTAAGGTTTTCAAATGCATCTATTGCTTCCGGGGTCATTTCAAACTTTTTAGCTTCTCTTAAGGTATCAGTTAGGGGAGCTGATATGGTAGCAAAGTCTTTTATAAACCGCCGATACTAGTCGGCCGTTCATGAAAAGCTGCCCACCTTCCGGGGAGACTTTGGTACCCTTATTTCTTTAATCGCGCGAACTTTGTCCGGATCTGTTTTTAGGTTCCCGCCGCCGATAATGAAACCCAAATATTTTAATTATTGGGAGCAAAATTTGGATTTCTGTAGGCTTATTGTAAGTTTTGCTTTTTCCAGACACCCAGCAACCTCTTCTAAGATTTTTTAGTGCTTATTAAAACAGTCGGATGTCACCAACAGATCGTCTAGATAAATGAACACGTTTTCTTTGAGCTTTTACGGAATAACTTTGTTCATTAAATGTCACAGACGCTAGGCCGCGTTGCAAGGCCCGAATGGCATTACGCGAAATTGGTAGAGTGGCCGACCTCCTATGGTAAATACTGTATAGGACCTACACTCTTCTTCAAGCTCGATCTGCCAGAAAGCAAACTTCAAATCTACACTACTTATAAGTTTTATCGATTCTTTCTAAGATGCCATATATATTTTGCAAAGGATATACATCTTTAACTGTGATTTTATTAAGCTTACTGGCGTCTGGAAAAAACCTATTTTGTCTGGTTTTCTGACTAATGTGGCCAAGGACTTTTGCTTTCCCCTATGACGTTTAATAAAAGCCCGTTATCTATTTCTTTATACAGGATTTTCTACACAGTTGGAGATAAAGTATAGTGTCGGTCTTTAAAAGACATCGCATGATCTATTAACTTTATATTATGCTGCTCCAGAGATGTACAACCTAATTCCGTTTTTTCAGATGCGGGATACAAGTTAATGATCTTATTTAACTTTTGCTGTTGTTCTTCGCTAAGAACATCAGGATTTGACTTGCGATTAGTTACCTGAAAATCTTCCTGTATTTTCTGCATGCTCATTTCTTTAACTTCAAAAATCTCAAGGGCCAAATAAATTAATATAGTTTTTTATTTGACCTTTTTAATTATTTATTTTTTAATTTATTATTCAAGCACAAGGTATTTGTCGCGTAAAAAAATTAACTATTTTTAAATTAATAATTAAACGCGAGACAATTATTTCTTTTGTGCGTGGTTCTTTATTGATTTCAATTTTACGACTAAAACTAAAATTACAATGAGTAAGTAATTGAGCTACAAAAATATCAAAATATAAAATTAACTGTTAATATAAGCAACAAAATCATCAAAAATAATAGAAAGAAATGCATTGAAAATATTAATATTCAAATTTAACAACAATAACAATGCAACGAGTAAACAAACAAAGGGATTAACAAACAAACAAAGGGATTAACAATAGTGACGGCACACTCATCAGTGATGGGCACGTGAGTAAAAGTGATCTCCTCCGACATTCTCCCCCCGTTGAAAGGTCCCTCTTTCAAGATGAATTAAGAGGAGGTAAGTGAGCTATTTTATGAATAGGACGACGAAAAGAACCATTTCTCTGGCGTTAATGAACCAAATTTTTTGACGAATGATACCCAGTAAAACCTTTGGACCAGCGTGTAAATGAAGGCGATGCAAATATTCGATGTACGATAATACAAATGGATGATTTTTGGGAACCAAAGCAGGAAATCTGGCATCATAAGGTATAGTGCCTTTGCTAGACGGCCACCAACACGCAGTAATGTGATAGCTGAGTCATTTATTAATTTCATTTCTTGTAGAAAAGGTGCCAATTTCTGTAGCGAGGGATGAACAAATTTTCCTTTGGAAAGTGCGACAATGTCCTCCTTGAAATTGCCATTTTGAATATGGCCAATTATGCGCCAGAAAACACAATCCAATTCTGCTACGGTTATATGAGCTGCATCTTCGGGCTTCAAGTTGCGGTCTACTGGGTATCTGTTAAAAATACGAAAAACAAATGAAATTATTCGAATTACTTTATAAAATGATGAATGCTTATCGATTATCTCTTCGATTATTGATTTTGGGGCATCAGTACACTTGAAAACAGCCGCTTTTCTTCTTTCCAAAATTTCTGAGCTAATTTTTGTTTCATCAATTTTGGGCCAAGTTGATTGATGATCGAGAAGAAAACTAGGACCGTTAAACCATATTGTTGTTGGTAATTCCTGTGCACTACATCCGCGGGATACAATATCAGCAGGGTTGCTTTTGGATGGAACGTGACACCAGATAATATCTCTAGTGTTGGTTTGAAGTTCGGAGATACGATTAGCGACGAAACAATGTAATGTTGATGAGGGCAGCTTAAGCCATTGAAGAACAATTTTCGAGTCAGTCCAAAAATAGGTTTTCGATACAAATTTAGTCATTTTTGATTTTATTTTCTCCCACGTTTTACTAAGCAGAACAGCGGCACATAGTTCAAGCCGGGGTAATGATTGTGCCTTAATAGGAGCTACTTTGGACTTGGCAATCAGTAGAGTTGTTTTGTATTTGCCTTCGACCAAAACTCGAAAATAAAGGCAACACCCATATGCACGTTGGGAGGCATCTGCAAAACCATGGATTTCACCAAGTATTTCAGGCGATGTAAGCACATATCTAGGCACTTCGATATTTTTTATATACTGCAAGTCATCTCTTATTTTGAGCCATAAAGATTTGAGATCTTCATTCAGCTTGTCATCCCAGTCGTAATTCTGAACCCATATTTCTTGAAGAAGTATTTTACAGCGAACGACGATCGGGCTCGAAATTCCCAGCAAGTCATAAATTTTTGCAACAAGAGACAAAACTGACCTTTTTGTTGGCTCCTCTAACTCAGGCAATTCAAACCGATAGCAAAAAATATCTTGTTGTGGTTTCCAGGACATGCCTAAGGTTTTTCTTATTTCGTCTTCTGGAACTTTTATCGGGACTTCAGCTTCATTATTCGATGTAACTTCAAAACTAATACTGCTCCATTTTGCCAATTCGAGCCCACGTAGTTTAAGTACGTGAACCAACTCTGCCTTTTTTTTGAGCAACGTTTCGACGTTATTGGAACCAGTAAGGATGTCGTCTACATAAAAGTCTTCTCGCAGGGTCTTAGAACCAAGAGGAAACGAAGAGCTATATTTATCTGCAATGAAAAACAAACTACGAATTGCTAAAAATGGGGCTGATGACAAACCATATGTAACAGTGTTAAGTTGAAACACTTGCAATTTTTCCTCCCTGCTGTTGCGCCATAAAATGAGTTGGTACTTGCGGTCCCGTTCATCGACTTCAAATTGTCGATACATTTTAGAGATGTCAGCTGTGAGCGCGAATTTATTCAAACGAAACAAAAAAAGTGTGGTGACTAGGTCCTGCTGAATTGTAGGGCCAACCATAAGAATATCGTTCAACGATATGTTTGAGGAGCTGCGAGCTGAGCCATCAAATACGACACGGAGTTTTGTTGTAGTACTCTCTGGACGAAGTACAGAATGGTGTGGAATGACGAAATTTGGACCATCTAGCGAATGAGTATACAGCGACATGTGTCCAAGCGACAAATATTCATCCATGCACTTAACGTACATAGATTTAAGTGTTGAATTGCGATCTAAGCGTCTTTCGAGCGACAAAAAACGCTTGTAGGCCATATCAAATGAGTTACCAAGTACATCTGGTGGTGTTTTAAATGGTAAACAAACTTGGATCTTACCATTTTCTATAACTCTGACATTCTTAGTGTAATGTTGTTCACAGGCTTCCTCTGTAAACTTTGATGGAGTGTTTACATAGTCCTCAATCTCCCAAAACCTTTTTAATGTTGTCTCAATGGATTCTTCGGCAGTTTCAATAGCTAAATTGCAAACTATTGGAGCTGCGGGGAATTTAGTTGTAAATTTACCACCGGCAATCCATCCGAACAATGTATTCTTTAATGTTGGGCCACTGTCTCCTAATGATATTTGACCGTCTACCAACAAGTTAAAAAAAACTTCTGTACCTATTAACAATTCTATCCGCTGGGGCTTGTAAAATAATGGATCGGCTAGCTGAAGAGTGTTGAGTATCTCCCAATGAGATGCTTCGATGTATTCGCCGGGCTGACCACTCGAACGAATTAAAACGAGATTTTAATGTGGCATCAACGTAAGATTTGATTTTTGTGCGCACTTCACCAATGCCGGAGATTTCTTGTGTGTATGGATGAAAACCCAATTTAAGCCTCTTTGCAGTTTCCTCTAGAATGAAATTTATTTCTGAACAGGAATCAAGAAGAGCTCTTACCGGTTGAAATATGCCACAAGAATCTTTGATGAGAACCACAGCTGTTGGGATGAGTGATCTTTTCAGAGCCCGAGTGACGAAAGTAGTTGAACGATTATTTTCAACTTGAACTGGATTGCTTACCAAAGAACTATTAGGTTGATTTTGGATGATATCATGAGTTACTGGAGGGTTTAAATTTTCAGGAACCTTGTAGAAATGAAGCACTGTGTGATGAGCTGATTTGCATACCTTACAGCGAGATTTAGATGGGCAATTCGAAATCATATGACCTTTGTTCAAACAATTGATGCAATGGCCATTGCGCTTTACGAAATTAAAGCGTTCCGAAACAGGATGGGATGAAAAAGATGCACAAGAATTTAAACTATGCTCCGATGAACTACAATAAGAGCACTTAGAGTTTGACTGAACAAAAGTGTGAGATGGACGTTTAAAATTAGGCTTTGCCTTTGCAGAATTAAATTTTTCAGAAATTTCAACCTTTTTTCCATGGCTTTCTAAAAATTGACAACGATTGCTTAACACGTCATAAAATACATCCCAAGTCGGCAATGATTTGAAGTCTTGTTTCTCATCGTAATTACATTTTGTTTCAGAGTCGATTTTCGATAATACAATGTGAACTAAAATACCATTTAGCACCTCCATTTCTGAACCGAGAGACAACAAAGAACCACGAATTGCCGAAATAGTATCAATAATTTTTCGTAACGAAGCACTGTCACCTTTTGTCATATTAGGAACACTAAATAAATCATTAACATGTTCCAGAAAAATTAACACTTTATTGTCGTAGCGTTCTTTTAATCTCTCTAGTGCCTTAGTATAATTTTGTGCGGTTACCTGAAATGGTTTTACAACTGCCAAAGCTGGGCCTGATAAGCAGTTTAGCAAATAATTAAATTTGTCGATATCCGTTAGTGAATGATTTTCGTGCACTAAATTATTAAAAGCAGTGATAAACCTATCGTACTCAGCATACTTGCCATCAAATTTAGGTAGCTGCAATGAAGGAAGGCGAGATGAATGCACTGCACCAGCAACAGAAGCATTAAATTGACTAGCATCCATTGATACCGAACCACGATGACGTTTTAAAATACTTAATATTTTTACCTTCGTAGCGATAAATAATTCCTCGTAATCACTTCGGCCATTATCAGAGGAACAAAGCTGTTCAATTTTTCCTTGCACGTGGCTCAACTGCTTGAAATACGATTCCAAAATTTCGAGTCTGCATTCCAAAATGGCGTCATCGACATTTTCACCATCTTTTTCAATCTTTTTCTGCATATATGAGATGTTGCGCTTCATTGTGCCTCTTTGATGTTTTAATGCTGCTAATTCTGGGCCACTGGCGTTTTGTGGCTCGGGAACTACTTCATCGTTGGTTGCCATTTTATTTAAAATTTTTAAGTTTTGATATATTCAAAACACGAACCGATATTTCTTATCTTCGAAAGGGAGGTAGCACTTAAAGCTGGTTTCACGACTTTTTTTTTGAAAATGCACTTGTACCACTATAGGCAAAATGCACACAAACAACGAATTTTTGTGATATGTGACACGAAAGTATGCACAACTTGAAATATTTGCAGTAGATGACACGAAAAAAACCACAAAAATTGGTACTAGGTCACGCGTAGACTACAAATTATTTGCAAGAACTTTATCACAAATCGAACGAACAAAATATTTTTGATGTGGCTCTACGGGCCAAAAAGTCCAAGAAAACCGATTAAATTTTTATTTATTTAAACTTTAGAACTACCGTCCTGTCACGGTCGCCAAAAAATGTCGCGTAAAAAAATTAACTATTTTTAAATTAATAATTAAACGCGAGACAATTATTTCTTTTGTGCGTGGTTCTTTATTGATTTCAATTTTACGACTAAAACTAAAATTACAATGAGTAAGTAATTGAGCTACAAAAATATCAAAATATAAAATTAACTGTTAATATAAGCAACAAAATCATCAAAAATAATAGAAAGAAATGCATTGAAAATATTAATATTCAAATTTAACAACAATAACAATGCAACGAGTAAACAAACAAAGGGATTAACAAACAAACAAAGGGATTAACAATAGTGACGGCACACTCATCAGTGATGGGCACGTGAGTAAAAGTGATCTCCTCCGACAGTATTTTTATTGTTGTTTTTTATTTTTTCAATATTTCGTCACTCGGTTTTAACAGAGTAAACTTCGGTTTTTTACTTTTTCATAACTGATTTTTCGTTCTTCAAGTGTATATTCATGACGCATATAGGGAATGAAAGCATTAAAGTTTTTTACATGTTTTACGAGTTTCGTGCAATTTTTTCTAATTATTACCGGTTTGCAGGCAGTTTGTCCATTGAACGATGGTTTTCTGCTGCTACCACGCCCCTGAAGTAGTTTTTTGACTGGTAATGGGTACATCCGGTTTACAGCATCGACAACGGAACAATGCCCTCTCAGTCGATGGGCAATCCATAAACATATGTCCATGCTCTCGACAATTCCAGCAAATGAGTGGGTTTCTTAAGGTTTGATTTTATTTTATAACCGCTTCTATTGCATCTACCTCTTCACAATGTTCAGGAGACTCTACAAGCACACCAGCAACTTTTTCAAAAATTTCATTCACCTGTCTAGAAGATGACATATTTTTATGGTCTTTTCGGTAAAATATTTTTTCTTCCTCGACACATTCCTGTCTCAATTCCTCCACCGAGTTTACAGCTATTGGATAAACACGACTTCTGACATCATCCCTAAGATTTTTTTTGTTTATCTTTATCATTTATTTTTCAGGCATCGATACTTCCAGGCGCGATCGCATCTGAGTCATAACAAAGATAAATGAATCAATCCCTTCGTCTGGCTGTTGTTTTCTTTCAACGATGTCACTCAAGAGTTTGAAGGTTGACCTGTATTGTTATAATAAGGCTTCTTTCAGAGCTGTCAATTCAATGACATAAATCGTTTTATTGAACAACCAAAACCATTTTCAGTAACTCCTTTGACTAAAAGATAAAAGTTATCCAGAACTTCACACCACGCTTCATTATACTGTCGCTGTAAATGTTCAACCCGGAAAACAAAATCTTCCCCCGCGAGCTTGTTGGTGTTGCCATCAAACTCCAGTCGCCATTTGTAATACGTATATGTTGGTTGCTTTTGGAACGACCAGACTCAGCATTTTCTACAGAATCTCTTGATGAGTTGTTGGAACTCATAGAAGAAACATGAAGGCTAAAGCTTATGTGAATAACTAATGTTATTTAATTTGTCTATTATTGGAAAATATACTGCTAATAAAGCGATGAGGAAAATCTTTAACGCGAGGGCCAGACATACCTATTTAAAATAATTATTCTGCTAAGCCTTTGCAAAAGTCCTTCTCAATTTCAACAAATCCACAGGCAATTGATCTGTTTCCTTGCATTTTGCTGAAAAGAATGTCACCATGAAATTTTGTCCTAAAATTACTTTTTATCCACCTAACATTTTTATTTAGATGGTATATGTATGAATTCCACTACTACAATCAAAAGAATGATAAAATTTCACATTTGCTAGAAAAAGAAAAGGGGATTTTTTCCGGGGAAATTATTCACGATTGTAACAATGTGGAATGTAAAAAATTATATGGAAAATAATGGACGATAGGAGTGATTATAAATTAGAAACAGAGATCTCATGATTTTTGCAAGGGCGTGATGTTAAACCATCAGATAAAAAAAAATACAAATAAAACTTTCTAAACGAGTTTGTTTTTAAAAACAAACTAAAACACTGCATAAAGATGTAAGATTTCTTTTAACTTATTTTGATATTTCACATGGGCGTGACACTTTCCATACAAAGTAAAAATTTATCATCGTATTTCTTGGTAGCTTTAACAGGTAGTATATTGGAATTTCGTTCAAGTAACTTTTTTATTACTATACATAATGCAGCAAAATACTAGCTGGATTGGTACCGTGGGCGCGGTGTCTCCCTCACAAGGTACAAAATTATTACCGCGTAGAAAGAGAATTATTATAGGTACTATATAGAAATTTTGCACCAGTAACGCTAATATATGAATGCAGTTAAGCCAAACACAGATGAAATGGTAGCAGTAGGCGTGGTACTTATAACAAGTAGAGTCAGTGTTGCCAGAACTTTAATCTGCAAAATCTGTACCTTATTTTAAAATTTTTCAATTTACTTTTAAATCCATTTTTCCTTTATTTTAAAATGACAATTTGTTTATATCCGAAAATTTATAAAAATAATAAAAAACCCAAACACAATACAATTTCGTTTAGTACTTAGCAGGAATTTTTTATACCTGCAGAATAAATAAATGATGTTAAAGTTACTTACTTACATATGTAAAAGTTCTATTAGATGGGTTTTTTTTATTATCTAACAGAAATAGAAATTCATTTAATATACATAAGTTTTCTATACTTTAGAAAAAATTTCTAAATATTGATATAAGTCGTTTTTATCATAGCCAATTCCATTCAGGATGTTACACATTTCATGTAGGTTTAAAATGGGACTCTTCAAATGCTTGCAGAGGATCTCTTTGAAAATAGGACAAACAGTAATTAAATGGATGGTGTTTTCAGCATGATCTAGGTTACAGTGAGTATGCTTTAGCAACAGACTCATTTTGCTCATCGCAGCAGTCAAATCTGCCATCTGTATTTTCATCTCACTGAGCTGAGTGTAATTCTTGAGTAGGTTACGTTGATTCACTTGTCCCTTGTGGCATCATATCACATTGTGCAGAACTATTTGTCGGCTGTGAAACGATGATTGTTTGCGACTTATCAATAATTTGTGAATTCTGCTGACTTCTTTCTAGATTTCTACTCGCACTGGATTTCTGGCTGGGGGTATTTAAATCAAGTTGGACCTATCTTTCTTTTTTTTCGGCCTAGTGTTGCATGTATCCTAGGACATAAGCTTCAGCAAAAATCATATAAATCGTATAAATTTAACCTTCGGGGGGATTTTTTCAAGTTTTCTCGATTCTAAAAATTTAATAAAACGCAAGAAAATTTTAATTTCAAAACATAAAAAAATGTATATAATCAAACACATGCAAGAATGAATATAAAAAAATGGTATAATTTGAACAAAATAGCATACATATAATTATATAATATTCAAGCATATATTTAAATAAATAAATGATGTTCATATCCCGTAAACCAATAAGTAAATAAAACTAATAAATTAAACTTTAATCTAATAAATATTAATAACATAAAAACCAATAATCAATGAACGAAATGGTTAAAAAAATATAACTATTAAATATATTAAAAAATCTGAATAAAAGAAGGAAAATTTAAGAAAACAATAATAATAATAAAAAGAATTATAAATAAAAATATAAAATTATATGAATAAATTTTTAAACTTACTTTAAAAAAATAATAATACTAAATTTTTAAACAAATATCCTTTTACTACACAATTTTTTTTTCTCCAATAGGTTTTCGGAGAAGTAAAATAATAAATTCTAATGTTATTTGCGTGAAGCTAAACCATTTTAAAATTAAAGATTTATTTAAGTGTACCCCCTCATACATTCAATCTTCCTCCTCAAATCTATTGCACAGGCGGCTATCAGGGACCACTCATTACAACACTTATTCACGTGTAAGCTGAAGCTAACCGGAACTAACTAACAAAACAGAAAATGACAATATACAATTACTAGCCTTTTACTTTTATATAAAGTTTTCTAAGCTACTGTTGTGTCTACCGCATGAATTGATCGAACTCCTTGCGTTCCCATAAATAAAATTTCAGCTTCCAAGTACTACCTTAATCAGATTCCTTTTTACACAATGGCTGCTAAGAAAACTATAACTTAGCAACTCATTCGTTAGGCTATTTAAAAATATTATTTTATTGTCACATGACTAGCTGACTTCTCATGTAATTTGCTGCAGTTCCACACTATAATGCGATTTCTTACCTTGTTGCTTTGCAGTATTTAGGTATTTTACACTCAACACAAAAACCCTCACCCAACCAGCATACATATGGCAGATGTAATGCCTTTATTCGCCGTCCCAACCTTGTCACAAATATGCTCCACCTACCAAAATTTAATTTGTGAATCCATATCCTCTCGTACTCTTCCTTCCTTAGCTTACCTTCATGCCTTTTCCCTTTTTAAATTAGTCCAAAAACATCATTTCGATGTTCACTTATTTATACACATTTTTTATTTAAAAAAAAAAACTTACTCTTTTTTATCTAACGAAAATACTTTTAGTTCGTCGCGTGTTGGCTATTGTGTTTGATAGACGTATTATTTATTTTTGTTCCGTTGTCGCTATTGTTTAACAAAGAAACAAAATTACTAAACGTGGTTGTGCTTTTATTGATGAAGTCTCTATGTCTTCATCTAAAATTGCGAAAGGAGGGTCCCCTCTACAAGTTTTTGATAAGGATGATATAGAAGATGAAGCTGAAATGGACAGTGAAAAAAAAGAAAAATCATTTTGCTAAATTATCACCCATCAAGGTTTTGATGAAAAATACTGAAGATCTTTTAAAGTTGCTAGATAATGCAGGTGTTACTAAATACCTAATAAAGAAAATATCAATTGGATTAAAAATTTTGTGCGAAACTTTAGAAACTTATAATTTAATAATAATGATTTTGCGTGAAAATAATTGTCAGTTTTTTACGCATGAAAACAAAAACAATAAGCCGTTCAAAGTTATTCTTCATGGTCTTGATTGTAAAACAGAGACGCAAGTAAAAAATGAACTAATCTCTCTTGGTTTGGAGTGTACTGAAGTTAAAATTGTAAAGAGAACCCTCCTAAACTATGCTGATACAATATACATTGTTTACTTTAAAAATGGTACAACAAAAATGATTGACCTAAAAAAAATGTAAGATCTGTTTTTCGCACCTTTGTAACATGGGAATATCAACGTAAAATAAAGAACAAACCGGTTTAATGCAGAAAATGTCAAATGTTCGGTCACGGGGAAAAGTGTTGCAATGTTAAGGCGAGTTGTGCCATTTGTTCTGAAAAGCATAAAACCATTGAGTGTCAATCAAAAAATAAAATCCAATGTGCCAATTGTGGTAAGAATCATAAATCAACTGATTCCTCATGTCCCAGTCGTTCTGCTTATATTCAGATGAGAGAGAATGTTTTGAATCGTTCTAACCGTTCCAGGAGAGTTGTCAAACCAAATCAACCTAATATCAACAAAAGCTTACACCCTTATTCTGCGTTTCGATTACGTTCCCGCATTCAGTTACGCTCGAATCGAAAAAAGGTATTCTGACAAAAAACCTAATCGAAAGAAAAAGAAGAAGAACGGTGTATGTTTAAAATAAGTTGTTTGTTGTGAAACGTGTGAGATAGAAACAGTAAAAATAAACAATTTTGTAATAAAACTTTAAAATTAGTGAAAAAAGCAATAAATAAAATTCATAAACAAATAAAAACTAAAGTTTGTGAAAACAATAATTAAATAAAGTTAAGAACAACAATTAAATAAGAAAAGAAAAAAAGTGTCAGAACATACATATGTGAGTAAGTGGAATTTGTGGTCAGAATATCAGTTTGAAGAATCCAGCCGCGCCGGAGTTGATACTTTAATTCTTATACATCGTTGCGGGCCAAAAAATTTATTTTTCTTAACAAAATGGAATCAATAGTAGCGGCGGTATTGTTGGAAGAGGAAAACAACGCACTCCAGAATGCGGAGTTAAGAATTGAAAGGCAGAGGATGAGAGACAATTGTAATCCATTCGAGATGACTCATATATTGTGAGTCTTTTGTTTATATACATACTTGTATGTGAAATTATTACTTTAGCTTTACAGATTTCAAAAAAACTTTCGCCTGAATAAAGACGCATTCAAATATGTGTTAGACACTTTTGCTGCAGAAGCGCACTCAACGACATTAACATCTTCGTCACCATTGAACCGAGTTGTAGCTGCTTTGAGGTTTTTTGCTGAAGGAAGCTACCAACACGGAGTGGGTGCAGATTACAACGTTGGGATGGCTCAGTCCACGGTGCCAAAATTATTGTCGTTTTTCCTTGACATAATGCAGGCGAGACTGTGCTCACAATGGATAAAATTTAACCAGACTGAGGAGGAAAAGGCACAGGCAAAACACAGGCTAGCTTTCCTGGGGTAACATTAAGCTTAGCAGTTTTTCGTACTGCTGAGATGTTGTTGTTTTCGACCTTTAAAAATTAAAGATTTGAAATTTAAAATAAACAAAAAATGGTTACAAATTAAAATCTTGTATTTTATACTTACATTTTTTGTGTTTTACCCTTTTTTTTAAAGAAATCCAACAATAATTAAAAATTTTCCGTTAGCACATACACAACTTAGAAAAACGTAGCTACGATCGTAATGCAGAATACACACAATCGAAGAAACAAATGGAAATGAAAAGAAACTGAACACATAATACCAAAGTTGCCAAACGGAGAAAATTTCGATCTGAATCGAAACGCAGAATAGGGGTGTTAGTTAATTTTCCATATCTACCGAAGAACAATAACAAATCAAATAAACCAATTCAAGAGTCTCTTAAAAATTGGAGACCAAATATTAATACAGAAACAAATTACTGTAGTTTTAGAATTCTGAGCAAGAATTTATTGATCTCACAATGGAATTAATTACTAAACTAAGTGAATGTAAAAATAAACAAGAACAATTTGGTGTAATAAGTCACTTAGCTTTTAAGTTTGTTTATAAAAATGTATAAAAAATGGCTTTGTCTAACATAAAAATAGTATACTGGAATTGTCGAAGTATTCGCAACAAAATTTCTGAATTTATAAATTTTTTAAATGTTTATGATATAGATATTTGTCTTTTGAGTGAGACTTGGCTCACTCAATCAAATATTCTATATCATCCTAATTATTTATGTATAAGAGAAGACCGTGTAAATCAACACGGCGGTGGTGTTGCTATACTTGTTAAAAAACAATTACGTTTACAATAATTCCTAAAATTCAAACTCATGTAATTGAAAATGTAGGTATTAAATTAAGCGTTAGACGTGGCTTAGGCATATATATTTATAGTGTATATTTTCCTGGCGGGCAAAATAATAGTGTAAGTAGATCTAAATTTAAAAGTGATTTAAGAAAA
Organism: Gymnosoma rotundatum; assembly: GCA_916610165.2. Lineage (NCBI taxonomy): Eukaryota > Metazoa > Arthropoda > Insecta > Diptera > Tachinidae > Gymnosoma > Gymnosoma rotundatum. Next base: position 58,721,352 of record OU744339.1, read on the forward strand.
CTTTTAAATACTAACAATGAGTACCTTATTTGCGGTGATTTAAATTCCAGGCATGGAAATTGGAACTGCTTACGCGCTAATCAATGGGGCCAAATTCTTAATGATTTTACTTCATATTTTCCAGTATCCATTTTGTTTCCTTCTTCTTGTACATATATTCCATCTGCTCCTAATATTAATCCATCCACTCTTGATTTAATTCTGTCCAATATACCTCAATTTATTTCCAACCCTCGTACTATTAATGACTTAAGTTCTGATCATCTACCAGTTTCATTCAACCTTTCTACAAGCAACCCAATAACAGGAAATTTAATTCATAACTTTGAATGTGCCAACTGGGAAAAATATAAATATATTTTGAAAAATTCTTTGAATAACGTTAATACCAATTCTATACTCAGTAGTTGTGAAGCCATTGATGACAATATACAATTTTTTACGAGTTCCTTATTAGGAGCTGTAAGAGATTCAGTTCCATTATCCTCACCTCAGACTAATTGCATAAAACTCCCTGATTACATTTTGTATTTAATAAGACTGAGAAATCAATTTCGTAGAGAATGGGCTCGATATAGACAACTCTCTGATTATTATCTTTTGAAAGAATATACACTTCTAATTCGTAGCGAAATATATTCATATAGAAATCGACATTGGAACAAAAAATTTAGTAAAATGGACAAGGGATCCAAACCTTGGACAAGGGATCCAAACCTTTTTGGAATGTCACAAAAACTTTAAAACATAGGAATAATAAATGTCATTCTCTTGTAACAAATAATGCCTTTGCTCGAATTTTTAAACTTAATCATAGGGTTTCTGAAAACTTAGGAGTGCTTTCCCACATAACTTCTGTTAACCAAGCTCTCGAAAATTTTAATGCTTCAAGTTTTGATACCCCAAGTGAAGAACACGTCACTGCTAGTGATGTTGGAATGATCATAAGAAACCTTAAAAAAAGGAAATCTTGTGGACTAGACGAGATAAATAACCAAATGTTAAAAAACCTACCGAAAATTGCTGTGAGATTTCTAACAAATATTTATAATTATAAAAACATGGAAAACAGCAAAGGTTATACCTATCCCTAAACCAGGCAAAATACTCAATAAACCAGAAAACTACCGACCGATAAGTCTGTTGAGTAGCCTGGGAAAAATTCTGGAGAAGATTATAAGTCTCAAAGTTTCAGTTGTTATTATTAATAACCATATTTTTCCCGATGAACAATTCGGCTTTAGAACATCACACTCAACTATCCACCAGGTTAAAAAAATTTGTAATGACGTCAAAAAAGGCCTGTCCTTAGGCCAATCAACAGCACTTGTTTTACTAGATGTTGAAAAAGCATTTGACTCTGTGTGGCATAATGGTCTACTTTATAAACTTGTTCAATATAATTTTCCGATGTTTCTTGTAAAGATTGTTAAAAGCTTCTTGTTTAATAGATACTTTTGTGTTTCTATTGGAAATTCCTTTTCAGATTTAACCCAAATTCCTGCAGGCGTGCCACAAGGGTCTGTTCTCGGTCCAATTTTGTACAACCTGTGTTGTGCTGACTTGCCCCCAATCTCTCCAAGTAAATTTGCAGCTTATGCAGATGACCTTGCAATTTATTTCACGCATGAGTTCAGTCAGAATATACTGACCGAAATTCAGTGCTCATTGGATCGTTTGGAAGAATATTATAACAAATGGAGAATTAAAATTAATTCGGAGAAGACACAAGCCATCTTTTTTACCAGAAAAAGAAAATCTTGTTATCTACCAAATCACAATCTCACTCTTTTGGGCAAAGACATAAGTTGGTCTAATAATATTAGATATTTGGGAATATGTCTGGATCCTAAACTTACCTTTAACGCACACATTTCTCACGTTATTAATAAAGTTGATAAATACAAAAAAATATTGTATCCTCTTATTAACAGAAACTCTCTTCTCAGCAACTCAAATAAAATTTAATAGTAAAAACAATTTTTCAGACTATAATTCTTTATGGTTGTCCAGTTTGGGGCAACTGTGCCAAAACCTACGTCAAACACCTGCAAATAGCGCAGAATAAAATTTTGAAAATGGCTCTAAAATTACCATGGCATTTTTCTACCTGTAGATTACATAAAAACAGCCACACCAAAAGTGTATCGCAATGTATTGTAAATTTAAACACCCGTTTTAAGACAAAATGCAGTTACTCCGACAATCCTCTCATACGTACACTATACTAACTACTTCATTATTTTATAACATATTCAATTATGGAATAATTAATGCATAAGTTTAACTAAATATTACATTTATTACATTTTTTTTTCTTATATTGAAGGTTTTTGTTAATAGTTTTCCTTCAGTCTTATTAATATCCAACACATGTTTATGTTATATTCTTTAAAGAATTTTTTAATATTTAAGATATAAGGCAAAGCCAATTCTGTGCAATAGTGTGTAAGAATTTTTTGTTAATTTTTCTATTAAATAAATAAATAAATACTTTTAGTTACTTTTAACTTTAGACAAACAAATTTTAGATGTAAAAAAAAAAACCCTTATGTACTTTGCTTATGATATAATACTCAAATTACTCCAATACTAACCCGTTTTATTTTAATTTACAGAAATGGATGTCCTGCAACAAATTTATCAACACGGTTTAATTCTACCCTAAAGGAGCTCCTTATGGCTAGTGAATATTTCGTATATAATTTGTCAGGAATAAAAACAAACAAATAACACTCATATATATAAATTTTTTTTAGTTTTCTTGTTAAAATAAAACAGTTTAATTTATAGCTTTTTGGTTTCCTATTCCCGTTTTTCTCTTTTTGCTCATCACACCAAATAGCTGCCTATATATTTCCCAACTTTCACACACCATTTGATCGTTATTAGCCAGCTACACATATTCATAAAAAAAGAAAATTCATAAATTTTTATGTTTGCGGCTGCCTTCTCTCTTAAAAACTTTTGGATATCTTTTTTACAAAAAAGTAAATGAAAAAATTAGATTCTTTAATTTCAAACGAAATTTGTTATCATTAAAACTTAAAATTAAAATTTTTCCAAAAACTAAGCTTATTCGTTTAGCCACAAAAAAATATTTTGCTCTTAAACCGTAAAAAGTTATTAAAAACATATAAAATTTACTCAACTTCTTTGATTTTACCAAACGACAAATCTAAACCCAAAGCCTTCACTATACGAAGCAGAATTTTATACTCTGTCGAGTTGCGTACTTAAAATTCTACATTTTTTAATTTAATTTTTGGGTAAATGTCCAGCAAAACACCCCTATGTGCCCTGTTCAAAATTAAATAAGCTATCGGTGCACATTGAATGCAAACAAAAAAAAAAATTAGGTCTGTTATATTTTTATATGAATGTTTTCTGTACTTGTTAAGGGGTTCATTTATTGCATTCAAACGATAAGTCAATGACTTGGTTTTCTCTAATTTAAACCAAAACTAAATAACCCTCTTCTGCAATGGCTTGTGGAAAGAAGCATAAAAGATTCATTTCACGAATAATGCGCTCTATTAAAGAGAAATTTATTTCTCTTAATCAAAATAATTGGCAACGTCGGTTGAAATTTAAAAATTCGTACAACGCAGATTCTGAAAATTTGACCTTTTCCACTTAAAGTGAACTTCAGGGGTAATCGCTGTGGCTTTGCGAAGTGTGAAAAAACAATTCGATAAAATATCAAAATTGTTTCATCTACCGGATATGTCAGGATTGGGGGAGCACAATTGATACGGTTTCGACTGTATACGGCTCTTTTTTGTAAATCGATAATGAGTCAGCAATTCCTTATGTAGTAGTTGTCCACTTGGTAATGACAAGAATATATGCAATCTCTACATTAAAACGGGAGGAAATGCTTGATTACGAGAAGTTTCTGCTGTGGAGTGATTGTGAGGCAGCGCTAATGAGAGATACAAGCTGAAGAAGCTTTCACCACAAAAACAAAGAATAATGTCAATTTTATTAAGAATACTGACGTTTTCCTTTAACAGAAATCAACACCATGTTCGTCTCAGCTCTAACCACAACAAACATCTATTTTATAAATTATGAACATTTTGTTTATAATTTTTCTTTCTCTGCAATGCCAGATAAAAAGATAATATTAATTTGGCACCAGCTTTGTTTATAATCAGAAGCAAATATTGTCCATATGTATTAGCGAGAACCTTATAAAATTTATAACATATGAACTATTTCGGATGCTACCACTACAAAAAGAAAAAAGAAAGTCTTATTATTGTCGGTAAACCTAATACGAACTCCAAGATAAAAAGTCTCGTATGAATTACCATGAGATTTCGCCAGAATTTTGTGTTCTACTATCGCTTTTTAATCATCAATCAGATCGTGAAATATCTGGTTAGAGCTTGTCCAATACTGCATACAATTTCAATACGTTAAGTAGTTTGAGGAAAATAGAAAAATTAAGAATTTTTCTTTTCTAATTAATTAAGGACAAGGTCAGTTTTAAAAGAAAAATGTTGTTCCCTAACCATAGAAACACTCTAAAGTCGGTTTCTCTTAGAAACTACTTTAATTTTAAAACTTGTTTTTAACTTTTTTGATACTATAGGCCAAAATAAAGTATATTTCAAGTTCAACCGGCTTTAACTGAGTGATATATCAAATAAAGAAAATGTTTGCCCACAATTTGTATAAAAATACAGGTAAATAGTATATCCATCTCTGATCAGCTGCTAGAATTTGTTGTTATTAATTTCTACATTTGTTTACTCTGTTAAAAAAAATTTAAAATGAATTGATATCAACAGATATACTTGAAATGTAAGTTTAAATCATATAATTGTTTTGATAAAGTAGCTACTAAATTAGTTAAAAGCAAATTCAGGTAGTTTTTAATTTAAATCTAATTTTACCTATAAAATACACTTTCAAGTATCTATAGTACTCAAAACGCGCACCTGTACTTTGGAACGTATGTGCCTTTTTTTATTTTATATTATTTTAATATTTCTCCGCACCGAAAATAGGAAACAAAAATATTTGGATTTATGTGCTGTTTCTGTATTACAAGCGAGCGATTCGTCTGGAAAATTTGTATAGGAATCACTCAAAAAATTGAGTGTTTTTCATACAAATTTTTTAGACGAGTCGCTTGCTTGTTATACAGCAACAGCACATTAGTTTTTTTTAAAGATGTTATCTAACAGTGCGGCGTAATATTAAACAATCACCTCTATCGTGTTTGGCGTATTTCTACTACGACAATTTTCTTATAGATTAATGATAACTGTTACGAACTATATTGATGCTATTACAAAACTTAAAAAAACGTCGAGTTTTTGCTACGAAAAAGCTAAGCACAATAAGCGTGAATAGAAAATAAAAAAAAAACAATATTTCTATTTATTACTGACTTAGTGCTTAATAAAATATCATTATAAAGGTGTAATAATCTAGTGTGACTGATCGGTTAATGTTACTATCACATAAGTACTGTAATAAGCAGTGTAAATTGCCGACACACTGGCATTCACAGCAATAAGCTCATGTTACACTGTACACATGCAGTTGAGTAAACTAACAGACAAGTGGTTTGCAAAATAATGCAACGATCAACATTTTCTCATTGCACACAAAATATTTGTTCTATTTAAGTAAATATGTAAAAATAGAAATAATAAGAATTTAATAATTACACTCAAACCTGAATTTTGTAAATTACCCAAAATTCATGATTGCCTGGTATTTTACTAAAGTTAAGATATGGATAAATAGAAATAGTATAGAAATAAGAGGTTGAGTTGTTATTTGTAAAAATACTCAACCAAATAGTATATAAGAAGGACAATTTGTTAGAATAGACAAGAATTAAATAAACATCGCTAAGTAGCTCTAATCGCGGAGCACTAAGCTAAAAATAAAATAAACATTTTGTTTAAACACTACATGGTGATCCTGCCAGTTTGGAAGTACTCATTTTAACAAAGCACCCAACAAAAGAAATTATATCAGTCCTGGCAGACAAGCCAATAGCCGCCAGAGAAGAGTCCTGCCTGGCTAAAAGGCATAGGAAGAAAAAGGATAAGCAAACAGCCGGCAGAGAACAGTCCTGCCTGGCCAAAAGGCATAGGAAGAAGAAGGATAAGCCAACAGCCGCCAGAGAAGAGTCCAGCCTAGCCAAAAGGCGCAACAAAAACAAAAGGATATATATATTTATAAATAAATGTGTAATATTTTAATTTTAACTTTAACGAAGTGCACTAATCACGGTGCACTCCAAGGACCTGTAAGCGTTAACCGCTCGAGGCAAAAGAATTTTTTTTAGGAGTTTTTGTAATCTAATTAAAAATATTATTATAAAGAATGTCTAAAATTGGTCCACAGCCGTTAACCATAGAGCAATATAAAAAAAGACAACAAAAGAGGGAATCGGCTAATAAAACGGCAATCCCAAAAGTGTCAAAACCCAAACGACGAGGGGGTTACACTAATAAGTTAAAAAGGGAAAAAGCGCTACTTCTGAGAGAAGTGAAATCAAACCCACCGCCAAGTTGGGAACGCGCTACCAAAATAAAAAACACTAATTTTTTTTTTAACAAAAATATGCATAGATAATTTAAGAATATTTAATTTATATACATTTTATGTTCCAATAAATAAAATATTTTAGTACATAAAATGGTCAAGAGCAAAAAAAATCCAATTAAAAATCCAAGGAAGAAAAACTAAAAGAATCTTCATTAAAAAATAAAATTGGAATGTTAACAGAGCTATGGACGATAATTGGTATTAAAGAAACACCTACGGTGAACGACGTAACAGAAAAACCAAGAATAGAAGAAGAAATAGTTAGAATGATTAGATGGTCTGAATAATGGGAAAAGAGCAATCAAAAATAGAACACCCAAATGCCAACGTGGTCAATGAGGTGGAGGTAGTACAGGAAAAACCAAAATTACTAACTATTGAAATTTGTTTAATAATAATAACTATATTATTAGGCCTCAACTTTTCTTTGGGAATTTACGCAATACACAGTAGAAGATTGAAAAAGCGATATTTGAGTAGAGCAAACGGTCTGGACAAAATCTAAAGTAAAAAAAAAGTATATTACAAAAGGCAAATGGAATGGCAAGATATAATTAATAAGGCAAGGATAAAAAAAGAAAAGTTTGACCGAGCGTACAAATGTCTAAACATAGATAGACCAATTAATGAAGAAACTACAAAGACTCACTTTGAAAATTTGTGTCAATGTCTAGAAGAGATAAGAGTATTATTCAACGTACATTTTCATAGGCTCACAAAAGCTCATAAAACAGCAGCTGAATCATTTTTCCAAGACTTAACAAATAGAACACTAAAGCTAGCCACGAGGAAAGGAATAGAAATAGATTTACCAAGTTCTTTACATGAAGCAATAGAATACAAATTCACATTATCCAGTCCAGACGTACAAACAAATAATATGGCACAAACAATAGTCAAATTTCTAGGCACAGCCTCAAAACTTATCTCTGATTTTGACGGGAAATCCGAAAATCTACGTTCTTTTATAGACTTGTTAACACTGGTTGACTCTATAAAGGGAACGCATGAATCGGTAGCGGTATCCCTTATAAAAACTAAGCTGAAAGGGAACGCTAGAAACTAAATAGACACTGGAAACACTATTGCAGAAATTATTAATAAATTAAACAACAGTTTAAAAGGAGAATCAGTTGAAGTGCTTACGGCGAAAATAATGAATATAAAACAAAACAATAAAACTGCAAACGCCTATTACAAAACGCATATATTTCGGATAAATTGTCCTTAGAAATTGCTACGAAATATTCAACTCAAACAGGCGCTTACCAAAAACTGTACCATAGATAAGGTAAAACATATAATGGAAGCAGGACAATTCAACAGCATTAATGAAGCTGTTAGTAAATTTTTTAATAGTTGCACTGAAGCAACTGGTCAGCAAAATGCAATACTACACTTAGGGCAAAGACCCAACTTTAGTAATTTCCATAAGAACACAAGATTTGGAAACAGAAGTAGTTTCCAAAGATTTAATAGAGGCAATGCAAATAATAATAATAATAGAAAGAATCGTTACAACAACCGTAATAGACAAAGCTATTATAACCAAAGAAATAGGAACTAGGTTCACGCAACAGACACAAATGATAATGATTCGGAAAACTCGAATCCTCCCCTAAGGTCAATTCAATAGTTAACAAAATATACAATCTAAACCTTTACTTATGTTTCTTCATTAACATTCAAATCGACACCAAACACACAAGCGTAAAATTACTAATAGACACAGGAGCAGACATATCACTTATAAAAACAAATTATGTTATTGCTAGTAATATTAACACTAATAACTCAACAACACTAAGCGGAATAGAACAGGGAAAAATTAAGTCAATAGGAAAAATTTTTCTCGAATTAAAATTTGAAAATCGAACTTCTAATACCAAATCAAGAGCCTTCGCCAGGCATTTTTATTGCAAATACTCTGGTAAAAACAAAATACGCATTTATTCGTATCATGAAAACTACTAATAATGTAATCACAATTTCATAAAACAATATCAAAACTGAAAATATCACTGATTATGAAATAATTAAAAATCAAAGAAACAAAAATAAAAATAGAAAAACAGAAGTCTTAAATATTCTAAAGAAAAATTTTCCATACCAATTTAAGGTAACGTTAATTAATCTTTGCTCGAAATACAGTGATATCTTTGGTCTAGAAACAGAAACAGTTACATCTAACAATTTTTATGAAGAAAAGTTAAGAGTAAAAGATAGACAACCTACTTACATTAAAAATTATCGTATTCCACATTCACACAAAGAAGAAGTTGACAGACAGGTTAAAAAACTTATAGATGATAAAAAAGAAGAACCGTCACTGTCCGACTATAATAGTCCGATTTTACTAGTCCCAAAGAAATCCATTCCGGGTTCTGAACAAAAAAGATGGAGACTAGTTATAGATTACAGACAAATAAACAAAAAACTGATAGCAGACAAATTCCCGTTACCACGGATAGATGATATTCTCGACCAATTAGGTAGAGCTAAATACTTTTCATGTTTAGACTTAATGTCAGGATTCCACCAGATTAGCTTAGAGAAAAACTTAAGAGACTACACGTCCTTTTCAACTAACAACGGATCTTTCCGATTTACTAGACTTCCTTACGGTCTAAAAATAGCACCTAATTCTTTTCAAAGAATGATGACTCTTGCATTCAGCGGTCTTAAGCCAGACCAAGCCTTCCTTTACATGGATGATTTAGTCGTTCTTGGATCATCAGAGAAGCACATGCTTTCCAATTTAACTGATGTCTTTGAATTATGCCGAAAACATTATCTAAAAATACATCCAGAAAAATTTTCATTTTTCAGGAAAGAAGTAACTTACCTTGGTCATAAATGCTCGGACAGCGGAATTCTTCCAGACGATAGTAAATATGCGATAATCGAAAACTATCCAACTCCAAAAGATGCGGATAGCGCGAAGAGATTTGTAGCTTTCTCCAATTACTATCGCAGATTCATTAAAAACTTCTCAGAATATTCTAGACATCTAACAAAACTATCAAAGAAAAGTATATCATTCAACTGGACTAAAGAGTGCGATTATGCATTTAAATATCTTAAGAAGGCATTAATGAGTCCAACACTGCTACAATATCCAGACTTCACAAAAGAATTTTGTATAACAACAGACGCAAGCAAATATGCTTGTAGAGCAGTCCTTACATAAGAATTTGAAGGCAAACATTTACCAATTGCTTACGCTTCAAAAACTTTCACTCAAGGCGAAAGCAATAAGTCAACCATCGAACAAGAGTTAACTGCTATACACTGGGCTATTACTTATTTCAGACCATACATCTATGGCAAATATTTCACTGTCCGTACAGACCATAGACCACTGTCATACTTGTTTTCAATGAAAAACCCAAGTTCTAAACTAACAAGAATACCTCCAATAAACCGCAGAACAATATTAATGATAATAATGAAAAGCTCAATATGTACGTACCTATTAAAAACTCTGACGTCAGAAAATATTCTAAACTAAAGATTACGCCTACAAGAAGTTACATTAAAATAGGAAAAACTGTAATCACATATATAAATATTGATGATATATTTACTAATGGGAAATTTGACTTAGGACAATTTTTCCCTAGGCTAGAAAAAGTGGCCGGTAAAATGAAAATTGCGAAATTACAAGTGGCACCTACCGAGAAAATTTTCGAATTTATCTCAATAAATAATTTTAAAGAAATGGGCAATAAAATGTTAAATAAATTAAAAATAGCGCTATTAAATGAGGTGACCCAAATAAATAACAAGAATGCCAAGGCAATTCTAGATATTATGCGGAAATATCACGATGATCCCGTAGAAGCAGGACATTGTGGAGTGTACAGAATAATAGAAAAGATAAAGAGGTATTATTATTGGAAAAATATGTCAAAAGACATAACAAAATATGTAAAATCATGTCAAAAATGTCAAACATCTAAAACTACCATACATGTCAAGAGTCCAATGATTCTTACACCAACACCTGTACAAGCATTTGATACAGTGTTTGTAGACACAATAGGACCATTTCCACTTTCAATCCATGGAACAGAATACGCTATTACAATAATATGCGATTTCACAAAATATCTAGTAACCATACCTATACAAGACAAAAACGCCAAAACAGTTGCTAAGGCAATATTTGAAAATTTCATTCTTACCTACGGTCCAATGAAGACGTTCATATCGGACATGGGTACTGAATACAAAAATGCTATATTGATGGAACTATGTAATCTACTTAAAATTGAAAAATTAACCTCAACAGCACATCATCACCAAACCTTAGGTACGATAGAAAGAAGTCACAGAACTTTTAACGAATACGTACGGTCTTACATATCTGTAGATAAAACCGACTGGGATGAGTGGCTCAAATATTTTACATATTGTTTCAATACAACACCATCGACAGTACACAATTACTGTCCTTATGAATTAGGTTTTGCAAAACTACCCAATATGTTTCAACAATTCCATGAGGTAGATAGAATAAGTCCATTATACAACGTAAATAACTATGCAAAGGAGGCAAAATTTAAATTAGAAATAGCCTTTAAAAGAGCTAGAATATTATTAGATAGAAATAAGATATTACAAAAAGAAAATTATGATAAGGAAACGTAAGCATATAACTTTAAAATAGGAGATTTAGTTTTACTTAGAAATGAAGTAGGTCATAAATTGGATAATCAATATAAAGGACCATGATGGAATAGGAGCTTTTTCCTTTCCAATATGTAAAATTAAAAACGTTAAGTCTTAACAAACACGTTGTGTTTTATTGCACATCAAAATTATAACTGCGTTTATTTAAATTCTTCATACAAAAATAAATTCATGACAATAAAAGAAACAGTTAGAGACAAGCTTAATTATTAAGATGTAATCAATTATTGGAGAATTAAGTTTGCAAAACGAAATAGAAGAAAGAGAGTAAAAAGTACATATCAGTTGTGAGAATGATAATTAAGAGTATATTTAACTAATTTCAGTGTTGCCTTAACATCCCGGCCCCCTTGAAAGAACTTTCAAGTTGGTATGATTGCAACTTTGTGAACTGGACGGCGTATAATTCCCTTTGCTGTTTTGATGTCAATAACTCGAATTCTATTGTCTTTGCCAGGAATGGTATTTACAATTCTGCCCATCGGCCATTTTTGAGGTGGAATATTGTCTTCATGTATGATGACTAATGAGCCATTAATTGCATTCGCTCCTACATGTGACCATTTTGTACGTATTTGTAACTCATGTAGATGATCACGATGCCACAAATTCCAAAAATGTTGCTTGACTGCATTGATTCGATTCCACTTTTCCAATAATGTTAAATTATCTGTTGGCACTTTCCGCTCTGGAATACCCCTCAATGAACTTCCAATAAGCAAATGTGCAGGTGTAATTGCTTCATAGTCGTTGGGGTCTGTAGATAATGGTGTTGGGGGCCGCGAGTTTAGTATGGCCTCAATTTCAATAAGGGCCGTATTTAATTCTTCGAGTGTAAGTCTAGTATTGAGAAACGTTCGGTTTAAGTGACCCTTCGCTACCTTCACTGCGGCCTATCACAGCCCGCCGAAGTGAGAGGCTCTAGGCGGAATAAAACGAAATTTAATGAACTCATTCGAACAGTATGTGATTATAGCATCTTGATTATTTTGCCTGAATAGAAATGCTTTAAGTTCAGCCAATTTGTTGCAAGCACCTGCAAAGTTTGTTGCATTATCACAAAAAATTTCGCTTGGAGCCCCTCGTCGTCCACAAAGGCGTTTTGGTGCAGCAATAAATGCATTCGTTGATAGGTCGGTAACACAGTCAATGTGTACGGCCTTAGATGCCATGCATACAAAAATGCAGATATAGGTTTTATACGGGAGTTTGCCTCTTAACCGCAAATAGGTCAAGACAGGCCCACAAAAGTCAAGAGCACAACGAGAAAATGGTCTTTGTTGCTCTAATCGTTCAGTCGGTAAATTACCCATTATTTGTCGTATTAGTTTCGGCTTATATCTTACACAGTGTAAGCATGAGTTTACGATCCGACGAGTTATGCGCCTTGCATTTATGATTCAGAATCTATTACGTATCAGAGAAGAGAGTATTTTCGAACCTGCATGGTAGTTGGAAATATGTAAGTATTGTACAAAATGTTCAACAAACGGGCAATTGCTGGGCAGCAAAATTAGATGTCACTGGTTGTAGGGTAATTTTGATTGTTCTAAACGTCCACCAACCTTGAGTAGTTCATATTTACCATTTTGCTCGACGAATGGATTAAGGCATTTTAAAGAACCTTGTAATTGTTGATTTTTCTTGACATAGTTGATATCCGAGGCAAAGTGTTGTCGTTGAATGATATAAGCTATGCACCAAAGTGCATTTTCCAATTCTGCAGGAGAGAGAACGTTTGTTGTCAAATTATTATTATGATATTTAGCAAGGCTATTACAAAACCGAAGAATATATGCCATTGTTTTTACAGCCTTAATGTGTGAACTGATGTTATTTAAACAATCTAGAATGTAATTGGCTTTTGTAGTAAGATTGAAGGCAGATTTGCGATTTTCCCTGTTTAACTCTTGAGTTTTATATAAAAATGCTGGACCAGTAAACCAAATGGTTTTATTCAATTCTGTTCAAGTGCAGCCTCTTGACACTAAATCGGCTGGATTTTGTTGGCTGGGCACGTGTCTCCAATTGCACATAGATGTTAATTCTTGAATGTCCGAAATTCTGTTACCAACGAAGGTCGACAATGCTGATGAATGTAACGTAAGCCAATGTAACACAATTTGTGAATCGCTCCACAAATATATGTCGATTTTGTAGTTATTGAAAGAAAGTAATACTTTTGCAACAAGTTTTGCCAATAGGTGAGCAGCACATAATTCTAGTTTTGGTAGCGATTTTTTCTTGGTAGGTGCCACTCTAGATTTGCCTGTAAGCAGGTTGATGCAAGCATTTTTCATTTCATTTAACGTACGAATATAAGTGCAACATCCGTATACACGGATAGATGCATCCGCAAAACCATGTAACTGAAATATGACTTGGTTTGGTGTAAGACAATATCTAGGTACATTTATATTTGATAAAGACTTCATACCTTGTAAAAATTTGATCCATGCGCTATGTATATCTTGTGGCACCGACTCATCCCAATTTATTTTCAATATCCATAACTCCTGAAGTATGATTTTGGCTGTGACAATTAGTGGTGATAAAATTCCTAGCGGATCGAATAGCATGGAAGCGATAGACAAAATCGAACGCTTGTTTACTGATGATTGCAGTTTGTAGCCAAATGAGAATTTAAATGTGTCAGAATATAACAATATAGCAATAACAAATCAAACAAGTCTTGTTGCAGCTTAGGACCCACACCTAATATGTCATTTAATGATTTGCCTGTTGTCGTTTTGCAAGATGCATTAAAAACGACACGAAATTTCGTCGAGGTGCTCGAGGGTTTTAAAACAAAATGATGAGGTGTGCAAAAGCGTGGTTCGCTCGTGTTGGGATTTATAACGAGGCTCATATGAACTAAATCTTCATATTCCCTCATTAATGCTATATATTGATTTTTGTATTCTTCGTTCCTACGGAGACGTTGTTCTTGTGACAAAAATCTTTGACGACAATTAATTTAAGATAACCCCAAATTTTCAACAGGGTGAATAAATGGAAATTTAACAATCAAGCGACCCGTTTTATCACTAAATACGTTAGTTAAAAAATGCGACTAACAGAATTGTTGTTCATCTGACCAAGTCTCCATTTTAGTTTCAGGTTCATCAAGCTTCCATAATAGTTGCAAGTTTTCATTAATTGATTCTTCTACTGTCAGAAGGCATGTTTTTGATATATTTGATATACGCGGCTGATATCTACCTGACACAATGCAACCCAGCAGTGTTTTCTGCAAAACTGGTAACCCTTCGCCTAATTTAACTTGTCCTACTGACAATATACCAAAAAATGTTTCTGTACCCATAAGAAGATCAATTTTATTTGATTTAAAAAACTGTTCATCAGCAAGTTGGATATTTGCTGGAACGTTCCAAGATGAAACGTCAATTTCGCTGTCTGGTTGATATGATATATGCGTTGTTACACACAATGATAAAGGAAGCTCCAATTCGGCGAAACGTGATTTAATTGACGTGTTAGTAATTTGTTTGATTTTGGTTTGTGAATCACCAATTCCCAGAACTTCAATTGTACGCTTGTTTTTTGTCAATCGTAGGCGTTGAGCAAATTCATTCGTAATAAAATTTACCTGCGAACACGAATCAAGTTGGCAACCCGGTCGTGTATACACAAAAAAACTAATTGCTAAAAGAAAACTATTAAAATCTAAATAAAGTATTGTTTTTAAAAAGTTTGTTGATAATCAAATATATTAATTTGATTAATAAAAATCAAACATATTTGGGTTTGAAGAAATAAAATGAGCAAAGGTCGTCGAAGTGTTAAAAATAATCAATATGTATGTCATCAATGTTGTGATGTTAATGGTACAATAAAAACTGAACTAAACAACATTAAAAGAGAATTAAAAAAATTAGACCAACTATCTGTCTTACATGAAAGTATGAATTTTATGTCTAAGAAATTTGATGAATTGTTAAAAGGTGTTACTGAGAATAAAAAGAAACTGGAGTTTATTCAAAACGAGAATAAGGTTTTAAAAACTGAATTGGAAACACTAAGAAATTCAGTTAAATTCTTGAATGACCAAAGAGTAAAGAATGATTGTGTAATTCGCAATGTTGATATTAAATCTGGTTCGTCAGCTGTTGATGCTGTGTTGAGTATCACTAGTGACGCAGGGATTGAGTTGAAACCAGAAAGCATTAGTGATGCCTATTTTATCAAAAGCAAAAGAAATTTAAAAAGTAAAGAAGATAAAGACAAGAAACAGAATGTTGTAGTAAAATTCAATTCAATGAACGCTAAGCAAAAATTGATGTCTGTTAAACCTATTCTCAATCAAAATAAAAGAAATATTTTCATAAGTGACTACTTAAGTAGAGAAATGCTTAGTTTGCTTAATTATGCAAAAACATTAAAAAGCGTTGGATATCGGGCTGTGTATTCCTTTGGTGGAAACATTTTTACAAAAAGGAGCGAACTGTCCAAACCAAGAATTATTAAAAGCAAAGATGACGTTGATGTCCTGTTGTATGAAGCTTCAGTAAACAAACCAAAAGGTCGCAGGTCACAGCTAGTTCAAGTCATAGAAGATGACGACAATGATCCTAATGACTTGTATTTATCTCCAAAATAAGATTGATTTTATTTCTCTCTGTTCGTTTTACTTATTTCTTTTTAATTATATCTATTATGATTAATAGTCAATATTTTTATAACTTAAATTCCTTTAACAACTTTGTTAATAACAACTTGTGTTCATCATTATTTAATATTAACTCTATTAACGTCAGAAGTATTTCCTCAATTGAAAAGTTTCATAAATTTAAAACGCTTGTTAATATGTTGCCACGTCTACCCAATATTTTAGCTGTCCAGGAAACATGGTTTGATGAAAAATTAAGTGGAATATATAGTATTGCTGGCTTTACTGCTGTTCATTGTTGTCGCTCAGATGGTTTTGGAGGTACCACTGTTTATGTTCGCGATGGTCTTGATTTTAATGTTGAACTTTGCATTAGTAAATATTATATTAATATAATCGTTTTATCATTGGTGAGCCAAAAATTTGGTGGTAAAAGTATAAAATTCGCATCTATTTATAGATCTCAAAAATGCGATTTTAATAAATATCTTGCTATTCTGGAAAAAATTCTTGAAACTTATGGCCGTTGTCCCTGTATTTTTGTTGGTGACTCAAATATAGATATTTTAAGCACAAATTCAAACAATGATTTCTTAAGCTTGCTTGCTAACTATGATTTTAAAAATTGCCACTCATTAATAACACGTCCCGCTACTAAAACTTCAATTGACCATGTGTATACAAACATTTTATGTAATATGTTTATTGAGATCACAATTTAATTTCCTGCAGATTAAAAATTGAAAATCTAAACCAGCTTAATGTGAGCGATTCTCGTTTAATATTTGATTTAGATCGAATAAATAAATATGTGCATGATCATTTACCAGTAATACAGGAGACTACTGACTTGCAAATTGATGCGTCTGCTATAATTGGGTGTGCTCAGAAAGCTATAGAAATTTCAACTTTGGAAAAGAAAATTAAACGGAACATTCATAATGAAATTACGCCATGGATAAATGTTAATTTGCTAAATCTTATCAAGGTAAAAAAGCGACTTTTTTTTTTTCATTAATTAATTATTTATTGAATCTTCAAATATATTTTTGAACTAACAATAATTACTCATATCTTAAGCCTAAAATAAAAAAAATAAATATACTTATTATGTCCAGCCAATGCTAGACAAAAAAGATGTATGTTTCACGGTTGCTTCTATCATTGTGGGTTATCCCTCTGATGTTCGGGTGAGAGAATAAATATCCCTCCTTCTTAAGCGACTGTAACCACGTTCATTTAGCATGTTGCGAGCTAGCGGATTTGGATGTGTTTCAAGTTTCTGCAAATACGTTACTGCAAATTTCGCTATTTCTGCTTTTACTGATTGCACGTTTAGATCTTTGTGGATGTTGGAATTTCTTATGTACCAGGGAGCAACTGTAATCATCCGTAGAATCTTATTTTGGCGCCTTTGGATTTTTTCTATATTGCTTGCAGAGGCAGTCCCCCATAATTGAATGCCATAACACCAAATTGGTTTTAAAATTGTCTTGTACAATAAAAGTTTGCAATCTAAAGCGAGAGTGGAATTTCTGCCGATAAGCCAGTTGAGTTGGACTGCTTTTAACTTCATTTGTGTTAACTTTGATTCTATGTGGCGTTTCCAAGTAAGGCGCCGGTCAAGATGTATGCCGAGATATTTTACGTCTGAAAGCTGCGGTATTGTTTGGTTATTTATGCGAATAGGGGGGCACGATTCCCTACGCAGTGTGAAAGTTATGTGACTACATTTTTGTTCATTCACCTTAATTCTCCATTTCTTTAACCACTTTTCTAGAATTAATATATGGTCTTGTAAATATCGTGATGCTACTTCGGGACTTTCGTGAATGCTTAAAAAAGCTGTGTCGTCAGCAAATGTCGATGTGTGGATTCGGACACTAGTTGGCATATCTGAAGTATACAACAAGTATAAAATGGGCCCCAATATACTACCCTGGGGGACTCCGGCTTCAATTGGCTCAGGTGAGCTTAGAAAATTGCCTTCTTTAACAATGAATTTCCGATCAGTTAAATAACTGTCTAACAGCTTATATAAGTTTGCGGGCAAATTCAGTTTTAACTTATATTTTAGGCCATCGTGCCATACCTTATCGAACGCTTGAGAAACGTCGATAAAAAGCGCAGAGCAGTATTTTTTTTCTTCAAAGGTCTTCTTAATTACGTTAACTAACCTGTGAGTTTGTTCAATTGTACTATGTTTTTTTCTGAAGCCAAATTGATGGTTCGGAATACATCCTTTGTCGCTTAGAATGGGGTTCAGCTTATTTATTAACATCCTCTCAAACAGCTTTGACATATTTGATAAAAGACTTATAGGCCTGTATGATTCAACTTTTGTGTGGTCTTTTCCTGGTTTAGGAATCATAGTTATTAGGGAAACCTTCCAGTCTGGAGGAAAGTACTCAAGACGTAGAATGGCGTTAAAAATAAAAAGAATAATCTTGCGAGCTATATGGGGTAACTCGAATAACATCTTGTTACTGGTTTTATCAAAGCCAGGGGCTTTCTTGGTGTTTAAATCAGTTATTGCCCTTTCTACATCGCTAAAATGAAATCTTAAATGTACTGCATCACTAGCTTCGACAGTTGGCAGCTCAACTGCATCAGTCAATACATTTGGAGTAAATACCTTTTTCAAATGTTCACCAAATAATTTGCCCTTTTCTGTATCATTTCTTGCCCAGCCTCCAGACAAAGTTCGCAGGGGAGGCTTTTGTACAACTGGTCTTTTAAGGTTTCTACACGCTCGCCATAATGAATAATCTGATTGAGAAGTTTGGTCAAGATTTTGTAAATAGTTTTTCAGGGATGCTACTCTTCGAGATTCTAGTAACTCTCTTAGCCGTTTCGTGCATTCTTTAAGTCTGCTTTTAAGTTGAGGAGATCT
This sequence comes from Gymnosoma rotundatum, assembly GCA_916610165.2. Classification (NCBI taxonomy): domain Eukaryota; kingdom Metazoa; phylum Arthropoda; class Insecta; order Diptera; family Tachinidae; genus Gymnosoma; species Gymnosoma rotundatum. Next base: position 58,740,149 of record OU744339.1, read on the forward strand.
GTGCGATTGCCACTCTCTGCGAATTTTTCTTCTCTCAGCCAAAAGCCTCTCGATGTCAGCAGAATGAATTTGATTGTGTCTTATTAGTTGCCGGGTTACTGTTGCATGTTGGGCAGCTAATTTAAGGTTTTTATCTAAATTAGTAAGACTTTGCTCTACGTCTTCTGGAGTTCTTAGCGGGATATTTTCTGAACAATGAGTACTAAGATATTTTTTATATTTCAACCAATTTATGCTTGTACTAGTACTTGGTGACACGATATTTTGCTGGTTGAATATATAGACAATTGTCGGTGAATGATCAGAGGATAATTCAAGTGACGCTTCGACTTCGATTATTTCTCTTGAAATACCTTTAGTTACGCCAAAATCAATAACATCTGGTATTTTTTGATAATCAGTAGGCCAATAGGTGGGTTGTCCACTCGATATCACATTCAGACTCATTTTTGAAATTGTGTCAAACAAAACTCGACCTTTTGGAGTAATTAGTCTTGATCCCCAAAACGTATGTTTAGCGTTGTAGTCGCCTGATGCTATGAAACAGGGACCTAGTGATTTGAAGAAATCGCTGTATTGACTTTCTGATATTTGAAATCTAGGAGGTGAGTATATCGAGGAAATAACGAAGTTTTGATGAAATTCTTCAATACAGATGTTTGTTGCTAGAAGGTAGTCTTCACAAAAGTCACACAGTAAATGATGTTTGATTCGAGCCTTTATTAGTATTGGTGTACCACCACATGCTCTGCCACGCGGGTCTTTGGTGTCATATAAAATATAGCCATTTATTTTAAAAAAGCTATTTGTTGTTAAGTGAGTCTCTGCAACCAGCATGACATCAATTTGTTCCTTCTTTAGGAAGTACTCGAGTTCGTTTTTATGTTGGCGCAAGCCGTTTGCGTTCCAGAAACATATTTTTAAACAGTTCATGTTTTGTTGAGTAACGCCTGCAACATAGTAGATTGCATGCGTACCATTTCTTGCATCATGCTGCTCATAGAGCTCATAAAACTGTTTAACGAGTGCACTAATGTCTCGATGCTTGCTTCGAGACGATTAAAATTACCTGATGGTGTTTGTTGTTTAGGTTCTGGTTGCAAATTTGGCATAGAACTAGCTGTCAGTGTCGCTTTGTTCGCTGAAATATTATTGGATTTTAACATATCCGCGTATGAGACATGTTGGGTTGTTGGTTGAGCCAACTGAGGGAAATGCACATTTGCTCGATATTGTGGTTGCTTAGCAGGAGTATTTAATTTTTGAGATGACTTCCTTACTATGGAAAAAACTGGACAGCCTCTGTAGTTAGCAGTGTGGTTTCCACCGCAATTGCTACATTTTTAACAGTGGTGTCATTCCTAGGTTTATCACATTGGGCGGAACAATGTAACTCGCCACACACTACGCAAACTGGTGACAACTTACAATATGCCCTAGTATGGCCATATTCTTGACAATTTAAGCACTGGACGGGTCCTGAGCGTTTATGTGGTTCCTCCACTGTTATTTTGCGGTGTAATAGGTACTTCAAATTGTATATGGGGTGCGTTTCATTTTTCTTTAATTTGATGTCGCCTGGTTCCAGTTCAACTCGGAAAAGAGGTTGGGGCACCCGTTCTCTATTTCTAAGGTTATCTACATGTTTAACCTTAAATCCCGCTTTTTGGAGGCCAGCTAATATCTCCTTTGGATCCACATATGAATCTACCCCTTTAATGACTACCTGTAGACCTTTGCTGCTCTTGAGTTGGTAGGTATAAAAATTTTTTTTGCATTTTTCAAATTCATCTACTGTTTTACGGTAGCTGGTTTCGTCATTTGCTTGAATTTTAGTCTCGTTGATGTTACCACGTTTGACAGAAACCACATAGAATGAATTCTCCCCAATAACTGAAATTAATTTCTTGATAAGTTCGTTCGAGTTTTTCTCCCTTAAGAAAATTGGAGGAGGTTTCGACGATTTGGGTGTCGTTTTCGATTCGGTTGTTTCACTATCTAAAATAGCAAAACGATTGTGGGAATTTATACCGTTCGAATCCTTTTCCTTGTGGAACTTGGAAATTGGTGCTAATTGCGAGGATTTAGGGCTTCGTCCTCTTTTTAATACCGTCACGTATCGATCCATACCCACTTGCGTCTTGGGTTTTTGTGCACTTACCGTTATTGGTTTGGGCGTACTGATTTCAGGTGACGAGGATGTATTTGTATTTTTTTTATTGCCACTACTTAGCAACAACGGTGAACAAGAACGTGTTCGATAAATTGGCTCAGCATTTAAGAACGCATCAGTTTTTTTGTTTTCATTTATTTCAATGTTTTTTTCACTATTTGTATCCGCATTTAGTATAAAATATGCATTTCTCTGCTTATTTTCGCACTTTTCTCAGAAGGATTTAACGTAAAATTTGAGTGACTCATTAGAGAGCCCTCGTACTGTTTTTTTTGTTTTGTCTTATTATACACTTGATACTTCCGTTGCAAAAAAAATAAAAAAATTGAAAAGAAAAAAAAATACAACAACTTTGTTGTTTTGTGCAATCAGGTTTTATTGTTTTTGTCGTTTGTTTATTAAAATTCACACACTCACAAATTTTATTTGTAATAGGTATATTTATTTTGCGAGTTTAAAAAAAATACACGTCCGATTGATTTGACGATTGAAAGCAAACTGAAAAAAGCGACTTTTAAAAATAAGAAAAAGAAAACCGTATAATGAAGAAGTAACCCAAAAGTTAAAAAGAATCAGTAAAACTATTAAAAAAGCTTTAAGAGATTCAATAAACAATTTCTATGAAAATAATTTGAGTGGAATGCAACAAAACCCCAAAAGATGTTGGAGATTTCTTAATGAAACACTTGGAAGAACAGTAAAAAAATATATTCAAATTAAAGATGCTAATGGAGATTTTATTTCTGAAGATTCTTGTAAAGCTGAACTATTGAATAACTATTTCCTCCAATCTGTTGAAGACTTAAAGCTAAATATCGATCAATTTCCAAATGATACATGCAATTCCTTACGGACATTACTTCTTTGCAACCAAAGATTAAGTATTAAAGGTACAACCCAAGAAGAAGTGTATAATATAATATCAAATTTAAACCCGATAAAATGTGCTAGTCACGACAGTATATCTCCTAGAATTCTTGCTAGTTGTGCAAATGAAATTACACCTTTTTTAGTAAAACTATTTAACAAAATGACAAATCAGTCAACATATCCTGACATCTTGAAAATACACAAAGTTGTGGCGATACCAAAAGAAGCAAATGCGACTTCTGCTGACAGGTTCCGGCCAATTGCAGTTTTATCTGTCATCAATAACGTCTTTGAAAAAATTTTACACACACAAATTTTTAATTATTTTCAGAATGGAAATTTATTCAACGGATATCAGTATGGATTTAGAAAAGGATGTGGGACGGAAGAAGCTTTAATTAATGTTGTAAATTATATATGTCGTAGTTTGGATGAAGGATGCAGTGGAGTAGCTGGTATTTTCTTTGATTTCACAAAAGCTTTTGATCTTTTAGATCATGATATACTTATTAAAAAACTTAAATATTACGGAGTGTGGGGAAAAGAATTGGCTCTAATAAGAAGTTATCTAACAGGTCGTAAGCAGTTTGTCCAAATTAATAAGAGCAAAAGTTCTCTTCGTCTGATTAAACATGGAATACCCCAAGACAGTGTACTAGGACCACTGTTCTTCTTAATTTATTTAAATGATATTAAAAATCTTAATCTAACGGGAAAGCTGTACATTTATGCAGATGACATCTGCCTATTCTATCCGTATAAACATGAAACAGTTGCCAAAGCATACATGGAACGTGATGCTTCTTTATTGTTTGAATTTGCTAGAATTAACAAGTTGGTTTTAAACACTAGTAAAACGAAGGTTATCCGATTTAGGCCACACATTCGCCATGTAAATGAATTTAGTGTATACGTAAATGGAGAAAAAATTGTGGAAGTTAATTCCTTGAAGTATTTAGGTGTATATCTGCAGAGTAATCTTACATGGAATTTACACATCCGACATTTGAAAATAAAGACAGCCCAAGCTGTTGGCTTGTTGTATAAATTTAAAAACAAATTTAAAAAAGAAACAAAACTCTTGGTTTATAAAGCGCTGGTGCAAAGTCACTTTAACTATCTTGCAATTTTGTATGGATACAAGAACACCATTGAACTTAAATCTCTTCAAAGGGTACAGAATAAAGCACTGAAGGTAGTTGCGAACCTGCTTCTTACATACTGTACCATGTCATTATATAAAAATGTTTTTACCTCAATTTTCCCAATTCATGCATTGTATAAGTATCAACTATTGCTTTATATCTTTAAGTATGTCAATAATATTGGATATCACACTTTGTCCATTTTAAGAAACCAACACCCGTTTAATACGAGAAATAATAGAAACTTGTCAGTTGCTCGGTGCAGGTTGGAGATAACAAAGCAGAGGATTGAATATATGGGTAGTCGTGAGTTTAATGAATTACCTGAAAGTTTAAAAACAATAAGCCGAATCTCCTCCTATAAAAGCTTGTTAAAAAATTATATTCTAAATAGACTAGATAAACTTCTAACCTAAAATTAAGACCTTAGTTTTTTCATTTTTTATCTTTTCTAAATCATTTACTATTATTAATTATTGAGTCAATTTTTTTTTTTTAGTTTTATTATTGATATCATTTCTGATTAAAGTATATTTGTTTTTTATAAAATGTAAATTTTGCCAACTCACCTCTATAATGCCATTATGGCGCTGAGGTACTTATTTGTTAAATTCATGAATGAAAATAAATTGTTACAAAAAAAAAAAAAAAAAAAAAAAGTACCTGAAGAATCACGTACTAAAACTATTGCTGTTGCTAGTAGTACTTGGTCTGGAGATGATTTATCTCGATGCGAATGTGAAGCAGCAATTTGAAATGTTGTTGATGATGGTGATTGCTCTTGCAATGACAATAAATTTGCATTTGAAACAGGTTCGTTTGACCCTTTATGTAAAAGGGTATGATGTGCCTTTGAACAAATTTTGCATTTAAATTGAGAAGGACATTGTGCACAGCGATGTTTATTAGATAAACAATTTATACAAAACCCTTTTAATTAACAAATTCAAAACGACCGCATACATTATTTTCTTTGAAACGAGCACAAGAACTAATAAAATGATCCGAACTAGAACAAAAGATGCATGAATGTTTTGTTATTGAAAACGGAAAATTACGATTCTGTGAAGTCTTTTTTCCTTTATTTATTTTGTCAAAACTGCGATGATCATTCTGAATTGATGAACCTTTAAGAGATTCAAGAAATTGACAATGCCGTTCGAGAAGCATGTGGCAATCTTCCCAAGAGGTATTAATTGAAATTGCAATGATTCCTTCCATTTCTTTTGCGTTTCTTCATCCACCTTTTTCATGACCATGTATATGATCAGCGCATCTGCAATTTGCTGATGAGTGCCCAACGATTGTAGAGAGCCATAAAGCGCTGTAACATTATCGACAATACTACGAAGTTGTCGACAGTTTTTTCTCGTAATTGTAGGTAAATCAAAAATTGCTGTTACATTCTTTAAAAATATTAATGTATTGTTATCATAACGATCTGCCAAACGTTTCAGTGCTTTCGGATAATTTTCGTTTGTCACAGGAAAAGCTTTCACTGTTTCAAGTGCCTGACCTTGATGGCAATTTAATAAATGATTGAATTTTTGAATATTTAATTAGTGAATTCTGCTGACTTCTTTCTAGATTTCTACTCGCACTAGATTTCTGGCTGGGGGTATTTAAATCAAATTGAACCTGTCTTTCTTGTTTTCTCGGACTAGTGCTAAATGTGTCCTATGACATAACCTTCAGCAAAAATCTTATAAATCGTATAAATTTTAATTTCGGGGGGATTTTTTAAGTTTTCTCGATTCTAAAAATTTAATAAAACGCAAGAAAATTTTAATTTCAAAACATAAAAAAATGTATATAATCAAACACATGCAAGAATGAATATAAAAGATGGTATACATTTGAACAAAATAACATACATATAATTATATAATATTCAAGCAAATATTGTAAATAAATAAATGTTGTTAATATCCCATAAACCAATAAGTAAATAAAACTAATAAATTAAACTTTATTCTAATAAAAATTAATAATATAAAAACAAAAAATCAGTGAACGAAATGGGTAAAAAAACAACTATTAAATACGAGGGCTGCTCTATATATTTCTGGCCTAATAGTGAAAATGCGAATATTTATAATCAAAAATGGTTTTACTGTTTTTCAAGGTACCCTCCAGCATGATTTATACACTTTTGCATGCGCTCAAACCAGTTGTCGAAGCACTTTTTCCACTCCGATTGAGACACCTCTAAAACATGGTTTTTGAACACTTCAACAGCTTTTTCTGGCGACGAAAATCGTTGACCACGCATTTTTTTCTTGATGTGCGGAAACAAGAAGAAGTCATTAGGTGCCAAGTCAGGGCTGTACGGCGGATGACCCATTAATTCGACGTTTTGGCCGGTCAAAAACGCTCTGGTTTAAGCCGATGTGTGAGAGCTCGCATTGTCATGGTGAACAATGATTCGTCTTCTCTTGTTGGTTTTTCGAATTTCTCCGAAGACTTCAGGCAAGCAAATTGTAGTGTACCACTCAGAAGTGACCGTCCCACGTTGCTCAAGCGAAACAGTCGCCACATGACCAGTTTTGCCGAAGAAACAGGCAACCATTTGCTTCGAAGTGCTTCTTCTACGAACAACTTTCGTTGGATTTTGCTCGTCTTTGAAGACCCACACGGTCGATTGTTGTTTCGTTTCGGGCTCATACGCATAGATCTATGATTCGTCACCTGTGACGATCTTATAAACGTCTTTTGAAGCACCACAATCTTATTTTTCAACATTTCTTTGCACCAATCGACACGAGCCTTTTTTAAGCGACTTTCAAATTGTGCGGGATCCAACGAGAACAAACCTTTTTTACGGTCAGGTGTTCATGCAGTATCGAATGTATGCTGGTGGAAGAAATGTCCAAGGATGTCTCTATCTCTCGGTATGTCGCATGTCGATCTTGCATTATGAGTTTACGCACGGCATCAATGTTCTCTGGCACAACAGCCGTTTTTTGACGACCTTCACGTAATTCGTCTTTGAGCGAGCTTCGGCCACGATTAAATTCATTATACCAATTTTTCACAGTGCTATAGGATGGTGCTTCATCGCCATACAAAGATTTAAGATCATCAATGCACTCTTGTCGTGATAATCCACGTCGAAAGTTGTGAAAAATGATGGCACGAAAATGTTCACGAGTTAATTCCATTTCTTTCTATATTTATTTTTTCAAGTCACTGTAAACAACACAAATAATGGTCGTACGTCAAAACGTTTTGAGTACGATTATGCTTAAAAATGACAGAATTTCCAATGGAAATGTCAGATTGCACTTGGCAGCACTCAGTGTTGCCAGGCCAGAAATATATATAGCAGCCTCGTATAAAAAAAAATCTGAATAAAAGAAAGAAAATTTAAGAAAACAATAATAATAATAAAAAGAATTATAAATAAAAATATAAAATTATATAAATAAATTTTTAAACTTACTTTAAAAAATTAATAATACTCAATTTTTAAACAAATATCCTTTTACTACACAATTTTTTTTTTTCTCCAATAGGTTTTCGGAGAAGTAAAATAATAAATTCTAATGTTATTTGCGTGAAGCAATACCATTTTAAAATTAAAGATTTATTTAAGTATACCCCCTCTTACTCCTCAATGATGGGATAATAAAGAGTATATAATGATTACCTCTGATACTGCAGACCATTTTAACTCAAAACTATTACACAGGCGGCTATCAGTGACTATTTATTACAACACTTATTCACGTGTAAGCTGAAACTAACCGAAACTAACTAACAGAATAGAAAATGAAAATATACAATTAGCCTTTTATTTTTATATAAAGTTTTCTAAGCTACTGTTGTGTCTTCCACATGAATTGATCGAACTCCTTGCGTTCCCATAAATAAAATTCCAGCTTCCAAGTACTACCTTAATCAGATTCCTTTTTACACAAGGGCTGCTAAGAAAAGTATAACTTTACTTATAGGTTACCAACTCATTAGTTAGGCTATTTAGAAATATTATTCTATTGTCACATGACTAGCTGACTTCTCATGTGATTTGCTGCAGTTCCACACTATAATGCGATTTTTTACCTTGTTGCTTTGCAGTATTTAGGTGTTTTACACTCAATACAAAAACCCTCACCCAACCAGCATACATATGGCAGATGTAATGCCTTTATTCGCCGTCCCAACCTTGTCACAAATATGCTCCACCTACCACAATTTAATTTGTGAATCCATATCCTCTCGTACTCTTCCTTCCTTAGCTTACCATCATGCCTTTTCCCTTTTTAAATTAGTCCAAAATCATCATTTCGATCACATATTTATACACATTTTAGATTTAAAGAAAAAAAACTAAATCTTTTTTGTCTAACGAGAATACTTTTAGTTACTTTTAACTTTAGACAAACTAATTTTAGATGTAATATAAAAAACTCTTATGTACTTTGCTTATAATATAATACTCAAATTACTCCAATACTAACCCGTTTTATTTTAATTTACAGAAATGGATGTCCTGCAACAAATTTATCAACACGGTTTAATTCTATCCTAAAGGAGCTCCTTATGGCTAGTGAATATTTCGTATAAAATTTGTCAGGAATAAAAACAAACAAATAACACTCATATATATAAAATTTTTTTAGTTTTCTTGTTAAAATAAAACAGTTTAATTTATAGCTTTTTGGTTTCCTATTTCCGTTTTTCTCTTTTTGGATAAAATTTCCTTCATAATAGCTATACCCTCTCTCGGCTCTTTAACATAATAGATAAATAAATTAAAAGAAATATCTTTAACTTCCTTTAGGCGTTCTTTACGAGTACTAAATTATGAATAAAAAACAAATATTAACATTACCTTAACAACATACATATACAAAAACTGATATTTAATTTAATTTTACCTTATTTTAAACTGTTAAAAATGAACAGAAAATTTATTACAATTTAAAACTTGGTTTTATCTAATTTAAACCAGAACTAAATAGCCCTCTTCTGCAATGGCTTGTGGAAAGAAGCATTAAAGATTCGTTTCACGAATAATGCGCTCTATTAAAGGGAAATTTATTTCTCTTAATCAAAATAATTGGCAACGTCGGTTGAAATTTAAAAATTCGTACAGCGGTGATGCTGAAAATTTGACCTTTTCCACTTAAAGTATTTTTCAGGGGTAATCGCTGTGGTTTTGCGAAGTGTGAAAAAACAATTCGATAAAATATCAAAATTGTTTCATCTACCGGATATGTCAGGAATGGGGGAGCATAATTGATACGGTTTCGACTGTATACGGCTCTTTTTTGTAAATCGATAATGAGTCAGCAATTCCTTAAGTAGTAGTTGTCCACTTGGTAATGACAAGAATATATGCAATCTCTACATTAAAACGGGAGGAAATGTTTGATTACGAGAAGTTTCTGCTGTGGAGTGATTGTGAGGCAGCGCTAATGAGAGATACAAGCTGAAGAATATTTCACCCCAAAAACAAAGAATAATGTCAATTTCATACAGAATACTGACGTTTTCCCTTAACAGAAATCAACATCATGTTCGTCTCAGCTCTAACCACAACAAACATCTATTTTATAAATTATGAACATTTTGTTTATAGTTTTCCTTTCTCTGCAATGCCAGATAAAAAGATAATATTAATTTTGCCCCAGCTTTGTTTATAATCAGAAGCAAATATTGCCCATATATATTAGCGAGAACCTTATATAATTTATAACATATGAAATATTTCGGATGCTACCACTACAAAAAGAAAAAAAGAAAGTCTTATTATTATCGGTAAACCTAATACGAACTCCAAGATATAAAATCTCGTATGAATTACTATGAGATTTCGCCAGAATTTTGTGTTCTACTATCGCTTTTTAATCATCAATCAGATCGTGAAATATCTGGTTAGAGCTTGTCCAATACTGCAGAAAATTTCAATACGTTAAGTAGTTTGAGGAAAATATAAAAATAAAGATTTTCTCTTTTCTAATTAATTAAGGACTAAGTCAGTTTTAAAAGAAAAATATTGTTCCCTAACCATAGAAACACACTAAAGTCGGTTTCTCTTAGAAACTACTTTAATTTTAAAACTTGTTATTAACTTTTTTGATACTTTAGGCCAAAATAAAGTATGTTTCAAGTTCAACCGGCTTTAACTGGGTGACATATCAAATAAAGAAAATGTTTGCCCAAAATTTGTATAAAAATACAGTTAAATAGTTTATCCATCTCTGATCAGCTGCTAGAATTTTTTTTTATTAAAAAAAACAAATGTAAAAATAAATAAATTTGTTTACTCTGTTAAAAAAAATTTTAAATGAATTGATATCAACAGATATACTTGAAATGTAAGTTTAAATCATATAATTGTTTTGATAAAGTAGCTACTAAATCAGTTAAAAGCAAATGCAGGTAGTTTTTAATTTAAACCTACTTTTACCTATAAAATACACTTTCAAGTATCTATAGTACTCAAAACGCGCACCTGTACTTTGGAACGTATGTGCTGTTTCTGTATTACAAGCGAGCGATTCGTCTGGAAAATTTGTATAGGAATCACTCAAAAAATTGAGTGTTTTTCATACAAATTTTTTAGACGAGTCGCTTGCTTGTTATACAGCAACAGCACATTAGTTTTTTTTAAAGATGTTATCTAACAGTGCGGCGTAATATTAAATAATCACCTCTATCGTGTTTGGCGTATTTCTACTACGACAATTTTCTAAAGTGCTGTTTCCATATTACAAACGATCAACTCGTCTGATAAATTTGTATGAAAAGCACTCAGTTTTTTGAGTCATTTCCATACAAGTTTTTCAGACGAGCAGAACGCTTGTAATACAGAAACAGCACATAATAGATTAATGATAACTGTTACGAACTATATTGATGCTATTACAAAACTTAAAAAAACGCCGAGTTTTTGCTACGAAAAAGCTAAGCACGATAAGCGTGAATAGAAAATAAAAAGAAAATAATATTTCTATTTTATTACTGACTTAGTGCTTAATAAAATATTATTATAAAGGTGAAATAAACATTCACCCCTATTCTTTTTGGCGGCGTACAGTGGTGTGAAATACAAAAAAAAAATGGAATTTAAGTCTGGAACTTCTTTACAAACTTTTTGCCTATTACATTTGAATACACCCTGCTTCAGTACAGGGTAGTACCAGAGGGCTTCAAAGTAGGTGACCTCAAATTTGAAAAATGTTTCAGTACTTAAAACTTTATCAAAAGTGAACCGATTTAAAAAATTTTTAATTTTTAGTATTTAACATAGATAGATAAAGAAAAAGAAACGTGCCTGGAATTTGCATGGTACTTTTAGAGAAATTCGACTTTTAGATTTAAAATATAAAGTTTTTAGCTTGGCATTTTTGAGTTTTTCACCTTAAGTTTTTTTAAACTATATGATATGACTATTTTTAAAACAAATTTAGAAAACTAATACTGAAATAACTTGTAAAAATTTTCTTCTTTGACTTTATTATGTTAGTGGTAATAATTTTTTTAATTTGAAATTTCATAAAATGTTTAAAAACGTGAAATTTTGTTCAAAAATTACCTTCAACTTTTTTAAAGATTTTAACATTATTTTTTAGCAAACTTATGACATTTTTTCCTCTTTCTTTAAAGCCTTGGGTAATCCATCTTACGTCTTTTTAAAAAATTCTTGTGAAGCACCCTACAATCAACATTGTTCAAATATGGGTAAGTTTTTAACAGAAATTTAATTGTTCGAGATTGTAAAAAAAATTGGTCGCGGTTTTTCATTCCTTTTATAAGCAACTATTATAGTACGATTGATTTTCAGCAGTTTGTAAAATTTTGTAGATATACTGCGCATAAATGGAGTCTAGGGAGGCGATTGAAGAAAATATTAAAATTTTCGGGAAGAAAATTTTTTATCTACAAAACAAAATTAATATTTTTATTTATTGTTTGCAAAAATTTTCATTGATTTTTCGACATAGTTTAGAAAAAGGTGCTATTGGAAACAGCATGATAGGTCCTTCGAGGCAGCGGGCAAAACACCACGCCTACCTTTAATTTTCTCATATCATTTAGAGCAATGAGCTAACTCTAGTCAAAAATATGGGCCGGAAGAAAATTAAAAAATACGCAAAAAAACGTGACAAATTTGAGCTCGCCCATATATATCCATATACGTATCGTTTAACAGCTTTTAAAGAGATCTTTAAGGAAATACATAAGCCACTTAAGGGTGGCATGGTCTGTTACTATGGCGAAAGGCATCATTTTGATGTAGGGACGAAATTTCTTTACAGCCGCCAAAGATTCTTTTTCTGTTGCACTATAGTTTTTCTGACAGGCATTTAATTTTTGGCTGTAAAATGCAATCGGATGCTCTTCACCACTCAGTTAGCTGATACAAAACAGCAACTATTCCGTAGTCGCACGCATCGCACTGGAACCAAAACCTTTAGTAAAACTTGATAATACCGCTTTTTTAAGGTTTTCAAATGCATCTATTGCTTCCGGGGTCATTTCAAACTTTTTAGCTTCTCTTAAGGTATCAGTTAGGGGAGCTGATATGGTAGCAAAGTCTTTTATAAACCGCCGATACTAGTCGGCCGTTCATGAAAAGCTGCGCACCTTCCGGGGAGACTTTGGTACCCTTATTTCTTTAATCGCGCGAACTTTGTCCGGATCTGTTTTTAGGTTCCCGCCGCCGATTCTGAAACCCAAATATTTTAATTATTGGGAGCAAAATTTGGATTTCTGTGGGCTTATTGTAAGTTTTGCTTTTTCCAGACACCCAGCAACCTCTTCTAAGATTTTTTAGTGCTTATTAAAACAGTCGGATATCACCAACAGATTGTCTAGATAAATGAACACGTTTTCTTTGAGCTTTTACGGAATAACTTTGTTCATTAAATGTCACAGACGCTAGGCCGCGTTGCAAGGCCCGAATGGCATTACGCGAAATTGGAAGAGTGGCCGACCTGCTATGGTAAATACTGTATAGGACCTACACACTCTTCAAGCTCGATCTGCCAGAACGCAAACTTCAAATCTACACTACTTATAAGTTTTATCGATTCTTTCTAAGATGCCATATATATTTTGCCAAGAATATGCACCTTTAACTGTGATTTTATTAAGCTTACTGGCGTCTAGAAAAAACTTATTTTCCCTGGTTTTCTGACTACTGTGGCTCTATTTGACCAAGGACTTTTGCTTTCCCCTATGACGTTTAATAAAAGCACGTTATCTATTTCTTTATACATGATTTTCTACACAGCTGGAGATAAAGGATAGTGTTGGTCCTTAAAAGACATTGCACAATCTATTAGTTTTATATTATGCTGCTCCAGAGATGTAAAACCTAATTCCTTTTTTTCAAATGCGGGAAACAAGTTAATGATCTTACTTAATTTTTGTTGTTGTTCTTCACTAAGAACATCAGGATTTGACTTGTGATTAGTTACCTGAAAATCTTCCTGTATTTTCTGCATGCTCATTTCTCCAACTTCAAAAATCTCAGGGGCCAAATAAATAATATAAAACAAGTAAGCTTCTTTTTCTAAATCTGGGCATAAGTAAAACAATATTTTTCTAGCTTTATCCTTAAAAACAATATCTAATTCTACTGTAACTATGCTCTCTACCATCAGCCATTAAAATTACGGAAAATATTGGCTTTAGGCTAACACCTAATTTCTTTATTATTTCTCCTGTGTCAAGTAATCCCTTAACACACGGGGTTCCTATACAAATATCTGCAAAGACACGAGGATCGCTATACTTATCCGCAATTCTTATAGCTTCAATTACTAGTTTTCGTTTCTTTCTTCTTTCTGCAAACTTGTATCTTAATTCTCTTATACGATTGATATCGGTTTTATTATGGCTAGGGCTTCAATAAAAATTCGGTTTTTTACTTTTTCATAACTGATTTTTCGTTCTTCAAGTGTATATTTATGACGCAAATAGGGAATGAAAGCATTAAAGTTTTTTACATGTTTTGCGAGTTACGTGCAATTTTTCCTAATTAATACTGGTTTGCAGGCAGTTTGTCCATTGAACGATGGTTTCCTGCTGCTACCACGCCCCTGGAGTAGTTTTTTGAATGGCAATGGGTACATCCGGTTTACAGCATCGACAACGGAACAATGCCCTCTCAGTCGATGGGCAATCCATAAACATATGTCGATGCTGTCGACAATGCCAGCGAATGAGTGGGTTTCTTAAGGTTTGATTTTATTTTATACCGCTTCTATTGCATCTACCTCTTCACAATGTTCAGGAGACTCTACAATCACACCAGCAACTTTTTCAAAAATTTCATTAACCTGTCTGGAATATCGATTTGCCGGGACAGAAGATGACATATTTTTATGGTTTTTCGGTAAAATATTTTTTCTGCCTCGACACATTCCTGTCTCAATTCCTTCACCGAGTTTACAGCTATTGGATAAACACGACCTCTGACATCATCCCTAAGATTTTTTTGATTATCTTGATCATTTGTTTTTCAGGCATCTGAGTCATAACAAAGATAAATGAATCAATCCCCTCGCCCGGCTCTTGTTTTCTTTCAACGATGTCAATCAAAATTCTGAAGCTTGACCTGTATTGTTATAATAAAGCTTCTTTCAGAGCTGTCCATTCAATGACATAATTCGTTTTATTGAACAACCAATACCATTTTTCAGCAACTCCTTTGACGAAAAGATGAAAGTTATCTAGAACTTCACCTCACGCTACATTATACTGTTGCTGTAAATGTTCAACCCGGAAAACAAAATCTTCTACCGCGAGCTCGCTGGTGTTGCCATCAAACTCCAGTCGCCATTTGTAATACGTATATGTTGGTAGCTTTTGGAACGACCAGACTCAGCATTTTCTACAGAATCTCTTGATGAGTTGTTGGAACTCATATAAGAAACATGAAGGCTAAAGCTTATGTGAATAACTAATGTTATTTAATTTGTCTATTATTGGAAAATATACTGCTAATAAAATAATTATTCTGCTAAGCCTTTGCAAAAGTCCTTCTCAATTTCAAAAAATCCACAGGCAATTGATCTGTTTCCTTGCATTTTGCTGAAAAGAATGTCACCATGAAATTTTAACCTAAAATTACTTCTTATCCACCTAACATTTTTATTTAGATGATATATGTATGAATTCCACTACTACAATCAGAGTAATCAAAAGAATGATAAAATTTTACATTTGCTACAAAAAGAAAAGAGGATTTTTTCGGGGGAAATTATTCACGATTGCAAAAATGTGGAATGTAAAAAATTATATGGAAAATAATGGACTATAGGAGTGATTATAAATTAGAAATAGAGATCTCATGATTTTTGCAAGGGCGTGATGTTAAACCATCATATAAAAAAAAAAAATACAAATAAAACTTTCTAAACGAGTTTGTTTTTAAAAACAAACTAAAACACTTCATAAAGATGTAAGATTTCCTTTAACTTATTTTGATATTCCACATGGGCGTGATACTTTCCATACAAAGTAAAAATTTATCATCGTATTTCTTGGTAGCTTTAACAGGTAGTATATTGGAATTTCGTTCAAGTAACTTTTTTATTACTATACATAATGCAGCAAAATACTAGCTGGATTGGTACCGTGGGCGCGGTGTCTTCCCCACAAGGTACAAAATTATTACCGCGTAGAAAGAGAATTATAATAGGTACTATCTAGAAATTTTGCACCAGTAACGCTAATATATGAATGTAGTTAAGCCAAACACAGATTGAATGGTAGCAGTAGGCGTGGTACTTATAACAAGTAGAGTCAGTGTTGCCAGAACTTTAATGTGTAACATCTGCGAAATGCAACAATATTTCGCGAAAAAATCTGCAAAATCTGTACCTTATTTTAAAAATCTTCAATAAAATTTTTGCTTTATTTTAAAATGATAATTTATTTATATCCGAAAATTTATGAAAATAATAAAAAAAAACCAAACACAATACAATTTCGTTTAGTACTTAGCAGGAATTGTTTTTGCCTGCAGAATAAATAAATGAAGTTAAAGTTACTTACTTACATATGTAAAAGTTCTATGAAGCTCTGTACCGACGCACTGTGGTCAATATTTTGAGATAGCGGCCAAAACTACTTTTGGTTTTTGTTCTCCGATTTTAAAGTTATTAGACTCATATGAAAGTAGACAGTAGTAAACCTCGGGAGCCAAAAAATTAGAACTCTATTTCAACTATTTCACTGAGACCAGGGTGGTCCAAAATGGGCTTTTTCAGAATTTAGTAAATTTATGATATTTTTAGTTAATTTTTAAAGTTTAAATGATCATAACTTTTTTGTTTTTCAAGATTTTTGGACAAAATAAATTTTGTGTTGTAACTTAACTTATTTCCTATTACTGGTAAAAAATTGAAGCTCCACTGTTTTCAGAACAATTTAAATATTTTTCTCGGAAATTTCCTACTTCATAGAGCACAACTCCTGTGAGTCAAGCTGAGTCAAAACACAAATTTACTATTTTGTAGTCCTAACTCTCCCCTACATTCCTATATATACATGTCCATGCATCGGGACTGCACTTTTTGAGCTACAGCAATTTTTCTGACCCAAGGTAAGATATTCGGTACAAATGAACGTCATATTTTTTGAGAAGTTATTTGTATGTGAAAGTGGCTATTATGCATATATTTTGATGAAATTTTGTACAAGAGTTCTTATTGATCCAAAAAATAATTCTGTTGAAATTAGGAGAAGTTGGCCCATATTTGGACCTAGTCCACATAGAAGGGTGTATCAAAATTTTGACAAAAATCACAATAGAACTCCCAAATTATGCTGTATCTAGCAATTAATTTGGAAAAGGTAAAAAATGATTTTATTGCCATCTAATATTACATAACTTAAATACCTGAAAATTGCAAATAAATTTAAAACCAATGGAAATAACAGGTAAAACGAAGTACCTGTTATATTATTACCAGTACCTGTTAACTCTCAAATTATGTGGTATCTAGCAGTTCATTTGGAAGAGGTAAAAAATGATTTTATTGCCATCTAATATTATACAACTTAAATACCTAAAATTTGCAAATAAATTTAAAACCAATGGAAATAACTGGTAAAACGAAGTACCTGGAAAAAAAGATCATGTTGAAACTTCGAGCAATAGTATATTAATCCATGCATTCATTTTTTTTCTTCATTATTGTTTCAACAATGGCTAAATTCAGTTATAGTGTTCTATCTGATATATATTTTGAACGGAAAGATGAAAACGACATTATTTTACATATAATGAATAATCCATTCTTCAAAATATGCGACAAGCAAGAAATTAAAATTCATAACTTAAAAATAAAAAACTTTTTAAATACTTTAAGAAAACGGTGCAATCAATGTTCCAGAAACAAGAAATTGTTTTACTCACGCAACCAAGAATGGCTAAGAAATAAACTTATTTTTAAAAAGCCATCAGTAACTACCACGGAAACTGGAAAAGGTGGTCGACCAGCAAAGCCAATTGATAATTGTAGTGAAAGATCACGAAGACGCAAGCTTAAACATATCAATGAAGAAGTTTCTTGTAGCATCATAAAGGATTCATTTCTGCATCAAATTCAACCATCGAAAACTAAAAAGAGTAAAATTGCTATCATTAAAAAAATAGTGGAAGCAAGCCCCAGACGCACAAAAAGGATTTTAAAAAGTATGCCGACACCCACTGAAGAAAATAAATTTACTCCAGAAGAAGCATTTGCACTATTTTTGGATTTGAAAATGACTAAAAACCAATATACAGAATTGCGGAAGCGAACCAATGAAAAAAATTGTGGAATTTTTCCATCATATCGAGATATAGTTTCTGCCAAAAAAGATTGCTTACCTTCACCAACTGCTATTAGTGTAACTTCAAGTTCAGCAGAAATAAAATTGCAGGATCTTCTTGAACACACTGCAGAACGATTACTAAAGACATTTGATGCTGACTATTTAAAGAAGTTTAAATAGCGATAGGTCCTCTGGCCAGAAACAATACAAACAATGTAATGCGGAAAATTCATCAGATGCCAATTTATTCATGATTTCTTTCGTTCCATTACGTTTAACAAAAACATTTATTGGTTCAGAGCCGTCAACTAGTAGAGCTGCAGAGATAGATGTATGGAAGAATGAAATTCCATCGTCAACAAAATTTTGTAGACCAATAAAGTTTGCTTACAAAAAAGAAACTAAAGATGTCATAACTGAAGAAGTTGGCAAAATAAGAGATGAAATTAAGGAACTTAAACCCGTGATATTTGAATTTAATGATCAATGCATCGAAGTTAACTTTAAAATGTCACTTACAATGATCGATGGAAAAGTTGCACAAGCTTTAACCGAAACAAAGTCTTCGTCAAGCTGCACCATATGCCAAAACACATCAAGTCAATTGAGCCAACCACCAACACAAGACGATAGTTTTACTGAAGCATATGAATTTAGAATGTCACCTCTTCATGCTAGAATTCGTTTTATGGAGCATATTCTTAAATTGGGATACGATTTGGAATTTGGCCCGTTAGGCGAAACAGTGAGAAACAACAAAGAAAATTTGGAAAAAAGAAAGCAAAAAAAAAAGATATTCAAGAAAAATACCGTGAGATAGGCCTTATAATTGAGCAGCCAAAGCAAGGAGAAGGAAATTGTAATGATGAAAACACAGCAAGGAGATTTTTTTCCGATCCAGAAACTGCAGCTTCTATAACTGGAGTAGATTATGATTTAATACGACGATTCCAAATCATATTAGAAGTTATAGCATGTAGCAAAAAGATAGATGCAAAAAAATTGGTCAGTATGCTAATGAGACAGCAACCCTTTATAACCAAAAATATTCTTGGAGACATATGCCAACCACAGTTCACAAAATTTTGTTCCATGGGGAACAAATAATTCAGCACAATATGCTTCCAATAGGAGATCTCTCAGAAGAAGCGCAAGAAAAAAGGAACAAAGACTACAGATTCTTTCGCGAGCACAATACAAGAAAAATTTCCAGATATTGTACTAATGAATATCTTATTAATATTTTGTTGTGCACATCAGACCCGTATATGTCCAGTATTCGACAAAAATGGAAATCAACCTCATTAGAGTTAGATGAAGAAGCTAAACAACTACTGCAAAATGAAAATCAAAGCTATTTGGAAGAAATTTTTACTAATATTGTTTAATTAATACTAGTTTAAAGATTATAATTTGTTTCTAATTTTAGTATAAATTTTTATTAATACATTTAAATAAAATATATGTGCACTTTAAATCAATAGTAAAAGTTTACTAAAAATTTTATCGATGTTGTGTTCTGTATATAATATATCCAAATGGTATTGATATTGTTGGGAATTTCAGTATTATTTTTCAGTTTAATCCTCACAAGAATTAGCTTTCTTCCAAAAAAAAAACCTACCTTTGGCCCCTGTGAATATTGAGACTAAATAAATGTCAGGGGCCAAATGTTGGCATTTTCTGACCAAAATTAAGTTTAGGAATAATAAATAAGTATTGGTTGTAAAATACGATTGAGGAAAATAAGAAATTATAAAAAATACCTATTTAAAATGTAAAAATATTCAACTTTTACATGGAAACTCAACAAAAAATTAAAATGCATTTTTAACTCCACATTACTTACGTTCCTATCGGTCGATTTTTACGTTTGAACACTCAAATTGAAGCTTAAAGTCCCTCCTATTGAACAAAACAAATTGCATAAAAAAATACCAATCCGGTCAAAAGTTATAGAGTTTTGACCGCTATCTCGCGAAATTGACCACTGTGCGACGGTTGTGAGGTCTTACAATATTGTCAGACCTAACAATTTACTAACAATGACAAGGCAAATAAAAATTGTAAACACAATCAAAATAAAATACGTTACAAAATACGTAGATGACTTTTTGGCTGTAATTAACATTAACGACAAAGATGAGATTCTGAACACACTAAATAGATATCATCCGAAAATTAAGTTTACAATTGAAACGGAAAAAGAAAACAAAATTGCATTTCTTGATACAATATTACATAGAAAAAACAATAGAATAATTATGGATTGGTATACAAAAGATATATCATCAGGCCGAATCATAAACTACAACAGTACACAACCAAAATCACAAATAATAAATACAGCAAGGAATTTTATAAATAGAGTGCTTGAAATAAGTGACCCACTATTCCATAGTAAAAATATTAAAAAAATTATAAAAATATTAAAAGACAATAGCTTTCCCATATTCTTAATTAATTTATTACTGAAAACTCATAAACATAAACAAAATATCAACAGTGACAATCACAACAAGAAAGAAGAACAATTTTACAGCATCAAATATGTACCTGTCCTGACCGACAATAATAACATAAAAAACATAATAACAAAACTACCATTAACCTGGCATATAAACTAAACAGAACATTAAGTACAATTTTTACAAATACAAAAACCCCAATCGACAAATTACAACAAAATAATGTAGTATATGAAATCCCATGCAAAGGTAATAATAATAACAGCTGTAATCTTGTTTACATTGGTACAACAAAAAGAAGTTTGGAAACGAGAATGTATGCACACAAAGCAGACATAAATAAAAAGAAAGAAAGCACTGCATTATCAAAGCACATAACACAAACAAAACATGTACCAGATTTTGGCAACACAAAAAATATTAAACAAGGAAAGTAATGAAAGAAAACGATACACAACAGAAAGTTTACGAATACAAGAAAAAATAAACAGAACTATGAACAAAAAGGAAGATACAGACAATTTAAGCGCGATATACAGTGTTGTCATTAGAAACAAATAAAATCTAAATAATTTTCGTAAAATTTAAAAATCAGGAACAATAACTATCTAAAATCATTAAAATCATGTCTACATTATAAGTAAAATGTAAGTTTTTACCGTATGTATAGATAATAATTGTAATATACTGATGTTTTTTAAATAAATGTTAAAAAATAGACAAATCCCCTGAAAAAGTGAACAAAAAATCACGAAACGTCGGGAGAAAATATGTAATAAAAAATGCTTTTTTATTGACATAGAGAATGTTAGGCCTAACAAGCTTAAAATTGAAACAGAAAAAGAATGAGATATTTTTTAAAGATAAAGCTAGAAAAATATTGTTTTACTTATGCCCAGATTTAAAAAAGGAAGCTTACTTATTTTATACTATTTATTTGGCCCCTGAGATTTTTTAAGTTGAAGAAATGAGCATGCAGAAAATACAGGAAGATTTTCAGGTAACTAATCACAAGTCAAATCCTGATGTTCTTAGCGAAGAACAACAGCAAAAGTTAAATAAGATCATTAACTTGTTTCCCGCATTTAAAAAAAAAGGAATTAGGTTGTACATCTCTGGAGCAACATAATATAAAATTAATAGATCGTGCGATGTCTTTTAAGGACCGATACTAATCTTTATCTCCAGCTGTGTAGGAAATCATGTATAAAGAAATAGATAACTTGCTTTTATTAAACGTCATAGAGGAAAGCAAAAGTCCTTGGTCAAATAGAGCCACAGTAGTCAGAAAATCAGGGAAAATAGGTTTTTTTCTAGACGCCAGTAAGCTTAAAAAAATCACAGTTAAAGATGCATATCATTTGCAAAATATATATGGCATCTTAGAAAGAATCGATAAAACTTATAAGTAGTGTAGATTTGAAGTTTGCTTTCTGGCAGATAGAGCTTGAAGAAGAGTGTAGGTCCTTTACAGTATTTACCAGAGCAGGTCGGCCACTCTACCAATTTCGCGTAATGCCATTCGGGCCTTGCAACGCGGCCTAGCATCTGTGATATTTAATGAACAAAGTTATTCCGTAAAAGCTCAAAGAAAAACGTGTTTATTTATCTAGACGATCTGTTGGTGATATCCAACTGTTTTAATAAGCACTAAGAAATCTTAGAAGAGGTTGCTGGGTGTCTGGAAAAAGCAAAACTTACAACAAGCCTACAGAATCCCAATTTTGCTCCCAACAATTTAAATATTTGGGTTTCATTATCGGCGGGGGGAACCTAAAAACAGATCCGGACAAAGTTCGTGCGGTTAAAGAAATAAGGGTACCAAAGTCTCCCCGGAAGGTGCGCAGCTTTTCATGAACGGCCGACTTGTATCGGCGGTTTATAAAAACTTTGCTGCCATATCAGCTCCCTTAACTGATACCTTAAGAGAAGTTAAAAAGTTTGAAATGACCCCGTGTTGGAGTTGTTTTGTAAGCAAGAAAAACACTTTGATTTATTTATTTTATAATTTTATTTATTTATATATAACCTGCAGGGTTCCGTAGGAATTCCAGGCTATTATCTATATTAATTTTATTTATTTATAACCTGCAGGGTCCCGTAGGAATTTCAGGTTATAAGTGTTTGTTCTTACTTCTCGTTTACAACTCTCGTTTTAATAATTATTCATTACTATTTATACTAAATTCTTAACGCTAAAAATGCTGATTAAACAAAAACAGCATTTCTTAAAAATAAATAATTTAAATACTTAATTTTAAATTAACTTATAAACAAAGTTTAACTAAATAAAGTGCTGACTGCCAAAAAGATTTATATTACATTAGTACACATTTATTAATTTTGATTACCTTATAACTAGATTTTAAAAATACGAGGGTGCCTCTCAACATCCCTCCCCCCTTATCGGAAACTTCGTCGCTGCGTCGCTGCAGTTAGAGAGCTAACGTTCGTATATGAAGGATGCGTCTTTTGCTGCTTATTTTAGGTGCCTTGTTTTGTGTTATGTCACCTTCTTTCCGGAAAACTAACTGGATTTGTATAAATTGGTGAGGCTATAGTTGTATTTGATTTGTTTTTCTCAACTCGGAAAGCTTCAAAGCATAGCCGTACTTGGAATTAATTCTTCTCCTTAGTTTCTTTTTCTGTTTGTTGTATTAGCTCCTGATCTTCTTTAATTGTTAAAAAGTCACGTCCTAAACGTTGTCGCTTCTTTTTTAATAATTCCTTTTTAGCCGTATGTGTAATACTCATGTTTTTAAATTCTGCAAAATAGCCAACATCTTGTGACACCTTCAAATTATTTGGATCACATATATCATGATCATCTTTTCGTACAACCAACTCATGCGAATATGGACAATCAATGTTGGTCTGAAATAGACTGCATCTGTTATGGTCGGCCCTTTATAGCCAACCAATTCAACTTCGGGAAAAGTTTTAGTATTTCTTTTAAAGCCAATGCCATTCAAAGAACCATGTGTACCATGCATATCGGACTTGTATCGAAACGAAATTTTTCCACCTGCTGCTTTCTTATGCACAAACTTGATTCATATTCATATTTCATCTGCGTATTCGGAGGTGTTGTCATAAAGGTGGCGGTTGTGTTGCCTCTACTACATTTTGCAGTGGTTAAAAGAAGCTTTAATCACACTTGTGACTTGTGGCAAATCTTCAGGCAAAAAAAAATCGTAGATCGTGACCACAACAAAAAAACTTCGTTCTGGATCATAAGGTGCTTTTTGGATAAGATTCAGCATCTGCTAATGATAGATTTAATCAAATAAAGTGAGGAAAATCATAATTGAGATTTTTGAATGTGTTTCATCCACTTTAGAAACAATAAAGCCCTCTAAGTAAAAAAAAAATTTTTTTATTTTATTGCACTACTCCGTTGGGGGCTGGACAATATGAGTCCATGATGTTAGTTGACACGTAAAGGTTTCGCTTATTGTGTTGGAGAACACGACACGTAATCCCAGTTTATTTTAAAATTTTAAAACTAAAAAATACTAAAATTCCCAAAACCCATCTTTTTCAAATTGTTAACAAAAACACAAAAGTCTTAATTTAAAATTGTTTACAAAAAATTATATTGGTATTAAATTATTTACAATAATATATAAGGGTTTTGGTATTTTAATGCTATAATTTAAACATAAAAAACATTACTCTTCCTTTGTTTGCTACTCTTACAAAAATTTTTTTTTTGTTTTTGCTACTTCTAAAACAACATAAAAAACTTATAAATATTTTATATGTTGTGGTTGTAAGTATTTATGAATCTTTTTTTATTTTATATATGTATATATATTTTTTGTTGTTGTTTTTTTTTTTTTTTTGTTACCAAGCAAGCATTTTAATGCCTATTTAGCTTGTTCATATTCATATTGGATTTTCAAAACATTAATCCAAACCTCTGAATCAGGCGTTTTCCAATATATATCTTTATACACCTATATATGTGTATACATATAAACACAAATATACGTGCATATATATGTGTATACATACACATATAAATATTTATTTATAA
This sequence comes from Gymnosoma rotundatum, assembly GCA_916610165.2. NCBI lineage: Eukaryota > Metazoa > Arthropoda > Insecta > Diptera > Tachinidae > Gymnosoma > Gymnosoma rotundatum. The sequence continues at coordinate 58,764,626 of OU744339.1, forward strand.
GTTGGCTATTTAACGAATAGTTGTAACTTAATGTTTGTTTGGTGAAACACAAAAAACCCAAAATAAACACAAAAGTATGTTAATAATTGTATATACATATATATATATATATATATATATATATATATATATATATATATATATATATATATATATATACATGCTATAATGTTTACGTTTAATGCTGAGAGTAGCACTTTTGAAAATATTAATCTTTTTTTTTTTTTTGTTTATGGAATTTAAATTAATACATAAAATTATTATCGTCAGGCCAGTGACACAAAAAAGAGTGTTGCGTATGCAAAAATGCAGTGAATAATTTACAAAAACAACAGCAAGAATAAAAAAAGTGCACAAGAAATCAGACACAAAAATTTTAAACAAAAAATACATTTTTACTCAAATTTCAAATTAACAAAACATTTGCTGCTTAAAATAAATCAGTGTTTAAAAATGTTAAACAAGGAATATTTTTTTTTTGTTTAAAACAAGCTTCACGCTATAAAATAAGTACTTTAAAACATTTGCAATGAAATATCAAAAGTACAGTACAAAATGTGGTGCTTAAACGTTAAAAATTGTTTGTTAATTTGAAATGTTCCAAGTGAGATTTTGTAAAAATGTCAATTAATTTCAAAAATTAAAGGCATATTTTTCAAGAAGACTCAAATTTAATTCAAAACATTTGCAAAAAAAGAATGTGAAAATACAGGTGCATAAAAATTTTGCAGAATATATTTTTTCTCTTAACAATTCAATAAAATGAATTAGCAACCGAAAATGGATTTATCACATTTTCTTTCTTTTTGTGTCATGCGTTTTACTTTTCCTTTAAAAAAAAAAACTTACTGTGGCCTTTTTTCATTTTAATTCAGTTTGTTATTATCATCTTTTACTGCCTTTTTCTTAGTTTTTTCACAATATTTACCTTTAGCTGAAATTGTGTCTATGTTAGAACTAACTTCATCCATTATAGGCCATTATATATTACTGTTTTTTACGACAATTGTAGCAGTTTTGTGCTAATAAATAATTTTCGATGTAAATTTTCCTTAGTCAGGAGCTCCTCCTTTAAAAAAAAAAACTTTAGTGCAGGGTGCGTATTTAGACTTCAATTTAAAATTTTTACTTTTCTTATGTGACCCTTTATTTTTTTTTATTTTGTTCATATAATGTTTTTTTTGCTGATATTTTCTTATACTTTAATCTCATAACCCTTCTGGTTTTTCCCTATTTTTTCATATATTCTTCTACCGTTATTTTAACTCGTTTTCCTTTATGTTTCTTCACAAATTATTTTTTAATTTTTTTTTATAATTCCTTGTTTTTTTTCCCTTTTTGACTTTATATTTTCATACTATTCATTCATGTTCGTTAATATTCTTGCATTATTTCCCTTATATGACCCTGTCGTCTTTTTCCTCCTTTTTATTTACTTATATATTTTATCCTTTATCGTCCCGTAGCTTTGGTTTCGAGCCAAAGTATCTAGGATCAGAAATTGGGTGGCTGATACACTTTGTAGCGTATTATACGATTTTCTCTTACTATATTACCTTTTTTTCTCTCTCTTTAATCTCATCAACCTTTGTTCAATTTTGCCTATTTGCTGCTACCCTTTCATATTTTACCTCGAAATGTTTCTTCGCATACCCATACCATGGCACTTGCCGTCAGTTGAAATCGTATCGAATTTTCGATGTTTCAGGCAAATTACCGATGACGGTGTTGTAAAGTAACTAAATCTGTGTTTTATGAGTAACTCACTTGTACTTCCGCTTAAATCCTTTGTTGCTTTAGTATCGAGCCAAGATAACTAGAAAATAAATGGAGTAACTGATACTCTTTAAACTCAACAGAAGAAAAAAATAATCCTTACAAAAAATTACCCTTTTTAATTATTCGCAATCTAACCCTTTGCACCCTGCCACCTTTTATAAATTCTTTATTTTACTGGTTTTATCAAATTATTATGATAAACCTTGTCGGAGTTCCTTTGTCGTATTCTTACATTGACAGGTGTGGGTATTCCCGTGACTTCATAGGGACCCAACCATATAGGTGAAAATTTATTTTTTCGCGCCTGGTTTTTTAGCCACACCATTTGTCCGGTCTTAAACTGTCTAGTCTTAGTGCCCTTTTCATAATATTTTTTTGATTTTTCTTTTGCCCTAACCTGGTTCTGTCTCACCACTTCATAACTTCGTTGAATTTGGTATTTAAGGATTTTGCTGAAGTCATCTATGTTATAGAGAGGTGCTGGCTGCTTTTTTAACCTGACAGGTATTTCAAATTCGAATCCGTACAGTACCTTGTTGGGTGTTTGCTCAGTAGACGAATGTCTTGTGTTATTGTGTACATGCATGGCATGATGCAGCAAATCATCCCAATTAGTTCCGTCAAGTTTCACAAAACTTCATAAATACTCTGCAAGAGGTCTATGGGTCCTTTCCAGGGATCCATTGGATTGAGGATGATATGGAGTTGTATATATGTTTTTTACTCCAAGCAATTTGCAAACTTCCTTGAACAATTTCGAATTAAAGTTGCTTCCATTATCTGTCACGAGAACTTTGGGGATAAAAAATCGGGAAATTATTTCTCTAAAGAACTGCCTTGCTACTGTTGCCGCTTCCATGTCTGGAATTGCTGCGCAGGCTAGGTATTTTGAAAAATCGTCCAAAAAGGTTACTATATATTTATTACCACTTGATGAATCGGGTAAGGGCCCAACAATATCCATGAAAATTCTTTCAAAAGGCATATTGGGGGTTGTGGTCAGGGATTCCTGTCATTGGATTCCTGTCTATCCTCGAGCTTTTATTTTGCTGGCAAATCTTGCAGGAGGCTACATACTTTTTAATTTGACTTTGCATTCCAGCCCATTTGTATTGTGCCCTAATACGGAAATAAGTTTTTAGCGCACCTTGGTGGCCTCCCAATGGCGTGTCATGGAAGGTTGTAATTACCTTCTTTGTATCTTCTGCATCTGTTAAATATGTGGTATTATCTTCTTCTTCATGATTTTTATTCGTCTCCACTGCCCTTGCCCTATTCGGAGTTTCCACACCTCTTGATTGTGCTCTCGTTATTACACCTATGTTTACTTCTTCCGTTGGAAGGCGGCTGAGAGCGTCCGCATTTTGATTCGTCTTGCCTGGTTTGTAGCGAATCTCAAAATCGTATTCTAACAATTTCAGTCTTAAACGACCCAATCTACCTTCCTGATCCCTTAGGTTAGCTATACCTTTCAAGGGTTTGTGGTCAGTGAATACCGTGAAATATCTGCCGAGCAGATATGGTCGAAACGTTTTTTCGGCCCATACAATGGCCAGCAACTCCCTCTCTATTGTGGAGTATCGTTTTTCTGTATCGCTTAGTACTCTGCTAGCAAAATAAATTGGTAGGTCACTTCCTGGCTCTCCTTGAGAAAGAATTGCTCCTAGAGCTCAGGATATTGGAGGAGAGCAGGGTTTGTCACAGCATCCTTCAACTTGTCCATTGCTTCCTGGCACTCTTGTGTCCACTTTAATTTTGTATCCTTTCTCAACATTTTGTTAAGAGGTAATGAAATTCGTGCCGAGTTTGGAATGAACTTTCTGTAGTCATTCATCAGCCCCGAAAATGCTTGTAGCTCCTTGATATTTTTAGGGGGTGGTATATCTTTCACTGCCCTAGTCTTATTTGGGTCTGGCAGAACCCCTTTTTCTGAGCACTGGTGGCCAAGATAGATAATTTCTCTCTGCAGGAAATGACATTTTTCGGGGTGTTATTTTAGGTTTTATTTTCTCAAGACCTAGAAAACTTTTGTTAAGCGTGAATTATGGTCCACTAGGTTTCTGTCATATATAACAATATCGTCCAAATAAACAAAACAGTCAATTCCTTATAGCCCGGTTAGTATTGAATTCATTATTCTTTGAAAAGTAGCTGGTGCACCCGTCAATCCAAAAGGCATACGGTTAAATTCATAGTGCCCTAAGTTGGTACTGAAGCCGGTTTTTTGCTTGTCATTAGGATCCATTAATACTTGATGGTATCCACTTGCTAAATCGAGAGTAGAGAAATACCTGCTGCACCCTAATTGGTCTAAAATCTCATCGATTCTTGGTATTGGGAAAACCTGTTTTACTGTAGTTTCGTTCAGTTTTCTAAAATCTACAACCAATCGCCACTTTTTTTCGTCGTGTTGTCCTGCTTTTTTGGGTACCAATTGAACCGGGGAGTTCCATGGAGAATTGCTGGGTGTTATTATATTATCCTTGAGCATTTGGTCTACCTGTCTATTTATTTCAGTTCTGTGGACTTCTGGTAGTCTATATTGTTTAATGTTTATTGGGGGTTGACTTGCTTCCGTGGGTATTTTATGTAGGTAAGACTGTCACCAGGAAGTTGGAAAATATCGTCGTATGTCTTCATAACATTCTCAATTGAAAACCTCTCTTCTGGGTTAAGACTTTGGCTTAGTTTCACCGTTTCCAAAAGTAGTTTTTCTCTTTTCAACCTTTTTCTAGAATCTATTATATTTTTTGTTGCTAATGGCTTCATCTTATAGTCCCTGTAGCTTTCGTAGCTCAGGCGTATTTTTTCACTTATATTTATGGCCGTGTTATTCGTATTCAGAATAGGTACAAGAGCTGCTTCGGCTTTCACTGTTGTTACAGTTGCACCCACGAAAACACCTGGCAAAATTTCTGACTTGTCTATGACAATGTCACCATTAATGGAGTTTACTATAACTAATAAATTGTTTGTGAACGCTCTTTGATAGAAAATTGTTCAGCTAAGTATATTTGTGATGATTTTCCTTCTGGGACAAGTGGTAGTGAAATCACTTCTTGTCCGTTTTTAAAAAATCTTAAATTTTTATTTTTTTTATCTTTGGGCTCTAGGTCACTGTTTTTATTTTTATTTAAATAAAACTCTTTCTATGTTTTATTAAGTAATAATTGAAATTATTGTTTTTATTTATTCAATATTTCGGACACCTTCGGTGCCCTTCTTCAGGAACTAAAAATACATAAACAAATAAACAAAGTTAAAAACACATTCACAACATTATTTTTTCACAAAACAACAAAAAATATAAAATATAACACTAAACATTGTCTTACTTTGAGTGTCCGAAATATTGAATAAATAAAAACAATAATTTCAATTATTATTTAATAAAACATAGAAAGAGTTTTATTTAAATAAAAATAAAAACAGTGACCTAGAGCCCAAAGATAAAAATAAAAAAAATTTATAAAATAAAAGGTCGAATAAAATATACAAATATAAAATTCAAATCTTAAATTTTTATTAATTGTGTCTGTCACTGATCTGTCCCACAACATATCTCTTCCTAGCAAACCATCTGCTGGAAGTTTGGTTCCTTCGAGCACCACGTGCATTTAAAGTGAAAAATTTTCCAGGCCTTCGAGCTGAGCAATTATCGTTATTGTTGTTATTTTTGGCCACCAAATTTCTATTTATGTATTATCTTATATTTTAAGCTAATCAGGCCTGAATTAATCCATGTAAATAAAAAACAATTTTTATTACATTTTTCCCCAACGTTTCGTGAATTTTTTGTTCACTTTCTCAAGGGGTCGTCTATTTAATTAAAAAGAAGAAAATTTAACACAGTTACAATTAAAAACAATTGCCGCGAAAATGTACAAAATATGTTTACTTACACTATGACAGTAGAGTTTACATTAATAAATTAAGGATTTTTGATAAAATTAACAATAAAAAACAATATTAAACATGAATTAACAAACACAAAATTTAATTTAAACTGTTTCTTAAACTAATGCGAGTTTATAACTGGCGCTTAAATTGTCTGTGTCCTCTTTAATGTTCATTGTTTTGTTTATTTTTTGTTGTATTCTTAAGCTTTCTATGGTGTATCTCTTTTTCTCGTTGTTTACTTTGTCTAGTATTTTTATATTGTCAAAATCAGGCTTATGTTTTGTTTGTGTTATATGCTAAGACAGTGCTGTGTTTTCTCTGTTTTTGTTGACATCAGCTTTGTGCTCATTTACTCTTGTCTCTAAACTTCTCTTAGTTGTTTCAATGTAAATAAGATTGCAGTTATTATTTTCATCCCCTTTACATTGAATTTCGTAAACTACATTGTTTTGCTGTAGTTTTGCCTTTGGTGTTTTTGTTTTTGTAAAAATTGCATTTAATGTTTTGTTTGGCTTGTATGCAAAGCTTATGTCAATTTTATTTTTATTTATTGTTGTTTTTATACTGTTGTTGTCGGTTAGGCCAGGTATGTATTTTACACTGTAAAATTGTTTTTCTATGTTGGTGTTACCATTGTTGCTGTTTTGTATTGGTTTGTATGCTGTTAATAGAGACTTTATTAATTTTATGGGGAAGCTGTTATTCATCAATATGTCGGTAATTTTTTGAATATTTTGTGGATGGTATATATTGTCGCTGATGTCCAGTACTCGTTGTATAAGGTTTTTGGCCGTGTTTATTATTTGGGATTTTGGTTGCGTTGCATTAAAATTGATTATCCTCCCTGATGAAATTTCTTTTTGATACCAGTCAAATGTTATTTTGTTTTTATTTTTAATCAGCATCATATCAAGGTATGTTATCCTATTGTCCGTCTCTACTTCCATAGTAAACTGAATTTTGGGGTGGTATTTATTTAATGTGTCAAGTATTTCTTCTTTGTCGTCAATGTCGATTATAGCTAAAATATCATCTACGTATTTTGCTACGTACTTTATTTGAATATTTTTGCTCTTCAATTTGGCTAACGCTACGTCCAGTAAATTGTCTAATACGATGTCGGCAACTGTAGGTGAGAGCGGGTTTCCCATTGGCATACCAAATATTTGATTATATACTTTGTTGTCGTATGCAAAATAATTGTTGTCATACAGGCAAAACTTTAAAACTTCTAAAAATTTTGAACGTGGTATTTTTGTTTTTGTTTTTATTAAGTTCCACTTATCGTCCCCTTTGATGTTATATTTCCTCCGAAGGCTCCTAACAAACTCTTTTGATTTCGTTCATCTATTTTAACGTGGGGAGCCAAAGCCTCTGCCCTCACTAATGTAGTGTCTACTCCTGTATCTACCAGCAAAGACAGACTTCTATTTACTGCTTCCCTGCAAGGAAAATTTATGAATGCATCGTTCTTTTCTTCTGTACGAAGTTTTTGCTTCTTTTGCGACTCTGATTTGAAAATGAAATAGTTTGTGCAGGTTTCTGGAATGTACGTGTGTATATTCTCACTCCAGTGTGCTTTTTTGTTGTTTTTAATTGTGGTGCTCCGTCTACATTTCTCCCCACCTGGCATGATCCTTGACATAGACCTCAAAAGCAATTTGTTTTTGTGGGCGCTCTTTTCTGCGTCTTCTGATGTTTTAGATGCTAATGTCTTCGAAAGTAAGTAAGAATTTCCGGCATCCCAGCCTCTTAGTTTTGGCTGGGCCGCCTTGAGTTTCCCGAATTATTTCGGTTGTTGGCCACTTCTCGTACGTTGTTATTTCTATTGCCCCTATTGCTGATGTTTCTTCTTCCTCCACTTCTGTTAAACATATTATCATGATAGTAATTTTCCGGGCACCTTGACGCAAAATGTCCAAGTCCATCACAATTGTAGCACCGTTGTTCTCTTCTATTCATGTCACCAAAACGATTATTGCCCTGGTTTTGACTCTACCTCTACGGTCATGAGGCTGAAGACTTCTATTAATATTATTGTTGGATTGTTCTTGGCATCTTCCCTGATTAAAGTTAATGTTGTTTTGCCGTCTAAAACATTCGTTTAACAAATGTCCCTGTTTATGGCAAAAATTGCAGAATTTTAGGAAACCCAAAGAATTCCTTTGTGTGTAATCCACAGGCATTGAGTTGTTAACCGTTTGCTCTCTTAGTGAGAGTTGTCTAACTTCATTCACTAATTGTTGGACTGTTTCGTACAACGGTTCCTGGGCTTGCACTGTCATTACATTTGACAGTCGCATGTTGGCGCCTAACAGGTTTTGTGCATCCTTTGTGATCTTCAACAATTCAGATAATTTGTCATTTTCATGCCCAATGAACCTGGATACCAATTTCGGGTCACGTAAGCCCCTTATATAACTTCTTACCGCTGACTGATTGCAGTAGTCCATCATAGATTTCCGATGCGATGCATCCTGCCATTGTGCAGCAATTAATTCTGTTGCGTCTATAAGAAGCCTTTCTAATCTTTCGCCAAATTCATACGCGCTGTCCGTCGATGCTTGCTTACTGCTAAATATTCACTATTGCATTTCATTAAGGGTTTTGGCCTTTATAAATTTTTCTCTGACAGCTAAACATAGGGCTTCTATTGTTCCGAAATCCTTGTTGTGCAAATTTGAATAGGCGTTCCCAAAAAGTCTTGTTTTTATACATTTCAGCAGGTCGACTACACTACCTGCTTCCAAAAGTTTATCTTTCGCAATCATACAGCCTTCAATGAATTTATTTGATTCTTTCGTAAGCTCTGGGCCATCTGCACCGTAGAAAATTGGCACCATGTGTGATACATTTTTTAAAAGTTCCGTAAAAGACGTCATATTGTTGGTTGAAATTTCTTCACTTATTCTGTCTGTAGTTTGTATTTCTCTCGGCGATGGTGAGCGTCTCTTCAAAATTTCGTGTGCCGATGCTACCAATGTATCAAATTCTCCAATTAATGTGTTGTCTATCCTTTCTGTCCTCTTCAAATCGTCGAATGTTTTTTTGTATTGTGCTAGCTCGCTAAATTTTTTAGATGTCGTCTCCGTTGTATAGCCTCTGCATTGTTTTGCATTTATTATGATGCTCCGATATCAGGTCACGAGCCGTTTCTTTCTTCTCTATACGAGTATCCTTATTATTAATCTCCTCTGCCTGCTCGTCATTAACCGTAGAACTGCCGTCTGTGTGTCCTATTGTTATATAAGGAACTCTGGAATCATCTTCGGTCAATTCTTCCCTTATTGATGGAGTGGGTGACCTAGTCTTGTGTATAATGTCGAGTTCACGCTTTGCATTTCCTAAGGCTGTTTGTAATCTTTGTACGGTGTCGTCTTGTACGTCTATTTGCTGTTGTTGTTTCAGTTGTTTTTTAAATTCTTTCTCACTTAACCCCTTTTGTCTCAATTTTTCAACCAAGGATGCGTTTTCTTCTACTGCCTGCTCTAATAAACTGTCCATATAATTAATCTGTTCCCGTAATTTGCGGCTCTGTTTTTCTAAAAGTCCCTTTGTGACCTCCAGTTCTTCTATTCTTTTACAGAAATCTGCCGACTGGTTCTTATTAAGGTCTCCTATCAATTGTAGCACATAACCAACTTCCTCTAATTTTGTTAGTTTCTGGTGCCTTATATTGTCCCTATGCCTTTCTGTAAATTCCTTTCCTTGTTTCAAACTATTTAATTCTGTCCATGCGAGAACTTGCAGACTGTCAACCGAATAGTTGTACTTATTGATCTCAGATAGTAATTCGTCCGTCCTTGATTTCGAGTTGCCCATTTACAAGTCTAAAAATTTTAAAGGCATACTTACCAGCACCAAAAACATTTCCGCTATTGCCTTCAAAAGTAAAAAAATTTTTTTTTAATGACGCACAATGTACTGATCGCGACGTTTAGTCCATACAAAATTTAAATTTGCCTTGCCTAATGTGGCTTGGCCTGTGGCAGTTACTGTTCAATTTCACCACTTTGTATTTTGGCAAAGATCCCAAAGGCGTACTGGTATACAGATGCTTAATGACCCCTAATGCTTCACTTCCGTGTTTATTTGGTTTCCTAACTTTCGTTGCTATGAAATTATTGCCACATTCGGAAAGGATTCAAAACCAATCAAAATTGTATAACCAAATTTTATTCCTGGAGGGTCCCTTGGGAATCGCAGGATATTTATTCTATTATTACCGGCTGCGCCAAAATGTTGGAGTTGTTTTGTAAGCAAGAAAAACACTTTGATTTATTTATTTTATAATTTTATTTATTTATATATAACCTGCAGGGTCCCGTAGGAATTTCAGGTTATAAGTGTTTGTTCTTACTTCTCGTTTACAACTCTCGTTTTAATAATTATTCATCACTATTTATACTAAATTCTTAGCGCTAAAAATGCTGATTAAACAAAAACAGCATTTCTTAAAAATAAATAATTTAAATACTTAAATTGCTGACTTGCTAAAGAGTCATATTTCAATAGTACATTAATTTTAAATTAACTTATAAACAAAGTTTAACTAAATAAAGTGCTGACTGCCAAAAAGATTTATATTCCATTAGTACACATTTATTAATTTTGATTAACTTATAACTAAAGTTAAAAAATACGAGGGTGCCTCTCAACACCCGGAAGCAATAGATGCATTTGAAAACCTTAAAAAAGCGGTAACATTAGGTTTTACTAAAGGTTTTGGTTCCAGTGCGACTACGGAATAGTTGCTGTTTTGTATCAGCTAACTGAGTGGTGAAGAGCATCCGATTGCATTTTACAGCCAAAAATTAAATGCCTGCCAGAAAAACTATAGTGTAACAGAAAAAATTCTTTGGCGGCTGTAAAGAAATTTCGTCCCTACATCGAAATGATGCCTTTCGCCATAGTAACAGACCATGCCAGCCTTAAGTGGCTTATGTATTTTCTTAAAGATCTCTTTAAAAGCTGTTAAACGATACTCATATGGATATTTCAAAAATTTGAAAATTTCAGAGGCCCATAACTAAGAAAATATGGGCGATCTCCAATTTGTCACGTTTTTTTGCGTATTTTTTAATTTTCTTCCACCCCATATTTTTGATTAGAGTTACCTCATTGCTCTAAATGATATTATAAAATTAAAGGTAGGCGTGGTGTTTTGCCCGCTGCCTCGAAGGACCGATCATGCTGATTTCCAATAGCACCTTTTTCTAAACTATGTCGAAAAATCAATGAAAATTTTTGCAAACAATAAATAAAAATATTAATTTTGTTTTGTAGATAAAAAATTTTCTTCCCGAAAATTTTAATATTTTCTTCCCGAAAATTTTAATATTTTTTTCAATCGCCTCCCTAGACTCCATTTATGCGCAGGATATCTACAAAATTTTGCAAACTGCTGAAAATCAATCGTACTATAATAGTTGCTTATAAAAGGAATGAAAAACCACGAGCAATTTTTTTTTTAAATCTCGAACAATTAAATTTCTGTTAAAAACTTGAACAATGTAGATTGTAGGGTGCTTCACAAGAATTTTTTAAAAAGACGTAAGATGGATTACCCAATGCTTTATTTTAAAGAAAGAGTAAAAAATTTCATAACTTTGCTAAAAAATAATGTTAAAATCTTTTTAAAAAGCTGAAGGTAATTTTTTAAAAAATTTCACCTTTTTAAACATTTTATGAAATTTCAAATTAAAAAAATTATTACCACTAACATAATAAAGTCAAAGAAAAAATTTTTTTACAAGTTATTTCTATAGTATAGGTCAACGCGAATTTACAATTCGTCTTGGTATAGGTTTTCTAAATCTGTTTTTAAAATAGTCATATCTTATAGTTTAAAAAACTTAAGGTGAAAAACTCAAAAATGCTATAAAAAAACTTTATATTTTAAATTTAAAAGTCGAATTTCTCTAAAAGTACCATGGAAATTCCAGGCACGTTTCTTCTTTTATCTCTCTATGTTAAATACTAAAAGTTAAAAATTTTTGAAATCGGTTCACTTTTGATAAAGTTATAAGCACTGAAACATTTTTAAAATTCGAGGTCACCTACTTTGAAGCCCTCTGGTACTACCCTGTACTGAAGCAGGGTGTATTCAAATGTAATAGGCGAAAAGTTTGTGAAGAAGTTCCAGACTTAAATTCCATTTTTTGTTGTATTTCAAACCACTGTGCGACGCCAAAAAGAATAGGGGTGAATGTTTATCTCACCTTTATAATGATATTTTATTAAGCACTAAGTCAGTAATAAAATAGAAATATTATTTTTTTTTTTATTTTCTATTCACGCTTTGCTACGAAAAAGCTAAGCACGAAGCTTTTTCGTAGCAAAAACTCGGCGTTTTTTTAAGTTTTGTAATAGCATCAATATAGTTCGTAACAGTTATCATTAATCTATTAGAAAATTGTCGTAGTAGAAATATGCCAAACACGATAGAGGAGATTATTTAATATTACGCCGCACTGTTAGATAACATCTTAAAAAAAACTAATGATCTGTTGCTGTATAACAAGCAAGCTACTCGTCTAAAAAATTTGTATGAAAAACACTCAATTTTTTGATTGATTCCTATACAAAATTTTCTAGACGAGTCGCTCGCTTGTTATACAGAAACAGCACATAAATCCAAATATTTTTGTTTCCTATTTCCGGTGCGGAGAAATATTAAAATAATATAAAATAAAAAAGGCACATAAGTTCCAAAGTACAGGTGCGCGTTTTGAGTACTACAGATACTTGAAAGTGTATTTTATAGGTAAAAGTAGGTTTAAATTAATAACTACCTGAATTTGCTTTTAAACTAATTTAGTAGCTACTTTATCAAAACAATTATATGATTTAAACTTACATTTCAAGTATATCTGTTGATATCAATTCATTTAAAAATTTTTTTAACAGAGTAAACAAATTTATTTATTTTTACATTTGTTTTTTTTTAATAAAAAAAAAATCTAGCAGCTGATCACAGATGGATAAACTATTTACCTGTATTTTTTACAAATTGTGGGCAAACATTTTCTTTATTTGATATGTCACCCAGTTAAAGCCGGTTGAACTTGAAATATACTTTATTTTGGCCTATAGTATCAAAAAAGTTAATAACAAATTTTAAAATTAAAGTAGTTTCTAAGAAAAACCGACTTTAGTGTGTTTCTATGGTTAGGGAACAAAATTTTTCTTCTAAAACTGACCTACTCCTTAATTAATTAGAAAAGAAAAATTCTTAATTTTTATATTTTCCTCAAACTACTTAACGTATTGAAATTTTATGCAGTATTGGACAAGCTCTAACCAGATATTTCACGATCTGATTGATGATTAAAAATGGATAGTAAAACACAAAATTCTGGCGAAATCTCATGGTAATTTATACGAGATTTTTTATCTTGGAGTTCGTATTAGGTTTACCGATAATAATAAGAATGGAATTTCTTTTTGTAGTGGTAGCATCCGAGATAGTTCATAGTTTATAAATTATATAAGGCTCTTGGTAATACATATGGGCTATATTTACTTCTGATTCTAACCAAAGCTGTGGCCAAAATTATATTATCTTTTTATCTGGCATTGCAGAGAAAGAAAAATTATAAAAAAATTTTAATTTTTGCAAAATAGATGTTTGTTGTGGTTAGAGCTGAGACAAACATGATGTTGATTTCTTGTAAGGGAAAACGTCAGTATTGTTTTTAAAATTGACATTATTTTTTGTTTTTGAGGTGAAAGCTTCTTCAGCTTGTATCTCTCATTAGCGCTGCCTCACATTCACTCCACAGCAGAAACTTCTCGTAATCAAACATTTCCTCCCGTTTTAATGTAGAGATTGCATATATTCTTGTCATTACCAAGTGGACAACTACTACATAAGGAATTGCTGACTTATTATCGAATTACAAAAAACGAGCCGTATACAGTCGAAACCGTATCAACTGTGCTCCCCCAATCCTGACATATCCGGTAGATGAAACAATTTTGATATTTTATCGAATTGTTTTTTCACATTTCGCAAAGCCACAGCGATAACCCCTGAAGTATACTTTAAGTGGGAAAGGTCAAATTTTTAGCATCTCCGCTGTACGAATTTTTAAATTTCAAGCGACGTTGCCAATTATTTTGATTAAGAGAAATAAATTTCCCTTTAATAGAGCGCGTTATTCGTGAAACGAATCTTTTATGCTTTTTTTCACAAGCCATTGTAGAAGAGGGTAATTTAGTTTTGGTTTAAATCAGAGAAAACAAAGTTTTAAATTGTAATAAATTTTCTGGAAGAATCACTTAAACATTGACTTATCGTTTGAAAGCAAATAAATGAACCCCTTAACAAGTTCAGAAAACATTCATATAATAATTTAACAGACCTCATTTTTTTGTTTGCATTCAATGTGCACCGATAGTTTATTTAATTTTGAACAGCGCACATAGGGGCGTTTTGCCGGACATTAACCCAAAAATTAAATTAAAAAAAATGTAGAAATTTAAGTACGCAACTCGACAGAGTACATAATTCTGCTTCGTATAGTGAAGGCTTTGGGTTTAGATTTGTCGTTTGGTAAAATCAAAGAAGTTGAGTAAATTTTATGTGTTTTTAATAACTTTTTACGGTTTAAGAGCAAAATATTTTTTGTGGCTAAACAAATAAGCTTAGTTTTTGGAAAAATTTTAATTTTAAGTTTTAATGATAACAAATTTCGTTTGATATTAAAGAATCTAATTTTTTTCATTTACTTTTTTGTAAAAAAGATATCAAAACGTATTTAAGAGAGAAGGCAGCCGCAAACATAAAAATTTATGAATTTTCTTTTTTTGTGTAAATGTGTAGCTGGCTAATATCGATCAAATGGTGTGTGAAAGTTGAGGAATATATAGGCAGCTATTTGGTGTGAAGAGCGATTAGCTGTAAAACTAAGACCCGGAATGCAAACTATGTATGCTTAAAGGCGGTAAAGGAAAAAAAAATTTCCATCATATATTAGCCAGGTATTTATGGAATTCTATTAATACTAGAATTTTTTATATACCACCGTGAAAGGACCACAATCATAAAAATTAAATGGAGAATGAGTATTTGCGTCTAGGCAAAAGTTTACGAAAAAAGCGTTTGAGAAAAAGGCAACAAAAAACTTAGTTTGGTACTAAAAAAAACTTTAATAAAAAAATGGTTATTGTTGTTTTTGCTTAAACTTTGATTTTTGTCTTTGCTTTATTGTTTGGAAAAAAATCTTTAGTTTATTTAAAATATTTGTCAGAAGTTTCCTGAAGAGTTAAGTAAGCGATAACGAAATGGCCATCGAGACGTGCTTTGACCCTCAATAATCAATATCGGTGATTTAAGTAATAAATCGGAAGAATAGCATGAAAAAAATAATTTTTTAAAATTTAAAAATTAATTAGTATAATTATTTAAAAAACCCCGTTGTTTAAAATGTTTAATATTTGCAAAGTGCCTGTGCATAAAATAAATTATCGTAGTGTTTTGTGATATTTTATTTTTTTTTTGTCTTTGCTTTATTGTTTGGACAAAAATCTTTAGTTTATTTAAAATATTTGTCAAAAGTTTCCTGAAGAGTTAAGTAAGCAATAACGAAATGGCCGTCGAGACGTGCTTTGACCATCAATAATCAATATCGGTGATTTAAGTAATAAATCGGGAGAATAGCATGAAAAAAAGAATTTTTTAAAATTTAAAAATTAATTAACATAATTATTTAAAAAATCCCATTGTTTAAAATGTTTAATATTTGCAAAGTGCCTGTGCATAAAATAAATTATCGTAGTGTTTTGTGATATTTTATTTTTCATCCTCTTTCAACTGTATAAAAGAGCAGAAAAAAACTCTGCCTTATACAGCAGAGAGAGAAAAATAGAATTACAATTGGTTATTGTTGTTTTTGCTTAAACTTTGATTTTTGTCTTTGCTTTATTGTTTGGACAAAAATCTTTAGTTTATTTAAAATATTTGTCAGAAGTTTCCTGAAGAGTTAAGTAAGTGATAACGAAATGGCCATCGAGACGTGCTTTGACCCTCAATAATCAATATCGGTGATTTAAGTAATAAATCGGGAGAATAGCATGAAAAAAAGAATTTTTTAAAATATAAAAATTAATTAATATAATTATTTAAAACATCCCGTTGTTTAAAATGTTTAATATTTGCAAAGTGCCTGTGCATAAAATAAATTATCGTAGTGTTTTGTGATATTTTATTTTTCATCCTCTTTCAACTGTATAAAAGAGCAGAAAAAAACTCTGCCTTATACAGCAGAGAGAGAAAAATAGAATTACAATTGGTTATTGTTGTTTTTGCTTAAACTTTGATTTTTGTCTTTGCTTTATTGTTTGGACAAAAATCTTTAGTTTATTTAAAATATTTGTCAGAAGTTTCCTGAAGAGTTAAGTAAGCGATAACGAAATGGCCATCGAGACGTGCTTTGACCCTCAATCACCGATATGGTGATTTAAGTAATAAATCGGGAGAATAGCATGAAAAAGGAATTTTTTAAAATTTAAAAATTAATTAATATAATTATTTAAAAAATCCCGTTGTTTAAAATGTTTAATATTTGCAAAGTGCCTGTGCATAAAATAAATTATCGTAGTGTTTTGTGATATTTTATTTTTCATCCTCTTTCAACTGTATAAAAGAGCAGAAAAAAACTCTGCCTTATACAGCAGAGAAAGAAAAATAGAATTACAATTGGTTATTGTTGTTTTTACTTAAACTTTTATTTTTGTCTTTGCTTTATTGTTTGGACAAAAATCTTTAGTTTATTTAAAATATTTGTCAGAAGTTTCCTGAAGAGTTAAGTAAGTGATAACGAAATGGCCATCGAGACGTGCTTTGACCCTCAATAATCAATATCGGTGATTTAAGTAATAAATCGGGAGAATAGCATGCAAAAAAGAATTTTTTAAAATATAAAAATTAAGTAATATAATTATTTAAAACATCCCGTTGTTTAAAATGTTTAATATTTGCAAAGTGCCTGTGCATAAAATAAATTATCGTAGTGTTTTGTGATATTTTATTTTTCATCCTCTTTCAACTGTATAAAAGAGCAGAAAAAAACTCTGCCTTATACAGCAGAAAAAGAAAAATAGAATTACAATTGGTTATTGTTGTTTTTGCTTAAACTTTGATTTTCGTCTTTGCTTTATTGTTTGGACAAAAATCTTTAGTTTATTTAAAATATTTGTCAGAAGTTTCCTGAAGAGTTAAGTAAGCGATAACGAAATGGCCATCGAGACGTGCTTTGACCCTCAATAATCAATACCGGTGATTTAAGTAATAAATCGGGAGAATAGCATGAAAAAAAGAATTTTTTAAAATTTAAAAATCAATTAATATAATTATTTAAAAAATCCCGTTGTTTAAAATATAATAAAAAAATTATTATTAGAAGCTTAAGTCAGTGTTAATTACAAAAAATTGAAATTTGAAGTAAAATAAATTCTCTGTTGTTTGTTTTTATTCCTGACAAATTATATACGAAATATTCACTAGCCATAAGGAGCTCCTTTAGGGTAGAATTAAACCGTGTTGATAAATTTGTTGCAGGATATCCATTTCTGTAAATTAAAATAAAACGGATTAGTATTGGAGTAATTTGATTATTATATTATAAGCAAAGTACATAAGAGTTTTTTTTTATTTTACATCTAAAATTTGTTTGTCTAAAGTTAAAAGTAACTAATAGTATTTTCGTTAGATAAAAAAGATAAACATTGAATTTTATTGGCCAAAAAACAGACAACAAAAAAAATATCTAATTCTACTGTCCCTGGTATCTATGCTCTCTACCATCAGCCATTAAAATTACGGAAAATATTGGCTTTAGGCTAACACCTAATTTCTCTATTATTTCTCAACAACCTTAACCAAGCAAGCTAACCGACGCTCCTGTGTCAAGTAATCCCTTAACACACGGGGTTCTTATGCAAATATCTGCAAAGACACGAGGATCGCTATACTTATCCGCAATTCTTATAGCTTCAATTACCAGTTTCGTGAAATTTTTCCTAATTATTACCGGTTTGCAAGCAGTTTGTCCATTGAACGATGATTCTCTGCTGCTACCACGCCCTTGGAGTAGTTTTTTGTCTGGCAATTGGTACATCCGGTTTACAGCATCCACAACAGAACAATGCCCTCTCAGTCGATGGGCAATCCATAAACATATGTCCATGCTGTCGACAATTCCAGCAAGTGAGTGGGTTTCTTAATGTTTGATTTTATTTGATAACCGCTTCTATTGCATCTACCTCTTCACAATGTTCAGGAGACTCTACAACCACACCAGCAACTTTTTCAAAAATTTCATTCACCTGTCTAGAATATCGATTAGCCGGGACAGAGAATGACATATTTTTATGGTCTTTTCGGTAAAATATTTTTTCTGCCTCGACACATTCCTGTCTCAATTCCTCCACCGAATTTACAGCTATTGGATAAACACGACTTCTGACATCATCCCTAAGATTTTTTTTGATTATCTTGATCATTTGTTTTTCAGGCATCGATATTTCCAGGCGCGATCGCATCTGAGTCATAACAAAGATACATGAATCAATCCCTTCGCCTGAGTTTGAAGCTTGAGCTGTATTGTATAATAAAGCTTCTTTCAGAGCTGTCCATTCAATGACATAATTCGTTTTATTGAACAACCAATACCATTTTTCAGCAACTCCTTTGACGAAAAGATGAAAGTTATCTAGAACTTCACCCCACGTTACATTATACTGTCGCTGTAAATGTTCAACCCGGAAAACAAAATCTTCTACCGTGAGCTTGTTGGTGTTGCCATCAAACTCCAGTCGCCATTTGTAGTACGTATATGTTGGTAGCTTTTGGAGCGACCAGACTCAGCATTTTCTACAGAATCTCTTGATGAGTTGTTGGAACTCATATAAGAAACATCCATATGACCTGTACTGCCACTTTGTTTTAATACGCTTGGCACAATTTCTTCGCGCAGCTTTTTGTTTTTCTGTCCACCTATTTTTTTAAACAATGAGGAAGTTCTAGGGTCTGATTGTGTTTAGTATCATGGTATGCACATTGATAAAAGACTAACATGAACACAACATATAAATGCTAAGAAATATTACTTAGATATCAAAACTAAACGAATGTACTGGCTGCTGAAACCAAAATATGTACTTAGTTCATAAAAAAGGTCCTTCTATACAAAACTATCTTAAAGCGAACACTGTTAGTAGATGCTCCGTGCTTTAAGTAAAACGATATCATTCTAGACTATCATATTGGATGATTGCAAACTATATCATGTTCTTGACCTTTCTTTCATATTATGAAAGGAATATTACAAATAATATTGATAATATATTATTTGTAAATTAATGTAAAAATAAGTTTAGATATTCGGATATATTAGGTATTTTTGTTTTATCCTCAATGAAGGCGAAAGCTTATGTGAATAACTAATGTTATTTAATTTTTCTAATATTGGAAAATACTCGTATACTGCTAATAAAGCGATGAGGAAAATCTTTAACGCGAGGGCTAGACATACCTATTTATAATAATTATTCTGCTAAGCCTTTGCAAACGTCCTTCTCAATTTCAACAAATCCACAGGCAATTGATCTGTTTCTTTGCATTTTGCTGAAAAGAATGTCACGATGAAATTTTGCCCTAAAATTACTTTTTATCCACCTAACATTTTTATTTAGATGGTATATGTGTGAATTCCACTACTACAATGAAAGTAATCAAAAGAATGATAAAATTTCACATTTGCTATAAAAAGAAAAGGGGATTTTTTCGGGGGAAATTATTTACGATTGCGAAAATGTGGAATGTAAAAAATTTCATATGGAAAATAATTGACGATAGGAGTGATTATAAATTAGAAATAGAGATCTCATGATTTTTGCAAGGGCGTGATGTTAAACCACCAGATAAAAAAAAAATACAAATAAAACTTTTTAAACGAGTTTGTTTTTAAAAACAAACTAAAACACTGCATAAAGATGTAAGATTTCCTTTAACTTATTTTGATATTCCACATGGGCATGTCACTTCCCATACAAAGTAAAAATTTATCATCGTTTTTCTTGGTAGCTTTAACAGGTACTCGTAGTATATTGGAATTTCGTTCAAGTAACTTTTTTATTACTATACATAATGCAGCAAAATACTAGCTGGATTAATACCGTGGGCTTGGTGTCTCCCCCACAAGGTACAAAATTATTACCGCGTAGAAAGAGAATTATAATAGGTACTATATAGAAATTTTGCACCAGTAACGCTAATATATGAATGTAGTTAAGCAAATCACAGATTGAATGGTAGCAGTAGGCGTGGTACTTATAACAACTTTAATGTGTAACATCTGCGAAATGCAACAATATTTCGCGAAAAAATCTGCATAATCTGTACCTTATTTTAAAAATCTTCAATAAACTTTCAAATGCATTTTTCCTTTATTTTAAAATGATAATTTATTTATATCCGAAAATTTATGAAAATAATAAAAAAACCAAACACAATTCGTTTAGTACTTAGCAGGAATTGTTTTTGCCTGCAGAATAAATAAATGATGTTAAATTTACTTACTTACATATGTAAAAGTTCTATTAAGCTCTGTACAGACGGTTGTGAGGTCTTACAATATTGTCAGACCTAACAATTTACTGACAATGACAAGGCAAATAAAAATTGTAAACACAATTTAAATTGTCAGTTTACACGATTGCAAGGCATTTGTCAGAAAACTGACAATTCCATTGTAAGATAATTATCTGACAATAAATTTATCTGACAACATTGTCAGACAACAAATTGGTAGTTTACACGGTAGTAAGAATTGCCAAGTGTCAAACAATTTTTTTTAATATTTTAAATTATTTTATTTATTTTAAAAGGTACAAATTTAAATTATAAATTTTTATCAAAACAAGTAGATATTAATCTAAACGAAGAAACTGCAACGATTCTAACATCTTACGTTTTTAGCGAAGATCAAAATAATTCTTGCGAAAAAACCGACTTCAAAACAGATTTTAGCTATTTGTCTAAAAAGGTTCAAAAGTTTGGCCATATACATCAGCTATTGGGACAACCCTTATTTTTAGTTTTAACTATTTATATTTCTTAATATACCACACAAATTAATGGTCACTTTGTCTAATTTTCAAGTGTTTGTATAAACCGGTTCAAAAGATATGGCTATATACATGTAAAATTACATCAGGTATGAGCACACTCTTTAATTTATAAATTCAAATTGTATACTTGCTCTTTTAGTTAATTTTAGTAAATTTTAGATGTCTGTCTATAACAGTTCAAAGGTTTGGTCACATACACCAAATTACATCAATTATTGGAATACACTTAAATTTCTAAATCCAAATTTTATTCTTGCTATTATAGAGGACTTAGCAACCATCATATATACACATAAAATTAAATGATCTCTATATTG
Source organism: Gymnosoma rotundatum (assembly GCA_916610165.2). Lineage (NCBI taxonomy): Eukaryota > Metazoa > Arthropoda > Insecta > Diptera > Tachinidae > Gymnosoma > Gymnosoma rotundatum. The sequence goes on from OU744339.1 coordinate 58,785,757, forward strand.
AATATTTATACTTGTTATTACAACGGTGATAGTCATCTTTACTCTGTCCAATTTTCAAGCGTTTTTTTATGACTGTTCAAAAGATAGGACCATGTAAGTCAATTTACATGAAAAATTTCAGTCACTACAATGCTTGTTTCGTATTCCAATTTCCTTCGTTCCTGAAGAACTATATGCCATTTGCAAAGTGCTTGAAAACAGGCAAGTTTTATCCCACCATCAAAATCATCCCGTGAAATACTGTTGCTGACTTCAAAAAAAGAAGGAGGTTATACAATTCGGCTGAATGTTGCTTTTTAATATTTGTGCCCGCAGAACTCAGTCATTTCTGATCTGATTTTGAAAATTTTTAGTAATAATATAGATTATGCTTACAGATTGGTCCCGTTTTAAAAACAGTTCATAATCTTAAAAATTAAAGGGTGTCCCCATACAACATGCTCATTTTTTAAAATTTAAAATGACTGCTTATTACTATAGCTCCCAATAACAAAAAGTTATACAAAAATATATCTAAAAATTAAAGGGTGTCCCCATAATTTATGTAAATTTACTTATATGGGCCTATCTTTTGAACCGTTATAGATAAACGCTTGCAAATTGGACAGAATGTCCATTATAGTAACAAGTATTAATATTAAAAATTATAAATTAAAGGGTGCCCCAATAGTCAATTTAAATTAATGTTTATGGCCATACTTTTTAGCAGTTGTACCCAAACGCTTGAAATTTACAACGAACCTGTATAACAGCAACGAACCTCTATAACAACAAGTATAAAATTTGCATTTTAAAGTTAAAGGGTATCCCAATAGTTGATGTAATTTGGTGTATGTGGCCGAACTTTTGAACCGTTGTAGACAGACAGCTGAAATTTACAAAGGACCTGTTTTGCTAAGTCCATCATAACAAGAAGCTTATAATTTGAATTTAGAAGCTAAACAGTGTTCCCAAAATTAATGTTGAACCGTTATAGACAGACGGTTGAAATTTACACAGAACCTGGTTGCGAAATCTACTACAACAGCAATTATATAATTTGGAAATTAAAGGGTGACCCTCTAGTTGCTGTAATTTGATGTATATTGCCAAACTATTAAACAGTTGAACAAGTATAAAGTTTGGAGGTGGAATATAAGGCTGTCCCAATAATTAATGTAATCTAATTTATTTGGCCATACTCTTGAACCGTTATAGGCAGACAGATGAAATCTGTTTTGAAGACAGTTTTTTTTCGCAAGAATTATTTTAACTTTTATTTTTCTGCTTTAATTTTAAGTTTTTTTTAAAGAATTTTTTATTTTTTGTCATTAACTTTTATCTGACAATGATATCGTTGTCAGATGTTTAAAATTTCCAACATATTATTATTTATTTTATACTGACAATGTTCTAACAACGCAAATAAAAGCGTTCACACAAAATACACGCGGGTTGCACTCTTCTTCTTTGGTCCACAATTCGCTTACCGAAATACTATCCCTCCGGCTGTCACCGAGTTCGAAATCGTTTTCAACAGTAGTGATTAACTCAGTCAACGGACATGCGCCACAGAGTTCTAAGCGCGGCAAGGAAACAGTTTTTAACGGTGCAACTCTAGACTTCGCTAACCGCAAATGAGATTCATTGCTACCTTTCTCGTATTCAAGCCTAATATAAACACAAGTGCCATAAGCCTTTTCAGAGGCGTCCGAAAACCCATGAATTCGTACCCGACATGGTAATGTAAAACCGACCTAACGAGCAATTGTTATTCTATTAATACTATCGTAATTAGCTACAAATTGATTCCATATTTTCCGACTTTTTTCCGATAAAATTTCAACCCATTCAGTTGTCTCACTCCAAATCTGCTGCATCAGCATTTTCGCTACTATTGTTATAGAGCCTAGCCAATCGGCAGGGTCAAAAAGCTTAGCGATTGTGGACAAAACTTCACGCTTTGTAAAATTCTCCCTTGAACGGATAAAAGAAGTTGAAAAATAAAACTTATCGGTTTTCGCATAGCCAACATTTTAGTGGTGCTGTTGCCGTCAATATCTAAAAAATTCCTCTTTAACAAAAAATCAGCTGGCAAGTCACGCAAGATACGCTCATCATTTGAGGTCCATTTGCTAATAGAAAACCCAGCTGATGATAGGGCCAACAACAATTGTTCACGAACCGCAATTGCTGCAGATATATCCTGAGTTCCCGCTAAGGCGTCGTCTACATACATCATACGACGTAAAATCTTGGAGGCAAGCGGCCAGTGCTCCTGAACATCATCTGCCAATTGATTCAACGTTCTAATTGCTAAGTGAGGTGCACAATTTACCCAAAGGTGACAGTTGTCAATTCAAATTCCGCTAATTCATCCGTTGGAATGCGACGAAAAATTATCCGTTGAAATTTAGTATCTGATGGTTCCAATAAAATTTGACGGTACATTTTCTTAATGTCACCATTGAAAACATAACGAAAGAAACGCCACCTAATTATCAACAATGTCAAATCATTCTGAAAAATGGGGTCTGAATACTAAATCTCATTAAGGCTCAACCCTGAAGATGAACGACTCGATGCATTAAATACCACTCGAACTTTGGTAGACAAGCTTTCAGGCTTGAAAACCGCATGATGCGGCAAGTAAAATGATTGCGATTTGTCCAAAATGATACCATTAACCGGGGGTATATGACCTAACGTCACATATTCTGACAGTACATCATCATGCGTTGTTTTAAAACCTGGTTTATTTAGCAGAAATGCTTCATTCCTTAAAAACTGACGCTGGGCTTTTTCACGGAACGACCCAAGTCAACTATATACTAAATATTGAGGCTTAAAAGGCAAAGAAACTACGTGACGTCCATCGTCTTCACGCCGACTAGTTTTCCGTAATGGTCCTCACAATACTCATCATCAGGTGTGGATATAGAACCTCGTGGAGGTTCTTCTAAAAGCCAAAACTTTTCCAATTGTTTTTCCAAGCCAACTTCCGTGTAAAAAGCCACCGAGTGTTTCATTGCTTGTTTCCTACACCCGGGGAGAGAACCCGTCAAAATCCATCCGAATATGGTTTCTTGGGCCATTAAATCTATGAAAATATTTCGCCGGACACCATCTTTCATTACCTTTGAATAAATATCCGCCCCAATAAGTAGATCGATTTTACCACTCTTCGCAAAATTTAGGTCGGCTAATTTCAAACCCGCTAATAAAGAGGTCTGTGAAACAACAAACGTCTCAGTGGACAAATTTTCCGTTAATGTAGGCAAAACCAAGCCTTCTACTTTTATCTTAAATCGACTATCTAAGGTTGAGGCTAACTCGAAAGAACACAGTTTTTGAACAGAACCAGCTGAAGCATCATTTAAGCCAGAAACTCTAGCTAGAGCTAGATCTTATTTATCAAAGCTCTCGCTCTAAAAACATCGCCACGACACGCTACATTGACAATGGCTGTCCCTAAAAGAATCTGTAGCGATGCGGCTGTAAAACAGTTCTGGACGGTCGTTCTCTACGTTATAGCTCGGCTAGTGCATGGTTCATCGCTCTGGTTAGTTTGTTCAACTTCCCGATGCAACAATGAGTGATGCTTCAATTTGCACACAGTGCTACTAAAATTGCTCTGGCATGCATTTAGTCTGTGACCTTCCCTAAGACAGTTAATACACAGGCTGTGTCTTTTTACAACCTCAAACCTTTCACCCAGATTTAACCCTAAAAATTTCGGGCAAATTCTCAACAAGTGACAAGTCCTTCTTACAATCCTTGCCTGATAGTCTCTAACTTTCTTATTTGTAGAATTATGGCTCCTGTTTAAACGATGTTCAGCTTGGGGCTGAGAATTGCCTTCTTAAATTTTCTAAGAGAACTAGGCCTTACAGTATACTCTGTTGGGTTGGCTCGCATGCCCGAAACTGTTTCTAACGTTTGATAACGAGAGGTGAGAAACTTGTCCATTTCTTCCCATTTAAGGATTTCCGCCTTGTCCTTTATGGAGTGCTCCCAAGATGACAAAGTTAAATCAGGTAATTTAATGGAGCAAAGAAATATAAAAATTTAATCCCAGTTTGTGATGTCATGCAAATGCAGCGCTGAAACGCGGTTGTTAATATACCTTTGCAACCGTTTAATTTCAGCAGCTGATTCCGATTCACCCTCCACTTAATTAAAAAAAAATTTTAGTTGGATATTAACTAAAATCCGTTTATTCTCATAACGGTCCTTCAAATTTGTTTATGCCGTCTCAAAGCCCTCATTGGCAAGGGGAGATTTTTTGACAATCTCTAAGGCCTCATCTCTGGTGTTCTGTCTGAGATAAAATAATTTTTCAACCGCTGACAAAGATCTACAGCTAATATAGACCGCCACGAACATGTCCCTAAACGCTGGCCACGACTGATAGTCTCCATAAAAAGGCTCAGTGGTACATGGCGGCAGTCGAATATGATGACCTCCAACTACTGAAGCCTCAATCGAATTTCCAACACAATGGATAGAAGAAAGGGAAGGCTTGCTAACAAATGATTGCGACAATTCGCCCATCAAAGCCCCGCAGGTAATGTATGCCAATCTGCACTCTTTAAATAAATCCTTAGCCACTTCGCAATCCTCTGCTGAATCAACATTAAAACCATTAATTGCAAAGGTTTCACAAGCTTCCCTAACTCGCTCCCACAAAGCTTCAAAGTCTTCCTTTTCAAGTTCAATAGTGAAAAGAGTCTGATTAGTTTTTGTGCCTCATTGAAATCGTGCTCAAGTTCTAGAGATAGTCCAGCATATTTCTCAAACTTTAGTAAATTACTTGATTTAACCATATTGAAAGTCAAATATATTTTATCTGAATAATAAAAATACTGCTTCAATAACTTAGCACTTTACGATATACAGCTTTATGCAAATCAAAGTCCCAAAGTACCCGAGAAAGGAAAAATACTATACCAAAAACAGAGCAAGTAATAAAATTATAATTATCGAATAGTGAATAGTGAATCGCTATTCTCCCAACAAGACAACCAATGAAAAGTAAAGTCTTCTACACGACACTAGGTATATGAAAAAAATTAAACAAAAAACTATATTCCTGTAAAAAGAATGAAATAAATCACAATAATATTTGAATGTTCAAATCCAAAAAATTAAATTTTTTACCGTAGTTCTAATATTGACACAATATCGTATCATTAATCTTAAAGTAAAAATTTAAAAGTAAATCCTGCATTACCCTAATGTGCAAACAACCACCAAAAGTGTTCTGTAATCAAAAATATAGAAATCCGCTATACAAAAATAATAGAAAATATATGTTTTAGAAATATGTTCCCAAGTATACACTGACTAAAATTATTAAACTGTAATTGGTGTTCTTAAAAGAGAAGGTGTTTATACATAAAGGCACCACAGATTTATATGGAGTTGAAGCTAATAATTTGATAGTAGGATGCTAGATATCTTCAGGTGTTGTTATGGGTAAGGAGCGCCTAATAAAACAATCAGTAACATTATTAACAAAAACTAGGTCTAGTAACCTTAAGAAACTATTAATGATGCCATTTAGTTGGTATAAGCCCAAATCGTAGAAAATATTAAAGAATTTATCACTGTTAAAGCCCAGCGTAGTTTGAACAAGAAATTTTTCTTTCGGTAAATACTTCCAGGATATTGATGGCAAATTAAAATCTCCAAAACTAAAAATTGAATCTTCAGTAAATGCAGATTGAGCAATAGATTTAATGGCTTCGGCATGTAGTGTATATATCCGCATTGGAGAAGATGGCGGCACAGAAGAATATGTTATAAAAATTCGTTTATCTCTGTTTTTAATCAATACAGATAAACATTCAATATCAATACTGATTCAGATACGACCGGTTCAGACGACAAACTATTTGAAACTGCAATAAGTACACCACCACTTATTTTACTGCCTCGATCACGACGAAAGATGTTAAATTTATTACATATTATTTCAGAATTCAAAAAGTTATCGCTATGTTAGCCATGTTTCAGTAAATACTAAGACTTGATGATCCAAGTTGAAGCTTTCCATATATAATGATAAAAGTTTTGTTCTCAAGCCGCGAACGTTTTGGTAAATAATAGAAATATAATCAGTAGTAATTAATTTCAGTTTTTTGAAGCATTAATGTCATGTTGAGGGAGGATAGCAATGTTATCTGATCTGTTTCTGGGTGGAAATTCGCGAACAAGAGTATTGTTTGGCCAGAAAGTCGGCTCCAATAAAACATCATTGAGCATAGATGGAATCGATATTTTAAAAGATAAAATGGATCTTGCTTGAGAAAATTTGAAATTGTGGATTGATATATCTGCCTCTTTTCCAACTTTATTTTTTAAAAAGTACTCAACTGCTTCGATAGTGGTATCACTAGCCAGACGATATACAAAAATAGCTCTTCTTGGAAAAACAGCTCGTAAGGGGCTGTGAGCTACTAAATTACTGTTAGATGTTGTATTGTCATTATCTAGAGGACAAGCATTCATGTCTTATGCAGAAATTATATTCGAAGGTGTTGCTGACAGAGGACTCCCGTCAATAATTTCAGCAGAATTATGGGTAGTAGGCACTGTAGTGTATGTAATTATTGGCACATTAGGCGATTTATTTGTAGCTCTTTCTTTCTTCAGTGAAGAGTGAGTTTACGCATTTGTAAACTTATCTAAGTTTGGAAAGTTGGTAAATAATTTACCGAATTTAGAAAGTTTAGCTTGCATAGATGCAAACTCATAATTAAGTTGATCAAACTCTCCCTTTAAGCTTTTAAAAAATTTATAGAAATCTATATTTATTTTTTTGCAGCCAACACAAGTCCAATGAAGGGATTTCACGGGATCAGCAAGGGCGTCTGCATCGCGTGGCTTCAGTCCAGAACATTTTAAGTGAAAATTTCCTAAACATAACCAACAAGATACAAACTGATCATTTTCAGTAACGTTGCAGTTAGAGTTTAATCCATGTCGAAAACAATGTTAATGGTATATTTGAGAAGAATTGTTTGCAGGATGATTTTTATTGAATTAAATAACAGATGGCGCACCAAGTATACTATTTTCTTTTTATCAAGTTTACAAACCAAAATGGTTGTATATGTGTAATTAGGTGTATTGTAGTATTTCTTTTCACTTAACGAATGTTCTCACGGTTTTTATAAATGGTTAACAATTAAAATTTTAGTTTTTATTGAATTTATGAAAAAAAATGACAAAAAAAGAAAAAATAAAAATCACGTAGTTTTTTAACTATGAACGATCCTTCGATAAAAACACCACGGTGTTACGAACAACAGGCAAGTAGATTTAATAAAACCGAAATTGGACTTTTAATGACAGTAAAAACACTTAAATTCCGGTTAGTTATTGAACGACACTCTAAAACGTACGAATTATGCGGACAAGCTATCTACTTACCATTGTTTATATTTACTAATATCTTAATACTTACCATTATTATACTTACTAACTTTGAATACCTACCCTAATTATACTTGCCGATAATTTTATTATTTAATTTATATTTACCCTTTGAATACTTACCTGAATTTATCCAATGTTAATAATAAGAGAAAAAACCCTGTAAGGTTGCCCACACTGATATTGGAAAATCTCCAAATTTTCCAATCGTACCTTCGGGTTACATCTGCCGAAGCTTTTCGCTCCTTGAGGTAGAGATTTTTCTTGATATTTTTTCATTACCAATTGAACAGTGCGAGATACTAGATGACCTTGCCATGAATTTAAGCCCAAATTTAAAATCATATTATAATAACAAGATTCTCCAATGAGAAAGATCATTTTAACGCAATTGTTGTTGGAATAACATCATTTTTTTCGGCGTTTTTTTTTAATTTTGTAATAGTATCAATATTATTCGTAAAAGTTATCATTAATCTATTAGAAAATTGTGGCAGTCGAAATACGCCAAATACAATAGGGGTGATTATTTAACATTACGCCGCACTGTTGGATAACATCTTTAAAAAAAAAACTAAATCCAAATATTTTTGTTTCCTATTTCCGGTGTGGCGAAATATTAAAATAATAGAAAACAAAAAAAAGGCACATACGTTCCAAAGTGCAGGTGCGCGGTAAAAGTAGGTTTAAATTTAAAACTACCTGAATTTGGTTTTAACTGATTTAGTAGCCACTTTATCAAAACAATTATATGATTTAAACTTACATTTCAAGTATATCTGTTGATATCAATTTATTTTACATTTTTTTAACAGAGTGAACAAATTTATTTACTTTATACTTTTGGTTTTTTTAATGAAAAAATACTAGCAGCTGATCAGAGATGGATAAACTATTTAACTGTATATTTATACAAATTATGGGCCAACATTATCTTTATTTAATATGTCACCCAGTTAAAGCCGGTTGAACTTGAATTATTATTTTGGACTATAGTATCAAAAAAGTTAATAACAAGTTTTATAATTAAAGTATTTTCTAAGAGAAATGGACTTTAGTGTGCTTCTATGACTAGGGATCAACATTTTTATTTAAAAATGACCTAGTGCTTAATTAATTAGAAAAGAAAATTTTTCAATTTCCTCAAGCTACTATTGAAGTTATCTGCAGTATTGGAATGTTAGACAAGCTCTAACCAGATATTTTACGATCTGATTGATGATTAGAAAGCGATAGTAAACACAAAATTCTGGCGAAATCTCATGGTAATTTATACGAGATTTTTAATCTTAGAGTTCGTATTAGGTTTACCGATAATAATAAGAATGGAATTTCTTTTTGTAGTGGTAGCATCCGAGATAGTTCGTAGGTTATAAATTATATAAGGCTCTTGCTAATACATATGGGCAATATTTGCTTCTGATTCTAACCAAACCAAAATAGAAGGTGTTTGTTGTAGTTCGAGCTGAGACGAACATGATGTGGATTTCTCTTAAGAATACTGACGTTTCTTTATAAAATTGACATTATTCTTTGTTTTTGCGGTGAAAGCTTCTTCAGCTAGATTCTCTAATTAGCGCTGCCTTACAATCACTCCACAGCAGAAACTTCTCGTAATCAAGCTATTCCTCCCATTTTAATGTAGAGATTATATATATTCTTGTCATTCCAAGTGGATAACTACAACATTAGTAATTGCTGACTTATTATCGATTAACAATAAAGAGCCATATACAGCCGAAACCGTATCAATTGTGCTCCCCATATCCTGACATATCCTTTATCGAATTGTCATAAACTGTTTTCACACTTCGCAAAGCCATGGCATAATTTTGTTCACCCTAGAAGTATACTTTAAGTGGAAAAGGTCAATTTTCAGTCCTTTCATTGTTTGAAGGATCTAAAATATCAATCTATGACTGTATGTCTAAGCATCTTCGTTGTACGAATTTCTAAATATCAAGCGACGTTGCCAATTATTTTGATTGAGAGAAATAAATTTCTCTTTAATAGAGCGCATTATTCGTAAAACGAATCTTTTATGCTTCCTACCACAAGCGAGTAGTCGAGGGTTATTTAGTTTTATTAAAAATTTGAGAAAACCAAATTTTAATTTGTAATAAATTTTCTAAATGACAAGTAACTTAGTTAATTTTTCGAGATCGACTTATCGTTTAAATTGAAATAAATGAACCACTTAACAAGTACAGAAAACATTCATATAATTATTTTTATAGAACTCATTTGTTGTGTCACCGCATAAATTCTACATAAATATTGATTATGTTTTTCATAATTTTTATTCATTAAATTCAATACATTTTTTACTCATTATTACTACAGTAATTTGATGCTAATTTTTGTAAAAACCAACCACTGTAATAATTTTTTGGTTATTAACCGTCAGTTTTATATTTGTTTCTTACTTAATTTATTTTAAGTAGTATTTTTTATTAGGACCAGCACACAGGGGATGACACCTACTTATGCAATGCATTGTGCCAGAACTAGGAAAGTAGGTTGTGGGAAGGGGCATCGAGGGAGCAGTGCTTTTGGATATTTGATTTGAATCTTTGCACATAAAAAGTGGTAGGAAAGACCTCTGCGGGGAGTTTATTCCACATGCGAACTGTTCGGTTAAAAAACGAATTCTCTTGTAATGCGTAGTTCGATTCACTGGCCAATCGACCACAAAGCAATGCGCTCTTGATGCAGAGCGCGTTGCGGATACGAGTTTACGGTTTTCAGTGACAAAGTCCCTGACTTCATAAGAGCACATTCCGTTGCGTCGATGCTCCAGTCAGTCAATAGAGCTGGATACCCTACTTTCATCGATGAGCTTCTTCGCTAACTTCAAAATAGACTTTGAAGCACCGGCCAATACATGAGAATTGTATTCCATTTTTGGTCTGATAAAGCTGACATAGACAGCAAGGATGTTGGATGGAGTGAAGTATTTCTTACAGCGTTTCAGAAAACCAAGGCACTTGAATGCTTCTTTTGTCACGTCATAGACATCGAGAGCTTCAGATTCTTTAATATATATATATTACCTATAATTACAGTTGAGGTAGCATATTCAGCCGTACGCCTGTGCGAAAGCACTCAGCATTGGGTTTTATGAGCGTTAAATTGAATCCTATTTGCAAGGCCCCATTCGGAGATTGCCAAAAGGTCGCGATTAAGGGTATCGTGAATGTGCTTTCGTATAGCCCAAATTATCCGAAGGCTTGGTCTATTCAGAAAAGAAAATGAATGGCATATGCTACTGTCATCTCCGAAAGAATAGGTAGGGTTGGAATTTTGACGTAGAACATCATTGAGAAAAATTAGAAATAGGGTAGGAGAAAGAACGGAACCTTGCGGTACCCCTGAGTTTACCTTGAACCCGTTTGATCAGATCCCATCTAGAACAACTCGTATAGTGCGTTCCCATAGAAAGCTCGATATAAGTCGAGAGAAATTATTACCGAGCCATTACCTTACTATCGCTGAAATGGTGAACGGATTGAACCACTTTTCTGAAAGTAAGGCCAGTAAGTCACCCGTAGAGCGTTCCTTACGGAAGCCGTACTGCCGGTCACTAAGTAAGTTGTTCGATTCCAGATATTTCACAAATAAAAATTAAGCATCTCTCCATAACTTTGGAGAGTGCGGAGCAAATTGCGATTGGGCGATAATTTTCAGGGTTGCTAGCCTCTCCCTTTTTGGAGATAGGTGTTACATAAGCAATCTTCTAACATGATGGGAACTCACCAACATAATACAAAATACTGAAAAGTTTTGCTAATGGACTGCTTCAAAAGCAGTACTGGAATTTTATCCGGACCAGGGAACTTGTTTATGTTGAGATCCGCTAAAGCACTTTAAACAGCACGAAAGAATATATCTGGCATAGTTACTGATACTCTTTCCAGTGCGGGCAGTGGTTGATTGCTTTCCGCATGAATTACTTGCAAAGATTCCAGCCAAGAGATTTGCTTTATCAACCAGGTCGGTAATTATTTGATCATCCCTTAAAAGAGGCGGAATTGAGGAACTAGCATTATTCTTCAATCTTTTAAAAAATGATCAAAAGCTCTTTAGCGCGAAGGCGCTGCTCGTATAGAGATTTTTCGCTCCTAAGTACTTTGGCACAGGAAGATCTCGCCTTTTTGCGTAGCGAATCAGTACCTGCGTTTGTTGTTACATCGCCATGTACTAAATGCTTTCTCTCTAGTTCTGACTGCGCTTTTGCACGTCAGATTAAACCAAGAATTCTTTCTTGGCTTAATGCGGGTTAGCTTAGATGGAATAAAGGTTTTCATTCCAAGCAAAATAATGTTCACAACCGCTTCCGCCATGGCATCGACTTTATTATCCAGAAAACAAGGTTTCCAATTAAAATGCCGAAAAAATCGTTAAGCTCAGCCCAACAAGCCTTTTCGTATATATGTTTTAAACGTTTCGTGGCCATTTTTGAAACGCTGTAAAATTAGGCGACCGAAAAGGAGGCGGATATGGTGCAGTGATCCGACTTACTGAGAGGCGCAAGAATGCTTACATCATACCTATCAGGGTGTGAGGTAGGAAAGAGGTCAAGAGTATTGTGTTGTTGCCCTTCAACACACGAAATATGTGTTGGCTCATTAATTAATTGAACGAGGTGGTTGTGCGCGATGAATAGCTCAACATATTGGCCCTCTAGAGTTGCACGGTTCGAATGGCGAATGGGCTGGTGGTTATGGCTTCTGGACCTAGTAGCACCAGAGTAAAACCTTGTGGGAACGGCTAAAGTTTAAGGTCATAACTATCTCCGTCCCGTTAAAACTCTGGCAGCCCTCATAGTACGTTCGATACCCGTCACCGTTAAGTTGGTTTAGGTTTGGTTGAGACTTACTCCCAATTAGCAACGGTCTGGCTCTGAGCAACTGTTGGCTGGTGCCAACCCTCGCATGGCCTTCCTGCTTGCATAGATAACCATGGGACCTTTGAGTTGACTACACATACGGGTGGAGATAGCGGCTATGAGTTGGGACCCATTTCACATGGAAAAAACCAATAACACAAAAAAGACCACAAGTTCCTACCCTTAAAGGGAGCGTCCTCTTCTCGTGCAAACATCAAGGCGTCGACGCGGGCGTATAGGACCAGAAGATCTGCCTATCCGATCCTGCAAAAGCTCGGTGGGCATGATCCGAACACTTTGTCTGAAAGAGACCAGACAAAACTTAAATGGGCCAAACAGAACTTGGAGTCTCGCCCTCCACCTAACTTGCCATCTCAGAAACGACAAAGGTTGGCTGAGGAAGCCGCCACGACAGTCACTCAGTTGCCTAAACGGCCAAAGACTTCAACGTCTAAACCGATGTCCTCACGTCCCCTTAGCGAGATAGTTAGGGATAGCCTCGTTTTGGCTATAATAGACACTGGTAAAAGTGACGGGACTATATCTCCAGATAACTGGAGGTTAGTCCAAGCGGCTCTTCGCAGTGTCTATAAGGACATAATTTCAGCCAATCCTGGCCCCTCCCCCTCATGATGCTATGCGGGCTGGTATCAGGGGTATGTTAAATTGATCGCTGATCAACGCTCAGTGGACCTGTACAAGCAGGCAATTGATAGCCTAGGTGAAATCTGGTCGGGTGCTAAGCTCTCAGCTGTATCCAAAGATCAGATTCCGAACCGTCCAAGATCCTTCGCCCGATTCCCGGCAGATCCCTCCACTCCGGATGAAATTCTAGAGCTGATTAAACTCAGCAACAAAGAGCTGCCTACGGGCGACGCTATCATCGTCATTAACGACAAGTCCCTCTCCCCACTCAACGCCTGTAAGGGGAAGATCAACTACGGTTTCGACTCGATTTCTCTCAGGATCTATAAGGGTGACAATACAGGGGAAAGTTCTAAACTTCCATGGAACCTCTGGTACCAGAGGTTGCCGCAGGACAAACTGAACCTATACAAACGGCTCCGGCCTCGATGTGCGGTTCAGATACATCGGATGGCACAAGAAGTGTCATATCTTCATCCGAGTTTGCCGAACATTTGGCAGAAAGCCAGGAATTGGCAGAAAGCCTGTCTAGCGAGGGCGATTCCGACGCTATCCTTACGGCCAAAAACAATGATGATGAGGGTTGTGCATATTAACCTTTATCATTCCATCGCTGCTTGAGCGGCCCTACTCCTCCGCCTGTCACAGAAAGGAGAGGATATTGTTCTGGTCTAGGAACCATGGGTTATCAATGATCGCGTTTCTGGACTATCTATGGACGGCTACAAAATTGTCTATGTCACAGGTCAAGGTAAGCCCAGAGCCTGCATTATGGCTAAGTACAATATTAACGTTTTCTTTCTTCGCAGATTCAGTAACAGAGACAGCGTTGCCATAGTAGTGGAGACGGGCTCGAGGGATGTCTGGGTGGTCTCCAGTTATATGGCCCATGATCATGGAGATTCACCACCACATTACCTGCTAAAGCTTCTGGTTGCAGAGGCTAACGACCGTCGGATGCCTGTTATCATTGGAGCCGATGCTAATGCTCATCACCATATATGGGGCAGCACAGATATCAATAAACGGGGTGAGTCTCTTCTTGATTTTATACTATCTTATGACTTAAGTATTGTCAATAGGGGAAGCGAGCCTACCTTCGTCACTTCGAGACGAAGGGAAGTTCTCGATCTTAACCTGACAGGTGGTGGCTGGTCTGATATTGTCAGAAATTGGAGTGTCTCTCAAGAGTGCTCCTTTTCTGACCATAGGTATTTAACTTATAACATATCTGGAATCAATAGGTTCCGGAGTGTCCCACTCCTACATAAATAGGAAACAAACGGACTGGAATAAATTTCGGTCCATTTTAGAGCTTGGCTTAAGGCCTGCTCCCTTCTAGATTAATGACCACTGCGATATTGATCGGGCGGTTGAATTCTTGACCTTGCAGATCTGCTCTGCAACGAAAGCTGCCTGCAATCCACCGAAGCCAAGTGCCAAACCGAAACCCCCTTGGTGGAACACGAAGGCTGCAGAGTTACGTAGGGAATGTAGAAGACTTTTTAATAGGGCCAAAAATGGTGGAAACTGGCTGCCCTGTAAGGATAAACAAAGGGAGCTTAAGTATGCCATACGAAGATCCAAAAGAGCCTCGTGGAAAACTTTCTGTGGCAACATAGAAAGCTCGTCCAAAACCAGCAGGCGACGCAGGATTTTTAGCACGTCCCCGAGAATTATTGAGAGTATTCAGAAGCCGGACGGTCAATGGACGGACTCTGTAATCGATACCTTGGAGACGCTGCTCGATACTCACGTTTTTGGTAATGAAGGGATTGACGAAGCGATGGGGACTGGGAATCCCGCGCCGGTTTGTCCACCCACTTTCCGGGTGACCAATGATCACATAGAGCCGTTTTCATGTTGTTTGATGCCTTTAAGTCTCTTGGAATTGAAAATATCATTCCAGCGGACTTGCAATATGGCATACCTGGAAAATGCTTACATGCCGATAGGTTGGCGTGTAGCCCGAGTTGTTTTCATCCCTAAAGCGGGAAAGACAACTCATATTTAACCCAAAGACTTTAGGCCCATAAGCCTGTCGTCCTTCTTACTCAAAACGCTGGAAAGGATTCTTGATCTTCAGATCAGAAACTCCATTAATCCCGCGCTTATCTCTAGCTCGCAGCACGCCTACACGAAAGGGAAATCTGTGGAAACAGTGCTGCACGTGTTAATATCCGATCTTGAAAAGTCCCTTTCAAATAAGGAATTTACGCTTGCATTGTTTCTTGACATAGAAGGAGCTTTCAATAACGTCTGCCCCAATGTCGTTATAAAGGCCCTCTTGGATCTCGATCTTGATGCAAATCTGGTGGAATTCATTGCGCAACTACTGAAGACACGTATCATCACGTCCACTTTCAGAAATGATCACGTTGAAAGGGTAATTAAAAGTGGCACTCCACAAGGTGGCGTATTGTCTCCCCTCGTCTGGAATCTAGCAGTCAACACGCTGCTACGGTGACTGGACTAAGCGGGTAATAGGGTGATAGCTTATGCTGATGACATTGCTATCGCAGTCTCTGGAAAATACCTGACAACACTCACAGAACGGGTAAACTATTCGCTCAATGTTCTGTCTCAATGGTACTGCGATGTTAACCCGGCAACACAGAGGTTATGCTCTTCACACGGAGATACAAGATCCCGATTTTTACTGCACCTAGGCTGAACGGCATTGTGCTAAGTGTAAGTAAAAGTGTGAAATACCTTGGGGTGATACTTGGCCCTAAGCTTCAATGGAAGGCAAACATTGCCGAAAGAGCTCGGAAGGCAACCTGTGAGCTCTATCTCTGCCAGAGAGCTCTAGAACGAAGATGGGGCCTTCAGCCTCGGATCATCTCCTGGCTCTATAAGGCAGTTATCGAGCCGAATATTCTCTATGGTGCTGTTTTCTGGTGGCCCGCTCTCGAGAAAACGGTCAACCAAAAGCCTCTTGATAAAGTCAGGAGAACAGCCGCCATTTTGATTACTGGGGCTCCCCGACCTACTTCGACAAAGGCTCTGTATGCCCTTCTCCACTGGCTACCCACCAAACTCCTGGTATTGCAACAGGCTTAATGCTGTGCAGCCAGACTTAATGCCCTCTCACGCTGGCTTAGGCCGGATATAGGGCACTCTAAGATTATCGTTCGGAATGTGCACCTGCCATCAATGGTAGACTACATCTCTTTCATTCCCGCTCTGGACCACGGGTTTCAGATCCATATTCCGAGTAGGGAGATATGGGTCCTCAACGAAGTGGTTGTGAGTAATACTGTTGATGGCTCGAAACTGGACGACAGAGTCGGTTGCGGAATCTTCTCCAATAGCCTTGGACTAAGACTCTCGCTTAGACTTCCTGACTACTGCAGTGTCTTTCAAGCCGAGGTAATGGCCATTTTGAAAACATCCGAAATAGCGCTTAGGGTGAAATCAGGGCGCTTGCTGGTGCATACAGTACATCTAAGCTTTTCCTGAGTTGTCTCAAATTGCTGAACACTCTATCGGAGCGATCACAGATTGACCTGTTTTGGGTCCCTGGTCACAGGGATATCCAGGGGAACTGTGAGGCCGATGATCTTGCTAACGGGGCTCATTGCTTTCTAACGTCTCCTCGCTACCAGACGTTGGAATTCCTCTGGCAACGGTGAAAATGGCCATAAAGAACCACTACCTCAATTTGGGCCTGCAAATAATGGGTAGAGAAAAGTTCCTGCTGTCTCAAGACAACTGTGGACTACACTGGACCTCAAGCGGATCAGGCAGCTGGTCAGACTGGGCAGAAAATTCATAAGTATCACGGTCTCGTTGGTCACTGTATAATCGGCAGCCATGCTGAAAGACTTGGTCTGCCCTTTAATGATTTCTGTCGCAGCTGTGGCTCGGAGGATGAGAAAGAAACCGTACTGCACCTACTGTGCCATTGCCCATCCCTGGCATTTAAAATATTTGTGAGAAGTTTCCTAAGAAGCTAAGTAAGCTGTAGCGAAATGGCCATCAAGACGTGCTTCACGATCTATATAAATATGACAGAATTAAATTATAAGAACAAATTAAGTACTAAATATATAAAATTCTACATATGACATTTTTATCATCGGCCTTAAATGGGTTAAGCAATTAAAAAAAAAAATTAGTACTTGTTTAAAGATCTCTTTAAAAGCTTTTGGAAATTTTAGAGGCCCATAACTAGAAAAATATGGGCGAGCTCCAATTTTTCACTTGACGTTTTTTTTTCTTATTTTTAAATTCTTAAAAAGACGTCCTATATATTTATTTTTTTTTTTATTTGAGATACCTCATTGCTCCAAATGATATGAGAAAATTAGAGGTAGGCGTGGTGTTTTACCCGCTGGCTCGAAGGACATGGACCGATCATGCTGATTTCCAATAGCACCTCTTTTTGAACTATGTCAAAAAATCAATAAAAATTTTTGCAACCAATAAAAAAATATTAATTTTGTTTTGTAGATAAAAATTTTCTTCCCGATAATTGTAATTTTTTCTTCAATCGCTTCCCCAGACTTCAGTTACGTGCAGGATATGTACAAAATTTTGCAAACTGCTGAAAATCAATCGTACTATAATAGTTGAACAATTAAATTTCTGCTAAAAACTTGCCCATATTTGAACAATGTTGACTGTAGTGTGCTTCAGAAGAATTCTATAAAAAGACGTAAGATGGAATTCCCAAGGCTTTATTTTAAAGTAAAAGTAAAAAATTTTATAAGTTTGCTAAAAAAAAGTAAAAAATCTTTTTAAGAAACTGAATGTATTTTTTGAACAAAATTTCACGTTTTTAAACATTTTATAAATTTACAAATAAAAAAAATTATTACCACTAACATAATGAAGTCCAAGAAAAAAAACTTTTTTAAAAGTTATTTATATAGTATTAGTTTTCTAAATCTGTTTTTAACATAGTCATATCTTATATTAAAAAAAAAAAAAAAACAGGTGAAAAACTCAAAAATGCCAAACTAAAAACTTTATATTTTAAATTTAAAAATCGAATTTCTCCAAAAATATTAAAGATACCATGCAAATTCCAGGCACGTTGTTTTTTTTCTTTTTTTGCTTTATCTATCTATGTAAATTTCTAAAAATAAAAAAAAAAATTTGAAATCGGTCCACTTTTGATAAAGTTATAAGCACTGAAACATTTTTCAAATTAGAGGTTACCTACTTTGACGCCCTATAGTTAAAGAGGATATTTTTATTATTATTATTCTTATTTTTATATTTTTTAATATTTTTTTTTCGTGTGTATTTTACAAAATCAAAATTTGAACTAACATATTTATTTTTCATTTGACAAAAGAAACATTATTATTTAAAACATGAATTGTGATCCAAAATATTTGAATATAATAAAGTATATAAATTACAAGTGAATAAAAGAACAAATAAGTAAAGTTAATAATAACAACAATAAATAAGTTAACATAATAAATAAATCAACATAAGTAAACAATACATATATTTTATATAACTCCCCTAGCCTTTGTAAATACATTACTCCTGGAATGTTACAATTTAATTACATTAATACAATATTACAATTATCATCATATATCTTTTCTTTCAAATTTTATATTAGGCAATTCTTTTTGATATTTAAATATTCTTTTGACTATTTGTCTATCACGTTTACAACCATTTTCATCTAAAAAATTAGTTTTATTTCTTTCTTTAACATCTTTTAAAATGTACTTTGGTTTTTGTTTAAGGTTTTGAAAACCAAGATTTTTCACAAACTCTCTTTCTTTATATGCATGACATTCTTCTCTTTTTTCATTCATTTTATTTATTCTTTCGATCTTTTTATTATGAACAATATTATGTAATGTTTCCCAAACAGATTTATCAACTTTCTTATGTAATAAATCAATTGGTTTATATCCTGTTGTACTATGTCTAGTATCATTATAAATTTGTACAGATTTATAAACTAAAGTTTCATCATCAATATCTTCATTATCTTTATCTAATTTAAAAAGTCTGATGTGTTCATTCAGTGTTAGGTGAAAACGTTCTATATCTGAATTACCAGTGTGGGTGGTAGGGGAAGTGAAATGATAATCTATATTTTCTGAATTTAAGAAATTTTTAATGTATGCTGTTTTAAATTCATTATCAGCTATAATTTTGCTTGGTTTGCCTAAAACAGCAAATATTTCCCTTAGCATTTCCACTATAGTTAAAGAATTTTTATCATTTAAAGTATGTATTGAAACGTGTTTTGTGAGTTTATCAATGCATGTTAAAAATCTTGTAGTTTTATTTAGAAACCAAATATCAATATGAAGTATTTCATTTGATTTAAAAGGAGTTTCAGTTATACATAATTTAGCTTTTATAGGCTTTTCTGTCGTATTTACACATATTACATATTATGCAATTATTAATAAATTTTTGAATTTCGTTTCTTAAATTTGGGTAATAAATTCCAAAATGTTTCTTCAATTCTTCTATGATTTTTATCAGTGTGATATTTATCTATTATTTCTAGAAGTTCTTCGTTATCAAAAATATCTTTTATAAATTTTGAGCAATATAAATATTTCATTTTAGGCGTGTTTGAAAAATAATGGACCAAAGTATCTTGGAAATTCTTAAATATATCAAAATTATCACAAAATATTGCCACAGTTCCTTTGATAGGAAATATCATCTTTAAAAAATTTATTATTTTTTCTTCAAAATATTCCTTTATTGTTATTATATGTCTTATTTTATTTTCATATAGTATTTGTTTTTTGTATCTATAATTATTTCCTAACGTTACTATTATTTGATTTCTGTAAATATTTATTGGAGATTCTGATATCGGAATATGATCATTTAAATTTTCTTGTCCACTATGTACAGTTGCTAAATCAGTTTGAATAGTTAATTCTTGCTCCTCTTCTGTTAACACATTGACATCAAGACGACTTAGATAATCAGCTACTTTATTTGTTTTACCTTTAATATATTCAACTTCAAAACCATATTCATTTAACTGTAATTTCCATCTCTGCAATTTCGTATTGGGTTCTTTCATCGAATTAAGCCATACAAGTGGTTTATGATCTGTTTGAATTTCCTTCCAAATAAGTAAGGCCTAAAATACTTTACTGACCATACAATTGCTAAAAGTTCTTTTTCTATAGCACTATAATTTAACTCATGTTTATTCAATGTAAGTGAAGAAAAAGCAACAGGATGTCCATCTTGAGATAATACTGCACCTAATGCTTCATTACTAGCATCAGTTGTTAAAACAAATAGTTTATCAAATTTAGGATATGCTAAAACCGGAGTATTACATAAAATTGTTTTTAATTTATTAAATGAATCGTTATATTTTTGATCCTTAATATTGATTTTTGATCCTTTTTTAGATATGAAATCATCGGTAAAGCGATTTTGCTATAATCTTTTATGAATTTTCTATAAAATCCAGTTAATCCTAGAAATGATCTTATCCCCTTTATTGTTTTAGGTAATTTAATATTTTTAATAATTTTTATTTTTTCAGGATTTGGTTTTATTCCCTGAGGAGTTATAATATGTCCTAAATATTCAGATTCATGTCTAAAATAATTGCATTTATCAACTTGGACTTTAATATTGTTTTCAGATAATCTTTTTAGAATCTTTTTTAATGATAAAACATGTTCATCAAGCGACGTTGAAAATATTAAAATATCGTCTAAAGATACTACAGATATATTATTTATATAATCTCTGAGAATTTAATTCATCATCCTTTGAAATGATGCTGGAGCATTTTTTAATCCAAACGGCATTCTGGTAAATTCAAAATGACCAGTTGATGTTGAAAACGCTGTTTTATGTTGATCTTCTGGTGAAATTAAAATTTGGTGAAATCCTTTTGCTAAATCTAATGTAGTAAAATATTGGGAGTTTCCTTGTTTTGAGAAAAGATCTTCTATATTTGGTATTGGAAATTTATCTTCAATAGTAACATCATTTAGTTTCCTATAATCAATTACTACTCTCCATTTCTGTTGACCAGAATTATCAATTTTCTTAGGAACAACCCAAATTGGAGCATTATATGGGCTATTAGATTTTTTTATTATTCCAGAATTTAACATCTCATTAATTTGTTTCTCTACTTCTTCCTTATGAATTTGTGGAAAACGATATATCCTTTAATAAACGGGTATATCATTCATAGTTGGGATTTTGTGCCTGTACTTGCAAGCAGATGATAAATTGTCAATAAAATATAAAAAACATTTTTGAATTCTTTAATGATTTTAGTTAAAATTATAATTTCTTCTTCATTGTTATTCTGATTTTTTAATTTCTGTATAAGATGGTCTATTCTTGGTTCATTAAAATTTATTTCAATTATTGAATCTGGGTTTAAGTTATCATATGTAGTTTCATCTGAAATTTTGCTAAATGTAATAGGAATTTTTGCTTCATAACATATTGTTTTTAAAATCAATTTTAGCTTGAAGTGGTTTAAGTAAATTTCAACCAATTATGCCATCAAATTCATATAAATTTCTGTTTCTAACATCTCTATTTTTGAATTTGGACGATTAAATTCCTTAAAAAGCGGTATTGTAATTTTCGAAGTTGTAATGGTTTTTGAGCAAATTGTATTTAAAATTATCGGATGATCTAATTCACATCTAAAAGATTTATGAAATAAACCTTTCCTGATAAGTGTTGCCCCGGATCCAGTATCTATTAGTAATCTTATTGGAATAGTTTTTGTCTTTACTATAATGAAGGGAAGAGCTCGTCGGCCACTAACTGAAAATTTGAAGTTTGAATGTTATCCACTTACATTTGCATTGAATTACTTAAATTAGTTCTAGTAGATATGTTTTTATTGCTGTTATTCCCAAAAGACCTCATATTATATGATTGTAAATGTTGTGAACTGTCTTTATTATTAAAGTAAAATTTTTGATTTTTTAAACCTAAATTTCTATTATAAGACTGTGATGAAAAGGGTTGTAAGATTTGATAATTTTGATAAAAATAATCCGTCCCAATCAATATTTCTTTTGCCTTCAATAAAGAAATAGGATTTCGAGAATTGAGCACTAATTTTGGTTCATTAGGTAATTTATTTATAAAAATTTTTAAAACCATTAATTCATTGTTTTTACAATTGGTTATCGCTATTAATACTACACTTTAAATTCAATTTTGTTAATAATTTGAGCATATATTCATAAAAATCATTAACATTAGTTCTCATTTCTGCAGTTTTTATTCTATTTATAATATTATCTATACTATCGGAAATGTTAAAATTAATTCTTAAAACTATTTTATTTGGTCCCAATTAGTAGGATTGTTGTTGTTGATTAAAGTCACATTAGCTTTTACAACAATTTTGTTTCTTACCCTCAAATCGAATAATGGTAAAAGTGTTGCATCAATATGCTTTCTGATTTCAGCCACATGCTTTGAAAAAATTTCTAGCTCTTCGGCCTTGCCTTCAAAATTCCGTACTCCTTCCAACAATTGAAAAGCACTAAACGCCATTGTTCACTTATTTATGAAATTGAATAGCTTTAAATAGTTTTTAATTATTTGTTATAACTTTTTTTTAATTTTTATGATTTAATTTTAATTAAATGTTCAACTATTTTTTTTATCTAATTTTAATTTAATAAAATTTAGCTTTAATTATAATTAATTTAATTTTAATTGATTTAAACTCTATTTTAATTAAGTTTACATTTAATTTTATTCAATTTAATTTTAATTCAATTTTAATTGTCACGTTTATTTTATTTTTTTTTTCTTTTTTTTAAATTTTAGTTTAATTTATTTTATTATTTAATTTTAATTTAGTTTATTTTTATTTTAATTGTTGAATTTAATTAAATTTTTATAATTTAGTTTTTTTTATTTAATTTATTTTGTATTTAATTTAATTTTAATTTAATTTATTTTTATTTAGTTTAAATTTAATTTAACTTTTAATTAATTTATTTTTATTTCATTCACTTTTTTAATTTTTGTATTTATATTTAATTTAATTTATTTTTATTTAATTTTAATTTTACTTTAATTGTCAATTTAATTTAAATTTTTAATTCAATTTTATTTTATTTTTTTTTAGTTAATTTTAATTAATTTAATTATTTATATTTTAATTTATTTTTAATTAATTTTCATTTAATTAAATAAAATTTTATATTAATTTTAATTTGTTTTTAATTTAATTTTAATTTTATTTTAATTAATTTTAATTTAAGATTATTGTATTTATTTCACTTGATTGCATCTGATTTATTTTTAAATAGTTCAATTTGTTCTCTTTTTTTGTTCTTTTTTTTAATATTCAAACATAACTTAAGGTTCCTTTATTTTGAATTTAATTTCTAATTTCAGTTTTCATTTTCACTTACTATCCTCTTTATTGTATTAATTTCGATTTTAATGTCTTTTTTATTCTACTGATTTTTAATGTATTTGTTCTATTTTGTTTATTTGATATTGTATTTGACTTTGTTTTCTTTTCCACTGTTATTCAATTAGTTTTGTTTCCCACTGTTGTTCACTTTTTTCAACTAAAAAAAATATTTTTTTTTAATCAATTATAATTTTGTTTTAATGTTACATGAATGAATTTTTTTTTTTCAATAAAATTCCAATGTACATATGTATATGTATTTTTAATTTGATGTATTTTATTTTATTGTTAATTCACAATAGTTTTGATTTATTTGATGTTTATGTAATAATAGTTAAATTTTCTAAATTGGCTTTATATTAAATTTCTTTATTGTAAGGACCTTTTTTTATATATAACGATTTTCCTCACTGAATGTATGTATTTACCACCACTGCTTTTTTCATCACTTTTTGTAGTTAAATGATTTTTTAGTCCCCTTTTACACACATCAAGTTTGACTCGTCAAGTCTTGAGCTTTTGGGAGAAAGAGGAGAAGAGAATAGAAAGAGGTACAAACCTGACCGTACCATCAAGTTTAAGAAAATTGTTGTTGTTAAAGTTGGCTGCAGAATAGAAGTTGCTGAAGTTGAAAGCAAACTTGATGAAAAAACTTGACGGCGTGTGTGAACACGAATGCAGGTTCAAAAGAAAATTAATTAAAAACTGATCAAGTAAACTTGATGTGTGTAAAAGAGGACTTACCAATTTCAATATTTGCACCGATTTGCCACTAATTATTTTTTTTTTAAATTTCATTCAAGTTTTTTGTTTCTGTATTAGTTCAATATATTTCTTTTGTTTATCTTTAATTTTTTAACGTTTTTTTTATCTTTAATCCTTTTTCTTTAATTCTTTAATCTTTTTTTTATTTTATCTTGTATTTTTTCAGTTATAACACATTTCATATATTTTTTTCACAATTTTGATATATGTAAATAAATTTTTCATATTTTTATTATTTATAATCCTGGAGGGTCCCGTGGGATTCGCAGGATTTTTATTTTAATTTTATATGTCCTTTTCAAAGGAATAGTTTGTTACCCGACTGCGCCAGTTAAAGAGGATATTATTATTATTCTTATTTTTATATTTTTTAATATTTATTTTCTTTCTTTTTTCGTGTGTATTTTACAAAATCAAAATTAGAACTAACATATTTATTTTTCATTTGACAAAAGAAACATTATTATTTAAAACATGAATTGTGATCCAAAATATTTGAATATAATAAAGTATATAAATTACAAGTGAATAAAAGAACAAATAAGTAAAGTTAATAATAACAACAATAAATAAGTTAACATAATAAATAAATCAACATAAGTAAACAAAACATATATTTCATATAACTCTATGGTGCTACATAGTACTGAAGCAGGGTGTATTCAAATGCAGTAGACGAAAAGTTTATCAAGAAGTTCCAGACTTTTTACTTTTTTTGTTTTTGCTTATCTTGCATAAGTAGATACGAGTAGAAAACATTTTAGTCAGTCATAAAATGTTTTGTTTTTTCATAATTATATATAGATGTTTGCGTAATTATACTGCAAGTATAAGTATAAGCTTCTTGTTATAACATTTTTAAAAGAAATTGTATGTGAAGAAAGAAAGATTTACAAGTGAGTTAGATCTGATAGTGGATGCGCTGAAAACTGGACTTCGAATTACCAACGATGGTAACACGAGCACAGAAGGCTTTTTCCAATGCGTATCAGTTGCAGAAATAGGTGGAATTGATTTTATCTATCGAATTAAAGTTATTATTGAAGTCATGTTAAGTGGTCACAAAATCCATTTGCAAATCTTCACGCTACTCTATGTGAGTGGCATCATATGACACCTACAACTCAAAAGATTTTAATACATGGCATTGGGCTGTTATCAGAACGATCAGCCTCAGATTTGGATGAGGTCTTTAAGAAACAGAAGAAGAAAAAAATGCCTCTCATCATCATTGTAGTCCAAAAGAGGAGTTGTTTTAAATATAAATAATTCTTGCGAAAAAAAACCGACTTCAAACAGATTTCATCTGTCTGCCTATAACAGCTCAAGTGTATGGCCACATAAATTAGGTTACATTAACTTTGGGACACACTTATGTCTCCGAACTTTATACTTTTTCAACTGTTTAATAGTTTGGAAATATACATCAAATTGCAGCAGTTTTATGGTCACTCTTTAATTTCCAAATTCAAATTATATACTTGTTGTTGTAGTAGATTTTGCAATCAAGTTCTGTGTAAATTTCAACCGTCTGTCTGTAACTGTTCAACAGTTTGCCCATATACACCAGATTAAATCAACTATTGAAATTATAATACAACATTTTTATACTTCTTACTATACCAAACAAAGGAGTGGACATTCTGTCTAAAATAAAGGTGTTTGTATACAACGGTTCAAAAATACGGCCATATAGAAGAAATTACATTAATTTTGGGAACACCCTTTGATTTCTAAATTCAAATTATAAGCTTCTTGTTATAGCGGATTTGGCAAAACATGCCCCTTGTAAATTTCAGCTGTCTGTCTATAACGGTTCAAAAGTCCGGCCACATACACCATATAAAATGAACTATTGGGACACCCGTTTATTTCCAAATATAAATTTAATACTTGTTGTTATAGAGAGTAAGTAATACAGATTCTTTGTAAATTTCAATCGTCTGTCTACAACTGTTTAAAAGTATGGCCATATACCAAATTAAATGAACTATCGGTGCACCCTTTAATTTATAATTTTAAATATTATCAGCTGTTTGTTAAAAACCTTTTTCATTATTTTACTAGACCATTTACTTTTCTTTTTGGCTTCACTTTTAACCGAAGACGTGGATAAGTGAGACATGTTGGAATAGGAATCCATAACCAGCAGTATTTTTTTTAATTTTTGGAGTTTTTACTGATAAAAACATGCACTTTCGTCCACTCTGTGAAAATTAAATTTCTTACATTGTTTTTCCACAGGAAAGACAATTCATTTTAATTTATTTTATAAAAAAATTTAAAAAACATATAAAAATAACATATAATGTCACCCATTATAAATTAAAATTTCATTTTGGTGAACTTCGTCTTACCAAATTAACATTAAGCTTAGTTGGTTAAATAGATGATGTTTACGATGTACATAACATAAGATAGATAGATGCAAAGAATGCTGATGAAGGATGTGGCGGTCCAGAAAATGCTGCATTTCATTCTGCTAGCGTCTAATTTTTCTTGTTTTCTTTAGAAAACGTCCGCATACATTTGTAAATAATTTTTCTTTCTAAAAATGTTTAGAAAATTAATTAAAAAGAACCACAAAGCCGAAAATAAAGTAAATTTCATTAATTGATAAATAAAATATTACAGAGTTTAATACTGGTTAATTATTTTTAATGACTTTAGGCCAGTGTACCTTATTAAATTACACTCATATAATAAATCTAATGACAGCCTCATTTCTTAATTAAATAAAAGTAGATGATAACAGAGAAGACTTAACGTAACCGAGGTGATGTAACGTAACAGAGGAGACACTGTTTCTGAGGCACTGTACTATTTAAGTATCCGCTATTACCATCACTCTTTTTATAAAGTAATTTTGTGCTTCTAATATATCTATTGGATGGTTGACATTGTAGTAAATTCGAGCACCTTTTAATTTAATGTTCGCATTTTCCAGGATTTTAATTACTGCTTCTTGTGCCGTTATTCAAACGTAGAAAAATTACCTTGATAACCATCTTCATCAACACACGTTTGTGCTATACAAAGTATGTATAAGTTATACTTTTTCCTAAAACTTGAATTAGTAAAAATGTCCCATTCATAATTCCATTCTTATTTTCAATATCCGTATTTTCTTTTTCTTTATAAATTAATTTTTTTGAGTAGTTTTTTCTTGCTCTATTCCGATTAAATTAGTTTTATATACTTTGCTTTTAAAACAGGTACAAAATCCTCTTGGAATGTTACTACAAAAGAAACTAACATCACGATATAAAACAGTACCCTGAATTTTAGTAATAAGTTGGTGGAGACGCATGGTACCTTTTAGTAATGGTATATTGGATGGAAGTGTCTTCCAGATGCATTCAATTGCCGCTTTATCAATTAAAAATAATTTTATTGTTGTTTCTTTTTGTACCTGTTCAAAAAACTGCTGGCTGTTCATGATGTCTGCTGCGTGTGCGAACATTCTATCAGCAACTCTTTTTAGCACTCCACCAATCCCTTCGGCTGCTCCTTTGCCATGAGCTGCTTCAAAAAAACTCCACGTTGCTAGCTGAAATCCATTTTAAAGTTTTGTTTCGCAAAGGTAAAAATTTTGTTTTTGTCTACACTGAGTGCAGGGCCCGTCTGAGAAAATATGAATGGTGTTAACATCCTTTTAGGAATTTCTTATCAAATCAAATATTGGCTGAAAATAACTGTTAAATTTTAAATTGGTCCGGGACACAGGTTTTTGCTAAACCTTCGACAGTAAAAATATTTTTTATATTATTTTCAGATAATTAAGTAGTTTTTTTATAATATAGTTACGTAGAATCGATAATAATTTATAAGAATGACTCAAATATAATAATTTAATATTTGCCGATTAAAATTAACAAATTAGAAAGTATGAAGTTATTAATGCAAATCAATATCTAAGTTCCAAAAGGCCGTGAGTGAACTTTTGAAGAGCAATGTTTTTGCCTTAATTTTTTTAAGGCGTTAAAAAACATTGATTGCAGTTCTTATAGTTTTATTTTATTTTTAGCTTCCTCAATAATAATTGTTTCTCAAAAACTGCCTGTTCCTATTTTAATTTAACGAGTGATTTTATTTAAAACTACATTCCAAAAATCTAACTTAAGTATAAGTTTTTATTCGAAATTTCCCAAGCCAGATGACAAGTAAATTAAATTCAGATTTTGGGAGTTTAGTTAAAGAAAAAAGTGACTCTAGGGTAATTTAGTTCAATTAAAGCATAGCAAAAATTAAGCAGGAAGTATGGAAAGAAGAATATATCAAATGACTAAGCACCGGCCCAAATAGAAAACCTACAGTCTTCAATTTAGTGATATCAGTGCATCAACATTTGACATTTTGTTGTTAAGCTATATCTAGAGATTTCTATTTGATAATTTTTAAAATAATTAATTATGGAAGTTTTCTAGGAAGTGCTGCCAATTTTTTCAACTATCGGACTGTTTAAGTATGTCTATCAGACCTTTTGAACATACATATTTTATAAAAAGCTTAAAAGATTTAAAATACGAGGAAAAAGGAAAAATTAAATTAAATATCATTTTTTGCATATGTATGTTGTTAAGGTAATGTTAATATTTGTTTTTTTTTCATAATTAAGTACTCGTAAAGAACGCCTAAAAGAAGCTAAAAATATTTCTTTTAATTTATCTATTATGCTAAAGAGCCGAGAGAGGGCGTAGTTATCATTAAGGAAATTTTATCCAAAAAGAGAAAAACGGAAATAGGAGACCAAAAAGCTATAAATTAATCTGTTTTATTTTAACAAGAAAACTAAAAAAAAAATTATATACGAGGGCTGCTATTTATATTTCTGGCCTGGCAACACTGAGTGCAATCTGACATTTCCATTGGAAAGTTTGTCATTTTTAAGCATAATCGTACTCAAAACGTTTTGACGTACGACCATTATTTGTGATGTTTACAGTGACTTGAAAAATTAATTTATAAAAAAATGGAATTAACTCGTGAACATTTTCGTGCCATCATTTTTCACAACTTTCGACGTGGATTATCACGACAAGAGTGCATTGATAAACTTAAATCTTTGTATGGCGATGAAGCACCATCCTATAGCACTGTGAAAAATTGGTATAATGAATTTAATCGTGGCCGACGCTCGCTCAAAGACGAATTCCGTGAAGGTCGTCCAAAAACGGCTGTAGTGCCAGAGAACATTGATGCCGTGCGTGAACTCATAATACAAGATCGACATGCGACATACCGAGAGATAGAGACATCCTTGGACATTTCTTCCACCAGCATACATGCGATACTGCATGAACACCTGGCCGTAAAAAAGGTTCGTTCTCGTTGGATCCCGCACAATTTGAAAGTCGCTCAAAAAAAGGCTCGTGTCGATTGGTACAAAGAAATGTTGCAAAAATACGATTGCGGTGCTTCAAAAGACGTTTATAAGATCGTCACAGGTGAAGAATCATGGATCTATGTGTATGAGCCCGAAACGAAACAACAATCGACCGTGTGAGTCTTCAAAGACGAGCAAAATCCAACGAAAGTTGTTTGTGGAAGAAGCACTTCGAAGCAAATGGTCGCCTGTTTCTTCGGCAAAACTGGTCATGTGGCGACTGTTCCGCTTGAGCAACGTAGGACGGTCACTTCTGAGTGGTACACTACAATTTGTTTGCATGAAGTCATCGGAGAAATTCGAAAAACCAACAAGAGAAGACGAATCATTGTTTCACCATGACAATGCGAGCTCTCACACATCGGCTTCGAATTAGTGGGTCATCCGCCGTACAGCCCTGACTTGACACCTAATGACTTCTTCTTGTTTCCGCACATCAAGAATAAAATGCGTGGTCAACGATTTTCGTCGCCAGAAGAAGCTGTTGAAGTGTTCAAAAACCATGTTTTAGAGGTGTCCCAATCGGAGTGGAAAAAGTGCTTCGATAACTGGATTGAGCGCATGCAAAAGTGTATAAATCATGCTGGAGAATACTTTGAAAAACAATAAAACCATTTTGGATTATAAATATTCGCATTTTCACTATTAGGCCAGACAATATATAGAGCAGCCCTTATATACTAGTGTTATTTGTTTGTTTTTATTCCTGACAAATTATATAGGAAATATTTATTAAGGAGCTGCTTTAGAGTAGAACTAAACCGTGTTGATAAATTTGTTACAGGAAAATCGGTGATTCATTTCTGTAAATTAAAATAAAACGGATAAGTATTGGAGTAATTTGAGTATAATAGTATAAGCAAAGTAAATAAGAGTTTTTTTATTTTATAATGGATAATGGATGTGCTGAAAATTGGACTTCGAATCACCAACGATGGTAACACGAGCATAGAAGGCTATTTGGATGAGGTCTTTACAAAACAGAAGAAGAAAAAAATGCCCCTTATCATCATTGTAGTGCAAAAGAGGAGTTGTTTTAAATAAAATTGTTTGTTAATATTAAAATATCAGTTATTATGAATTATTAAATTATTTTCAAATAAAATAAGTTTTTTATTTTTATCTTTGGGCTCTAGGTCACTGTTTTTATTTTTATTTAAATAAAACTCTTTTTATGTTTTATTATATTTTATGTTTACTGCATATCACACTCTCCAAGTGATTGACGGCTTTACTCAAATTCCTGAAGAAGGGCACCGAAAATGACCGAAATATTGAATAAATAAAAACAATAAATTCAATTATTATTTAATAAAACATAAAAAGAGTTTTATTTAAATAAAAATAAAAACAGTGACCTAGAGCCCAAAGATAAAAATAAAAAATTTATATAATAAAAGGTCCAATAAAATATACAAATATAAAAAAAAAATAAGTTTAATAATATTCTTGGCTGGTAAGATTTTTTAGGCATTGGGAACATACAGCTAATAAAGCTTTAAAATAAATATTTTTCGGAAATTGGAATATTTCGGGGTGGGATTCGGGGACCTGCTTATAAAAACTAAACTATTAAATTTTAATGGTATTACGTCATGTGTATTACATTTCTTTTAATACCTACCGCCCACAATTTAATCTGGGTTTCGAATGCCGAAAACTGCTCGTAAATTTTTAATTCACGAGTAGAAAATTATAGCTTATTGTTTATAGGGGTACTCTCCGAGAGCAGCCGATAATCAATTATTTGCCTAACAAAATCATAGCTTAAGCTATTGGTAACTTATAAGAGCGGGCCTTAGTATTTTTTTGTTACCCAATGTTAGTAAAGTCATAAAACATTTTTTATAGGTATATGCCGAATAATTTTACACCTTTTTCTTTATTTATTATATGTTTGAAAAGTCTTGAATAAAACAAGCCACTTTATAACCAACATTGGAAACAACTAGAATTTCATAACTATATTAAATTAAGATTCTAGTGGTTATATAAAAGTTACAATACAAAAAAACAAAACAAACAATGAAAAGAACATATTGTTTGAGTTAAGTACTCGCACAATATTTATGTTATAATTTGTTCTTAAGCTTCTTGGAGTTTTAAGCTGCTACGACTTAAGACCTTTTTCATTATTTTACCAGACCAAATCGATATCTAAATTCCAAAAGTCCGTGAGTGAACTTTTGAAGACTATGACTATAAAAAAGAGCAATTTTTTTCCTTAATTTTTTAAGGAGTTCACACACATTAATTGCAGTTCTTATATTTTTATTTTATTTTTAGCTTCCTCTTGTTGTTTCTATTTTAATTTAACGAGTGATTTTATTTAAAACTACATTCCAAAAACTAAGTATAAGTTTTTATTTGAAATTTCTCAAGCAAGCTGACAAGTAAATTTAATTCAGATTTTGGGAATTTAATAAAAGAAAGTAGACAGAAAAAAATGACTCTAGGGTAATTTAGTTCACTGAAAGCATAACAAAAATTAAGCAGGAAGTATGGAACAAAGAATATATCAAATGACTAAAGACCGGCCCGAATAGAAAACCTACAGTCTTCAATTTAGTGATATTAGTGATCAGAATTTGAAATTTTGTTGTCATTGCGATTTCTATTCGGTCATGTTTAAAATAATTAATTATGAAAGTTTTCTAGGAAGTGCTGCCAATTTTTCAACTATCACACGGTTTATGCCTATCAGACCATTTGAATATACACATTTTATAAAAAACTTAAAAGATTAAATCATTGTAGTGCAAAAGAGGAGTTGTTTTAAATAAAATTGTTTGTTAATATTAAAATATCAGTTATTATGAATTATTAAATTATTTTCAAATAAAATAAGTTTTTTATTTTTATCTTTGGGCTCTAGGTCACTGTTTTTATTTTTATTTAAATAAAACTCTTTTTATGTTTTATTATATTTTATGTTTACTGCATATCACACTCTCCAAGTGATTGACGGCTTTAATCAAATTCCTGAAGAAGGGCACCGAAAATGACCGAAATATTGAATAAATAAAAACAATAAATTCAATTATTATTTAATAAAACATAAAAAGAGTTTTATTTAAATAAAAATAAAAACAGTGACCTAGAGCCCAAAGATAAAAATAAAAAAATTTATATAATAAAAGGTCCAATAAAATATACAAATATAAAAAAAAAATAAGTTTAATAATATTCTTGGCTGGTAAGATTTTTTAGGCATTGGGAACATACAGCTAATAAAGCTTTAAAATAAATATTTTTCGGAAATTGGAATATTTCGGGGTGGGATTCGGGGACCTGCTTATAAAAACTAAACTATTAAATTTTAATGGTATTACGTCATGTGTATTACATTTCTTTTAATACCTACCGCCCACAATTTAATCTGGGTTTCGAATGCCGAAAACTGCTCGTAAATTTTTAATTCACGAGTAGAAAATTATAGCTTACTGTTTATAGGGGTACTCTCCGAGAGCAGCCGATAATCAATTATTTGCCTAACAAAATCATAGCTTAAGCTATTGGTAACTTATAAGAGCGGGCCTTACACCCAGTTTACAGAACACAATCTGCCGCTTAGACGCACAAAAACGTTGCCGTTTTCCATCTTTGGGTTTTTAAAACACGAATGTCATTATTTTTGTAAAAAACGTAACAAATGACAATTGTTTTTGGTTTATGTATCGCGCATTGAAGTGTCAGAAACGTCAAAACCGAGCGAAGGAAAAATACCATTCGTTTTAAAAATTTCAATATATATGCATATGTATTTAGTTAGATTTCGCAAAAGTTGCTTAAAAATAATAAATAAAATAAAAAGCATGGAGTTTTCGGGAAAATAAAGGTAAATATGTTTTTGTGTGTTATCAAATATCTGTTTTTAAAGTACAATTTGCATGCATTTGCCAGTATCAAGATGACAACGGGTATACAGTTCCAGTAATTGGTGAACTGTATGGAGAAACAGGAACTGCCCAGTTTGGAAGCAGCAAAGCAGCCATAGAGCAAACTTGGGAGACGGTTGTAAAAAAGATATTTATTATATATAAAGCACAAATGATGTTTCAAGGAGTAAACATTTCACGAATAATATCATCCATGTACTTATATAGTATATAAGTATTTTACATACATTCATATTATCAGTCACTTAAACCTTTAAAATTGTTGTTTATTTTTATTACTACTGTTTAAACTTTTGTATTTACACTAATTTTTGTTTTACAGATTAAAATTTTTACATTGAATATTTAATAGTTTTGTTTTGTTTATTTAACTCAGCTGTTTCTTTTTAAGCGCCAAGGCAGGGTTACCACAATTTCAGGCAAAAACAAAAAGTGTATATGAAAAAAGTAAATAAAAAATATTAATTAATGCTTTGGCAATACTTCGATTTGACACAACATTTATATATACGAAACACAACGTAAGTTAAACGAAAAAACCGGAACGTGTTACACGGACGCTAATTATTACGTATTCGTCCATATGCCATACGGTTTCGTTTGGCTCTTGACGTGTTCTATAAACAGGCTGTTAGTATTTTTTTGTTACCCAATGTTAGTAAAGTCATAAAACATTTTTTATAGGTATATGCCGAATAATTTTACACCTTTTTCTTTATTTATTATATGTTTGAAAAGTCTTGAATAAAACAAGCCACTTTATAACCAACATTGGAAACAACTAGAATTTCATAACTATATTAAATTAAGATTCTAGTGGTTATATAAAAGTTACAATACAAAAAATCAAAACAAACAATGAAAAGAACATATTGTTTGAGTTAAGTACTCGCACAATATTTATGTTATAATTTGTTCTTAAGCTTCTTGGAGTTTTAAGCTGCTACGACTTAAGACCTTTTTCATTATTTTACCAGACCAAATCGATATCTAAATTCCAAAAGTCTGTGAGTGAACTTTTGAAGACTATGACTATAAAAAAGAGCAATTTTTTTTTTTTAATTTTTTAAGGAGTTCACACACATTAATTGCAGTTCTTATATTTTTATTTTATTTTTAGCTTCCTCTTGTTGTTTCTATTTTAATTTAACGAGTGATTTTATTTAAAACTACATTCCAAAAACTAAGTATAAGTTTTTATTTGAAATTTCTCAAGCAAGCTGACAAGTAAATTTAATTCAGATTTTGGGAATTTAATAAAAGAAAGTAGACAGAAAAAAATGACTCTAGGGTAATTTAGTTCACTGAAAGCATAACAAAAATTAAGCAGGAAGTATGGAACAAAGAATATATCAAATGACTAAAGACCGGCCCGAATAGAAAACCTACAGTCTTCAATTTAGTGATATTAGTGATCAGAATTTGAAATTTTGTTAAGTCATTGCGATTTCTATTCGGTCATGTTTAAAATAATTAATTATGAAAGTTTTCTAGGAAGTGCTGCCAATTTTTCAACTATCACACGGTTTATGCCTATCAGACCATTTGAATATACACATTTTATAAAAAACTTAAAAGATTAAAATTACGAGGAAACAGAATTATTGTTTGAAAACTAAAAATTGTGCGTACTGGCGGTTTTAATTATAAAATGCTATAATGCTTAATAAACAGTGGGTTAATTAACTAGAAATAATTTTTATTTGCAAATAGCCTGCACATAAACGTAGTATATGATGCAGGTAGCTGTTTTGCAACTGCATTACCACATTCTAGGAAATTCAGCTATGAAAATCTTCCGTCAATTATAAAAATAATTTGTAAAATTAATAATCAGACATTTGTGCTGATGGTTGCCAGCCACAGCAGTGAAATATTTTAAGTTGCTGTTGTGTGTGTTTTATCTGATTTATTCTTAGTTAATTTGTTTATTTTTTAGTTATCAGTTTGTATCCTCTTTGAGTTTATTTTTTCTTTTCTGTAAATATTAATGAATAGATAAAAAAATTAATCAGATTATGAAAAAATTGCATTTACTTACCATGTATCTTT
The DNA here is from genome assembly GCA_916610165.2 of Gymnosoma rotundatum. Classification (NCBI taxonomy): domain Eukaryota; kingdom Metazoa; phylum Arthropoda; class Insecta; order Diptera; family Tachinidae; genus Gymnosoma; species Gymnosoma rotundatum. The sequence continues at coordinate 58,821,195 of OU744339.1, forward strand.
TGCTTTTCGTTGTGCCAGCTCACAAGTTTCCTTCGGTAATTGTTCGTATGGGTGTGTGTGTTTTTGTTTTGATACGCATGAAACAGTTGCCAGTTGTGATAGTAATGGCAATGTTAAGAACAAGGCAATGTCGTGACGAAAAAAAACTTGTTCTTTCGATCAGTGCGTTATGAAACGCCGTGAGAAAAATGTGTTAGTTAGAAAAAATTATTTTTTGAAATTATGGATGAAAAAAAAATCTCTTACTATTTAGTATAATATCGTTGGTAAAGGAAAGCCTCTACAGCCAGAAAAATCGTTGTTAGAAGCTGGTGCAGACGATGGGTGAGCAAGATATAGTAAGGAAAAAAAATAAAAAAATTATGAATTTCAAAAAAATAATTTTGCTAAGTAAAAATTAAGGAAAATGTAAGAAAACACGTAGGTAGAAGTTTCTAGAAATTAGTAGAAGAAAAAGGATGGAAGAACGGGCGGGATAAATATTTTTTTTGTCTTGTTTTTCTCTAGATTTTTCTGTCTTTTTTATAATTACAATAATTCACCACTTAGAGTTTGTAGTACCGTTAAGGTTATAAAAGGAAGAAGCCAAAGGAAGTTTTCAAAAGTTTTTATCCGTGTGTGAAAGTGTTGCTTCGTTAAGAGTATACGAAAATAAGAAAAAGGATAGTGCAAAAAAAACATTAAAATAATAAAGTGCGAAAGTTAGCTGAAATAAAAAAATAAAATTAAAAAAGCTTTAAAGTGATTATTGCCATCAAGAGAAAGGAGGGGAAATTAATAATTTACCTTATTTTTCTTTCTTAGATAGTACATGAGCTATTTGAAGTTTTGGGAGATTAATTTGTGATTATTTTTACGGGTATTTAGTTTATTTGGTTTTATATATGCTCAGAGATTAAAATTGAATATGGTTGTTTAAATTTTCGTGTTAATGGTTATTATAGGTATAGATTGCTTTGTTTGTTTATATGTTTCGTTTTTTTTTTTTTTTTTTTGGTTAGTTAAAAAATTAGCAAAAGCACTGAATAAAAATATAAAAATTACAGATATAACAGTTTTAGGAACTTAAAAGACACTTGTTCTTTCTTTATCTCTGTATTTCACTTATAGTTTTGTGTTTTTTAATTAATTTTAATTTTTGCGACCGTCTCTCTCAAAAACATAGCACATGAAAAAACTGTATTGTTTGCAAAACAAAATCTTTAGTTCATTTAAAATAATTATTGTTGTTTTATTAATTTTTCGACCTTTTTTATGTATACTACTAATTTTTTTTTATAATTTATTGTATATATTTTATACTTGGGCTTTCAAGGTCACTTATTTCCTTCCTTTCAAGTATATAAAAGATTATTTATTTCATAATACCCCGACGTTTCGTTGGTATTTTCCAACTTCCTCAGGGATAATTTATCAACAATCTGGCAACCACATATAATATTTTTGTTATTTGAAATTAATTTAGTGTATAGTGTACAATATCTTCTATTATACTGTGATATCTTATTCCATAGTTTATATTATTCAATTTATTAAGTTTGTGTTTTGTTTCATGTCCACTATACACTAAATTAATTTTAAATAACAAAAAGATTATATGTGGTTGCCAGATTTTTAATATATTATCCCTGAGGAAGTTGGAAAATACCAACGAACCTTCGCATTAATATGAAATAAATAATCTTTTATTTACTTGAAAGGAAGGAAATAAGTGACCTTGAAATCCCAAGTATAATTTATATACAATAAATTATAAAAAAATAAAGTAATTATTATTAGCACGATAATTTTTAATTTAAATAATTTAATATTTCCGTTTTTTAATATTAATTACTAAAAGCGTTTTATTTGGATTATTGTGGATGTTGTTTGGCTGGAAACTAAAGTTGACCTTTGTGTCTCTTTATCCTTTGCTTTAATATAACTTACATTATCAAATTTACCCTTCAAAACATTAGCGTCTAACGTAAATGAAAAGTTTTAATTATTGCTTATAAATTTTTTTTGCTAAAAACAAACATATTGTCATGCACTAACTTTGTATGTGTTATGAAAAAGCAACTTCAAAGAATTTTTGGAGATTGTAATTGAATGCCATTACATAGTTGCTAGTCACCATAATCTCCTGTAGAATACGTTGTTGTTGGTTGCTGATAATACTGCTGCAGCAATATTTAATTGGTTCGAACCAATTTCTTCTTATGAACGAATGTTTTCTTGGTTTGCTGTGGTAATTAGGGATAGAACGATACCACTAGGGTAACGATATTTTTACTCGATACAGTATTGATCGAAAGATATCGATACGTACTCAATATCGATCAAAAAGTATCGATACCTACTCGTATCGGTCGGCTATTTCATAAAATTAAGGCAAAGAAAAATAAAAATACATATCGCTGATCTAACTTGGGTGTCAGACGATCAAGTTTTCATTGAATTTTTAAAATTTCTCTCATTTTTTACCAATACAATGCCACTTTAAAAATTTGCTGAGAATTTGCTTTCAAGTTTTCGTTCAATTGAGTGTTTCAAATTACATTCAAGAAAACAGCTGTGTTTTCCTCCAAATAAATTTTACTCGTATTTGTTTTCTTGACGAAATCTTGCTTAAAAACTTGCTTTAAAATTGCGTACATCCTACGTCAATTTTGACAAGCAGTACGTGTAAATTTCTTGAAAGAGAATTGAACAAAAACTTGACCGTGTGACTGCACTGCTAAAGTAGCAAATTGCTATTTTCTCGAATTATTGACCCTTTTAGTGCCCCTTTTTTAAAAAGAGCTAAATCTGCCAGTTTTTGATATATTTTAACCTTTTTGGCACCTTTTTTGTTATATGGCACTTTCTGTTTGATTTTCAACTTAGATGGTTGTATTTTGAATCTGTTGCAAGAACATTGAGCAATGGTGAATTTTGCAACACTTTTTTGTTTGTACACAGTTAGAAGAAAAAAATGCCTCCAATATAGAAAAATTACGTAACATTCAAGAAGGTTTCTCTTCTATAAATAAAATTTATTTAAAATTTTTGTTGTTTATTCTTGAAAGCATGAACAAATTCAAGACAAATTTTCAAAGTGCGTCTTTTTAGATCATATACATATATCCTGTTTCCTCCAGCAAACACATTTTATTATAACTGTTTATAAATTTTCTAAAAAAGAATACTTATATATTATTTGTTAGAAAATTCTCAAAAATAAAAGACACATATTTTCTTAATATTTTGTACTTTAAGGATATTGTTAACATACATACATATCGGCTATGAAGCTGAAAGTGTAATATGTGCTGAAGAGTTTTCTAAAATTTTTATAATGATATTAAAAGCAAAACATACATTTTTTATTAATGCAGAATCTTATATACCCTTCGCCATCTACATAAATTTAGTTTAGTGCAGTAACTCCAATCAAAACAGAAAATATTGAGGTGGCAGAGAATTAAAAAAAAATTGGTACTGAATGTCTATAATTTTACATAAAAATTCCATCGGCTCTTAATGGATTAAGCATTTAAAAAAATTTTTAAAATTCCCTAAAAACGCTCTTTAAAAGCTTAAAAATGATACCCATATTGATATTTAAAAAAATTTGAAAATTTCATAGCCCCGTAACTCGGAAAATATGGGCGAGCCGCAATTTTTTTACTTGATGTGTTTTTCTTTTTCTTTTAATTCTCTGTCGTCCCTTGTATTAATATTTTTGAGTGGAGTTACTTTCTTGTTCCAAATGATATGAAAAAATTAGAGATAGGCGTGGTGTTTTGCCTGCTGCCTCGAAGGACATGAACCGATCATGCTGATTTCCAATAGCACCTCTTTCGACACTGTATTTGATCGATTGACATATTTATTTTTTTTGTGAAACATCTCAAGGCTCTCTATATTCAAAAATCAATTTTGTAAATGTTTTTCCTCTTTAAATTTTTTATTCATTCATCGATAATTTCTTTATTAAAACTTTTGTTGCCAACTATGCTTGCAAATTAGACAAAATGTCGATTGCTATGGCCGTTATAGTAACAAGTTTTAATATTGAAAATTATAAATTAAAGGGTGCGCCAATAGTTCATTTAATTTGATGTATACTTTTGAACAGTTATAGACAGACGCTTGAAATTTACAACGAACCTGAATTGCTATGTCCGCTATCACAACAAGTATAAAATTTGGATTTGGAAGTTAAAGGGTGACACAATAGTGGATGTAATTACAATTATGTGGCAAAACTTTTGATCTGTTATAGACAGAATGTTGAAATTTGAAAGGGACATGTATTTTTAAGCCCGCTATATCAACGAGTTTATAATTTGAATTTAGAAATTAAAGGGTGTCCCATAGATGATGTAGATTTACTTATATGGGCCTATCTTTTTAACCGTTATAGACAAACACTAACAAATTTGACATAATGTCGATTGATATGGTCGTTATAGTAACAAGTATTAATATTAAAATTAAAGGGTGCTCCAATATTTCATTTAATATTGTATATGGCCATAATTTTAAACAGTTGTAGACAGACGATTGAAATTTACAAAGAACCTGTATTACTAACTTCGCTACAACAAACAGCATACAATTTGGTTTTATAAAAAACGAGTGTCCCAATAGTTAAAGTAATTTAGTGTATGTGGCCGAACCTCTTAACCGTTATAGACAATCAGCTGAAATTTACAAGGGACCTGTTTTGCTTATTCCGCTATAACAAAAAGCATAGAATTTAAATTTAGAAATTAAAGGGTGTTCTCAAAATTAATGTAATTTGTTCTGTATGGTCGTATTTTTTGGCCCGTTGTATACCTGAATTTTAGACAGAATGTTCACTACTTTGTTTGGTATAATAAGAAGTATAAAAACTTTAAATTATAAATTAAAGGGTTTTACAATAGTTGATATAATCTTCTCTATATGGCCAAACCGTTGAACCGTTATAGACAGACGGTTGAAATGCAAACAGAACCTGATTGCTAAATCTACTACAACAGCAAGTATATAATTTGAATTTTGAAAATAAAGGGTAAGCCTAAAGTTGCTGTGATTTGATGTATATTGCCAAACTATTGAACAGTTGAACATGTATAGAGTTTGGAGTTATAAGGGTGTCCCAATAGTTAATGTAGTCTTATTTATGTGGCCATACTCTTGCACCGTTATAAGCAGACAGATGAAATCCGTTTTAAAGTTGGTTTTTTTGCAAGAATTATTTATTCTAAAATTAAGATATACTTACCAGGTAGTGGCAGTGGCGAATTTATTCATTGCTGTCGTTGCAGGAAATGCCAAATTCCATACACAAAAACTCACCGTCATATTTTTATATGAAGTTTGACGTTTCCTGCAACGGCGAAAATGAATAAGTTCGCCATTGCCACTATCTGGTACATGTTTTCGCCATGGTACGAACCACTTTTTTTTGCCTTGTTTATATAAGTATATATTAATTTTAGAGTTATTAATTAGAGGGTAAAAGCGCCTTAAAAAAAGGCAATAAGACAAAAAATCAAAATCGATCAAATTAAATGAAATATGGCTTTGACAACAAGAAAAGTTTTAATAAAGAAAATATCGATGAATAAATTAAAAATTTAAAGAGGAAGAACATTTACAAAATTGGTTTTTAAACTGAACTGAACAAGACTGTTTTAAATATAACTGACACGTTAATTTTACAAGAAAGTTGTTTTCTATATTTAAAAAAGTTGTTAATAGAAAGGCTTGATCGACTTCCTGAAAACATGTATATTTTCGAAGTTTATTGTAAATTTTGAATTTCAAAATGCCATAACTCTGTACTTAAAATTAAATATTTCTGCAGTTGAAGAAGTTTTTTAAAGATTTAGAGACCCTCTTGGCACTTATAAAACACAAGTTAGACTCAATATTTCCATTAAAAAGTACAAAAAAACAAAGATAACTAATTTATGCACATTTCATAAAGACTGTAATGGAGTCACGTTCAATATTAACTTCAAGTCAATATGCAACGAGTATTTTTGACCGATAAGAGTACTTTTTTATCGATACCTACTTGGTACTCGGTGGTAAAGTATCGATGCTAAAAGTACTTGGTATCGAGGGGAAAGTATCCGATATTTTATTTTATTGTATTTACTCGTATCGTTTCATCCCTGGTGGTAATTAATACGTTTGGTTTTTTCGCGATCTATCTATTTAGTACAAAATTGTATTCTTGTAATATAAAAATTAAAAGAACATTTTGTGTACTATATCCACAACAATTACCCTTTTAAATGTTCACAAACAGAATTTATTGCCTTAATGTTAGACAAGATAGTCAGGCAACGTTTAGGTCTTGTAGTGCAACGGAGGCGAAATTCTTTTAAAAGGATATGCATCAACCAGGTGGCAGGGTGTACAACACGAAGCTACATCTTTTAATGAAGCTATAGTTCTTTTAAGAAATCGTTTTTCGTCTCCAAAGCCCGCTTGGACAATTTTTGCAGAAACGTTTTAAGACATGCAAAAACTTAACGAATCAATAGATGATATTGTTTGTAGAAAAAGACGAGTTATTTGCTCAACCAAAGGAATAAATTTCGGAAAAACAATGATAAATATCATATTTTCACAAATAAAAGTCCAAATAATTGAAAAATCAGCAGAGATAAATTGATTTAATTTTTTAGAAAATAATGAAACGACAAATGCAAAAGAAGAATCTAAAGTAAAATTAAACATTCGGTGTACATACTGCAGAAAGAAAAATCGCTCTGCAGATGTTTGCTATAAAAGAATTGAGAGAAAAGGTAAATCAGAAAAAGTTAAACTGAATTGTTGTAGTTGTGGTGCTGCTGGTTATATTATTGGCCATCCTGTAATAATAAAACAATAAATTATATAAAAAGTCTAAAGGAACTAGATTTAAATAGTATTCACACAACACTAGTTGGTAGAAATTTACCAACTGTTAACATAAATGTTAACGGTTTAAATGGAGAAGCCTATATGGACACAGCCGCTAGAATAAGTTTTGTAGGATACTTTCTTTTCCGAAAGCTTAAAGAAAAATGTCTATTTTTTCAAAGAAAACGTCAGAAAGCTTCTTCAGCTGGTATCTCTCATTAGCGCTGCCTCACATTCACTCTACAGCTGAAACTTCTCGTAATCAAGCTTTTCCTTCCGTTTTAATTTAGACATTGTATATATTCTTATCATTGCCAAGTGGATAACTACTACATTAGTAATTACTGACTCATTTTCGATTAACAAAAAAGAGCCGTATACAGCCGAAACTGTATTAACTGTGCTCCCCAATCCTGACATATCCGTTAGATGAAAAAATTTTGATACTTTATGGAGTTGTCATAAATCTAAAATATAAATAAAATTGTACAAATTTTTAACTTCAGGCGAAAGAAATAGATTTTTCTTTAATATAGTGCATTATTCGTGAAACGAATCTTTTATGCTTCTTACCACAAGAGAGTTATTAAGTTTTAGTAAAAATTAAAGAAAATCAAATTTTAATTTGTCTTTCTGGAAGAATCTCTAAAATATTGACGCGTTTGTCTAAATGACAAGTAATTTAGTTAATTTTCCGAGATCGACTTATCCTTTGAATGCAAATAAATAAACCACTTACAAGTACAGAAAACCTTCATATAATAATTTTACAGAACTTATTTTTATATTTGTCGTTTGGTAAAATCAAAGAAGTTAAGTAAATTTCATACGTTTTTAATGACTAAATAACAAATTTCGTTTGAAATATATGAATCTAATTTTTTTTACTTACTTTTTCCTAAGATTTTTTGGAGTGATGGCAGTCGCAAACATAAAATGATTTTTATCTCTACAAAATTTAAGATTTTTCCTTTAATACTTTTTTCTGTTTTTGCTTATCTTGCATAAGTACATACGAGTAGAAAACATTTTAGTCAGTCATAAAATGTTTTGGTTTTTCATAATTATATATACAAGATGGCGGGGTCCCACCCAATTTTCTCCTGGTACGTATTCCTAACTATGCCAATACCATATGTACCAAATATCGGCGACGTAGGTCAAAAAAGGGCCAAAATATGGCGATTTAAATTTTTGTGTCCACTCCCAACTTTATATAGTCAAGAATATCCTATTGCGAAAATTTAATGACGATTGGTCCAGTAGTTAAGACTATATTACGATTTTTAATTTTTCTAAAAAGGGGCGGGGTCCCACCCACTTTTCTCCTGGTACGTATTCCTAATTATGCTAATACCATATGTACCAAATATCGTCGACGTAGGTAAAAAAATGGCCAAAATATGGCGATTTAAATTTTTGGGTTATATGGGCGGTGCCACGCCCCTTTGTCCACTCCCAACTTTATATAGTCAAAAATATCCTATTGCGAAAATTTAATGACGATTGGTCCAGTAGTTAAGACTATATAACGATTTTTAATTTTTCTAAAAAGGTGCGGCGTCCCACCCACTTTTCTCATGGTACGTATTCCTAATTATGCCAATACCATATGTACCAAATATCGTCGACGTAGGTCAAAAAATGGCCAAAATATGGCGATTTAACTTTTTGGGTTATATGGGCGGTGCCACGCCCCGTTGTCCAATTAAAACTTCATATAGCCTATTATTCCTTCCAGAGTCACAGTAATATGCTGTGAAAATTTCAGGAAGATCGGTCCAAGGGTTTGGCCTCCTATAAAGCACAAACAAACAGACAGACAATCATTTTTATATATATAGATAACAAAAAATAACATATAATGTCACCCATATTAATTCAAATTTCATTTTGGTGAACTAAGTTAATGATAAATAAAATATTAAAGAGTTTAATACTGGTTAATTATTTTTATGACTTTAGGCCAGTGTACCTTATTAAATTACACTCATACAATAAATCTAATGACTTAGCCTCATTTCTTAATTAAATAAAAGTGGATGATAACAGAGAAGACTTAACGTAACAGAGGAGACGTAACGTAACAGAGGAGACACTGTTTCTGAGGCACTGTACTATTTAAGTATCCGCTATTACCATCACTCTTTTTATAAAGTAATTTTGTGCTTCTAATATATCTATTGGATGGTTGAAATTGTAGTAAATTCGAGCACCTATTAATTTAATGTTCGCATTTTCCAGGATTTTAATTACTGCTTCTTTTTTGTATATACGAATGTCATTTTCTTCAATCCTGAAGTTTGCACTTGTGCCGTTATTCGAACGTAGAAAAATTACCTTGATAACCATCTTCATCAACACACGTTTGTGCTATACAAACGTATGTATAAGTTATACTTTTTCCTAAAACTTGAATTAGTAAAAATGTCCCATTCATAATTCCATTCTTATTTTCAATATCCGTATTTTCTTTTTCTTTATAAATTCATTTTTTTTTGAGTAGTTCTATTCTGATTAAATTAGTTTTATATACTTTGCTTTTAAAACAGGTACAAAATCCTCTTGGAATGTTACTACAAAAGCAACTAACATCACGATATAAAACAGTACCCTGAATTTTAGTAATAAGTTGGTGGAGACGCATGGTACCTTTTAGTAATGGTATATTGGACGGAAGTGTCTTCCTGATGCAATCAATTGCCGCTTTATCAATTAAAAATAATTTTATTGTTGTTTCTTTTTGTACCTGTTCAAAAAACTGCTGGCTGTTCATGATGTCTGCTGCGTGTGCGAACATTCTATCAGCAACTCTTTTTAGCACTCCACCAATCCCTTCGGCTACTCCTTTACTATGAGCTGCTTCAAAAAAATTGCACGTTGCTAGCTGAAATCCATTTTAAAGTTTTATTTCGAAAAGGTAAAAATTATGTTTTTGTCTATACTGAGTGCAGGGCCCGTCTGAGAAAATATGAATGGTGTTAACATCCTTTTAGGAATTTCTTATCAAATAAAATATTGGCTGCAAATATGTTTTTTAAAAGCTTGAATTTGAGAACTAAATTTCTCTGCTAATAGCGATGTTGTTGTGGCATGCTCTTCTCGTATCATTTTAATAGCATTTTCAACTATTCATTTTCATTTCTTTCGAACCACTCTTCTTTTCGAATCCATTCTTTCCAGGCTACTTCAGATTCATTTTGAATACTTAAAATGCAAGTTTTCTTTTTGCATGAGGTGCATTCATTCTACATGCATCTATTGCATTAATTTGTTTCAAAGCGGACAATTTAAATTTAAAGTTTGCATGCACATGTATCTCTTGATGCAACTGTTGGTGAAACCACATTAAATGGACGATGAGCAGCAAAATATGAATAAGAATACCGACTTCCTTCAGACTTAAACTTTTTGTAGATATTCTGTAAGGTATCAAGAAGATATCGTTTTTGTAATTTCTGTTTTAATTTAGTTCTAGTTTCTTTCTTGCCAGCAGTAGCACGACTTATGTCCTCTCTTTCGTAAAAACGTTGCAGGCTTAAGATATCGGCGTTTGGTTTTGTTTTTTAAAAACTCTTACGTACTCTTGTTAAATTGAACACATCTCGATGAAATTGTATTTTTATCTTGTATTTTCGAATAAGTTTATTGCTCAAAATTGATTTAAATCCTTCTTTTTGGTTCTTTGTTCGCAATTCCGCATACCTATTTTTTAACACTTCAGTTAGTGTGGCGTATTTCAGTAAATTTTTTTAACAGTTTCAACTCCAGCATATCGTACATTTGGCAAACATGTGTTTATTAACTCGTTGGTTTTTGAAAGTGGGCTTAACGCTGAACTGATAACAATAACTTTTTTCGGATCGCTGTCTCTGCTTTTTCAATGTCTCAACTTTTTTCTCTAACTTTTCCAAACGCATTTTTTAAGGCCCCAGACGACATTTCTAACCTGCTCTGTAGAAGGCGACGATGGTGGTGTAATATCGATTACTGTTTTAAATTTTTTTACACGTTCACGATAGTTTTATTTATTTGTGCGCCATTTTCTTCTTGCTAACTTAGCCTGTCTAATTTTCATATCACTTATAAGTCTTTTTTTTTGTTATAATATCTTTCCAAATCTTTCTTCTTATTTCCTTCAACTTTCTCCTTATTAAGCTTCCTTTTTTCCCTATATCGGCGTTGTTTTTCCGCTGCAGATAATGGTTTATTCTTGCTCACTTTCTGAAAAACAAATAGCAAATTTAAGCATAATTGTACACTCTGTTACATTTTAGTCCCTTTTGTTACTTTTTAATAAGTCACAGATTGGACCGGTAAAAGAGGGGACAAATTAACTCAAAAATACGATATTTTAGCTTTTTATTAGAATATTGTAGAATTTATTTGTCCACTTAATTAGTGTACATAAAATATTTATAAAAAAATAAAAAATCACTTTACTCACCGTTTTTCAACAGTTACAGAATTGGCACTGAATAAGGGTACGTACCTACAATAAGGGTACGGCCTACAATTATGTTGCTTACTTAACCACTCACTAAACAAGACTAAACAGTTCAAAACACATTTTGTTGATTTTAGCTAAGTTATGATGGAGAAGCATAAGAGAAATATACGCGTCATAACGTTTAACAAAAATTTTGCAATAAAATGAGTGGACGTAACAGAGCGGATCAAAACGTGGGGACAAGAATTTTCTTCAAAAAAATTATACAAAATTTTTTTTCATCATTTTTTTCTATATATACAAACTGAATAACAAAAATTGTAAATATTATATTTTTCAATTTAAAAAATGAAAAATTTATTGTTCGGAATCTTTTAAAATTTAATTAATTTACTTTTTTCGTGCTTGATTCCTTCAAATATAAATATTTCATGACATTCTCATGAAATATTTATTATTTTAAACTAAACAACAAAATGAAATGTATTACTGCGGGGAAAGCATATCCATATGGCCATTTCACTACTGCTCAAATTGCTCATCAGTGGATTTAACCCAAATTTTGTATAGAAAAACATAAAGTCTTATATCAAAAGCCTAATTGATTAAATGAGAAGTCCATTGAATCAATAATACAGAAGACAATAACAACTCAAAAATGTTCTACACAAAAACACAGCAAACATTTAGTAACTATTTTTATTTTTTCTTTCATGAGAATATCATGAAATATTTATATTTGAAGGAATCAAGCATGAAAATTTTCAACTTTATTTTAACTGAAAATAACTATTAAATTTTAAATTGGCTCGGGACACAGGTTTTTGCTAAACCTTCGACAATAAAAATATTTTTTATGTTATTTTCAGATAATTAAGTATTTTTTTTATAATATAGTTACGTAGAATCGATAATAATTTATAAGAATGACTCAAATATAATAATTTAATATTTGCCGATTAAAATTAACAAATTAGAAAGTATGAAGTTATTAATGCAAATCAATATCTAAGTTCCAAAAGGCCGTGAGTGAACTTTTGAAGAGCAATGTTTTTGCCTTAATTTTTTTAAGGCGTTACAACACATTGATTGCAGTTCTTATAGTTTTATTTTATTTTTAGCTTCCTCAATAATAATTGTTTCTCAAAAACTGCCTGTTCCTATTTTAATTTAACGAGTGATTTTATTTAAAACTACATTCCAAAAAACTTACTTAAGTATAAGTTTTTATTTGAAATTTCCCAAGCAAGCGGACAAGTAAATTTAATTCAGATTTTGGGAATTTAATTAAAGAAAAAAGTGACTCTAGGGTAATTTAGTTCAATGAAAGCATAGCAAAAATTAAGCAGGAAGTAAGGAAAGAAGAATATATCAAATGACTAAGCACCGGCCCAAAAAGAAAACCTACAGTCTTCAATTTAGTGATATCAGTGCATCAAAATTTGAAATTTTGTTGTTAAGCCATATCTAGAGATTTCTATTTGATTATTTTTAAAATAATTAATTATGGAAGTTTTCTAGGAAGTGCTGCCAATTTTTTCAACTATCGGACTGTTTAAGTATGTCTATCAGACCTTTTGAACATACATATTTTATAAAAAGCTTAAAAGATTTAAAATACGAGGAAAAAGGAAAAATTAAATTAAATATCATTTTTTGCATATGTATGTTGTTAAGGTAATGTTAATATTTGTTTTTTTTTTCATAATTAAGTACTCGTAAAGAACGCCTAAAAGAAGCTAAAAATATTTCTTTTAATTTATCTATTATGCTAAAGAGCCGAGAGAGGGCGTAGTTATCATTAAGGAAATTTTATCCAAAAAGAGAAAAACGGAAATAGGAGACCAAAAAGCTATAAATTAATCTGTTTTATTTTAACAAGAAAACTAAAAAAAAAAAATTATATACGAGGGCTGCTATTTATATTTCTGGACTGGCAACACTGAGTGCAATCTGACATTTCCATTGGAAAGTTTGTCATTTTTAAGCATAATCGTACTCAAAACGTTTTGACGTACGACCATTATTTGTGATGTTTACAGTGACTTGAAAAAATTAATTTATAAAAAAATGGAATTAACTCGTGAACATTTTCGTGCCATCATTTTTCACAACTTTCGACGTGGATTATCACGACAAGAGTGCATTGATAAACTTAAATCTTTGTATGGCGATGAAGCACCATCCTATAGCACTGTGAAAAATTGGTATAATGAATTTAATCGTGGCCGACGCTCGCTCAAAGACGAATTCCGTGAAGGTCGTCCAAAAACGGCTGTAGTGCCAGAGAACATTGATGCCGTGCGTGAACTCATAATACAAGATCGACATGCGACATACCGAGAGATAGAGACATCCTTGGACATTTCTTCCACCAGCATACATTCGATACTGCATGAACACCTGGCCGTAAAAAAGGTTCGTTCTCGTTGGATCCCGCACAATTTGAAAGTCGCTAAAAAAAAAGGCTCGTGTCGATTGGTACAAAGAAATGTTGCAAAAATACGATTGCGGTGCTTCAAAAGACGTTTATAAGATCGTCACAGGTGACGAATCATGGATCTATGCGTATGAGCCCGAAACGAAACAACAATCGACCGTGTGAGTCTTCAAAGACGAGCAAAATCCAACGAAAGTTGTTTGTGGAAGAAGCACTTCGAAGCAAATGGTCGCCTGTTTCTTCGGCAAAACTGGTCATGTGGCGACTGTTCCGCTTGAGCAACGTAGGACGGTCACTTCTGAGTGGTACACTACAATTTGTTTGCATGAAGTCATCGGAGAAATTCGAAAAACCAACAAGAGAAGACGAATCATTGTTTCACCATGACAATGCGAGCTCTCACACATCGGCTCAAACCAAAGCGTTTTTGAACGGCCAAAACGTCGAATTAGTGGGTCATCCGCCGTACAGCCCTGACTTGGCACCTAATGACTTCTTCTTGTTTCCGCACATCAAGAATAAAATGCGTGGTCAACGATTTTCGTCGCCAGAAGAAGCTGTTGAAGTGTTCAAAAACCATGTTTTAGAGGTGTCTCAATCGGAGTGGAAAAAGTGCTTCGATAACTGGATTGAGCGCATGCAAAAGTGTATAAATCATGCTGGAGAATACTTTGAAAAACAATAAATCCATTTTGGATTATAAATATTCGCATTTTCACTATTAGGCCAGAAATATATAGAGCAGCCCTTATATACTAGTGTTATTTGTTTGTTTTTATTCCTGACAAATTATATAGGAAATATTTACTAAGGAGCTGCTTTAGAGTAGAACTAAACCGTGTTGATAAATTTGTTACAGGAAAATCGGTGATGCATTTCTGTAAATTAAAATAAAACGGATAAGTATTGGAGTAATTTGAGTATAATAGTATAAGCAAAGTAAATAAGAGTTTTTTTTATTTTATAATGGATAGTGGATGTGCTGAAAATTGGACTTCGAATCACCAACGATGGTAACACGAGCATAGAAGGCTATTTGGATGAGGTCTTTACAAAACAGAAGAAGAAAAAAATGCCCCTCATCATCATTGTAGTGCAAAAGAGGAGTTGTTTTAAATAAAATTGTTTGTTAATATTAAAATATCAGTTATTATGAATTATTAAATTATTTTCAAATAAAATAAGTTTTTTATTTTTATCTTTGGGCTCTAGGTCACTGTTTTTATTTTTATTTAAATAAAACTCTTTTTATGTTTTATTATATTTTATGTTTACTGCATATCACACTCTCCAAGTGATTGACGGCTTTACTCAAATTCCTGAAGAAGGGCACCGAAAATGACCGAAATATAGAATAAATAAAAACAATAAATTCAATTATTATTTAATAAAACATAAAAAGAGTTTTATTTAAATAAAAATAAAAACAGTGACCTAGAGCCCAAAGATAAAAATAAAAGATTTATATAATAAAAGGTCCAATAAAATATACAAATATATAAAAAAAAATAAGTTTAATAATATTCTTGGCTGGTAAGATTTTTTAGGCATTGGGAACATACAGCTAATATAGCTTTAAAATAAATATTTTTCGGAAATTGGAATATTTCGGGGTGGGATTCGGGGACCTGCTTATAAAAACTAAACTATTAAATTTTAATGGTATTACGTCATGTGTATTACATTTCTTTTAATACCTACCGCCCACAATTTAATCTGGGTTTCGAATGCCGAAAACTGCTCGTAAATTTTTAATTCACGAGTAGAAAATTATAGCTTACTGTTTATAGGGGTACTCTCCGAGAGCAGCCGATAATCAATTATTTGCCTAACAAAATCATAGCTTAAGCTATTGGTAACTTATAAGAGCGGGCCTTAGTATTTTTTTGTATATGCCGAATAATTTTACACCTTTTTCTTTATTTATTATATGTTTGAAAAGTCTTGAATAAAACAAGCCACTTTATAACCAACATTGGAAACAACTAGAATTTCATAACTATATTAAATTAAGATTCTAGTGGTTATATAAAAGTTACAATACAAAAAATCAAAACAAACAATGAAAAGAACATATTGTTTGAGTTAAGTACTCGCACAATATTTATGTTATAATTTGTTCTTAAGCTTCTTGGAGTTTTAAGCTGCTACGACTTAAGACCTTTTTCATTATTTTACCAGACCAAATCGATATCTAAATTCCAAAAGGCCGTGAGTGAACTTTTGAAGACTATGACTATAAAAAAGAGCAATTTTTTTCCTTAATTTTTTAAGGAGTTCACACACATTAATTGCAGTTCTTATAGTTTTATTTTATTTTTAGCTTCCTCTTGTTGTTTCTATTTTAATTTAACGAGTGATTTTATTTAAAACTACATTCCAAAAACTAAGTATAAGTTTTTATTTGAAATTTCTCAAGCAAGCTGACAAGTAAATTTAATTCAGATTTTGGGAATTTAATAAAAGAAAGTAGACAGAAAAAAATGACTCTAGGGTAATTTAGTTCACTGAAAGCATAACAAAAATTAAGCAGGAAGTATGGAACAAAGAATATATCAAATGACTAAAGACCGGCCCGAATAGAAAACCTACAGTCTTCAATTTAGTGATATTAGTGATCAGAATTTGAAATTTTGTTAAGTCATTGCGATTTCTATTCGGTCATGTTTAAAATAATTAATTATGAAAGTTTTCTAGGAAGTGCTGCCAATTTTTCAACTATCACACGGTTTATGCCTATCAGACCATTTGAATATACACATTTTATAAAAAACTTAAAAGATTAAAATTAGGAGGAAACAGAATTATTGTTTGAAAACTAAAAATTGTGCGTACTGGCGGTTATAATTATAAAATGCTATAATGCTTAATAAACAGTGGGTTAATTAACTAGAAATAATTTTTATTTGCAAATAGCCTGCACATAAACGTAGTATATGATGCAGGTAGCTGTTTTGCAACTGCATTACCACATTCTAGGAAATTCAGCTATGAAAATCTTCCGTCAATTATAAAAATAATTTGTAAAATTAATAATCAGACATTTGTGCTGATGGTTGCCAGCCACAGCAGTGAAATATTTTAAGTTGCTGTTGTGTGTGTTTTATCTGATTTATTCTTAGTTAATTTGTTTATTTTTTAGTTATCAGTTTGTATCCTCTTTGAGTTTAGTTTTTCTTTTCTGTAAATATTAATGAATAGATAAAAAAATTAATCAGATTATGAAAAAATTGCATTTACTTACCATGTATCTTTTGCTTTTCGTTGTGCCAGCTCACAAGTTTCCTTCGGTAATTGTTCGTATGGGTGTGTGTGTGTTTGTTTTGATACGCATGAAACAGTTGCCAGTTGTGATAGTAATGGCAATGTTAAGAACAAGGCAATGTCGTGACGAAAAAAAACTTGTTCTTTCGATCAGTGCGTTATGAAACGCCGTGAGAAAAATGTGTTAGTTAGAAAAAATTATTTTTTGAAATTATGAATGGAAAAAAAATCTCTTACTATTTAGTATAATATCGTAGGTAAAGGAAAGCCTCTACAGCCAGAAAAATCGTTGTTAGAAGCTGGTGCAGACGATGGGTGAGCAAGATATAGTAAGGAAAAAAATAAAAAAATTATGAATTTCAAAAAAATAATTTTGCTAAGTAAAAATTAAGGAAAATGTAAGAAAACACGTAGGTAGAAGTTTCTAGAAATAAGTAGAAGAAAAAGGATGGAAGAACGGGCGGGATAAATATTTTTTTTTGTCTTGTTTTTCTCTAGATTTTTCTGTCTTTTTTATAATTACAATAATTCACCACTTAGAGTTTGTAGTACCGTTAAGGTTATAAAAGGAAGAAGCCAAAGGAAGTTTTCAAAAGTTTTTATCCGTGTGTGAAAGTGTTGCTTCGTTAAGAGTATACGAAAATAAGAAAAAGGATAGTGCAAAAAAAAACATTAAAATAATAAAGTGCGAAAGTTAGCTGAAATAAAAAAATAAAAAGCTTTAAAGTGATTATTGCCATCAAGAGAAAGGAGGGGAAATTAATAATTTACCTTATTTTTCTTTCTTAGATAGTACATGAGCTATTTGAAGTTTTGGGAGATTAATTTGTGATTATTTTTACGGGTATTTAGTTTATTTGGTTTTATATATGCTCAGAGATTAAAATTGAATATGGTTGTTTAAATTTTCGTGTTAATGGTTATTATAGTTATAGTATGTAGATTGATTTGTTTGTTTATATGTTTCGTTTTTTTTTTTTTTTTTTTGGTTAGTTAAAAAATTAGCAAAAGCACTGAATAAAAATATAAAAATTACAGATATAACAGTTTTAGGAACTTAAAAGACACTTGTTCTTTCTTTATCTCTGTATTTCACTTATAGTTTTGTGTTTTTTAATTAATTTTAATTTTTGCGACCGTCTCTCTCAAAAACATAGCACATGAAAAAACTGTATTGTTTTCAAAACAAAATCTTTAGTTCATTTAAAATAATTATTGTTGTTTTATTAATTTTTCGACCTTTTTTATGTATACCACTAATTTTTTTTATAATTTATTGTATATAAATTATACTTGGGCTTTCAAGGTCACTTATTTCCTTCCTTTCAAGTATATAAAAGATTATTTATTTCATAATACCCCGACGTTTCGTTGGTATTTTCCAACTTCCTCAGGGATAATTTATCAACAATCTGGCAACCACATATAATATTTTTGTTATTTAAAATTAATTTAGTGTATAGTGTACAATATCTTCTATTATACTGTGATATCTTATTCCATAGTTTATATTATTCAATTTATTAAGTTTGTGTTTTGTTTCATGTCCACTATACACTAAATTAATTTTAAATAACAAAAAGATTATATGTGGTTGCCAGATTTTTAATATATTATCCCTGAGGAAGTTGGAAAATACCAACGAACCTTCGCATTAATATGAAATAAATAATCTTTTATTTACTTGAAAGGAAGGAAATAAGTGACCTTGAATTCCCAAGTATAATTTATATACAATAAATTATAAAAAAATAAAGTAATTATTATTAGCACGATAATTTTTAATTTAAATAATTTAATATTTCCGTTTTTTAATATTAATTACTAAAAGCGTTTTATTTGGATTATTGTGGATGTTGTTTGGCTGGAAACTAAAGCTGACCTTTGTGTCTCTTTATCCTTTGCTTTAATATAACTTACATTATCAAATTTACCCTTCAAAACATTAGCGTCTAACGTAAATGAAAAGTTTTAATTATTGCTTATAAATTTTTTTTGCTAAAAACAAACATATTGTCATGCACTAACTTTGTATGTGTTATGAAAAAGCAACTTCAAAGAATTTTTGGAGATTGTAATTGAATGCCATTACATAGTTGCTAGTCACCATAATCTCCTGTAGAATACGTTGTTGTTGGTTGCTGATAATACTGCTGCAGCAATATTTAATTGGTTCGAACCAATTTCTTCTTGTGAACGAATGTTTTCTTGGTTTGCTGTGGTAATTAGGGATAGAACGATACCACTAGGGTAACGATATTTTTACTCGATACAGTATTGATCGAAAGATATCGATACGTACTCAATATCGATCAAAAAGTATCGATACCTACTCGTATCGGTCGGCTATTTCATAAAATTAAGGCAAAGAAAAATAAAAATACATATCGCTGATCTAACTTGGGTGTCAGACGATCAAGTTTTCATTGAATTTTTAAAATTTCTCTCATTTTTTACCAATACAATGCCACTTTAAAAATTTGCTGAGAATTTGCTTTCAAGTTTTCGTTCAATTGAGTGTTTCAAATTACATTCAAGAAAACAGCTGTGTTTTCCTCCAAATAAATTTTACTCGTATTTGTTTTCTTGACGAAATCTTGCTTAAAAACTTGCTTTAAAATTGCGTACATCCTACGTCAATTTTGACAAGCAGTACGTGTAAATTTCTTGAAAGAGAATTGAACAAAAACTTGACCGTGTGACTGCACTGCTAAAGTAGCAAATTGCTATTTTCTCGAATTATTGACCCTTTTAGTGCCCCTTTTTTAAAAAGAGCTAAATCTGCCAGTTTTTGATATATTTTAACCTTTTTGGCACCTTTTTTGTTATATGGCACTTTCTGTTTGATTTTCAACTTAGGTGGTTGTATTTTGAATCTGTTGCAAGAAGAACATTGAGCAATGGTGAATTTTGCAACACTTTTTTGTTTGTACACAGTTAGAAGAAAAAAATGCCTCCAATATAGAAAAACTACGTAACATTCAAGAAGGTTTCTCTTCTATAAATAAAATTTATTTAAAATTTTTGTTGTTTATTCTTGAAAGCATGAACAAATTCAAGACAAATTTTCGAAGTGCGTCTTTTTAGATCATATACATATATCCTGTTTCCTCCAGCAAACACATTTTATTATAACTGTTTATAAATTTTCTAAAAAAGAATACTTATATATTATTTGTTAGAAAATTCTCAAAAATAAAAGACACATATTTTCTTAATATTTTGTACTTTAAGGATATTGTTAACATACATACATATCGGCTATGAAGCTGAAAGTGTAATATGTGCTGCAGAGTTTTCTAAAATTTTTATAATGATATTAAAAGCAAAACATACATTTTTTATCAATGCAGAATCTTATATACCCTTCGCCATCTACATAAATTTAGTTTAGTGCAGTAACTCCAATCAAAACAGAAAATATTGAGGTGGCAGAGAATTAAAAAAAAATGGTACTGAATGTCTATAATTTTACATAAAAATTCCATCGGCTCTTAATGGATTAAGCATTTAAAAAAATTTTTAAAATTCCCTAAAAACGCTCTTTAAAAGCTTAAAAATGATACCCATATTGATATTTAAAAAAATTTGAAAATTTCATAGCCCCGTAACTCGGAAAATATGGGCGAGCCGCAATTTTTTTACTTGATGTGTTTTTCTTTTTCTTTTAATTCTCTGTCGTCCCTTGTATTAATATTTTTGAGTGGAGTTACTTTCTTGTTCCAAATGATATGAAAAAATTAGAGATAGGCGTGGTGTTTTGCCTGCTGCCTCGAAGGACATGAACCGATCATGCTGATTTCCAATAGCACCTCTTTCGACACTGTATTTGATCGATTGACATATTTATTTTTTTTTGTGAAACATCTCAAGGCTCTCTATATTCAAAAATCAATTTTGTAAATGTTTTTCCTCTTTAAATTTTTTATTCATTCATCGATAATTTCTTTATTAAAACTTTTGTTGCCAACTATGCTTGCAAATTAGACAGAATGTCGATTGCTATGGCCGTTATAGTAACAAGTTTTAATATTGAAAATTATAAATTAAAGGGTGCGCCAATAGTTCATTTAATTTGATGTATACTTTTGAACAGTTATAGACAGACGCTTGAAATTTTCAACGAACCTGAATTGCTATGTCCGCTATCACAACAAGTATAAAATTTGGATTTGGAAGTTAAAGGGTGACACAATAGTGGATGTAATTACAATTATGTGGCAAAACTTTTGATCTGTTATAGACAGAATGTTGAAACTTGAAAGGGACATGTATTTTTAAGCCCGCTATATCAACGAGTTTATAATTTGAATTTAGAAATTAAAGGGTGTCCCATAGATGATGTAGATTTACTTATATGGGCCTATCTTTTTAACAAACGCTAACAAATTTGACATAATGTCGATTGATATGGTCGTTATAGTAACAAGTATTAATATTAAAATTAAAGGGTGCTCCAATATTTCATTTAATATTGTATATGGCCATAATTTTAAACAGTTGTAGACAGACGATTGAAATTTACAAATAACCTGTATTACTAACTTCGCTACAACAAACAGCATATTTTTTGGCCGCTAACAAATTTGACATAATGTCGATTGATATGGTCGTTATAGTAACAAGTATTAATATTAAAATTAAAGGGTGCTCCATATTGTATATGGCCATAATTTTAAACAGTTGTAGACAGACGATTGAAATTTACAAAGAACCTGTATTACTAACTTCGCTACAACAAACAGCATAAAATTTGGTTTTATAAAAAACGGGTGTCCCAATAGTTAAAGTAATTTAGTGTATGTGGCCGAACCTCTTAACCGTTATAGACAGACAGCTGAAATTTACAAGGGACCTGTTTTGCTTATTCCGCTATAACAAAAAGCATAGAATTTAAATTTAGAAATTAAAGGGTGTTCTCAAAATTAATGTAATTTGTTCTGTATGGTCGTATTTTTTGGCCCGTTGTATACCTGAATTTTAGACAGAATGTTCACTACTTTGTTTGGTATAATAAGAAGTATAAAAACTTTAAATTATAAATTAAAGGGTTTTACAATAGTTGATATAATCTTCTCTATATGGCCAAACCGTTGAACCGTTATAGACAGACGGTTGAAATGCAAACAGAACCTGATTGCTAAATCTACTACAACAGCAAGTATATAATTTGAATTTTGAAAATAAAGGGTAAGCCTAAAGTTGCTGTGATTTGATGTATATTGCCAAACTATTGAACAGTTGAACATGTATAGAGTTTGGAGTTATAAGGGTGTCCCAATAGTTAATGTAGTCTTATTTATGTGGCCATACTCTTGCACCGTTATAAGCAGACAGATGAAATCCGTTTTAAAGTTGGTTTTTTTGCAAGAATTATTTATTCTAAAATTAAGATATACTTACCAGGTAGTGGCAGTGGCGAATTTATTCATTGCTGTCGTTGCAGGAAATGCCAAATTCCATACACAAAAACTCACCGTCATATTTTTATATGAAGTTTGACGTTTCCTGCAACGGCGAAAATGAATAAGTTCGCCATTGCCACTATCTGGTACATGTTTTCGCCATGGTACGAACCACTTTTTTTTGCCTTGTTTATATAAGTATATATTAATTTTAGAGTTATTAATTAGAGGGTAAAAGCGCCTTAAAAAAAGGCAATAAGACAAAAAATCAAAATCGATCAAATTAAATGAAATATGGCTTTGACAACAAGAAAAGTTTTAATAAAGAAAATATCGATGAATAAATTAAAAATTTAAAGAGGAAGAACATTTACAAAATTGGTTTTTAAACTGAACTGAACAAGACTGTTTTAAATATAACTGACACGTTAATTTTACAAGAAAGTTGTTTTCTATATTTAAAAAAGTTGTTAATAGAAAGGCTTGATCGACTTCCTGAAAACATGTATATTTTCGAAGTTTATTGTAAATTTTGAATTTCAAAATGCCATAACTCTGTACTTAAAATTAAATATTTCTGCAGTTGAAGAAGTTTTTTAAAGATTTAGAGACCCTCTTGGCACTTATAAAACACAAGTTAGACTCAATATTTCCATTAAAAAGTACAAAAAAAGTACAAAAAAAACAAAGATAACTAATTTATGCACATTTCATAAACACTGTAATGGAGTCACGTTCAATATTAACTTCAAGTCAATATGCAACGAGTATTTTTGACCGATAAGAGTACTTTTTTATCGATACCTACTTGGTACTCGGTGGTAAAGTATCGATGCTAAAAGTACTTGGTATCGAGGGGAAAGTATCCGATATTTTATTTTATTGTATTTACTCGTATCGTTTCATCCCTGGTGGTAATTAATACGTTTGGTTTTTTCGCGATCTATCTATTTAGTACAAAATTGTATTCTTGTAATATAAAAATTAAAAGAACATTTTGTGTACTATATCCACAACAATTACCCTTTTAAATGTTCACAAACAGAATTTATTGCCTTAATGTTAGACAAGATAGTCAGGCAACGTTTAGGTCTTGTAGTGCAACGGAGGCGAAAGATTAAATTCTTTTAAAAGGATATGCACCAACCAGGTGGCAGGGTGTACAACACGAAGCTACATCTTTTAATGAAGCTATAGTTCTTTTAAGAAATCGTTTTTCGTCTCCAAAGCCCGCTTGGACAATTTTTGCAGAAACGTTTTAAGACATGCAAAAACTTAACGAATCAATAGATGATATTGTTTGTAGAAAAAGACGAGTTATTTGCTCAACCAAAGGAATAAATTTCGGAAAAACAATGATAAATATCATATTTTCACAAATAAAAGTCCAAATAATTGAAAAATCAGCAGAGATAAATTGATTTAATTTTTTAGAAAATAATGAAACGACAAATGCAAAAGAAGAATCTAAAGTAAAATTAAACATTCGGTGTACATACTGCAGAAAGAAAAATCGCTCTGCAGATGTTTGCTATAAAAGAATTGAGAGAAAAGGTAAATCAGAAAAAGTTAAACTGAATTGTTGTAGTTGTGGTGCTGCTGGTTATATTATTGGCCATCCTGTAATAATAAAACAATAAATTATATAAAAAGTCTAAAGGAACTAGATTTAAATAGTATTCACACAACACTAGTTGGTAGAAATTTACCAAGTGTTAACATAAATGTTAACGGTTTAAATGGAGAAGCCTATATGGACACAGCCGCTAGAATAAGTTTTGTAGGATACTTTCTTTTCCGAAAGCTTAAAGCAAAATGTCTATTTTTTCAAAGAAAGCGTCAGAAAGCTTCTTCAGCTGGTATCTCTCATTAGCGCTGCCTCACATTCACTCTACAGCTGAAACTTCTCGTAATCAAGCTTTTCCTTCCGTTTTAATTTAGACATTGTATATATTCTTATCATTGCCAAGTGGATAACTACTACATTAGTAATTACTGACTCATTTTCGATTAACAAAAAAGAGCCGTATACAGCCGAAACTGTATTAATTGTGCTCCCCAATCCTGACATATCCGTTAGATGAAAAAATTTTGATACTTTATGGAGTTGTCATAAATCTAAAATATAAATAAAATTGTACAAATTTTTAACTTCAGGCGAAAGAAATAGATTTTTCTTTAATATAGTGCATTATTCGTGAAACGAATCTTTTATGCTTCTTACCACAAGAGAGTTATTAAGTTTTAGTAAAAATTAAAGAAAACCAAATTTTAATTTGTCTTTCTGGAAGAATCTCTAAAATATTGACGCGTTTGTCTAAATGACAAGTAATTTAGTTAATTTTCCGAGATCGACTTATCCTTTGAATGCAAATAAATAAACCACTTACAAGTACAGAAAACCTTCATATAATAATTTTACAGAACTTATTTTTATATTTGTCGTTTGGTAAAATCAAGGAAGTTAAGTAAATTTCATACGTTTTTAATGACTAAATAACAAATTTCGTTTGAAATTTATGAATCTAATTTTTTTCACTTACTTTTTCCTAAGATTTTTTGGAGTGATGGCAGTCGCAAACATAAAATGATTTTTATCTCTACAAAATTTAAGATTTTTCCTTTAATACTTTTTTCTGTTTTTGCTTATCTTGCATAAGTACATACGAGTAGAAAACATTTTAGTCAGTCATAAAATGCTTTGGTTTTTCATAATTATATATACAAGATGGCGGGGTCCCACCCAATTTTCTCCTGGTACGTATTCCTAATTATGCCAATACCATATGTACCAAATATCGGCGACGTAGGTCAAAAAATGGCCAAAATATGGCGATTTAAATTTTTGTGTCCACTCCCAACTTTATATAGTCAAGAATATCCTATTGCGAAAATTTAATGACGATTGGTCCAGTAGTTAAGACTATATTACGATTTTTAATTTTTCTAAAAAGGGGCGGGGTCCCACCCACTTTTCTCCTGGTACGTATTCCTAATTATGCTAATACCATATGTACCAAATATCGTCGACGTAGGTAAAAAAATGGCCAAAATATGGCGATTTAAATTTTTGGGTTATATGGGCGGTGCCACGCCCCTTTGTCCACTCCCAACTTTATATAGTCAAAAATATCCTATTGCGAAAATTTAATGACGATTGGTCCAGTAGTTAAGACTATATAACGAGTTTTAATTTTTCTAAAAAGGTGCGGCGTCCCACCCACTTTTCTCATGGTACGTATTCCTAATTATGCCAATACCATATGTACCAAATATCGTCGACGTAGGTCAAAAAATGGCCAAAATATGGCGATTTAACTTTTTGGGTTATATGGGCGGTGCCACGCCCCGTTGTCCAATTAAAACTTCATATAGCCTATTATTCCTTCCAGAGTCACAGTAATATGCTGTGAAAATTTCAGGAAGATCGGTCCAAGGGTTTGACCTCCTATAAAGCACAAACAAACAGACAGACAATCATTTTTATATATATAGATAACAAAAAATAACATATAATGTCACCCATATTAATTCAAATTTCATTTTGGTGAACTAAGTTAATGATAAATAAAATATTAAAGAGTTTAATACTGGTTAATTATTTTTATGACTTTAGGCCAGTGTACCTTATTAAATTACACTCATACAATAAATCTAATGACTTAGCCTCATTTCTTAATTAAATAAAAGTAGATGATAACAGAGAAGACTTAACGTAACAGAGGAGACGTAACGTAACAGAGGAGACACTGTTTCTGAGGCACTGTACTATTTAAGTATCCGCTATTACCATCACTCTTTTTATAAAGTAATTTCGTGCTTCTAATATATCTATTGGATGGTTGAAATTGTAGTAAATTCGAGCACCTATTAATTTAATGTTCGCATTTTCCAGGATTTTAATTACTGCTTCTTTTTTGTATATACGAATGTCATTTTCTTCAATCCTGAAGTTTGCACTTGTGCCGTTATTCGAACGTAGAAAAATTACCTTGATAACCATCTTCATCAACACACGTTTGTGCTATACAAACGTATGTATAAGTTATACTTTTTCCTAAAACTTGAATTAGTAAAAATGTCCCATTCATAATTCCATTCTTATTTTCAATATCCGTATTTTCTTTTTCTTTATAAATTCATTTTTTTTTTTGAGTAGTTCTATTCTGATTAAATTAGTTTTATATACTTTGCTTTTAAAACAGGTACAAAATCCTCTTGGAATGTTACTACAAAAGCAACTAACATCACGATATAAAACAGTACCCTGAATTTTAGTAATAAGTTGGTGGAGACGCATGGTACCTTTTAGTAATGGTATATTGGACGGAAGTGTCTTCCTGATGCAATCAATTGCCGCTTTATCAATTAAAAATAATTTTATTGTTGTTTCTTTTTGTACCTGTTCAAAAAACTGCTGGCTGTTCATGATGTCTGCTGCGTGTGCGAACATTCTATCAGCAACTCTTTTTAGCACTCCACCAATCCCTTCGGCTACTCCTTTACTATGAGCTGCTTCAAAAAAATTCCACGTTGCTAGCTGAAATCCATTTTAAAGTTTTATTTCGAAAAGGTAAAAATTATGTTTTTGTCTATACTGAGTGCAGGGCCCGTCTGAGAAAATATGAATGGTGTTAACATCCTTTTAGGAATTTCTTATCAAATATTGGCTGCAAATATGTTTTTTAAAAGCTTGTAATTGAGAACTAAATTTCTCTGTTAATAGCGATGTTGTTGTGGCATGCTCTTCTCGTATCATTTTAATAGCATTTTCAACTATTCATTTTCATTTCTTTCGAACCACTCTTCTTTTCGAATCCATTCTTTCCAGGCTACTTCAGATTCATTTTGAATACTTAAAATGCAAGTTTTCTTTTTGCATGAGGTGCATTCATTCTACATGCATCTATTGCATTAATTTGTTTCAAAGCGGACAATTTAAATTTAAAGTTTGCATGCACATGTATCTCTTGATGCAACTGTTGGTGAAACCACATTAAATGGACGATGAGCAGCAAAATATGAATAAGAATACCGACTTCCTTCAGACTTAAACTTTTTGTATATATTCTGTAAGGTATCAAGAAGATATCGTTTTTGTAATTTCTGTTTTAATTTAGTTCTAGTTTCTTTCTTGCCAGCAGTAGCACGACTTATGTCATCTCTTTCGTAAAAACGTTGCAGGCTTAAGATATCGGCGTTTGGTTTTGTTTTTTAAAAACTCTTGTTAAATTGAACACATCTCGATGAAATTGTATTTTTATCTTGTATTTTCGAATAAGTTTATTGCTCAAAATTGATTTAAATCCTTCTTTTTGGCTCTTTGTTCGCAATTCCGCATACCTATTTTTTAACACTTCAGTTAGTGTGGCGTATTTCAGTAAATTTTTTTAACAGTTTCAACTCCAGCATATCGTACATTTGGCAAACATGTGTTTATTAACTCGTTGGTTTTTGAAAGTGGGCTTAACGCTGAACTGATAACAATAACTTTTTTCGGATCGCTGTCTCTGCTTTTTCAATGTCTCAACTTTTTTCTCTAACTTTTCCAAACGCATTTTTTAAGGCCCCAGACGACATTTCTAACCTGCTCTGTAGAAGGCGACGATGGTGGTGTAATATCGATTACTGTTTTAAATTTTTTTACACGTTCACGATAGTTTTATTTATTTGTGCGCCATTTTCTTCTTGCTAACTTAGCCTGTCTAATTTTCATATCACTTATAAGTCTTTTTTTTGTTATAATATCTTTCCAAATCTTTCTTCTTATTTCCTTCAACTTTCTCCTTATTAAGCTTCCTTTTTTCCCTATATCGGCGTTGTTTTTCCGCTGCAGATAATGGTTTATTCTTGCTCACTTTCTGAAAAACAAATAGCAAATTTAAGCATAATTGTACACTCTGTTACATTTTAGTCCCTTTTGTTACTTTTTCATAAGTCACAGATTGGACCGGTAAAAGAGGGGACAAATTAACTCAAAAATACGATATTTTAGCTTTTTATTAGAATATTGTAGAATTTATTTGTCCACTTAATTAGTGTACATAAAATATTTATAAAAAAATAAAAAATCACTTTACTCACCGTTTTTCAACAGTAACAGAATTGGCACTGAATAAGGGTACGTACCTACAATAAGGGTACGGCCTACAATTATGTTGCTTACTTAACCACGCACTAAACAAGACTAAACAGTTCAAAACACATTTTGTTGATTTTAGCTAAGTTATGATGGAGAAGCATAAGAGAAATATACTCGTCATAACGTTTAACAAAAATTTTGCAATAAAATGAGTGGACGTAACAGAGCGGATCAAAACGTGGGGACAAGAATTTCCTTCAAAAAAATTATACAAAATTTTTTTTCATAATTTTTTCTATATATACAAACTGAATAACAAAAATTGTAAATATTATATTTTTCAATTTAAAAAATGAAAAATTTATTGTTCGGAATCTTTTAAAATTTAATTAATTTACTTTTTTCGTGCTTGATTCCTTCAAATATAAATATTTCATGACATTCTCATGAAATATTTATTATTTTAAACTAAACAACAAAATGAAATGTATTACTGCGGGGAAAGCATATCCATATGGCCATTTCACTACTGCTCAAATTGCTCATCAGTGGATTTTACCCAAATTTTGTATAGAAAAACATAAAGTCTTATATCAAAAGCCTAATTGATTAAATGAGAAGTCCATTGAATCAATAATACAGAAGACAATAACAACTCAAAAATGTTCTACACAAAAACACAGCAAACATTTAGTAACTATTTTTATTTTTTCTTTCATGAGAATATCATGAAATATTTATATTTGAATGAATCAAGCATGAAAATTTTCAACTTTATTTTAACTGAAAATAACTATTAAATTTTAAATTGGCTCGGGACACAGGTTTTTGCTAAACCTTCGACAATAAAAATATTTTTTATGTTATTTTGAGATAATTAAGTATTTTTTTTATAATATAGTTACGTAGAATCGATAATAATTTATAAGAATGACTCAAATATAATAATTTAATATTTGGCGATTAAAATTAACAAATTAGAAAGTATGAAGTTATTAATTCAAATCAATATCTAAGTTCCAAAAGGCCGTGAGTGAACTTTTGAAGAGCAATGTTTTTGCCTTAATTTTTTTAAGGCGTTACAACACATTGATTGCAGTTCTTATAGTTTTATTTTATTTTTAGCTTCCTCAATAATAATTGTTTCTCAAAAACTGCCTGTTCCTATTTTAATTTAACGAGTGATTTTATTTAAAACTACATTCCAAAAAACTTACTTAAGTATAAGTTTTTATTTGAAATTTCCCAAGCAAGCGGACAAGTAAATTTAATTCAGATTTTGGGAATTTAATTAAAGAAAAAAGTGACTAGGGTAATTTAGTTCAATGAAAGCATAGCAAAAATTAAGCAGGAAGTATGGAAAGAAGAATATATCAAATGACTAAGCACCGGCCCAAAAAGAAAACCTACAGTCTTCAATTTAGTGATATCAGTGCATCAAAATTTGACATTTTGTTGTTAAGCCATATCTAGAGATTTCTATTTGATTATTTTTAAAATAATTAATTATGGAAGTTTTCTAGGAAGTGCTGCCAATTTTTTCAACTATCGGACTGTTTAAGTATGTCTATCAGACCTTTTGAACATACATATTTTATAAAAAACTTAAAAGATTTAAAATACGAGGAAAAAGAATTATTGTTTAAAAACTAAAAATTGTGCATACGGGCAGTTATAATTATAAAATGCTATAATGCTTAATAAGCAGTGGGTTAATTAACTAGAAATAATTTTTATTTGCAAATAGCATGCACATAAACGTAGTATATGTTGCAGGTAGCTGTTGTGTAGCTGCATTACCAAAGGCTAGAAAATTCGGCTATGAAAATCTTCCTTCAATCATAAAAATAATTTGTAAAATTAATAATCAGACACTTGTGCTGATGGTTGCCAGCCACAGCAGTGAAATATTTTAAGTTGCTGTTGTTTGTGTTTTTATCTGATTTATTGTTAGTTAATTTGCTTATTTTTAAGTTGTCAGTTTGTATCCTCTTTGAGTTTATTTTTTCTTTTCTGCAAATATAAACGAATAGATAAAAAAAATTAATCAGATTAGGGAAAAAATTGCATTTACTTACCATATATCTTTTGCTTTTCCTTGTGCCAGCTCACAAGTTTCTAGAAATTAGTAGAGGAAAATAGATGGATGAACGGGCGGGATAAATATTTATTCTTTGTTTTGTTTTTCTCTAGATTATTCTGTTTTTTTATTTTTTATTGCAAAAATTCACCACTTAGAGTTTGTAACACCGTTAAGATTATAAAAGGAAGAAGCCAAGGAAAAAAATGAGGAAATTGATAGAGTTTTTTAAGGATAAAAAATAAAAAATTAAAACGTAAGAAAAAACTTAAATTTTGGTTTAAAAGATGTAGTTATTTATATTTTGTTGTGTATTTTCTTGTTTTGTGTAAATGTGCAGCTGGCAAATAACGATTAAATGGAGTGTGATAGTTGGTGAATATATAGGCAGACATTTGGTGTGAAGAGCGATTAGCTGCAAAACCAAGACCCGGATTGCAAACTAAGTAGGCGGTAAAGGAAGAAAAACTTTCCTCCACGTTGTAGCCAGGTATAAATGGAATTCTATTAATACTAGTATTTTTTATATACCCCCGTGAAAGGAGTACAATAAAAAAAAAGGCAAAAAAAAAAAAACAAAGTTTTATACTAAAAAAAAATAAAAATAAAATCTAATAAAAAAAAATATTATTAGAAGCTAAGTTAGTGTTAATTAAAAAAATTTAAATTTGATGTGATAATTGATCGAAATAGTATAGAATGCTAAAATTCACTGATAGACAAGTTTGTAAGTATAACGTTCATTTTTAACAGTTTTAAAATAAGGGAAAAGTAAATTAAATATCAGTTTTTGTATATGTATGTTGTTAATGTAATGTTAATATTTATATTTTTTTTTCATAATTTAGTTCTCGTAATAACGCCTTAAAGAAGCTAAAAATAAATCTTTTAATTTATTTATCTATTATGCTAAAGAGCAGAGAGAGGGCGTAGCTACCTTTAAGGAAATTTTATCCAAAAAGAGAAAAACGGAAATAGGAAACCAAGAAAACTAAAAAAAAGTTTATATATACGAGTATTATTTGTTTGTTTTTATTCCTGACAAACTATATAGGAAATATTCACTAGCCATAAAGAGCTCCGTTAGGGTAGAATTAAACCGTGTTGATAAATTTGTTACAGGACAATCGGTGATCGATTTCTGTAAATTAAAATAAAACGGATTAGTATTCGAATAATTTGAGTATTATAGTATAAGCAAAGTAAATAAAAGTTTTTTTTAATTTATATCTAAAATTTGTATTTCTAAAGTTAAAAGTCACAAAAGGTATTTTCGTTAGATAAAAAATATAGTTTTTTTTTTTTTAATAAAATATGTGTATAAATAAGTGAACATCGAAATGATGATGTTTTTGGACTAGTTTAAATGGGGAAAAGGCATGAAGGTAAGCTAAGAAAGGAAGAGTACGAGAGAATATGGATTCACAAATTAAATTTTGGTACGAGTTGGTGGCGCATATTTGTGACAAGACTGGTAAGGCGAATAAAGGCATTACATCTGCCATATGGATGCTGATTGAGTAAGGGTTTTTGTGTTGAGTGTAAAACACCTAAACACTGCAAAGCAACATGGTAAGATATCGCATTATAGTGTGGAACTGCAGCAAATTATATAATAGTTTTAAATAGCCTACCGAATGAGTTGCTAACCTATAAGTAAAGTTATAGTTTTCTTAGTAGCCCTTGTGTAAAAAGCAATCTGTTTAAGGTAGTACTTGGAGGCTGGAATTTTATTTATGAGAACGCAAGGAGTTCGATCAATTCATGCGGAAGAGACAACAGTAGCTTATAAAACTTTATATAAAAATAAAAGGCTAATTGTATACTGTCATTTTCTCTTTTGTAAGTTAGACTTGGTTAGTTTCAGTTTACATGTGAATAAGTGTTGTAATGAGTAGTCCCTGGTAGCCGCCTGTGTAATATAATTGAATTAAAAGGGTCTGCAGTATCAGGGTTAATCATTATATATTTTTCACTATCTCATCATTGAGCAGGAAGATTGAATGTATAAGAGGATACACTTAAACAAATCTTTAATTTTAAAATGAATTAGCTTCATGCAAATAGCATTATTATTTTACTTCTCCGAAAACCTACTTATCTGCATGCCAAACCCGTTTAAAAAATAAAATAATATACATACATATTGGAGAAGAGGAAGCAATTATTGTTCTTTTTTTATTTTGTAAATTGTGTAGTAGAAAGATATTTGTTAAAAAATTAAGTACTATTATTTTTTTAAAGTAAGTTTAAAAATTTATTCATATAATTTTATACTTTTATTTATAATTCTTTTTATTATTATTATTGTTTTCTTAAATTTTCTTTCTTATATTCAGATTTTTTTATATATTTAATAGTTATATTTTTTTGCCCATTTCGCTCACTGATTTTATGTTTTTATATTAATAATATTTATTACATTAAAGTCTAATTTATTAGTTTTATTATTGGTTTATGGGATATTAATAACATTTCTTTATTTACAATATTTGCTTGAATATTATATAATTATATTTATGTTATTCTGTTCAAATGTATACCATTGTTTTATATTCATTATTGCATGTGTTTGATTATATTTAATTTAATTTTTAATGTTTTGAAATAAAAATTTTCTTGCGTTTTATTAAATTTTTAGAATCAAGAAAACTTAAAAAAAATACCCTCGAAATTAAAATTTATACGATTTATACGATTTTTGCTGAAGGTTATGTCCCAGGATACATGCAACACTAGGCCAAGAAATTAAGAAAGGCAGGTTCAATTTGATTGAAATAGGTCAACCCCTTTTGCGTTTGACAAAAAATATAAATTGAATACCCCCAGCCAGAAATCTAGTGCGAGTAGAAATCTAGAAATGAGTCGGCCGAATTCACAAATTATTGATAAGTCGCAAAAAATCGTTTCATAGCCGACAAGTAGTTCTGCACAATGTAATATGATGGCACAAGCGACAAGTGAATCAAAGTAACTTACTCAAAGCAACTACTCAAGACTTAGCTATGGGACAATCTGAAGAAGGCGGTGTAAATCCAGAAATTTCTTTACAGTTCAGTGAGATGAAAAGACAGATGGCAGATTTGACTGTTACTGTTTGATTATTACTTTTAACTATTTATATAATATTTGTAAATAACATTGGCCGACTTATATTAACAAATAAGTTATTAATGCAATTCATTATCTAAATTCCAAAACATCGTGAGTGAACTATTGAAGTCTATGATTTTAAAAAGCGGATTTTTTTACTTTAATTTTTTAAGGCGTTGAAATATATTGATTGCAGTTCTTATAGTTTTATTTTATTTTTGGCTTCCTCAATAATAATTGTTTCACAAAAACTGCTTGTTTCTATTTTAATTTAACGAGTGAATTTATTTAAAACTGCATTCCCAAAACTATAAGTTTTTATTTGAAATTTCCCAAGCAAGCTGACAAGCAAATATAATTTAATTACAGTAGACAGAAAAAAGTTACCCTAGGGTAATTTAGTTCAATGAAAGCATAGCAAAAATTATGCAGGAAGTATAAAAAGAATATATCAAATGACTAAACACCGGCCCAAATAGAAAACCTACAGTCTTCAATTTAGTGATAATAATAATTTTTATTTGCGAATAGAGTTAAATGCATCAATAAAAAGCAACAAATATATATTTTAGGATTATTTGAAATATTCAAAGTGTAGCTCCAATTTATATATTTTTATAATGTCATCTGAGTACAAACTAGGGATGTAGCATAGATCACTTCCACGTAGTGCATCCAGGGTAACGCTAAATGATCTAAACCCCCCCACAACCTTTTTCTGTTCAAGGACCTTTCTTTCCGACTTTTTCGGCACGTTTTTGTTTGAGATGGGCTGGTGGTTATGGCTCCTGGACCTAATAGCACCGGAGTGAAACCTTGTGGGAACGGCTCCAGTATAAGGTCATAACTATCTCCGTCCCGTTAAAACCCTGGCAGGCCTCATAGTACGTTCGATACCCGTCACCGTTAAGCTGGTGGAGATGTTGTGACAAGAAGTGTCATCTCTTCATCCCAGTTTTCCGGTGACTTTTTCCGGCAAATGAGGCTCGGATCCGAACATTTGACAGAAAGCGAGGAATCACTCCTGTCTGCGATGCTACCCTTACGGCCAAAAACAATGATAATGAGGGTTTTGCATATTAACTTTCATCATTCCATCGCTGCTTCAGCGGCCCTACTTCTCCGCCTGTCACAGAAAGGAGAGGATATTGTTCTGGTCTAGGAACCATGTGTTATCAATGATCGGTTTTCTGGACTATCTATGGACGGCTAAAAAACTGTCTACGTCACAGGTCAAGGTAAGCCCAGAGCCTGCATTATGGCTAAGTACAATAATAACGCTTTCTTTCTTCGCAGATTCAGTGACAGAGACAGCGTTGCCATAGCAGTGGAGACGGGCTCGAAGGATGTCTGGGTGGTCACCAGTTATATGGCCCATGATCATGGAGATTCACCACCACATGACCTGCTAAAGCTTCTGGTTGCAGAGGCTAACGACCGTCGGATGCCGGTCATCATTGGAGCCGATGCTAACGCTCATCACCATTTAAGTATTGTCCATAGGGGAAGCGAGCCTACCTTCGTCACTTCGAGTAGAAGGGAAGTTCCCGATCTTACCCTGACAGGTGGTGGCTGGTCTGGTATTGTCAGAAATTGGAGTGTCTCTCAAGAGTGCTCCTTTTCTGACCATAGGTATTTAACTTATAACTTATTTCTGGAATCAGTAGGTTCCGGAGTGTTCCACTCCTACATAAATAGGAAACAAACGGACTGGAATATATTTCGGTCCAATTTAGAGCTTGGCTTAAGGCCTGCTCCCTTCGAGATTAATGACCACTGCGATATTGATCGGGCGGTTGAATTCTTGACCTTGCAGATCTGCTCTGCAGCTAAAGCTGCCTGCAATCCACCGAAGCCAAGGGGTAAAACGAAACCCCCATGGTGGAACACGGAGATTGCAGAGTTACGTAGGGAATGTAGAAGACTCTTTAATAGGGCCAAAAATGGTGGAAACTGGCTGCCCTATAAGGATAAACAAAGGGAGTTTAAGTATGCCATACGAAGATCCAAAAGAGCCTCGTGGAAAACTTTCTGTGGCAACATAGAAAGCTCGTGCAAAACCAGCAGGCTACGCAGGATTCTTAGCACGTCCACGAGAATTATTGAGAGTATTCAGAAGCCGGACGGTCAATGGACGGACTCTGTAATCGATACCTTGGAGACGCTGCTCGATACTCACTTCTCTGGTAGTGAAGGGATTGACGAAGCGATGGGGATTGTGAATTCCGCGTCGGTTTGTCCACCCACTTTCCGGGTGACCAATGCTCACATAGAGTCGTTTTCATGTCGTTTGATGCCTTTAAGTCTCTTGGAATTGACAATATCATTCCAGCGGACTTGCAACATGGCATGGACCTCATAAAACCATGGCTATTGCGAATCTAAAATGCTTGTCTGGAAAATACTTACGAGCCGATAGGTTGGCGTGCAGCCCGTGTTGTTTTCATCCCTAAAGCGGGAAAGACAACTCATATTAAACCCAAAGACTTTTGGCCTATAAACCTGTCGTCCTTCTTACTCAAAACACTGGAAACGATTCTTGATCTTCAGATCAGAAACTCCATTAATCCCGCGCTTATCTCTAGCTCGCAGCACGCCTACAAGAAAGGGAAATCTGTGGGAACAGCGCTGCACGTGTTAATATCCGATGTTGAAAAGTCCCTTTCAAATAAGGAATTTACGCTCTGCTCTTTTATGATTTCTGTCGCAGCTGTGGCTCGGAGGATGAGGAAGAGACCGTACTGCATCTCCTGTGCCATTGCCCGTCCCTGGCTCTGGAATCTAGCAGTCAACACTCTGGTACGGCGACTGGACTTATGCTGATGACATTGCTATCGTAGTCTCTGGAAAATACCTGACAACACTCACAGAACGGGTGAACTATTTACTCAGTGTTCTGTCTTAATGGTGCTGTGATTTTGATCTTGATGTTAACCCGGCAAAACGGAGGTTTAGCTCTTCACACGAAGATACAAGATCCCGATTTTTACTGCACCAAGGCTGAACGGCATTGTGCTCAGTGCAAGTAAAAGTGTGAAATACCTTGGGGTGATACTTGACCCCAAACTTCAATGGAAGGCAAACATTACCGAAAGAGCTAGGAAGGCAACCTGTGCGCTCTATCTCTGCCAGAGAGCTCTAGCCCCAAGATGGGGCCTTCAGCCTCGGATCATCTCCTGGCTCTATAAGGCAGTTATCGAGCCGAAAATTCTCTATGGTGCTGTTTTCTGATGGCCCGCTCTCGAGAAAACGGTCAACCAAGAGCCTCTTGATAAAGTCAGAAGAACAGCTGCCATTTTGATTACTGGGGCTCTGCGAACTTTTTCGACAAAGGCTCTGTATTCCCTTCTCCACTGGCTACCCACTAAACTCCTGGTATTGCAACAGGCTAAGTGCTGTGTAGCCAGACTTAATGCTCTCTCACGCTGGCTTAGGCCGGATATAAGGCACTCTAAGATTATCGTTCGGAATATGCCCCTTCCATCAATGGTGAACTACATCTCTTCTACTCCCGCTCTGGACCACGGGTTTCAGACCCATATTCCGAGTAGGGACATATGGGTCCGTAACGAAGTGGTTGTGAGTAATACTGTTGAGATCTACACCGATGGCTCGAAACTGGACGACAGAGTCGGTTGCGGAATCTTCTCCAATAGCCTTGGACTAAGACTCTCCCTTAGACTTCCTGACTACTGCAGTGTCCTTCAAGCCGAGGAAATTTCCATTCCGAAAACATCCGAAATAGCGCTTAGGGACGATCTTTCTGGCCTTTCCAGTCGGATATTTTCGGACAGTCAGGCTAAATTTAGGGCGCTTGCTGGTGCATACAGTACATCTAAGCTTGTCCTGAGTTGTCGGTCTTTACTGAACTCTCTATCGGAGCGATCAGATATTGACCTGTTTTGGGTCCCTGATCACAGGGATATCCAGGGGAACTGTGAGGCTGATGATCTTGCTAACGGGGCTCATTGCTTTCAAACGTCTCCTCGCTACCAGACGTTGGAATTCCTCTGGCAACGGTGAAAATGGCCGTTAAGAACCACTACCTCAATTTGGCTTGCAAATTATGGGTAGAGAAAAGTTCCTGTTGTCTCAAGACAACTGTGGACTACACTGGACCTCAAGCGGATCAGGCAGCTGGTCAGACTGGACAGAAAATCGATAAGTATCACGGTCTCGGTACTTACTGGTCACTGTCTAATCGGCAGGCATGCTGAAAGTCTCGCTCTGCCCTTTTATGATTTCTGTGGCAGCTGTGGCTCGGAGGATGAGGAAGAGACCGTACTGCATCTCCTGTGCCATTGCTCGTCCGTGGCTCGAAGAAGACTAAGAATTCTGGGCTTTCCTTTCTTTGGAACTCTTACGGAGCTATCATCTCACTCTACAGGGGACGTAGCGAAGTTCATCCAGGAATTTTCATGGTTCTCGGCTGTGTAAGGGGAGTCGCGCCGTCTTCCTTGTTGTATCACGACTGGCCATTCGATTGTGCTCAAGTGAGCTGAGTCGCGAGAGGCTGCCACTCCTAACTAACTAACTAAGTACAAACTATTTGACTTATTTTATACATTTTTTTTTTTAATATTTTGAATTATTCAGTTGGATAATAATAGTAATCTACTACAATTACAACTCATTTTGTTTTGTTTATGCTATGATCCTATTATATTTTTTCCTAACTGAGTTTAAGATGTTCAGACTAAATTTAAAAACTTTGCTTTACTTCATTGTTTGAACAAAAATATTTAGTTCATTTAAAATATTTGTGAGAAGTTTCCTAAGAAGCTAAGTAAGCTGTAGCGAAATGGCCATCGCGACGTGCTTCACCATCTATGTGAATATGACAGAATTAAAATATAAGAACAAATTATGTACTGCATATATATAATTCCACATATAATGATATTTTAAAAATAGTATTTCCTCAAACACCTGTTTAAAAGGTTTTAAACGATACTCATATCGATATTTCAGAAATTTGAAAATTTTAGATTCCCGTAACTAAGAAAATATGGGCGAGCTCCAAAAATTGAAATTTTTGCTTATTTTTTAATTTTCTTTCTCCCCTTATATTTATTTTTTTGATTAAAGATACCTCAAATGATATGAGAAAGTTAGAGGTGGGCATGGTGTTTTGCCAGCTGGCTCGAAGGACATGGACCGATCATGCTGATTTTCAATAGCACCTCTTTCTAAACTATGTCACAAAATGAATTAAATTTTTTGCAAACAAAAAATACAAATATTAATTTTGTTTGTAGATAAAAAATTTTCTTCCCGAAAATTTTAAGTTTTTCTTCAATAGCCTCCCCCGACTTAATTTATGCGCAGAATATGTACAAAATTTTGCAAACTGCTGAAAATCAATCGTACTATAATAGTTGCTTATAAAAAGAAGAAAAAACCGCGTGCAATTTTTTTGTACAATCTCGAACAATTAAATTTCTGTTAAAAACTTGCCCATATTTGGTCTTGGAGTGCTTCACGCGAATTTTATAAAAAGACGTAAAATGGATTACCCAAGGATTTATTTTTAAGGAAAAGTAAAAAATTTTTAAAGTCTTTTTATGTATTTCAATTAAAACCACATACTTGATTGGTAGTTACAAAACGACTCTATTTCAAAAACAATATGTTCCATAATATATGTATCTATTTGACAATTAAAACGTTTACGAAAGATGAGTATTCGTACAGTGGATTTCATGTACAGTAGATAACATATACTTATTACTCATATGGTAATACATAACATTTTCCCCTTTTTAATTGAGGTTTACAAATTATTACGAAACTAATATCTAACAAAAGTATTTAATTATATAAAAATTAAAATTATAAATTAATATAACATGGTTACTATTTTTCATAAAATATTTAATACTAGTGTTTTAGTATTTTACATATTTCTTAGCATACAAATTATTAATATATATATATATTTTTATTTATACTGAAATCGAACAGGTTCTTTTTTAATCCTACTAGATCTTCTTATTTGTGTAGAATCTACTGTGTTGTGTTGTTTTTTAAATTCATTATTTACAATGATGTTTATCTGATAAATTTGAAGAACGTAGCTGATTTTTATGAACATATTTAATAGAATTATTAATATTTATTAAATAAGTATAAGGACTGAATTGCTTATAGATTGTGCAAGGTATCCATTTAATAAAGTCTTTGAAATGATTTCTATACAGTACTTTATCTCCGGTCTTAAAACTATTTTCAATATTCTTCTGCCCTTTTTTGTTTCTAATTTTATTATTTTTAATGCTAAAAGTTTGTTTTTTAGCTAATGAATTTGTTAAAGTTTTTGGTGTAAATACAAAAATTAAACTTGCTGGACTTTTATTTGTTGTTGTGCAAGGTGTATTGTTGTAGTGCATAAGAATTTTGTCTAATTTTGTCTGAATCGGTAAACAATTTAATTTATCATCTGCAAGGTATTTTTTTAAACTAATTTTTATTGTCTGAACACCACGTTCAGCCAACCCATTACTTTGAGGATGATACGGTGGTGATTTTTTTAAGGTAATATTTAATTCTTTTGAAAACTTTTCAAAATGAAAAGATGAAAATGGTGGACCATTATCTGTAACTATTTCTTTTGGATAACCAAATATTTTAAAAGTAGAGTATAAACTGTTACACAAAGACATCGCATCTGATTTTACCAAATTTTTTACTTCAATAAACTTACTGAATGAGTCAACATATATCAGAAAAGTTTTTGACTCAAAATAAAAAAAATCCAAATGGACTCTTTCGAATGGCACCTCAGTTGGTGTCCATTTGCTGATAATTTTCTCTTTAGGTACCTTTTGTGTAGATTGACACGAAAACCATTTTGAAACATGTTCTACAATACTTCTATCAATTTTTGGCCACCAAATTGAACTTCGAGCAAGCATTTTTAACCTTACGATTCCATCATGATTTTCATGTAAGGTATCAAGAATTTCACTGCGAAGTATTTCTGGAATTACTAATCTATCTCCGTAATAAATGCAGTCATTATCTGTGGATAAATATTTACGATACTTGTACCATATTTCTAAATGTGATGGCACTTTTAACGGCCAGACGGTCTTAATATAACAAAAAACTTTACTTAAGATCAAATCATTTTTAGTGTGCTCCCTTACTTTTTCAACACTTATAGGTAACTCAATTACATTTGAAAGATAGTTTACCATTTCTATTTCTGTTTTACTCTCTAACGGCAACCGTGACATTGCATCTGCTGGTGCATTACGTTTTGCAGGACGATATTTAAAATCATATTCATAAATTGAGAGCATTACAGCCCATCTCTGTAATCTTGATGCCGTTATACTTGACGTATCCCTATTTGGATTAAATATCTCCTTAAGAGCTTCATTATCACTACATAGTATAAATTTGTGTCCGTATATATACTTATGGAACTTTTTCATTGCAAACATAACAGCTAATGCCTCACGATGAATTTGTGAGTAATTTTTCTCCGAGGGACATAAAGTACTCGAAGCAAACAAAACCGGTTTTTCAACCCCATTAACTAAATGAGCCAAAACAGCTCCAACACCATAAGGACTAGCGTCGGTGGTTACTATGATTGGTTTGTTTGGATCGTAAAGTTCTAATAAATTATTATTTAAAAGCAATTCCTTTGATTTTTCAAAACAACTTTGAACATTTTTTGTCCATACAAATTTGTTATCTTTCTTTAGTAAACTATACAATTCTATTAATTGTGAAGACAAATTTGGAATAAAATTGCTATAATAATTTAACATCGCTAAATACGATTGCAATTCTGATAAATTTTTTGGACAAGGTGCATTTAAAATAGCTTTTACTTTCTCATTATTCGGCTTTAATCCATCTTTCCATTGGTATCTCCGAAATAATTTATTTCTGTTTCAAAAAACTTACATTTCGCTAAATTAATTTTAATATTAAACTCATTAAGTTTGCCTAAAACTTGGAATTATCTATTTTTTGTTTCTTGTATATTGGAACCCCCCACCAATATATCGTCTAAATAACATGATGTACCCGGTATTCCTAAGAGAATTTGATCCATAATGGATTGAAAAATTGACGGTGCGCTAGCAACCCCAAAAGGAAGTCTAGTAAACTGGTACAAGCCTTTATGAGTGTTAATAGTTACGTATTGTCTTGATGACTCAGAAAGTTTAACTTGCTGGTAAGCTCCTGATAAATCCATTATACAAAAATAATTAGAATTTGCTAAATTTGCAAATATATCGTCTATTCGTGGTAAAGGATAATGCTCCATTTCTATGAATCTGTTTATTGTAACTTTACAGTCGATACAAATTCTAATTTCGTTACCCGGCTTTGAAACAATAACTATTGGTGATGCAAATTTGCTAAACTTTACAGGTACTAATTTCCCAATACTTACTAATCTGTCTAACTCTTTTTCTACTTGAGGTCTAAGTTTAAATGGTACATTATAGGCTTTTTTAAAAATTGGTACTGTACCAGGTTTCAAAACAATTTCAGCCGTATATTTTTCAATACAATGTTCCGACCCGTTTGTAAAAATTCGCGGGAATTTACTTTTTATTTGATTTAAAAATTCCTTTTGATTTACGTCGGATATATTTTTTATTTTATTACTAAACGATTGCCTCCAATTCGGATACAATACATTTAACCAACTTCTACCCATGAGTGTTTTAAAATCCCTTTCCGATTCAATCACATAGACTTCTAAAATAAATTCTTTTTGACAATTCACCTTGCTTACAATTGATTCAAATTTTCCAATGCATCTAAGATGGCTACCAGTGACAGAAAAAAACTTTTTTTCCACAGATCATAACTTAAATTTAGAAAAATTCAACAATCTACCTCCAATTCTAACAACACACCATCTACCAACAGCTTTACACATTCTGCATCTCCAGCAGCAACATCATTTATTTTATTGCCTTCAACAACTTCACTTACAATGCTCTTCAAGCTAATAGCCTCCATAATTTCTTCAACGCAATTTACTTTCTTTTCATTTTTACAGTAATTTTTCCATTTCCCACATCTCCTAGCAGTATGCCCTTTCTTTTGACATTTGAAACATATCCAATTTTTACAAATGCAGGTATTAGCATCATGACCTGTTTTACCACACCGAAAACATGATTGATTTGAATAGTTATTCCTCTTCCCATGACCGTTTAATTTGCTTTGGCCTTGACTTACAGCAAAAGAATTATAATTTGAACTTATCTCCTTTGTTTCGCCTTTTGCCATTTCCCAATTAAGTGCTATTTCACACGCGGTGTTAAATGTTAATTTTGCTTCTTTCAAAAATTTGTGTCTTAGTTGATTATCACGTACGCCGCATACAAATTTATCGCGTAATGCTCGATCCAAAAAATCTCCAAAATTACACTTTTGAGCCAAGGATTTTAATTCAATTATAAATTCCCTAATTGATTTTGTTCCTTGTTCCGCTTTATTAAACTTATAAGTCTCCGCAATTTCATTTATGGATGGTTCAAAATATTTTTTAAGTGCCCCAGCCAGATCTTTATAACTTTTTTTACATGGATCCTCTGGAGAAAATAACTTCCGCAACACAGAATAAGCATCAGCTCCAATATATGTAATAAAGTATGCCACTTTCTTTTCCTCGACAACATCATTTACAATAAAAAATTGTTGAAGTCTCATTTCATACTCCGTGAAATCATTCCCTATAAGGAATGGATCCATATTTCCAATCATTTTTATGTTTTAATAAAAAAATTCTTTTACAATATATTTTTCCTCTTTTTTTTATTAAGTCGTTTTTTTGTTTTTTTTTACATTAAAAAAAACTAAATTACACTTTTTCCTACGGTTACTTTTCCAATTTTCACGTCGCCAAATTATTTTATGTATTTCAATTAAAACCACATACTTGATTGGTAGTTACAAAACGACTCTATTTCAAAAACAATATGTTCCATAATATATGTATCTATTTGACAATTAAAACGTTTACGAAAGATGAGTATTCGTACAGTGGATTTCATGTACAGTAGATAACATATACTTATTACTCATATGGTAATACATAACAAGTTTGCTAAAAAAAAAACGTCAAAAATCTTTTTAAAAAGCTGAAAGTATGTTTGGAACAAAATTTCACGTTACTAAGCATTTTATGTACTGAAGCAGGGTGTTTTCGAATGCAGTAGACGAAAAATTTATTAAGAAGTTCCAGACTTTAATTCAATTTTTTTGTATTTCTGTGTGACGCAAAACAGAATAAGGGCGAATGTTTATTTGACCCTTATAATTTAAA
Source organism: Gymnosoma rotundatum (assembly GCA_916610165.2). NCBI lineage: Eukaryota > Metazoa > Arthropoda > Insecta > Diptera > Tachinidae > Gymnosoma > Gymnosoma rotundatum. The sequence goes on from OU744339.1 coordinate 58,865,185, forward strand.
TTTTTATATAGCTAGTAACAGTTATCATTAATCTATTAGAAAATTGTCGTAGTCGAAATACGCCAAATACGATAGGGGTGATTATTTAATATTACGCCGCTCTGTTGGATAACATCTTTAAAAAACAAACTAAATCTAACAATTTTTGTATCCTATTTCCGGTGTGAAGAAATATTAAAAAAAAATTCTAGCAGCTGATCAGAGATGGATAAACTATTTAACTGTATTTTTATACAAATTGTGGGCAAACATTTTCTTTATTTGATATGTCACCCAGTTAAAGCCGGTTGAACTTGAAATATACTTTATTTTGGCCTATAGTATCAAAAAAGTTAATAACAAGTTTTAAAATTAAAGTAGTTTCTAAGAGAAACTGACTTTAGTGTGTTTCTATGTCCTTAATTAATTAGAAAAGAAAAATTCTTAATTTTCCTCAAACTACTTACCGTATTGAAATATTCTGCAGTATTGGACAAGCTCTGTGAGGACTTAAACTTCAGGGAATTTAAATCCACACGAGAAAATGAATATGTTTAAATAAATAATGAAAATTACAGGTGTTGCGTTTTAGTGGGAATGTGGATTACATCCACTTCAGGGAGGAGCGAATAATATTCGCTACAACTTAATTAAATTTATTTTATTTCAGCAGGAGACGTCAGTAGAGAGAATGAAAGCTAATTAGGTATAAAGACAACAAAACAGAGAAGCAGCGGCAGCGAATACAACCCACACAAATAGCAGTCATACCAAAACAACACACAGAGAGGAAAACAGCAAAGAGCAGCCAAACACACAAAACACACAGACAACAAATAGCAGCAGACAAAACATAGAGAGGCAACAGCATTCAATACAATCCACACAACCGCTATCGGTTCAAACCAAACGAAGTTTTGTTGTTTTGTAGTTAGGAAGTCGTAGCCAAGATTGCTATAAAAGCAGGATGAAATAGAAAATATGATTATTGTAAGCGGTGAACGTAAGCAAGTGGTAACAAAGGTCGGTAAGAAAAGATAAAAATTCAAAGAGTAAGTGATCCTAGCAAAGATAAGTGCAGGGAAATTTCAGACGGATTACATCCGGCTTACCTCTTTATCGAGGAAGGAGTGTAGGGCACTGGCTCAGGGCAAAGTTATAGACAGTTTTCCCGGAGGTTCTCACCCGGAAAGCTTAGGGAAAGTGTAGGTCCTGAATAACATTCGGGCAAAACCATAGAATAGAAACTGAGGTATGGGAGTGATTAGTATGTCGGCTAATGTTACCACGAAGGCTTACGCTGAGTATTTTTTTTTTTTTTTTATTTAAAAAGGGGCTTGGCGGGCTGAGCTAAACCCGCACAATAAACCCGGAGTAACCGGAGGTTCGTTACATTTGGCGCCCGAGCAGGGACCCGGAAACAAACAAAATTATAGAGGCTGCAAACATGGTTCGCACAGCGTGGGTTTATTCACTACGTAAGGACGATCTGGTACAATACCTGGACGAGTTTGGTCTAGATACTGGTGGAACCGTTGATGATATGAGAAAAAGGTTGTCAACCTTTGTGGCAACTGGACACGAAGGGAAGGTGCTGAACCGGCTCGAAGAACTAAAAAGTAAGCATGGTCGACGCCCACGATGATTTCCAACAACAACATGTCAACGCTCAAGACATTCCCCAACAACAAAACGTCAGCAGCCAAGCCATGGGTTTACCTTATGCGGCCGTAATTGATATAGTAAGAAAGTGGTCATTTCGTTATGATGGCGGGAAAGACCCAATCTCGTTTATAGAAAGGGTAGAAGAACTGGCAGAAGCCTATGGCCTTAACAAGGACATACTGCCCCGAACAATGCCCGAATTGCTTAAGGATACGGCCCTATTGTGGTACCGAAACAACAACCGCCAGTGGCCAACATGGAAGGGGTTCAGAGAACATTTTCTAAGGTTTTTTTTGCCACCACAATACTTCGAGGGCCTGGAGGCGACATCCGTCGACGACTAAAAAAACCACGAGAGTCGTTTAAAGACTTTGTCGTGGTACTGCAAAACATGATGCGCCATGCGGGATATACAACAGAAAACCAGCTAGACAGAATTTTCAAAAATTGTTTAGTGGACTATCAGCTATACATTAGAAGAAAAGATTTCACCTCGCTGGACGAACTTATAAGAATGGCCGAAGACTATGAGGTAATAAAGGCATCGCACCCGGAGGTAGGCCACGAGCGCCGGGAGGTTCGGCAACCACAGCGAAGAGACGACATAACCCGACAAGTGGTTCCCGCCGAAGAGGCAGCCATTAATCCCGTGACTGCCTGCCGCATATGCAGTCAAGAAGGTTGGTAGATTTTCTACCAACCCAAGCATATTGTTTTGCTAGGAGTGCGGTAGAAGAGGGATAAGAACACGGGAGTGCTGTCGAAGAGAACAGGGAAACGCCAGAGGGTCGCGCCAGGAGCAAGGGGTGGTAGCGAACGAAGGAAGTCAATCCCTGCGCCAATAAATGTTTTCAAGCTAACAGACACCCGTTTACTGAGCTAGGGGTAATGCCCCAAATGTGGGTCAATGTGTTGCTGGGAATAGATTTGTTGAAGGCGGTGGAGTGCGAGTTACGTTGTGGTGACCAGCGAATACGGTTTTCACAAGTTCAGCACCGAGTAATGGCGACACATGAGCAGCAGGAGGACGAAAACCCTTGTACATCCGTTTCAGACGAAAAGTTTTTGATTTCGACGTTCCTGGACCATGAGTTAGGAAAATTCAAGGAGGTAAGAGGCCCGACGTCTTTGGCCGAACACAAAATAATTCTTAAAGATTACAGACCGGTCCGCCAAAGGTAAGCGCAACGTAATCCCGAGATGCAAAGACGTATAAATGAGGAGATTGATGAGCTGTTGAAGAACGGGTATATCCAACCATCAACGAGCCCGTATAGCGCACCTATTGTGATGGCACCGAAGAAAAACGGTTCCCTCAGGCTCTGTGTAGACTATAGGTTGCTCAACGCTAAAACGATGGCCGATGCTTATCCATTGCCTAGGATTAACTCTATACTGGATCGTCTAAGAGAGGCCAAGTTTATAAGCAGTATAGACCTCAAAAACGGCTACTGGCAGATACCTATGGCAGAAGATAGCAAGCGCTACACAGCGTTCACGGTAGCTGGCAAGGGTTTGTTTCAGTGGAGGGTGATGCCCTTTGGGTTGACGTCAGCCCCCGCAACTTTTCAACGAACGCTAGACCAGGTGATTGGCGCGGAAATGGAGCCCCATGCGTTTGCTTACCTGGATGACATTGTGGTATTAGGTAAATCCTTACAAGAACACATGGAAAACTTAAAGAAAGTGTTTAAAAGACTGCGAGAGGCTCGGTTGACTATTAACCATGAGAAGAGTAAGTTTTTCCAAAAGAAAATGAAATATTTAGGCCATGTGGTCAATGAAAGTGGCATAAAAACAGATCCCGCAAAGATAGCGGCCATTCAAGAGTTGCAACCCCCTAAAAATGTAAGAGAGCTACGAAGATGCTTTGGGGTAGAACAGAAGAATTGTGCCTGATTTTGCGAAAACGGTTTATCCACTAAACGTGTTGATGAAGAAGGGAAAACACTTTCGATGGAACCAAGAGCAGCAGCAGGCGTTTGAAAGTTAAAAAACAGCTTACCGAAGCCCCGGTTTTAGCGTGCCCGGACTTTACGATGAGGTTTACTCTACAAACTGATGCGTGTGACTACGGATTGGTAGCGGTGCTGACGCAGCAGCTTGACAGTCAGGAAAAGGTGATATCTTACGCGAGCCGTCGGCTAAGCCCAGCAGAGATGAACTACTCGGCAACGGAGAAAGAATGTCCAGCCTTCGTATGGGCCATAAGGAAACTAAGACCTTACCTTGAAGGCTACCCCTTTACAGTAGTGACAGATCATCTGGCGTTGAAATGGCTTAATTCGATCGAAAGACCATCTGGAAGAATAGCACGTTGGGCCTTAGAACTCCAACAGTTCAATTTTGTAGTAGAGTATCGTCGAGGTAAACTTAATGTGGTAGCTGATGCCTTAGCCAGTCACAGTACGTCAAGCCTTGCAGGAGAACTCACTAGAGTGTAATTGGTGGAGAAAAAAATGCAATGAGGTGAAAAAGGAGCTAGACAAATTATCAGATTTCACCATTCAAGAGGGCCAACTCTACCGCCATTTGCCGACAACAGATAACGACGAGGAGGCAGTAGCATGGAAGTTGTGTGTCCCCTCATTTCAGAGGAATAGAGTGCTAGAGGAGAATCATGATTCACCCACAGCTGGACATCTGGGAGTACGAAAAACAATAGCACGTGTCAGTAATAGGTATTATTGACCAGGGATGTACAGAGATATTCGAACGCATGTACGCAGGTGTCAAGTGTGTCAGCGGCATAAGCCTGACCAACATCGGCCGGTAGGCCAAATGCTGTCAACAATTGCGAAAGAGCCATGGGCTATCGTCTGTGCCGATTTTGTGAGGCCATTACCAAGGTCCAAACACGGGAACACGATGTTACTAGTCTTTACCGACAAGTTCTCTAAATGGTCTGAGCTGATACCCCTGCGTCGAGCTACGGGTGAAATACTGCGAAAATCGCTTCGGGAAAGAATTTTAGCAAATTTCGGGGTACCAAAGGTACTTATTACCGATAACGGATCACAATTCACAATTAAGGCGTTTAGAGCATACCTAAAGGAAATCGGGGTACAACACCAGCTAACGGCCACCTACACACCTCAAGAAAACCCCACTGAACGCGTCAATCGCACGGTGAAAACCATGATAGCGCAATACGCTGGCTCGAATCACAAAACGTGGGATGAAGTCCTACCAGAAATACAACTTGCGTTAAACACGTCCAAGTCGGACTCTACACAGTATAAGGCCGCCTTCTTGGTTCAAGGCAGAGAACCGAGACTTCCAGCTGCTTTGTACGACGAAGTAACACCAGGAACAGGCACGGAGATAAGGCCGCCAGAAGAAAAGGCCGCATTGATGAAACAAATCTTTAATCTGGTCGGGAGAAACCTGGTACGAGCGGCAAAAGACCAAGCCCGTTATTATAATCTGCGGCGTAGGAAATGGAGTCCGAGGATAGGCTAATTAGTCTGGGTGAAAGAACATCATTTGTCCAACGCGGCAGAATGTTTTGCGGTCAAGCTTGCACCGAAGTTTGATGGCCCTTACCGAATTCGCTCCTTAATTTCCCCAGTTATTGTACAGGTGCAAAAGGACGGTCAGAAGGCCCTGCGCACTGCTCACATAAGTGATTTAAAAGTGTACATGGGATCTAGCGGAGAAAAGAATAGAAATAACTAACCAGAGCCGAGTCAATTAAAGAAAAAAAAAGTGAATTATAATAATAATGATGGTGATGCTAATAATAATAATAATAATGATGGTAATGATGATGATAATAATAATAATAATATTAATAATAATAAAAACAATCATAAAAAAATAATGTATGTAATGAATTCAATAATACAATGCCGTGAGTAATTTAATATCGATGAACTAATATAATAAATGAATTACACAAACAGAAAAAAACTTCAAATGGCAACATTTGGTGGAAGTTCGATCAAACGCTTTGGTATGATCATGATCATCTTACGTCAGTTTAGTTAGAACAGTGCATGCACGCAGTCGCAATTTTTACGACCGGCAGCAAACAAAAGAAAAACAAAAAAAAACAACAAACAAAATAAGAAAAAAAAGGAGATTAAAAAAAAACAAGCAAGTACAACGGTGGTTGAATGTTAGTTAATAGTAGTTAAAACAAAAAAAGTGTTGATGTGTATAAACATGCAAAATAATAAAATAAAAATAAAATAAAATAAAACAACTAAAAGAAAAAAAGTTTATATGTATATACATACATATAATAAAAAAATGAATTAATAATTAACAGAGTGACGTTTATATGTATTTACATACATATATTGTAAAACAAAAATATTATTATTATTGTTGTTATTTTGGCCACCAAATTTCTATTTATGTATAATCTTATATTTTAAGCTAATCAGGCCTGAATTAATCCATGTAAATAAAAAACAATTTTTTATTACATTTTTCCCCAACGTTTCGTGAATTTTGTGTTCACTTTCTCAAGGGGTCGTCTATTTAATTAAAAAGAAGAAAATTTAACACAGTTACAATTAAAAACAATTACCGCGAAAATGTACAAAATATGTTTACTTACACTATGACAGTAGAGTTTACATTAATAAATTAAGGAATTTTGATAAAATTAACAATAAAAAACAATATTAAACATGAATTAACAAACACAAAATTTTTAATTTTAACTGTTCCTTAAACTAATGCGAGTTTATAACTGGCGTTTAAATTGTCTGTGTCCTCTTTAATGTTCATTGTTTTGTTTATTTTTTGTTGTATTCTTAAGCTTTCTATGGTGTATCTCTTTTTCTCGTTGTTTACTTTGTCTAGTATTTTTATATTGTCAAAATCAGGCTTATGTTTTGTTTGTGTTATATGCTGAGACAGTGCTGTGTTTTCTCTGTTTTTGTTGACATCAGCTTTGTGCTCATTTACTCTTGTCTCTAAACTTCTCTTAGTTGTTCCAATGTAAATAAGATTGCAGTTATTATTTTCATCCCCTTAACATTGAATTTAAAAAACATGGACTAATTTTTAATGCTAATAATAATAATAATAATGATGGTAATGATGATGATAATAATAATAATAATATTAATAATAATAAAAACAATCATAAAAAAATAATGTATGTAATGAATTCAATAATACAATGCCGTGAGTAATTTAATATCGATGAACTAATATAATAAATGAATTACACAAACAGAAAAAAACTTCAAATGGCAACATTTGGTGGAAGTTCGATCAAACGCTTTGGTATGATCATGATCATCTTACGTCAGTTTAGTTAGAACAGTGCATGCACGCAGTCGCAATTTTTACGACCGGCAGCAAACAAAAGAAAAACAAAAAAAAACAACAAACAAAATAAGAAAAAAAAGGAGATTAAAAAAAAACAAGCAAGTACAACGGTGGTTGAATGTTAGTTAATAGTAGTTAAAACAAAAAAAGTGTTGATGTGTATAAACATGCAAAATAATAAAATAAAAATAAAATAAAATAAAACAACTAAAAGAAAAAAAGTTTATATGTATATACATACATATAATAAAAAAATGAATTAATAATTAACAGAGTGATGTTTATATGTATTTACATACATATATTGTAAAACAAAAATATTATTATTATTGTTGTTATTTTGGCCACCAAATTTCTATTTATGTATAATCTTATATTTTAAGCTAATCAGGCCTGAATTAATCCATGTAAATAAAAAACAATTTTTTATTACATTTTTCCCCAACGTTTCGTGAATTTTGTGTTCACTTTCTCAAGGGGTCGTCTATTTAATTAAAAAGAAGAAAATTTAACACAGTTACAATTAAAAACAATTACCGCGAAAATGTACAAAATATGTTTACTTACACTATGACAGTAGAGTTTACATTAATAAATTAAGGAATTTTGATAAAATTAACAATAAAAAACAATATTAAACATGAATTAACAAACACAAAATTTTTAATTTTAACTGTTCCTTAAACTAATGCGAGTTTATAACTGGCGTTTAAATTGTCTGTGTCCTCTTTAATGTTCATTGTTTTGTTTATTTTTTGTTGTATTCTTAAGCTTTCTATGGTGTATCTCTTTTTCTCGTTGTTTACTTTGTCTAGTATTTTTATATTGTCAAAATCAGGCTTATGTTTTGTTTGTGTTATATGCTGAGACAGTGCTGTGTTTTCTCTGTTTTTGTTGACATCAGCTTTGTGCTCATTTACTCTTGTCTCTAAACTTCTCTTAGTTGTTCCAATGTAAATAAGATTGCAGTTATTATTTTCATCCCCTTAACATTGAATTTAAAAAACATGGACTAATTTTTAATGAACATTGGTTTGAAAATAGAACTAAAATAGAAATACCGTGGGAATGCAAGTGGCTATTGTCTCTTGGGAAAAAATTTGCTATACCCGTAAATAAACAAAGTTTTTCACCACTACATGTGATAGCAGATATTGAGCAGTGAATCCAACAAATTAAAGATAGCAGAGTTGGGGAAAAAGAACTAACAAGAACAAAATTAGCAAACAGGGTCACACAATTTAAAAGAAATATAAGCAACAATCAAAAAGAAAAGTTTATTTTAGCTGTTTTTGAAAAAACAAAAAAATTTTTACGTAAACATAAAGACATAATTCTAACACAAGCAGACAAAGGTAACAAAACGGTGCCAAAATATATCAACAAGATTATGATAATAAAAAAAAAAAAAAAATAAAAAAAAAAAATTGAAAAATTACTAGAGGACAAGAACACATATCGAATTATAAGAATAGACCCTACTTCAAAATTAATAAAAACAAATAACCAGATAATAAATGAATTACATAAAAAAGAATATATAGACAACTGGAAAAAACACATGCTTACTTGATCCGCCGCAACAGCTCCGAGAATTTATGGACTACCGAAAATACATAAAACCAACATGCCTCTCAGACCCATAGTGTCATCAGTTCAAGTACCTTGTTACAAGCTCAGCAAATACGTAGGATCAATACTCAAAAACATAATTTCTGATAAATATAACGTAAAAAATTCTTTAAAAGTAAAACAACAACTGAAAAATATAAAACTGGACGCCAATGACACTATAGTTTCTTTTGATGTTATTTCACTCTTTACGAATATACCAATTAACACTGCTATCAACAATATAATGGATAAGTGGAACTTAATAAAAACAAAAACAAAAATACCACGTTCAAAATTTTTAGAAGTTTTAAAGTTTTGCATGTATGACAACAATTATTTTGTATACGACAACAAAGTATATAATCAAATATTTGGTATGCCAATGGGAAACCCGCTCTCACCTACAGTTGCCGACATCGTATTAGACAATTTACTGGACGTAGCGTTAGCCGAATTGAAGAGCAAAAATATTCAAATAAAGTACGTAGCAAAATACGTAGATGATATTTTAGCTATAATCAACATTGACGACAAAGAAGAAATACTCGACACATTAAATAAATACCACCCCAAAATTCAGTTTACTATGGAAGTAGAGACGGACAATAGGATAACATACCTTGATAATTTGCTGATTAAAAATAAGAACAAAATAACATTTGACTGGTATCAAAAAGAAATTTCATCAGGCAGGATAATCAATTTTAATGCAACGCAACCAAAATTCCAAATAATAAACACGGCCAAAAACCTTATACAACGAGTACTGGACATCAGCGACAATATATACCATCCACAAAATATTCAAAAAATTACCGACATATTGATGAATAACAGCTTCCCCATAAAATTAATAAAGTCTCTATTAACAGCATACAAACCAATACAAAACAGCAACAATGGTAACACCAACATAGAAAAACAATTTTACAGTGTAAAATACATACCTGGCCTAACCGACAACAACAGTATAAAAACAACAATAAATAAAAATAAAATTGACATAAGCTTTGCATACAAGCCAAACAAAACATTAAATGCAATTTTTACAAAAACAAAAACACCAATAGCAAAACTACAGCAAAACAATGTAGTTTACGAAATTCAATGTAAAGGGGATGAAAATAATAACTGCAATCTTATTTACATTGGAACAACTAAGAGAAGTTTAGAGACAAGAGTAAATGAGCACAAAGCTGATGTCAACAAAAACAGAGAAAACACAGCACTGTCTCAGCATATAACACAAACAAAACATAAGCCTGATTTTGACAATATAAAAATACTAGACAAAGTAAACAACGAGAAAAAGAGATACACCATAGAAAGCTTAAGAATACAACAAAAAATAAACAAAACAATGAACATTAAAGAGGACACAGACAATTTAAGCGCCAGTTATAAACTCGCATTAGTTTAAGGAACAGTTAAAATTAAAAATTTTGTGTTTGTTAATTCATGTTTAATATTGTTTTTTATTGTTAATTTTATCAAAATTCCTTAATTTATTAATGTAAACTCTACTGTCATAGTATAAGTAAACATATTTTGTACATTTTCGCGGTAATTGTTTTTAATTGTAACTGTGTTAAATTTTCTTCTTTTTAATTAAATAGACGACCCCTTGAGAAAGTGAACAAAAAATTCACGAAACGTTGGGGAAAAATGTAATAAAAAATTGTTTTTTATTTACATGGATTAATTCAGGCCTGATTAGCTTAAAATATAAGATTATACATAAATAAAAAAATATTATTAATTAGATTTGAATATACAGGGTAGTTGTGTTTATACATATATATGCATTTATATAAAATAATTGTGTGGGTAGTAGAGCTGTGGTTGTGTGGTCCATGTCTTTGACATGCGTTTAAATTAAAAGAATGCTATTTGCAGATGAACTGTCGCGAAAACCAGAACAGAAGAGTACCCCTCTGTGTTGGTGAAACTATTACCATTTCGGATACGGACTCGGAGGGTGAAGACGTAGCCAGTGAAATTCGCTGCTCGCAATCGACCGCCATATCGAATGGGAGTCTGCTGACGGGAGCCGAACGGGGGTGGTTTGACCCGGATGAGCAACCGTCAAGCTCACAGGTGTCGCAGGCTTCAGCGAGAGAGGGGAGTCGTGTGAGGACTTAAACTTCAGGGAATTTAAATCCACACAAGAAAATGAATATGTTTAAATAAATAATGAAAATTACAGGTGTTGCGTTTTAGTGGGAATGTGGATTACATCCACTTCAGGGAGGAGCGAATAATATTCGCTACAACTTAATTAAATTTATTTTATTTCAGCAGGAGACGTCAGTAGAGAGAATGAAAGCTAATAAGGAATAAAGACAACAAAACATAGAGAAGCAGCGGCAGCGAATACAACCCACACAAATAGCAGTCATACCAAAACAACACACAGAGAGGAAAACAGCAAAGAGCAGCCAAACACACAAAACACACAGGAGAACAAATAGCAGCAGACAAAACATAGAGAGGCAACAGCATTCAATACAATCCACACAACCGCTATCGGTTCAAACCATACGAAGTTGTGTGGTTTTGTAATTAGGAAGTCGTAGCCAAGATTGCTATAAAAGCAGGATGAAATAGAAAATATGATTATTGTAAGCGGTGAACGTAAGCAAGTGGTAACAAAGGTCGGTAAGAAAAGATAAAAATTCATAGAGCAAGTGATAGCAGTAAGTGTTACTTAATCCTAGCAAAGATAAGTGCAGGGAAATTTCAGACGGATTACATCCGGCTTACCTCTTTATCGAGGAAGGAGTGTAGGGCACTGGCTCAGGGCAAAGCTATAGACAGTTTTCCCGGAGGTTCTCACCCGGAAAGCTTAGGGAAAGTGTAGGCCCTGAATAACATTCGGGCAAAACCATAGAATAGAACTGAGGCTAATGTTACCACGAAGGCTTACGCTGAGTATTTTAAAAACACAAAAGAGTTGAGAGAAAAAGTGATAAATAAGGTCTGCGGCTAAAATAAAATAAAACGTTTGTGTTTTTTTTTTTTATTTAAAAAAGGACCTTGGCGGGCTGAGCTAAACCCGCACAATAAACCCGGAGTAACCGGAGGTTCGTTACAGCTCTAACCAGATATTTCACGATCTGATTGATGATTAAAAAGCGACAGTAAAACACAACATTCTGGCGAAATCTCATGGTAATTTATACGAGATTTTTTATCTTGGAGTTCGTATTAGGTTTATCGATAATAATAAGAATGGAATTTTTTTTTGTAGTGGTAGCATCCGAGATAGTTCATAGTTTATAAATTATATAAGGCTCTTGCTAATACATATGGGCATTATTTACTTCTGATTCTGACCAAAGCTGTGGCCAAAATTATATTATCTTTTTATCTGGCATTGCAGAGAAAGAAAAATTATAAAAAAATTTTCATTTTTGCAAAATAGATGTTTGTTGTGGTTCGAGCTGAGACAAACATGATGTTGATTTCTTGTAAGGGAAAACGTCAGTATTATTTATAAAATTGACATTATTCTTTGTTTTTGAGGTGAAAGCTTCTTCAGCTTGTATCTCTCATTAGCGCTGTTTAACAATCACTCCACAGCAGAAACTTCTCGTAATCAAACATTTCCTCCCGTTTTAGTGTAGAGATTGTATATATTCTTGTCATTACCAAGTGTATAACTACTACATAAGGAATTGCTGATTCATTATCGATTAACAAAAAAGAGCCGTATACAGTCGAAACCGTATCAACTGTACTCCCTGACACAATCCGGTAGATGAAACATCCGGTAGATGAAACAATTTTGATATTTTATCGAATTATCATAAACCTTCTTCACACTTCGCAAAACCACAGCATAATTTTGATTACCCCAGAAGTATACTTTAAATGGAAAAGGTCAAACTTTCACATCAGTGCTTTCATTGTGTGAAGGATCTAAAATATCAATCTATGACTGTATGTGTAAGCATCTCCGTTGTAGGAATTTTTAAATTTCAAGAGACGTTGCCAATTATTTTGATTGAGAGAAACGAATTCGTGCAACGAATCTTTTAAGCTTCTTTCCATAAGCCATTGTAAAAGAGGGTTATTTAGTTTTGGTTTAAATTAGAGAAAACCAAGTTTTAATTTTTAATAAATTTTCTGGAAGAATCACTAAACCATTGACGCGTTTGTTTAAATGACAAGTAACATAGTTAATTTTCCGAGATCGACTTATCGTTTGAACAACAAGTACAGAAAACATTCATATGATAATTTAACAGAACTTTTTTTTTTTGCATTCAATGTGCACCGATATAGGGAAGGCTTTGGGTTTGGATTTGTCGTTTGGTAAAATCAAAGAAGTTGAGTAAATTTTATATGTTTTTAATAACTTTTTACGGCTTAAGAGCAAAATATTTTTTTGTGGCTAAACGAATGAGCTTAGTTTTTGGAAAAATTTTAAGTTTTGATGATAACAAATTTCGTTTGAAATTAAAGAATCTATTTTTTTCATTACTGTTTTGTAAAAAAGATATCCAAAGGTTTTTAGGAGAGAAGGCAGCCGCGAACGTAAAAATGATTTTTATCTCTACAAAATTTAAGATTTGCTCATCTTGCATAAGTAGATACGAGTAGGAAACATTTTAGTCAGTCATAAAATGTTTTGGTTTTTTATAATTTTATATAGATGTTTGCGTAATTATACTGCAAGTAGATTAATAACATTTTTAAAAGAAATTGTATGTGAAGAAAGAAAGATTTACAAGTGAATTAGAGCAGATAGTGGATGTGCTGAAAACTTTACTTCAAAACACCAACGATGGTAACACAAGCATAGAAGGCTATTTAGATGAGGTCTTTAAAAAACAAAAGAGGAAAAAAAATGGGGAAATTAATAGAGTTTTTTAAGGATAAAAAATTAAAACGTAAGAAAAAACTTAAATTTTGATTTAAAAGATGTAGTTATTTATATTTTGTTGTGTATTTTCTTGTTTTGTGTAAATGTGCAGCTGGCAAATAAAGATTAAATGGAGTGTGATAGTTGGTGAATATATAGGCAGATATTTGGTGTGAAGAGCGATTAGCTGCAAAACCAAGACCCGGATTGCAAACTAAGTAGGCGGTAAAGGAAGAAAAACTTTCCTCCACGTTGTAGCCAGGTATAAATGGAATTCTATTAATACTAGTATTTTTTATATACCCCCGTGAAAGGAGTACAATAAAAAAAAGGCAAAAAAAAAAAAACAAAGTTTTATACTAAAAAAAAATAAAAATAAAATCTAATAAAAAAAATATTATTAGAAGCTAAGTTAGTGTTAATTAAAAAAATTTAAATTTGATGTAATAATTGATCGAAATAGTATAGAATGCTAAAATTCACTGATAGACAAGTTTGTAAGTATAACGTTCATTTTTAACAGTTTTAAAATAAGGGAAAAGTAAATTAAATATCAGTTTTTGTATATGTATGTTGTTAATGTAATGTTAATATTTATATTTTTTTTTTCATAATTTAGTTCTCGTAATAACGCCTTAAAGAAGCTAAAAATAAATCTTTTAATTTATTTATCTATTATGCTAAAGAGCAGAGAGAGGGCGTAGCTACCTTTAAGGAAATTTTATCCAAAAAGAGAAAAACGGAAATAGGAAACCAAGAAAACTAAAAAAAAAGTTTATATATACGAGTATTATTTGTTTGTTTTTATTCCTGACAAACTATATAGGAAATATTCACTAGCCATAAAGAGCTCCGTTAGGGTAGAATTAAACCGTGTTGATGAATTTGTTACAGGACAATCGGTGATCGATTTCTGTAAATTAAAATAAAACGGATTAGTATTCGAATAATTTGAGTATTATAGTATAAGCAAAGTAAATAAAAGTTTTTTTTAATTTATATCTAAAATTTGTATTTCTAAAGTTAAAAGTCACAAAAGGTATTTTCGTTAGATAAAAAATATAGTTTTTTTTTTTTTTTTTAATAAAATATGTGTATAAATAAGTGAACATCGAAATGATGATGTTTTTGGACTAGTTTAAATGGGGAAAAGGCATGAAGGTAAGCTAAGAAAGGAAGAGTACGAGAGAATATGGATTCACAAATTAAATTTTGGTACGAGTTGGTGGCGCATATTTGTGACAAGACTGGTAAGGCGAATAAAGGCATTACATCTGCCATATGGATGCTGATTGAGTAAGGGTTTTTGTGTTGAGTGTAAAACATCTAAACACTGCAAAGCAACATGGTAAGATATCGCATTATAGTGTGGAACTGCAGCAAATTATATAATAGTTTTAAATAGCCTACCGAATGAGTTGCTAACCTATAAGTAAAGTTATAGTTTTCTTAGTAGCCCTTGTGTAAAAAGCAATCTGTTTAAGATAGTACTTGGAGGCTGGAATTTTATTTATGAGAACGCAAGGAGTTCGATCAATTCATGCGGAAGAGACAACAGTAGCTTATAAAACTTTATATAAAAATAAAAGGCTAATTGTATACTGTCATTTTCTCTTTTGTAAGTTAGACTTGGTTAGTTTCAGTTTACATGTGAATAAGTGTTGTAATGAGTAGTCCCTGGTAGCCGCCTGTGTAATATAATTGAATTAAAAGGGTCTGCAGTATCAGGGTTAATCATTATATATTTTTCACTATCTCATCATTGAGCAGGAAGATTGAATGTATAAGAGGATACACTTAAACAAATCTTTAATTTTAAAATGAATTAGCTTCATGCAAATAGCATTATTATTTTACTTCTCCGAAAACCTACTTATCTGCATGCCAAACCCGTTTAAAAAATAAAATAATATACATACATATTGGAGAAGAGGAAGCAATTATTGTTCTTTTTTTATTTTATAAATTGTGTAGTAGAAAGATATTTGTTAAAAAATTAAGTACTATTATTTTTTTAAAGTAAGTTTAAAAATTTATTCATATAATTTTATACTTTTATTTATAATTCTTTTTATTATTATTATTGTTTTCTTAAATTTTCTTTCTTATATTCAGATTTTTTTATATATTTAATAGTTATATTTTTTTGCCCATTTCGCTCACTGATTTTATGTTTTTATATTAATAATATTTATTACATTAAAGTCTAATTTATTAGTTTTATTATTTATTATTGGTTTATGGGATATTATTAACATTTCTTCATTTACAATATTTGCTTGAATATTATATAATTATATTTATGTTATTCTGTTCAAATGTATACCATTGTTTTATATTCATTATTGCATGTGTTTGATTATATTTAATTTAATTTTTAATGTTTTGAAATAAAAATTTTCTTGCGTTTTATTAAATTTTTA
Organism: Gymnosoma rotundatum; assembly: GCA_916610165.2. Lineage (NCBI taxonomy): Eukaryota > Metazoa > Arthropoda > Insecta > Diptera > Tachinidae > Gymnosoma > Gymnosoma rotundatum. The sequence goes on from OU744339.1 coordinate 58,881,022, forward strand.
GAATCAAGAAAACTTAAAAAAAATACCATCGAAATTAAAATTTATACGATTTATACGATTTTTGCTGAAGGTTATGTCCCAGGATACATGCAACACTAGGCCAAGAAATTAAGAAAGGCAGGTTCAATTTGATTGAAATAGGTCAACCCCTTTTGCGTTTGACAAAAAATATAAATTGAATACCCCCAGCCAGAAATCTAGTGCGAGTAGAAATCTAGAAATGAGTCGGCCGAATTCACAAATTATTGATAAGTCGCAAAAAATCGTTTCATAGCCGACAAGTAGTTCTGCACAATGTAATATGATGGCACAAGCGACAAGTGAATCAAAGTAACTTACTCAAAGCAACTACTCAAGACTTAGCTATGGGACAATCTGAAGAAGGCGGTGTAAATCCAGAAATTTCTTTACAGTTCAGTGAGATGAAAAGACAGATGGCAGATTTGACTGTTACTGTTTGATTATTACTTTTAACTATTTATATAATATTTGTAAATAACATTGGCCGACTTATATTAACAAATAAGTTATTAATGCAATTCATTATCTAAATTCCAAAACATCGTGAGTGAACTATTGAAGTCTATGATTTTAAAAAGCGGATTTTTTTACTTTAATTTTTTAAGGCGTTGAAATATATTGATTGCAGTTCTTATAGTTTTATTTTATTTTTGGCTTCCTCAATAATAATTGTTTCACAAAAACTGCTTGTTTCTATTTTAATTTAACGAGTGAATTTATTTAAAACTGCATTCCCAAAACTATAAGTTTTTATTTGAAATTTCCCAAGCAAGCTGACAAGTAAATATAATTTAATTACAGTAGACAGAAAAAAGTTACCCTAGGGTAATTTAGTTCAATGAAAGCATAGCAAAAACTATGCAGGAAGTATAAAAAGAATATATCAAATGACTAAACACCGGCCCAAATAGAAAACCTACAGTCTTCAATTTAGTGATAATAATAATTTTTATTTGCGAATAGAGTTAAATGCATCAATAAAAAGCAACAAATATATATTTTAGGATTATTTGAAATATTCAAAGTGTAGCTCCAATTTATATATTTTTATAATGTCATCTGAGTACAAACTAGGGATGTAGCATAGATCACTTCCACGTAGTGCATCCAGGGTAACGCTAAATGATCTAAACCCCCCCACAACCTTTTTCTGTTCAAGGACCTTTCTTTCCGACTTTTTCGGCACGTTTTTGTTTGAGATGGGCTGGTGGTTATGGCTCCTGGACCTAATAGCACCGGAGTGAAACCTTGTGGGAACGGCTCCAGTATAAGGTCATAACTATCTCCGTCCCGTTAAAACCCTGGCAGGCCTCATAGTACGTTCGATACCCGTCACCGTTAAGCTGGTGGAGATGTTGTGACAAGAAGTGTCATCTCTTCATCCCAGTTTTCCGGTGACTTTTTCCGGCAAATGAGGCTCGGATCCGAACATTTGACAGAAAGCGAGGAATCACTCCTGTCTGCGATGCTACCCTTACGGCCAAAAACAATGATAATGAGGGTTTTGCATATTAACTTTCATCATTCCATCGCTGCTTCAGCGGCCCTACTTCTCCGCCTGTCACAGAAAGGAGAGGATATTGTTCTGGTCTAGGAACCATGTGTTATCAATGATCGGTTTTCTGGACTATCTATGGACGGCTACAAAACTGTCTACGTCACAGGTCAAGGTAAGCCCAGAGCCTGCATTATGGCTAAGTACAATAATAACGCTTTCTTTCTTCGCAGATTCAGTGACAGAGACAGCGTTGCCATAGCAGTGGAGACGGGCTCGAAGGATGTCTGGGTGGTCACCAGTTATATGGCCCATGATCATGGAGATTCACCACCACATGACCTGCTAAAGCTTCTGGTTGCAGAGGCTAACGAGCGTCGGATGCCGGTCATCATTGGAGCCGATGCTAACGCTCATCACCATTTAAGTATTGTCCATAGGGGAAGCGAGCCTACCTTCGTCACTTCGAGTAGAAGGGAAGTTCCCGATCTTACCCTGACAGGTGGTGGCTGGTCTGATATTGTCAGAAATTGGAGTGTCTCTCAAGAGTGCTCCTTTTCTGACCATAGGTATTTAACTTATAACTTATATCTGGAATCAGTAGGTTCCGGAGTGTTCCACTCCTACATAAATAGGAAACAAACGGACTGGAATATATTTCGGTCCAATTTAGAGCTTGGCTTAAGGCCTCGAGATTAATGACCACTGCGATATTGATCGGGCGGTTGAATTCTTGACCTTGCAGATCTGCTCGGCAGCTAAAGCTGCCTGCAATCCACCGAAGCCAAGGGGTAAAACGAAACCCCCTTGGTGGAACACGGAGATTGCAGAGTTACGTAGGGTAGAAGACTCTTTAATAGGGCCAAAAATGGTGGAAACTGGCTGCCCTATAAGGATAAACAAAGGGAGTTTAAGTATGCCATACGAAGATCCAAAAGAGCCTCGTGGAAAACTTTCTGTGGCAACATAGAAAGCTCGTGCAAAACCAGCAGGCTACGCAGGATTCTTAGCACGTCCACGAGAATTATTGAGAGTATTCAGAAGCCGGACGGTCAATGGACGGACTCTGTAATCGATACCTTGGAGACGCTGCTCGATACTCACTTCTCTGGTAGTGAAGGGATTGACGAAGCGATGGGGACTGTGAATTCCGCGTCGGTTTGTCCACCCACTTTCCGGGTGACCAATGCTCACATAGAGTTGTTTTCATGTCGTTTGATGCCTTTAAGTCTCTTGGAATTGACAATATCATTCCAGCGGACTTGCAACATGGCATGGACCTCATAAAACCATGGCAATTGCGAAACTAAAATACTTGCCTGGAAAATACTTACATGCCGAGAGTTTGGCGTGTAGCCCGAGTTGTTTTCATCCCTAGAGCGGGAAAGACAACTCTTATTAAACCCAAAGACTTTAGGCCCATAAGCCTGTCGTCCTTCTTACACAAAACGCTGGAAAGGATTCTTGATCTTCAGCTCAGAAACTCCATAAATCCCGCGCTTAACTCTAGCTCGCAGCACGCCTACACGAATGGGAAATCTATGGAAACAGCGTTGCACGTGTTAATATCCGATGTTGAAAAGTCCCTTTCAAATAAGGAATTTACGGTTGCCGTGTTTCTTGACATGAAGGAGCTTTCAATAACGTCTGCCCCAATGCCGTAATAAAGGCCCTCTTGGATCTCGATCTTGATGCAAATCTGGTGGGATTCATTGCGCAACTACTGAAGACACGTATCATCACGTCTACTTTGAGAAATGATCACGTTGAAAGGATAATGAAAAGAGGCACTCCACAACGTGGCGTAGTGTCTCCCCTCGTCTGGAATCTAGCAGTCAACACTCTGGTACGGCGACTGGACTTATGCTGATGACATTGCTATCGTAGTCTCTGGAAAATACCTGACAACACTCACAGAACGGGTGAACTATTTACTCAGTGTTCTGTCTTAATGGTGCTGTGATTTTGATCTTGATGTTAACCCGGCAAAACGGAGGTTTAGCTCTTCACACGAAGATACAAGATCCCGATTTTTACTGCACCAAGGCTGAACGGCATTGTGCTCAGTGCAAGTAAAAGTGTGAAATACCTTGGGGTGATACTTGACCCCAAACTTCAATGGAAGGCAAACATTACCGAAAGAGCTAGGAAGGCAACCTGTGCGCTCTATCTCTGCCAGAGAGCTCTAGCCCCAAGATGGGGCCTTCAGCCTCGGATCATCTCCTGGCTCTATAAGGCAGTTATCGAGCCGAAAATTCTCTATGGTGCTGTTTTCTGATGGCCCGCTCTCGAGAAAACGGTCAACCAAGAGCCTCTTGATAAAGTCAGAAGAACAGCTGCCATTTTGATTACTGGGGCTCTGCGAACTTTTTCGACAAAGGCTCTGTATTCCCTTCTCCACTGGCTACCCACTAAACTCCTGGTATTGCAACAGGCTAAGTGCTGTGTAGCCAGACTTAATGCTCTCTCACGCTGGCTTAGGCCGGATATAAGGCACTCTAAGATTATCGTTCGGAATATGCCCCTTCCATCAATGGTGAACTACATCTCTTCTACTCCCGCTCTGGACCACGGGTTTCAGACCCATATTCCGAGTAGGGACATATGGGTCCGTAACGAAGTGGTTGTGAGTAATACTGTTGAGATCTACACCGATGGCTCGAAACTGGACGACAGAGTCGGTTGCGGAATCTTCTCCAATAGCCTTGGACTAAGACTCTCCCTTAGACTTCCTGACTACTGCAGTGTCCTTCAAGCCGAGGAAATTTCCATTCCGAAAACATCCGAAATAGCGCTTAGGGACGATCTTTCTGGCCTTTCCAGTCGGATATTTTCGGACAGTCAGGCTAAATTTAGGGCGCTTGCTGGTGCATACAGTACATCTAAGCTTGTCCTGAGTTGTCGGTCTTTACTGAACTCTCTATCGGAGCGATCAGATATTGACCTGTTTTGGGTCCCTGATCACAGGGATATCCAGGGGAACTGTGAGGCTGATGATCTTGCTAACGGGGCTCATTGCTTTCAAACGTCTCCTCGCTACCAGACGTTGGAATTCCTCTGGCAACGGTGAAAATGGCCGTTAAGAACCACTACCTCAATTTGGCTTGCAAATTATGGGTAGAGAAAAGTTCCTGTTGTCTCAAGACAACTGTGGACTACACTGGACCTCAAGCGGATCAGGCAGCTGGTCAGACTGGACAGAAAATCGATAAGTATCACGGTCTCGGTACTTACTGGTCACTGTCTAATCGGCAGGCATGCTGAAAGTCTCGCTCTGCCCTTTTATGATTTCTGTGGCAGCTGTGGCTCGGAGGATGAGGAAGAGACCGTACTGCATCTCCTGTGCCATTGCTCGTCCGTGGCTCGAAGAAGACTAAGAATTCTGGGCTTTCCTTTCTTTGGAACTCTTACGGAGCTATCATCTCACTCTACAGGGGACGTAGCGAAGTTCATCCAGGAATTTTCATGGTTCTCGGCTGTGTAAGGGGAGTCGCGCCGTCTTCCTTGTTGTATCACGACTGGCCATTCGATTGTGCTCAAGTGAGCTGAGTCGCGAGAGGCTGCCACTCCTAACTAACTAACTAAGTACAAACTATTTGACTTATTTTATACATTTTTTTTTTTAATATTTTGAATTATTCAGTTGGATAATAATAGTAATCTACTACAATTACAACTCATTTTGTTTTGTTTATGCTATGATCCTATTATATTTTTTCCTAACTGAGTTTAAGATGTTCAGACTAAATTTAAAAACTTTGCTTTACTTCATTGTTTGAACAAAAATATTTAGTTCATTTAAAATATTTGTGAGAAGTTTCCTAAGAAGCTAAGTAAGCTGTAGCGAAATGGCCATCGCGACGTGCTTCACCATCTATGTGAATATGACAGAATTAAAATATAAGAACAAATTATGTACTGCATATATATAATTCCACATATAATGATATTTTAAAAATAGTATTTCCTCAAACACCTGTTTAAAAGGTTTTAAACGATACTCATATCGATATTTCAGAAATTTGAAAATTTTAGATTCCCGTAACTAAGAAAATATGGGCGAGCTCCAAAAATTGAAATTTTTGCTTATTTTTTAATTTTCTTTCTCCCCTTATATTTATTTTTTTGATTAAAGATACCTCAAATGATATGAGAAAGTTAGAGGTGGGCATGGTGTTTTGCCAGCTGGCTCGAAGGACATGGACCGATCATGCTGATTTTCAATAGCACCTCTTTCTAAACTATGTCACAAAATGAATTAAATTTTTTGCAAACAAAAAATACAAATATTAATTTTGTTTGTAGATAAAAAATTTTCTTCCCGAAAATTTTAAGTTTTTCTTCAATAGCCTCCCCCGACTTAATTTATGCGCAGAATATGTACAAAATTTTGCAAACTGCTGAAAATCAATCGTACTATAATAGTTGCTTATAAAAAGAAGAAAAAACCGCGTGCAATTTTTTTGTACAATCTCGAACAATTAAATTTCTGTTAAAAACTTGCCCATATTTGGTCTTGGAGTGCTTCACGCGAATTTTATAAAAAGACGTAAAATGGATTACCCAAGGATTTATTTTTAAGGAAAAGTAAAAAATTTTTAAAGTCTTTTTATGTATTTCAATTAAAACCACATACTTGATTGGTAGTTACAAAACGACTCTATTTCAAAAACAATATGTTCCATAATATATGTATCTATTTGACAATTAAAACGTTTACGAAAGATGAGTATTCGTACAGTGGATTTCATGTACAGTAGATAACATATACTTATTACTCATATGGTAATACATAACATTTTCCCCTTTTTAATTGAGGTTTACAAATTATTACGAAACTAATATCTAACAAAAGTATTTAATTATATAAAAATTAAAATTATAAATTAATATATATTTTACATATTTCTTAGCATACAAATTATTAATATATATATATATTTTTATTTATACTGAAATCGAACAGGTTCTTTTTTAATCCTACTAGATCTTCTTATTTGTGTAGAATCTACTGTGTTGTGTTGTTTTTTAAATTCATTATTTACAATGATGTTTATCTGATATTTAATAGAATTATTAATATTTATTAAATAAGTATAAGGACTGAATTGCTTATAGATTGTGCAAGGTATCCATTTAATAAAGTCTTTGAAATGATTTCTATACAGTACTTTATCTCCGGTCTTAAAACTATTTTCAATATTCTTCTGCCCTTTTTTGTTTCTAATTTTATTATTTTTAATGCTAAAAGTTTGTTTTTTAGCTAATGAATTTGTTAAAGTTTTTGGTGTAAATACAAAAATTAAACTTGCTGGACTTTTATTTGTTGTTGTGCAAGGTGTATTGTTGTAGTGCATAAGAATTTTGTCTAATTTTGTCTGAATCGGTAAACAATTTAATTTATCATCTGCAAGGTATTTTTTTAAACTAATTTTTATTGTCTGAACACCACGTTCAGCCAACCCATTACTTTGAGGATGATACGGTGGTGATTTTTTTAAGGTAATATTTAATTCTTTTGAAAACTTTTCAAAATGAAAAGATGAAAATGGTGGACCATTATCTGTAACTATTTCTTTTGGATAACCAAATATTTTAAAAGTAGAGTATAAACTGTTACACAAAGACATCGCATCTGATTTTACCAAATTTTTTACTTCAATAAACTTACTGAATGAGTCAACATATATCAGAAAAGTTTTTGACTCAAAATAAAAAATCTCCAAATGGACTCTTTCGAATGGCACCTCAGTTGCTGATAATTTTCTCTTTAGGTTCCTTTTGTGTAGATTGACACGTAAACCATTTTGAAACATGTTCTACAATACTTCTATCAATTTTTGGCCACCAAATTGAACTTCGAGCAAGCATTTTTAACCTTACGATTCCATCATGATTTTCATGTAAGGTATCAAGAATTTCACTGCGAAGTATTTCTGGAATTACTAATCTATCTCCGTAATAAATGCAGTCATTATCTGTTGATAAATATTTACGATACTTGTACCATATTTCTAAATGTGATGGCACTTTTAACGGCCAGACGGTCTTAATATAACAAAAAACTTTACTTAAGATCAAATCATTTTTAGTGTGCTCCCTTACTTTTTCAACACTTATAGGTAACTCAATTACATTTGAAAGATAGTTTACCATTTCTATTTCTGTTTTACTCTCTAACGGCAACCGTGACATTGCATCTGCTGGTGCATTACGTTTTGCAGGACGATATTTAAAATCATATTCATAAATTGAGAGCATTACAGCCCATCTCTGTAATCTTGATGCCGTTATACTTGACGTATCCCTATTTGGATTAAATATCTCCTTAAGAGCTTCATTATCACTACATACTATAAATTTGTGTCCGTATAAATACTTATGGAACTTTTTCATTGCAAACATAACAGCTAATGCCTCACGATGAATTTGTGAGTAATTTTTCTCCGACGGACATAAAGTACTCGAAGCAAACAAAACCGGTTTTTCAACCCCATTAACTAAATGAGCCAAAACAGCTCCAACACCATAAGGACTAGCGTCGGTGGTTACTATGATTGGTTTGTTTGGATCGTAAAGTTCTAATAAATTATTATTTAAAAGCAATTTCTTTGATTTTTCAAAACAACTTTGAACATTTTTTGTCCATACAAATTTGTTATCTTTCTTTAGTAAACTATACAATTCTTTTAATTGTGAAGACAAATTTGGAATAAAATTGCTATAATAATTTAACATCGCTAAATACGATTGCAATTCTGATAAATTTTTTGGACAAGGTGCATTTAAAATAGCTTTTACTTTCTCATTATTCGGCTTTAATCCATCTTTCGATTGGTATGTCCCAAATAATTTATTTCTGTTTCAAAAAACTTACATTTCGCTAAATTAATTTTAATATTAAACTCATTAAGTTTGCCTAAAACTTGGAATAATCTATTTTCTGTTTCTTGTATATTGGAACCCCCAACCAATATATCGTCTAAATAACATGATGTACCCGGTATTCCTAAGAGAATTTGATCCATAATGGATTGAAAAATTGACGGTGCGCTAGCAATCCCAAAAGGAAGTCTAGTAAACTGGTACAAGCCTTTATGAGTGTTAATAGTTACGTATTGTCTTGATGACTCAGAAAGTTTAACTTGCTGGTAAGCTCCTGATAAATCCATTATACAAAAATAATTAGAATTTGCTAAATTTGCAAATATATCGTCTATTCGTGGTAAAGGATAATGCTCCATTTCTATGAGTCTGTTTATTGTAACTTTACAGTCGATACAAATTCTAATTTCGTTACCGGGCTTTGAAACAATAACTATTGGTGATGCAAATTTGCTAAACTTTACAGGTACTAATTTCCCATTACTTACTAATCTGTCTAACTCTTTTTCTACTTGAGGTCTAAGTTTAAATGGTACATTATAGGCTTTTTTAAAAATTGGTACTGTACCAGGTTTCAAAACAATTTCAGCCGTATATTCAATACAATGTTCCGACCCGTTTGTAAAAATTCGCGGGAATTTACTTTTTATTTGATTTAAAAATTCCTTTTGATTTACGTCGGATATATTTTTTATTTTATTACTAAACGATTGCCTCCAATTCGGATACAATACATTTAACCAACTTCTACCCATGAGTGTTTTAAAATCCCTTTCCGATTCAATCACATAGACTTCTAAAATAAATTCTTTTTGACAATTCACCTTGCTTACAATTGATTCAAATTTTCCAATGCATCTAAGATGGCTACCAGTGACAGAAAAAAAACTTTTTTTCCACAGAACATAACTTAAATTTAGAAAATTTCAACAAATACTTAGCTTCAGAAATTACGGTTACGCAAGCTCCAGTATCTACCTCCAATTCTAACAACACACCATCTACCAACAACACATTCTGCATCTCCAGCAGCAACATCATTTATTTTATTGCCGTCAACAACTTCACTTACAATGCTCTTCAAGCTAATAGCCTCCATAATTTCTTCAACGCAATTTACTTTCTTTTCATTTTTACAGTAATTTTTCCATTTCCCACATCTCCTAGCAGTATGCCCTTTCTTTTGACATTTGAAACATATCCAATTTTTACAAATGCAGGTATTAGCATCATGACCTGTTTTTACCACACCGAAAACATGATTGATTTGAATAGTTATTCCTCTTCCCATGACCGTTTAATTTGCTTTGGCCTTGACTTACAGCAAAAGAATTATAATTTGAACTTATCTCCTTTGTTTCGCCTTCTGCCATTTCCCAATTAAGTGCTATTTCACACGCGGTGTTAAATGTTAATTTTGCTTCTTTCAAAAATTTGTATCTTAGTTGATTATCACGTACGCCGCATACAAATTTATCGCGTAATGCTCGATCCAAAAAATCTCCAAAATTACACTTTTGAGCCAAGGATTTTAATTCAATTATAAATTCCCTAATTGATTTTGTTCCTTGTTCCGCTTTATTAAACTTATAAGTCTCCGCAATTTCATTTATGGATGGTTCAAAATATTTTTTAAGTGCCCCAGCCAGATCTTTATAACTTTTTTTACATGGATCCTCTGGAGAAAATAACTTCCGCAACACAGAATAAGCATCAGCTCCAATATATGTAATAAAGTATGCCACTTTCTTTTCCTCGACAACATCATTTACAATAAAAAATTGTTGAAGTCTCATTTCATACTCCGTGAAATCATTCCCTATAAGGAATGGATCCATATTTCCAATCATTTTTATGTTTTAATAAAAAAATTCTTTTACAATATATTTTTCCTCTTTTTTTTATTAAGTCGTTTTTTTTTTTTTACATTAAAAAAAACTAAATTACACTTTTTCCTACGGTTACTTTTCCAATTTTCACGTCGCCAAATTATTTTATGTATTTCAATTAAAACCACATACTTGATTGGTAGTTACAAAACGACTCTATTTCAAAAACAATATGTTCCATAATATATGTATCTATTTGACAATTAAAACGTTTACGAAAGATGAGTATTCGTACAGTGGATTTCATGTACAGTAGATAACATATACTTAATACTCATATGGTAATACATAACAAGTTTGCTAAAAAAAAACGTCAAAAATCTTTTTAAAAAGCTGAAAGTATGTTTGGAACAAAATTTCAAGTTATTAAGCATTTTATGAATTTTCAAATTAAAAAAAATTATTACCACAAACATAATGAACCCCAAAAAAAATTTTTTTAAAAGTTATTTCTATAGTATTAGTTTTTTAAATCTGCTTTTAAAATAGTTATAACATATATTTTAAAACAAACTTAAGGTGAAAAACTCAAAAATGCCAAGCTAAAAACATTATATTTTAAATTTAAAAGTCCCATTTCTCTAAAATTATTAAAGATACCATGCAAATTCCAGGCACGTTTTTTTTCTTATTTATCTATGTAAATTACTAAAAATAAAAAAATTTTGAAATCGGTTCACTTTATAAGCACTGAAACATTTTTCAAATTCGAGGTTACCTACTTTGACGCCCTGTGGTACTACCTTGTACTGAAGCAGGGTGTATTCAATTAAATTTCTGTTAAAAACTTGCCCATATTTGATCTTGGAGTGCTTCACACGAATTTTATAAAAAGACGTAAAATGGATTACCCAAGGCTTTATTTTTAAGGAAAAGTAAAAAATTTTATAAGTTTGCTAAAAAAAAAAACGTCAAAAATCTTTTTAAAAAGCTGAAAGTATGTTTGGAACAAAATTTCACGTTACTAAGCATTTTATGTACTGAAGCAGGGTGTTTTCGAATGCAGTAGACGAAAAATTTATTTGTATTTCACACCACTGTGTGACGCAAAACAGAATAAGGGCGAATGTTTATTTGACCCTTATAATTTAAATTTTTATATAGCTCGTAACAGTTATCATTAATCTATTAGAAAATTGTCGTAGTCGAAATACGCCAAATACGATAGGGGTGATTATTTAATATTACGCCGCACTGTTGGATAACATCTTTAAAAAACAAACTAAATCTAACAATTTTTGTTTCCTATTTCCGGTGTGAAGAAATATTAAAAAAAAATTCTAGCAGCTGATCAGAGATGGATAAACTATTTAACTGTATTTTTATACAAATTATGGGCAAACATTTTCTTTATTTGATATGTCACCCAGTTAAAGCCGGTTGAACCTGAAATATACTTTATTTTGGCCTATAGTATCAAAAAATTTATAATAAGTTTTAAAATTAAAGTAGTTTCTAAGAGAAACCGGCTTTAGTGTGTTTCTATGGTTAGGGAACAACATTTTTCTTTTAAAACTGACCTAGTCCTTAATTAATTAGAAAAGAAAATCTTAATTTTTATATTTTCCTCAAACTACTTAACGTATTGAAATTTTCTGCAGTATTGGAATGTTAGATAAGCTCTAACCAGATATTTCACGATCTGATTGATGATTAAAAAGCAATAGTAGAACACAAAATTCTGGCGAAATCTCATGGTAATTCGTACCAGATTTTTTATCTTGGAGTTCGTATTAGGTTTACCGATAATTATAAGACTGGGATTTCTTTTTTCTTTTTGTAGTGGTAGCATCAGAAATAGTTCATAGGTTATAAATTATATAAGCTAATACACATGAGCAATATTTGCTTCTGATTCTAACCAAAGCTGTGGCCAAAATTATATTATCTTTTTATCTGGCATTGCAGAGAAAGAAATATTATAAAAAAAAATGTTAATTTTTGCAAAATAGATGTTTGTTGTGGTTAGAGCTGAGACAAGCATGATGTTGATTTCTTGTAAGGGAAAACGTCAGTATTATTTATAAAATTGACATTATTCTTTGTTTTGAGGTGAAAGCTTCTTCAGTTTGTATCTCTCATTAGCGCTGCCTCACATTCACTCCGCAGCAGAAACTTCTCGTAATCAAACATTTCTTCCCGTTTTAGTGTAGAGATTGTATATATTCTTGTCATTACCAAGTGTATAACAACAACATAACGAATTGCTGACTCATTATCGGTTAACAAAAAAGAGCCGTATACAGTCGATACCGTATCAATTGTGCTCCCCCAAGTCTGACACACCCGGTAGATGAAACAATTTTGATATTTTATCGAATTATCATAAACCTTTTTCACACTTCGCAAAACCACAGCATAATTTTGATTACCCCAGAAGTATACTTTAAATGGAAAAGGTCAAACTTTCTTATCATTCCTTTCATTGTTTGAAGGATCTAAAATATCAATCTATGACTGTATGTGTAAGCATCTCCGTTGTAGGAATTTTTAAATTTCAAGGGACGTTGCCAATTATTTATTATTATTATTCGTGAAACGAATCTTCCACAAGCCATTGTAGAAGAGGGTTCTTTAGTTTTGGTTTAAATTAGAGAAACCAAGTTTTAATTTGTAATAAATGTTCTAAATCACTAAAACATTGACGCGTTTGTTTAAATGACAAGTAACTTAATTTTCCGAGATCGACTTGTCGTTTGAACAACAAGTACAGAAACCTTCATATAATATTTTAACAGAACTTTTTTTTTTGTTTGTATTCAATGTGCACCGATAGCTTATTTAATTTTGAACAGCGCACATAGAGGTGTTTTGCCGGACATTAACCCAGAGAGTACGAGAGATATTCACAACTTAAATTTTCGTAGGTGGCGCATATTTGTGACAAGATTGGTATGGCAAATAAAGGCATTACATCTGCCATATGGATGCTGTTTGAGGTAGGGTTTTTGTGTTGAGTGTAAAACACCTAAACACTGCAAAGCAACATGGTAAGATATCGCATTATAGTGTGGAACTGCAGCAAATTACATAATAGTTTTAAATAGCCTACCGAATGAGTTGCTAACCTATAAGTAAAGTTAAAGTTTTTTTAGTAGCCTTTGTGTATAAAGCAATCTGATTAAGGTAGTACTTGGAGGCTGGAACTTTATTTATGGGAACGCAAGGAGTTCGATCAATTCATGCGGAAGAGACAACAGTAGCTTATAAAACTTTATATACAAGTAAAAGGCTAATTGTACATTGTCATTTTCTGTTTTGTAAGTTAGATTTGGTTAGTTTCAGCTTACACGTGAATTAGTGTTGTAATGAGTAGTCCCTGGTAGCCGCCTGTGTAATAGAATTGAGTTAAAAGGGTCTGCAGTATCAGGGTTAATCATTATATATTTGTCACTATCTCATCATTGAGCAGGAAGATTGAATGTATAAGGGGGTACACTTAAACAAATCTTTAATTTTAAAATGGATTAGCTTCACGCAAATAGCATTATTATTTTACTTCTCCGAAAACCTACTTATCTGCATGCCAAACCCATTCAAAAAATAAAATAATATACATACATATTGGAGAAGAGGAAGCAAATATTGTTCTTTTTTTATTTTGTAAATTGTGTAGTAGAAGGATATTTGTTAAAAAATTAAGTACTATTATTTTTTAAAGTAAGTTTAAAAAGTTATTCATATAATTTTATATTTTTATTTATAATTCTTTTTATTATTATTATTGTTTTCTTAAATTTTCTTTTGTTTTTTATTTAGATTTTTTTCTATATTTAATAGTTACATTTTTTTACCCATTTCGTTCACTGATTTTTTGTTTTTATATTATTAATATTTATTAGTTTAAAGATTAAAGTTTAATTTATTAGTTTTATTTACTTATTGGTTTATGGGATATTAACAACATTTATTTAGTTACAATATTTGCTTGAATATATAATTATATTTACGTTATTTTGTTCAAATGTATACCATTTTTTATATTCATTCTTGCATGTGTTTGATTATATAAATTTTTTTAAATTAATGAAAAATTAGACGCTAGCAGAATGAAATGCAGCATTTTCTGGACCGCCACATCCTTCATCAGCATTCTTTGCATCTATCTACCTTATGTTATGTACATCGTAAACATAATCTAACTAACCGACTAATCTTAACGTTAATTTGGTGAGACGAAGTTCACACACAACTTAAAGCTTTTTTCTTTGTCGTTCTCTTTGTAACTCGTCTTGTACATTTGTTGTTGCTTTTTTGTGCTAGCAATTTGATAGCCACGAATGCAACTTTTTTTTTTTTAATTATTCATACTTGTTTGCTCACAACATTATAGACACTGTTTCAGTATCATGTTGACTTTTATAAGTTAAGTATGAATGTAAATACGCGGTGCCTAGCGTTTGTTTTAATTTTTAATTTTTCCCCGACCAGTACCTCGTTTCTGTATATCTCGCATCGTAAAAGTTTTCGCATGAAACAAGTGAATTTTTAGGAAAACGATGTAAATTGAAACAAAAAATGGGTTTTCTCACACAAGTTTTCTGTATCTTTAAAATGCGAGAACTATATGTCATTTAAGTTATTTTCCAACAGTTATTGGAAGTTTGCGAGAAAAAGTGTTTCTGTACCAATATTTTGTGAAAAGTTTTACGCAAGAACTGTCAAAATAACTCACATTTCAAAACAGCGCGAGAACAAGTAAGATTTAAAATATATATTTAAATTTGTGTAAACATGGAGTCTAAATCAGCCGAAAGGTAAAAAGCAATTTAAATTAATAATAAACAAGTATTATCAATAAGTATTTATGCATTTATTTATGTTTTATATCTTTTTATTTAGAAAATAGAAAGAATTTCCAAACAGCAAAAGCTAATTGATTACATGTCCTCCACACTGTATTATACATTTTTTTCACTATATTATTTAAAACTTATTTTATTTATTAACTCTTTTCTACACTTTCACTATTTTTCTATATTGGTTGATAATTTATTTCTTTATTTTGACGTTTTGTTTTTATTTGACACTAGTACTGGAATTATTCCAGTAAAAACAGAATCAGTGCTGTCTGTTTTCGCATTAAGAACCAGAAACACTTTTTACTCGCATATCGAGAAACGATGAAATTTTTTGTTTCACTCTTGATGTGAAAACTTTTACGATGCGAGAAATACAGAAACGAGGTACAGGATTCAAACTATTGATTTTATAAATTAATGAAATTTTACTTTATTTTCGGCTTTTTGGTTCTTTTTAATTAATTTCAAACATTTTTAGAAAGAAAAATTATTTACAAATGTATGCGGACGTTTTCCAAAGAAAACAAGAAAAATTACACGCTAGCAGCATTTTCTGGAAGAAAAAAAATAATTTTTTTTTGATTTGAAATAAAAATTTCCTTGCGTTTTATTAAATTTTTAGAATCGAGAAAACTTAAAAAAATTCCCCCGAAATTAAAACTTATACGATTTATACGATTTTTGCTGAAGGTTATGTCCCAGGATACATGCAACACAAGGCCGAGGAAAAAAGAAAAGCAGGTTCAATTTGATTTAAATAGGTCAACCCCTTTTTCGTTTGACAAACAATATAAATTGAATACCCCCAGCCAGAAATCTAGTGCGAGTAGAAATCTAGATATGATATGATGTGATATGATGGCACAAGGGACAAGTGAATCAAAGTAACCTACTCAAAGAAACTACTCAAGACTTAGCTATGGGGCAATCTGAAGAACGCGGGGTAAATCCAGAAGTTTCTTTACAGTTCAGTGAGATCGCAGATTTGACTGTTACTGTTTGATTATTACTTTTAATTATTTATACAACATTAGTAAATAACATTGGCCGACTTATATTAACAAATAAGAAGGTTTAAAGTTATTAATCGTTATCTGTTTACGTCTGAACCCATATAGTTTTCCAACCCTTGTTTATGTGTGGTTCCCGAATTACATCAAAGAGTGATCGACATCTCAGAGGCGCTGAAGTCGGTCTTACCATTTTTATGCTTCTTTATGCTTGCTTTGAATCGTCATTGTTCGTTGCACTTGCCATTTTCTTGCTTGTCAGTAATTTAACATTTGAAAAAATATATCAAGCAAAACCAATAAAAAAGGTCAATCTTTTAATATAAATTAACAAAGTGATTTATCTGATTTTTTTTTTGTTTTTTTTTTGTTTTCGCCAGCAAAGTGGTTGGTAAACACCTGAAAGTTACAGCAGGAAAACTATCTGTGAACTTCTCTAGGCTTAGACGTGTCCAAGCTAAGTTGGACATAAACTTTTTTTTATAAGTAAATTACATTATTAAATTTTATTATTGAATAAGATAAACAATTGAAAGGTAGTTGAATCATAACCTAATTTAAAATGATACCATTGTTTATACTTATTAGTATTTGATACTTACCATTGTTTATATTTACTTATCTTAATACTTACCTATATTATACTTACTAACGTTGAATACTTACCCTAATTATACTTACCGATAATTTGATTATGTAATTTATATTTACCCTTTGAATACTTACCTGAATTTACCTAATGTTAATAATAAAAAAAAAAACCCTGTAAGGTTGCCCAAATTTTCCAATGGTACCTTCGGTTTACATCTGCCGAAGCGTTTTCGCGCCTTGAGGTAACGATTTTTCTTAATTTTTTCAATACCAATTGAACAGTGCGAGCAACTAGACGTCCTTGCTATAAAATTAAATAATATAGAAATCATAATATAATAATAAGGTAATTATTGTTAATAAACCTATTATTGAAAAGAAATACTTCTAACTCTTTTATTTCTTTTCCCCAACCCTCTCCATTGTAATTTGCTCCGCTCGAGTAAATTCTAATACTAATCTTTATTTCAGATTCTCCCATAAGAAAGATTATTATTAACACAATTGTTGTTGGAATAACATCAATTCTGTTCATGGTCCTTTCGAAGCCTAAAAGTTATTTTGATTAAAATCTGATAAAAACGCAACATTTACACACCATACACTGAACTCTTTATAAAAACAACACACAAACAACAGCAGAACAATGAGGTAAATGACTTAATATAAGAACAAAACCAATCAGTAAAAAATAAACCACGGACAAACAATCATAAACGTAGCAATATTTAAAACTAAAATAAAAAACCATAGAAATAAAAACAGAAATAGATAAAGAGCTAAAAATCAGGTCAAATAAAGTTGAAAAGTGAATAAATTTATAAATGTTGTTTTAAAAAACAAAATCCAAAAAGTTAATAAAATCAATGTAAAAAAAAGCAAATTAAATTAAAAAAGAACCGAAAAAACAGAAGTGCAAGCCAAGTGCAAGTGCAAGAATATTGTATGTATGTACATAAAGAATAAATAATATAAATTTTCAAAAAACATATAAAAGTAGTTATTAAAAATAAAATAAATATAAAGAATATAAAAAATGAAGTTGAAAAAATTGTTATACAGACCAAAAATAAGATAAAAACGTTATAAAATAACTGTAAAAGTAAACAAAAAAAAAACCGTTTCAAAAATCATTTCTTAAATACAAAAAAAAAACAGAATATTTGGAAAAGATTTTGTGGAAAAAAATCTAAAAAGAAGTGCAAACGTACTAATGTATATATTTATATATATATGTATATGAAGTAGTGTGTATAAAACCAGTATCAAAAACAAACAAAAACAATTTATAGTTTACACTTGTCGCCAAAAATATATTATACATATAATTTGCAACACGAAATTACATGTATAAAAAGAAGCAAATTGCAAAAGTACCATATAAAAGTGTCAATACATACACAACATAGTAAAAAAAATACAAACTTATATTGCCGTACTACCCTTTATACATACATATATGTGTACAGGCGTACAGTCAATTGTACATACATACATCCCTACAAAGTAAAACAGTTTTATGAAAAAAAAAAAACATACATATTGCAGCACAAAACAACACAAATTACCTACAAGGGATAACTCTTTTTTCAAGAATACAAGGTATTTGTTTTTAAAATATTTATTATAGATGTCTGTATATAATGTAATGCGTTAAATAAAACAAACATAAAATATAAATACATACATAGATACCGCTAAAATACAAAAAACAACTTAAAAATTTAAAATCAAGTTCAAGGCTAAAAATTTCTATAGGAATACTTTCTACATTAATACTTCTTGTGCGTGGTGAATAACCAATGTTTGCTCTCTTAATTTTATAAAATATCGCAAATTTACAATTCTTTGCTTGCTTTTTACAATAAAAAACTCTGCATTTGCATTTTAATCCCTTACAATTTATATGCACTCAAATATTGGAAAGTGTGCCCTTTAATAAATACAGTCCACTTCAAAATTAAAATACATTGTTTAAATTGATACCTATAAAATATTATAATCTTAAATTAGAAAAAGAGAAGAAAAAAAAACAACATATTAAAACTGAATGTTTTACTGAAATCAAAATCCATTTTTTAATCAAATGCAACTTTACAAAGCAATCATTTTAAAATAAATCTCTTATTACCCATCTCAACTATACGTACATTTATACACTCGTAAGCAAAAAACAAAAAAAATATACATATATACAAAGTAAAAATACACCCAAAAATTTTTTGTCATAATAAAACACTCAAAAAATTTCGTTAGTTCAATTGTACAATAAATACACTCAAAAAATTATGACAATCACGAAATATTTCATATGAACTAAGAAAGGATAAGAAGAAGGAAAAATTTAAAAATTTTAGAAATCATTTATTAAAGCAAGGAAGAAAATTAAAATTTTCTTTTGAGAAAATACATGATCAATACTGAATTTTCCTAAGGGTTAATTTATCTTGGGTTGAGTTTTAATTCTTTTTTTCTCAAACTATACTATCTAAAAACACAAGAAAATTTTATTTGTCTAGTTTATATTCAATTTGAAGCTGGAATTTCTTTTCTAGTGTTATTAACATATAGCCCCCACCCTAAGAATGTAAACTAACATTCAGAATTCTTATTTAATTCTCTATATTCACAATAAATTAGAAATTGCCAATGCTGTTATCCTATAGCCCCTAATCAATGAATGTGGACAAACTTGAAACAATATACGATGGAAATTGTTTATTTGTCTAGTTTATATTCATTTTGAAGCTAAAATACCTTTTCTACTGCTATTATCGTAAAGCCCATATCCTACGAATATAAACTAACATTAATAATTCTTACTGAATTCACATTTGATTGGAAATTTCTCCTCTATACTCTATTAATCTATACCCCCAATCCAATTAATGGAATATAACTTAACGAATAATCTGCTCAAAGTTTAATATTCATGATTTGAATAAGTAATTCGTTGTTATTACTAAATAGCCACTGTCCAACGTATATACAAGTTTGAAATATCTTGCTCAATTATTTATATTCAGATTTTACTTATAAATCTCTTATTTATCAGAAGATTGGAAGCCGATTTTACACTTTTACTTATTGCAAAAAATATCGGAACCCTTATTCTTTGCCTCATAGAGCAAATTTAGTCTAAACCTAGGTTTATATCTATTGCTATTTTATAGCCTCTTTTCTATATTTACCCTTATAAATAGATAGCAAGCCTAGCCCTTTGCCTATTTCAATTAATATTTATCCATCTGCATACAAGATGACATCAAAATCTCGCGATGAATCCAGTCCCTCTCTAAGAGAGCAGTTCGATTTTGATAGCTATCGCTTGCTCAATTTTTGCGAAAGATTTGAAAAGTCTCCAAGTGATAGTCTTAACGAGTCGCTTCTTGAGGTTAAACTTAAAGACTTGGAAACAAGATGGGGCAGAGTAGATGGCTCATATGAGGCAATAATGTTGTCAAAGGACAGAATTATAACACCTGAAGTAAAAAAGGAAATTACAGGGATATTTGAAGAATGCACCGACTCTTATTATCTCTGTTCTTCTCACATGCTCGAATTAATGAAAAGTTTTAGATTGGAGCCTGTTCATTGCCCCACAGGCCAATCAACTTCTCGATATTCCATGCAAAATCAAGTTCCGTTACAAGATTTCGTGCAAGATAGCTCAGATTGCATAAAGCTTCCTCCCTGCGACACTGAGGTGTTTAAAGGAAGCTATGAACAATGGCCTTCGTTTCGTGATATGTTCACAGCGGTGTATATTAATCACACGAAGCTCACGCCCGTTACAAAGTTATACCATTTGCGTAACAAAACGAGAGACGAAGCGGGAGATATCGTAAAAAGGTATCCTCTGTCGCACGAAAACTTTGATTTGGCATGAAATGCACTGAAAACTCGCTATGAAAATAAAAGAGTTCTTGTTGATAATCAAATAAAATTGCTTTTCGATATACCGGCGGCAACCAATGAAGATAGCGCATCTATCCGAAGAATTCAGTCATCTGTAAATGACTCGTTAGCAACACTCACAACGCTTGGTGTTCAAGTGGACACGTGGGACCCTATCCTTATTCGCTTAATCTCCACGAAGTTGCCAGAAGTTACTCTTTCACTTTGGGAACAGTCTCTTACGTCTCCCCGAGAGCTCCCAAAGTGGACTCAAATGTCTCAGTTTCTTATTGATAGGTATGAAGCGGTAGAACGTCTCACAAGCATTAAAACTTCAAAGGGTTGTTTTACACTAACAAAGCCTTCCCATTCCAATGTTCAAACGTACATTTCTCATGAAAACTTGAACTCAAACTCTTGTAAGCTATCTGGCCAAAATCACTCTTTAAGAGCATGTCCTAAATTCAGAGCCTTTAGCGTGCAACATAGAGTTGATTACGTTTTCAAAAACAAATTTTGCAATAACTACTTAGCCGCATCTCATATTAAGTCCAACTGTACAAGCAAAAACACATGTTTACATTGTAAGAGAACTCATCATACAATGTTACATATGAAACAGACTCATCAAAGCTCAACTCGCAGTTTGGACAATTCCCAGTTTAGAGAGAGATCAATCGAGTTAAAAAGTCTATGGCAAATGTGTCTTAAACAGTTGAAGATAAAAGTCAAGATGAGCTCCCATGTACCTCTAGGCAAATTCAAGCCAATTGCTCTACTAGTAATGAAAACGTTTTATTGCGCACCGCTATAACTCAAATTGAGCATAGAGGTGAAATTTTTACTGTTCGTGCTCTGATTGATCCCGGTTCCCAAAGAAAATTTTTAACAGAAAGAATTAGAACTCGTCTGCAACTACCCTACAAAACCTCACATTTCGAAATTGTAGGTATTGGAGGTCAAAAGCAGTACGCAAAAAAAGAATGTGAATTCATTTTATATGCTAAAAGATGTAATTTGCGTGTTCCTATTAAGGCTATTGAACTACCCAAAGTCACAAAACAGCTTCCTGCATTCAATCTCGAAATCCCATTCTCAACTGAACTCGCAAAATTAGATCTAGCTGATCCAACATTTAATAAAGCGTCCCAAATAGATCTCATTCTTGGGAATGATTGTGAACATTTTATCAATATTGATGGGATAAAGAAAAATATATGTGGTCAAACATCAGCGTACAATACAATTTTTGGTTGGGTTCTCAGTGGTCCTATAAAAACTCAATCTATTCAGACATTTACGACGTCTGTTTTCGTATCTGAAACTGTAGAGCTCAACCATATTTTAAAGCAGTTTTGGGAACAGGAAGAAATTCCTACTACTCGACCAAAGTCACATGAAGATGACTTTTGTGAGAAAATGTACACCCAAACCACTACACGTGATAATAGTGGCAGGTTCATTGTTAGACTTCCATTTAAGGCAGAATTTCCAGAGAAGGTCTTTCTCGGATCATCCCGTTTCACTGCCATAGCCCAATACTCAAGTATGGAAAGAAATTTATCGAAAAACCCTGATCTTAAAGCTCAATATAAGGAAGTTCTTAACGAATACCTTACCCTTGATCACATGAAAGAAACCTCATCAAATGAAATAATTTTCCATGGTAAATATAGCTCTTATTATTTACCACATCACGCAGTCGTTCGCCCAGACCATAAAACGACGAAGGTAAGAGTCGTTTTTAATGCCTCTAGGAAGTCAAAATCGAACTTCTCCCTTAATGAAGTTCTATACACGGGCGCCACTCTACAGAACGATTTAATGCTGATTATAAGCAATTGGAGAAAGTATCGGTATGTTTTTAGTGGCGATATCCAAAAAATGTATCGCCAAATATTTATACACCCTGCTGACAGGTCTTTCCAACGAATTTTGTTCCAGCCTCAAGAAGATGACCCCATAAAAGATTACGAGTTAAGAACTGTAACCTTTGGCGTCAATTGTGCCCCTTATCACGCGATTCGGACCCTTTTGCAACTTGCGACCGATTCCGAATCCATATTTCCCAAAGCAACTTCTATATTGCGCTCAGAAACGTATGTCCATGATATACTTACTGGTGGCTATTCCATAGAAGAAACTCTATCTGCTCAAAATCAACTCAGAAAAGCATTAAAATCAGCAGGGTTCCCGTTAAAAAATAACTGCAAATAATCCTCGATTACTTGCGCATTTACCAAAGGAAGATCTTTATGATTTAGACTTTATTCGCTTCCACCACACAAGCGATACCAAAACTCTTGGTATAAAGTGGAATGCACTCACTGACTCATTCACATTGAACAATCTGAAAAGATCACAAAGCGTCGGATTCTCTCGTCTGTTGCAAAGCTATTTGATCCCGCTGGATGGCTAGTACCTATAGTCATTCGGGCAAAAATTCTCATGCAACAATTATGGCTAAAAGGGTTAGACTGGGTTGACGACATTTCTGCAGAATCTCTGCATAAATGGAACACGCTCGTGCAAGATCTCATGCACATTGAAACAATTTCTATCCCACGTTGGTTTCAGTACACTCCTTCGGATACAGTTCAAATTCATGGGTTCTCAGACGCATCGAAAGCAGCGCACTGTGCAACATTATATATAAGATGTCAAACTAATTCTCACAACACGTTTTCAAATTTGCTAGTTGCCAAAAGCAAAGTTGCTCCCATACATACAGTTTGTCTCCCACGATTAGAGCTTAGTGGCGCATTTCTTCTAGCAAAACTTGTTAAATATGTAGTATCCTCTCTAAAGCTTGATATAAGTCAAATAAATCTGTGGACAGATTCGTCTATAGTGTTAGGCTGGCTATCAAAGCCACCTTCTTCATGGGAAACCTATGTGGCGAATCAAACTGCTCAAATCCATAGTTTGTCGTCTAATGCAATATGGCGATATGTACCAACCCACGATAAACCAGCTGACCTAGGAACACGTGGCTGCAAACCTCAGGATCTTATAAATAGTCACCTCTGGTGGCATGGACCTTCATGGTTAAATAAAACCCCATCGGAATGGCCAAAACGAAATCCGCTCAATACTGTTGGAAATCAGGAAAATTTAATTCAGGCCCTACACATAGAAGTTCAAGAAACTGAAATTCTGACTAGATTCTCGTCATACAGCAGAGCCCTTCGAGTTATATGCTATATCTTCCGATTTTTCAACAAATGTTTAAAAGACTCAAATGGAATTTAAAACATATTTCTTGTGATAGCGTATCCCAAACCGAAATGACATTTGTTAAAAAGCGCCTTATTTCTCTTGCTCAAAGAATCTTCTATCAAGAAGAGTATAATACTTTATTAAACGGAAACACTCTACCCAACAAATGCTCTTTAAAGAACTTAAACCCGTTTCTCGATTCAGATTTTGTTCTGCGTGCTAACGGCCGATTAGTTCAGTCATATTTACCATATGACGAACGCTTTCCCATGATATTACCCGGGAACTCACGATTCTGCCATTTATACCTTACTTTTTTGCACGAATTTCTAGCTCATGCCGAATGTAGCCAGATTTGTAGAATGGTGCAAGCAGAATTTTACATTTTCAGACTTAAACCCAAAGTCAAAGCTATAATACGCCACTGCAAGGTTTGTATTATTCACAAACAGCAATCGTGCTCGCAGATAATGGCGCCCTTACCCGCTGAGAGATGTAACTTGTCACCACCGTTCCACACAACTGTAATTGACTTTGCTGGACCGTTTGAGCTCAAGACTTCGTCCCTACGAAGATCAAGCACAATAAAAGGGTACGTTTGTGTATTTGTTTGTTTCAGCACTAAGGCAATACACTTAGAACCTTGTTCTGATTTAACGTCAAATGCGTTCCAAGCTGCATTTGCTCGCTTCGTTGGGAGGCGGGGGCTCCCCCATAGGGTAACAACTGATAATGGCAGAAACTTTCAGGGTGCCAGTCGGACGTTTGAACCAGAATTTTCTAAGTTCATTAAAATAGCAGCACAGGACGTAGCTCAAAAATATTTAACCCATGGGTTTGAGTGGAAATTTATACCTCCGCATTCACCACATATGGGCGGCTTATGGGAAGCCGCAGTTAAGAGTTTGAAGTTTCATTTCAAAAGAGTAGCAGGACTCCAAAAATTTAACTTCGAGGAATTTTCTACTCTTTTAGCTCGAATAGAAGGTGTTCTTAATTCACGGCCAATCTCTGCACTGTCAGAAGACCCATCAGATTTGACTGCGCTCACTCCAGGACATTTTTTAAGAGGTGCTCCCATAATGGCCTTCCCTGAATTAGACTATCAAAACATGTCCATGACTAACAGATGGGAAAAACTAAAGTCTATGCACCATCAATTTTCTATACGATGGAAAGAAGATTACCTCAAAACCCTACAATAACGCTATAAATGGAGAGACTCCACTCCTAATCTTCAGGTTGGGGATCTTGTGGTAATTAAAGATGATTTACTTCCCCCTCAAGAGTGGCGATTAGGTCGAGTAGAAAAAACATATCCCGGTTCCGATGGTAAAGTACGTATCGCTGACGTACGCATTGCATCAGGACACATAACTCGCCCAATAGTCAAATTGTGCCACCTTCCTTTTTTAAAAAATTAACACTCCTTGCTCTAATTTGTATTATTCCATTTTCTTCTCATTTAATTAGCCTTGCGAATAATTTATTTTTAATTTTCTCATTTTTCGTTTTATTTCATTTACACAGGATTTATACACTTAATTGCGCATAAAGTTACAATTACCAATAAAGTGCTTTTTCTTTAGATCAAATAGAAGACTTACCGCTACCCGTCCTAGTGAAATTTTTACCAAGCGTTTTAGGCGCCGTAATCCCGAAATTTATAAATGCGCCTTATGCAAAGCCTATCACGGCTTAAGGTTTTGCCGTAAATTTCTTAATATGACTGTGAAGAAGAGGGAAGAAGTGGTAGAGAGACATCGTTATTGCGAAAATTGTCTTGCTCGCAGCCATGATTTACGGGGATGTGCCTCTCTGGATACATGCAGAAAATGCGATAAGTATCATCATACCCTGTTGCACCCTTCTCCTCCGCGTGCGTCAAGGTCAAAAGGAAAGTCTACAAAAAAGCCAACGACACAGAATTAACAAGAGGCAAACCGACAACAACCAACCCCAGCATTACCTGTGGCATCATCATCAACCACCAACATCATCGCTGAGGCTATTAAATCTTTGGCGCAAGTACTCTGCGCTACGGATAAGACGGCATCTGTTGCCTAACGCCAAGGCCGGCGGCATGTCCAAACTAAGTTGGACATAAACTTTTTTTTATAAGTAAATTACATTATTAAATTTTATTATTGAATAAGATAAACAATTGTAAGATAGTTGAATCATAACCTAATTTAAAATGATACTTACCATTGTTTATACTTATTAGTATTTGATACTTACCATTGTTTATATTTACTTATCTTAATACTTACCTATATTATACTTACTAACGTTGAATACTTACCCTAATTATACTTACCGATAATTTGATTATGTAATTTATATTTACCCTTTGAATACTTACCTGAATTTACCTAATGTTAATAATAAAAAAAAACCCTGTAAGGTTGCCCACACTGATATTGGAAAATCTCCAAATTTTCCAATGGTACCTTCGGTTTACATCTGCCGAAGCGTTTCCGCGCCTTGAGGTAACGATTTTTTTTAATTTTTTCAATACCAATTGAACAGTGCGAGCAACTAGACGTCCTTGCTATAAAATTAAATAATATAGAAATCATAATATAATAATAAGGTAATTATTGTTAATAAACCTATTATTGAAAAGAAATACTTCTAACTCTTTTATTTCTTTTCCCCAACCCTCTCCATTGTAATTTGCTCCACTCGAGTAAATTATAATAATCTTTATTTCAGATTCTCCCATAAGAAAGATTATTTTTAACACAATTGTTGTTGGAATAACATCAATTCTGTTCACATTTGGTCCAATCGAACCGGATTTTGGAACTTTTGAGGAGTGCAAAGTAATTTTTCTGATTTTTTTTATATATTTAATATTTATATTTTTTTTACCCATTTCGTTCACAGATATTTTGTTTTTATATTATTAATATTTATTAGTTTAAAGATTAAAGTTTAATTTATTAGTTTTATTTACTTATTGGTTTATGGGATATTAACAATATTTATTTATTTACAATATTTGTTTGAATATTATATAATTATATTTATTTTATTTTGTTCAAATGTATACCATTTTTTTATATTCATTCTTGCATGTGTTTGATTATATAATTTTTTTTAAATTAATGAAGTTTTACTTTATTTTCGGCTTTTTGGTTCTTTTTAATTAATTTCTAAACATTTTTAGAAAGAAAAATTATTTACAAATGTATGCGGACGTTTTCCAAAGAAAACAAGTAAAATTAGACGCTAGCAGAATGAAATGCAGCATTTTCTGGAAAAAAAAATTAATTTTTTTTATGATTTGAAATAAAAATTTCCTTGCGTTTTATTAAATTTTTAGAATCGAGAAAACTTAAAAAAATCCCCCCGAAATTAAAACTTATACGATTTGTACGATTTTTGCTGAAGGTCATGTCCCAGGATACATGCAACACTAAACCGAGGAAAAAAGAAAAGCAGGTTCAATTTGGTTTAAATTTTTTTTTGCGTTTGACAAACAATATAAATTGAGTACCCCCAGCCAGAAATCTAGTGCGAGTAGAAATCTAGAAATGATATGATGTGATATGATGTCACAAGGGACAAGTGAACCAACCAAAGTAACCTACTCAAAAAACCTACTCAAGACTTAGCTATGGGACAATCTGAAGAAGGCGGTGTAAATCCAGAAGTTTCTTCACAGTTCAGTAAATAACACAGTTCACAACATTAGTAAATAACATTGGCCGACTTATGTTAACAAATAAGAAGGTTTAAAGTTATTAATGCAAATCGTTATCTGTTTATGTCTGAACCCATATAGTTTTCCAACCCTGGTTGTTGTGTGGTTCCCGAATTACATCAAAGAGTGATTGACATCTCAGAGGCGCTGAAGTCGGTCTTACCCTTTTTATGCTTCTTTATGCTTGCTTTGAATCGTCATTGTTCGTTGCACTTGCCATTTTCTTGCTTGTCAGTAATTTAACATTTGAAAAAATATATCAAGCAAAACCAATAAAGGTCAATCTTTTAATATAAATTAACAAAGTGATTAATCTGATTTTTGTTTTTTTTTTTTTTTTGTTTTCGCCAGCAAAGTGGTTGGTAAACACATGAAAGTTACAGCAGGAAAATTATCTGTGGACTTCTCTAGGCTTAGACGTTTAAATTTGGTCCAATCAAACTGGATTTTGGAATTTTTGAGGAGCGCAAAGTAATTTTTCTGAATTTTTTTATATATTTAATAGTTATATTTTTTTACCCATTTCGTTCACTGATTTTTTGTATTTATATTATTAATATTTATTAGCTTAAAAATTAAAGTTTAATTAATTTACTTTATTCGTGCTTGATTCCTTCAAATATAAATATTTCATGATATTCTCATGAAATATTTATTATTTTAAACTAAACTACAAAATAAAATGTATTACTGCTGGGAAAGCATAACCATATGGCCATTTCACTACTGCTCAAATAGCTCATCAGTGGATTTTACCCAAATTTTGTATAGAAAAACAGAAAGTCAGAAAAAGCCAAATTGATTAAATGAGAACTCCATTATATCAATAAGACAGAAGACAATAACAACTCAAAAAAGTTCTACACAAAAACACAGCAAACATTTAGTAACTATTTTTATTTTTTCTTTCATTTTTCTACATAAGGGATCCCATTGGGAACCATTCATATGTATTTGAAAGATTCAATGAAAAAATAAAAATAAAAATTGAAAAACAATTTTTATTAATAAGCGATGTGCACATGCAAATATATCAAAATGAAAATTGATTATTCGGAATCTTTTAAAATTTAATTAATTTACTTTATTCGTGCTTGATTCCTTCAAATATAAATATTTCATGATATTCTCATGAAATATTTATTATTTTAAACTAAACTACAAAATGAAATGTATTACTGCGGGGAAAGCATAACCATATGGCCATTTCACTACTGCTCAAATAGCTCATCAGTGGATTTAAGTTTAATTTATTAGTTTTATTTACTTATTGGTTTATGAGATATTAACAACATTTATTTATTTACAATATTTGCTTGAATATTATATAATTAAATTTATGTTATTTTTTTCAAATGTATACCATTTTTTTATATTCATTCTTGCATGTGTTTGATTATATAAATTTTTTTAAATTAATGAAATTTTACTTTATTTTCGGCTTTTTGGTTCTTTTTAATTAATTTCTAAACATTTTTAGAAAGAAAAATTATTTAAATGTATGCGGATTTTTTCCAAAGAAAACAAGAAAAATTAAACGCTAGCAGAATGAAATGCAGCATTTTCTGGACTGCCACATCCTTCACCAGCATTCTTTGCATCTATCTACCTTATGTTATGTACATCGTAAACATCATATATTTAACCTACTAATCTTAATGTTAATTTGGTGAGACGAAGTTCACACACAACTTAAAGCTTTTTTCTTTGTCGTTCTCTTTGTAACTCGTCTTGTACATTTGTTGTTGCTTTTTTGTGCTAGCAATTTGATAGCCACGAATGCAACTTTTTATTTTTTAATTATTCATACTTGTTTGCTCACAACATTATAGACACTGTTTCAGTATCATATTGACTTTTATGAGTTAAGTATGAATGTAAATACGCGGTGCCTAGCGTTTGTTTTAATTTTTACCCGACCAGGATTCGAACCATTAATTTTATAAATTAATGAAATTTTACTTTATTTTCAGCTTTTTGGTTCTTTTTAATTAATTTCTAAACATTTTTAGAAGAAAAATTATTTACAAACGTATGCGGACGTTTTCCAAAGAAAACAAGAAAAATTAGACGCTAGCAGAATGAAATGCAGCATTTTCTGGACCGCCACATCCTTCATCAGCATTCTTTGCATCTATCTACCTTATGTTATGTAAACATCATCTATTTAACCAACTGATTTTAATGTTAATTTGGTGAGACGATGTTCACACACAACTTAAAGCTTTTTTCTTTGTCGTTCTCTTTGTAACTTGTCTTGTACATTTTTTGTTGCTTTTTTGTGCTAGCAATTTGATAGCCACGAATGCAACTTTTTATTTTTTAATTATTCATACTTGTTTGCTCACAACATTATATACACTGTTTCAGTATCATATTGACTTTTATGAGTTAAGTATGAATGTAAATACGCGGTGCCTAGCGTTTGTTTTAATTTTTAATTTTTACCCGACCAGGATTCGAACCATTAATTTTATAAATTAATGAAATTTTACTTTATTTTCAGCTTTTTGGTTCTTTTTAATTAATTTCTAAACATTTTTAGAAAGAAAAATTATTTACAAATATATGCGGACGTTTTCCAAAGAAAACAAGAAAAATTAGACGCTAGCAGAATTAAATGCAGCATTTTCTGGACCGCCACATCCTTCATCAGCATTCTTTGCATCTATCTACCTTATGTTATGTACATCGTAAACATCATCTATTTAACCAATTAATCTTAATGTTAATTTGGTGAGACGAAGTTAGGGTTGCCAGACGGGCCTGATTTGGCCTGATTGTCAAGTTTTTTAATGCGCGTCAAGTGTCAAGTGAAAAAGTGTTTTGTCAATGTTTTTTGTAAGTTAACTTTCTTTCTCAAATTTATTCTAGCTACATATGTAATAATACTTAAAAAAGTAAGTTTATATTTCTAAAAAACACATCGAAGGAGCATATTTTTACTATCAATACAACTAAGGACTAATATGATACATATTTTTTATATACCAAAGATATGAATAGAATGTCCTTCGATCTAATAAAAGCCGAAGAATAATTTTAATGAGGATTGCAAAAACTTTCAAAATTTTTTAACAACACCCGATGGTAGAGAATTAACTAATTCTGTATCTAAGAATACGAAATATATGTGGCAAAATAAATAGGACCTATATTTTTTTTCTTAATATAGTACCTATATTTTTTTTAAATAACGCCTAAGTTTTCTCTAAAATATATAACGACTGAATTTTTATTCTTATATTGTTTTTTGTTTCTTTTACATTGTTTCTGTTATTTTTACTTTTTATGATATTTTTGTTTTTATTCTAATACTCGTAATTTTTATGAAAACAAAAAAAAAAAAAAAAAAAAATAAAAAAATTAAATAAAAACGAATAGTATGAGTGTTTTTATTTGTCAAGTTTTTTTTTCAAAATCAAGTTTTTTTTTGGGCAATGTCAAGCTTTTTGGCAAATTGGTTCTGGCAAGCCTAGACGAAGTTCACACACAACTTAAAGCTTTTTTCTTTATCGTTTTCTTTGTAACTCGTCTTGTACATTTGTTGTTGCTTTTTTGTGCTAGCAATTTATTTTTTAATTGTTCATACTTGTTTGCTCACATTGTGAATGTTGCCAAAACGGCGGTTTTCTCGCTAGATCTGGTGGTTTTTTGCTATTAAAAGCGGGAAGTTTGAAAAAAAACCGATAAGTGGTTTTTTTAACTGGGAAAATTTCAAAGTGCGGGTTTTTAGCGTTTTTGAAACTAAAACAAGTTTTGTTTGTTACAAAGTAAGCTCAACTATGTATTTGTAACTTTTTATATAAATATATAGATTTTCCATCTCTTCCTTGTTTTTTTAAACTGTTAAAACAATCAATCCAAAATACAATTTTCAAAGAGCTAGCTGAGTTAGCCTTGCCATTATTTTGCATGCTGTCGTCTAATTTAGAAGTGCAACGGGTTTTTAATCAACTTAATATAGCTAAATTAAAGCTCAAAAATCGATTGCAAACCAATATAGTTAATAGTTAATTTTAACCGTTTAGTATGTCAATTCCTCAGTTTTTTTTATTTTCCTCTTTATAATTACTTTGTTGTTTTAGATATGGTCTCTGTCGGCATAAAAAATACTTCTACGATTACAAGGTTCTAAACTTAATCGGAGCCTGTAATATTTATTTGCGTTCTTAAAAAGAAACTTATATGTATAGATAATCAAAATCTTAACTAGAGATGAACAATTATTGCCATATTAAAAAAAAATAATATAAGGTAATTTTATGAATACGGCAATTAGTATTTAAAAACAGTAATTAACAAGTAAGAATGATATTTTCGGCTATGCCGAATCTTAAATACCCTTACTGGTCACTGTCTAATCGGCAGGCATGCTGAAAGACTCGGTCTGCCCTTTAATGATTTCTGTCGCAGCTGTGGCTCGGAGGATGAGGAAGAGACCGTACTGCACCTCCTGTGCCATTACCCATCCCTGGCTCGAAGAAGACTAGGAATTCTGGGCTTTCCTTTCTTTGGAACTCTTACGGAGCTGTCATCTCACTCTATAGGGGACATAGCGAAGTTCATCCAGGAATCTTCATGGTTCTCGGCTGTGTAACGGGAGTCGCGCCGTCTTCCTTGTGGTATCACGACGGGCCATTCGATTGTGCTCAAGTGAGCTTAGTCGCGAGAGGCTGCCACTCCTAACTAACTAACTAAGTACAAACTATTTGACTTATTTTATACATTTTTTTAATATTTTGAATTATTCAATTGGATAATAATAGTAATCTACTGGAGTTTATAAATACAATTACAACTCATTTTGTTTGGTTTATGCTATGATCCTATTATATTTTTTCCTAACTTAGTTTAAGATGTTCAGACTAAATTTAAAAACTTTGCTTTACTTCATTGTTTGAAAAAAATATTTAGTTCATTTAAAATATTTGTGAGAAGTTTCCTAAGAAGCTAAGTAAGCTGTAGCGAAATGGCCATCGAGACGTGCTTCACCATCTATGTAAATATAACAGAATTAAAAAATAAGAACAAATTAAGTACTACATATATGTAATTCCACATATGATGATATTTTTATCTTTGACTTTAAATGGGTTAAGCAATTGAAAAAAAATAGTATTTCCTCAAACATCTCTTTAAAAGCTTTTAAACGATACTCATATCGATATTTCAGAAATTTAAAAATTTTAGAGGCCCGTAACTAAGAAAATATGGGCGAGCTCCACAAATTGAAATTTTTGCTTATTTTTTAATTTTCTTTCTCCCCATATATTTACTTTTTTTATTAAAGATACCTCAAATGACATGAGAAAGTTAGAGGTGGGCGTGGTGTTTTGCCAACTGGCTTGAAAGACATGGACCGGTCATGCTGATTTCCAGTAGCACCTCTTTCTAAACTTTGTCGCAAAATGAATAAAATTTTTTGCAAACAAAGTATACAAATATAAATTTTGTTTGTAGATAAAAAATTTTCTTCCCGAAAATTTTAATTTTTTCTTCAATAGCCTCCCCCGACTTAATTTATGCGCAGTATATGTACAAAATTTTGCACAACTGCTGAAAATCAATCGTACTATAATAGTTGCTTATAAAAAGAATGAAAAACCGGGAGCAATTTTTTTTAAATATCGAACAATTAAATTTCTGTTAAAAACTTGCCCATATTTGAACAATGTTCATTGTAGGGTGCTTTACAAGAGTTTTTTAAAAAGACGTGAGATGGATTACCCAAGGCTTTATTTTAAAGAAAGAGTAAAAAATTTCATAAGTTGGCTAAAAAATAATGTTAAAATCTTTTTAAAAAGCTGAACGTAATTTTTGAACAAAATTTACGTTTTTAAACATTTTATGAAATTTCAAATTAAAAAAATTATTACTACTAACATAATAAAGTCAAAGAAAAAAATTTTTTTACAAGTTATTTCTATAGTATTAGTTTTCTAAATCTGCTTTTAAAATAGTTATAACATATATTTTAAAACAAACTGAAGGTGAAAAGTAGACGAAAAGTTTATGAAGAAGTTCCAGACTTTAATTATATTTTTTTGTATTTCACACCACTGTGCGACGCCAAACAGAATAAGGGCGAATGTTTATTTGACCCTTACGATTTTATTTTTTATATACATAGTTCGTAACAGTTATCATTAATCTATTAGAAAATTGTCGTAGTCGAAATACACCAAATACGATAGGGGTGATTATTTAATATTACGCCGCACTGTTGGATAACATCTTTAAAAAACAAAGACACATAGGTTCCAAAGTACGATGCGCGTTTTGAGTACTATAGACACTTGAAAGTGTATTTTATAGGTAAAAGTAGGTTTAACTTAAAAACTACCTGAAGTTGCTTTTAACTTATTTAGTAGCTACTTTATCAAAACAATTATACGATCTAAACTTACATTTCAATTCATTTTACATTTTTTTAACAGAGTGTACAAATTTATTTACTTTTTAGATTTGTTTTTTTAAATAAAAAAAATACTAGCAGCTGATCAGAGATGGATAAACTATTTAACTGTATTTTTATACACATTATGGGCAAACATTTTCTTTATTTGATATGTCACCCAGTTAAAGCCGGTTGAACCTGAAATATACTTTATTTTGGCCTATAGTATCAAAAAATTTATAATAAGTTTTAAAATTAAAGTAGTTTCTAAGAGAAACCGGCTTTAGTGTGTTTCTATGGTTAGGGAACAACATTTTTCTTTTAAAACTGACCTAGTCCTTAATTAATTAGAAAAGAACATCTTAATTTTTATATTTTCCTCAAACTACTTAACGTATTGAAATTTTCTGCAGTATTGGAATGTTAGATAAGCTCTAACCAGATATTTCACGATCTGATTGATGATTAAAAAGCAATAGTAGAACACAAAATTCTGGCGAAATCTCATGGTAATTCATACCAGATTTTTTATCTTGGAGTTCGTATTAGGTTTACCGATAATTATAAGACTGGGATTTCTTTTTTCTTTTTGTAGTGGTAGCATCAGAAATAGTTCATAGGTTATAAATTATATAAGCTAATACACATGAGCAATATTTGCTTCTGATTCTAACCAAAGCTGTGGCCAAAATTATATTATCTTTTTATCTGGCATTGCAGAGAAAGAAATATTATAAAAAAAAATGTTAATTTTTGCAAAATAGATGTTTGTTGTGGTTAGAGCTGAGACAAGCATGATGTTGATTTCTTGTAAGGGAAAACGTCAGTATTATTTATAAAATTGACATTATTCTTTGTTTTTGAGGTGAAAGCTTCTTCAGTTTGTATCTCTCATTAGCGCTGCCTCACATTCACTCCGCAGCAGAAACTTCTCGTAATCAAACATTTCTTCCCGTTTTAGTGTAGAGATTGTATATATTCTTGTCATTACCAAGTGTATAACAACAACATAACGAATTGCTGACTCATTATCGGTTAACAAAAAAGAGCCGTATACAGTCGATACCGTATCAATTGTGCTCCCCCAAGTCTGACACACCCGGTAGATGAAACAATTTTGATATTTTATCGAATTATCATAAACCTTTTTCACACTTCGCAAAACCACAGCATAATTTTGATTACCCCAGAAGTATACTTTAAATGGAAAAGGTCAAACTTTCATATCATTCCTTTCATTGTTTGAAGGATCTAAAATATCAATCTATGACTGTATGTGTAAGCATCTCCGTTGTAGGAATTTTTAAATTTCAAGGGACGTTGCCAATTATTTTGATTGAGAGAAATAGATTTCCCTTTAATAGAGCGAATTATTCGTGAAACGAATCTTCCACAAGCCATTGTAGAAGAGGGTTAATTAGTTTTGGTTTAAATTAGAGAAACCAAGTTTTAATTTGTAATAAATTTTCTGGAAGAATCACTAAAACATTGACGCGTTTGTTTAAATGACAAGTAACTTAATTTTCCGAGATCGACTTGTCGTTTGAACAACAAGTACAGAAAACCTTCATATAATAATTTAACAGAACTTTTTTTTTTGTATTCAATGTGCACCGATAGCTTATTTAATTTTGAACAGCGCACATAGAGGTGTTTTGCCGGACATTAACCCAAAAATTAAATTTAAGAAATGTAGTAATTTAAGTAAGCAACTCGACAGACTAAAAAATTCTGCTTCTTATAGTGAAGGCTTTGGGTTTAGATTTGTCGTTTGGTAAAATCAAAGAAGTTGAATAAATTTTATATGTTTTTAATAACTTTTTACGGTTTAAGAGCAAAATATTTTTTGTGGCTAAACGAATAAGCTTAGTTTTTGGAAAAATTTTAATATTAAGTTTTGATGATAACAAATTTCGTTTGAAATTAAAGAATTTATTTTTTTTTTTCATTACTGTTTTGTAAAAAAGATATCCAAAGGTTTTTAGGAGAGAAGGCAGCCACGAACATAAAAATGATTTTTATCTCTACAAAATTTCAGATTTCTACTTTAATACTGTGAAAAAAATGTTGCGCATTTTTTCGCGATTTTTTTCTGCAAATTTTACTTTTTTCTTTTTTTGCCCATCTTGCATAAGTAGATACGAGTAGGAAAATGTTTTGGTTTTTTATAATTATATACAGATGTTTGCATAATTATACTGCAAGTAGATTAATAACATTTTTAAAAGAAATTGTATGTGAAGAAAGAAAGATTTACAAGTGAATTAGAGCTGATAGTGGATGTGCTGAAAACTTTACTTCAAAACACGAGCATAGAAGACTATTTAGATGAGGTCTTTAAAAAACAGAAGAAGAAAAAAATGAGGAAATTAATAGAGTTTTTTAAGGATAAAAAATAAAAACGTAAGAAAAAACTTAATTTTTGGTTTAAAAGATGTAGTTATTTATATTTTGTTGTGTATTTTCTTGTTTTGTGTAAATGTGCAGCTGGCAAATAACGATCAAATGGTGTGTGATAGTTGGTGAATATATAGGCAGATATTTGGTGTGAAGAGCGATTAGCTGCAAAACCAAGACCCGGATTGCAAACTATGTAGGCGGTAAAGGAAGAAAAACTTTCCTCCACATTGTAGCCAGGTTTTAATGGAATTCTATTAATACTAGCATTTTTATATACCCCGTGAAAGGAGCACAATCATAAAAATTGAATGGAGAATGAGTATTTGCATCTAGGCAAAAGTTTACAAAAAAAGGCGTTTGTAAAAAAATAAAAATAAAATCTAATAAAAAAAATTATTATTAGAAGCTAAGTTAGTGTTAATTAAAAAAATTTAAATTTGATGTAATAATTGATCGAAATAGTATAGAATGCTAAAATTCCTGATAGACAAGTTTTTAAGTATAACGTTAATTTTTAACAGTTTTAAAATGAGGGAAAAGTAAATTAAATATCAGTTTTTGTATATGTATGTTGTTAAGGTAATGTTAATATTTGTATTTTTTTCATAATTTAGTTCTCGTAATAACGCCTAAAAGGAGCTAAAAATAATTCTTTTAATTTATTTATCTATTATGCTAAAGAGCAGAGAGAGGGCGTAGCTATCTTTAAGGAAATTTCATCAAAAAGAGAAAAACGGAAATAGGAAACCAAAAAGGTATAAATTAATCTGTTTTATTTTAACAAGAGAACTAAAAAAAAGTTTATATATTTGTTTTTATTCCTGACAAACTATATAGGAAATATTCACTAGCCATATGGAGCTCCTTTAGGGTAGAATTAAACCGTGTTGAAAAATTTGTTACAGGACAATCGCTGATCCATTTCTGTAAATTAAAATAAAACGGATTAGTATTCGAATAAATTGAGTATTAAAGTGTAAGCAAAGTAAATAAAAGTTTTTTTATTTTATATCTAAAATTTGTATGTCTAAAGTTAAAAGTAACAAAAGGTATTTTCGTTAGATAAAAAAGATAGTTTTTTTTTCAAATAAAATATGTGTATAAATAAGTGAACATCGAAATGATGATGTTTTTGGACTAATTTCAAAAGGGAAAAGGCAAGAAGGTAAGCTAAAGAAGGAAGAGTACGAGAGGATATGGATTCACAAATTAAATTTTGGTAGGTGGAGCATATTTGTTACAGGTTGGCACGGCGAATAGAGGCATTGCATGTGCCATATGTATGCTGTTTGAGTGAGGATTTTTGTGTTGAGTGTAAAACACCTAAATACTGCAAAGCAACAAGGTAAGAAATCGCATTATAGTGTGGAACTGCAGCAAATTACATGAGAAGTCAGCTAGTCATGTGACAATAAAATAATATTTTTAAATAGCCTAACGAATGAGTTGCTAACCTATAAGTGAAGTTATAGTTTTCTTAGCAGCCCTTGTGTAAAAAGGAATCGTATTAAGGTAGTACGTGGAATTTTATATATGGGAACGCAAGGAGTTCGATCAATTCATGCGGAAGAGACAACAGTAGCTTAGAAAACTTTATATAAAAGTAAAAGGCTAATTGTATATTGTCATTTTCTGTTTTGAAAGTTAGTTTCGATTAGTTTCAGCTTACACGTGAATAAGTGTTGTAATGAGTAGTCCCTGATAGCCGCCTGTATAATAGATTTCAGTTAAAAGGGTCTGCAGTATCAGGGTTAATCATTATATACTTTTCATTATCTCATCATTGAGCAGGAAGATTTAATGTATGAAGGGGTACACTTAAATAAATAATGCAAATAGTATTATTATTTTATTTCTCCGAAAACCTCCTAATCTGCATGCCAAACTCGTTTAAAAAATAAAATAATATACATATTGGAGAAAAGGAAGCAAACATTGTTCTTTTTTTATTTTGTAAATAATGTAGTAGGAGGATATTTGTGTAAAAATTAAGTACTATTATTTTTTAAAGTAAGTTTAAAAATTTATTCATATAATTTTATATTTTTATTTATAATTCTTTTTATTATTATTATTATTGTTTTCTTAGATTTTTTTATATATTTAATAGTTATATTTTTTTTACCTATTTCGTTCACTGATTTTTGTTTTTATACTCGTATTATTAATATTTATTAGTTTAAAGATTAAAGTTTAATTTATTAGTTTTATTTACTTATTGGTTTATGGAATATTAACAACATTCATTTAGAACAATATTTGCTTGAATATTATATAATTATATTTATGTTATTTTGTTCAAATGTATACCTTTTTTTTATATTCATTCTTGCATGTGTTTGATTATAAAAATTTTTTTAAATTAATGAAATTTTACTTTATTTTCTGCTTTTTGGTTCTTTTTAATTAATTTCTAAGCATTTTTAGAAAGAAAAATTATTTACAAATGTATGCGGACGTTTTCCAAAGAAAACAAGAAAAATTAGACGCTAGCAGAATGAAATGCAGCATTTTCTGGACCGCCACATCCTTCATCAGCATTCTTTGCATCTATCTACCTTATGTTATGTAAACATCATCTTTTTAACCAACTGATTTTAATGTTAATTTGGTGAGACGAAGTTCACACACAAGTTAAAGCGTTTTTCTTTGTCGTTCTCTTTGTAACTCGTCTTGTACATTTGTTGTTGGTGTTTTCTGCTAGCAATTTGATAGCCACGAATGCAACTTTTTATTTTTTAATTATTCATACTTGTTTGTTCACAACATTATAGACACTGTTTCAGTATCATATTGACTTTTATGAGTTAAGTATGAATCTAAATACGCGGTGCCTAGAGTTTGTTTTAATTTTCACACACAACTTAAAGCTTTTCTCTTTGTCGTTCTCTTTGTAACTCGTCTTGTACATTTGTTGTTGCTTTTTTGTGCTAGCAATTTGATAGCCACGAATGCAACTTTTAATTTTTTAATTGTTCATACTTGTTTGCTCACAACATTATAGACACTGTTTCAGTATCATAGTGACTTTTATAAGTTAAGTATGAATGTAAAACGGCGGTGCCTAGCGTTTGTTTTAATTTTTAATTTTTCCCCGACCAGTACCTCGTTTCTGTATTTCTCGAATCGTAAAAGTTTTCGCATGAAACAACTAAGTTTTTAGAAAAACGATGTAAATTGAAACAAAAAATGGGTTTTCTCACACAAGTGTTTCTGTATCTTTAAAATGCGAGAACTATATGTCATTTAAGTTATTTTCCAACAGTTATTGGAAGTATGCGAGAAAAAGTGTTTCTGTACCAATATTTTGTGAAAAGTTTTACGCAAGAACTGTCAAAACAACTCACATTTAAAAACAGTGCGAAAACAAGTAAGATTAAAAATATATTTTTAAATTTGTGTAAACATGGAGTCTAATTCAGACGAAAAGGTAAAAAGCAATTTAACTCAAAAATAAAAAAGTATTATTAATAAGTATTCATGCGTTTATTTATGTTTTATATCTTTTTATTTACAAAATTGAAAATTTAATAATATTTCGCCGATCATTCTGTTCAGCTATTAATAAGGCCGCACTATACATTTCTTTCGCTATATTATTTAAAACTTATTTTATTTATTAACTTTTATATTGTTTGATAATTTATTTCTTTATTTTGACGTTTTGTTTTTATTTGACACTAGTACTGGAATTATTCCAGTAAAAACAGAATCAATGTTGTCTGTTTTCGCATTAAGAACCAGAAACACTTTTTACTCGCAAATCGAGAAACGATGAAATTTTTTGTTTTACACTTGATTTGAAAACTTTTACGATGCGAGAAATACAGAAACGAGGTACAGGATTCAAACCATTGATTTTATAAATTAATGAAATTTTACTTTATTTTCAGCTTTTAGGTTCTTTTTAATTAATTTCTAAACATTTAAAAAAAAAAAATTATTTACAAATGTATGCGGACGTTTTCCAAAGAAAACAAGAAAAACTAGACGCTAGCAGAATGAAATGTAGCATTTTCTGGACCGCCACATCCTTCATCAGCATTCTTTGCATCTATCTACCTTATGTTATGTAAACATCATCTATGTAACCAACTGATATTAATGTTAATTTGGTGAGACGAAGTACACACACAACTTAAAGCTTTTTTCTTTGTCGTTCTCTTTGTAACTCGTCTTGTACATTTGTTGTTGCTTTGTTGTGCTA
Organism: Gymnosoma rotundatum; assembly: GCA_916610165.2. Taxonomy (NCBI): domain Eukaryota; kingdom Metazoa; phylum Arthropoda; class Insecta; order Diptera; family Tachinidae; genus Gymnosoma; species Gymnosoma rotundatum. The sequence continues at coordinate 58,921,550 of OU744339.1, forward strand.
GCAATTTGATAGCCACGAATGCAACTTTTTATTTTTTAATTATTCATACTTGTTTGCTCACAACATTATAGACACTGTTTCAGTATCATATTGACTTTTATGAGTTAAGTATGAATGTAAATACGCGGTGCCTAGCGTTTGTTTTAATTTTTAATTGTTCCCCGACCAGTACCTCGTTTCTGTATTTTTCGCATCGTAAAAGTTTTCGCATGAAACAAGTGAATTTTTAGGAAAACGATGTAAATTGAAACAAAAAATGGGTTTTCTCACACAAGTGTTTCTGTATCTTTAAAATGCGAGAACTATATGTCATTTAAGTTATTTTCCAACAGTTATTGGAAGTTTGCGAGAAAAAGTGTTTCTGTACCAATATTTTGTGAAGAGTTTTACGCAAGAACTGTCAAAATAACTCACATTTCAAAACAGCGCGAGAACAAGTAAGATTTAAAATATATATTTAAATTTGTGTAAACATGGAGTCTAAATCAGCCGAAAGGTAAAAAGCAATTTAAATTAATAATAAACAAGTATTATCAATAAGTATTTATGCATTTATTTATGTGTTATATCTTTTTATTTAGAAAATAGAAAGAATTTCCAAACAGCAAAAGCTAATTGATTACATGTCCTCCTTATACATTTTCTTCGCTATATTATTTAAAACTTATTTTATTTATTAACTCTTTTCTACACTTTCACTATTTTTCTATATTGGTTGATGATTTATTTCTTTATTTTGACGTTTTGTTTTTATTTGACTCTAGTACTGGAATTATTCCAGTAAAAACAGAATCAGTGCGACGAAGTTCACACACAACTTAAAGCTTTTTTCTTTGTCGTTCTCTTTGTAACTCGTCTTGTACATTTGTTGTTGCTTTTTTGCGCTAGCAATTTGATAGCCACGAATGCAACTTTTTATTTTTTAATTATTCATACTTTTTTGCTCAGAACATTATAGACACTGTTTCAGTATCATATTGACTTTTATGAGTTAAGTATGAATGTAAATACGAGTTCCTATGGTTTGTTTTAATTTTTAATTTTTCCCCGACCAGGATTCGAACCATTGATTTTATAAATTAATGAAATTTTACTTTATTTTCGGCTTTTGGTTCTTTTAATTAATTTTTAAACATTTTTAGAAAGAAAAATTATTTACAAATGTATGCGGACGTTTTCCAAAGAAAACAAGAAAAATTAGACGCTAGCAGAATGAAATGCAGCATTTTCTGGACCGCCACATCCTTCACCAGCATTCTCTGCATCTATCTACCTTATGTTATGTACATCGTAAATATCATCTATTTAACCAACTAATCTTAATGTTAATTTGGTGAGACAAAGTTCACACACAACTTAAAGGTTCTTTCTTTGTCGTTCTCTTTGTAACTCGTCTAGTACATTTGTTGTTGCTTTTTTGGGCTAGCAATTTGATAGCCACGAATGCAACTTTTTATTTTTTAATTATTCATACTTGTTTGCTCACAACATTATAGACACTGTGTCAGTATCATATTGACTTTTATGAGTTAAGTATGAATGTAAATACGCGGTGCCTAGCGTTTGTTTTAATTTTTAATTTTTCCCTGACCAGGATTCAAACCATTGATTTTATAAACTAATGAAATTTAACTTTAATTTCAGCTTTTTGTTTCTTTTTAGTTAATTTCTAAACATTTTTGGAAAGAAAAATTATTTACAAATGTATGCGGACGTTTTCCAAAGAAAACAAGAAAAATTAGACGCTAGCAGAATGAAATGCAGCATTTTCTGGACCACCACATCCTTCATCAGCATTCTTTGCATCTATCTACCTTATGTTATGTAAACATCATCTTTTTAACCAACTGATTTTAATATTAATTTGGTGAGACGAAGTTCACACACAACTTAAAGCTTTTTTCTTTGTCGTTCTCTTTGTAACTCGTCTTGTACATTTGTTGTTGCTTTTTTGTGCTAGCAATTTGATAGCCACGAATGCAACTTTTTATTTTTTAATTATTCATACTTGTTTGCTCAGAACATTATAGACACTGTTTCAGTATCATATTGACTTTTATGAGTTAAGTATGAATGTAAATACGCGGTGCCTAGCGTTTGTTTTAATTTTTATTTTTCCCCGACCAGGATTCAAACCATTGATTTTATAAATTAATGAAATTTTACTTTAATTTCAGCTTTTTGATTCTTTTTAATTAATTTCTAAACATTTTAAGAAAGAAAAATTATTTACAAATGTATGCGGACGTTTTCCAAAGAAAACAAGAAAAATTAGACGCTAGCAGAATGAAATGCAGCATTTTCTGGACCGCCACATCCTTCATCAGCATTCTTTGCATCTATCTACCTTATGTTATGTAAACATCATCTATTTAACCAACTGATATTAATGTTAATTTGGTGAGACGACGTTCACACACAACTTAAAGCTTTTTTCTTTGTCGTTCTCTTTGTAACTCGTCTTGTACAAGATTCAAACCATTGATTTTATAAATTAATGAAATTTTACTTTATTTTCAGCTTTTTGGTTTTTTTAAATTAATTTCTAAACATTTTTAGAAAGAAAAATTATTTACAAATGTATGCGGACGTTTTCCAAAGAAAACAATAAGGTTTGCTCAGAACATTATAGACACTGTTTCAGTATCATATTGACTTTTATGAGTTAAGTATGAATGTAAATACGCGGTGCCTAGCGTTTGTTTTAATTTTTAATTTTTCCCCGACCAGGATTCAAACCATTGGTTTTATAAATTAATGAAATTTTACTTTATTTTCAGCTTTTTGGTTCTTTTTAATTAATTTCTAAACATTTTTAGAAAGAAAAATTATTTACAAATGTATGCGGACGTTTTCCAAAGAAAACAAGAAAAATTAGACGCTAGCAGAATGAAATGCAGCATTTTCTGGACCGCCACATCCTTCATCAGCATTCTTTGCATCTATCTACCTTATGTTATGTAAACATCATCTTTTTATCCAACTGATTTTAATGTTAATTTGGTGAGACGAAGTTCACACACAACTTAAAGCTTTTTTCTTTGTCGTTCTCTTTGTAACTCGTCTTGTACATTTGTTGTTGCTATTTTGTGCTAGCAATTTGATAGCCACGAATGCAACTTTTCATTTTTTAATTATTCATACTTGTTTGCTCACAACATTATAGACACTGCGTCAGTATCATATTGACTTTTATGAGTTAAGTATGAATGTAAATACGCGGTGCCTAGCGTTTGTTTAAATTTTCACACACAACTTAAAGCTTTTCTCTTTGTCGTTCTCTTTGTAACTCGTCTTGTACATTTGGTGTTGCTTTTTTGTGCTAGCAATTTGATAGCCACGAATGCAACTTTTAATTTTTTAATTGTTCATACTTGTTTGCTCACAACATTATAGACACTGTTTCAGTATCATAGTGACTTTTATGAGTTAAGTATGAATGTAAATACGCGGTGCCTACCGTTTGTTTTAATTTTTCCCCGACCAGGATTCAAACCATTGATTTTATAAATTAATGAAATTTTACTTTATTTTCAGCTTTTTGGTTGTTTTTAATTAATTTCTAAACATTTTTAGAAAGAAAAATTATTTACAAATGTATGCGGACGTTTTCCAAAGAAAACAAGAAAAATTAGACGCTAGCAATATGAAATGCAGCATTTTCTGGACCGCCACATCCTTCATCAGCATTCTTATCATCTATCTACCTTATGTTATGTAAACATCATCTATTTAACCAACTGATATTAATGTTAATTTGGTGAGACGAAGTTCACACACAACTTAAAGCTTTTTTCTTTGTCGTTCTCTTTGTAACTCGTCTTGTACATTTGTTGTTGCTTTTTTGTGCTAGCAATTTTATAGCCACGAATGCAACTTTTTATTTTTTAATTATTCATACTTCTTTGCTCAGAACATTATAGACACTGTTTCAGTATCATATTGACTTTTATGAGTTAAGTATGAATGTAAATACGTGGTGCCTAGCGTTTGTTTTAATTTTTAATTTTTCCCCGACCAGGATTCAAACCATTGATTTTATAAATTAATGAAATTTTACTTTATTTTCAGCTTTTTGGTTCTTTTTAATTAATTTCTAAACATTTTTAGAAAGAAAAATTATTTACAAATATATGCGTACGTTTTCCAAAGAAAACAAGAAAAATTAGACGCTAGCAGAATTAAATGCAGCATTTTCTGGACCGCCACATCCTTCATCAGCATTCTTTGCATCTATCTACCTTATGTTATGTACATCGTAAACATCATCTATTTAACCAACTGATATTAATGTTAATTTGGTGAGACGAAGTTCACACACAACTTAAAGCTTTTTTCTTTGTCGTTCTCTTTGTAACTCGTCTTGTACATTTATTGTTGCTTTTTTGTGCTAGCAATTTGATAGCCACGAATGCAACTTTTTATTTTTTAATTATTCATACTTGTTTGCTCACAACATTATAGACACTGTTTCAGTATCATATTGACTTTTATGAGTTAAGTATGAATGTAAATACGCGGTGCCTAGCGTTTGTTTTAATTTTTCCCCGACCAGGATTCAAACCATTGATTTTATAAATTAATGAAATTTTACTTTATTTTCGGCTTTTTGGTTCTTTTTAATTAATTTCTAAACATCCTTAGAAAGAAAAATTTTTTACAAATGTATGTGGACTTTTTCCAAAGAAAACAAGAAAAATTAGACGCTAGCAGAATGAAATGCAGCATTTTCGGGAAGAAAAAAAAGAATTTTTTTTTTGATTTGAAATAAAAATTTCCTTGCGTTTTATTAAATTTTTAGAATCGAGAAAACTTAAAAAAATTTCCCCGAAATTAAAACTTATACGATTTTTGCTGAAGGTTATGTCCCAGGATACATGCAACACAAGGCCGAGGAAAAAAGAAAAGCAGGTTCAATTTGATTTAAATAGGTCAACCCCTTTTTCGTTTGACAAACAATATAAATTGAATACCCCCAGCCAGAAATCTAGTGCGAGTAGAAATCTAGAAATGATATGATGTGATATGATGGCACAAGGGACAAGTGAATCAAAGTAACCTACTCAAAGTAACTACTCAAGACTTAGCTATGGGGCAATCTGAAGAAGGCGGGGTAAATCCAGAAGTTTCTTTACAGTTCAGTGAGATGAAAAGACAGATGGCAGATTTGACTGTTACTGTTTGATTATTACTTTTAATTATTTATACAACATAAGTAAATAACATTGGCCGACTTATATTAACAAATAAGAAGGTTTAATGTTATTAATGCAAATCGTTATCTGTTTATGTCTGAACCCATATAGTTTTCCAACCCTGGTTTATGTGTGGTTTCCGAATTACATCAAAGAGTGATCGACATCTCAGAGGCGCTGAAGTCGGTCTTACCCTTTTTATGCTTCTTTATGCTTGCTTTGAATCGTCATTGTTCGTTGCACTTGCCATTTTCTTGCTTGTCAGTAATTTTGTAGTGTATTGGTCACACTATTCATTATAATATATTGGTCACATTTATCAAACTACATTTTAACACTAGAATTTTGCATTGCAATGAATTTGTCACAAAAAGTAAACAAAATAACCCACATATTGTAACAGCAATTGTTTAAAGGGAATTATATTACGATTGACCCATAAATGAGACATTGTAAATAATTGCTGATGTAAGATCAATAACAATACGCAAGCACATAATTATTAAAAGAAGTAGAATTAAGAAATTTTGTATAAATAGCTGTAAGTAAATTAAATAAAGATTCAGAATAATTTTGACAAACAAAGTATTCTCACTATTCTAGCCAAGCACCCTCAACAGTGCTCAGAAGAATTAAAACGTGCTGTGGCTAAGCGCAGCATCATAAAATACTTAGCAAGGTTTTGATCATTTCAATAATAAATATTTTAAACATTATATGGCGATCCTGCCAAACAAAATTTTTTTAATATCCTAAATAATATCCTAAAACTGCCTAGTTGTCCTATCACTTAAAGGACATTTGAAGGACGTTAACAGTATTAATTCTGAATGTCGCTGGAAGATAGTCCAACTAAAGAAGAGATAGAGCTTATCTTTTCAAAATATATAAGCAAGGAGTACGTGCCAGAAGGAAGTACTGAGAACTATCCAGAATATATTCCAACACCAAAAAACGCCGGTACAAAGCCCATAACACTTGAGGAATATAGAAGGAGGACACAAAAACCAGAGGTTCCCATACAGCAGAACAAGAAAAAAACAAAAAGATGGGGAAAAACCCCACAAATAAAGAAACAGAAACAAGAAATATTGCGGTTGATGGGAATAACGAGTGGAGAGCAAAAGAGGCAACTGTATATGAAAATCAAAGAACTAAATGGGAAACCAAAAATCCAAACAAGAGGAGGTGATAAACATCAACAACAAAAACGAGCAGAAAATGGACTTCGGGACGACCATAACAGTAGACGCCTTTTTCATCTTTTGCATGGTGGCTTTAGCAATACTAGTATATAAATTAAATAGATATTTTAAGCAATATGTACAAAAGAAAGCTGTAGTACAAGTTTAAAATAAGATAAAAATAAAAAGTTTATAATTTATATGATAATTGTATATAATTATATAGTAGAAAATTTTTTTTTTTTGTATATTGCTAATGGAAGCAATTATAAATAGATTAGAAACATTACTTGAAAACTTTAAAAAAGCAGGAGCTAGGGGATACAATGAAGCGACTTTACTATGTAAATTAGAAGAACTAGAATTGTTAAAAGAAGAATTTTTAAAATTAACTGATACAAAATTAGAAACAGAAAACGTTCAGGAAGACATAGAAAAATTTAATAGATTTTACAATAAAGCAAAAATACTTTTTGAACAAGCCCTAACTTCTAAAAACCAAAATTTAACAAATATGGCAACTTTTAGTTTGGAAACCGCTGTAAAAATTATTCCAGTGTTCAATGGAAATTACAAAGAATTAAACTCTTTCCTCACTATAGTAGAACTGATCAACAGTACTTTAGAGACATCTCAAAAGCAAATCCTAATAACTTTTGTTTATAACGTAAAGTTATCAAACTTGGTAAGAACATCGTTGGGTATATCTGCACCAACGACATTTGATGAATTAAAAAGCCTTCTATCCAACAGATATAAATCGAAGAAAACCGTTGCTCAAGTACAGGCTACTCTCAGCACTTTTTCACAAAAAAGTATGAATGTAAACACATACCATGAAAAACTCTTAGAGTTAATAACAGAACTAAACGATTTACAAATTAAGGACATAGAAAATTGCAATCAATTACAGGCTACAAGTATTAAACAACTAAATGACAATCATGCCTTAAATGTATTTAAAAATGGTCTAAAAGGAGAACTGAAACCAACAGTTTTTGCCTCACGACCAAAAGAACTCAATGAAGCACTACAATTGGCTTTAGAATTAGAAAAAGAATTCTCGAATAACTCCGAACAAGTTCTTTATTTCTCTAACAATAATGCGAATAATAGGAGAAATAATTTAAGAAATTCAAATAACAATTATAGTAACAGAACAAATAATTTTAACTATAACGACAGAAACCGAAATAACAACAATTGGTCAAAAAGGAACAATAATGGTAATCATAGACCAACATACAATAGTAACAATTATAGGCATAATTATTATACAAACGCCAGAAATGGACCAAATACGTATCATAATAGAAACAACAGCAATGGATCATATAGATATAATGACAGAAATAATCGAAATAACAATAATAAGAACAGTAATAATTTTCAAAATAACCGAAGAAATATACACTGTATACAGGAAAACTATCAGGCTCCGGATGTGAGTCAAGAAACTGTACAAACCCACTATCCGGAGAACCAATAATAAGATTAAATAATGTTTTCCAGATATCAAATGACATGACCAATTTCATAACTTTAGATTTAGGCAAGAATTCAAAACTTACTTTTCTGATAGACACAGGAGCAGACATCTCTTTGTGTAAAATTAACAAATTAAATGAAGATTCTATAGACATAAACAAGGAAAGATCGATTAGTTTTACAGGTATCACTACAGAAAAAATTAAATCAATTGGAACATCAGAATTAAAATTCACCATAAATAATTTCAAAGAAAAACATAAATTTCATATAATTGACAAAGATTTTCCAATACCAACAGATGGAATTTTGGGAAGGGATTTCTTTTCAAAATTCTTGTGTAAGATTGATTATGAAACATTTACCTTAACACTTACTTTAGGGAATGAAGAGATTACCATACCTATGAAATCATGGGTAAATAAAAATTACTGCATAAAGGTAGAGAGACGATCGGAAAGTATTCATCCTATTAACTTAGATATATGTGAAGATAGCATTATTCTTAATAAAGAAATTCAACCAGGTATATTTATTAGCAACACAATAGTACCAGGAAACGGAAATCACCATGTCAAGATATTAAATACAACAGATAGCGATGTAGTACTAAAGGACATTAATCTGGAAATAGAACCCTTACGAAATTATATTGTATTACAAAGACCGCACACGAGAGAAAAAGACTTCAATGAAGACAGATTTAGAAAATTGCTTAATATTTTGAAATTTGACGTAAAGGACGAAAAATCAAAAACAGAACTAATACAGATCTTTAAGGAATATCAGGATATTTTTCATTTAGAAGGAGAGACACTGACTTCTAATAATTTTTATACACAGAATTTAAAGGTTTCAGACAATACACCAGTATACATAAAGAATTATAGATTACCACATACACAACACAATGAGATTAATAACCAAGTACAAAAATTATTGGATGAAGATATCATCGAACCATCTAATAGTGCATACAATTCGCCACTACTAATAGTGCCAAAAAAGGGCGAAAATGGAAAAGCAAAATGGAGATTAGTTGTAGATTTCCGACAACTCAACAAAAAGATAGTTAATGATAAATTTCCATTAACAAGATTAGAAGATGTTTTAGATCGTCTTGGAAGAGCAAAATATTTTTCAACTTTAGACATGACTAGCTCATTTCATCAAGTTAGATGACGACTCAAGACAATTGACTGCATTTTCAACTAACAATGGACATTATCAATTCAAAAGATTACCATTTGGATTGAAAATTTCTTCAAATAGTTTCCAAAGAATGCTAACAATAGCACTCAGTGGCTTAGATTCCAAAGCATTTTTATACGTTGACGATATAATTGTATTTGGATGTAGTTTAAAACATCACAATGAAAACTTAGTGAAAGTATTCGAACGTTCATCGAGATACAACCTAAAATTGAATGCAGCAAAATGTGTATTTCTCAAATCAGAAGTAATTTATTTAGGACACCAAATAACGAAAGACGGTATACGGACAGACCCTTCAAAAAATAAAGCAATAGAACAATATCCAACTCCAAAGGACAAGGACGATATTAAAAGATTTGTAGCATTTTGTAATTATTATAGACGTTTCATACAAAATTTTGCTGAAATCACAAAATGTCTGAACGATCAAACTAAAAAAGGAAAGCAATTTGAATGGACTGAAAATTGTCAACAAGCTTTTAACTTATTAAAGACAAAATTAATTAGCGCACCAATATTAAGATATCCAGATTTTGAAGAACCATTTATATTGACTACTGACGCATCAAATTTTGCATTAGGAGCTGTTCTATCACAAGGAAATATAGGAGAAGATTTACCAATTTCTTATGCAAGCAAAACCTTAGGAAAACATGATTTAAATAAACCAGTGATTGAAAAAGAACTACTTGCAATACATTGGGAAATAGACTTTTTTAGACCATATTTATTTGGTAGAAAATTTATTGTAGTGACGGATCACAGACCACTTATTTCACTTTTTCACACAAGAATCCATCATCTAAATTGACTGGAATACGAATAGATTTGTCAGATTATGATTTTGAAATTGTTTATAAAAAAGGAAAAATAAATACGAACGCAGACGCTTTGTCAAGAATCAAATTAGATTCTGAAATGTTGAAGAATATGATACCTATGGAAGAAGACAAAAGTAAACCATCGAAAATTTTAGTAACAACACGTGGAAAGAAAGCAAAGGAAAATACGGAAAATGTGGAAATAAATAGTAAGAATGACATATCCCAAGGCCAACATAAAAATCATATGTGGGAATGTACATCCTTGCAAGATATAAAGAATATTCATGAATTGAAATTTAGTATTATAAAAACCGGTATAAGAAATGTGAAAGATGGACCAAAGGATGGTACCATAGAAAATAAAAATAATAGCTTTGTAATGAATGTTAATGAAGATCTAGCAAAATACGTTTTGTCACTAGAGAAGTTAATAATTTATATGCATAAGCAAAATATAAAAAATCTCGCTTTATCCTGCGAAGATAGTATTTTTGAGCTCATATCAAAAGAATATTTGAATAAAACTTATAATGAGGTATACCAGAAATTATTGAAAACGAATAAACATAGAAAGTTAGAATTGAACATAATATTATATAAACCTTTGCAACATATTACGAACAAAAAGTCACAAATGAAGATTATAGAAGAATTCCACAACTCACCATTATCAGGACATTTTGGTATAAGAAAAACAATTCTAAAATTAAAACAACGTTACATTTGGAAAAACATGAGAAAAATGGTTAGAGATTATATTAATAAATGCGATAAATGTTTGAGAAATAAGCAAACTAAACATATTAAGGAAGAGATGATTATAACAGAGAATCCTAGTACTAGCTTTGAAACAGTAGAAATAGATACTGTTGGACCCTTGAGAATTTCTAATGGCTACAGATATATACTAACTATGCAGTGCGAATTAACAAAGTATGTAATAGCACACCCAATTGAAACTAAAGATGCTAAAAGTATTGCCAAAGCATTAGTTGAACAGTTTATCTTAAAGTATGGATGTTTTAAGAATTTAAAATCTGATAGAGGAACTGAATTTAATAACGAATTGTTACAAGAAGTTTGTAATTTATTAAATATTAATCAAAAATTTTCAGCACCATATCACCATCAATCAATAGGTTCTATTGAACGTAATCATCGTGTACTAAATGAATATTTATTAAATTTTGTTAATGATTATGAATGGGACAAGCGGGTAGCATACTATACATTCGCATATAATACGACACCACATATTGACACCAACTATTCACCTTACGAATTGATTTACGGTAAACTAGCAGCATTACCAACAGACAAAATACAAAACAATAGTATATGTTATGACATAGAAAACTATGCTAATGAGATAAAATTAAGACTAAAAAAGTCATTAGAAAATGCTAAAAGATTAATAGAAATAGCTAAACAGAAATCAAAAGAAGTATATGACAGAAACACAAATGTAAGCACTTTTAAAGTAGGAGACTTAGTATTAATAAAACTAATATCTAGAAAAAAGAATCAAAGTCCATATAAGGGACCATATGAAATTATAAAAAGATTAGGAGTAAATTCATTGTTAAAAATAGATAATAAGAATAAAATTTTTCATAATAATATACTTAAATTGTATAAAACTTAGCAATATCAATAAAATATAAGCAAATTAAAATTATTAAAAATAATTATAAGCAATTTTAAATTTATTTTCATTATTATAAAACACATAGTATATACTATCCCTACATATCACTAGACATTATATTGTACACACTTATTAATTTCATATTATAACACATTTCTTTTAAGATTTAATTCATTTCATTTATTCATGAATTCAATCTTGAGGACGGAGGTGTAGTGTATTGGTCACACTATTCATTATAATATATTAGTCACATTTATCAAACTACATTTTAACACTAGAATTTTGCATTGCAATGAATTTGTCACAAAAAGTAAACAAAATAACCCACATATTGTAACAGCAATTGTTTAAAGGGAATTATATTACGATTGACCCATAAATGAGACATTGTAAATAATTGCTGATGTAAGATCAATAACAATACGCAAGCACATAATTATTAAAAGAAGTAGAATTAAGAAATTTTGTATAAATAGCTGTAAGTAAATTAACCCTCTCATGCCCAATGTTGCCTATAGGCAACATTGAACTTGTATGCTTCTAAGTCCCGTTAATTTTATTTTTTCAATTTCTGCTCTTTCTCATTATGTAGCTTTATATGTTACGCAAGCTCTCAGCTATTTGTTTTATTGCAAGTTGTGCAGGTGTTCATTCAACAAGTGTTGTTCGTAGTGTGAAATACTCGAAATTTTTTTGTGAAAAAAGTGTGTTTAAAAAAAGTGTATAAAAACATTAAAATAATTACTTTTTTGTAAAACTAAGTACACAATATAATTTAATAACGGTAAGAGTACTATTTAATAAAAAGAAGAATGAAAAAAAGTTTTTAGTCTTCTTATAATAATTTTGTAAACCTGATGTTGCCTATAGGCAACATTGGTCAAGTATGGTAATTTAGAAACGATATTTATTTCTTCATAAATATTCAAATTTAGATGCGTCCAAGAGGCTTAAAACAGGCAGAAATTCAGAAAATTCTTGATTTCGACTGGGATGATTCTGCGGATGAGGAAAACGAAGAAGAACACGAAAAAACAGCAAATGAAAATGTTATCGAAGAAACTTTGCAAAATATAATTGATGGGCGAGAAATTATGGAAGGTGGTTTGATTGAAAATCTAATTGGAAAAGACAATGACGGAAACGAAAATGAAGTATTTGTACAGGAGGTTATGGAAAAAGTTGATTTAGAGAGCCTGAGATGGAGAAGCGCAGAATTAGCGGAAAATGACACGACATGGAAAAGCAAAGTTGTCCACAATGAGGTGAAGCAACCAGTCGAATATTTCAACCACTTCTTTTCAGATAAAGTTTGGCAGAAGATTTGTGATGAAACAAACTTGTATGCAGTACAAACTAATGGAACAGAGCTGAAATGTACTGTACCCGAAATTAAAAGATTTGTTGGAATATTACTATATCTTGCTGTAATAAATATTCCGGCATATAGAATGGCATGGGATCAAAATTTCAAACTAATAGCTGTTGCAAATTCTTTGGCAAGAAATAGATTTGAAAAAATTAAACAATTTTTTCATCTAAATAATAACGCTGTACAGCCCCAAAAGGGGCAACCTGGGTATGATAAATTATACAAAGTTCGCCCATTGCTAGATTTTATAAAAAATAAGTTCAATGAAATTTCTCAAGAAGAATTTCAAAGCGTCGATGAGCAGATGATTGCATATAAAGGTAAGTTGTAAATCCATATTCAGACGTGCCTAGATTTATGTACATCAAATACATGAATTTTTATATGTAAGTATATGTAATACGAAAATTTATTTTTTTATTAGGCCAACAAAGTTTGAAGCAATATATGCCAAATAAGCCTCACAAGTGGGGCTTCAAAATGTTTACCAGAGCTGGTGTATCTGGCATTGTTTATGATTTTAGCCTCTATATTGGCGAAGGAACGTGTGAGTCTTTTGGTTTAGGAATATCATCAGACATTGTTTTGCATTTAGCGAAAAATATTCCTATAAACCAAAACTTCAAATTATTTTTTGACAATTGGTTTACGTCAATAAGTTTGATGATTGCTCTAAGACAAAGAGGTATACTATCCATTGGAACCATCCGAAGCAATAGGTTGAAAAATTGTTCTCTAGCCAGCGAAAAGGAACTTCAGAAAAGGGGACGCGGGTCAAGCGATTTTAAATTTGAGGCAATACACAACTTGACTGCTTGTCGTTGGTATGACAATAAGTCAGTACAATTGGTATCCAACTATAGTAGTAAGAACTCCATGGGTGAGTGCAAGAGGTGGTGCCGAAAAGAGAAAAAATTTATAAATATAAATTTATAGTTGAATGCTATAATAAAAATATGGGAGGAGTTGATCTTGCTGATATGCTGCTAGAGCTATACAAAATCAACCACCGCTCCAACAAATGGTATATGCGCATAGTATACTGGTGTATCAACTCCTCTGTAATTAATAGCTGGTTATTGTATCGCAGAGACGTCAAACACACATACGGCGAAGTGAAGCATATGTCATTAATAAAATTTCAATTGGCTATTGCTAACGAGCTAATGAACGCAACAAAAACAGCAACTTTATCTAGAAAAAGAGGGCGCCCAATATCACTCGTTTCATTGACGGAGGAATCCCCTTCATCACCAAATTCTTCGCCATCGGCTCCATCATCACCAACTGCTTCAGCAGCCTCTGAATCAATTTCCCATAAGCGGTCATATGTTCCAGAACCTGCAAAATCCATACGATTTGACAATATGGGTCACTGGGTGGAATGGGGATCCAAAGGGCGATGTAGGCTATGCCACACTGGCTATCCGCGGTCTAAATGCAGTAAATGCAATGTTTATTTGTGCTGCAACCCACAAAAAAATTGTTTTGTATCTTTTCATACATAAATTGTAATAAAAAATGTATAAACAACTAATTTCTGTGTTTCTTTCAATTAACCACAACTGCCCAATGTTGCCTATAGGCAACATTGTATAACTACAGGACCAAGATAGCAAGGACCTTGAAATTTTTGTCAGTTCATAATTGAGTCAAGCCTAACACATATTCGATAAAAAAAATTTTTTCGTGCAGCACATTTTAATTCGGGCATGAGAGGGTTAAATAAAGATTCAGAATAATTTTGACAAACAAAGTATTCTCACTATTCTAGCCAAGCACCCTCAACAGTGCTCAGAAGAATTAAAACGTGCTGTGGCTAAGCGCAGCATCATAAAATACTTAGCAAGGTTTTGATCATTTCAATAATAAATATTTTAAACATTATAAATTTAACATTTGAAAAAATATATTAAGCAAAACCAATAAAAAAGGTCAATCATTTAATATAAATTAACAAAGTGATTTATCTGATTTTTTTTTTTCGCTAGCAAAGTGGTTGGTAAACACCTGAAAGTTACAGCAGGAAAACTATCTGTGGACTTCTCTAGGCTTAGACGTGTCCAAGCTAAGTTGGACATAAACTTTTTTTTTTATAAGTAAATTACATTATTAAATTTTATTATTGAATAAGATAAACAATTGTAAGGTAGTTGAATCATACTAACGTTGAATACTTACCCTAATTATACTTACCGATAATTTGATCATGTAATTTATATTTACCCTTTGAATACTTACCTGAATTTACCTAATGTTAATAATAAGAAAAAAAAACCCTGTAAGGTTGCCCACACTAATATTGGAAAATCTCCAAATTTTCCAATGGTACCTTCGGTTTACATCTGCCGAAGCGTTTTCGCGCCTTGAGGTAACGATTTTTCTTAATTTTTTCAATACCAATTGAACAGTGCGAGCAACTAGACGTCCTTGCTATAAAATTAAATAATATAGAAATCATAATATAATAATAAGGTAATTATTGTTAATAAACCTATTATTGAAAAGAAATACTTCTAACTCTTTTATTTCTTTTCCCCAACCCTCTCCATTGTAATTTGCTCCGCTCGAGTAAATTCTAATACTAATCTTTATTTCAGATTCTCCCATAAGAAAGATTATTATTAACACAATTGTTGTTGGAATAACATCAATTCTGTTCATGGTCCTTTCGAAGCCTAAAAGTTATTTTGATTAAAATCTGATAAAAACGCAACATTTACACACCATACACTGAACTCTTTATAAAAACAACACACAAACAACAGCAGAACAATGAGGTAAATGACTTAATATAAGAACAAAACCAATCAGTAAAAAATAAACCACGGACAAACAATCATAAACGTAGCAATATTTAAAACTAAAATAAAAAACCATAGAAATAAAAACAGAAATAGATAAAGAGCTAAAAATCAGGTCAAATAAAGTTGAAAAGTGAACAAATTTATAAATGTTGTTTTAAAAAACAAAATCCAAAAAGTTAATAAAATCAATGTAAAAAAAAGCAAATTAAATTAAAAAAGAACAATTCTTTGCTTGCTTTTTACAATAAAAAACTCTGCATTTGCATTTTAATCCCTTACAATTTATATGCACTCAAATATTGGAAAGTGTTCTCTTTAATAAATACAGTCCACTTCAAAATTAAAATACATTGTTTAAATTGATACCTACACAGAGAAAAGAAATTCGTTATGAGAACCGAATTTGTTGCCAATCGAATTTTGTCGGTTGTGTGTATTATCTTGAATTCGGTTGTAGTAACTGAATAAATATAGCAGTCACAACTATTTTAAAAAATGATTCTTGTGTGATTATAAAATATTATTGTGAATTAAATAAAACAATAAAATATTTTAATGTTTATTTTTATTTTAAAATTAAATTATAGGAATACGATTACAAATTACATTTCATGTCTCGAGCCATCAATTTCAGCCTACTCTTTTCATCATCATGAATCTTCTCCTCCACATAGTTTTTTCAAATTTTCATCCCATACCGCACGTCTTGCTGTAGAAATCCATTAAACATTTAAGAGTTTTTTTTAATTTACAAATGTCTTTGTGAGGGTGTTTTTGGACTTACCATTTAACAATATTGGGGAACTTTTTACCACTAACAATATATCTTGTATTTTTATTCTAAAATATTGATTATTTTTTGTGTAATTTGTACAAATTCCTTTTTATTATGTCAAATATTTTTCGATTTTAGACTACATAATCGATTTTTATGATTCTAACTACCAAAATTTGGTTTTCAGTAATAATATGCTGAATAAGTTTAGTTGCATCTTCTATTTAATAGAATAGATTTTAGTAAACATACAAATCGGTTAGGTTAACTTCTTCAAGAGGTGTTACAACCAACATTTGGAGACAAATATCATTTGTTGGCTTTTAATGTAAAAAATGAATCAAAATGATTAATTATTGATATTAAAAATCAAATTATTATATTAGCAATTAAATTTTGAACATACCAATCGAATTTATACCTATCTGTTTTCTGTGTGTATAAAATATTATAATCTTAAATTAGAAAAAGAGAAGAAAAAAAAAACAACATATTAAAACTGAATGTTTTACTGACATCAAAATCCATTTTTTAATCAAATGCAACTTTACAAAGCAATCATTTTAAAATAAATCTCTTATTACCCATCTCAACTATACGTACATTTATACACTCGTAAGCAAAAAACAGAAAAAATATACATATATACAAAGTAAAAATACACCCAAAAATTTTTTGTCATAATAAAACACTCAAAAAATTTCGTTAGTTTAATTGTACAATAAATACACTCAAAAAATTATGACAATCACGAAATATTTCATATGAACTAAGAAAGGATAAGAAGAAGGAAAAATTTAAAAATTTTAGAAATCATTTATTAAAGCAAGGAAGAAAATTAAAATTTTCTTTTGAGAAAATACATGATCAATACTTTGGGTTAATATAAATTTATTATTTTTACTTTCTTACAACGTATTAAGTACTGAATTTTCCTAAGGGTTAATTTATCTTGGGTTGAGTTTTAATTCTTTTTTTCTCAAACTATACTATCTAAAAACACAAGAAAATTTTATTTGTCTAGTTTATATTCAATTTGAAGCTGGAATTTCTTTTCTAGTGTTATTAACATATAGCCCCCACCCTAAGAATGTAAACTAACATTCAGAATTCTTATTTAATTCTCTATATTCACAATAAATTAGAAATTGCCAATGCTGTTATCCTATAGCCCCTAATCAATGAATGTGGACAAACTTGAAACAATATACGATGGAAATTGTTTATTTGTCTAGTTTATATTCATTTTGAAGCTAAAATACCTTTTCTACTGCTATTATCGTAAAGCCCATATCCTACGAATATAAACTAACATTAATAATTCTTACTGAATTCACATTTGATTGGAAATTTCTCCTCTATACTCTATTAATCTATACCCCCAATCCAATTAATGGAATATAACTTAACGAATAATCTGCTCAAAGTTTAATATTCATGATTTGAATAAGTAATTCGTTGTTATTACTAAATAGCCACTGTCCAACGTATATACAAGTTTGAAATATCTTGCTCAATTATTTATATTCAGATTTTACTTATAAATCTCTTATTTATCAGAAGATTGGAAGCCGATTTTACACTTTTACTTATTGCAAAAAATATCGGAACCCTTATTCTTTGCCTCATAGAGCAAATTTAGTCTAAACCTAGGTTTATATCTATTGCTATTTTATAGCCTCTTTTCTATATTTACCCTTATAAATAGATAGCAAGCCTAGCCCTTTGCCTATTTCAATTAATATTTATCCATCTGCATACAAGATGACTTCAAAATCTCGCGATGAATCCAGTCCCTCTCTAAGAGAGCAGTTCGATTTTGATAGCTATCGCTTGCTCAATTTTTGCGAAAGATTTGAAAAGTCTCCAAGTGATAGTCTTAACGAGTCGCTTCTTGAGGTTAAACTTAAAGACTTGGAAACAAGATGGGGCAGAGTAGATGGCTCATATGAGGCAATAATGTTGTCAAAGGACAGAATTATAACACCTGAAGTAAAAAAGGAAATTACAGGGATATTTGAAGAATGCACCGACTCTTATTATCTCTGTTCTTCTCACATGCTCGAATTAATGAAAAGTTTTAGATTGGAGCCTGTTCATTGCCCCACAGGCCAATCAACTTCTCGATATTCCATGCAAAATCAAGTTCCGTTACAAGATTTCGTGCAAGATAGCTCAGATTGCATAAAGCTTCCTCCCTGCGACACTGAGGTGTTTAAAGGAAGCTATGAACAATGGCCTTCGTTTCGTGATATGTTCACAGCGGTGTATATTAATCACACGAAGCTCACGCCCGTTACAAAGTTATACCATTTGCGTAACAAAACGAGAGACGAAGCGGGAGATATCGTAAAAAGGTATCCTCTGTCGCACGAAAACTTAGATTTGGCATGGAATGCACTGAAAACTCGCTATGAAAATAAAAGAGTTCTTGTTGATAATCAAATAAAATTGCTTTTCGATATACCGGCGGCAACCAATGAAGATAGCGCATCTATCCGAAGAATTCAGTCATCTGTAAATGACTCGTTAGCAACACTCACAACGCTTGGTGTTCAAATGGACACGTGGGACCCTATCCTTATTCGATTAATCTCCACGAAGTTGCCAGAAGTTACTCTTTCACTTTGGGAACAGTCTCTTACGTCTCCCCGAGAGCTCCCAAAGTGGACTCAAATGTCTCAGTTTCTTATTGATAGGTATGAAGCGGTAGAACGTCTCACAAGCATTAAAACTTCAAAGGGTTGTTTTACACTAACAAAGCCTTCCCATTCCAATGTTCAAACGTACATTTCTCATGAAAACTTGAACTCAAACTCTTGTAAGCTATCTGGCCAAAATCACTCTTTAAGAGCATGTCCTAAATTCAGAGCCTTTAGCGTGCAACATAGAGTTGATTACGTTTTCAAAAACAAATTTTGCAATAACTACTTAGCCGCATCTCATATTAAGTCCAACTGTACAAGCAAAAACACATGTTTACATTGTAAGAGAACTCATCATACAATGTTACATATGAAACAGACTCATCAAAGCTCAACTCGCAGTTTGGACAATTCCCAGTTTAGAGAGAGATCAATCGAGTTAAAAAGTCTATGGCAAATGTGTCTCAAACAGTTGAAGATAAAAGTCAAGATGAGCTCCCATGTACCTCTAGGCAAATTCAAGCCAATTGCTCTACTAGTAATGAAAACGTTTTATTGCGCACCGCTATAACTCAAATTGAGCATAGAGGTGAACTTTTTACTGTTCGTGCTCTGATTGATCCCGGTTCCCAAAGAAAATTTTTAACAGAAAGAATTAGAACTCGTCTGCAACTACCCTACAAAACCTCACATTTCGAAATTGTAGGTATTGGAGGTCAAAAGCAGTACGCAAAAAAAGAATGTGAATTCATTTTATATGCTAAAAGATGTAATTTGCGTGTTCCTATTAAGGCTATTGAACTACCCAAAGTCACAAAACAGCTTCCTGCATTCAATCTCGAAATCCCATTCTCAACTGAACTCGCAAAATTAGATCTAGCTGATCCAACATTTAATAAAGCGTCCCAAATAGATCTCATTCTTGGGAATGATTGTGAACATTTTATCAATATTGATGGGATAAAGAAAAATATATGTGGTCAAACATCAGCGTACAATACAATTTTTGGTTGGGTTCTCAGTGGTCCTATAAAAACTCAATCTATTCAGACATTTACGACGTCTGTTTTCGTATCTGAAACTGTAGAGCTCAACCATATTTTAAAGCAGTTTTGGGAACAGGAAGAAATTCCTACTACTCGACCAAAGTCACATGAAGATGACTTTTGTGAGAAAATGTACACCCAAACCACTACACGTGATAATAGTGGCAGGTTCATTGTTAGACTTCCATTTAAGGCAGAATTTCCAGAGAAGGTCTTTCTCGGATCATCCCGTTTCACTGCCATAGCCCAATACTCAAGTATGGAAAGAAATTTATCGAAAAACCCTGATCTTAAAGCTCAATATAAGGAAGTTCTTAACGAATACCTTACCCTTGATCACATGAAAGAAACCTCATCAAATGAAATAATTTTCCATGGTAAATATAGCTCTTATTATTTACCACATCACGCAGTCGTTCGCCCAGACCATAAAACGACGAAGGTAAGAGTCGTTTTTAATGCCTCTAGGAAGTCAAAATCGAACTTCTCCCTTAATGAAGTTCTATACACGGGCGCCACTCTACAGAACGATTTAATGCTGATTATAAGCAATTGGAGAAAGTATCGGTATGTTTTTAGTGGCGATATCCAAAAAATGTATCGCCAAATATTAATACACCCTGCTGACAGGTCTTTCCAACGAATTTTGTTCCAGTCTCAAGAAGATGGCCCCATAAAAGATTACGAGTTAAGAACTGTAACCTTTGGCGTCAATTGTGCCCCTTATCTCGCGATTCGGACCCTTTTGCAACTTGCGACCGATTCCGAATCCATATTTCCCAAAGCAACTTCTATATTGCGCTTAGAAACGTATGTCGATGATGTACTTACTGGTGGTTATTCCATAGAAGAAACTCTATCTACTCAAAACCAACTCAGAAAAGCATTAAAATCAGCAGGGTTCCCGTTAAAAAAGATAACTGCAAATAATAAGCGATACCAAAACTCTTGGTATAAAGTGGAATGCACTCACTGACTCATTCACATATAATTTTTCTCCAATTGAACAATCTGGAAAGATCACAAAGCGTCGGATTCTCTCGTCTGTTGCAAAGCTATTTGATCCCGCTGGATGGCTAGTACCTATAGTCATTCGGGCAAAAATTCTCATGCAACAATTGTGGCTAGAAGGGTTAGACTGGGATGACGACATTTCTGCAGAATCTCTGCATAAATGGAACACGCTCGTGCAAGATCTCATGCACATTGAAACAATTTCTATCCCACGTTGGTTTCAGTACACTCCTTCGGATACAGTTCAAATTCATGGGTTCTCAGACGCATCGAAAGCAGCGTACTGTGCAACATTATATATAAGATGTCAAACTAATTCTCACAACACGTTTTAAAATTTGTTAGTTGCCAAAAGCAAAGTTGCTCCCATACAGACAGTTTGTCTCCCACGATTAGAGCTTAATGGCGCATTTCTTCTAGCAAAACTTGTTAAATATGTAGTACCCTCTCTAAAGCTTGATATAAGTCAAATAAATCTGTGGACAGATTCGTCTATAGTGTTAGGCTGGCTATCAAAGCCACCTTCTTCATGGGAAACCTATGTGGCGAATCGAACTGCTCAAATCCATAGTTTGTAGTCTAATGCAATATGGCGATATGAACCAACCCACGATAACCCAGCTGACCTAGGAACACGTGGCTGCAAACCTCAGGATCTTATAAATAGTCACCTCTGGTGGCATGGACCTTCATGGTTAAATAAAACCCCATCGGAATGGCCAAAACGAAATCCGCTCAATACGGTTGGAAATCAGGAAAATTTAATTCAGGCCCTACACACAGAAGTTCAAGAAACTGAAATTCTGACTAGATTCTCGTCATACAGCAGAGCCCTACGAGTTATATGCTATATCTTCCGATTTTTCAACAAATGTTTAAAAGACTCAAAACGGAATTTAAAACATATTTCTTGTGATAGCGTATCCCAAACCGAAATGACATTTGTTAATAAGCGCCTTATTTCTCTTGCTCTTCTATCATAATATTTTATTAAACGGAAACACTCTACCCAACAAATGCTCTTTAAAGAACTTAAACCCGTTTCTCGATTCAGATTTTGTTCTGCGTGCTAACGGCCGATTAGCTCAGTCATATTTACCATATGACGAACGCTTTCCCATGATATTACCCGGGAACTCACGATTCTGCCATTTATACCTTACTTTTTTGCACGAATTTCTAGCTCATGCCGAATGTAGCCAGATTTGTAGAATGGTGCAAGCAGAATTATACATTTTCAGACTTAAACCCAAAGTCAAAGCTTTAATACGCCACTGCAAGGTTTGTATTATTCACAAACAGCAATCGTGCTCGCAGATAATGGCGCCCTTACCCGCTGAGAGATGTAACTTGTCACCACCGTTCCACACAACTGGAATTGACTTTGCTGGACCGTTTGAGCTCAAGACTTCGTCCCTACGAAGATCAAGCACAATAAAAGGGTACGTTTGTGTATTTGTTTGTTTCAGCACTAAGGCAATACACTTAGAACCGTGTTCTGATTTAACGTCAAATGCGTTCCAAGCTGCATTTGCTCGCTTCGTTGGGAGGCGGGGGCTCCCCCATAGGGTAACAACTGATAATAGCAGAAACTTTCAGGGTGCCAGTCGGACGTTTGAACCAGAATTTTCTAAGTTCATTAAAACATTAGCACAGGACGTAGCTCAAAATTATTTAACCCATGGGTTTGAGTGGAAATTTATACCTCCGCATTCACCACATATGGGCGGCTTATGGGAAGCCGCAGTTAAGAGTTTTAAGTTTCATTTCAAAAGAGTAGCAGGACTCCAAAAATTTAACTTCGAGGAATTTTCTACTCTTTTAGCTCGAATAGAAGGTGTTCTTAATTCACGGCCAATCTCTGCACTGTCAGAAGACCCATCAGATTTGACAGCGCTCACTCCAGGATTTTTTTTTAAGAGGTGCTCCCATAATGGCCTTCCCTGAATTAGACTATCAAAACATGTCCCTAATTAACAGATGGGAAAAACTAAAGTCTATGCACCATCAATTTTCTATACGATGGAAAGAAGATTACCTCAAAACCCTACATAAACGCTATAAATGGAGAGACTCCACTCCTAATCTTCAGGTTGGGGATCTTGTGGTAATTAAAGATGATTTACTTCCACCTCAAGAGTGGCGATTAGGTCGAGTAGAAAAAACATATCCCGGTTCCGATGGTAAAGTACGTATCGCTGACGTACGCATTGCATCAGGACACATAACTCGCCCAATAGTCCAGCTGTGCCACCTTCCTTTTTAAAAAATTAACACTCCTTGCTCTAATTTGTATTATTCCATTTTCTTCTCATTTAATTAGCCTTGCGAATAATTTAGTTTTAATTTTCTCATTTTTCGTTTTATTTCATTTACACAGGATTTATACACTTAATTGCGCATAAAGTTACAATTACTAATAAAGTGCTTTTTCTTTAGATCAAATAGAAGACTTACCGCTACCCGTCCTAGTGAAATTTTTACCAAGCGTTTTAGGCGCCGTGATCCCGAAATTTATAAATGCGCCTTATGCAAAGCCTATCACGGCTTAAGGTTTTGCCGTAAATTTCTTAATATGACTGTGAAGAAGAGGGAAGAAGTGGTAAAGAGACATCGTGATTGCGAAAATTGTCTTGCTCGCAGCCATGATTTACGGGGATGTGCCTCTCTGGATACATGCAGGAAATGCGATAAGTATCATCATACCCTGTTGCACCCTTCTCCTCCGCGTGCGACAAGGTCAAAAGGAAAGTCTACAAAAAAGCCAACGACACAGAATCAACAAGAGGCAAACCGACAACAACCAACCCCAGCATTACCTGTGGCATCATCATCAACCACCAACATCATCGCTGAGGCCATTAAATCTTTGGCGCAAGTACTCTGCGCTACCGATAAGACGGCATCTGTTGCCTAACGGCAAGGCCGGCGGCATGTCCAAGCTAAGTTGGACATAAACTTTTTTTTAAAAGTAAATTACATTATTAAATTTTATTATTGAATAAGATAAACAATTGTAAGGTAGTTGAATCATAACCTAATTTAAAATGATACCTACCATTGTTTTTCTTATTAGTATTTGATACTTACCATTGTTAATATTTACTTATCTTAATACTTACCTATATTATACTTACTAACGTTGAATACTTACCCTAATTATACTTACCGATAATTTGATTATGTAA
The DNA here is from genome assembly GCA_916610165.2 of Gymnosoma rotundatum. Taxonomy (NCBI): domain Eukaryota; kingdom Metazoa; phylum Arthropoda; class Insecta; order Diptera; family Tachinidae; genus Gymnosoma; species Gymnosoma rotundatum. Next base: position 58,945,954 of record OU744339.1, read on the forward strand.
TTTATATTTACCCTTTGAATACTTACCCGAATTTACCTAATGTTAATAATAAGAAAAAAAAACCCTGTAAGGTTGCCCACACTGATATTGGAAAATCTCCAAATTTTCCAATGGTATCTTCGGTTTACATCTGCCGAAGCGTTTTCGCGCCTTGAGGTAACGATTTTTTTTAATTTTTTCAATACCAATTGAACAGTGCGAGCAACTAGACGTCCTTGCTATAAAATTAAATAATATAGAAATCATAATATAATAATAAGGTAATTATTGTTAATAAATCTATTATTGAAAAGAAATACTTCTAACTCTTTTATTTCTTTTCCCCAACCAATATGTATATATACCATTAAACAGAAAAAAAATATTTTTTATTTTTTGACTACCGCAAGGATTGAACCCAGGGCAGCTGGTTTATTAGTCAACGTGTTTACCACTTAGACTACGGTTCTTTTTAAATCATTTCTAAACATTTTTAGAATGAAAAATTATTTACAAATGTATGCGGACGTTTTCCAAATGCAGCATTTTCTGGAAAAAAAAATAAATTTTTTTATGATTTCAAATAAAAATTTCCTTGCGTTTTATTAAATTTTAAGAATCGAGAAAACTTAAAAAAATTCCCCCGAAATTAAAACTTATACGATTTATACGATTTTTGCTGAAGGTTATGTCCCAGGATACATGCAACACTGGGCCGAGGAAAAAGCAAAGCAGGTTCAATTTGATTTAAATAGGTCAACCCCTTTTGCGTTTGACAAACAATATAAATTGAATACCCCCAGCCAGAAATCTATTGCGAGTAGAAATCTAGAAATGATATGATGTGATATGATGTCACAAGGGACAAGTGAACCAACCAAAGTAACCTACTCAAAGAACCTACTCAAGACTTAGCTATGGGACAATCTGAAGAAGGCGGTGTAAATCCAGAAGTTTCTTTACAGTTCAGTGAGATGAAAACACAGATGGCAGATTTGACTGTTACTGTTTGATTATTACTTTTAATTATTTATACAACATTAGTAAATAACATTGGCCGACTTATATTAGCAAACAAGAAGGCTAAAAGTTATTAATGCAAATCGTTATCTGTTTATGTCTGAACCCTGGTTTATGTGTGGTTATCGAATTACATCATAGAGTGATTGACATCTCAGAGGCGCTGAAGTCGGTCTTACCCTTTTTATGCTTCTTTATGCTTGATTTATTGATCGTTGCACTTGCCATTTTCTTGCTTGTCAGTAATTTAACATTTGAAAAAATATATCAAGCAAAACCAATAAAGGTCAATCTTTTAATATAAATTAACAAAGTGATTTATCTAATTTTTTTTTTTTGTTTTCGCCAGCAAAGTGGTTGGTAAACAAATGAAAGTTACAGCTGGAAAACTATCTGTGGACTTCTCTAGGCTAAGACGTTTACATTTGGTCCAATCGAACCGGATTTTGGAATTTTTGAGGAGCGCAAAGTAATTTTTCAGATTTTTTATATATTTAATAGTTATATTTTTTTTACCCATTTCGTTCACTGATTTTTTGTTTTTATATTATTAATATTTATTAGTTTAAAATTTAAAGTTTAATTTATTAGTTTTATTTACTTATTGGTTTATGGGAAATTAACAACATTTATTTATTTACAATATTTGCTTGAATATTATATAATTATATTTATGTTATTTTGTTCAAATGTATACCATTTTTTATATTCATTCTTGCATGTGTTTGATTATATAAATTTTTTTAAATTAATGAAATTTTACTTTATTTTCGGCTTTTTGGTTCTTTTTAATTAATTTCTAAACATTTTTAGAAAGAAAAATTATTTAAATGTATGCGGATTTTTTCCAAAGAAAACAAGAAAAATTAAACGCTAGCAGAATGAAATGCAGCATTTTCTGGACTGCCACATCCTTCACCAGCATTCTTTGCATCTATCTACCTTATGTTATGTACATCGTAAACATCATATATTTAACCTACTAATCTTAATGTTAATTTGGTGAGACGAAGTTCACACACAACTTAAAGCTTTTTTCTTTGTCGTTCTCTTTGTAACTCGTCTTGTACATTTGTTGTTGCTTTTTTGTGCTAGCAATTTGATAGCCACGAATGCAACTTTTTATTTTTTAATTATTCATACTTGTTTGCTCACAACATTATAGACACTGTTTCAGTATCATATTGACTTTTATGAGTTAAGTATGAATGTAAATACGCGGTGCCTAGCGTTTGTTTTAATTTTTACCCGACCAGGATTCGAACCATTAATTTTATAAATTAATGAAATTTTACTTTATTTTCAGCTTTTTGGTTCTTTTTAATTAATTTCTAAACATTTTTAGAAGAAAAATTATTTACAAACGTATGCGGACGTTTTCCAAAGAAAACAAGAAAAATTAGACGCTAGCAGAATGAAATGCAGCATTTTCTGGACCGCCACATCCTTCATCAGCATTCTTTGCATCTATCTACCTTATGTTATGTAAACATCATCTATTTAACCAACTGATTTTAATGTTAATTTGGTGAGACGAAGTTCACACACAACTTAAAGCTTTTTTCTTTGTCGTTCTCTTTGTAACTTGTCTTGTACATTTTTTGTTGCTTTTTTGTGCTAGCAATTTGATAGCCACGAATGCAACTTTTTATTTTTTAATTATTCATACTTGTTTGCTCACAACATTATATACACTGTTTCAGTATCATATTGACTTTTATGAGTTAAGTATGAATGTAAATACGCGGTGCCTAGCGTTTGTTTTAATTTTTAATTTTTCCCCGACCAGGATTCAAACCATTGATTTTATAAATTAATGAAATTTTACTTTATTTTCGGCTTTTTGGTTCTTTTAATTAATTTTTAAACATTTTTAGAAAGAAAAATTATTTACAAACGTATGCGGACGTTTTCCAAAGAAAACAAGAAAAATTAGACGCTAGCAGAATGAAATGCAGCATTTTCTGGACCGCCACATCCTTCATCAGCATTCTTTGCATCTATCTACCTTATGTTATGTAAACATCATCTATTTAACCAACTGATTTTAATGTTAATTTGGTGAGACGAAGTTCACACACAACTTAAAGCTTTTTTCTTTGTCGTTCTCTTTGTAACTTGTCTTGTACATTTTTTGTTGCTTTTTCGTGCTAGCAATTTGATAGCCACGAATGCAACTTTTTATTTTTTAATTATTCATACTTGTTTGCTCACAACATTATATACACTGTTTCAGTATCATATTGACTTTTATGAGTTAAGTATGAATGTAAATACGCGGTGCCTAGCGTTTGTTTTAATTTTTAATTTTTCCCCGACCAGGATTCAAACCATTGATTTTATAAATTAATGAAATTTTACTTTATTTTCGGCTTTTTGGTTCTTTTAATTAATTTTTAAACATTTTTAGAAAGAAAAATTATTTACAAATGTATGCGGACGTTTTCCAAAGAAAACAAGAAAAATTAGACGCTAGCAGAATGAAGTGCAGCATTTTCTGGACCGCCACATCATTCATCAGCATTCTTTGCATCTATCTACCTTATGTTATGTACATCGTAAACATCATCTATTTAACCAACTAATCTTAATGTTAATTTGGTGAGACGAAGTTCACACACAACTTAAAGCTTTTTTCTTTGTTGTTCTCTTTGTAACTCGTCTTGTACATTTGTTGTTGCTTTTTTGCGCTAGCTATTTGATAGCCACGAATGCAACTTTTTATTTTTTAATTATTCATACTTTTTTGCTCAGAACATTATAGACACTGTTTCAGTATCATATTGACTTTTATGAGTTAAGTATGAATGTAAATACGAGTTCCTATGGTTTGTTTTAATTTTTAATTTTTCCCCGACCAGGATTCGAACCATTGATTTTATAAATTAATGAAATTTTACTTTATTTTCGGCTTTTTGGTTCTTTTAATTAATTTTTAAACATTTTTAGAAAGAAAAATTATTTACAAATGTATGCGGACGTTTTCCAAAGAAAACAAGAAAAATTAGACGCTAGCAGAATGAAATGCAGCATTTTCTGGACCGCCACATCCTTCACCAGCATTCTCTGCATCTATCTACCTTATGTTATGTACATCGTAAATATCATCTATTTAACCAACTAATCTTAATGTTAATTTGGTGAGACGAAGTTCACACACAACTTAAAGCTTTTTTCTTTGTCGTTCTCTTTGTAACTTGTCTTGTACATTTTTTGTTGCTTTTTTGTGCTAGCAATTTGATAGCCACGAATGCAACTTTTTATTTTTTAATTATTCATACTTGTTTGCTCACAACATTATATACACTGTTTCAGTATCATATTGACTTTTATGAGTTAAGTATGAATGTAAATACGCGGTGCCTAGCGTTTGTTTTAATTTTTAATTTTTCCCCGACCAGGATTCAAACCATTGATTTTATAAATTAATGAAATTTTACTTTATTTTCGGCTTTTTGGTTCTTTTAATTAATTTTTAAACATTTTTAGAAAGAAAAATTATTTACAAATGTATGCGTATGTTTTCCAAAGAAAACAAGAAAAATTAGACGCTAGCAGAATGAAATGCAGCATTTTTTAGAAAAAAAAATTTATGATTTGAAATAAAAATTTCCTTGAGTTTTATTAAATTTTTACAATCGAGAAAACTTAAAAAAATCCCCCCGAAATTAAAACTTATACGATTTATACGATTTTTGCTGAAGGTTATGTCCCAGGATACATGCAACACTATGCCGAGAAAAAAAGGAAAGCAGTTTTAATTTGATTTAAATAAGTCAACCCCTTTTGCGTTTGACAAACAATATAAATTGAATACCCCCAGCCAGAAATCTAGTGCGAATAGAAATCTAGAAATGATATGATGTGATATGATGGCACAAGGGACAAGTGAATCAAAGTAATCTACTCAAAGTAACTACTCAAGACTTAGCTATGGGACAATCTGAAGAAGGCGGTGTAAATCCAGAAGTTTCTTTACAGTTCAGTGAGATGAAAAGACAGATGGCAGATTTGACTGTTACTGTTTGATTATTACTTTTAATTATTTATACAACATTAGTAAATAACATTGGCCGACTTATATTAACAAATAAGAAGGTTTAAAGTTATTAATGCAAATCGTTATCTGTTTATGTCTGAACCCATATAGTTTTCCAACCCTGGTTTATGTGTGGTTCCCGAATTACATCAAAGAGTGATTGACATCTCAGAGGCGCTGAAGTCGGTCTTACCCTTTTTATGCTTCTTAATGCTTGCTTTGAATCGTTATTGTTCGTTGCACTTGCCGTTTTCTTGCTTGTCAGTAATTTAACATTTGAAAAAATATATCAAGCAAAACCAATAAAGGTCAATCTTTTAATATAAATTAACAAAGTGATTTATCAGATTTTTTTTTCGCCAGAAAAGTGGTTGGTAAACACCTGAATGGTACAGCAGGAAAACTATCCGTGGACTTCTCTAGGCTTAGACGTTTACATTTGGTCCAATCGAACCGGATTTTAGAATTTTTGAGGAGCGCAAAGTAATTTTTCTGTTCAGGAAATTCAGGTGAAATTATATCTTTAATTAAATTATAAAAAAAAGGTTTGCAAGAAAGATTCTGTTGTGTTAAATACAGTTTGCGATGTACTGATCGTTGTATAAAAAACTGTAATATCTTTGGTGACTATTACTTTAGTAAAGACACAAACCAATAGATAAATAAATTACAACCAAGTCGCTCAGCTGTTTTTTTATTCATTAACAACTCTGTCTAACTTTGCCATTTGTTTTTATTTAGTAAAATATAAAATTGTAAGATTAAAGTGTTTTGTTATAAATAAAAAAAAACTCTATTAAAGTGTAAATTTTAAGTGATAATTTAAAAAAACAACAGTGACATCAGAGGGCAAGCAATATCTGGAAGATAATTTGCAATGAAGGGAGCAAGCACTTGTAAAAATCTGGAATTATAGGACAAACATTTCATACATATGTAAGTTTTCTCCTTTTTATTAGTGATCGCCCGGAAAAAATTGCGGTTATAGTCCATACAATTGATTAAATAAACAAACTATTGCTTCCTTAATTATGTTTTAAGAAGTTGTTGTTATACTCAACGAGTAGAAGGTCATAACCAGTGTTTTATAACAAATCTAATCCCAAAAATTTTATGTATGAATGAACATCCATATGTGCTTACATTTTGCTAATAACAATTATTTTTCATCTTTTGCATTTTGATATTTACTTTTATACATAACTATGTACCTATTTGTGTATACGTACACTTATTAGAAAATCTTAAACAGCTTTTATTATATATATTACGTTGAGTATTTTTTGATCTCTTGATGAAGGGGAATCAGTAAACTTTATTAAAATAAAAGAAACTGAGATATGTAGTTATTTTTTTTTTTTTGTGGTAATAAATTCACATAAACTCTTCTTGAGATCACTTGATATTATCTGCTGCCAACTGCATTGTTTGAGAATTTTATTTGGCATAGCTTGAGGCAATTAATTTTAGTCTGTGTGAACTTGGGAATATATTTCTAAAACATATATTTTTTATTATTGTTGTATAGCGGATTTCTGTATTCTTGATTACAGAACACTTTTGGTGGTTGTTTGCACATTAGGGTAGTGCAGGATTTATTTTTAGATTAATGATAGATATTGTGTCAATATTAGAACTACGGTAAACAATTGCATTTTTTGGATTTGAATATTCAAATATTATTGTAATTTATTTCATTATTTTAACAGGAATATAGTTGTTTGTTTAATTTTTTCATATACCTAGTGTCGTGTAGAATACTTTAATTTCATTTGTCGTCTGGCTATTCGATAATTCTAATTTTATTACTTGCTCTGTTTTTGGTACTGTATTTTTCCTTTCTCGGGTACTTTAGGACTTTGATTTACATAAAGCTTTATACTGAAAAGTGCTAAGTTGTTGAAGCAGTATTTTTATTATTCAGATAAAATATATTTGACTTTTAATATGGTTAAGTCAAGTGGCTAAGGATTTGTTTAAAGAGTGCAGATTGGCATACATTACCTGCGGGGCTTTGATGGGCGAATTGTCGCAATCATTTGTTAGCAAGCCTTTCCTTTCTTCTACCAAATGTGTTGGTAATTCGATTGAGGCTTCGGTAGTTGGAGGTCATCATATTAGACTGCCGCCATGTACCACTGAGCCTTTTTATGGAGACTATCAGTCGTGGCCAGCGTTTAGGGACATGTTCGTGGCGGTCTATATTAAATGTAGCTCTTTGTCAGCGGTTAAAAAGCTATTTTATCTCAGACAGAACACCAGAGATAAGGCCTTATAGATTGTCAAAAAATCTCCCCTTGCCAATGAGGGCTTTGAGACGGCATAACCAAATTTGAAGGACCGTTAATAGAATAAACGGATTTTAGTTAATATCCAACTAAAATTTTTTTTTAATTTAGTGGAGGTTGAATCGGAATCAGCTGCTGAAATTAAACGGTTGCAAAGGTATATTAAAAACTGCATTTCAGCGCTTCATTTGCATGACATTGACATCGCAAACTGTTATTCGATTTTTATATTTCTTTGCTCCATTAAGGATGAGGCGGAAATCCCTAAATGGGAAAAAATGGATAAGATTCTCACCTCTCGTTTTCAAACGTTAGAAACAGTTTCGGGCATCCGAGCTAACCCAACAGAGTATACAGTAAGGCCTAGTTCTCTTAGTAAATTTAAGAAGACAATTCTCAGCCCCAATCTGAACATCGTTTAAACAGGAGCCATAATTCTACAAATAAGAAAGTTATCATGCAAGGATTGTAAGAAGGACTTGCCCTTGTTGTACAAAAGACCACTTGTTGAGAATTTGTCCAAAATTTTTAGGGTTAAATCCGGGTGAAAGGTTTGAGGTTGTAAAAAGACACAGCCTGTCTTAGTGAAGGTCACAGACTAAATGCATGCCAGAGCAATTTTAGTAGCGCTGTGTGCAAATTGAAGCATCACTCATTGTTGCATCGGGAAGTTGAACAAAGTAACCAGAGCGATTAACCATGCACTAGTCGAGCTATAACGCAGAGTAAGACCATTCAAAGATAATGAAAGATTCTGTCCGGCGAAATATTCTCATAGATTTAATGGCAAAAGAAACCATATTCGGATGGATTTAGACGGGTTCTCTCCCCGGGTGTAGGAAACAAGCAATGAAAATCTCGGTTTCTTTTTACACGGAAGTTGGCTTGGAAAAACAATTGGAAAAGTTTTGGCTTTTAGAAGAACCTCCACGAGCACCTCAAATAATGAGCGTATCTTGCGTGACTTGCCAGCTGATTTTTTGTTAAAGGGGAATTTTTTAGATACTGACGGCAACAGCACCACTAAAATGTTGGCTATTAGGTGAAATGCGAAAACCGATAAGTTTTATTTTACAACTTCTTGTATCCGTTCAAGGGAGAATTTTACAAAGCGTGAAGTTTTGTCCACAATCGTTAAGCTTTTTGACCCTGCCGGTTGGCTAGGCCCTATAATAATAGTAGCAAAAATGCTAATGCAGCAGATTTGGAGTGAGAAAACTGAATGGGATGAAATTTTATTCGGGTACGAATTTATGGGTTTTCGGACGCCTCTGAAAAGGCTTATGGCACTTGTGTTTATATTAGGCTTGAAGACGAGAAAGGTGGCACTGAATCTCATTTGCGGTTAGCAAAGTCTAGAGTTGCACCGTCAAAAACTATTTCCTTGCCGCGCTTAGAACTCTGTGGCGCATATCCGTTGGCTGAGGTAATCACTACTGTTGAAAACGATTTCGAACTCGGCGACAGCAGGAAGCCAATTCAATGATCGTCTTGACTTGGCTACAGAAGCCCCCCAATACATGGAAAACTTTCTTTGCTAATAGGGTGTCCAAAATTTTAGGGAAAATTGATTGAAATTCTTGGAGGCGCGTTTCTTCGACTGAAAATCCTGCCGATTTGTTGAGTATGGGTACCCGACCACAGGATCTAGTTAAAAATAAACTTTGGTGGCATGGACCCTCATGGCTTTGTTCGTCGTCAAGCCGTTGGGAACGCAACCCGCGTGTATTTTTATCATATTTCAACCCTTTTAATGACTTACTAGAACGTTTAAAACAGGAAGAACGTTTTGCTGGTTCAGAAGTTACTCCAGCAGAAATTCGGTCTATTAAGGAGAAAGTAATTGTTGTCTCTCAAAAAGCTTTCTTCGGAAAAGAGTACTTTACGTTGTCTAAAGATCAACCTATTATAGAAGGAAATTGGTTAATTTGTCTCCCTGTTTAGATAAAAAAGGAATCACTCGTGTAGGAGGTCGTTTAGCAGATGCTGCAAACTTAACGTATAATGAACGGTTTCCAATTTGCATTCATTGCCATTCTTTTTCTAGAATTTTTACATAGAATTACGTTACACGGCGGGAATCAGGTCATGCTTAGAGTCCTACGGACTGAATTTTTATTCCCCGTACAAAAAATCTAATTAAGACTGTTATAGGTCGTTGTTAAAGTTGTACCTTACAAAAAAAGGCAACGCAATCCCAGATTATGACGGCGCTTCCTACTTCTAGGACACCTATTTCTCGCCCTTTTACCAATACTGGTGTGGACTTTACCGGCCCCTTTAGTATTCGGAGCTATACTGGGCGAGCTGGTTTAATCAAGAAAGGTTATGTTTGTGTGTTTATGTATTTCCCACAAAAGTAATATATTTGGAACCGGTAAGCAGCTTATCGACTCCAGCCTTTTTGGCAGCATTTGAAAGGTTCATTTCCCGGCGTGGATATCCGAAATATATTCATTCTGATAATGGTACAAACTTTGTAGGTGCAGCAAAAATCTTAAGGTCAGAATTCCGAGCTTTCCTTCATAAGACTGGTCATTCAGTGAATGCAAAGTATGGACCCCAGGGCCTTCAATAGCATTTTAATTCTGCTGTTGTACCTCATATGGGAGGTTTATGGGAAGCAGGTGTTAAGAGTCTTAAACATCATTTTAAAAGGACTGCTTGTAATTTGAAGTACATTTTTGAGGAATTTTTCACAATGCTGGCACGTATTGAATCTTGTCTAAATTCTCGGCCGCTATGTCCCTTAACAGAGAGCTTAGATATTCTTGACATTTTATCGCCAGGGCATTTTCTAATTGGTGATACGTTGTTAGGTCCACCTGAGGTTGAAACTTTGAGGCTCCACTACCAATCATTGATCTATGGCAGAGAGTTAAAGCAACTAATCAGCGCTTGTGTGCCAGGTGGAAAGACGATTATTTAGAGGATCTTTACAAACGCCATAAATAGAAACTTTTAAGGAAGGATATGGCAATTGGTGACCTAGTTGTCATTCACATGGGTCGTGTGGTGGAGCTCCATATAAGTAGAGATGGTCACGTCAGAGTTGTAGAGTTAAAGACAGCGCGTGGCTTGGTTACTAGACCAGTTGTGAAGCTCGTAGTGCTTCCGACTTATTAGGTTTTAAATACTTATTTTCCAGGAACATAGTCTATCCCAGTAAATATGCTGACAATCGACGCAGCTCTAATCAGATGATTTGTCGCGTTTGTCTTAAGGATCATACACTTCGGTTTTAAAAAAAAATTTTACAAATTGGGTACGAGGAAAAACTGCGGCTTGTGTCTATATACCGGTACTGCGCGGGCTGTTTAAGTCATGACCATATCGTACTTGCGAAATTACCGGCAGATTTTAACGTTGTGGGGACATGCATCATACTCTGCTGCATAAAGACCTAGTTCGTCGGCCCGAAAAGTTCCTAAGCGTTTACATCACGGGCCTAGTTCATCCAAACGCCGTGCAAGAAAGGGACCTAGTTCGTCTGATAGTCCAGCCAGAGGGCCTCGTTCGTCCAATCGTCATGAGAATGAGAGGCCTAGTTCGTCTGAAGCTCTGGTTTTGAGTACTTTGAACAACCAAAACACCCGCCGCAGACGTAGAGCTAAGAATTGTAGGAAGGAGAACTGTAGAAGTTGCATCACTACCAACGTATTTTATAAGAGAGACAGTTTTGTTAAAGCCCACTGCTATTATAAGGCTGGAATCAAATGGGCGTTTTATAAGTGAACAAGCTGTAATTGATCCATGTTCCGAACGACCGATTATATCGGCAGAAGCGGTTCATTGAATTTTAGACCGCAAGGTGCGTGTTAGCAACAATGAGAGGTGTTGCCTTAAAATATCTGGTCACCTCGGTAGTAGTGCTGTGATTGAATGTTACGCTGAAGTAAGGGGAAAATACAATATAATTACGCCGGTCAAATCAATTGACAGCAGGATTCTGGACGATTTCTAGGACTGCAATTAGCGGATCCTTAATTTAATGTTTCTACTTCAGTTCACAAGCTTTTAGGTGGTGATGTGTGCAGCCGAATTATAAGGAGTGGCGTGTACGGAGGTTCTTTTAATAAACCGTTGGCACAATTTTCAATATTTGGATACATTATATCTGGATCGTGTTCCCTTTAAGATTTCAGTCAGTATACAACCTTAATATCGTATATTTTTGTACTTCGATAATATGCATAATGGAATGAATTTACTTTATTATTTTTATTTTTAGTTTCAATTTTGTTACATATGGCTGGTGTATTGTGGAATTTTGGAGGCATTCTTTGCAGCAGTCAGAGTTTTTTTTTTAATTATTATAGATTATACCACAAATAAATGGATTCTAAATATTTTGGTTTTAGACACTATTACTTTTTATACTTTAATTTCTTCTACTTGATAAAATAACTTTCTTAGCTAAGCATGGATCGGGTCCTTGATTGCTGTACAGCAAGGCGGCCGGGATGTTTATGTGTAAACCCATATAGTTTTCCATCCCTGGTTTATGTGTGGTGCCCGAATTACATCAAAGAGTGATTGACATCTCAGATCCGCTAACCCTTTTATGCTTCTTTATGCATGCTTTGGGTCGCTATTGTTCGTTGCAAAACTGTACAAGACGCACTTGCCATTTTCTTGCTTGTCAGTAATTTAACATTTGAAAAAATATATCAAGCAAAACCAAAAAAAAGGCAATCTTTAATTATAATTAACAAATTGATTTATCTGATTTTTCGCCAGCAACCACTTTGGTAGGTAAACACCTAAAAGTTACAGCAGGAAAATTATCTGGGGACTTCTCTAGACTAAGATGTTTACATTATCTAAATTCCAAAAGGCCGTGAGTGAACTTTTGAAGACTATGACTATAAAAAAGAGCATTTTTTTGCTTTAGTTTTCTAAGGTGGTGAAACACATTGATCGCAGTTCTTATAGTTTTATTTTATTTTTGGCTTCCTCAATAATAATTGTTTCACAAAAAGTTCTTGTTTCTATTTTAATTTAACGAGTGATTTTATTTAAAACTGCATTCCCAAAACTATAAGTTTTTATTAAAAATTTCCCAAGCAAGCTGACAAGTAAATTTTATGCAGATTTTGGGAATTTAATTAAAGTAGACAAAAAAAGTTACTCTAGGGTAATTTTGTTCAATGAAAGCATAGCAAAAATTAAGCAGGAAATATGAAAAAAAGAATATATCAAATGACTAAACACCGGCCCAAATAGAAGACCTTCAGTCTTCAATTTAGTGATGTCAGTGCAGTGAGTTAATTAACAAGAAATAATTTCTATTTGCAAATAGCGTGCAGATAAACGTATTAGAGTCAAATACATCAATAAAAAGCAACAAATGTATATTTTATGATTATTTTAAATATTCAAAGTGTAGCGCCAATTTATATATTTTTATAATGTCATTTGAGTACAAACTATTTGACTTATTTTATACATTTTTTTTTTAATATTTTGAATTATTCAGTTGGATAATAGTAGTAATCTACTGGAGTTTATAAATATAATTACAACTCATTTTGTTTGTTTTATGCTATGATCCTATTATATTTTTTCCTAACCTAGTTTAAGGTGTTTAGATTAAATTAAAACTTTGCTTTACTTTATTGTTTGGACAAAAATCTTTAGTTCATTTAAAATATTTGTGAGAAGTTTCCTAAGAAGCTAAGTAAGCTGTAGAGAAATGGCCATCGAGACGTGCTTCTGTAGCATAATATGATATAATTCTTTTAATCCCCACCAACATGAAAGATTTAATTATTTTAAAGGCATTCATTAAATAGCCAAAAGAGTATCATGTGTCACTAAAAAACTTATCAACGAAGGCCGGCAAACGCATGTGAATTGTTTTAAAACACTGCCGCCTTTACAGCTCTTGAAGTGACAATGATTTTATTGCTGTGTGTGTGTGGCATACTTAAAGATTACCATGTGAAGTAAATTTATTTATATTAATTTAGCCATGCATATTAGCCCTGTCGGACAATACGTAGCTGACTACAAAAATAGCAAACTTTAAGTTAACTTTTATGTACTAATTTTAAGCTAACTACTACGCAATGCAAAATTTTCGCTAACTAAAGTGTATGTTCTGGAAATTTTTTGTGTGTGGTTCGTGTTTGTTTTTGAATCAAAAATAATATACATATATAAATACGCATGTACAAAACAGTGAATTTTTATATAATTTTTTGAAAAGATTTCATTAAATTTTTTGGAAAAATTTTTTAAAATCATGAAATACTATTATATTATAATAATATATCATTATATTAAAATGATATATTTTTTTGTTAAATATAAAATAGTGAAGTTTAAAATAAATGTTACTTTTCATAAATTACAGAAATATATTTTACAAATTTTTAATTAAGTATTTTATTTTGAAAAACAAAGATGACAACTAACTAAATAATTTTTAGGTTACAGTTGGGTATAAAATTTAGTTTCCACCTAAAGTCTAAACTGCTAACGTTAACTTGACTGAAATTTAACTAACTTATAGTTTATTAAAAAAACTGACTTATAGCCAACATAAAAGTAGTAAGGTTACAGCTAGCTACAGAAAGTTAACTGAAGGCTAACTTTTGGAAAGTTAACATTAAGTTAGTTGCAAAGTAATGCAGAGTCGGAAAATTGACTACCGCATAGGACATTGCAATGTTTAAATAGTTATTTGATAACATTGAAAAGTAATCCAAGTATCAGTCAGCACTAGTTACAAAATAATTAGCTTAAAGCTAATTCAAAGTTAACTCAGTTTCCGACAGGGAGGTTACACCAAAATACTCGCCGCTGTGGGAAACAATAAATAATTTTAAGGAAAATCTAATAACATTTAATAAACTTTGGTGGCATGGACCCTCATGGCTTTGTTCGTCGTCAAGCCGTTGGGAACGCAACCCGCGTGTATTTTTATCATATTTCAACCCTTTTAATGACTTACTAGAACGTTTAAAACAGGAAAAACGTTTTGCTGGTTCAGAAGTTACTCCAGCAGAAATTCGGTCTATTAAGGAGAAAGTAATTGTTGTCTCTCAAAAAGCTTTCTTCGGAAAAGAGTACTTTACGTTGTCTAAAGATCAACCTATTATAGAAGGAAATTGGTTAATTTGTCTCCCTGTTTAGATAAAAAAGGAATCACTCGTGTAGGAGGTCGTTTAGCAGATGCTGCAAACTAAACGTATAATGAACGGTTTCCAATTTGCATTCATTGCCATTCTTTTTGTAGAATTTTTACATAGAATTACGTTACACGGCGGGAATCAGGTCATGCTTAGAGTCCTACGGACTGAATTTTTATTCCCCGTACAAAAAATCTAATTAAGACTGTTATAGGTCGTTGTTAAAGTTGTACCTTACAAAAAAAGGCAACGCAATCCCAGATTATGACGGCGCTTCCTACTTCTAGGACACCTATTTCTCGCCCTTTTACCAATACTGGTGTGGACTTTACCGGCCCCTTTAGTATTCGGAGCTATACTGGGCGAGCTGGTTTAATCAAGAAAGGTTATGTTTGTGTGTTTATGTATTTCCCACAAAAGTAATATATTTGGAACCGGTAAGCAGCTTATCGACTCCAGCCTTTTTGGCAGCATTTGAAAGGTTCATTTCCCGGCGTGGATATCCGAAATATATTCATTCTGATAATGGTACAAACTTTGTAGGTGCAGCAAAAATCTTAAGGTCAGAATTCCGAGCTTTCCTTCATAAGACTGGTCATTCAGTGAATGCAAAGTATGGACCCCAGGGCCTTCAATAGCATTTTAATTCTGCTGTTGTACCTCATATGGGAGGTTTATGGGAAGCAGGTGTTAAGAGTCAAACATCATTTTAAAAGGACTGCTTGTAATTTGAAGTACATTTTTGAGGAATTTTTCACAATGCTGGCACGTATTGAATCTTGTCTAAATTCTCGGCCCCTATGTCCCTTAACAGAGAGCTTAGATATTCTTGACATTTTATCGCCAGGGCATTTTCTAATTGGTGATACGTTGTTAGGTCCACCTGAGGTTGAAACTTTGAGGCTCCACTACCAATCATTGATCTATGGCAGAGAGTTAAAGCAACTAATCAGCGCTTGTGTGCCAGGTGGAAAGACGATTATTTAGAGGATCTTTACAAACGCCATAAATAGAAACTTTTAAGGAAGGATATGGCAATTGGTGACCTAGTTGTCATTCACATGGGTCGTGTGGTGGAGCTCCATATAAGTAGAGATGGTCACGTCAGAGTTGTAGAGTTAAAGACAGCGCGTGGCTTGGTTACTAGACCAGTTGTGAAGCTCGTAGTGCTTCCGACTTATTAGGTTTTAAATACTTATTTTCCAGGAACATAGTCTATCCCAGTAAATATGCTGACAATCGACGCAGCTCTAATCAGATGATTTGTCGCGTTTGTCTTAAGGATCATACACTTCGGTTTTAAAAAAAAAATTTACAAATTGGGTACGAGGAAAAACTGCGGCTTGTGTCTATATACCGGTACTGCGCGGGCTGTTTAAGTCATGACCATATCGTACTTGCGAAATTACCGGCAGATTTTAACGTTGTGGGGACATGCATCATACTCTGCTGCATAAAGAGGGTGTAAGACCTAGTTCGTCGGCCCGAAAAGTTCCTAAGCGTTTACATCACGGGCCTAGTTCATCCAAACGCCGTGCAAGAAAGGGACCTAGTTCGTCTGATAGTCCAGCCAGAGGGCCTCGTTCGTCCAATCGTCATGAGAATGAGAGGCCTAGTTCGTCTGAAGCTCTGGTTTTGAGTACTTTGAACAACCAAAACACCCGCCGCAGACGTAGAGCTAAGAATTGTAGGAAGGAGAACTGTAGAAGTTGCATCACTACCAACGTATTTTATAAGAGAGACAGTTTTGTTAAAGCCCACTGCTATTATAAGGCTGGAATCAAATGGGCGTTTTATAAGTGAACAAGCTGTAATTGATCCATGTTCCGAACGACCGATTATATCGGCAGAAGCGGTTCATTGAATTTTAGACCGCAAGGTGCGTGTTAGCAACACTGAGAGGTGTTGCCTTAAAATATCTGGTCACCACGGTAGTAGTGCTGTGATTGAATGTTACGCTGAAGTAAGGGGAAAATACAATATAATTACGCCGGTCAAATCAATTGACAGCAGGATTCTGGACGATTTCTAGGACTGCAATTAGCGGATCCTTAATTTAATGTTTCTACTTCAGTTCACAAGCTTTTAGGTGGTGATGTGTGCAGCCGAAGTATAAGGAGTGGCGTGTACGGAGGTTCTTTTAATAAACCGTTGGCACAATTTTCAATATTTGGATACATTATATCTGGATCGTGTTCCCTTTAAGATTTCAGTCAGTATACAACCTTAATATCGTATATTTTTGTACTTCGATAATATGCATAATGGAATGAATTTACTTTATTATTTTTATTTTTAGTTTCAATTTTGTTACATATGGCTGGTGTATTGTGGAATTTTGGAGGCATTCTTTGCAGCAGTCAGAGTTTTTTTTTTAATTATTATAGATTATACCACAAATAAATGGATTCTAAATATTTTGGTTTTAGACACTATTACTTTTTATACTTTAATTTCTTCTACTTGATAAAATAACTTTCTTAGCTAAGCATGGATCGGGTCCTTGATTGCTGTACAGCAAGGCGGCCGGGATGTTTATGTGTAAACCCATATAGTTTTCCATCCCTGGTTTATGTGTGGTGCCCGAATTACATCAAAGAGTGATTGACATCTCAGATCCGCTAACCCTTTTATGCTTCTTTATGCATGCTTTGGGTCGCTATTGTTCGTTGCAAAACTGTACAAGACGCACTTGCCATTTTCTTGCTTGTCAGTAATTTAACATTTGAAAAAATATATCAAGCAAAACCAAAAAAAAGGCAATCTTTAATTATAATTAACAAATTGATTTATCTGATTTTTGCCAGCAACCACTTTGGTAGGTAAACACCTAAAAGTTACAGCAGGAAAATTATCTGGGGACTTCTCTAGACTAAGATGTTTACATTATCTAAATTCCAAAAGGCCGTGAGTGAACTTTTGAAGACTATGACTATAAAAAAGAGCATTTTTTTGCTTTAGTTTTCTAAAGTGGTGAAACACATTGATCGCAGTTCTTATAGTTTTATTTTATTTTTGGCTTCCTCAATAATAATTGTTTCACAAAAAGTTCTTGTTTCTATTTTAATTTAACGAGTGATTTTATTTAAAACTGCATTCCCAAAACTATAAGTTTTTATTAAAAATTTCCCAAGCAAGCTGACAAGTAAATTTTATGCAGATTTTGGGAATTTAATTAAAGTAGACAAAAAAAGTTACTCTAGGGTAATTTTGTTCAATGAAAGCATAGCAAAAATTAAGCAGGAAATATGAAAAAAAGAATATATCAAATGACTAAACACCGGCCCAAATAGAAGACCTTCAGTCTTCAATTTAGTGATGTCAGTGCAGTGAGTTAATTAACAAGAAATAATTTCTATTTGCAAATAGCGTGCAGATAAACGTATTAGAGTCAAATACATCAATAAAAAGCAACAAATGTATATTTTATGATTATTTTAAATATTCAAAGTGTAGCGCCAATTTATATATTTTTATAATGTCATTTGAGTACAAACTATTTGACTTATTTTATACATTTTTTTTTTAATATTTTGAATTATTCAGTTGGATAATAGTAGTAATCTACTGGAGTTTATAAATATAATTACAACTCATTTTGTTTGTTTTATGCTATGATCCTATTATATTTTTTCCTAACTTAGTTTAAGGTGTTTAGATTAAATTAAAACTTTGCTTTACTTTATTGTTTGGACAAAAATCTTTAGTTCATTTAAAATATTTGTGAGAAGTTTCCTAAGAAGCTAAGTAAGCTGTAGAGAAATGGCCATCGAGACGTGCTTCTGTAGCATAATATGATATAATTCTTTTAATCCCCACCAACATGAAAGATTTAATTATTTTAAAGGCATTCATTAAATAGCCAAAAGAGTATCATGTGTCACTAAAAAACTTATCAACGAAGGCCGGCAAACGCATGTGAATTGTTTTAAAACACTGCCGCCTTTACAGCTCTTGAAGTGACAATGATTTTATTGCTGTGTGTGTGTGGCATACTTAAAGATTACCATGTGAAGTAAATTTATTTATATTAATTTAGCCATGCATATTAGCCCTGTCGGACAATACGTAGCTGACTACAAAAATAGCAAACTTTAAGTTAACTTTTATGTACTAATTTTAAGCTAACTACTACAATACAATGCAAAATTTTCGCTAACTAAAGTGTATGTTCTGGAAATTTTTTGTGTGTGGTTCGTGTTTGTTTTTGAATCAAAAATAATATACATATATAAATACGCATGTACAAAACAGTGAATTTTTATATAATTTTTTGAAAAGATTTCATTAAATTTTTTGGAAAAATTTTTTAAAATCATGAAATACTATTATATTATAATAATATATCATTATATTAAAATGATATATTTTTTTGTTAAATATAAAATAGTGAAGTTTAAAATAAATGTTACTTTTCATAAATTACAGAAATATATTTTACAAATTTTTAATTAAGTATTTTATTTTGAAAAACAAAGATGACAACTAACTAAATAATTTTTAGGTTACAGTTAGGTATAAAATTTAGTTTCCACCTAAAGTCTAAACTGCTAACGTTAACTTGACTGAAATTTAACTAACTTATAGTTTATTAAAAAAACTGACTTATAGCCAACATAAAAGTAGTAAGGTTACAGCTAGCTACAGAAAGTTAACTGAAGGCTAACTTTTGGAAATTTAACATTAAGTTAGTTGCAAAGTAATGCAGAGTCGGAAAATTGACTACCGCATAGGACATTGCAATGTTTAAATAGTTATTTGATAACATTGAAAAGTAATCCAAGTATCAGTCAGCACTAGTTACAAAATAATTAGCTTAAAGCTAATTCAAAGTTAACTCAGTTTCTGACAGGGAGGTTACACCAAAATACTCGCCGCTGTGGGAAACAATAAATAATTTTAAGGAAAATCTAATAACATTTAAATTCTTAAAAACATTTCCACAGTGTTAATGAAAAACCATGTGAAATTAAAATCTTGAATCTGCTCTAAATTCTAAAGCAAGACTTAAAGTAACTCCTGCTAACTTGCCTTTAATAAAGATTCAAAATGTATTTTAAAAACCAAAATAAATATTTAACTTTTTTTATTTATTGGTTTTACTTCACCATCTATGTAAATTAAAATATAAAAACAAATTTAGTACTACATGCATATAATTCTACATATAATGACATTTTTATCATCGGCCTTAAATGGGTTAAGCAATTTAAAAAAAAAATTTGTATTTCCCTAAATCGATATTTCAAAAATTTGAAAATTTTAGAAGCCCGTAACTAGGAAAATATGAGCGAGCTCCAATTTTTCACTTGACGTTTTTTTTTGGCTTATTTTTAAATTCTCTTCCGCCCCATATATTTATTTTTTGGATTAAAGATACCTCATTGCTCCAAATGATATGCGAAAATTAGAGGTAGGCATGGTGTTTTGCCCGCTGGCTCAAAGGACAGGACCGATCATGCTGATTTCCAATAGCACCTCTTTCTAAACTATGTCGAAAAATCAGTAAACATTTTTGCAAACAATAAATAAAAATATTAATTTTGTTTGTAGAAAAAAAATTTTCTTCCCGAAAATTGTAATTTTTTCTTCAATCACCTCCCCAGACTTCATTTATGCGCAGGATATGTAAAAAATTTTGCAAACTGCTGAAAATCTATCGTAATATAATAGTTGCTTATAAAAAGAATGAAAAACCGCGTGCAATTTTTTGTACAATCTAGAACAATTAAATATCTGTTAAAAACTAGCCCATATTTGAAAAATGATGACTGTAGGGTGCTTCACAAGAATTTTATAAAAAGACGTAAGATGGATTACCCAAGGCTTTATTTGAAAGGAAAAGTAAAAAATTTTATAAGTTTGCTAAAAAAAACGTTAAGAATCTTTTTAAAAAGCTGAAAGTACTTTTGAACAAAATTTCACGTTTTTAAACATTTTATGAATTTTCCAATTTAAAAAAAATATTATCGCTAACATAATAAAGTTAAAGAAATAAATTTTCTAAAAGTTATTTCTATAGTATTAGTTTTCTAAATCTCTTTTTAAAATAGTCATATCTTATATTTTAAAAAAAACTACAGGTGAAATACTGAAAAATGCCAAGCTAAAAACTTTATTTTTGTGTATTTATTTGGCCACTTACTTGTTTGTTGGTGTTTTTAGTTTTTTAACTTTCTGCTATTAGACCTGAATTTTTTCCTTATAAATAAAAATACCTTTTATTTACAATTTTTCCCGACGTTTCGTAGATATTTTGTCTACTTTTTCAAGGGATCGTCTATTTAAATAATAAAACAATTATTACAATAAATTTTACGCAATGAAAACAAATTACTTACAAAAATTGTGGGATTTTACATTTAAACAAAATTTTAAAACATATTAGTAAATATTTGGACTTTTAAATTTTCTTAAAATTTAATATCACAGTTTATTTTATATTATTGTTTAAAACCACTCTGTAGCTTGCGTTTATGTTGTCCGTATCTTCTTTCAGGTTCATTGTTTTATGTATATTCTGTTGTATACGTAAGCTCTCGATTGTGAAACGCTTTCTTTCAATGTTTTCTATGTCCAGTATTTTAACATTATCAATATCAGCTGTGTGTCCAGTTTGTAGTATGTGTTGTGCGAGTGCTGTTGTTTCTTTTTTCTTTGTTATGTCGATTTTATGTTCTCCCATTCTTGTCTCTAAACTTCTTTTTGTTGTACCAATGTATACAAGTTCGCAGTTTTCATTATTTCCACCCTTACATTGGATTTCGTAGACAACATTGCTTTTTTGTTTTTTATCAACTGGTGTTTTTGTTTTTGAAAAAATTGCATTGATTGTTTGGTTTGGCTTGTAGGCGAAGCATGCGTTTGTTAATTTGATTATGTTTGTTATTGTTTTATTATCGATGAGTTTAGGTATAAAAGGTACCTGTAAAACTTCTTGTCCTGTTTCAAAACCGTTTCACTTTCAACTTTAGCGTTTCTTTTTTTAGATCTAAGTTCTTTGCTTATGTTGTCAACTAGTAAATTAATGGTGGTATTGGGAAAACTATTTTTCTTCAGTATATTTTTTATTACTTCTATATTTTTATTGTGAAATTGTTCGTCACTAATATTTAGTACTCGTCTTATAAAACTTTTCGCTGTGTTAACGATTTGGCTTTTCGGTTGGGTGGCGTAGAAATTCATAATTCTGCCCGAAGATATTTCCTTAGCATACCAATTAAATATAATCTGGTTGTCGGTTCTAATGTATCTAAATATGCGATTTTGTTGTTATTTTCTATTTCCATGGTGAACTTGATTTTTGGGTGATAGTCGTTTAGAGTCGATAGAATAATATCTTTGTCGTTGTTTTTGATAATTGCCAGTATATCGTCAACATATTTAACAATGTATTTCACATTGATTCGATTATTGTCTAATTTAGCCAAGACGTTGTCAAGTAAGGTATCTAGTATTATGTCTGCTATTGTCGGAGAGAGAGGATTCCCCATAGGCATACCATATATTTGGTTATATACTTTATCTCCATATATAAAATAATTGTTATCATTGAGACAAAATTTCAATATATGTAAAAATTTTGCACGAGTAATTTTGGTTAAATTTTCAATATTATTCCATTTATTCATTATATTTTTAATTGCCATATGAGTAGGAATATTCGTAAAAAGAGATATAACATCAAAAGATACTAAAACTTCACCTTCATCTAGTTTAATATTTTTAAGCTGACTTTTAAGTTGTAACGAGTTCTTTATATATTTTATATATTTTAAATTTAAAAGTTGAATTTCTCTAAAAGTATTAATGATACCATGCAAATTCCGGGCACGTTTTTTTAATTATTTTTCTATGTAAATTACTAAAAATAAGAAAATTTTGAAATCGGTTCACTTTTGATAAAGTTATAAGCAATGAAACATTTTTGAAATTCGAGGTTGCCTACTTTGACGCCCTGTTGTACTAGGTTGTACTGAAGCAGGGTGTATTCAAATGCAGTAGACGAAAATTTTATGAAGAAGTTCCAGACTTTAATTCCATTTTTTGTATTTCACACAACTGTGCGACGCTAAATAGAATAAGGGCGAATGTTTATTTGACCCTTATAATTTTAAATTTTATACAGTTCGTAATTGATTAATATTATGCCGCACTTTTGGATAACATCTTTAAAAACAACTAAATCCAAATATTTTTTTCCTATTTCCGGTATGGAGAAATATTAAAATAATAAAAAATAAAAAAGGCACATAAGTTCCAAAGTACAGGTGCGCGTTTTGGGTACTATAGACACCTGAAAGTGTATTTTATAAGTAAAAAGTAGGTTTAAATTAAAAACTACCTGAATTTTGTACCGTGTCGTCTACACTGTCTAAGTAAATGCATGTCTGTGTAAACACAGGCGAAAGATAAATACAACTCGGGGACAAAACAGTACACAAGGATGCCACATCAATAAATTCATAAAATCAGTACCATATTCGCCTGGAAAAATACCTTTTGAGACAACCATGTATAATGAAGTTGGTGTTTGCTACGCATGCGTAGAGCAAAATGGCCTACTTCCGCCTTTTTCAATTTGGACGTCCGACAGAGAAGTTGAGGCGAACGAAAGAAATCCACGAAAATCAAGAAATAAACTTAAATAACCACAAAAGCTTCTGGCACCGTGTTCAAATAATCCCAATCAAAATTACGATTACCGCGGCAGTGTTAGCGACTGAAAGTAAAGGAAATTCCAGGCAGCCGCCTACAAAACGTTCGTCGTCATCTTCTCTAGTTACAAAACGTTCCAGTTAATGCCGGAGTCACGGTAAATGGTGTGGCTGGCGATAAAGTACCCAATGGCGAAAGTGTGGCACATTAAACAACTTCTCAAGATATTGCCAAATAGAAGTCCAATAGTCTAAAAAGAACGGCATGACGAGAAAAACGAAACCTAAAAGTGATTTAGAAGTTAATCTACAATCAACTAACCGAAGACTTTCTGCCAAGGCTTACAAAGGCCATAGACACACCAAAAATTACAACAACTAGAGCTACAACAAACACCACATCAATAGAAAGTCAACAACAAAAAAAAAATATTAAAACATCAAAAATTACAATAACCTGCCTCGAAACATCAACGTAGCGACAGCAATACTAATATTGCCTATACTGAACACAAAAACTACAACGATACAAAAACTACAACAACCAAAGAGCCAACAACAACAATAGAAATATCAAAACTACATATTACAACGATAGAAAAGCTACAATAAACAAATTTACCACAACAACCAGAGATGCAACAACCAATTACACCAATAGAGAGAATACAACAAAGAGTGTTAAAACCAAAAACTACAACAACTAAAACGATAGCACCAAAACAACAACCGTAGATACAGCAACAACTACAACTATGGAGAGGATACCACTACAACAGGCATTTCACCAAACAACACAGCCACAACAATAATAGAAATTCTGAGGTCGGTAAGCTTAAAATATCAGTAGCAGTTTAGTTTATCCTAGCATATATACACCGGTAGAAATAAGATCTAGTAGTAACGTTAGTTTTCGAATACGCGTTGCGAGCTCCTTTTTTTCAAAATCCAAGTTTCCGTATAATCGTTTTTTTGAGTTTTTTTGTAAGTTTTTTTGCCTTAGAAAAAAAAACTAACGTTCGCATTTGACCAAGTATGTTTTGGGCATACACCGCCAACGTGAGTCTGTTGAGGATGCAATAAGCTTTTTGGCCTGGAGAGGATCTAAGCCAGGGAGACTATTGCGGATCCAACAAGGTAGCCGCGGCAACCCCTTTGAAGTAAGTTCGCTCGATTTGGAGCATTACAAGAAAAATAAATAAAAATAAAAAAATAAAAAAAAAGTTTTAAATTAAAAGGTATTTCAAACTTACATGGTTTTGTTTTCTCACTTTAACTGTCAGTATTATCCAATTCATGAAGCAAAACATATCACGTTTGTATATTAAATTATTGAAAAGAATAATCAAATTTCGAAATGTAAAGTAAAAACTTAACGCGTATTTCAAAACCTTAAAGACCTGTGTTTTTTTAAATTAAGTGTTTAAAACAATTAGATAAAATACAAATAAATTACCTAAGTTAATGTTATATTCAAACTGAAGTGTGTATTCTTGAAGAATATTATTTTTCAATATAGCAATAGTTTGTATTATATAACTGTCATAAATAACATAAGCCTTTTTCTATACTAATATAAAAACGGTTCGAACCTAAAAAGTATAAGCCACGAGGCATAAGATAATTTGTGAAATAAATATAAGTTTTTTTTATCAAATTATAAATGAATTTAAAAGAAACAAACACGGTAATGTTTTAGTTAACCAATAGGGCTATAAAGGTAGGTATCGAGTGGTGAAGTCGATAAAGGGGCAGTATAAAGAAATATTTATACTATACTGCCATGGTTAGGGGTGGGATAAGGGGATAACATCTATCCTCACTGGGAAAATCGCTATTTTTTCTTTTATCGCTGGCACAACATGATAATACCTGTCGATCAAATAAACTTTTTGTCACTGCAACGTACCACCGCCCAAGCCCGACGAGCCTTAGCCGTGCACAAGCTACAAGTTGTCAGCGATGCTGTGACAAAAGGGTGAAATCAAATGTGGTCAGAATCGGTTCGCTGATTTGAAACGTGACAATTTGCTTTTAAGTGATTTAGTAGCTACTTTATCACTTTAGTGGTTACTTTTTTTTTAATAAATAATAATAAATAAATAAATAGCAGCCGACCAAAGATGGATAAACTATTTAACTGTATTTTTATACAAATTATGGGCAAACATTTTCTTTATTTGACATGTCACCCAGATAAAGCCGGCTGAACTTGAAATATACTTTATTTTGGCCTATAGTATCAAAAAAGTTAATAACAAGTTTTAAAATTAAAGTAGTTTCTAAGATAAACCGACTTTAGTGTGATTCTATGGTTAGGGAACAACATTTTTCTTTTAAAACTGACATAGTCCTTAATAAATTAGAAAAGAAAATTTCTTAATTTTTATATTTTCCTCAAACTACTTAACGTATTGAAATTTTCTGAAGTATTGGAATGTTATATAAGCTCTAACCAGATATTTCACGATCTGATTGATGATTAAAAAGCAATAGTAGAACACAAAATTCTGGCGAAATGTCATTGTTATTCATACCAGATTTTTTATCTTGGAGTTCGTATTAGGTTTACCGATAATAATAAGATTGGGATTTCTTTTTTCTTAATAAATTATAAAAGGCTCTCGCTAATACATATGGGTAATATTTGCTTCTGATTCTAACCAAAGCTGGGGCCAAATTAATATTATCTTTTTATCTGGCATTGCAGAGAAAGAAAAATTATAAACAAAATGTTCATATGTGCAAAATAGATGTTTGTTGTGGTTAGAGCGGAGACGAACATTATGTTGATTTCTGTTAAGGGAAAACGTCAGTATTCTTTATAAAATTGACATTATTCTTTGTTTTTGAGGTGAAAGCTTCTTCAGCTTGCATCTCTCATTAGCGCTGCCTCACAATCACTCCACAGCAGAAACTTCTCGTAATCAAACATTTCCTCTCGTTTTAATGTAGAGATTGTATATATTCTTGTCATTACCAAGTGGATAACTACTACATAAGGAATTACTGACTCATTATCGATTAACAAAAAAGAGCCGTATACAGTCGAAACCGTATCAATTGTGCTCCCCCAATGCTGACATAGAAACAATTTTGATATTTTATCGAATTGTTTTTTCACACTTCGCAAAGCCACAGAAGTATACTTTAAGTGGAAAAGCTCAAATTTTCATATCAGTCCTTTCATTGTTTGAAGGATCTAAAATATCAATCTATGACTGTATGTGTAAGCATCTCCGTTATACGAATTTTTAAATTTCAAGCGACGTTGCCAATTATTTTGATTGAGAGAAATAGATTTCCCTTTAATGGAGCGCATTATTCGTGAAACGAATCTTTTATGCTTCTTTCAACAAGCCATTGTAGAAGAGGGTTATTTAGTTTTGGTTTAAATTAGAGAAAACCAAGTTTTAATTTGTAATAAATTTTCTTAGAGAATCACTAAAACATTGACGCGTTTGCTTAAATGACAAGTAACTTAGTTAATTTTCCGAGATCGACTTATCGTTTGAATGCAAATAAATGAACCCCTTAACAAGTACAGAAAACATTCATATAATAATTTAACAGACCTTTTTTTGTTTCCATTCAATGTGCACCGATAGGTTATTTAATTTTGAACAGCGCACATAGGGGTGTTTTGCCGGACATTAAGCCAAAAATTAAATTTAAGAAATGTAGAAATTTAAGTACGCAACTTGACAGACTACAAAATTTTGCTTCGTATAGTGAAGGCTATGGGTTTAGACTTGTCGTTAAGAAAAATCAAAGAAGTTGAGTTAATTTCGCATGTTTTAAATAACTTTTTATGGTTTAAGAGCAAAATATTTTCTTTTGGCTAAACGAATAAGCTTAATTTTTGGAAAAATTTTAATTTTAAGTTTTAATGATAACAAATTTCGTTTGAAATTAAAGAATCTAATTTTTTTCATTTACTATTTTGTAAAAAAGATATCTAAAAGTTTTAAGGAGAGAAGGCAGCCGCGAACATAAAAATGATTTTTATCTCTACAAAATTTAAATCTGTGAAAAAAATATTGCGCATTTTTTCGCAATTTTTTTCAGCAAATTTTACTTTTTTCTCTTTTTGCTCATCTTGCATGCGAGTAGGAAACATTTTAGTCAGTCATAAAATGTTTTGGTTTTTCATAATTATATATAGATGCTTGCGTAATTGTACTCCAAGTATATTAATAACATTTTTAAAAGAAATTGAATGTGAAGAAAGTAAGATTTACAAGTGAATTAGAGCTGATAGTGGATGTGCTGAAAACTTTACTTCAAAGCACCAACGATGGTAACACGAGCATAGAAGGCTATTTAGATGAGATGAGGTCTTTAAAAAACAGAAGAAGAAAAAAATGGGGAAATTAATAGAGTTTTTTAAGGATAAAAAATAAAAACTTAAAACGTAAGAAAAAACTTAAATTTTGTTTTAAAAGATGTAGTTATTTATATTTTGTTGTGTATTTTCTTGTTTTGTGTAAATGTGCAACTGGCAAATAACGATCAAATGGTGTGTAAAAGTTGGTGAATATATACTCAGATATTTGGGTTGAAGAGCGATTAGCTGCAAAACTAAGACCCAGAATGCAAACTATGTATGCTTAAAGGCGGTAAAGGACGAAAAACTTTCCACCATATTGTAGCCAGGTGTTTATGGAATTCTATTAATACTAGTATTTTTTATATACCCCTTTTTATATACCCCGAGAAGGAGCACAATCATAAAAATTGAATGGAGAATGAATAGGCAAAAGTTTACGAAAAACGCGTTTGTGAAAAAGGCAAAAAAAACAAAGTTTTATACTAAAAAAATAAAATCTAATAAAAAAATTATTATTAGAAGCTTAAGTTAATGTTAATTAAAAAAATGTTCAGATCATGTAAGAATTTAAAAGTCGAACAGACTCAAAATTTAAGCTACTACACCTAAAATTATATCTTAATCCAACATCGAGGTCGCAATCTTTTTTATCGATAAGAACTCTCCAAAAAAATTACGCTGTTATCCCTAAAGTAACTTAATTTTTTAATCACTATTAATGGATCAATTATTCATAAATCAATGATAATTTTTTATTAAAAGTTCATTAAATTTTAATATCACCCCAATAAAATATTATTAATTATTATAATAAAAAATATCTATAAAATTTTAATAATTTAAATATAAAGATTTATAGGGTCTTCTCGTCTTTTAAATAAATTTTAGCTTTTTTACTAAAAAATAAAATTTTAACAAAAATTTTTATGAAACAGTTAATATTTCGTACAACCATTCATACCAGCCTTCAAATAAAAAATGTGTATAAATAAGTGAACATTGAAATGATGTTTTTGGACAAATTTAAAAAGGGAAAAGGCATGAAGGTAAGCTTAAGAAGGAAGAGTGCGAGAGGATATGGATTCACAAATTAAATTTTGGTAGGTGGAGCATATTTGTGACAAGGTTGGCACGGCGAATAAAGGCATTACATGTGCCATATGTATGCTGTTTGGGTGAGGGTTTTTGTGTTGAGTGTAAAACACCTAAACACTGCAAAGCAACAAGGTCAGAAATCTTATTATAGTGTGGAACTGCAGCAAATTACATGAGAAGTCAGCTATTCATGTGACAATAGAATAATAGTTTTAAATAGCCTAACGAATGAGTTGCTAACCTATGAGTAAAGTTATAGCTTTCTTAGTAGCCCTTGTGTAAAAAGGAATCTTATTGAGGTAGTACTTGGAGGCTGGAATTTTATATATGGGAACGCAAGGTGTTCGATCAATTCATGCGGAAGAGACAACAGTATCTTAGAAAACTTTATATAAAAGTAAAAGGCTAATTGTATATTGTCATTTTCTGTTTTGTAAGTAAGTTTCGATTAGTTTCAGCTTACACGTAAATAAGTGTTGTAATGAGTAGTCCCTGATAGCCGCCTGTATAATAGATTTGAGTTAAAAGGGTCTGCAATATCAGGGTTAATCATTATATACTTTTCATTATCTCATCATTGAGCAGGAAGATTGAATGTATGAGGGGTTACACTTAAATAAATAATGCAAATAGCATTATTATTTTATTTCTCCGAAAACCTCCATATCTGCATGCCAAACTCGTTTAAAAAATAAAATAATACACATATTGGAGAAAAGGAAGCAAATATTGTTCTTTTTTTATTTTGTAAATAATGTAGTAGGAGGATATTTGTGTAAAAATTGAGTATTATTATTTTTTTGAAGTAAATTTAAAAATTTATTCATATAATTTTATATTTTTATTTATAATTCTTTTTATTATTTTATTGTTTTCTTAAATTTTCTTTCTTTTATTCAGATTTTTTTATATATTTAATAGTTTTATTTATTTTACCCATTTCGTTCACTGATTTTTTGTTTTGATATTATAAATATTTATTAGCTTAAAGATTAAAGTTTAATTTATTAGTTTTATTTACTTATTGGTTTATGGGATATTAACAACATTTATTTATTTACAATATTTGCTTGATTATTATATAATTATATTTATGTTATGTTGTTCAAATGTATACCATTTTTTTATATTCATTCTTGCATGTGTTTGATTATATACATTTTTTTATGTTTTGAAATTTATATTTTCCTGCGTTTTATAAAATTTTTAGAATCGAGAAAACTTAAAAAAATCCCCCCGAAATTAAAATTCATACGATTTATATGATTTTTGCTCAAGGTTATGTCCTAGGATACATGCAACACGAGGCCGAGAAAAAAAGAAAGGCAGGTTCAATTTGATTTAAATAGGTCAACCCCTTTTGCGTTTGACAAACAATATGAATTGAATACCCCCAGATGTCAAAAGCAAAGGTGATTATAACTTTTGACACTTGAAGAAGGAAAATCGCAATAGTTACCTGGCCTATTAAGGCCACCTGTTGTTTTTGCTAGTAAAATTACTAAACGGGCCTAATGAATTGGCCTTAAACACAACTTACTTAATATGTCTTTATGCAGATATATTTTGAATTGAATAATATTTAGTTTGCTTTAAATAATATAAAGCTAGGTATAAAAATATTTATGTTAGTATAAACATAGTGATTTCTATTTTACAAAATAATGTCTTCTCGTTAAAATTGCCCATGTGTGAAATGTTTTTCTAACCCTGTAATAATTCTATTCGTTATTTGCTTGACATAAAACAGAAGTTTTAAAATAGAAGGCGTCATCTTCTGTTTAATATCTGAAAGATAAGTTTGTTCTTAAACATATAAAAAAACTTAAGACAACATTGTGTCAAAATTTTGAAACAAACATAAAAAAAATAATTTTAAAAAGTAAAAAAAAAGTTTTATAAAAACAAAAAATAAAATTTGAGGTTTAGCTGCATAAGCAGGAGAAAGAAACCAACTGGTACAAATTTATTTAAAGTACCAAATGAAGTTTAATCATGTGTTTTTGAAATCAACGTGAAGCTCTGTAACATTTTAGCCACTGGAACTTAAAAATATTCTTAAATTAAAATCCTCAAAAAATAAAACAAATAAGGCATACAATAACTAACGAAATTTAAATATTGCTCGGAAGCATTTCAGTGAAAGTAAAAATATTATTCAAAATAAAGTTCCAAAAATATTAGACGCTAAGTGTAGAAATAGAGTTGCAGGCAGAAACGCAGCAATAGCAAACATGAAGATACACTTGCACTATGGCGAAATAATTCAGGTGAACGCATGGGCGAAAAAGCTCATCAGCTGTATACGTTGCAGTTGTCAAAAAAATTTCAAAAATAAATTATAGCTATGTTAAAAAATTTTTCAAAATTTAATTTGTTTTGATTGTTAATAAAAAAAAAATAATTATTGAAATTTCTAGAGAAAACTAGTACATTATTTGCAAATCCTGATGTATATAAATTAAATATGCGTAAAGAGATACTGGCATTATTGTTAACACGCTTAAAATGTCTTGCTTGTTTTCTTGTGGACTCTGCAGGCACTGTTGGTGGCGGTGATGTGACAAAGTAAAGCTTTTTATTGGGAGATAAATTGTGTGATAGCTTCAAGGTCGCTTTTTCAGACTAACCTGTTGAACGTAAAAAAAAACGTCATTTAGAGAGTTTACAATTTCGCTCCAATAACAATCAGATCCAAAACATTGTTTTGATACTGAGTTTCGGCAAATTTCCTAATCGTTGTGGTAATCAAATTTAAGACTTTATGCTTGCTAGTTGAGAAACTACCGGTGATGAACTTGTTGCGGTAAACGATAAAAGATGGAGATTTTTCTGTTAATGTTCAAATGGTCAACGAACGAGGATGAAACGATACATGTGATTTCGGCAAACTAGTGGCACTATATAATTTTGGTCACACTTTGCCTGGATTTTCTTTTTTATATAACTTAATTCTAATTCTTCCTTTAGTTTTTTTTATTTAATGTGTGCAGTCTGGTTTCCCTTTTTATATAAAACAACAGAGTTACTACTATGCAAGTAGGCTTGCCAGTTCCGAAAAGCCTGAAACCTGAAAAACGTAAAATTCGCGCCTGGATTTGAGAAAAAAAACTAAACCTTTTTAAATGCACTTGTTGTTCCAAAAAGTGAAATTTTATTAAAAATTTTGAAAAGAACACGTTAACATAATTTAATGCAATCTTACGTCAAATTAAGTACATATTTATACATAGGTACATAGTATATGTCTTTTGCCACATATATTTTACATTTTTATTTACAGAATTTACTAACTCTGTTGCTTTATTAATATGCAAAAAAAAATTTGAAAATTTTTGCAACTTTCATCAAAGTTTAATCTTATTAACATTTCAGCCTTTATTAAGTCAAAAGACATTCTATGTCTATCCTGAGAGTATAAATTATTTAAAATACTAAAGGTCCTTTTGCAAAAAGCATTGCCTATTGGAATCGAAAGAACGAATGAGACCAATTTATACAGATTTTGTTATTTTATTTTTATCACATTTTTGAAAAAGGCGTGACCATATCTTGTCGATTGGAATATTTTTCGGCAAATTATCAAATATCCCTCGGAGGCAGCAGAAGTAAAATGGTACTAATTGGAGTTAGAAAAAGTTAAAATCTAAAATCTAATTTGCAAATATAGTTGTAATTTCATTGTATTTAGAATGTAATTTTTCTGTAAAAAATATTAATTTTATTATAAAAGAATATAAAATATGAAAAAACTGGATTAATTGCATTTTTCCTGGAAACTAGACCAGACTAAAAAAACTGGAAAATTTAGGCGAATTCAGGCCATCTGGCAAGCCTATATGCAAGGCATATTTATTTTACTAGGTAGGGTGAGTTCCAAAACGTCATTTGCAATGCAACTTAACAAAGTCATGTTACGCATCCCTAAATGTATAATAAAAGTTATTGATACGCAAACAAAAGCAAACTGTGTATCACTAATTTTGTTACTGCTTTGTTGATATTTTGTGCAAAATAAATTACAAACACATCAATCATGGTGGAAGAAAAGTAAGAAAATTTTCCTTTAAATTTAATGGCTATTTAAACAGAATTTATTTATATCTTCTGGGACAAAAAGTGGACTTTTGAGTGCAAGCAGCTATTGTTAACAACACGTTTGCAAAATTTTATAGAAGAAGGTGCTCCTGGAAGTTAAAACCATTGACTCGGACTTTTTTTTTGCATTTTTGTACAATTTAATAATTGCTTTGAGGAGTTTCGTCCAATAATCCCATCAAATTTTCAAAGATTATATTTTTTATTGTTGACATCGCCATCTTGAAAAAAACTGATTGCAAAGAAGTGTTTCTAAATGTAAAAAATTTGAAAAGTTTTTTTATACAACAACATAGTTGGTTACTTTGTATTAAAAGAGTAGCAAAACCGCATCACTGCAATGTGTTTTGACGTTTAGGAACTCACCCGTAGTGTCGTCAGCCCAGCTGGTTTGTTGTTAGAAATGTCAAAATTTGTTTGTATTTTACTACATTTGTTTACGAATAGCAGAACACACTAACAACAAATATTTGCAAAACAAAGCAGGCATTTGTATAGAGAGCAATTATCTTTTATTTCTCATTCTATTTTTGATTTTCCAGCGCACAAAACAACAATAAAAAGCCATGATATTAGTGCTAATGTTGTATTTGCTGTAGAGCCGCTACCATCTTGTAAAATAAATATATGTACCTTGCTACTAGGTTGCCGCACCGATACGGAAAAAATAACCTAATGTAGTTTATTTTTGCAGAGCACCACGTTGTTGCCAAAAACATTTAACCAATGCGCATTTATTTTAGTATGCAGTGTCGTCCGCCCAGCTGGTTTGTAGTTGGAGAAGTCAAAAGTAATTTACTTTTTTTTGTTTACGAATTTCAAAAACCACTAACAAGCGTTGACGTTGCCAACACACAATGTTGTATTTGTTGTAGAGCCTCTACTACCTAATAAAATAAACGTACCTTCCATTTAACCAAGCAAAATTAAACCAAATTCAATTTGCGCTTCTATCATCATTTGGGACTTTAAGAATAGTTGTACCAGTTGGCTTTTTTCAGAAATACCTTATAGTATTATATTTTAATTAAGCTTTTCAAATTTTCTAATATTTTTTATTTCAAATTATTTGAAAACTTTTTCTTTTACAATTGATTTTAAAATTTTGACAACGCTGAACATAAGTGTACATCAGCTGGGCTACTAACTGTCAATGAAATAGCTTTGATTTAAAATATAATTTCATGCTTTTTTGTCAAGGAGAAGATAAAAAACTTTCTAGGCTATTGTTTTTTGTTTTGGCAATTTTTTTCAGAGTTGTATAGAAAGTGCTATTTCCCAAGGCGAATTAATGACAAAAAAAATTTTCATAATGGGTGAAAAGTTTTGAACTAATTATAGCTAAAATCTACTCAGTACAATGTAGTCAATTGCACCAACTAGTGGAGGATGAAAATACCGTTCTAAAAAATCGTAGATAAGTTTCTTAAACAATTAAGGACATGTTAATAAATAATCTTTTTGGAATCTTATCAGTTCGCGCCTTATTAAAATATGGAAAATTAGTATAAAGTTTTCGGCTGTTTGAATATTTTTGTCCGGCTCTGTATGGTGGGTTTCCTTAGTAGTTTATATGCATAAATCAAATAATAAGATTTAGCAAACAGCAGCTCCGTTATTTTTTATTAAAACCGTGAGAGTAAAATTTTCTCTCGTGACGTCATAAAAATATATTTCAAATAGCACCACACCTAAGAAAAAAACGCGCATTTTTTTAAAGAAGCACTAAAATTAAAATACGGTTATTTTATTTTATCATAGTAAATTGTGCTTGAAAGTAGTAAAGTTAAATATTATTAAAGTTAAAAAAAAGTGTAAAAATGATATGAACAGTGTATAATTGTGGAAGTACTAAAAATAAGAACTCAAAAGAAAAAAAACTTAGAAAAGAATGGTTAATATTTTGTCGTTTAGATGAAAACAATTTGAAATATCTCACAAAGTTTGCAGTCTTCATTTTAAACCAGAAGATGTTACAGGAGATATGAAATTAAAAATGGGTAAATAAAACATTTTTTATACAGAGCTTACTTTTGCTAATAAATAAGCTGTTATTCCAAGCATATATGGAAATCAAAACAGTGACCAAATCGTCTGCAAAGAAGAAAAAAGGTTTAGAAAATTTAGCCGGATATATCTGCCATAAACTTAAAGATCAATTGCCAGATGTTGCTGTTGACCCTTCTAATAATGACAAAACTTACACGTGGGACGTTAAGGCAAAAATACTTTTATTTCGTGCGCGTATGTTTTTCCAAATAAGAAAGCTTAACCAAACAATAGCAGATGACAAATCCAAGCGAAAACGTAAATATTCCAAAATGATTGTATAATATAAATATGCATATTTCATAATTCTTTCTTTTTTTAAATTACTTATTTACAAATTAAAAAATAAATTAAAAAAAGATTTTTCTTTGTTTTACTATAAGCACCAATTAGAACTTGTAAAAGCATTATTATCAAAAAGCACTAAAAACAGTGCCGAATGCACTAGGTTAACATCACTGCATTTTTACGCAAAGACTTATTTTTATTACGTTATGAACAGAGAAAGTGCGAGTCTTTGCGTAATCTTATTATTTGATTCATCGTTTATATGCATATTTATTATATGTATTATTTTATTATTATAGTAAATTTACCAAAATTTTTGTCAATTATTGGAAGATTGCAAATTTATTTTTGTTTTGTTTCGTTATTGAAAGAGGCTTTTAATTTTAAACTGATAGGATTTTTGGAATTTCGAATTCTATATTAACCGAAAAATGCAAAAAGGGATAAAATCTGTACCATAGTATTTCCGGAACTTATACAGATAGAAATAAACTTCAAACTACGCTTTGGTCGATGCTTAAAGTAAACGAATAGTTATTTGGTACATAATAATATGTATTATTATATGATAAAAAATACATTTAAGATATTCGTACTCTTTCTTTTTGTTTTTATAGTGATTCACATTTTTACAAAAGTACCTTCTTACACTTAAAAAACTTTTTACAAAAGTATTTTTTTATAATCTGTTTGTTTTTTATTTTCTTTGTTTTCTTAATTATCTTTTTTTAAAGAAAATATACCTTATGTAAGTATTTTACATAAAGGATCATTATACAGAAAGACATTTTTATAAAAGAGAAAGTTACGAGCTTCTAGGTAGAAAAAGTATTTTCAATAAAAAGCACTTTCATTTGCAAAAGTTACGTTTTTAAAACATAAATTTGGATTTTTATTTTTTTAAATTAACTAACAATTATTGTTATTGTGCATTTACATTAGAACGATTTGATTTGAAATCTTTCCCTAAATCTAGTTCGTTTACACTATGTTTTTTGATATATAATGGTTTTTTATAGTAGTCTTCTTTTTTCGATCCCAGCTTTGGGATTTTAGAAAATATAGGGAAAATTAAAAATTTCGATGTTAAATAGGTCTAACTGAAAGACATCTACTTTCTTCAAGAATAACCTCTTTTATACGAAACTAGCGGACCCGGCGAACTTCGCCTCGCCCCAATTTCAAGCCTTCAGAAAAACTTTAGAGTAATAATACAACACAAATATTTAAATTTTCAATGTGATTTATTTGATGAAATCAGTAGAAAGCGATTTGATGCACAAAATTTCATACAAAAAATAAATTTTCGATTTTTCCAATTTTCAGCAATTTTCCATGATTTACACTAAGAACTTTCTACTTTCTGATTTGGAAAGCCATTAAAGAATAATTTCCAGCTAAATTTGATACAAAAACTCGTTTTTCGATTTTTTCCAATTTTCCGACTTTTCCAGAGGGGTTTTCTAAAAATTTTTTTCGTAAAGACATTCTCCTCGAAAATACGACAACAGACAGAAATCGGTCTACCCGTTCTCATTTTATTAACTATTATACATTTTTTACACCATTTTTATATATAAAAAGATTTGGTTTAAACATACACACATATAGTTGTTTTAAGAATGAGTTTGGTGGCCCTTTTTAGGCTAAAATACAAAAAATGCAACAATTGTGGATTTTTACATTAAACATTGTATAATTTTTAAGCTAACTACGGTAAAAAAATTCAAAAAATTTTGCCAAAAATTGTACCCAATATTTTGAACTTGACTTTAACATGCTGATAACTTGATTATTTTTAAACATAAACATGCAGACTGAAGCATCATTTTGTAGGTATTGATGAGGCCTTAAGGACCAGATATTTAAAAACTTATCTCCGAGCAACCGTGTTTTAAATGCTTGAGTAGTATACATCAAACATTTTATGTCCGAGCAACCCTGTTGTCCATGTTCATGGACACTTATTTTATAAATCAATATGAATTAATATTTATTTTTATATCTTAACATATTTAATGTTAGTTAAAGCACTGCAATGCCACAAAATGTTGCCTTATGAAAGAACTTTGTCAGCACTAAATTATAAAGGTGAATTTTAAATAGAACGGTTTTCTTCCAAAACCGAAGTTTCCTATTAAGCTAAAAAATCTAAATTAGTCACTTGCCTCTAAACCTTTTTGAAATCAACGTGAATTTTACTTACCGTAATTAATTAACCTAAAAATTATATAACAATTATATAACAACTTACCTTTCAACCATATTGAAACCCTTGAATTTATACTTACTATAATTATAAGTTACCTGAAATTAATAAACCTAAGAAAACCTGAAGGAAAGAAAATACATTTTTATCCTATTTTTATTATCATCAGCATCATCTTAAGTGCACTAAAAAGGTGAGCAAACTGTTCCTAACCCTCGTATGCATTAAAATCACCTTTTATTAATCCCTTATTTCTTTGCATGCCAATTAACAATTACAATCACTTTAATGAGTGAATGTAATTGCAAGCAATCAAAGAGGTGTCTCTTATACTTACCTTAGCTGCTGTATTGTATCAACCTTAAAGAGAAATATTAATACAAACCCAATTGTATTCATGGTCCTTTTGAATAAATGATCCAGTAACCTGCAAATAATTGTCTCTTAAAAAGAAGAAACACACAAAGTCAAAAACTCAACACCAAAAATGAGGTAAATCAAATAAAAAAATGATATCAACCATCAGTCTAAGCTCATCAATAAGACCGTACGTAAGTAGCAACAGCGAAATTAATTTTTTTAAAAAACATGAACAAAAAATAATAATTGTGTGTAGAATTGTGTAAAAGAACATTATAAAAAATTAAAGAATTAAAAAAAAAACAAACAAAACAACAAATTCCTACTCCGAAAACATAATTAAACAATACCTACATATAACTAAAAAATAAAAAGTGTACATACATACTTTCCTACGTTGAAGAAATGCATACATTAAGTATGTATTAATGTGTTAAGTGAATTCAATAAAATAAAAAGTAAATGAAAAAATTTCTAAAAAAAAAAACAAACAGAGGTACATATGAAGGCATTGAAAAAATAGTGAAAAGAATGCATTAAACAAGCCAAATAGGCAAAAACAAAAAAATTAATTTGCCGCTCTGGCTATTTGCATATGCACACTTATGTATAAAAATATAGTGGTATATACATAATAAAAATCACCAAGAAAAATAGCTGTAAAAAATAAGTTTTAAATACCGTTATACATTATACCAAAATACATGAAAATAAATTTATGTACCTATGTAGCGGTAAAAGTAAAAAACATATATAACTACGTGTATACGTACATAAACTAATGCATATTGACACAGCATGTATGTATTATTTCTTTGTTCAAAGTGAAGCAAAAAAAAGTAGAAAAACGGAACATAACCTTGAAAAAATTCTTCTGGAAAAAACTGTGCTAAAAAAAATATAAAAAAAACAAAAAGTTATAAATTCTCCTGCCTAGTTATTGGCACATGCATAAAATAACGAATATATGTATGTATGTACACAAAATAATAACAGCTATTTTTTTTAAGTAACAAATCTAATCTCTACATGAAAAGAAATAAGAAGAGAAAATTTGATTCATGAAGTGTTTTTAATTTAAGAGAAATTAAACAAGCCATAATAAACGAAAGAATAAATACTCCAAATAAAATAAAAATAAAAAACTCTTTTCGCTGTGCTTTTGCGCGTCGGGCTAATAAACATTTTCAACCACCAAATCAAAGAAGCTTTTTCTTCGAGTTCTCTTTACTTACTAGTAAGTTTTTATTCCCTTATTTTGTATTATCAAACAAAAATCTCTTGATGAGTCAACATATTTTTTCATTAGACAACAACCTAAATAACATCCCTTCTTGTTTCTAAAAACATAATCGAAAAAATAACAAAAATAAGAAGCAGAAATATATTTTGTTTAAAAGAATTTTGTTTAAAAGAATTAAAAAAAAAAAGCTTAAACTACTCTTAAAATCGATTACAGTCCATTATTGTGTTGCAATTTACTGCATAGAATATTCAAATATGCTAATTAAAAATCTTTATAATTTTGTATCCAGAATTTTTTAATTCTTTTATAGTATTGAGTTTAATAATTATTTTATAATCATTGCCCCTTTTTGGTTCTAAGATTATATCATCTCTTTATATAAAATTGTAAAAAAATACAAATAAAGTGAAAAAAATCTCTTTCCAAAGTTAAAAGTGTTATAAAAGTTCTTTGGTACTATTATATTTAGTACTACAGGGTGTTTTTTATAGACGTATAGAACTTTAAGTTGGCATCACTTTTTTAACTGGCGGCCATTTTGTCAGCTGTCAAGTGATTAATATTTAGTTTGGTTTGCCATTTCATCATGAATAGGTTGACAAAAGAACAACGCTTGCAAATCGTGCAAATTTATTTCGAAAATAATGGTTCAGTTCGCGAAGTTTACCGCAAGCTCCGTCCATTTTATGGTCGACATAATCGGCCATAAGAGCAATTAATTCGGTTAACCATGGATCGTTTTCGCACTACGTTTACTCTATGTGATAATACGCATCCGCAGAGACGTCGAACAGTGCGCACCGAAGAAACAATTGCCGCTGTAGAGCAAAGTGTTGAAGAGGACCCGAATGAATCGATTCGCCACCGTGCACAGCAATTAGAGCTTTGTCCATCAACTTTATGGAAGATTTTGCGCAAAGATCTTGGCTTGCGACCTTACAAGATCCAGCTTGTGCAAGAATTAAAGCCGCGAGACCATGCAATGCGTCGTGATTTTGGTGTATGGGCCGAAAATGAGATTGATCTCGATGCTGATTTTCATAGCAAAATTTTGTTCAGTGATGAGGCTCATTTTTGGTTGAATGGCTACGTCAACAAGCAAAATTGCCGCATTTGGAGTGAAGGGAATCCACATGAGACCCTTGAAACGCCATTACATGCACAAAAACTGACTGTTTGGTGTGCTCTATGGGCTGGTGGAGTCATTGGGCCATACTTATTCCGAAATAATGCTGGAGAGTCAGTTACCGTTAATGGAGACCGGTATAGAGCCATGATAACCGACTATTTTGTTCCCCAATTGGATGGCATGAATGTGCATGAGTTGTGGTTCCAACAAGGCGGCGCTACATGCCACACAGCGCACGTTACAATCGATTTATTGAAGGAAACATTCGATGAGCGCATAATTTCGCGGAATGGACCTGTCAATTGGCCACCAAGATCGTGCGATTTGACACCATTGGATTATTTTCTTTGGGGATATGTGAAGTCGCTCGTCTACGCCAACAAACCAGAAACGTTAGGGGACTTGGAAGCCAACATTCGTGGCGTTATTGCCAACATACGGCCCCACATGCTCAAAAAAGTGGTTGAAAATTGGACCTGACTTTATTCGAGCCAGCCGCGGCGGCCACATGCCCGAAATCATATTTAAACATTAATGGCATAAAATTATCCTTCCAATAAAGCCAAATTGAGAGACATTAAAACGATTTTCTTGTGTTTTATTTCAATTCGAAGTTCTATACGTCTATAAAAAACACGACTACTCTATTATTTTTCACTGGTGCCAACACTGATGTATTTTAATGTACATAAAGAGAATTTAACTCTGGAATTTTGAGAACATAATAATAAAAAAGGTATAATAATAATTAACCCATTGAGAACCAATAACTTAAATTCG
Source organism: Gymnosoma rotundatum (assembly GCA_916610165.2). NCBI lineage: Eukaryota > Metazoa > Arthropoda > Insecta > Diptera > Tachinidae > Gymnosoma > Gymnosoma rotundatum. The sequence continues at coordinate 58,986,657 of OU744339.1, forward strand.
AAATTGATGTATCAACAGATAAAATTTTACAAATGAAATAAATAAAAAAAAAACTATTATTAAACAAAAAAAAAATAAATTAATCGAAAATATTTAAAATTAAATAAATAGCCCTGCTGAACATTTTTTTTCTCGATAAATTGGTCACTGTAAAAAATAACGAACTTAACCCTAATATCACCGCTCAACGTTACTATTTAGATTTGTATTAACATTATACATTTAAATAAAGAAAAAAAAGTTTAAAAAGAAGAATTTACCCGCAACAGAAATTAATTTCAAATAACTTAAAGAAAAAACGAGGGAAAAATTTCATTTAAAAATTCAATAATGAAATAATAATAAAATAATAAATACTCTAAAAATTTAATTTTATAAATTTATTAAAATATAATCAAAAAAAGTCGCTGTATTTAATACTTATTAATATAATTATTATTATTATGCCGGCAGTTAAAAAAGGTTTATTTTTCTACCCTAAAATTTTACGATTATAAAATAAAATTTTGAACTAAATAAAACTGGCTTTTGTTTCATCGATCTATTTTATTCCATTTTTTAAACTAGTGTCAAAAACTAGTGCTATAACCCAATAGCCCCTATACCCGGAATTCAAAATAGAAAGTGAATCTTTAAAAGCCTTATTCTTAAAATAATCGTTGTTTACTTTTAACTAGATAATAGGTATCTAGTGCTATAACCCAATAGCCCCTACATAAACAACGAATTTATGAAAATATAACGTAAAAATTTACTCTGAGAATTGATTTTTAAATCAAAACTTAAACCCGTACTGATTGCAAAATTTATGTTACACTCTGGAGACATTATTCTGAAATGAAGTTGATTAACCCCCTAATTGCATCGGTGTAGCATTTCAGTCCCATTAACTTTGAATTAATTAATTTCAAAGAAAATAGTAATTTTAGAAAATAAGATCGTAATTCCACCCCAAAGCTCTAAAATGACTTCAACATCAGGCCCAAACCCCAAAGAGCGCTTTGGATTCGATTGTGACTATTTACTCCAATTCTGTTCAAAATTCCATAGAATCGAGGTAGTGGAACAAAATGAGTCAATTCTTCAGATCAAGTTAAAAGACCTAGAAGGGAGGTGGAATAAGGTAACAACATCTTACGAGCATGTTATACTTGCACCTGAAGATATTGCAAACTCTGAAGTAAAAGCAGAAGCAAAGACAAATTATGAGGTGTGTTTAGATTCTTTATCTCTGCTCTTCTCAAATTCTCGACCAAATTAAATCGTATCGGTTAGATACATCAAATCTTCCCGCGTTCGGAGCAAGTACAAGATACTCAACTCAGCCACAATTGGTAGCCCAAAATTTTGTGTCAGACAGTTCCAGTAACTGTATAAAATTGCCCCCTTGTGACACAGAAATCTTTGAAGGCTGCTATGAACAATGGCCTTCATTTCGTGACATGTTTACGGCAGTTTATATAAATCACACGAAACTGTCCCCTGTTACGAAGTTATATCATCTTCGTAATAAAACACGAGGTGAAGCAGGTTCCATTGTCAAAAGATATACTCTGTCCCACGAAAATTTTGAGCTTGCTTGGAACGCTCTTAAAACGCGATATGAAAACAAAAGAGTTTTGGTTGATAATCAAATTAAAATTTTATTTGATATACAACCCGCGCCTAAAGAAGATAGCGAATCAATTCGTAAAATTCAGACCTCAGTAAACGATTCTCTAGCAACGCTAAGGACGTTAGGTGTTGAAGTTGCAAGTTGGGACCCCATTCTAATACGTTTAATATCGACAAAATTGCCAGATATTACTCTATCTCTTTGGGAACAATCCCTAACATCTCCCCGTGACCTTCCAAAATGGTCGCAAATGCCGCAATTTCTTGTCGACAGATATGAGGCAGTAGAACGCCTTACAAATATAAAAAACTCTAAAGACTGTTTCAGTCTTAATATAGCACGCCAACCCAACGTGCACTCTTTTTCGTCTCAAGAAAATCTCTATGACAGAACGTGTAAGCTTTGCAATGAAAACCACTGCTTAAGAACATGTCCAAAGATCCGAATACTCACGGTGCAACAAAGAGCAGACTTTGTATACAGAAACAAATTTTGCAACAATTGTTTAGCATCATCACATATAAAAACTAACTGCAATAGTAAGCACACTTGTCTCTATTGTAAAAAGCAGCATCACACTTTGTTGCATATGGCAAAACGCCCACAGAACTTACCCCAAAATAGTGATAATTCTCTAAAGAAGAATATTTCTAATAAGAGTACCCCACCCCTAAATAGTTCTTCGAGAATAACTCAAACTGTAGAGCATGATGGTATAAATGAACACCCATCAACTTCTAGGCAAATTCAAGCTAACTGCTCTGCTAACTGTGGTGAAAATATTTTGCTGCGAACTGCTCTGGTACAAATAGAAGTCAGAGGTGAATGTTTTACTATAAGGGCTCTCATTGACCCTGGTTCTCAACGTACGTTTTTAGCGGAAAAAATAAGAAGTCGCCTTCAACTCCCGTATCGAAAATCCCATTTTGAAATCATTGGCATTGGAGGTCAAAAACAGTCAGCAACCAAAGAATGTGAACTTACACTGTACGCCAAAAGAACTGATACAAGAATTCCAATTAGAGCAATAGTCTTGCCAAAAGTTACTAAGCGACTTCCCGCATGTAGTTTTAAAATTCCACAATTAAAAGAACTTGGTGAATTAGATTTAGCTGACCCAACATTCTACAAATCTTCTCAAATAGATCTTATTTTAGGCAACGACTATGAACACTTTATTAACCTTGAAGGAATAAAGAAAAACATCTGTGGCCACACTTCGGCCTACAATACAATCTTTGGGTGGGTGCTTAGTGGTCCTATGAAAACTCAGCCCACTCAAGCGTTCTCAACCTCAGTATTTACCTCTGAGACTTCCGAAATTATAACTTTATTAAAAAAGTTTTGGAAGGAGAAAGAAATACCCACAACTCGCCCCAAATCGCCTGAGGAGGATTTTTGCGAAGAATTTTACAAAAAGACAACAAGGCGACAGGAAGATGGTAGATACGTTGTACGACTGCCCTTTAGAAAAGATTTTCCCGATAAAGTTTTTCTCGGCTCATCTCGATTTGTTGCCTTAGCTCAATATTGTAGAATGGAGAAAACTTTAGCCAAAGATCCTGAATTACAATCCCAGTATCTGTCAGTTTTAAGAGAATACTTAACTCTAGATCACATGGAGAAAACTTCCTCTCAAGAAATTGTCAATCAGGATAAATATAGCTCCTTTTATTTACCTCACCATGCAGTTGTGCGACCTGAACACAAAACGACCAAAGTCAGAGTTGTGTTCAATGCATCTAGAAAAACTAAGTCGCAATTTTCTCTGAATGATATTCTCTACACTGGCCCTACTCTTCAGACCGATTTGATTACCATAGTTCTAAACTGGAGAAAATATCGTTACGTTTTTGGTGGGGATATACAGAAGATGTACCGACAAATACTAGTACATCCTGAAGATAGATCCTTCCAAAGAATTCTGTTTCAGAATCAAGTAAATGGCCCAATCGCGGATTATCAGTTAAAAACGGTCACTTTCGGGGTTAGTTGCGCCCCTTATCTCGCAATTCGAACACTTCTTCAGCTCGCATCAGACTCAGAATCCCAATATCCAAAGGCTTCCTCAATTTTGCGGTCAGAAACCTACGTAGATGATATTCTTGCGGGGGATACACACTCAATGACACTATATCTGCCCAAACTCAGCTTATAAGCGTACTAAAATCAGCAGGTTTTCCTCTAAAAAAAATCACTGCTAATGATCCTCAATTACTCTCTCATTTACCTGAAGATTAGTTGTACGACTTGGATTTTCTTCGGTTTCAAGAAGCAAGCTCTACTAAAACGCTTGGTATTAAATGGAATGCACTTTCGGATGCATTTACTTATACTTTTTCCCCACTTAGTCAATCCACAAAGATAACAAAACGGAAAATTCTTTCCTCCATAGCGAAACTTTTTGATCTTGCTGGTTGACTGGCGCCAATAGTGATCAGAGCAAAAATGCTTATGCAACAGCTATGGCTTGAAGGGCTAGAATGGGATGATGATGTTTCGCTTGAGTCTCTCAAAAAGTGGAACGATCTCATTTTAGACCTTTCAAAAATTGAAGCAATTTCAATTCCTCGATGGCTTCAATGCACACCTTCAGATTTGATTCAAATTCATGGCTTTTGTGACGCGTCCAAGGCAGCGTACTGTGCCACTGTGTATGTTCGATGCCAGACAACCACCCATAATGTTTTTTCAAATTTGTTGATAGCAAAATGCAAAGTAGCACCTATTCAAACACTGTGTCTCCCACGGCTAGAACTAAATGGTGCGTTGTTGCTGGCGAATCTCATTAAATACGTCCAAACATCCCTTAATTACAGTGACACAGAAGTGGACTGATTCTACAATAGTACTAGGCTGGCTCTCTAAACACCCTTCATCGTGGGAAACTTATGTAGCGAACAGAATTGCGCAAATTCATCGTCTTGTCCCAGGGGCAATATGGCGGCATGTTTCTACGCATTATAACCCGGCGGATCTTGGAACGCGGGGATGTAAATCTCTTGAACTGGTCAATAATGTCCAGTGGTGGTACGGACCTCCATGGCTAAAAAAACCCTCATCGGATTGGCCCAAACAAAACCCTCTTAAGATTTGTGAAAAAGCAACAAATACAGTTAGTATATTTCACTCAGAAGTTAATGAAGATATTCTTAATCGATTTTCATCTTATAGTGAAGTCTTACGGGTCTTAGGTTACATTTTCCGTTTCTTTCACAATAGTATAAGAAAAATCCGATCGAATGTTAATAACTTCTCTCAAAAAGAATTAACACAGACAGAAATAAGGCAGGTTAAATTTAGGCTCATTATTATAGCTCAAAGAAACTTTTACGCTGAGGAATATCACTGTTTACGGAATTCTCAACCTGTTCCTAACAAAAGTGCCCTTAAAACACTAAACCCATTCCTTGATTCTAACTCCATATTACGTGTAAATGGTAGATTAACTCAATCTTCTTTGCCATATGGCGAGCGTTATCCCATTATCTTGCCTAGCACATCTCGACTATGCCAATTGTATCTTACCTATTTACATCGATTTCTCTGTCATGCTGAATGCACACAAATGTGCCGAATGGCACAAACGGAATTTTTTATTTTTAGGCTTAAGCCAAAAGTAAAAAGAATAATTCGACAATGCAAAACGTGCGTAATTTTCAAACAGCAGCCATGTTTACAGATAATGGCACCCTTACCACCGGAAAGGTGTAATCTATCTCTTCCTTTCCAGATAACGGGCATCGACTTCGCTGGCCCTTTTGAACTTAAGACTTCACCTCTAAGAAAATGTGCTGTCGAAAAGGTTACGTAAGTGTTTTTGTTTGCTTCGCTACGAGAGCTATCCATCTAGAACCATGCTCCGATTTATCCTCGGCGGCATTCCAGGCGGCATTTGCTCGCTTCGTTGGGAGGCGAGGACTACCCCAAAGGGTAGTTACTGACAATGGTAGAAACTTTTTAGGGGCCAGTAGAGCTCTAGAACATGAATTCTCTACCTTCGTAAAAAATGTTGCCCAAGACATCGCCCAAAAGTATATTACACATGGGTTTGAGTGGAAATTCATTCCGCCACACGCTCCTCACATGGGCGGCTTATGGGAAGCCGCCGTAAAGAGTTTTAAATTCCATTTTAAACGTATTGCTGGTGTTCAAAAGTTTATGTTTGAAGAATTCGCCACTGTCTTAACTCGCATTGAAGGTGTACTTAACTCTCGCCCAATATCGGCATTTTCAGAAGATCCGCAAGATCTAACTGCATTGACTCCCGGTCACTTTTTAAGGGGTGCACCATTAATGGCTCTTCCAGAGCAAAACTTCCAAAAAATGTTTCTCATCAACAGATGGGAAAAGCTTAAGGTAATTCACCACCAGTTCGCAATACGATGGAAAGAGGACTATCTGAAATCGCTGCACAAAAGGTATAAATGGAAGAATCCCGTTCCAAATATACAAGTCGGCGATCTGGTAGTTGTAAAAGATGACCTGCTACCACCGCAAGAATGGAGGTTAGGAAGAATCGAAAAGACTTATCCCGGTTCAGATAAAAATGTACGTACTGCAGACGTCCGTACCACCTCGGGAGTGATAACTCGGCCTATAAAGAAACTGTGTTCCTTCCCTTCATGAAGGAAGAATTTTCTCTCACTGTTTAACCTAGGTTAAAACTCATTTGTTTCAGATTTGAATTTTCATTAGTATCAACTTTTCAACAATGTTATAGCTCTAATTTAGCCCTTTTAATTCTTAACATATAATTTGTTTTTCTTTTTTTAATAAGGCATAATCGAAGACTCCGGAACATCCGCCCAACTCAGAGCAATAGCAGCAGCATTCGCAAGCGTGAAAAGAGTCAAGATCCAGACGTTTATAAGTGCGTGCTATGTAAAAGGTTCCATTCTTTACGTTTTTGCTACAAATTCTTGAAAATGTCAACAGAGGAAAGAGAAGAAATTGTCGAGACTAACCGGTACTGTGTCAACTGTCTAGCTAAAAGTCATGACTTGCGAGCTTGTTCATCAATGGCAACCTGCAGAAAGTGTGACAAATATCACCACACACTTCTTCACCGGAGTCCTTATCGTGACAACAACTTCAGGAGATCTGAAATAAGGGATCTTCGCCTGCGTCAACACTTTAAAATACAGCGATACAAACAATTTATTTTTATATCTTAACATAATTAATGTTAGTTAAAGCACTGCAATGCCACAAAATGTTGCCTTATGAAAGAACTTTGTCAGCACTAAATTATAAAGGTGAATTTTAAATAGAACGGTTTTCTTCCAAAACCGAAGTTTCCTAATAAGCTAAAAAATCTTAATTAGTCACTTGCCTCTAAACCTTTTTGAAATCAACGTGAATTTTACTTACCGTAATTAATTAACCTAAAAATTATATAACAATTATATAACAACTTACCTTTCAACCATATTGAAACCCTTGAATTTATACTTACTATAATTATAAGTTACCTGCAATTAATAAACCTAAGAAAACCTGAAGGAAAGAAAATACATTTTTATCCTATTTTTATTATCATTAGCATCATCTTAAGTGCACTAAAAAAGGTGAGCAAACTGTTCCTAACCCTCGTATGCATTAAAATCACCTTTTATTAATCCCTTATTTCTTTGCATGCCAATTAACAATTACAATCACTTTAATGAGTGAATGTAATTGCAAGCAATCAAAGAGGTGTCTCTTATACTTACCTTAGCTGCTGTATTGTATCAACCCTAAAGAGAAATATTAATACAAACCCAATTGTATTCACCTGTTTCTAGTGCTTGAGTTGCATACATCAAACTTCTTAGTGTTATCACCTTGACGATATTCTTTTGCAAAGAAAATAGTTGAAGGAATAGTTGAAACGCGTAAAACAGTTCATATGCTTTCATCGACTTTTTAGACGTTTGTGACATTTAAAAATACAAATATATTTTTAAAGTTAAAGAAAAACATAATATTTTTTTGATTAATAAACAAAAGTCATGCAAGAAAAATTAAAGCAATATACAACGAAAAACTTTTAATGGTGTAATTAAAAGCTTAATTAAAATAATGTTTTATACGTTTGTAAAACTTTATTAGAAAGGTAAAAAATTAAAAATACATCGATAAATTATAAATTACTTACACATTATTTCTTAAATTAATATAAAAATAACATGAAACATTTAATGCATTTATTTAATTAAAAAAATCAAATTTTATCGTTCATATTTTGATAGAATATATAACTGATCGACATTTTACCTCACACCTTATCTTTAATATGCCAGTATAATACACAATCAGTTTCCTTCAAAATGAAATCAATTTGTTAGATAAATAAATTTATTTAAATATAATTTAAGTAAGCAAATAAATAGTCCAAACACTTTTATTTATTGGGTCCAGGAGTGAAGGGATTTATCACAGCTACAGCAGCAGCTTGTTGACTGGCAAGTACAGCAGCTAAAATGTAAAGAGTTAAAACACAAAATTTTATAAATAATGAATTACACAGATCAAGCTAAACTAGCACGCCAAGCGTAGAAATTATATACCTAATTAAGATCATCAACCTTGTGACAAAGAACTTATATTGTTTAAAAAAATCCACTTAATGGAAAGATAAACAAACAGATCAATCGCTATATTTATCAAAAACAACTATATTTTTGTCACTTTTTAACAAAAGCAATTCCCGTTTTACTATTTAACTTTACTACCTAACGCGCTTACAAGTGAATATTGCAATTGCAAAGCGTTGACCCTGCGGTATTTGGGTTTGCTTAGTACATTTTATTGGCGCATGGAAATTTGTTACAGACAGACATTGCTCACGATTTGATTTTTTAAGGTACATAAACATTAATTTAATTTTTTATTTAATTAGGACTCGAACTATGGATATTATAAATGCATTGAAATTGATTTTGGCTAAGTTCGTTTTTTAAATTATAAAAACGAATGGCACAGCGCATGTACATTCGTGCTTAAATAATAATGTTGTAAGAAAACAAGCAAAGAATAAATAAAAACAAAAAATTGCATTCGTGATATGAATACTCCTCGTATTTTTATTCAAAAAGTTAGTTGGGCAAATCGATGATGTTTACAATTACACAGCTATGGTAGATAGATGCAAAGAATGCTGATGAAGGATGTAGCGATCCAGAAAATGTAACATTACATTCTGCTGTTGTCTAAGTTTTCTATTTTCTTTGGAAAACGTCCGTATACATATTAAAATAATTTTTCATTAACTAATAGTTCATTTTTAAGCTTAAGATTCACTTAATTAATTAAAACCCTTTTTAAGTTTAAAAAAATTTTCCGAATTTGAAAATTTTCATCTTCAGGGATTATTCTCAAACAAATAATTTATACAACAATAATCACATTAAAAAATATAAAAAAACAAATCACTATTATTATTTACATTTATAAAGTTATTTTTAAAAAACTCGGTTATGTCGCTACTAAACTTTGTCACTTACTGTTTTACTTCTGATTTAATTAGTTTTCCTTATTTCAGTTCTGTGTGTGTGTTTATTTACTGTCGATAAATGTGTGCACAATTGTCTGTGTCTGTCTTGTACTTTATGCGTTTCTTTGTTGGGATATTTATTATGTGGAGCATCTCTTGCATACATCTCTTTGCATAATTATTCTCTCTTTCCAGAACTCTCACTTTTCTTTTTTTTTTTAGTTGGTGTGCAGTTCTTGCACAGTGGGTCGCAAGTGCAGATTTTTGGCTTGATAGTTTATCATTTGTTTTCACATCATACCTATGTGATGCCAATCTTGTCTTCAATTTTGTTTTGGTTGTATTTAATATTATTTTTGGCACACATCGGTGTCGCCTCCATTACATGTTATTTCGTAGATTTTGTCTAATTTTTACTTCATATTACTAAATAATGTATTTGTTGTGTTATTTATTTTCACTGCAAGTATAAATCTGTCCCTGAATAAATCTGTCTGAATTATTTTACAAGATTTGTCGGGACTTCAAAGTTAGAAGAAATATATCGACAAACAGATCAGAGTCTTAAGCTACTGGAGGTGGTGTTTTTAAGCAATTAATACTAATCCCCTTAGAGGAAGCTGTAGCAAAGCTGCTGTATTTTAAAAAACAAATATGTCCCGAGGGTATGGTACAGCGAGTTGAAAATGCAGATGTCAGTGTCGATATTTACTTTTTGGAAATACGAGGGCTGCTCTATATATTTCTGGCCTAATAGTGAAAATACGAATATTTATAATCAAAAATGGTTTTATTGTTTTTCAAAGTATTATCCAGCATGATTTATACACTTTTGCATGCGCTCAAACCAGTTGTCGAAGCACTTTTTCCACTCCGATTAAGACACCTCTAAAACATGGTTTTTGAACACTTCAACAGCTTCTTCTGGCGACGAAAAACGTTGAACACGCATTTTTTTCTTGATGTGCGGAAACAAGAAGAAGTCATTAGGTGCCAAGTCAGGGCTGTACGCCGGATGACCCATTAATTCGACGTTTTGGCCGGTCAAAAACGCTCTGGTTTAAGCCGATTTGTGAGAGCTCGAATTGTCATGGTGAAAAATGATTCGTCTTCTCTTGTTGGTTTTTGGAATTTCTCCGATGACTTCAGGCAAACAAATTGTAGTGTACCACTCAGAAGTGACCGTCCTACGTTGCTCAAGCGGAACAGTTGCCACATGACCAGTTTTGCCGAAGACCATTTGCTTCGAAGTGTTTCTTCCACGAGCAACTTTCGTTGGCTTTTGCTCGTCTTTGAAGACCCACACGGTCGATTGTTGTTTCGTTTCGGGCTCATACGCATAGATCCATGATTCGTCACCTGCGACGATCTTATAAACGTCTTTTAAAGCACCGCAATCGTATTTTTGCAACATTTCTTTGCACCAATCGACACGAGCCTTTTTTGAGCGACTTTTAAATTGTGCGGGATCCAACGAGAACAAACCTTTTTACGGCCAGGTATTCATGCAGTATCGAATGTATGCTGGTGGAAGAAATGTCCAGGTATATCTCTATCTCTCGGTATGTCGCATGTCGATCTTGCATTATGAGTTCACGCATGGCATCAATGTTCTCTGGCACAACAGCCGTTTTTGGACGACCTTCACGGAATTCGTCTTTAAGCGAGCTTCGGCCACGATTAAATTCATTATACTAATTTTTCACAGTGCTATAGGATGGTGCTTCATCGCCATACAAAGATTTAAGTTCATCAATGCACTCTTGTCGTGATAATCCACGTCGAAAGTTGTGAAAAATGATGGCACGAAAATGTTCACGAGTTAATTCCATTTTTTTCTATATTAATTTTTTCAAGTCACTGTTAACAACACAAATAATGGTCGTACGTCAAAACGTTTTGAGTACGATTATGCTTAAAAATAACAAACTATCCAATGGAAATGTCAGATTGCACTTGGCAGCACTCAGTGTTGCCAGGCCAGAAATATATATAGCAGCCCTCGTATTGCAATCGGTAAGTCATATTTTTCAATAGGTCTACTTTCTTGCGGTCCGTAAGTAAAATATCACTGTTTACAGAATAGTGTACCTGTCATCAGTGGCAATGTTGCTTCAACAACAGCATCTGCTTTATCAACATCAACAGCATCTGCTCCATCATCATCAACAACTTGTGCGCCATCAACATCAACAACGTGTGCGCCATCAACAACCCTTTAAGAAACAGGATTAGTTCAGCGCCAAAAAGAATCCCTCCAATCGCGATGAGCTACTTGAAAGGCATATTAAATCAAACATCAACGTAGCGACAGCAATACTAATATTGCCTATACTGAACACAAAAACTACAACGATACAAAAACTACAACAACCAAAGAGCCAACAACAACAATAGAAATATCAAAACTACATATTACAACGATAGAAAAGCTACAATAAACAAATTTACCACAACAACCAGAGATGCAACAACCAATTACACCAATAGAGAGAATACAACAAAGAGTGTTAAAACCAAAAACTACAACAACTAAAACGATAGCACCAAAACAACAACCGTAGATACAGCAACAACTACAACTATGGAGAGGATACCACTACAACAGGCATTTCACCAAACAACACAGCCACAACAATAATAGAAATTCTGAGGTCGGTAAGCTTAAAATATCAGTAGCAGTTTAGTTTATCCTAGCATATATACACCGGTAGAAATAAGATCTAGTAGTAACGTTAGTTTTCGAATACGCGTTGCGAGCTCCTTTTTTTCAAAATCCAAGTTTCCGTATAATCGTTTTTTTGAGTTTTTTTGTAAGTTTTTTTGCCTTAGAAAAAAAAACTAACGTTCGCATTTGACCAAGTATGTTTTGGGCATACACCGCCAACGTGGGTCTGTTGAGGATGCAATAAGCTTTTTGGCCTGGAGAGGATCTAAGCCAGGGAGACTATTGCGGATCCAACAAGGTAGCCGCGGCAACCCCTTTGAAGTAAGTTCGCTCGATTTGGAGCATTACAAGAAAAATAAATAAAAATAAAAAAATAAAAAAAAAGTTTTAAATTAAAAGGTATTTCAAACTTACATGGTTTTGTTTTCTCACTTTAACTGTCAGTATTATCCAATTCATGAAGCAAAACATATCACGTTTGTATATTAAATTATTGAAAAGAATAATCAAATTTCGAAATGTAAAGTAAAAACTTAACGCGTATTTCAAAACCTTAAAGACCTGTGTTTTTTTAAATTAAGTGTTTAAAACAATTAGATAAAATACAAATAAATTACCTAAGTTAATGTTATATTCAAACTGAAGTGTGTATTCTTGAAGAATATTATTTTTCAATATAGCAATAGTTTGTATTATATAACTGTCATAAATAACATAAGCCTTTTTCTATACTAATATAAAAACGGTTCGAACCTAAAAAGTATAAGCCACGAGGCATAAGATAATTTGTGAAATAAATATAAGTTTTTTTTATCAAATTATAAATGAATTTAAAAGAAACAAACACGGTAATGTTTTAGTTAACCAATAGGGCTATAAAGGTAGGTATCGAGTGGTGAAGTCGATAAAGGGGCAGTATAAAGAAATATTTATACTATACTGCCATGGTTAGGGGTGGGATAAGGGGATAACATCTATCCTCACTGGGAAAATCGCTATTTTTTCTTTTATCGCTGGCACAACATGATAATACCTGTCGATCAAATAAACTTTTTGTCACTGCAACGTACCACCGCCCAAGCCCGACGAGCCTTAGCCGTGCACAAGCTACAAGTTGTCAGCGATGCTGTGACAAAAGGGTGAAATCAAATGTGGTCAGAATCGGTTCGCTGATTTGAAACGTGACAATTTGCTTTTAAGTGATTTAGTAGCTACTTTATCACTTTAGTGGTTACTTTTTTTTTTAATAAATAATAATAAATAAATAAATAGCAGCCGACCAAAGATGGATAAACTATTTAACTGTATTTTTATACAAATTATGGGCAAACATTTTCTTTATTTGACATGTCACCCAGATAAAGCCGGCTGAACTTGAAATATACTTTATTCTGGCCTATAGTATCAAAAAAGTTAATAACAAGTTTTAAAATTAAAGTAGTTTCTAAGATAAACCGACTTTAGTGTGATTCTATGGTTAGGGAACAACATTTTTCTTTTAAAACTGACATAGTCCTTAATAAATTAGAAAAGAAAATTTCTTAATTTTTATATTTTCCTCAAACTACTTAACGTATTGAAATTTTCTGAAGTATTGGAATGTTATATAAGCTCTAACCAGATATTTCACGATCTGATTGATGATTAAAAAGCAATAGTAGAACACAAAATTCTGGCGAATGTCATTGTTATTCATACCAGATTTTTTATCTTGGAGTTCGTATTAGGTTTACCGATAATAATAAGATTGGGATTTCTTTTTTCTTAATAAATTATAAAAGGCTCTCGCTAATACATATGGGTAATATTTGCTTCTGATTCTAACCAAAGCTGGGGCCAAATTAATATTATCTTTTTATCTGGCATTGCAGAGAAAGAAAAATTATAAACAAAATGTTCATATGTGCAAAATAGATGTTTGTTGTGGTTAGAGCGGAGACGAACATTATGTTGATTTCTGTTAAGGGAAAACGTCAGTATTCTTTATAAAATTGACATTATTCTTTGTTTTTGAGGTGAAAGCTTCTTCAGCTTGTATCTCTCATTAGCGCTGCCTCACAATCACTCCACAGCAGAAACTTCTCGTAATCAAACATTTCCTCTCGTTTTAATGTAGAGATTGTATATATTCTTGTCATTACCAAGTGGATAACTACTACATAAGGAATTACTGACTCATTATCGATTAACAAAAAAGAGCCGTATACAGTCGAAACCGTATCAATTGTGCTCCCCCAATGCTGACATAGAAACAATTTTGATATTTTATCGAATTGTTTTTTCACACTTCGCAAAGCCACAGAAGTATACTTTAAGTGGAAAAGCTCAAATTTTCATATCAGTCCTTTCATTGTTTGAAGGATCTAAAATATCAATCTATGACTGTATGTGTAAGCATCTCCGTTATACGAATTTTTAAATTTCAAGCGACGTTGCCAATTATTTTGATTGAGAGAAATAGATTTCCCTTTAATGGAGCGCATTATTCGTGAAACGAATCTTTTATGCTTCTTTCAACAAGCCATTGTAGAAGAGGGTTATTTAGTTTTGGTTTAAATTAGAGAAAACCAAGTTTTAATTTGTAATAAATTTTCTTAGAGAATCACTAAAACATTGACGCGTTTGCTTAAATGACAAGTAACTTAGTTAATTTTCCGAGATCGACTTATCGTTTGAATGCAAATAAATGAACCCCTTAACAAGTACAGAAAACATTCATATAATAATTTAACAGACCTTTTTTTGTTTCCATTCAATGTGCACCGATAGGTTATTTAATTTTGAACAGCGCACATAGGGGTGTTTTGCCGGACATTAAGCCAAAAATTAAATTTAAGAAATGTAGAAATTTAAGTACGCAACTTGACAGACTACAAAATTTTGCTTCGTATAGTGAAGGCTATGGGTTTAGACTTGTCGTTAAGAAAAATCAAAGAAGTTGAGTTAATTTCGCATGTTTTAAATAACTTTTTATGGTTTAAGAGCAAAATATTTTCTTTTGGCTAAACGAATAAGCTTAATTTTTGGAAAAATTTTAATTTTAAGTTTTAATGATAACAAATTTCGTTTGAAATTAAAGAATCTAATTTTTTTCATTTACTATTTTGTAAAAAAGATATCTAAAAGTTTTAAGGAGAGAAGGCAGCCGCGAACATAAAAATGATTTTTATCTCTACAAAATTTAAATCTGTGAAAAAAATATTGCGCATTTTTTCGCAATTTTTTTCAGCAAATTTTACTTTTTTCTCTTTTTGCTCATCTTGCATGCGAGTAGGAAACATTTTAGTCAGTCATAAAATGTTTTGGTTTTTCATAATTATATATAGATGCTTGCGTAATTGTACTCCAAGTATATTAATAACATTTTTAAAAGAAATTGAATGTGAAGAAAGTAAGATTTACAAGTGAATTAGAGCTGATAGTGGATGTGCTGAAAACTTTACTTCAAAGCACCAACGATGGTAACACGAGCATAGAAGGCTATTTAGATGAGATGAGGTCTTTAAAAAACAGAAGAAGAAAAAAATGGGGAAATTAATAGAGTTTTTTAAGGATAAAAAATAAAAACTTAAAACGTAAGAAAAAACTTAAATTTTGGTTTAAAAGATGTAGTTATTTATATTTTGTTGTGTATTTTCTTGTTTTGTGTAAATGTGCAACTGGCAAATAACGATCAAATGGTGTGTAAAAGTTGGTGAATATATAGTCAGATATTTAGTGTGAAGAGCGATTAGCTGCAAAACTAAGACCCAGAATGCAAACTATGTATGCTTAAAGGCGGTAAAGGACGAAAAACTTTCCACCATATTGTAGCCAGGTGTTTATGGAATTCTATTAATGCTAGTATTTTTTATATACCCCTTTTTATATACCCCGAGAAGGAGCACAATCATAAAAATTTAATGGAGAATGAATAGGCAAAAGTTTACGAAAAACGCGTTTGTGAAAAAGGCAAAAAAAAAACAAAGTTTTATACTAAAAAAATAAAATCTAATAAAAAAATTATTATTAGAAGCTTAAGTTAATGTTAATTAAAAAAATGTTCAGATCATGTAAGAATTTAAAAGTCGAACAGACTCAAAATTTAAGCTACTACACCTAAAATTATATCTTAATCCAACATCGAGGTCGCAATCTTTTTTATCGATAAGAACTCTCCAAAAAAATTATGCTGTTATCCCTAAAGTAACTTAATTTTTTAATCACTATTAATGGATCAATTATTCATAAATCAATGATAATTTTTTATTAAAAGTTCATTAAATTTTAATATCACCCCAATAAAATATTATTAATTATTATAATAAAAAATATCTATAAAATTTTAATAATTTAAACATAAAGATTTATAGGGTCTTCTCGTCTTTTAAATAAATTTTAGCTTTTTTACTAAAAAATAAAATTTTAACAAAAATTTTTATGAAACAGTTAATATTTCGTACAACCATTCATACCAGCCTGCAAATAAAAAATGTGTATAAATAAGTGAACATTGAAATGATGTTTTTGGACTAATTTAAAAAGGGAAAAGGCATGAAGGTAAGCTTAAGAAGGAAGAGTGCGAGAGGATATGGATTCACAAATTAAATTTTGGTAGGTGGAGCATATTTGTGACAAGGTTGGCACGGCGAATAAAGGCATTACATGTGCCATATGTATGCTGTTTGGGTGAGGGTTTTTGTGTTGAGTGTAAAACACCTAAACACTGCAAAGCAACAAGGTAAGAAATCTTATTATAGTGTGGAACTGCAGCAAATTACATGAGAAGTCAGCTATTTATGTGACAATAGAATAATAGTTTTAAATAGCCTAACGAATGAGTTGCTAACCTATGAGTAAAGTTATAGCTTTCTTAGTAGCCCTTGTGTAAAAAGGAATCTTATTAAGGTAGTACTTGGAGGCTGGAATTTTATATATGGGAACGCAAGGTGTTCGATCAATTCATGCGGAAGAGACAACAGTAGCTTAGAAAACTTTATATAAAAGTAAAAGGCTAATTGTATATTGTCATTTTCTGTTTTGTAAGTAAGTTTCGATTAGTTTCAGCTTACACGTGAATAAGTGTTGTAATGAGTAGTCCCTGATAGCCGCCTGTATAATAGATTTGAGTTAAAAGGGTCTGCAATATCAGGGTTAATCATTATATACTTTTCATTATCTCATCATTGAGCAGGAAGATTGAATGTATGAGGGGTTACACTTAAATAAATAATGCAAATAGCATTATTATTTTATTTCTCCGAAAACCTCCTTATCTGCATGCCAAACTCGTTTAAAAAATAAAATAATACACATATTGGAGAAAAGGAAGCAAATATTGTTCTTTTTTTATTTTGTAAATAATGTAGTAGGAGGATATTTGTGTAAAAATTGAGTATTATTATTTTTTTTAAGTAAATTTAAAAATTTATTCATATAATTTTATATTTTTATTTATAATTCTTTTTATTATTTTATTGTTTTCTTAAATTTTCTTTCTTTTATTCAGATTTTTTTATATATTTAATAGTTTTATTTATTTTACCCATTTCGTTCACTGATTTTTTGTTTTGATATTATAAATATTTATTAGCTTAAAGATTAAAGTTTAATTTATTAGTTTTATTTACTTATTGGTTTATGGGATATTAACAACATTTATTTATTTACAATATTTGCTTGATTATTATATAATTATATTTATGTTATGTTGTTCAAATGTATACCATTTTTTTATATTCATTCTTGCATGTGTTTGATTATATACATTTTTTTATGTTTTGAAATTTATATTTTCCTGCGTTTTATAAAATTTTTAGAATCGAGAAAACTTAAAAAAATCCCCCCGAAATTAAAATTCATACGATTTATATGATTTTTGCTCAAGGTTATGTCCTAGGATACATGCAACACGAGGCCGAGAAAAAAAGAAAGGCAGGTTCAATTTGATTTAAATAGGTCAACCCCTTTTGCGTTTGACAAACAATATGAATTGAATACCCCCAGATGTCAAAAGCAAAGGTAATTATAACTTTTGACACTTGAAGAAGGAAAATCGCAATAGTTACCTGGCCTATTAAGGCCACCTGTTGTTTTTGCTAGTAAAGTTACTAAACGGGCCTAATGAATTGGCCTTAAACACAACTTACTAAATATGTCTTTATGCAGATATATTTTGAATTGAATAATATTTAGTTTGCTTTAAATAATATAAAGCTAGGTATAAAAATATTTATGTTAGTATAAACATAGTGATTTCTATTTTACAAAATAATGTCTTCTCGTTAAAATTGCCCATGTGTGAAATGTTTTTCTAACCCTGTAATAATTCTATTCGTTATTTGCTTGACATAAAACAGAAGTTTTAAAATAGAAGGCGTCATCTTCTGTTTAATATCTGAAAGATAAGTTTGTTCTTAAACATATAAAAAAACTTAAGACAACATTGTGTCAAAATTTTGAAACAAACATAAAAAAAATAATTTTAAAAAGTAAAAAAAAAGTTTTATAAAAACAAAAAATAAAATTTGAGGTTTAGCTGCATAAGCAGGAGAAAGAAACCAACTGGTACAAATTTATTTAAAGTACCAAATGAAGTTTAATCATGTGTTTTTGAAATCAACGTGAAGCTCTGTAACATTTTAGCCACTGGAACTTAAAAATATTCTTAAATTAAAATCCTCAAAAAATAAAACAAATAAGGCATACAATAACTAACGAAATTTAAATATTGCTCGGAAGCATTTCAGTGAAAGTAAAAATATTATTCAAAATAAAGTTCCAAAAATATTAGACGCTAAGTGTAGAAATAGAGTTGCAGGCAGAAACGCAGCAATAGCAAACATGAAGATACACTTGCACTATGGCGAAATAATTCAGGTGAACGCATGGGCGAAAAAGCTCATCAGCTGTATACGTTGCAGTTGTCAAAAAAATTTCAAAAATAAATTATAGCTATGTTAAAAAATTTTTCAAAATTTAATTTGTTTTGATTGTTAATAAAAAAAAAATAATTATTGAAATTTCTAGAGAAAACTAGTACATTATTTGCAAATCCTGATGTATATAAATTAAATATGCGTAAAGAGATACTGGCATTATTGTTAACACGCTTAAAATGTCTTGCTTGTTTTCTTGTGGACTCTGCAGGCACTGTTGGTGGCGGTGATGTGACAAAGTAAAGCTTTTTATTGGGAGATAAATTGTGTGATAGCTTCAAGGTCGCTTTTTCAGACTAACCTGTTGAACGTAAAAAAAAACGTCATTTAGAGAGTTTACAATTTCGCTCCAATAACAATCAGATCCAAAACATTGTTTTGATACTGAGTTTCGGCAAATTTCCTAATCGTTGTGGTAATCAAATTTAAGACTTTATGCTTGCTAGTTGAGAAACTACCGGTGATGAACTTGTTGCGGTAAACGATAAAAGATGGAGATTTTTCTGTTAATGTTCAAATGGTCAACGAACGAGGATGAAACGATACATGTGATTTCGGCAAACTAGTGGCACTATATAATTTTGGTCACACTTTGCCTGGATTTTCTTTTTTATATAACTTAATTCTAATTCTTCCTTTAGTTTTTTTTATTTAATGTGTGCAGTCTGGTTTCCCTTTTTATATAAAACAACAGAGTTACTACTATGCAAGTAGGCTTGCCAGTTCCGAAAAGCCTGAAACCTGAAAAACGTAAAATTCGCGCCTGGATTTGAGAAAAAAAACTAAACCTTTTTAAATGCACTTGTTGTTCCAAAAAGTGAAATTTTATTAAAAATTTTGAAAAGAACACGTTAACATAATTTAATGCAATCTTACGTCAAATTAAGTACATATTTATACATAGGTACATAGTATATGTCTTTTGCCACATATATTTTACATTTTTATTTACAGAATTTACTAACTCTGTTGCTTTATTAATATGCAAAAAAAATTTGAAAATTTTTGCAACTTTCATCAAAGTTTAATCTTATTAACATTTCAGCCTTTATTAAGTCAAAAGACATTCTATGTCTATCCTGAGAGTATAAATTATTTAAAATACTAAAGGTCCTTTTGCAAAAAGCATTGCCTATTGGAATCGAAAGAACGAATGAGACCAATTTATACAGATTTTGTTATTTTATTTTTATCACATTTTTGAAAAAGGCCTGACCATATCTTGTCGATTGGAATATTTTTCGGCAAATTATCAAATATCCCTCGGAGGCAGCAGAAGTAAAATGGTACTAATTGGAGTTAGAAAAAGTTAAAATCTAAAATCTAATTTGCAAATATAGTTGTAATTTCATTGTATTTAGAATGTAATTTTTCTGTAAAAAATATTAATTTTATTATAAAAGAATATAAAATATGAAAAAACTGGATTAATTGCATTTTTCCTGGAAACTAGACCAGACTAAAAAAACTGGAAAATTTAGGCGAATTCAGGCCATCTGGCAAGCCTATATGCAAGGCATATTTATTTTACTAGGTAGGGTGAGTTCCAAAACGTCATTTGCAATGCAACTTAACAAAGTCATGTTACGCATCCCTAAATGTATAATAAAAGTTATTGATACTCAAACAAAAGCAAACTGTGTATCACTAATTTTGTTACTGCTTTGTTGATATTTTGTGCAAAATAAATTACAAACACATCAATCATGGTGGAAGAAAAGTAAGAAAATTTTCCTTTAAATTTAATGGCTATTTAAACAGAATTTATTTATATCTTCAGGGACAAAAAGTGGACTTTTGAGTGCAAGCAGCTATTGTTAACAACACGTTTGCAAAATTTTATAGAAGAAGGTGCTCCTGGAAGTTAAAACCATTGACTCGGACTTTTTTTTTTGCATTTTTGTACAATTTAATAATTGCTTTGAGGAGTTTCGTCCAATAATCCCATCAAATTTTCAAAGATTATATTTTTTATTGTTGACATCGCCATCTTGAAAAAAACTGATTGCAAAGAAGTGTTTCTAAATGTAAAAAATTTGCAAAGTTTTTTTATACAACAACATAGTTGGTTACTTTGTATTAAAAGAGTAGCAAAACCGCATCACTGCAATGTGTTTTGACGTTTAGGAACTCACCCGTAGTGTCGTCAGCCCAGCTGGTTTGTTGTTAGAAATGTCAAAATTTGTTTGTATTTTACTACATTTGTTTACGAATAGCAGAACACACTAACAACAAATATTTGCAAAACAAAGCAGGCATTTGTATAGAGAGCAATTATCTTTTATTTCTATTTTTGATTTTCCAGCGCACAAAACAACAATAAAAAGCCATGATATTAGTGCTAATGTTGTATTTGCTGTAGAGCCGCTACCATCTTGTAAAATAAATATATGTACCTTGCTACTAGGTTGCCGCACCGATACGGAAAAAATAACCTAATGTAGTTTATTTTTGCAGAGCACCACGTTGTTGCCAAAAACATTTAACCAATGCGCATTTATTTTAGTATGCAGTGTCGTCCGCCCAGCTGGTTTGTAGTTGGAGAAGTCAAAAGTAATTTACTTTTTTTTGTTTACGAATTTCAAAAACCACTAACAAGCGTTGACGTTGCCAACACACAATGTTGTATTTGTTGTAGAGCCTCTACTACCTAATAAAATAAACGTACGTTCCATTTAACCAAGCAAAATTAAACCAAATTCAATTTGCGCTTCTATCATCATTTGGGACTTTAAGAATAGTTGTACCAGTTGGCTTTTTTCAGAAATACCTTATAGTATTATATTTTAATTAAGCTTTTCAAATTTTCTAATATTTTTTATTTCAAATTATTTGAAAACTTTTTCTTTTACAATTGATTTTAAAATTTTGACAACGCTGAACATAAGTGTACATCAGCTGGGCTACTAACTGTCAATGAAATAGCTTTGATTTAAAATATAATTTCATGCTTTTTTGTCAAGGAGAAGATAAAAAACTTTCTAGGCTATTGTTTTTTGTTTTGGCAATTTTTTTCAGAGTTGTATAGAAAGTGCTATTTCCCAAGGCGAATTAATGACAAAAAAATTTTTCATAATGGGTGAAAAGTTTTGAACTAATTATAGCTAAACTCTACTCAGTACAATGTAGTCAATTGCACCAACTAGTGGAGGATGAAAAAACCGTTCTAAAAAATCGTAGATAAGTTTCTTAAACAATTAAGGACATGTTAATAAATAATCTTTTTGGAATCTTATCAGTTCGCGCCTTATTAAAATATGGAAAATTAGTATAAAGTTTTCGGCTGTTTGAATATTTTTGTCCGGCTCTGTATGGTGGGTTTCCTTAGTAGTTTATATGCATAAATCAAATAATAAGATTTAGCAAACAGCAGCTCCGTTATTTTTTATTAAAACCGTGAGAGTAAAATTTTCTCTCGTGACGTCATAAAAATATATTTCAAATAGCACCACACCTAAGAAAAAAACGCGCATTTTTTTAAAGAAGCACTAAAATTAAAATACGGTTATTTTATTTTATCATAGTAAATTGTGCTTGAAAGTAGTAAAGTTAAATATTATTAAAGTTAAAAAAAAGTGTAAAAATGATATGAACAGTGTATAATTGTGGAAGTACTAAAAATAAGAACTCAAAAGAAAAAAAACTTAGAAAAGAATGGTTAATATTTTGTCGTTTAGATGAAAACAATTTGAAATATCTCACAAAGTTTGCAGTCTTCATTTTAAACCAGAAGATGTTACAGGAGATATGAAATTAAAAATGGGTAAATAAAACATTTTTTATACAGAGCTTACTTTTGCTAATAAATAAGCTGTTATTCCAAGCATATATGGAAATCAAAACAGTGACCAAATCGTCTGCAAAGAAGAAAAAAGGTTTAGAAAATTTAGCCGGATATATCTGCCATAAACTTAAAAATCAATTGCCAGATATTGCTGTTGACCCTTCTAATAATGACAAAACTTACACGTGGGACGTTAAGGCAAAAATACTTTTATTTCGTGCGCGTATGTTTTTCCAAATAAGAAAGCTTAACCAAACAATAGCAGATGACAAATCCAAGCGAAAACGTAAATATTCCAAAATGATTGTATAATATAAATATGCATATTTCATAATTCTTTCTTTTTTTAAATTACTTATTTACAAATTAAAAAATAAATTAAAAAAAGATTTTTCTTTGTTTTACTAAAAGCACCAATTAGAACTTGTAAAAGCATTATTATCAAAAAGCACTAAAAACAGTGCCGAATGCACTAGGTTAACATCACTGCATTTTTACGCAAAGACTTATTTTTATTACGTTATGAACAGAGAAAGTGCGAGTCTTTGCGTAATCTTATTATTTGATTCATCGTTTATATGCATATGTATTATATGTATTATTTTATTATTATAGTAAATTTACCAAAATTTTTGTCAATTATTGGAAGATTGCAAATTTATTTTTGTTTTGTTTCGTTATTGAAAGAGGCTTTTAATTTTAAACTGATAGGATTTTTGGAATTTCGAATTCTATATTAACCGAAAAATGCAAAAAGGGATAAAATCTGTACCATAGTATTTCCGGAACTTATACAGATAGAAATAAACTTCAAACTACGCTTTGGTCGATGCTTAAAGTAAACGAATAGTTATTTGGTACATAATAATATGTATTATTATATGATAAAAAATACATTTAAGATATTCGTACTCTTTCTGTTTGTTTTTATAGTGATTCACATTTTTACAAAAGTACCTTCTTACACTTAAAAAACTTTTTACAAAAGTATTTTTTTATAATCTGTTTGTTTTTTATTTTCTTTGTTTTCTTAATTATCTTTTTTTAAAGAAAATATACCTTATGTAAGTATTTTACATAAAGGATCATTATACAGAAAGACATTTTTATAAAAGAGAAAGTTACGAGCTTCTAGGTAGAAAAAGTATTTTCAATAAAAAGCACTTTCATTTGCAAAAGTTACGTTTTTAAAACATAAATTTGGATTTTTATTTTTTTAAATTAACTAACAATTATTGTTATTGTGCATTTACATTAGAACGATTTGATTTGAAATCTTTCCCTAAATCTAGTTCGTTTACACTATGTTTTTTGATATATAATGGTTTTTTATAGTAGTCTTCTTTTTTCGATCCCAGCTTTGGGATTTTAGAAAATATAGGGAAATTTAAAAATTTCGATGTTAAATAGGTCTAACTGAAAGACATCTACTTTCTTCAAGAATAACCTCTTTTATACGAAACTAGCGGACCCGGCGAACTTCGCCTCGCCCCAATTTCAAGCCTTCAGAAAAACTTTAGAGTAATAAAACAACACAAATATTTAAATTTTCAATGTGATTTATTTGATGAAATCAGTAGAAAGCGATTTGATGCACAAAATTTAATACAAAAAATAAATTTTCGATTTTTCCAATTTTCAGCAATTTTCCATGATTTACACTAAGAACTTTCTATTTTCTGATTTGGAAAGCCATTAAAGAATAATTTCCAGCTAAATTTGATACAAAAACTCGTTTTTCGATTTTTTCCAATTTTCCGACTTTTCCAGAGGGGTTTTCTAAAAATTTTTTTCGTAAAGACATTCTCCTCGAAAATACGACAACAGACAGAAATCGGTCTACCCGTTCTCATTTTATTAACTATTATACATTTTTTACACCATTTTTATATATAAAAAGATTTGGTTTAAACATACACACATATAGTTGTTTTAAGAATGAGTTTGGTGGCCCTTTTTATGCTAAAATACAAAAAATGCAACAATTGTGGATTTTTACATTAAACATTGTATAATTTTTAAGCTAACTACGGTAAAAAAATTCAAAAAATTTTGCCAAAAATTGTACCCAATATTTTGAACAAATGCACCAGGGTATAGAAAAAACTAAAATTTTAACTTTAACATGCTGATAACTTGATTATTTTTAAACATAAACATGCAGACTGAAGCATCATTTTGTAGGTATTGATGAGGCCTTAAGGACCAGATATTTAAAAACTTATCTCCGAGCAACCGTGTTTTAAATGCTTGAGTAGTATACATCAAACATTTTATGTCCGAGCAACCCTGTTGTCCACGTTCATGGACACTTATTTTATAAATCAATATGAATTAATATTTATTTTTATATCTTAACATAATTAATGTTAGTTAAAGCACTGCAATGCCACAAAATGTTGCCTTATGAAAGAACTTTGTCAGCACTAAATTATAAAGGTGAATTTTAAATAGAACGGTTTTCTTCCAAAACCGAAGTTTCCTATTAAGCTAAAAAATCTTAATTAGTCACTTGCCTCTAAACCTTTTTGAAATCAACGTGAATTTTACTTACCGTAATTAATTAACCTAAAAATTATATAACAATTATATAACAACTTACCTTTCAACCATATTGAAACCCTTGAATTTATACTTACTATAATTATAAGTTACCTGAAATTAATAAACCTAAGAAAACCTGAAGGAAAGAAAATACATTTTTATCCTATTTTTATTATCATCAGCATCATCTTAAGTGCACTAAAAAAGGTGAGCAAACTGTTCCTAACCCTCGTATGCGTTAAAATCACCTTTTATTAATCCCTTATTTCTTTGCATGCCAATTAACAATTACAATCACTTTAATGAGTGAATGTAATTGCAAGCAATCAAAGAGGTGTCTCTTATACTTACCTTAGCTGCTGTATTGTATCAACCCTAAAGAGAAATATTAATACAAACCCAATTGTATTCATGGTCCTTTTGAATAAATGATCCAGTAACCTGCAAATAATTGTCTCTTAAAAAGAAGAAACACACAAAGTCAAAAACTCAACACCAAAAATGAGGTAAATCAAATAAAAAAATGATATCAACCATCAGTCTAAGCTCATCAATAAGACCGTACGGAAGTAGCAACAGCGAAATTAATTTTCTTAAAAAACATCAACAAAAAATAATAATTGTGTAAAAGAA
The DNA here is from genome assembly GCA_916610165.2 of Gymnosoma rotundatum. Taxonomy (NCBI): domain Eukaryota; kingdom Metazoa; phylum Arthropoda; class Insecta; order Diptera; family Tachinidae; genus Gymnosoma; species Gymnosoma rotundatum. Next base: position 59,012,295 of record OU744339.1, read on the forward strand.
CATTATAAAAAATTAAAGAAATAAAAAAAAAACAAACAAAACAACAAATTCCTACTCCCAAAACATAATTAAACAATACCTACATATAACTAAAAAATAAAAAGTGTACATACATACTTTCCTACGTTGAAGAAATGCATACATTAAGTATGTATTAATGTGTTAAGTGAATTCAATAAAATAAAAAGTAAATGAAAAAATTTCTAAAAAAAAAAACAAACAGAGGTACATATGAAGGCATTGAAAAAATAGTGAAAAGAATGCATTAAACAAGCCAAATAGGCAAAAACAAAAAAATTAATTTGCCGCTCTGGCTATTTGCATATGCACACTTATGTATAAAAATATAGTGGTATATACATAATAAAAATCACCAAGAAAAATAGCTGTAAAAAATAAGTTTTAAATACCGTTATACATTATACCAAAATACATGAAAATAAATTTATGTACCTATGTAGCGGTAAAAGTAAAAAACATATATAACTACGTGTATACGTACATAAACTAATGCATATTGACACAGCATGTATGTATTATTTCTTTGTTCAAAGTGAAGCAAAAAAAAGTAGAAAAACGGAACATAACCTTGAAAAAATTCTTCTGGAAAAAACTGTGCTAAAAAAAATATAAAAAAAACAAAAAGTTATAAATTCTCCTGCCTAGTTATTGGCACATGCATAAAATAACGAATATATGTATGTATGTACACAAAATAATAACAGCTATTTTTTTTAAGTAACAAATCTAATCTCTACATGAAAAGAAATAAGAAGAGAAAATTTGATTCATGAAGTGTTTTTAATTTAAGAGAAATTAAACAAGCCATAATAAACGAAAGAATAAATACTCCAAATAAAATAAAAATAAAAAACTCTTTTCGCTGTGCTTTTGCGCGTCGGGCTAATAAACATTTTCAACCACCAAATCAAAGAAGCTTTTTCTTCAAGTTCTCTTTACTTACAAGTAAGTTTTTATTCCCTTATTTTGTATTATCAAACAAAAATCTCTTGATGAGTCAACATATTTTTTCATTAGACAACAACCTAAATAACATCCCTTCTTGTTTCTAAAAACATAATCGAAAAAATAACAAAAATAAGAAGCAGAAATATATTTTGTTTAAAAGAATTAAAAAAAAAAAGCTTAAACTACTCTTAAAATCGATTACAGTCCATTATTGTGTTGCAATTTACTGCATAGAATATTCAAATATGCTAATTAAAAATCTTTATAATTTTGTATCCAGAATTTTTTAATTCTTTTATAGTATTGAGTTTAATAATTATTTTATAATCATTGCCCCTTTTTGGTTCTAAGATTATATCATCTCTTTATATAAAATTGTAAAAAAATACAAATAAAGTGAAAAAAATCTCTTTCCAAAGTTAAAAGTGTTATAAAAGTTCTTTGGTACTATTATATTTAGTACTACAGGGTGTTTTTTATAGACGTATAGAACTTTAAGTTGGCATCACTTTTTTAACTGGCGGCCATTTTGTCAGCTGTCAAGTGATTAATATTTAGTTTGGTTTGCCATTTCATCATGAATAGGTTGACAAAAGAACAACGCTTGCAAATCGTGCAAATTTATTTCGAAAATAATGGTTCAGTTCGCGAAGTTTACCGCAAGCTCCGTCCATTTTATGGTCGACATAATCGGCCATCAGAGCAATTAATTCGGTTAACCATGGATCGTTTTCGCACTACGTTTACTCTATGTAATAATACGCATCCGCAGAGACGTCGAACAGTGCGCACCGAAGAAACAATTGCCGGTGTAGAGCAAAGTGTTGAAGAGGACCCGAATGAATCGATTCGCCACCGTGCACAGCAATTAGAGCTTTGTCCATCAACTTTATGGAAGATTTTGCGCAAAGATCTTGGCTTGCGACCTTACAAGATCCAGCTTGTGCAAGAATTAAAGCCGCGAGACCATGCAATGCGTCGTGATTTTGGTGTATGGGCCGAAAATGAGATTGATCTCGATGCTGATTTTCATAGCAAAATTTTGTTCAGTGATGAGGCTCATTTTTGGTTGAATGGCTACGTCAACAAGCAAAATTGCCGCATTTGGAGTGAAGGGAATCCACATGAGACCCTTGAAACGCCATTACATGCACAAAAACTGACTGTTTGGTGTGCTCTATGGGCTGGTGGAGTCATTGGGCCATACTTATTCCGAAATAATGCTGGAGAGTCAGTTACCGTTAATGGAGACCGGTATAGAGCCATGATAACCGACTATTTTGTTCCCCAATTGGATGGCATGAATGTGCATGAGTTGTGGTTCCAACAAGACGGCGCTACATGCCACACAGCGCACGTTACAATCGATTTATTGAAGGAAACATTCGATGAGCGCATAATTTAGCGGAATGGACCTGTCAATTGGCCACCAAGATCGTGCGATTAGACACCATTGGATTATTTTCTTTGGGGATATGTGAAGTCGCTCGTCTACGCCAACAAACCAGAAACGTTAGGGGACTTGGAAGCCAACATTCGTGGCGTTATTGCCAACATACGGCCCCACATGCTCAAAAAAGTGGTTGAAAATTGGACCTGACTTTATTCGAGCCAGCCGCGGCGGCCACATGCCCGAAATCATATTTAAACATTAATGGCATAAAATTATCCTTCCAATAAAGCCAAATTGAGGGACATTAAAACGATTTTCTTGTGTTTTATTTCAATTCGAAGTTCTATACGTCTATAAAAAACACGACTACTCTATTATTTTTCACTGGTGCCAACACTGATGTATTTTAATGTACATAAAGAGAATTTAACTCTGGAATTTTGAGAACATAATAATAAAAAAGGTATAATAATAATTAACCCATTGAGAACCAATAACTTAAATTCGAAATTGATGTATCAACAGATAAAATTTTACAAATGAAATAAATAAAAAAAAAACTATTATTAAACAAAAAAAAAATAAATTAATCGAAAATATTTAAAATTAAATAAATAGCCCTGCTGAACATTTTTTTTCTCGATAAATTGGTCACTGTAAAAAATAACGAACTTAACCCTAATATCACCGCTCAACGTTACTATTTAGATTTGTATTAACATTATACATTTAAATAAAGAAAAAAAAGTTTAAAAAGAAGAATTTACCCGCAACAGAAATTAATTTCAAATAACTTAAAGAAAAAACGAGGGAAAAATTTCATTTAAAAATTCAATAATGAAATAATAATAAAATAATAAATACTCTAAAAATTTAATTTTATAAATTTATTAAAATATAATCAAAAAAAGTCGCTGTATTTAATACTTATTAATATAATTATTATTATTATGCCGGCAGTTAAAAAAGGTTTATTTTTCTACCCTAAAATTTTACGATTATAAAATAAAATTTTGAACTAAATAAAACTGGCTTTTGTTTCATCGATCTATTTTATTCCATTTTTTAAACTAGTGTCAAAAACTAGTGCTATAACCCAATAGCCCCTATACCCGGAATTCAAAATAGAAAGTGAATCTTTAAAAGCCTTATTCTTAAAATAATCGTTGTTTACTTTTAACTAGATAATAGGTATCTAGTGCTATAACCCAATAGCCCCTACATAAACAACGAATTTATGAAAATATAACGTAAAAATTTACTCTGAGAATTGATTTTTAAATCAAAACTTAAACCCGTACTGATTGCAAAATTTATGTTACACTCTGGAGACATTATTCTGAAATGAAGTTGATTAACCCCCTAATTGCATCGGTGTAGCATTTCAGTCCCATTAACTTTGAATTAATTAATTTCAAAGAAAATAGTAATTTTAGAAAATAAGATAAGAAATGACTTCAACATCAGGCCCAAACCTAGGCTTGCCAGATCCAATTTGCCAAAAAGCTTGACATTGCCCAAAAAAAAACTTGATTTTGAAAAAAAAACTTGACAAATAAAAACACTAATACTATTGGTTTTTATTTAATTTTTTTTATTATTTTTTTCATAAAAATTATTAGAATAAAAACAAAAATATCGTTAAAAGTAAAAATAACAGAAACAATGTGAAAGAAACAAAAAACAATATAGGAATAAAAATTCAGTCGTTATATATTTTAGAGAAAACTTAGGCGTTATTTAAAAAAAATATAGGTACTATCTTAAGAAATATAGATAGTAAAAATATGCTCTTTCGATGTGTTTTTTAGAAATACAAACTTACTTTTTTAAGTATTATTACATATGTAGCTAGAATAAATTTGAGAAAAAAAAATTAACTTACAAAAAACATTGACAAATCACTTTTTCACTTGACACTTGACGCGCATTAAAAAACTTGACAATCAGGCCAAATCAGGCCCGTCTGGCAACCCTACCCAAACCCCAAAGAGCGCTTTGGATTCGATTGTGACTATTTACTCCAATTCTGTTCAAAATTCCATAGAATCGAGGTAGTGGAACAAAATGAGTCAATTCTTCAGATCAAGTTAAAAGACCTAGAAGGGAGGTGGAATAAGGTAACAACATCTTACGAGCATGTTATACTTGCACCTGAAGATATTGCAAACTCTGAAGTAAAAGCAGAAGCAAAGACAAATTATGAGGTGTGTTTAGATTCTTTATCTCTGCTCTTCTCAAATTCTCGACCAAATTAAATCGTATCGGTTAGATACATCAAATCTTCCCGCGTTCGGAGCAAGTACAAGATACTCAACTCAGCCACAATTGGTAGCCCAAAATTTTGTGTCAGACAGTTCCAGTAACTGTATAAAATTGCCCCCTTGTGACACAGAAATCTTTGAAGGCTGCTATGAACAATGGCCTTCATTTCGTGACATGTTTACGGCAGTTTATATAAATCACACGAAACTGTTCCCTGTTACGAAGTTATATCATCTTCGTAATAAAACACGAGGTGAAGCAGGTTCCATTGTCAAAAGATATACTCTGTCCCACGAAAATTTTGAGCTTGCTTGGAACGCTCTTAAAACGCGATATGAAAACAAAAGAGTTTTGGTTGATAATCAAATTAAAATTTTATTTGATATACAACCCGCGCCTAAAGAAGATAGCGAATCAATTCGTAAAATTCAGACCTCAGTAAACGATTCTCTAGCAACGCTAAGGACGTTAGGTGTTGAAGTTGCAAGTTGGGACCCCATTCTAATACGTTTAATATCGACAAAATTGCCAGATATTACTCTATCTCTTTGGGAACAATCCCTAACATCTCCCAGTGACCTTCCAAAATGGTCACAAATGCCGCAATTTCTTGTCGACAGATATGAGGCAGTAGAACGCCTTACAAATATAAAAAACTCTAAAGACTGTTTCAGTCTTAATATAGCACGCCAACCCAACGTGCACTCTTTTTCGTCTCAAGAAAATCTCTATGACAGAACGTGTAAGCTTTGCAATGAAAACCACTGCTTAAGAACATGTCCAAAGATCCGAATATTCACGGTGCAACAAAGAGCAGACTTTGTATACAGAAACAAATTTTGCAACAATTGTTTAGCATCATCACATATAAAAACTAACTGCAATAGTAAGCACACTTGTCTCTATTGTAAAAAGCAGCATCACACTTTGTTGCATATGGCAAAACGCCCACAGAACTTACCCCAAAATAGTGATAATTCTCTAAAGAAGAATATTTCTAATAAGAGTACCCCACCCCTAAATAGTTCTTCGAGAATAACTCAAACTGTAGAGCATGATGGTATAAATGAACACCCATCAACTTCTAGGCAAATTCAAGCTAACTGCTCTGCTAACTGTGGTGAAAATATTTTGCTGCGAACTGCTCTGGTACAAATAGAAGTCAGAGGTGAATGTTTTACTATAAGGGCTCTCATTGACCCTGGTTCTCAACGTACGTTTTTAGCGGAAAAAATAAGAAGTCGCCTTCAACTCCCGTATCGAAAATCCCATTTTGAAATCATTGGCATTGGAGGTCAAAAACAGTCAGCAACCAAAGAATGTGAACTTACACTGTACGCCAAAAGAACTGATACAAGAATTCCAATTAGAGCAATAGTCTTGCCAAAAGTTACTAAGCGACTTCCCGCATGTAGTTTTAAAATTCCACAATTAAAAGAACTTGGTGAATTAGATTTAGCTGACCCAACATTCTACAAATCTTCTCAAATAGATCTTATTTTAGGCAACGACTATGAACACTTTATTAACCTTGAAGGAATAAAGAAAAACATCTGTGGCCACACTTCGGCCTACAATACAATCTTTGGGTGGGTGCTTAGTGGTCCTATGAAAACTCAGCCCACTCAAGCGTTCTCAACCTCAGTATTTACCTCTGAGACTTCCGAAATTATAACTTTATTAAAAAAGTTTTGGAAGGAGAAAGAAATACCCACAACTCGCCCCAAATCGCCTGAGGAGGATTTTTGCGAAGAATTTTACAAAAAGACAACAAGGCGACAGGAAGATGGTAGATACGTTGTACGACTGCCCTTTAGAAAAGATTTTCCCGATAAAGTTTTTCTCGGCTCATCTCGATTTGTTGCCTTAGCTCAATATTGTAGAATGGAGAAAACTTTAGCCAAAGATCCTGAATTACAATCCCAGTATCTGTCAGTTTTAAGAGAATACTTAACTCTAGATCACATGGAGAAAACTTCCTCTCAAGAAATTGTCAATCAGGATAAATATAGCTCCTTTTATTTACCTCACCATGCAGTTGTGCGACCTGAACACAAAACGACCAAAGTCAGAGTTGTGTTCAATGCATCTAGAAAAACTAAGTCGCAATTTTCTCTGAATGATATTCTCTACACTGGCCCTACTCTTCAGACCGATTTGATTACCATAGTTCTAAACTGGAGAAAATATCGTTACGTTTTTGGTGGGGATATACAGAAGATGTACCGACAAATACTAGTACATCCTGAAGATAGATCCTTCCAAAGAATTCTGTTTCAGAATCAAGTAAATGGCCCAATCGCGGATTATCAGTTAAAAACGGTCACTTTCGGGGTTAGTTGCGCCCCTTATCTCGCAATTCGAACACTTCTTCAGCTCGCATGAGACTCAGAATCCCAATATCCAAAGGCTTCCTCAATTTTGCGGTCAGAAACCTACGTAGATGATATTCTTGCGGGGGGATACACACTCAATGACACTATATCTGCCCAAACTCAGCTTATAAGCGTACTAAAATCAGCAGGTTTTCCTCTAAAAAAAATCACTGCTAATGATCCTCAATTACTCTCTCATTTACCTGAAGATTATTTGTACGACTTGGATTTTCTTCGGTTTCAAGAAGCAAGCTCTACTAAAACGCTTGGTATTAAATGGAATGCACTTTCGGATGCATTTACTTATACTTTTTCCCCACTTAGTCAATCCACAAAGATAACAAAACGGAAAATTCTTTCCTCCATAGCGAAACTTTTTGATCTTGCTGGTTGACTGGCGCCAATAGTGATCAGAGCAAAAATGCTTATGCAACAGCTATGGCTTGAAGGGCTAGAATGGGATGATGATGTTTCGCTTGAGTCTCTCAAAAAGTGGAACGATCTCATTTTAGACCTTTCAAAAATTGAAGCAATTTCAATTCCTCGATGGCTTCAATGCACACCTTCAGATTTGATTCAAATTCATGGCTTTTGTGACGCGTCCAAGGCAGCGTACTGTGCCACTGTGTATGTTCGATGCCAGACAACCACCCATAATGTTTTTTCAAATTTGTTGATAGCAAAATGCAAAGTAGCACCTATTCAAACACTGTGTCTCCCACGGCTAGAACTAAATGGTGCGTTGTTGCTGGCGAATCTCATTAAATACGTCCAAACATCCCTTAATTACAGTGACACAGAAGTGGACTGATTCTACAATAGTACTAGGCTGGCTCTCTAAACACCCTTCATCGTGGGAAACTTATGTAGCGAACAGAATTGCGCAAATTCATCGTCTTGTCCCAGGGGCAATATGGCGGCATGTTTCTACGCATTATAACCCGGCGGATCTTGGAACGCGGGGATGTAAATCTCTTGAACTGGTCAATAATGTCCAGTGGTGGTACGGACCTCCATGGCTAAAAAAAACCCTCATCGGATTGGCCCAAACAAAACCCTCTTAAGATTTGTGAAAAAGCAACAAATACAGTTAGTATATTTCACTCAGAAGTTAATGAAGATATTCTTAATCGATTTTCATCTTATAGTGAAGTCTTACGGGTCTTAGGTTACATTTTCGTTTCTTTCACAATAGTATAAGAAAAATCCGATCGAATGTTAATAACTTCTCTCAAAAAGAATTAACACAGACAGAAATAAGGCAGGTTAAATTTAGGCTCATTATTATAGCTCAAAGAAACTTTTACGCTGAGGAATATCACTGTTTACGGAATTCTCAACCTGTTCCTAACAAAAGTGCCCTTAAAACACTAAACCCATTCCTTGATTCTAACTCCATATTACGTGTAAATGGTAGATTAACTCAATCTTCTTTGCCATATGGCGAGCGTTATCCCATTATCTTGCCTAGCACATCTCGACTATGCCAATTGTATCTTACCTATTTACATCGATTTCTCTGTCATGCTGAATGCACACAAATGTGCCGAATGGCACAAACGGAATTTTTTATTTTTAGGCTTAAGCCAAAAGTAAAAAGAATAATTCGACAATGCAAAACGTGCGTAATTTTCAAACAGCAGCCATGTTTACAGATAATGGCACCCTTACCACCGGAAAGGTGTAATCTATCTCTTCCTTTCCAGATAACGGGCATCGACTTCGCTGGCCCTTTTGAACTTAAGACTTCACCTCTAAGAAAATGTGCTGTCGAAAAGGTTACGTAAGTGTTTTTGTTTGCTTCGCTACGAGAGCTATCCATCTAGAACCATGCTCCGATTTATCCTCGGCGGCATTCCAGGCGGCATTTGCTCGCTTCGTTGGGAGGCGAGGACTACCCCAAAGGGTAGTTACTGACAATGGTAGAAACTTTTTAGGGGCCAGTAGAGCTCTAGAACATGAATTCTCTACCTTCGTAAAAAATGTTGCCCAAGACATCGCCCAAAAGTATATTACACATGGGTTTGAGTGGAAATTCATTCCGCCACACGCTCCTCACATGGGCGGCTTATGGGAAGCCGCCGTAAAGAGTTTTAAATTCCATTTTAAACGTATTGCTGGTGTTCAAAAGTTTATGTTTGAAGAATTCGCCACTGTCTTAACTCGCATTGAAGGTGTACTTAACTCTCGCCCAATATCGGCATTTTCAGAAGATCCGCAAGATCTAACTGCATTGACTCCCGGTCACTTTTTAAGGGGTGCACCATTAATGGCTCTTCCAGAGCAAAACTTCCAAAAAATGTTTCTCATCAACAGATGGGAAAAGCTTAAGGTAATTCACCACCAGTTCGCAATACGATGGAAAGAGGACTATCTGAAATCGCTGCACAAAAGGTATAAATGGAAGAATCCCGTTCCAAATATACAAGTCGGCGATCTGGTAGTTGTAAAAGATGACCTGCTACCACCGCAAGAATGGAGGTTAGGAAGAATCGAAAAGACTTATCCCGGTTCAGATAAAAATGTACGTACTGCAGACGTCCGTACCACCTCGGGAGTGATAACTCGGCCTATAAAGAAACTGTGTTACCTTCCCTTCATGAAGGAAGAATTTTCTCTCACTGTTTAACCTAGGTTAAAACTCATTTGTTTCAGATTTGAATTTTCATTAGTATCAACTTTTCAACAATGTTATAGCTCTAATTTAGCCCTTTTAATTCTTAACATATAATTTGTTTTTCTTTTTTTAATAAGGCATAATCGAAGACTCCGGAACATCCGCCCAACTCAGAGCAATAGCAGCAGCATTCGCAAGCGTGAAAAGAGTCAAGATCCAGACGTTTATAAGTGCGTGCTATGTAAAAGGTTCCATTCTTTACGTTTTTGCTACAAATTCTTGAAAATGTCAACAGAGGAAAGAGAAGAAATTGTCGAGACTAACCGGTACTGTGTCAACTGTCTAGCTAAAAGTCATGACTTGCGAGCTTGTTCATCAATGGCAACCTGCAGAAAGTGTGACAAATATCACCACACACTTCTTCACCGGAGTCCTTATCGTGACAACAACTTCAGGAGATCTGAAATAAGGGATCTTCGCCTGCGTCAACACTTTAAAATACAGCGATACAAACAATTTATTTTTATATCTTAACATAATTAATGTTAGTTAAAGCACTGCAATGCCACAAAATGTTGCCTTATGAAAGAACTTTGTCAGCACTAAATTATAAAGGTGAATTTTAAATAGAACGGTTTTCTTCCAAAACCGAAGTTTCCTAATAAGCTAAAAAATCTTAATTAGTCACTTGCCTCTAAACCTTTTTGAAATCAACGTGAATTTTACTTACCGTAATTAATTAACCTAAAAATTATATAACAATTATATAACAACTTACCTTTCAACCATATTGAAACCCTTGAATTTATACTTACTATAATTATAAGTTACCTGCAATTAATAAACCTAAGAAAACCTGAAGGAAAGAAAATACATTTTTATCCTATTTTTATTATCATTAGCATCATCTTAAGTGCACTAAAAAAGTTGAGCAAACTGTTCCTAACCCTCGTATGCATTAAAATCACCTTTTATTAATCCCTTATTTCTTTGCATGCCAATTAACAATTACAATCACTTTAATGAGTGAATGTAATTGCAAGCAATCAAAGAGGTGTCTCTTATACTTACCTTAGCTGCTGTATTGTATCAACCCTAAAGAGAAATATTAATACAAACCCAATTGTATTCACCTGTTTCTAGTGCTTGAGTTGCATACATCAAACTTCTTAGTGTTATCACCTTGACGATATTCTTTTGCAAAGAAAATAGTTGAAGGAATAGTTGAAACGCGTAAAACAGTTCATATGCTTTCATCGACTTTTTAGACGTTTGTGACATTTAAAAATACAAATATATTTTTAAAGTTAAAGAAAAACATAATATTTTTTTAATTAATAAACAAAAGTCATGCAAGAAAAATTAAAGCAATATACAACGAAAAACTTTTAATGGTGTAATTAAAAGCTTAATTAAAATAATGTTTTATACGTTTGTAAAACTTTATTAGAAAGGTAAAAAATTAAAAATACTTCGATAAATTATAAATTACTTACACATTATTTCTTAAATTAATATAAAAATAACATGAAACATTTAATGCATTTATTTAATTAAAAAAATCAAATTTTATCGTTCATATTTTGATAGAATATATAACTGATCGACATTTTACCTCACACCTTATCTTTAATATGCCAGTATAATACACAATCAGTTTCCTTCAAAATGAAATCAATTTGTTAGATAAATAAATTTATTTAAATATAATTTAAGTAAGCAAATAAATAGTCCAAACACTTTTATTTATTGGGTCCAGGAGTGAAGGGATTTATCACAGCTACAGCAGCAGCTTGTTGACTGGCAAGTACAGCAGCTAAAATGTAAAGAGTTAAAACACAAAATTTTATAAATAATGAATTACACAGATCAAGCTAAACTAGCACGCCAAGCGTAGAAATTATATACCTAATTAAGATCATCAACCTTGTGACAAAGAACTTATATTGTTTAAAAAAATCCACTTAATGGAAAGATAAACAAACAGATCAATCGCTATATTTATCAAAAACAACTATATTTTTGTCACTTTTTAACAAAAGCAATTCCCGTTTTACTATTTAACTTTACTACCTAAAGCGCTTACAAGTGAATATTGCAATTGCAAAGCGTTGACCCTGCGGTATTTGGGTTTGCTTAGTACATTTTATTGGCGCATGGAAATTTGTTACAGACAGACATTGCTCACGATTTGATTTTTTAAGGTACATAAACATTAATTTAATTTTTTATTTAATTAGGACTCGAACTATGGATATTATAAATGCATTGAAATTGATTTTGGCTAAGTTCGTTTTTTAAATTATAAAAACGAATGGCACAGCGCATGTACATTCGTGCTTAAATAATAATGTTGTAAGAAAACAAGCAAAGAATAAATAAAAACAAAAAATTGCATTCGTGATATGAATACTCCTCGTATTTTTATTCAAAAAGTTAGTTGGGCAAATCGATGATGTTTACAATTACACAGCTATGGTAGATAGATGCAAAGAATGCTGATGAAGGATGTAGCGATCCAGAAAATGTAACATTACATTCTGCTGTTGTCTAAGTTTTCTATTTTCTTTGGAAAACGTCCGTATACATATTAAAATAATTTTTCATTAACTAATAGTTCATTTTTAAGCTTAAGATTCACTTAATTAATTAAAACCCTTTTTAAGTTTAAAAAAATTTTCCGAATTTGAAAATTTTCATCTTCAGGGATTATTCTCAAACAAATAATTTATACAACAATAATCACATTAAAAAATATAAAAAAACAAATCACTATTATTATTTACATTTATAAAGTTATTTTTAAAAAACTCGGTTATGTCGCTACTAAACTTTGTCACTTACTGTTTTACTTCTGATTTAATTAGTTTTCCTTATTTCAGTTCTGTGTGTGTGTTTATTTACTGTCGATAAATGTGTGCACAATTGTCTGTGTCTGTCTTGTACTTTATGCGTTTCTTTGTTGGGATATTTATTATGTGGAGCATCTCTTGCATATATCTCTTTGCATAATTATTCTCTCTTTCCAGAACTCTCACTTTTCTTTTTTTTTAGTTGGTGTGCAGTTCTTGCACAGTGGGTCGCAAGTGCAGATTTTTGGCTTGATAGTTTATCATTTGTTTTCACATCATACCTATGTGATGCCAATCTTGTCTTCAATTTTGTTTTGGTTGTATTTAATATTATTTTTGGCACACATCGGTGTCGCCTCCATTACATGTTATTTCGTAGATTTTGTCTAATTTTTACTTCATATTACTAAATAATGTATTTGTTGTGTTATTTATTTTCACTGCAAGTATAAATCTGTCCCTGAATAAATCTGTCTGAATTATTTTACAAGATTTGTCGGGACTTCAAAGTTAGAAGAAATATATCGACAAACAGATCAGAGTCTTAAGCTACTGGAGGTGGTGTTTTAAGCAATTAATACTAATCCCCTTACAGGAAGCTGTAGCAAAGCTGCTGTATTTTAAAAAACAAATATGTCCCGAGGGTATGGTGCAGCGAGTTGAAAATGCAGATGTCAGTGTCGATATTTACTTTTTGGAAATACGAGGGCTGCTCTATATATTTCTCGCCTAATAGTGAAAATACGAATATTTATAATCAAAAATGGTTTTATTGTTTTTCAAAGTATTATCCAGCATGATTTATACACTTTTGCATGCGCTCAAACCAGTTGTCGAAGCACTTTTTCCACTCCGATTAAGACACCCCTAAAACATGGTTTTTGAACACTTCAACAGCTTCTTCTGGCGACGAAAAACGTTGAACACGCATTTTTTTCTTGATGTGCGGAAACAAGAAGAAGTCATTAGGTGCCAAGTCAGGGCTGTACGCCGGATGACCCATTAATTCGACGTTTTGGCCGGTCAAAAACGCTCTGGTTTAAGCCGATTTGTGAGAGCTCGAATTGTCATGGTGAAAAATGATTCGTCTTCTCTTGTTGGTTTTTGGAATTTCTCCGATGACTTCAGGCAAACAAATTGTAGTGTACCACTCAGAAGTGACCGTCCTACGTTGCTCAAGCGGAACAGTTGCCACATGACCAGTTTTGCCGAAGAAACAGGCGACCATTTGCTTCGAAGTGTTTCTTCCACGAGCAACTTTCGTTGGCTTTTGCTCGTCTTTGAAGACCCACACGGTCGATTGTTGTTTCGTTTCGGGCTCATACGCATAGATCCATGATTCGTCACCTGCGACGATCTTATAAACGTCTTTTGAAGCACCGCAATCGTATTTTTGCAACATTTCTTTGCACCAATCGACACGAGCCTTTTTTGAGCGACTTTTAAATTGTGCGGGATCCAACGAGAACAAACCTTTTTACGGCCAGGTATTCATGCAGTATCGAATGTATGCTGGTGGAAGAAATGTCCAAGGATGTCTCTATCTCTCGGTATGTCGCATGTCGATCTTGCATTATGAGTTCACGCATGGCATCAATGTTCTCTGGCACAACAGCCGTTTTTGGACGACCTTCACGGAATTCGTCTTTGAGCGAGCTTAGGCCACGATTAAATTCATTATACTAATTTTTCACAGTGCTATAGGATGGTGCTTCATCGCCATACAAAGATTTAAGTTCATCAATGCACTCTTGTCGTGATAATCCACGTCGAAAGTTGTGAAAAATGATGGCACGAAAATGTTCACGAGTTAATTCCATTTTTTTCTATATTAATTTTTTCAAGTCACTGTTAACAACACAAATAATGGTCGTACGTCAAAACGTTTTGAGTACGATTATGCTTAAAAATAACAAACTATCCAATGGAAATGTCAGATTGCACTTGGCAGCACTCAGTGTTGCCAGGCCAGAAATATATATAGCAGCCCTCGTATTGCAATCGGTAAGTCATATTTTTCAATAGGTCTACTTTCTTGCGGTCCGTAAGTAAAATATCACTGTTTACAGAATAGTGTACCTGTCATCAGTGGCAATGTTGCTTCAACAACAGCATCTGCTTTATCAACATCAACAGCATCTGCTCCATCATCATCAACAACTTGTGCGCCATCAACATCAACAACGTGTGCGCCATCAACAACCCTTTAAGAAACAGGATTAGTTCAGCGCCAAAAAGAATCCCTCCAATCGCGATGAGCTACTTGAAAGGCATATTACTGACCAAGGCAAAATATTAACAGCGTTGTCCATTGCATTAATAAAACGTACCTTAAGGGATGTTAAGGATATTGAAGCAAAAAAGTTGAAGTTAGAAGTGGAGAGAAGCAAAAGGGAGGAGGAACGGCACATTGTCGATTTGGAAATTAAAAGAATTGAGCTATCAATTAAAGAAAAGGAGCTTCAATTACTAAATTGATATCATATATGTAAGTATGTATTTTGTTTTAATTTTTTGTTATGAAACGAATTTTTTGTTTTTGTTAATAAGATTTTTTTTTTTTATTTTTGTTAATTAGAATTTTTTATGTTGTTAAATGAATTTTTTGTTCTTTTAAATTGCATTTCTTTTTTGTTTATTAAAATTTTTGCTTTTTGTTACAAAGGTTTGCTCCTTATACGTATTCATATTTACATAAGTATTACACAAATATATTATTCATTAATTTTAATTAAATAAATGAATAGATTTTAAAGCAAACTTATAAATTAAAACTTCAGAAAGAATCATGGGAAAATACAAGAAATTTATCCACAACACTTTAAAAAGTATCGTATTCGATTCACTAGATTCTAGGTAGACGATGTAAAAAACGAGGAAGAGCAAAATAAAATAATAATAGATACACACAACAGAGCACACCGAAATAGTAAGGAAAATAAACAACAAATTTTTGAAAAATATTACTTTCCAGCCATGTCCAAAAAAATAAAAACAATAGTAAAACAGTGCATTACATGCAAAGAAAACAAATATGATAGACACCCCATGAAACCAGCATTAAAGGAAACACGTGTTCCAAAATATCCTGGCGAAATTATCCATATAGACATTTATAAAACCGAAAACAATTTGGTATTAACGACGATCGACAAATTTTCCAAGTATGCACAGGTAAAAGTGATAAATTCCAAGGCAACAGAAGATATAAGGCAACCACTTCGTGAACTAGTATTTGCATTCGGAGTTCCTAGTCTACAGTTATGGACAATGAAAAATCTTTTAATTCTTCAACCATTACTTTCATGTTAAAAGATCAATTAAATATGGAAATATTTACTGTGCCACCTTACTCAAGCAATGTTAATGGTCAAGTAGAAAGATTCCATTCTACGTTTTCCGAAATCGTGCGATGTACAAAAATAGAATACATTTATAACAACTTTAAAGATTTACTCGAAATTTCCGTATATAAATATAATTGCTCAATACATAGTACAACAGGAAAAAAACCAATTGAATATTTTTCGGTCGAAGAGTTAGCACAGACCCTTCTCAGCCTGAAAACGATCGAGTAATAAACATAGAAAAGTTAAAACAGAAACAGGAAATTGACATGCGATATCATAATAAAAATACACAAGAAATAAAAACTTACGCCCGAGGTGAAATAATTTTTTCCAAAATAAACACAAGATTAGGAACTAAGTTAACCTCTAGATACAAAAAAGAAATAGTTAAAGAAGATGAAGGAACATATATAACTACTGAATCTAATAAAACTATCCACAAAAGTAACATTAAAAGTTAAATTTAATAAACCAATTGCTTTCATATTTCTCATCCTAAATATCCTATCCCCCTCCAATGCCGAACTTCAAATCCTTAATTACACATTTTCCCACATCATAACACTACTTTTACTTTTACAATTTTACATATAATAAATTTAAACGATTACCAAAGCTTTTTTGGTGAAATACACTCATTCATTAATAATAATGAACACTCCGAAAGTATGTTTACACCATCCTTAAAACAAGAATTAATACAAGCTACAGAAATGTTAGAATCACTACAATTAATCGAAGAAATGAGAAAGAAAAGATCCATAAACTTAATCGGAACCGCATGGAAATATATCTCTGGTTCTCCCGACCATGACGATTTCGAATTGCTAAAAGGTAACATTAATGAACTTAATTCCAATAATAATAAACAAGTAATAATAAACGAAAGTTTTAGTAAAAGGATAAATAAATTAGCGGAATACACAAATATAATTAATAAAGTAATAAGAAACGAAAATTCAAATAGCAATACTGTCATTATAAGTATGCAAACTAAATTAAGATTAGGTAAAGAAGAATTACAAAATATTAAATATGCCATTCAATGGGCGAAAAATAATATAATTAACTCCGTTATATTAAACAAAAAAGAAATAAATATTGTTATTAAAACACTAAATAAGGAAAAATTTCCATTTGTATCAACAGAAGAAGCACTAGAATTTGCTAATGTAAAAGTTTTATATAAAGATTCAATTAAATTATATGTTATACAGATTCCACTTACTTCTGAAGAAATTTATAAAAAAAATTTTAATAAAACCTATAAAAAAAGATAATAAAATTTATAACATAGATTTTAAGGAAATTTAAAAATATAAATAAAAATTGTTAGCTATTAAGAAAAATGGTACTATTATCAATACTGTCACAATTTCCAAAAGAAACGATTTAAAAGACATTATTAACTCTACCTGCATCCCACCTTTTCTAAATGGATCTCGTCCACATTGCGACATTTCTGATGCGTTTCATACCCCAACGGTAGAAGAATTAAAACAAGGCTCAATAATATTAAATGATTTCCAATGAACATTAAATAACAAATCAATAAATGGAACATACTTAGTAAATTTCTATAATGAATCCATTACCAATAATAATAAAATCTTTCGCAATATGGAATCTCTAATGATATCAGCTTCACAACAAATAGTGCAACAATCCCCACTAGAAAAACAATACATTGAAATGCTTTCCTTAGAGAAATTAAAACAGTTTCATTTAAATAATACAAGTAAAATGGAATTGTTAGACTGAAGCAATCATTAACAAATCATTAGCTGTTAACATTCTTATTGTATTACTATCAACTATAACCTTATCCAAACTCATTTGTAAAACAAAGAAAAAAAAAATAATATTTCATAACATCTCAACTAGCAAACATACAAATGAAAATAATATTGAAAATATCAGAATTACACAAAAGTCAGACTATGTTTCAAAAGATATTTCAGATAAAACTCTTAATGAACCAATTATTATAATTTCGGGTACAATTAAACCCCCAAGATTGTCTATTTCCAATGTTTGAGGACAAACATATTTTAGAGGGGAAGAGCTAATAACAATATAAATTAATGTCATTTTTTTATATACTCTAGCAAAACAAATAATTAACCATTTAAGCTGCATCAGCAGTAAAATAAAAACCCGGAATTTAATAGTAAGCCAAAGGTAAATAACCTTTTCTTTTTGTTCTTTTAATAAGCAATAAACTTATTTAATTATATTAAACTGCATCAGCAGCAAATAATATTTTTAAGCCAAAGGTAAATAACCTTTTCTTTTCTTTCTTTTAATAAGCAATAAAATAATTTAATTACAGTAACTCCAAGCGAAACTCGTACACCTATGAAAACAAATTTCTTTATGTTATATGTCTAAAACTAAATAGGCTAATAAAATAAATTTACTTAATTTTAGTACAAAACTATGTACTTAATTAAATATCAGAAACAAAATTTTTAATACACCTTTATTTATTAAAATACAGATAAATATTTTAAAAAGTGGCAACTTTCGACGCCAAAGCCAAACTCGTACAGCCATATTTAATTTAGCAACATTCTTTTAGTTTGCATCTAACTTCGGGATATTTCGTAAAAATAATTTAAAAATAGGGACTTTCCCCATTATCACATTTTTTATTGTCATTTATTTGAGCTTTTGTTTGAAAGGAGAACAAAATGGGTAGACAGAGAGGACACACTTCTGTTGAAGTAAGAAAATTAATAATTCAACATCATAATAATAATAAATCGATACGAGAAATATCTGAAATAGTTAATAGAAGCCGATCAACAGTGCAATATGTTATAAAAAGGTGTAAAATGGAAGAGAGGATTGCGAACAAGAAGAAAAGTGCAAATAACAAAGTTTTCTCTGCTGGAGACAAGCAATATATTTAACGTCAAATAAAAAAGAACCCATTTTTAAGGGCTCCGAAACTCATAGAAATTGTTGAAAAAAACTTAAGAAAAAATGCTGCCAACAGACCATAAGAAACATATTAAAACGGGCTAATTTCAATGGTATAAGGACAAGAGTTAAACTGATTAATAATAGACAAGATTACGATTCGCCAAGGAACATGAAACAAAGGATTTTTCATTTTGGAAGCAGGTATTATTCACAAATGAAAGTAAATTCAACTTGTTTGGTTCAGATGGAAGACCTTATGTATGGAGAAAATCCAATGAGAAGTTGCTTGCCTAAAACATTAAACCAACAGTTAAGCACGGTGGTGGGTCAGTAATGGTTTGGGGATAATTTTCTACATCTGGGCCCGGTGTTTTACACTTTATCGATGGTACCATGGATCAGCATATGTATCTGAACATTTTAAAAGAAAGTTTGTCAGTTTGTAAGCAGAAACTTTGTCTTGGTGAAAACTTTTATTTTTACCAATACAACAACCCTAAGCATAAGGCTTACAGTGTTCACATGTTATGGATACACCAGCCCAGAGTCCAGACATAAACCCAATCGAAAATTTGTGGAGCTATCTCGATCGTTAAATTCGTAGTCATACAATAAGTTCTAAGGATGGCTTAAAAACGACGAATGGGGCAAAATTGAACCAAGTTTTTGCGAAAACTTTGTGCGCAGTATGCCAAATAGATTAAAAATGGTGATAAAAAATAAAGGCGTGCACACCAAATATTAATATTTAAAACCACCAAAATAATATTTGATTAAAATGTGGTGTACGAGTTTAGCTTTGTCACAGAAATTTCTATTATTTTATGTTTTTATTAAAAAAAATTTTTATTGAATAATAATTTAAAGTTTTTATGTTTTGTTAAATTTGTTATAAAATGCACTAATAAAATAAATACAGTTTTATTTGTTAAGAGCTACTTACTTAATATTATAAGATAAGTTAAAAAATTAGTCTAAAGTGTACGAGTTTCGCTTGGAGCTACTGTATATTAAACTGCATCAGCAGTAAATAATAATTCAAACGAATTAACCCTTTGATGCGTGGCGTACATTATAATGTACGTCGATTTTATCAACCCGTAACCGGTTCAAATTTTAGCATATATGCAATTAATTTGCAGTTACATGTTCGTTGTGATGTTAATTTTTAATTTCTAAAGAGGCTGTATGATTTCAATACAACCTGAGATCACTTTTATATATTTTGTCTAGTCATCATCGACGCAGCCCCGTATATGTGAAAGTTTATTTTCAAATAAAAAAACAAAAAGTTGAATTTTCTCGCGTATTTTTTTGATGAATTTTTTAATGTTTCTTTTATTTATGTAAACATGTGTATTCAGAAATTTAAAATCAATAAAAAAATAAAATAAAGTGAAATAGTTTTTAGATTTAAGCAGCTTTTACAATAAAATGTACATCTTCAAAACCCACTTTGGAATAAAAATTTGTTCCTATAATTTTTTACACATGTTCTTTGAAGTCTATTTAAGCTATAAAAATAATATATAGAATTTTTCAACTGCCGAAATTAATTCCCGTGTCAAAGGGTTAATATTTTAGATCTAGGTTAAATAATTTAGTTATAAATATAGTAAATTGTAATATGTTAGTTAGTTAATATCATTTATTTAATAAAGATGGTCAATTAATTGACCGAAAAAACCCAAAAAATATTTTTTTACAAAGTTACAAGAGAACGACAAAGAAAAAAGCTTTACAATAAAAATCGTATAAGTTTTAAGTTATCTACCTAATATTAAAAAAAATGGACCAGGATATGGAAAAAACTAAAATTTTAATTTAAAAGTACTTATAACTTGATTATTTTTAAACATAAACATGCAGATTGAAGTACCATTTTGTAGTTATTGACGAGGCCTTAAGTGTTGTGTAGCCTGACTTCATAGTCAATATGATCAATACACAATAGTGTGATTTTTGGGTGCAAGGTTCCCAACTTTGAGACCACATATTGCCATCTCTGGAAAGTGGATAGTACCGAGCTCAAATAGTGCTCTCCTATGCTCATGACAAATTTTGGATCAATCGGCCTAGCCCTTTACAAATGGCTGAGTTATTTATTTTTGATACCTTTTTATCTCCGAGCAACCATGTTTTAAACGCTTGAGTTGCATACATCAAACTTCTTGGTGTTATCACCTTGACGATATTCTTTTGTAAAGCAAATAAATAAAAATCTAATTGTACTAGTGTTAAATAGTGACTAAAAATAAAAGTGTAGTGAAGAATGGTTCGTACAAACATACTGCCCGTAAATCTACTGGTGGCAAAGCGCCACGTAAACAATTGGCTACAAAGGCTGCGCGTAAAAGTGCACCAGCTACTGGTGGCGTAAAGAAGCCACATCGTTTTCGTCCTGGCACTGTAGCTTTGCGTTAAATTTGTCGTTATCAAAAGAGTACTGAATTGTTGATTCGCACATTTCCATTCCAACGTTTAGTCCGTGAAATTGCTCAAGATTTAAAAAATGATTTGCGTTTCCAGAGCTCGGCTGTTATGGCCCTACAAGGAACTAGTGAAGCTTATTTGGTTGGTCTATTTGAAGATACTAAGTTGTGTGCCATTCATGCTAAACGCGTCACAATTATGCCTAAAGATATCCAATTGGTCAGATCATATATATATATATATGTAAGAATGTTTAATCCAGTTTTATTAATTTAAATAGTTTATTTTAACAATTCATTTATTTGTATAATTTTTGTAAATAACGCCGAAAGTATTAATAAATTTTAAAAAGAGAAATTGAAAATAGAAATTAAGATTCGATTAAGACACAATTAGCAACTATAGCTTAGCGACTGATCGACTGAAATTCAACTGACAACTGCTGCTGTACTACTGACTGACTCTCACTGGATATTACATACAACTGCTATTTTGGCAACTCGACATCTTTACACCTGACACTCGGTTTACACTTGCCCATCCTGCTCTTCATCTGACCCAGATGATAACAAATCATTATAGTTTTTGGCCCCTCAACATCTCCTACTTTTTCTAAATCATAGCGATTATTTCTTTTGACTTTGGTGACCTTATATGGTCCTAAAAATTCGCTGGCAAGCTTTTTCCCGGCAATAAACTGCGTGCGTTTAACAGCAACTAAGTCATTAATTTTATAGTCGTTTTGCTGTTTACATTTTTTATCGTAATTTCTCTTATACTGCTGCTGGGCGTTGACTATTTGCTGCTTAACATCTGCTCGCAAGGCTTCTCTCTCTTTTTGAAATCCAGTTATAAGCTCTTCTTCCAAAAGTTTGAGAACGTTGTCGTAAACGTCCGAATTCATCTTAACACCAAACTTTACTTCAAAAGGAGATGATTTTGTCGTACTGTGAACACAGAAAAATAAATGCTGGACCTTTATCAAAGACGTCCGACCAGATTTTAAGATTCTTTACAACCTCTTCAACACCTGTAGACTTAGTTGGAAACAGCCATGCAAATTTGGAAAATCCATCAACTGCAGCAAAAATATATTTATAAAGTTTTGTTGTTGCATCCATTGGACCTAAATGATCCACATGAAGTGTATGTAATGGTACTTCCCCTTTATCGATACAATTTAAGAAGCCTTCGCGCTTTCCAAGCTTCTTGTTGTGTATTATACACTTAATACAGTTGGCTATTACCTGGTTAACTTTTTTCTCCAAATGTGGTATAAAAAACTGTTGTTGAACGCGATGCATAGTCTTCTGGACTGAAAAGTGACCTTGCTCATGCGCGCTTTTAATAATTTCAAACTCCAACTGCTTCGGTACTAGAAGTAGATCATTTCCATCAATACTTTTATATATTAAGCTACCTTTTCTTCTATAACCATTGTATGGACCGGAATTAAGTATTATAGAAATAGCCTTTATACCTTCGTCTTCCTGCTGAAGTTTTCCAATTCTTGCAGAGATGTCTGATATAGCAAAAATATCAACAGGGTAACGACTAAGCGCGTCTACATGTTGTAATCTACTTCCTGATCGGTGTTCAACGGTATATGTAAAATCCTGAATATACATCACCCACTGCGCTACATCTCTTGGAATATCCTTTTTCGATATTGTTTGCTTGAACGCTGAGCAATCAGTAATCAATTTAAATTGTATGCCAAGAAGATAGTGACGAAAATTTTTTAGAGCAAGATACGCAGCCTTAACTTAATATATAACTGTGTTGTTTTTCTTCTTGCGGAGAAGTTTTCTTACTCCAAAAGTAGACTGGATGCAATTGACTGTTGTGATTCTGTAGAAGTGCTGCACCAAAACCGTATTTAGAAGCATCTGTGTGCAACTCAGTTGCTGCTGACCTGTCATATATTTTAAGCACTGGTTCCTTTACTAGAGCCATCTTCAACTCTTGAAACGCCTTCAATTCATCTGGACCTATTGAAAATTTTTGATCTTTTCTGAGCAAATTCGTCAATGGTCGAGCAATATGAGCATAACCTTGGATAAATCGTCGAAAGTACCCTGTTACTCCCAAAAGCGATTGCACATCTCTGACGGTTTTCAGCAGGGGAAACTTTTCAATTGCTTTTGTTTCATCTTTGCCTGGCCAAATCATTCCACCTTGAACTGTATGTCCTAAAAAATCGATTTTGGACTGAAGAAATGAACATTTTGACCATTTTATTTGTAAATTAAAACGTGCAGACTGATCTAAAACCATTTTCATTTTAGAAAGGCAACTTTCAGC
This sequence comes from Gymnosoma rotundatum, assembly GCA_916610165.2. Lineage (NCBI taxonomy): Eukaryota > Metazoa > Arthropoda > Insecta > Diptera > Tachinidae > Gymnosoma > Gymnosoma rotundatum. The sequence continues at coordinate 59,035,781 of OU744339.1, forward strand.
AGTTTCGGCAAAGATAACGATGTCGTCCATATATAGCTCCATGACATTATTATTTATAAGTGGTTGAAAAATATGAGTTACGTACCTTATAAAGGTAGCAGGCGAGTTACTCGGCAACCTTGATGGTGAATGACGAAACGGCTTTATTTCGCCATCTGGTATAATTTTCATCACTACCGGCGAGCTTTCTAAAACTGTTGACGGTTTATAGCTGAAAACCAACTCATAGACCACCTCTCTGTACTTCGGCGGAACGTCTAATTCAGTAGCTGTTATATTGTATACTGATATATCATCACCATCTTGTATATTACGTTGATATTCGAATTTATAACCGCTTTCGTCCGAGCAAAATTTAAACTTTTTAATAAAATCATAACCAAGAAGCGCGTTAAATTTTAATGCATTGTCTGGTACTACAAGAAAATTGTGACTTGTTTTAACAGAATCGGTACACACTGCCCCGTTTATGCAACCAAGCGGCTCCGTGGAAAAATTTCCAAGACCAAACAATATAGATGTACTTTATTTTAAATTAATATGCCCGAACTTTTGTCTGTATACACTTTCTTTCATTAGGGTTACATCTGACCCTGTATCAATTAAACAGTCTATTTCATTATCTTCAAAATGTATTGTTTTTAAACGTTTTTTTATCTATTACTATACTAACATTTTCATTTACGTTTTCTTTTTTATTTTTATGAAAACAATTTTTAGAAATATGACCCGTCTTGTTACAGATAAAACACTTTGTTTGTTCTTTACAGTCTTTTCGTTTATGATCAGCTGATCCACAATTAAAGCAATGATCTCTTTTAACATAAAGCTTGTTTTCATTTCTTTTGTAAACCGTGCCACTATATGTAGGTTCATTTGATTTCATGGTACGTTCACACAATGAATATTGTTCACGAAGATCACTATACGATTTTGAACTATATAAGGCATATTTCAGTTCAGGCTTTATTTGTAGCCCATCAACAATATACCGTATTACCGAAATGTCTTCTACGTCACCGGCTGCCGCTATTTTTTGCATATGTAAAATATATTCATGAAACGTTTCTCTTTCAAACTTCTTCCGATTTGACAATTGTTTATGAATTTCCGCGCTACTGTACGTTTTACGAAATTCTTGTGTTAAAATTCTCTTTAAAGTGGCGTAATCACAAACACTTACGGCTTCTAAAAACAATTTAGCAGCTCCAGTCATTTTATTCCTAGCATGAACATATTTTTGTTTATCATTTAGTTCATATGCCTCAGCATTTTTGTCGAAATTTTCAAACCACTTTTCGACACTCATCGTTACACTATCAAAATCAGAAACAACTTTACTAAAATATTCAATAGAAACATTTGTTTTATTTTTCTCATCTTCTTCCTTTTGCATTTTTAACATAAAAAGTCTTATTAGTTCATTTAACTCGCCTTTTTCACAACTCATACTTTCTTCTTTTTTTGACATTTTCACTAATTCAACGTTATTTTTTGCTTCAACTTTATTATTTCTATCGTCTATTTCTTTTTGCCTTATATATTTTGCATACGCTCTTGTGTTATATGTACGTGACGTCACTAATTTTTGTTTCTTTGCATTTGCTCTCATTTAACAACTAATAAAAATGTTTCAAATTTTGTTTTTCGTCCATAAAATAAATGCACTTAACTTTAAATAAAATTTGTTGTTACAGTTAACGGTTTTTTCGACGGTTGAGCCCCCAAATGTAAGAATGTTTAATCCAGTTTTATTAATTTAAATAGTTTATTTTAACAATTCATTTATTTGAATAATTTTTTGTAAAACGCCGAAAGTATTAATAAATTTTAAAAAGAGAAATTGAAAATAGAAATTAAGATTCGATTAAGACACAATTAGCAACTACAGCTTAGCGACTGATCGACTGAAATTCAACTGACAACTGCTGCTGTACTACTGACTGACTCTCACTGGATATTACATACAACTGCTATTTTGGCAACTCGACATCTTTACACCTGATACTCGGTTTACATATATATATATGTTTATGTATATATACATATATATATATATATATATATATATATGTATGTATATATATATATATATATATATATATATGTTTATGTATATATACATATATATCTCAAAAGTTAAAAAACAAAATATTCTTTCGATTAATAAACAAAATTTACGCACTCTACAGTGAAAAACTTTTATTGATGTAATGAAAAGCTTAATTAAAATTTTTTTGTAAAATATCATTAGAAGGATAAAAAATTAAAAATACTTCGTTAGTGATAAATTACTTATACATTATTTCTTAAATTAATAAAAAAAAACTAACAAAAAACATTAAATGCATTTATTTAATTAAAAAATTAAAATTTTATCGTTTAGATTTTGATAAAAAATATAACTGATCGGCATTTTACCTCACATCTTATCTTTAATATGCCAGTATAACACACTATCAATTTGCGTTGCAGTTCAAAATTTGTAATATTAAATTAATTTGTAAGATAAATCAATTTGTTTAAATTAAACGGTATGTTATAATTTAAGTTAGCAAGTTATTTTAATTTTTATGATATTTGCTTCTTTTGGACACCAACACGCATATTTTTCCTATAACCTTGTCCAAACACTTTTATTTATTGGATCCAGGAGTAAAGGGATTTATCACAGCTACAGCAGCAGCTTGTTGACTGGCAAGTACAGCAGCTAAAATGTAAAGAGTTAAAACACAAAATTTTATAAATAATGAATTAAACAGACCAAGATAAACTAGCGCGCCAAGAGTAGTGTTTTCTAGCGCCTAACTTAAACACTGAAATTAGATACTTAATGACATAAAACTTATATTGTTAAAAAATCAACTTAATTGAAAGCAAAAAACAGATACAATCGCTATATTTATCAAAAACAACTATATTTTTGCCACTTTTTAACAATAACAAATGCAATTCCCGTTTTACTATTAAACTTTACTACCTGGGTTTTCTTGATACATTTTATTAGCATGAGAATTTGTTACAGACATTGCTCACGATAATAAAATTTGGTTAGAAGACACATTTGATTTTCTAAAGTATATAAACATTAATTTTTTATTAAATTAGGATTCGAACTATGGATATTATATGTAAATGCATTAAAATTGATTTTGGCTAAGTTGATATGAATACTCCTCGTATTTTTATTCAAAAAGTTAGTTGGGTAAATAGATGTTAACAATTACACAGCTAAAGAAGATAGACGCGAAGAATGCTGATGAAGAATACAGCAATCCAGAAAGTGCAGCATTACATCCTGCTGCTGTCTAAGTTTTCTAGTTTTCTTTGGAAAACGTCCGAATACATTTGTAAAATAATTTTTGTTTAATTAATAGTTAATTTTTCGGCCGAAGGTCCACTTTATAAATTAAAAACCTAGTTTAAGTTTAAAGAAATTTTTTAAATTTATTAATCCAATATTTCGGCCAACTTTGCTGGTCACCTTCAGAGATTATTCTAAAACAAATAATTTTTACAGCAATAATCATATTAAAAAATAAAAAGCACAAATCATTATTATTTTTAAAAAACTAGGTTATGTCGTCACTAAACTTTGTTACTTACTGTTTTACTTATGATTTAATTAGTTTTTCTTGTTTCAGTTCTGTGTTTGTTTATTTAAACTCGATATATGTGTGCACAATTGTCTGTGTCTGTCTTGTATTTAATTCGTTTATCTGTTGGGATATTTGTTACGTGGAGCATCTCTTGCACATATCTCTTTGCATAATTATTCTCTCTTTCCAGAACTAGACTTTTCTTAATTTTGGTTGGTGTGCAGTTGTTGCACAGTGGGCCGCAAGTGCAGTTTTTTGGTTTGACGGTTTATCATTTGTTTTCAAATGTGACGCCAATCTTGTCTATAATTTTGTTTTGGTTGTACCAACATTTACTTTTTGGCATATATCGTGTGTTATTACGTAGATTACATTTCATTGGCCCATTTTAATTTTGACTTTATATTACTAAATAATGTGTTGTTTTCATTGCAAGAATATATTTATCCCTATCATAAATATCCGAATAATTAACTTCATCAGACAATCCAGGAATATAATCAATCGATTTGTAGATTTTCGTCTGTTTATCAATATTGTTTGTTGCTATCGGCTTTCGTTCTTTTTCGTTCTACATGTTTTATCAAATTTATTATTGTCCTTTTAGGAAAGTAGTTTGTAATGAGAATGTTCTTGATTTTTTCTAAGTCCAATTTTAGTATTTTTCTTTTCTTATAATTTTTGCGCCTAAGTATGGTTTGTTGTCACTTTTTTCCCCTTGTAAATTATATTTGTCTATTAAATGTATTTAAAGCTTTTAATGTTTCTTCAACTTTTCTAGTTTTAACTATTGCAAAAAGGTCGTCTACATATTTAGTCATTAGCTTTGGTTTAGTTTGCATTTTGTCCGCTATTACTTAAGATGCTGGATATCCCATTGGCATTACCTTATTTTGTTGATAAAAATGTCTTTATATCTAAAATATCTGCAATCTTTGGTGCAATACGTTAACAATTCCATAAATAATGTCTTTGGTATCTTTGTATGTTGTTCTAGCCTATCCCATTTGCTTTCCATTGTTTTTATGGCCAAATTAACAAGGATGCTAGGAAATAATGAAATAACATCATATGAGACTAAAACTTCGTCATCTTCTGTTATTGTACTGCCGATTTTGGATTTTAGTTCTTTTGCGTCTTTAATTTTATATATAGAGTCCGTTGTCAAAATTTTTAAAATATTATTTAAAAATTTGATAGTTTGTAAAAGAGTAAATATATTGATGAGCATATCAGTCTTATGCTGATAACACATTTGGGATGAAAAAAATAAAATACATTTGTGTATACGAAACTGAGCACAATCAGTACGTGCACGAATTCGTCGTGCGTAACGAACTCTGCGAGGGGTTTATTTCTATTTTTTTAACTGACTTTAAAAAAAGGAGGTAATAAAATTCGGCTGAATGTTGCTTTTTTATATTTGTGTCTCCAGAACTCAGTCATTTCTCATCCGATTTTGAACATTTTTTGTAATATGATAGATTATGGTTACAGATTGGTTCGGTTTTATAAACAGTTCATAATCTTAAAAATTAAAAGGTGCCCCATACAACCTACATATTTTTTACGTGTATTATGAACTGTAAAGGGCGATTCTGTAAAATTTAAAATGACTGCATCTTAACATAGCCCCCACTAACAAGAAGTTATACAAAAATAAATCTAAAAATTAAAGGGTGTCCCCATAATTTTGAACCGTTATAGACAAATTGGACAGAATGTCAATTGCTATGGGTATATTAGTAACAAGTATTAATATTACAAATTATAAATTAAAGGGTGCTCCAATATACATCATTAAATTTGATGTCTATGGCCATAATTTTGAACAGTTGTAGACAGAGGCTTGAAATTTACAACGAACCTGTATTGCTAAGTTCGCTAAAACAACAAGTATAAAATTTGAATTTGGAAGTTAAAGGGTGTTCCAATAGTTAATGTAATTTTGTGTATGTGACCAAACTTTTGAACCGTTATAAACAGAACGCTGAAACTTAAAAGGGACCTATATTGCTAAATCCGCTATATCAACGAGTTCATAATTTGAATTTATAATTAAAAGGTGTCCCATAATTACTGTAAATTTACTTATATAGGCGTATCTTTTGTACCGTTATAGACAAACGCTAGTAAATTTGACGCAATGTCGATTGCTATGGCCGTTATAGTAACAGCTGATAATATTTAAAATTATAAATTCTAGGGTGCACCAATAGTTCATTAAATTTGGTATATGGCCAACTTTTTAACAGTTGTAGACAGACGATTGAAATTTACAAAGAACCTATATTACTAACTCCTCTATAACCACAAGTATAAAATTAAGATTTGGAAATAAGCGGGTGTCCCAGTAGTTGATGAAATATGGTGTATGTGGACGGACTTTGTAACCGCTATAGACAGACAACTGAAATTTACAAGGGACATGTTTTGCTTAGTCCGCTATAAGAAGAAGCTTAAAATCTGAATTTAGAAATTAAAGGGAGTTTTTAAAATGAATGCAATTTGTTCTATATGGCCGTATTTTTGGAACCGTTGTATACAAACACCTTATTTTAGACAGAATGATATTATTTATTATAAAGATGTCATATTATAAATTAAATAGTTGGTATAATCTGATGTATATGGGCAAACTGGTGAACCGTTAAAGACAGACGGTTGAAACCTGATTGCTAAATCTACTGCAACAGCAAGTATATAATTTGAATTTGGAAGTAAGAGGGTGACCCTATAGTTGCTGTAATTTGATGTATATTGCCAAACTATTGAACAGTTGAACTAGTATAAAGTTATGAGATATAAGGGTGTCTCAATAGTTGAAGTAATCTAATTTATGTGGCCATACACTTGAACTGTTATAGGCAGACAGATGAAATCTGTTTTGAAGTCGGTTTTTTTCGCAAGAATTATTATGTCGACGAACGACGAATATTTTGGTGTATAGGGACTGTTTTTGTCTTTGGTTTTTGAAGTGTTTTATTTATTTTTAATTAAAAATTTAGGAACCGATTATGGTTTACAACAGTTGTTATTTTGATGTTGTAAATTTTAAATTGTGATTATGGTTTACAACAATTTTAGGTTGTGTTGTAGTTTTAGTTGTCTATGCCAATTTACTGCGATTATCGTTCACAACATTTGCAAATATCTATAACTACAACTTTTCAGAAAAATTACTAACAAAAAGCAAATGGGAATGCTGGTAGAGCTGAGCAAAATCCTGATATTGACTATCGCAACCCCTCATTTCGATGTAATAAAAAGCAGTTAAAGGTAAAATGGGTTCAGTTTACTACAAAATTAAATAGTATGGGTCCACTTATTCGAAATACAAAAGAATGGCAAAGAGTACGTAATTGATTTTGTAGAATTATACAAAATTATGTATTATTTTTTTATAGGTATGGACTCACTATGAGAAAAATTAAAAAGAAAGTTAGTTGCCAATAAAAGGAGTATTCAAGCTACTGGTGGTGGTCCATACACTAAAATAAGCCTGATTCTTTAGAGCAGATGATGTCCATGCAGTCGCAGGTTTACCCAAGTAGGTCTGCAGTGGGCTTGTAAGCTTTAGAAGAGTCCGATGTAGAGCAGTTGCAAGCAAATTTTGAGCCACCATCAATAAGCGCTGTACGCAACACCGAGCAGCGTTCACCAAAAAACCGCCCCGTTCAAAATGGCAAAAAAGTTTGAAAAAAATTAATGAAATTTTACTTTATTTTCGGCTTTTTGGTTCTTTTTAATTAATTTTTTAAACATTTTTAGAAAGAAAAATTATTTACAAATGTATGCGGACGTTTTCCAAAGAAAACAAGAAAAATTAGACGCTAGCAGAATGAAATGCAGCATTTTCTGGACCGCCACATCCTTCAGCAGCATTCTTTGCATCTATCTACCTTATGTTATGTATATCGTATTTAACCAACTAATCTTAATGTTAATTTGGTGAGACGAAGTTCACACACAACTTAAAGCTTTTTTCTTTGTCGTTCTCTTTGTAACTCGTCTTGTACATTTGTGCTAGCAATTTGATAGCCACAAATGCAACTTTTTATTTTTAATTATTCATACTTGTTTGCTCACAACATTATAGACACTGTTTCAGTATCTTATTGACTTTTATGAGTTAAGTATGAATGTAAATACGCCGTGCCTAGCGTTTGTTTTAATTTTTAATTTATCCCTGACCAGGTTCGAATCATCAATTTCAAAATTAATGAAATTTTACTTTATTTTCGGCTTTTTGGTTGTTTTGATTTAATTAACTAAACATTTTTAGAAAGAAAAATTATTTACAAATGTATGCGGACGTTTTCCAAAGAAAACAAGAAAAATTAGACGCTAGCAGAATGAAATGCAGTATTTTCTGGACCGCCACATCCTTCATCAGCATTCTTTGCATCTATCTACCTTATGTTATGTATATCGTAAACATCACCTATTTAACCAACTAATCTTAATGTTAATTTGGTGGGACGAAGTTCACACACAACTTAAAGCTTTTTTCTTTGTCGTTCTCTTTGTAACTCGTCTTGTACATTTGTCGTTGCTTTTTGTGCTAGCAATTTGATAGCCACAAATGCAACTTTTTATTTTTAATTATGTTTTTGTTAATAGTATTAAGAGTCATGTCATGTCCCTTGATCTGCATTCGTAAAATTAAATGAATTTAAATAGCGATTTTGAAATTCACTTGCATTTCATTTTACGAATGCAGAACAAGAGGGATAAAATTAATTGTTTTTTTTTTTTTTAGAAAACCCATGTAATTTCAAATGAATTGTTTTGTTTTTATTTTCTTTTTTTATGTTTTGTTTTTTATAAATCTATAGATACATATATAAATAAGTTGTCCTATGTATGTTCGTGATTTTATAACTCGAGAAGCACTCATACGATTGGTATGTTTTCCCTATATTAAATGTATTTTTTGCTTCTTCCATATTAAGCAAATTTAAAGAACTTGCTTGAAGAGTGGTCGTGGTACGATTATTCTTATAGGGGTAACGAAGCGCCCCGGAAACAACTAGCATCAATATTGGTTTTTAATAACAAAGGTATTGTTTTTTTTTAATTGCAATAAAGTTGGCTAAGTTTTTTAGACATAATTACCCTCATCATCATCAAAAAATAAATCGACACTTATCTCCTTAATTTTAAAATAATTTTAAATATGCCTACGTATTTGTTTAATTGTTTTATTTTTGGCAGATTTCCATATGAAGAGATATAATTTTATGGATAATTTATGCTATAATAAAATACAACTCTGTGACATACTCAACATGTAGATGTTGTAAACCATAATCCAAACAAATATAAATGTTGTGTTGTGGCCGCGAAAGCACAACATTTAAGTGTTGTGAACCATAATCGGGGCCTTAGTTTCTTTCTATTTATTGCTAACATGTAAAAAATATACTGTTTTTAATAATCAGGCATGTTCTGAATTCCACACGAAATTTTCACTTTGTTTTCTTTCAAGGCATTGTTTTTGTAAAAAATATTTTATAGCAATAATGCATTAAAAAATACAAAGTAAAAATTTCGTGTAGAATTCAGAACAAATCTGAATATATTTAACTTTAAACTATTTTTTATTTTGATTATATTCAATTATTATTGCCATCTTCATAAAAAATAAAAAACTTTAAAATGTGTTTTATGACATATTTTCTATATAAATTTGCACTGAAATACGTTTCAATCTATTTTAATAATTTATGAATACGGTAGTAAGTTTTTAAATATATTATTATTTCTGTTTCTTCAATTTGGGCTAAAGTTCGTTACTAGTTGTGAAAAATTCTAAAAATAACTGTAAAACTTAGATACCAGCAGAATTAAATGCACTTTTTGGCTCGCTACAACCTTTATCAGGATTCATCGTATATATCTACAAGGTAGTTATCAATTCTACTTACTATTTAAATGAAAAGAAATATGAGAAGTTTTAACACTTTCATAAAGTTTTTTTCAAATAAATGAATGAAAATTGACTTATTTTCAGCTTTTTGGTTCATTTTTAATTTAATTTCTAAACATTTCTAGAAAGAAAAATTATTTACAAATGTATGCGGAAGTTTTCTAAAGAAAAGAAGAAAAATTAGACAACAGCAGAATGAAATGCAGCATTTTCTATACCGCCACATCCTTCATCGGCATGCTTTGCATCTATCTACTTCGTTAATATCATTTATTTAACTTAATATTAATTTGGTGAGACGAATTCCACACACAACTTAAAGCATTTCTTTGTCGTTCTCTTTGTAACTCGTCTTGTACGCTTGTTTTTGCTTTTCGTACAAACTTTTGGTATAGCCAGGAAATGCAATTTTTATTTCAATTATTCATACTTTTTTGCTCACATCATTATAGATGCTGTTCTAGTATCATATTGACTGTTATGAGTTAAGAATGTAACACTTTGTGCCTTGCGCTTGTTTTAATTTTTTCCCAATCAGGATTTAAACCAAAGATCTTACAAATGAATGAAAAATTTACTTATTTCGGCTTTTTGGTTCATTTTTAATTCAATAAACCTCTAAAAACATTTTTAGAAAGAAAAATTATTTCCAAATGTAATGTTTTTTTGAAATATTTATTTCTCTACAGAGTCGTTATTTATTATACATAAGTGTTGGTTAACAGCGAAATATTTGCACTAGCTATCTTTCTACTGGCTATAAAAAAACTAAAAAAAAAAAATAATTCATTTATAAAAAATATTTCAAATAAATACCAAAAATTCATATTTCTCTTTTCAAATATATGATCACTCTAGCAAGTGGCATATGCAAACAAAAATATATTTTAAAATTAATTCATAAATAACTGTGTCGTCTTAATTGAGTTTGAGTCGACGAATTTACGCAAAGATGGCTTAATGACGAATTCGTAGTGCCGTGCGAAATTCGTCCCGGTTGTGTTTACTCGTATACTATTAGTGGTATAATATCCTCATGAATTTTTGGTAATCCATATATCCTTGGTGCCACTGCTATCCTTGTTGTTAGTTTATTTTTTATGGTCAGATTTATGATGTTCAACAGGAATTATCACCCTTATTCAATTATAGTCGTTTTTGAAAATCGGTATTCTCGTTGTTAATATTGCCATTTATCGATGACTACCAACTTGTGTCCGGTATTTTGTATGCAAAATTAATATTGAGGTTGTGGTTAATTACCTTTTATTTTGTTATCGGTATTTTTGGTGTTGTCTTGCGTTGCTTTGTGTTGTGTTTAAAAACTTTGAAGAAATCAACAATAAAGTTGTCGTTTATTTTACAGTTTTAGTATTTTTTTATATTTGTGTTGACGTTTTTGGTATGTTGAGTTGTGTTTTTAGGGTAAATAAAATGGAAAAAATTACAACAACAAATAAATACCAATTCGAGAAACTTGTGGAAGAACTTGAAAAGATTTCATTAATAGCCAGAGGATTTCGTAGGGACATTGGTCCTACCAATTTTATAGAAGAGTGGGAAAGCATTGCTACAATGCTAAATTCTCTTGGTTGTAACAAACCTGCTATATTTGGAAAAACAAATATATCCCGAGGGTATGGCTCAGGGAGTTCCAAATACAGATGTCAGTGTGAATATTTACTATTTGGAATCAATGCAATCGGTTAGCCATATTTTTCAATAGGTCAACTTTCTTGCGGTCGCCTGATATATTACTGTTTACAGGATAGAGTACCTTCCATCAGTGGCAATGTTGCTTGAACAACAGGATTAGTTCAGCTCCAAAAAGAATCCCTCCAAACGCAATGAGCTACTTGAAAGGCATATTACTGACCAAGGCAGAATATTAATAGAGTTGTCAAGTTCCAATGCATCAATAAAACGTAGTTTAAAGAATGTTAATGATACTAAAGCCAAAAGTTTGAAGTTAGAAGGTGAGAGAAGCAAAAAGCAGGAGGAACGGCACATTGCCGATATGGAAATTAAAAGAATTGAGGTATCAATTAAAGAAGAGGAGCTTCAATTACTAAATTGATATCATATATGTATTTTGTTTTTTGTGAATAGGATTTTTTTTTTATTTTTTGATAATTCGAATTTTTTAAATTGGATTTATTTTCTGTTTATTAGAATTTTTGCGTTTTTTATAAACATATATGCCTTATACGTATACATATGTACATAATTATTACATACATATATTATTTATTAAATTTAATTAAAAAACTGAATAGATTTTATTTTTGTACGTGAACATTTTTAAAATTTTCAAGCTAAAAGAATTTAATAAAATTGAACTGAATGAACAGTAAAAGCTGTTTTTTATTTCCTCTCGTATTTGGTATGCCTCAGTACTTTGTGTGGTTTTATGACCATCATTCCCTTCCATGTCGTTTGAGTAATTTTCCGTTTCTTTATTTGTCATATCCAGTCCATATTCAATACAAATGTTGTGAAGTCTAGCACAAATATTTACAATTTTAATAGCTTTCGCTGGTCTGTAGTGAAGCTGACGTGCGCCGAGAAGGCAACGAAATATGGTTCTTTCTAAATCATTTCGCGACTTACCATGTTTCACAAGCTGAACGGTATGGTGTCATTAAATAAGGCTCTAGAAGATAGCCAGCATCAACTGTGTAGTGCATATGGTATAAACATGCATACCCAAACAAACAAACATGTGGTATAAACATGCATACCCAAAATATAAAATAAATATCAAAAGTAAATGACCGACAAAAAATGCAGTTAGTAGAAAATGCAAAGTCAAGTGTTGAATGAAATATTGTTATTTAAGATTTTTAATAAATATATGAACAATAAGTAGGAGAAATAGATAAATATATATGTAAATAATAAACATAGAAATTATTGATTATGAATAGGAGAAATGATTATTCTTTAAGAAAACATAGAATAAGAAATAGTATATAAGCTAGGGAAAATTGTAAATAAAATCAGAAATAATTCTGACTTTAAGCAATAGAGTTGTTTTATTCCTCAACAAACTTCGGCAATTAACTTTGCCATCATATAGAGCCGCCTTCTACTCTAAGGCTCTTTAATAAAACAAGAGTACTATAGATACAACATTTTAAACAAAACATTTACAAACCTTACATGGCGATCCTGCCAAACTGAACATGCCAAACAGGACATGCCAAACTGAACACAGAAACATATACGGCATAATAGATTTTGTTTTTAAGAAAAATTAACCCTACAAACCTATACTTCACAGTCTTGGTGTCCAGATGAGCGTGGAGGAGTTAGAAGTAACCAGGTTGGAAATAGATAGTCTGTTTCAGAAGTGGGAGCGATTGTTGGAAGAAGAATACATACCCCAGCCAGTAGTGTCGAGTCCAGAGGTCCCCAAATATTGTCCGGCAAAGAAAAAGATACCCATACAAGAGTATCTCAAACGGTTACAAAAAACAAAAACACAAACTCCAAAGCCCGAAAGTCCGAAGGAAGACAAAAAAAAGAAAAGAGGAGGAAAGGCAGTTAAGAGGAGAAAACTAATAGCCGAAACCTATAGACAATTTCATCTCACCGGCAACAAGGCCGAGAAATCAAGGTTGTTGAAAGAAATCAAAGAAATTAGGAACAACCATTAATAAAATTTTTTCTTTCCAAAAATAACTAAAATTAAAAACCATAATGGGTGGATGGTTTTCAAAGGAGGATATTATCGTAAATGAAAACAACACTGGTGTAATGACGATGACTCATGACCATATACAAATAGTAATCCTAATCCTCTTAATAGCATTAGTAATAAGTAAAATTAATGAATACTATAAAAATTATATGAAGAAAAAAGCAATTAGATTTGCCAATAAGTTAGAAAATGTATAAATAAATGGATAAATTAATAAATATATATAAAAATTTAAAGAAAAGTCCAAATAGATTTTATACAAAAAGTTATGTAATAGAGACTTTAAATTTAATAGAAGAATTAAAAACTATTGCATTGAATAATGAAGGCTATCCTCTAGAAGAAATAAGTGAAATTGAAAATAAAATTTTAAATTATTTGAAAATAAAAGAAAATAAAGAAATAGCAAATATGGCATCGTTTGGCATTCTTGACGCATCGAAAATAATACCAGAGTTCAATGGTGACCTAGGACAAATTAGTAATTTTTTAGGTATAATAGAGTTCTATTCTAGCACTCTCAAAGATGAAACAGAAGTTGCTAAATTAATAAAATTCGTTTTAGCCACTAAATTGACAGATAAGGTAAGGAACAAATTGATTTCAGAAGAAACTCCAAATTCGCTCGAAACTTTCAAAAATACCCTTAGGAAAATATTTTCTCCCAAGAAATCACTCTCTTCAGTGCATACCGAATTAGCGAAACAGATTCAAGGGAATAGTACAGTAACCCAATTCGCTAACAGGGTTGAATCTCTTGTAGCTGCTCTCAATGAATTCCATATTTCAGAACTAGGATCCCAAAGCAGAGTAACGATTATTAAAATGAATGATCAAGTTGCTCTTACTACCTTTAAGAATGGTTTAAATGAACCACACAGATCCACAGTTTTGGCTGCTAGACCCAAAAGTTTAAATGAAGCAATCCAAATAGCTTCAGAAGTAGTTTCACAAACGAATTCTGTAATGCATTTTAATAGGAACACAAATTTTTCTTACAACAGGAGATTTCATAACAGGAATAACAATTCTGGTAATCATTTTAGGAATAATAATTTCCGCGGTACTAACCTACCAAGAAATATTAATAATTACAACAACCAGAGAAATAATAGTAATTACAATAATAATTACAATAATAATCAAAGAAATGGTAATAATCACAATAATAATCAAAGAAATGGTAGTAATTACAACAATAATAACAGGAGAAATGGTGATTTTAGAAATAGGAACCAAAGAAGGATATATTTTGCTCAGGAACAGGGAAACGAGATAGACCCCTGCAATCCTCAAGAGTAAATGTGACAGAAGATGTAGGGAGGTTAAAACAAGTAAAAGAATATGCATTAAAAACTTACAATTCGCACACAGACGCACCTCATTTTGTAACATTTAAAACATGTGAAGGAAATTTTGTGAGATTTTTAATAGATACAGGTGCAGACATTTCTATATGTAAAGAAAATTTTATAGGAAATAACGAAATAAAAGAACACAACGCTTGCAAAATTACGGGTATTGAAAACAATGCAATTCAAACAATGGGTACTTCAATACTGAAATTAGTACTTCCAGAGGATATAGTAAACCATGAATATCAAATAGTAAGTACAGAATTTCCAATAGCAACAGATGGTATTTTAGGAAGAGATTTTTTCACTAAATATTTGGCAAAAATAGATTATGAGACATACACATTAGCTGTTATAATAAATGAAACTGAATATGTTCTACCAATGACAACAAATATCAATAAAATCACTATACCACCAAGAACTGAAATAATACAAGCAGTAAAATTATATATTGAAGAAGATAGCGTGGTATGTGCAAAGCAAATTTGTGACAATATTTTTGTTGGTAATACAATAATCCCAAAACATGGAACAAAGCACATTAGAATTTTAAATGCTTCAGACAAAGAAGTTACAATATCTCAATTTGATTTACAAATCGAACGTTTATCAGATTATAACATTCTCTATAGTAAAAAAGAAAATGCAAATAGAAAACAAAAGGACAGATGGGAAAAATTAAGAAAATTACTGAGTATAGATACAGTCGACATTAACGCAAAACAAACGATAGAGGAAATATGTAAAGAATTCCAAGATATTTTTCATTTAGAAGGAGACCATTTAACAGCAAATAATTTCTATAGACAAAGATTACAAACTGTAGACGATACTCCGGTGTACACACGAAATTACAGATTACCACAGTCACAACAGGAAGAAATTAAAACACAAGTTAATAAATTGATAGAAGAAGATTTGGTTGAACAGTCTGTTAGTCCTTATAATTCTGCTTTACTTTTGGTCCCTAAGAAAAGTGACAACAGTGAAAAGAAATGGAGATTAGTTGTCGATTATCGTCAGTTAAATAAAAAATTAGTCAATGACAAATTCCCATTACCTCAACTAGATGATGTATTAGACAAAATAGGAAGAGCAAAATATTTCTCAACGCTAGATATGACGAGCTCATTCCACCAGATAGAATTACAACAAGCATCTAGACCACTTACAGCATTTTCCACAGGCAATGGGCACTATCAATTCAAAAGATTACCTTTTGGTCTCAAGATATCATCAAATAGTTTCCAAAGAATGTTGACAATAGCATTAACAGGGTTAGATTCCAATGCATTTATATACGTAGACGATATAATTGTTTTCGGATGTTCGCTACAACACCATAATGATAATTTAATAAAAGTTTTTCAAAGATTAAAAAGTCACAACCTTAAATTAAATCCAAATAAATGTAATTTTTTGAAACCAGAAGTAGTTTATTTAGGACATCTTATTACAGATAAAGGAATAATGACAGACCCAAATAAATGTAAAGCATTTGAGATTTATCCAGTCCCAAAGAATGCAGATGATACAAGAAGATTCGTAGCTTTTTGTAATTATTATAGACGCATTGTTAAAAATTTTGCACAGATAGCTAAACCTCTAAATAAATTATTAAAGAAAAATCAACAATTTCATTGGTCAGAAAACTGCCAAAAATCTTTTGAAATGTTAAAATCTATAGTTTCAAATCCACCAATATTACAATACCCAGATTTTGAAAAAGAATTTATACTCACTACTGACGCATCTGATTACGCGTTAGGAGCGGTACTTTCACAAGGTGAAATAAATACCGATTTACCGATCTCATATGCAAGCCGATCTTTAAATAAATATGAAATTAACAAGCCCGTGATAGAGAAAGAACTTTTAGCTATTCATTGGGGAATAAATCACTTTCGACCATATTTATATGGAAGAAAATTCAAGGTAGTAACTGATCACAGACCACTAGTATCATTGTTTACTCATAAGAATCCTTCATCAAGATTAACTAGAATTAGATTAGATCTCATGGATTACGATTTCGAGATTATATATAAACAAGGGAGAATTAATACTAATGCCGATGCATTATCAAGAATCAACATAGATTCTAATGATTTGAAAGATATGATACCAAAAAGTATAAACGTAATGACAAGAAAAATGACTGAGGACTTAAGAAGAAGTAAAGAAAATACATTGATTAGAGAAGATGAAAATGATAAGGAAAGAGAAAGTGACAGAGAGACTGATCACATCTATATGTGGAACAGCATTTCGTTTTCACAAATTAAAGGATATCCAAGATTAAATTTTGTTATAGATAAAATGAATAAAAGCAAACCAAAAGTTGAAATTTTTGGGAATCACGTAACAGTATCTTGTAATGAAAATGCATACTCGAATCCAGATTCAGTTTTGCAGAAGTTAACTAAGGTTTTACGCGATAATCAAATTTTCACAATAACGTTAGCGAAAGATGATACGATTTTTACACTCATACGTGAGGAAAAATTGAGAAAAATATATAATAGCATGCAAAATAAAAATAAACATAGACAAAGGCCCATAGAGGTAATATTATTTAAACAACCAGAAAGAATATTAGAAAAAGATAGACAAAAAGAGATAATAAAAGAATATCATGAAACCCCACATGGAGGTCATGCAGGAGTACGTAGAACAGTCATTAGATTAAAGCAAAAATACATTTGGAAGAATATGTATAAAATGATCAAAGATTTCATCAGTCATTGCGAATCTTGTAAAAAGAATAAAGTCATTAGGCATACCAAAGCACCACTCCAAATAACGAATACACCAACAAAACCATTTCAAGTTATACAATTAGACACAGTAGGTCCATTAAGAATATCAAATGGATATAGATACATATTAACAGCACAATGCGAACTAACAAAATATGTTGATGCATTTCCGATAGAAACTAAAGAAGCATCTGAGATAGGAAGGATATTAGTAGAAAAATTTATACTAAAATATGGATGTTTTGATACAATAAAAACGGACAGAGGAACTGAATTCGTAAATGAATTATTTAATAGGATATGTACACTTATGAAAACTAAACATGTAACTTCAACAGCATATCACCATGAAACCTTAGGTAGTATAGAAAGAAATCATAAAGTTTTAAACGAATACATGCGTTCTTTCACGGAACAATACAATTGGGATGAATGGATTCCATATTATACATTCGCGTATAATACAACACCACACTCATCCACAGGGTTTTCCCCATTTGAACTTGTATTTGGAAAATTAGCATCAATGCCAACTGAACCAATATCAAACGATAAATTTTACAATTATGAAGATTATATCACAGAATTAAAAATAAAATTAAAACATGCACATGAAATGGCAAATAAAAAACTGTTAGAAAATAAAATAAAACAAAAAAATATTAAAGATAAGAATATTAACGATATCAAATTAAGAATAGGAGACAAAGTATTTTTAAGAAAAGAAACCGCAAAGAAAAATGAAAACCAATATACCGGTCCTTTTGAAATAATAAACACACAAGACGTAAATGTCACAATTTTAATAAATAATAAACCTATGACTATACATAAGAATAGAATAAAATTATGTTAAGTACTATCTTGTAATTTAATACAAAAAAAAAATTTTTTTTCTTTCATTCAATAAAATTTTTTTTTCTTTTAAACGGTAAGGGTGTAGTGCATATGGTATAAACATGCATACCCAAACAAACAAACATGTGGTATAAACTTGCATACCCAAAATATAAAATAAATATCAAAAGTAAATGACCGACAAAAAATGCAGTTAGTAGAAAATGCAAAGTCAAGTGTTGAATGAAATATTGTAATTTAAGATTTTTAATAAATATATGAACAATAAGTAGGAGAAATAGATAAATATATATGTAAATAATAAACATAGAAATTATTGATTATGAATAGGAGAAATGATTATTCTTTAAGAAAACATAGAATAAGAAATAGTATATAAGCTAGGGAAAATTGTAAATAAAATCAGAAATAATTCTGACTTTAAGCAATAGAGTTGTTTTATTCCTCAACAAACTTCGGCAATTAACTTTGCCATCATATAGAGCCGCCTTCTACTCTAAGGCTCTTTAATAAAACAAGAGTACTATAGATACAACATTTTAAACAAAACATTTACAAACCTTACAACTGATTAAAAAAATAAAATTAACATACTACACTGAAATTAACATTAAAATTTTACCTAAAAACTACGATCGAAAAAAGAAGAATACTATAAAAAACCTATAGATATACTAGGAATTGTTGCTGAAACTATTTCATGAGCCCAAGTCCATATGTGAACTTATATATTCGAATATACTCTTTTTAGTACTATTGACAAACCGATCTCTATTAAAATGCATTTTAAGTTTCTTTGTTCATCTTTTAATGTATCAAGTATTCTATTCAGTCGTGTATTGTTGTTGTCTTTAATATTGTCAAAAAAGTTTTTCTCACTTAACATAAATAATTTACTGTCAAGTTTTCTTAAAGTCTTAACAATATTGGTCTTAAGCTTGCGTTTATGTTGTATCAACAACTTTAAAAAAAATATAGAAATTATAAATATTTCTTCGCAGCTTTTATCCAAATTTGTTGTTAGATTATTATTCTGCTTGAAAATTCTAAAGATGTTCAGAGTAGTATTAGATATAAGTCTAGGTACTATTCCTGACTGTCTGCATTTTATTAAAAAAGAAGTTAATGATTTTAAATTAGCCATTTTTCTATTTAATTTGGAGAATTCCTTTGTAATAATATGTGTGTTCTTATTATATTACTGTTTAATATTCTAGTATAGTGTCATGGTGTTTTCTTCCGTGTTCCTTCCGTGTTTTATATTTTTTTTTTAATTTTTTTTATTTTTTAAGAGAAGTAGCACTTCAGGCATTAATACCTAATTAGTTTGTTAACCCTAATACATGCTTTAGGAAAGGGATTGATGAGAGAGAAGACAGGTGGTGAAAGGAGATAGATATAGTCATTTTATGAATTATTTTACTTCGCCGGCGAATATGCTATGGAGAAGTACCGATGAAGGAGGCTGCATGTTTTAATTTTAGATCTGAATATGTATATATACCATTAAACAGAAAAAAAAACTTTTTTTTGTTTTTGACTGCCGCAAGGGTTAAACTCAGGGCAGCCGGTTTGTAGTCTACGAGCTTACTACCTTGACTAGAGCAGCCTCTTGGCTATATGCTAAGTATATGTTTATTGTTTATTTTAACCCAAAAAAATAAGGGAGATGCTCCGGAAATAGTTATAAAAAGTCCGCTTCTTTACGAAGGTTTCTAGTTAACGTGCTTGCCACCTTGACTACAGCGGCTTAAGCCTTTAGGTGCTTTTAATAAATTAAAAACCATGTTTAAGTTAAAATTTTTTTTAATTCATTAAAATTAATAAACCGAAATTAAGAAAAGTGAGAGTTTTAATAAATTACTTTATTGTTTTTAAGAAAAGTAAATTTATTTTAGCACACCTTTAAAAGAACAATGCATTTAACCAACAAGCTTTTGAAAATTTTAATAATTTGAAGTGAGATAGGTGCAAGACTTGATGACTGAGATCTTAATTCAGCCTAGTAGATCTTACGTGGAAACAAAAATTTGTTTGTTACTTTTTCTGAGAATGTTAAAACAAATTTTTGCTTTGAGAGCAATAAATCATTAGTTAATGACAATGAATTTGTTAATGAAGTAATTACCAATGAAAACTTTTCATTAAAAGGCATTACCGCCAGGGACAATAATTATACTGCTGAAAAATCATTAGTATTATTTATCACCTAATGCTAATGAAATTGCCAATTAATTAGTTCATCATGTATGATACTTTGTGCAAAGAACTTTTTTAAAATCTATTGATCAGAGAAGCTCTTAAAACTCAGCTAGATATCGCAGCCAAATCAAAGAAAATATCACTTTTATCACTATGGGAAACCGTCTCAACAATAAAACGTGAATTTTAGAAAAGATGGTCAAACATATATCTTCACGAACTGCAGCACCGTCATAAGTGAAAAACTATAAGTACTAACATTAAGCCGGGAGGCATGGTTATCATTAAGGAAGACAACAGTGTACTAATCAAACGGCCGCTAGGATGAATATTGAAATTTAATCGTGGAAACGATGGATCCCTTAGGGTTGCATATTCCAATTAAAGCTCAGCTGGGAATTCGTTTTGAAGAAACAGTGGCCTATCAAGATCTTCCAGCATTTTTGGAAAATAGCATGAAATCACTATATGAACATAAACTCAAGTTGAGATTGACTTCGAGTCTTGACAGTAGACTGTAGACCTTGTCGGGAATTCCCTGTTTGATGTACTTGATTCAGAGTATGCAGTTAAAAGAAGAATCGAATCACTACAAGGATCAAACTTCAGTTGTAATCTCAAGAACGGACAACGTTAAACAAATTATAACTGCAGCAAAAATCAAGTTTTACAGTATTCAATCAACAATAAATGATTTAGTAAAAGGTGAAGAATCACGCATCGAAACAAGCCTAAAATGGTAATTGTACCATTGCTAATTTGTTCAACATGGGTTTTATGGACACAATTCATAATTCCTTAGTCATTTTAATAATTTTTGTTCGGTTGTTTTATTGCACTCTTCTAAATATATTATTGTTGTTAAACTTTTAGTAATGTCCTGCTTTTAATTCAATTTAGAAAAAATTTCGTAAATATTTTTATATTCTACTATTTTTGTATTTATTTTGTTTAGGATGTCGCGAACTTTGTTGTTCTACTCTTGATACCGCTTTTTCAGGTTACTTGGTGCTTTTTTTGTGTAGCTGTTGAACTAATCCTTTTTCTATTGGATGTCCATCTTTGTACACTTCATTATTTATCACAGGATTTACTATTACCTTGTAATTAGTATAGCGTTGTTTTCCGTGTATTGAGTTGTAGTGATGAACCCTTCATTGGCTTGGTAGTCCTTACTTATTTTGAGCCACCAGTTAAACTTCTTTTTTTAGGAAGTACTAAATAAATATATTCTTTTACACCGAAGTGTGTTCTTTATTTCGTTATATTCTTAAGACTGACTAATACCATGTTCAAATTACAATTCGAATGACGTTCTTCGCTCTCTGAATTACTAATGCTATTTTGAGTGTTCATATTGCATCTAAGTAATTGGGTTTGGCAGTTGTTTGTTTATTTTGTAGAAAAGACGTTGGACTGTAAAAAAGTATTGCAATTTTATTTAAAACAACAACAACCATTTTATTTTAAAACAACTATTTTATTTACTTTTTTTTTGTCTCTTCCAGTACTCTGGCCGTAGCTAGTACGAGGGCCGCTATATATATTTCTGGCTTGGCAACAGTGAGTGCTGCCAAGTGCAATCTGACATTTCCATTGGAAAGTTTGTCATTTTTAAGCATAATCGTACTCAAAACGTTTTGACGTACGACCATTATTTGTGTTGTTAACAGTGACTTGAAAAAATTAATATAGAAAAAAATGGAATTAACTCGTGAATATTTCGTGCCATCATTTTTCACAACTTTCGACGTGGATTATCACGACAAGAGTGCATTGATGAACTTAAATCTTTGTATGGCGATGAAGCACCATCCTATAGCACTGTGAAAATTTGGTATAATGAATTTAATCGTGGCCGCAGCTCGTTCAAAGACGAATTCCGTGAAGGTCGTCCAAAAACGGCTGTTGTGCCAGAGAACATTGATGCCGTGCGTGAACTCATAATGCAAGATCGACATGCGACATACCGAGAGATAGAGACATCCTTGGACATTTCTTCCACCAGCATACATTCGATACTGCATAAACACCTGGCGGTAAAAAAGGTTTGTTCTCGTTGGATCCCGCACAATCTGAAAGTCGCCCAAAAAAAGGCTCGTGTCGATTGGTGCAAAGAAATGTTGCAAAAATACGATTGCGGTGCTTCAAAAGACGTTTATAAGATCGTCACAGATGACGAATCATGGATCTATGCATATGAGCCCGAAACGAAACAACAATCGACCTTGTGGGTGTTCAAAAACGAGCAAAATCCAACGAAAGTTGTTCGTGGAAGAAGCACTTCGAAGCAAATGGTCGCCTGTTTTTTCGGCAAAACTGGTCATGTGGCGACTGTTCCGCTTGAGCAACGTAGGACGGTCACTTCTGAGTGGTACACTACAATTTGTTTGCCTGAAGTCATCGGAGAAATTCGAAAAACCAACAAGAGAAGACGAATCATTGTTCACCATGACAATGCGAGCTCTCACACATCGGCTCAAACCAGAGCGTTTTTGACCGGCCAAAACGTCAAATTAATGGGTCATTGTTTACGCACATCAAGAAAAAAATGCGTGGTCAACGATTTTCGTCGCCAGAAGAAGCTGTTGAAGTGTTCAAAAACCATGTTTTAGAGGTGTCTCAATCGGAGTGGAAAAAGTGCAACGACAACTGGTTTGAGAGCATACAAAAGTATATAAATCATGCTGGAGAATACTTTGAATAACAATAAAACCATTTTTGATTATAAATATTCACATTTTCACTATTAGGCCAGAAATATATAGAGCAGCCCTCGTATAACACAGGAAGTTCGACCGTAGTTGCATATCCAGTCCTCACATATAGAGTAAAGAGATTTTATGTCACATTTTTGTGACCTGTAAAATGATATAACTTTCAAATGCTTTTCATTGATTTTAAAATTTTCCAAAGACAAAATTTCTGACTCAGAAAGCTTCTTACTTTCACATAACTCAACAACTAAAAGTTTGCACGAGTTAATAACGATAACAACTGTACTTATACAAAGATTTCACAAAGTGTCCCTGCCCGAGTAGGGGCACTATAAGTGTCGCGATGCTGCGAACTTCTTGGGCATACTCGCTAAGAAAGGAGGAACTGATGAAATACTTCAGCCAGTATGAGCAAGACCTCGCTGGCACCGTCAAAGGTTTGCGGAAACGTTTTGCGAAATTTCTCGCCGCCGAACACGAGGAAGATCGTACTGCAAAAGCAGACTTGAAGCCACTCTTAAGGTCCCACCAGCGGCAGAAGCTGGACACCACCGAACAGCTTCCCCGGTTAAATCAGACCTAATAATGCACACTGAGTATCCGGGGGCCACCGATAAACGATCCGAGCCAGCCGATTAAACTAAGAGCGTGACCGACATACCTACTCCGGCGTCATATCGCGGCGACGATAGACATATGGACGAGATCGAGAAAGTAAGAAAATGGGGTTTGAAGTATACCGGAGGTAAAGACCCATTGGAGTTCATGCAGCGAATCGAGGAAATGTACCACGTCCAAACGGATCTCCTGCCGC
Source organism: Gymnosoma rotundatum (assembly GCA_916610165.2). Lineage (NCBI taxonomy): Eukaryota > Metazoa > Arthropoda > Insecta > Diptera > Tachinidae > Gymnosoma > Gymnosoma rotundatum. The sequence goes on from OU744339.1 coordinate 59,059,723, forward strand.
ACATGGTGCTAGAAGCACTACGTGACCGAGCCCTTATTTGGTGGCGAAACAATCGACAATGGAAATAGTAGGCACAGTTCAAGGAGGATTTTTTCAGTGTTTCCTTCCGCCACGAAATTCGCAAGCACACTCAATGCCCCAAAGAGGTCTTCAAAGACTACCTGCTGGCAGTGCAGAATTTAATGCGGCCCACTAAAATGTCAGAGCAACAGAAGCTCGAAAGGATATTCCGTAACTCCCACCTCGACCACCAGTGGTACATTCGGCGAAAGGATTTTGCAACGCTCGCCGAGCTGCTTCAACTAGCGGACGAGCTAGAAGGATTTCTGTCAACTTCGCAACCACATCGAGGAGAGTTTCACTGAATGATGCGCGGAAAACAGACTAAACAGAGAAAGTCTGATGGTGGGCACTTCGGAGAGAAAAAGGGTCAAACGTTTTTAGCGTGGGAAGAAAAAAATTGAAAGCGGTAGTTCGGATAGAAGGACATCGCATCCCCGCGATCGTCGACACGGGAGCTACAAAAAGTTTTATCTCCCCGATGCAGACCAACCGGTTGCCCAAATTGATCAAGCGAAACCCGACAGACATCGAAGTATTCCTAGCGGATGGATCGAAAAGATGTGTCGCCAAATCAGTACATGACCAAGACTTGTCAGTTCCTGATTATGCAGCAGACGCTGGAAGACCTCATCCTGGGACTAGATTGCTTCGGATGTTTAAGGCCAGCTTCGCCGATTTGACGGCATGAAATGGGCCAAACTCGACTAGACCGTCCGAGAATTCGTCCAGTCGAACAACAGCAAAGGTAAGCACTATCAATAATAGGTTCAGCATACCGAAGGGCATCCCTCCTAGCCAGCCGACTCCAGCCCAGACACCACCGGAACAGGAAGTTATCAACGAATTCCTAAAAACCGAACTTGCCATGTTCGAGCAGATTAAAGGAGTATCTAATATCGCACAACATCAAATCATCATGAAGGACGAGCGGCCTATTAAACTGAGGTACGTGCCACGGAACCCCGCCATGCAGGCAATCGTTGATGAGGAGGTCAATAAATTAATTGCACGGGCATGTATAGAACACTCGCGCAGTCCGTTTAGCTTCCCAATTATGCTAGTCAGAAAGAAGAACGGGACGTGGAGGTGTGTGGATCGTGCCAGCTCAATGCTCGATCGGTTCCCGGCGCCTACCCGTTGCCCCGAATCGACACCGTCCAGGAGGGGCTACGCAATGCCAAATACATAAGCAGCTTGGACCTTAAAGATGGGTATTGGCAGATTCCCCTAGAGCCAAAGAGTAAGCAGTACACTTCCAGCGCGAGAGCAAGTATTTAGGCCACGTCGCCAACATGCCACCACCGAGTAATGTCAAAGAAGTCCGACGGTTCCTGGGGGTAACATCGTGGTATCGGCGATCACTGGTCAAGGGTTGTATCAATGGCGGGTGATGCCATTTGGCCTACACTCCGCACCCGCGAGAAGGAGTACCTGGCGATTATCTTGGGCTTTCGCAAGATGAGGGCATACCTGGAGGGCTACAAATTTGAGGTCAAACCGATCACCTCGCCTTGAAGTGGCTAAACAGTATTGACAACCCAACCAGTAGACTGGCATGCTGGGCCTTAGAATTGCAGCAATACCAATTTTCGGTCCGATACAGGAAGGGTAGTCAGAACGTCGTTGCCGATGCACTGTCACGCCAGCCAGCGGACACGATTAACCTAGTCCAGACGTCGCCAATTAGTGGTTGCCCCTGGATAAACCGGCTGACCGCTGAGATACGACAGAACTCGGAAAATTTTTCGAATTTCGACAAAGTTAACAACGAAGTATACAAACACACGGCACGAAGTGTGAAGCTTTGTGTGCCAGGGCCCTTACGCAATCAAGTAATTCAGGAGGACCATAATAGTACTACGGGAGGACATCTCGGTACGCGGAAAACGATGAACAAAGTCGCTGGGCGATACTTTTGTCCAAGAATGGCGCGAGACGTCAGACGACATGTGGACAGATGCGATTCCTACCAGAAATATAAGGTCGCCCTACTTACGGACCGCAAGAAAGTAGACCTATTGAAAAATATGACTTACCGATTGCAATACGAGGGCTGCTATATATATTTCTGGCCTGGCAACACTGAGTGCTGCCAAGTGCAATCTGACATTTCCATTAGAAAGTTTGTCATTTTTAAGCATAATCGTACTCAAAACGTTTTGACGTAATACCATTATTTGTGTTGTTTACAGTGACTTGAAAAAATTAATATAGAAAAAAATGGAATTAACTCGTGAACATTTTCGTTCCATCATTTTTCACAACTTTCGACGTGGATTATCACGACAAGAGTGCATTGATGAACTTAAATCTTTGTATGGCGATGAAGCACCATCCTATAGCACTGTGAAAAATTGGTATAATGAATTTAATCGTAGCCGAAGCTCGCTCAAAGACGAATTCCGTGAAGGTCGTCCAAAAACGGCTGTTGTGGCAGAGAACATTGATGCCATGCGTGAACTCATAATGCAAGATCGACATGCGACATACCGAGAGATAGAGACATCCTTGGACATTTCTTCCACCAGCATACATTCGATACTGCATGAACACCTGGCCGTAAAAAAGGTTTGTTCTCGTTGGATCCCGCACAATTTGAAAGTCGCTCAAAAAAAGGCTCGTGTCAATTGGTGCAAAGAAATATTGCAAAAATACGATTGCGGTGCTTCAAAAGACGTTTATAAGATCGTCACAGGTGACGAACCATGGATCTATGCATATGAGCCCGAAACGAAACAACAATCGACCGTATGGGTCTTCAAAGACGATTAAAATCCAACGAAAGTTGTTCGTGGAAGAAGCACTTCGAAGCAAATGGTCGCCTGTTTTTTCGGTAAAGCTGGTCGTGTGGCGACTGTTCCGCTTGAGCAACGTAGGACGGTCACTTCTGAGTGGTACACTACAATTTGTTTGCCTGAAGTCGTCGGAGAAATTCGAAAAACCAACAAGAGAAGACGAATCATTGTTTACCATGCCAATGCGAGCTCTCACACATCGGCTCAAACCAGAGCGTTTTTGACCGGCCAAAACGTCGAATTAATGGGTCATCCGCCGTACAGCCCTGACTTGGCACCTAACGACTTCTTCTTGTTTACGCACATCAAGAAAAAAATGCGTGGTCAACGATTTTCGTCGCCAGAAGAAGCTGTTGAAGTGTTCAAAAACCATGTTTTAGAGGTGTCTCAATCGGAGTGGAAAAAGTGCAACGACAACTGGTTTGAGAACATGCAAAAGTATATAAATCATGCTGGAGAATACTTTGAAAAACAATAAAACCATTTTTGGTTATAAATATTCGCATTTTCACTATTAGGCCAGAAATATATAGAGCAGCCCTTTTAGACGCCTTGACATTAAAATTTTTTCTGATATTTTTCTTTTCCATATTTGTTTAAATTTTTAATGTCATGTATAACTTTTCACTTTTTTCTTTGTTTACTTTTTATTATTTTGACAGTTGTTCAGGTAAAACTTCGATAAAAATTAGAATTGACAATGATTTTATCGTAATTGGCGTGGTAATTCAAACTCAATTACCTACAAAATTGGTGATTCGCTCTCAAATATATGTACGGGGAGTTACGTTATTCTGCTGGTAATTAGAGGCTGAATGTCGAAAGATTCTTCTTTCTTTGTTTTTGAAATATAAGTTTTTATTACCTATTAATTATTAGGATTTACATTATGTTTTCCAGAATTATAATTACCTAGACAGACGATAACTGTTAGCTGTGTTTTTCGAGACGGAATGTATAGTTGTTAATGTCGCCCTTTGTCTGCTAAGTTTTGTGACAGTACCCTTTATTATCATTATTGCTTATAATTAAAGGGTATTTTAGTGGTAAATGTGTTTATCTACGGTAAAAACGTCAGCGACAGCGGCGGAATCCAGCCGACTAACCAAAACCTACGGGCTTTGGGGCCGGTGTTCAATGGCGCAGGACGTGAAGCTGGCGTGAAGGGCAACGCTACCGGGCGGCAACGGCACAGGCAGCGGCCAAACAGCCATGGCGCAGGTAGCGTTTACGTAGCGCGAGCAATGTACTTATTACGCTCAGAGATTGCTGGGAGCTCTCGGCCAAGTGACGCGATTCTAGGGAATTTACTACTCCTCACCACCTGCCTTTTATACATGTTTTCACCGTACACACACAGTCACCCACACATGCAACTTGTTTGTGTGTCTGACTCAATGACAGCTGTGATGCTTTTATTCACTTGACAGCTGCCTGCTTTTGATAGCGAGGTTCGCGACTCATAGATGGCGACACGCATCTCTCGAGCGTTAATTTCAAACCAGTACTTTCATTTACAGCTTAACTTAAACTAATTCATGATAATAAACTTATAATACTATGTTTTACAAAAGAAATACATAATTCATAATAATAATTAATAATAATAACAATTCATAATAATACAGTTGTTGTGGAGGTGAAAACGGAGGTCCTGACTTAAATCGTTACACTGCCTCCCCCCGTTCACAGGCCCTCTTCTCCAGGTAATAATGGGATCTGGATGATACGGAGCTTACCACTTCGGGGGATGGTGATTCGGATTAAGAAATTACTGACGGTATGCTTTTAGGTCGCTAATATGCGCAGTTCGTTTAGTGTTGTTTTTAGGGCCCTGAATCTTAGCAATTGCGGGGGAGATAAACTCCTTGACCACGAAAGGCCCACCGTATTTAGGTGCGAGTTTTGCAGCAAAATTATCACTGGCTCTGGAGAGTGGGTGCTGCCGCACAAGAACCTGCGTTCCCAACCGAGGTTTCCAAACGCGTCGACGTCTTTGGGTTCCTCCTAACAATCTTGAAAACCTCTTGTAACTCTTGAACCCGCTCATTGGGAGTTGGGTTACGCGCCCCGGTTTTCACGGTCACTGTATTGTACAACGGTTTCGGGAGACGTAGTTCTCGACCCTGGGTGAGGTACGCCGGGAAGTAACCGGTTGATTCCGACATACTGGTATTAATGGCTAGCATGATCTCTGGCACGACATCGTCCCAGGTGTTATGGTGCTGTCCCTATAATAGGGCGATCATTGTTTTGATTGTATGGTTAGCTCGCTCGGTCTGGTTTTCCTGCGGGGTGTAGGGTGCAGTGCACTCCTTCTGTGCCCCCATTCCTTCCACCCATTTCCGGAAGGGACGGGAGGTAAATTGCGTTACCCGTAATTATTCTCTTGCGCACCCCATATCTGGCTAGTATCCGTTCGCGAAACGCCTACACTACCCCTTCAGCAGTGGCTTTCCACCACTTTAAAAACCTATCAAAGATTACGAGCAGCATGGTGTTACCAAGTTTAGTTCGAGGTAGTGGTCCCACAAAATCTGAGCATACAGTAGCCCACGGTTCTTCGGGATGCGCGTGAGCATAGTCCCCTCCGGTAGTTGGGCGACCTTATATTTCTGGTAGGAATCGCATCTGTCCACATGTCGTCTGACGTCTCGCGCCATTCTTGGACAAAAGTATCGCCCAGCGACTTTGTTCATCGTTTTCCGCGTACCGAGATGTCCTCCCGTAGTACTATTATGGTCCTCCTGAATTACTTGATTGCGTAAGGGCCCTGGCACACAAAGCTTCACACTTCGTGCCGTGTGTTTGTATACTTCGTTGTTAACTTTGGCGAAATTCGAAAAATTTTCCGAGTTCTGTCGTATCTCAGCGGTCAGCCGGTTTATCCAGGGGCAACCACTAATTGGCGACGTCTGGACTAGGTTAATCGTGTCCGCTGGCTGGCGTGACAGTGCATCGGCGACGACGTTCTGCCTACCCTTCCTGTATCGGACCGAAAATTGGTATTGCTGCAATTCTAAGGCCCAGCATGCCAGTCTACTGGTTGGGTTGTCAATACTGTTTAGCCACTTCAAGGCGAGGTGATCGGTTTGACCTCAAATTTGTAGCCCTCCAGGTATGCCCTCATCTTGCGAAAGCCCAAGATAATCGCCAGGTACTCCTTCTCGCGGGTGCGGAGTGTAGGCCAAATGGCATCACCCGCCATTGATACAACCCTTGACCAGTGATCGCCGATACCACGATGTTACCCCCAGGAACCGTCGGACTTCTTTGACATTACTCGGTGGTGGCATGTTGGCGACGTGGCCTAAATACTTGCTCTCGCGCTGGAAGTGTACTGCTTACTCTTTGGCTCTAGGGGAATCTGCCAATACCCATCTTTAAGGTCCAAGCTGCTTATGTATTTGGCATTGCGTAGCCCCTCCTGGACGGTGTCGATTCGGGGCAACGGGTAGGCGCCGGGAACCGATCGAGCATTGAGCTGGCACGATCCACACACCTCCACGTCCCGTTCTTCTTTCTGACTAGCATAATTGGGAAGCTAAACGGACTGCGCGAGTGTTCTATACATGCCCGTGCAATTAATTTATTGACCTCCTCATCAACGATTGCCTGCATGGCGGGGTTCCGTGGCACGTACCTCAGTTTAATAGGCCGCTCGTCCTTCATGATGATTTGATGTTGTGCGATATTAGATACTCCCTTAATCTGCTCGAACATGGCAAGTTCGGTTTTTAGGAATTCGTTGATAACTTCCTGTTCCGGTGGTGTCTGGGCTGGAGTCGGCTGGCTAGGAGGGATGCCCTTCGGTATGCTGAACCTATTATTGATAGTGCTTACCTTTGCTGTTGTTCGACTGGACGAATTCTCGGACGGTCTAGTCGAGTTTGGCCCATTTCATGCCGTCAAATCGGCGAAGCTGGCCTTAAACATCCGAAGCAATCTAGTCCCAGGATGAGGTCTTCCAGCGTCTGCTGCATAATCAGGAACTGACAAGTCTTGGTCATGTACTGATTTGGCGACACATCTTTTCGATCCATCCGCTAGGAATACTTCGATGTCTGTCGGGTTTCGCTTGATCAATTTGGGCAACCGGTTGGTCTGCATCGGGGAGATAAAACTTTTTGTAGCTCCCGTGTCGACGATCGCGGGGATGCGATGTCCTTCTATCCGAACTACCGCTTTCAATTTTTTTCTTCCCACGCTAAAAACGTTTGACCCTTTTTCTCTCCGAAGTGCCCACCATCAGACTTTCTCTGTTTAGTCTGTTTTCCGCGCATCATTCAGTGAAACTCTCCTCGATGTGGTTGCGAAGTTGACAGAAATCCTTCTAGCTCGTCCGCTAGTTGAAGCAGCTCGGCGAGCGTTGCAAAATCCTTTCGCCGAATGTACCACTGGTGGTCGAGGTGGGAGTTACGGAATATCCTTTCGAGCTTCTGTTGCTCTGACATTTTAGTGGGCCGCATTAAATTCTGCACTGCCAGCAGGTAGTCTTTGAAGACCTCTTTGGGGCATTGAGTGTGCTTGCGAATTTCGTGGCGGAAGGAAACACTGAAAAAATCCTCCTTGAACTGTGCCTACTATTTCCATTGTCGATTGTTTCGCCACCAAATAAGGGCTCGGTCACGTAGTGCTTCTAGCACCATGTGCGGCAGGAGATCCGTTTGGACGTGGTACATTTCCTCGATTCGCTGCATGAACTCCAATGGGTCTTTACCTCCGGTATACTTCAAACCCCATTTTCTTACTTTCTCGATCTCGTCCATATGTCTATCGTCGCCGCGATATGACGCCGGAGTAGGTATGTCGGTCACGCTCTTAGTTTAATCGGCTGGCTCGGATCGTTTATCGGTGGCCCCCGGATACTCAGTGTGCATTATTAGGTCTGATTTAACCGGGGAAGCTGTTCGGTGGTGTCCAGCTTCTGCCGCTGGTGGGACCTTAAGAGTGGCTTCAAGTCTGCTTTTGCAGTACGATCTTCCTCGTGTTCGGCGGCGAGAAATTTCGCAAAACGTTTCCGCAAACCTTTGACGGTGCCAGCGAGGTCTTGCTCATACTGGCTGAAGTATTTCATCAGTTCCTCCTTTCTTAGCGAGTATGCCCAAGAAGTTCGCAGCATCGCGACACTTATAGTGCCCCTACTCGGGCAGGGACACTTTGTGAAATCTTTGTATAAGTACAGTTGTTATCGTTATTAACTCGTGCAAACTTTTAGTTGTTGAGTTATGTGAAAGTAAGAAGCTTTCTGAGTCAGAAATTTTGTCTTTGGAAAATTTTAAAATCAATGAAAAGCATTTGAAAGTTATATCATTTTACAGGTCACAAAAATGTGACATAAAATCTCTTTACTCTATATGTGAGGACTGGATATGCAACTACGGTCGAACTTCCTGTGTTATACGAGGGCTGCTCTATATATTTCTGGCCTAATAGTGAAAATGTGAATATTTATAATCAAAAATGGTTTTATTGTTTTTCAAAGTATTCTCCAGCATGATTTATATACTTTTGCATGCGCTCAAACCAGTTGTCGAAGCACTTTTTCCACTCCGATTGAGACACCTCTAAAACATGGTTTTTGAACACTTCAACAGCTTCTTCTGGCGACGAAAATCGTTGACCACACATTTTTTTCTTGATGTGCGGAAACAAGAAGAAGTCATTAGGTGCCAAGTCAGGGCTATACGGCGGATGACCCATTAATTCGACGTTTTGGCCGGTCAAAAACGCTCTGGTTTGAGCCGATGTGTGAGAGCTCGCATTGTCATTGTGAACAATGATTCGTCTTCTCTTGTTGGTTTTTCGAATTTCTCCGATGACTTCAGGCAAACAAATTGTAGTGTACCACTCAGAAGTGACCGTCCTACGTTGCTCAAGCGGAACAGTCGCCACATGACCAGTTTTACCGAAAAAACAGGCGACCATTTGCTTCGAAGTGCTTCTTCCACGAACAATTTTCGTTGGATTTTGCTCGTCTTTGAAGAGCCATACGGTCGATTGTTGTTTCGTTTCGGGCTCATATGCATAGATCCATGGTTCGTCACCTGTGACGATCTTATAAACGTCTTTTGAAGCACCGCAATCGTATTTTTGCAATATTTCTTTGCACCAATTGACACGAGCCTTTTTTTGAGCGACTTTCAAATTGTGCGGGATCCAACGAGAACAAACCTTTTTTACGGCCAGGTGTTCATGCAGTATCGAATGTATGCTGGTGGAAGAAATGTCCAAGGATGTCTCTATCTCTCGGTATGTCGCATGTCGATCTTGCATTATGAGTTCACGCCCGGCATCAACGTTCTCTGCCACAACAGCCGTTTTTGGACGACCTTCACGGAATTCGTCTTTGAGCGAGCTTCGGCCACGATTAAATTCATTATACCAATTTTTCACAGTGCTATAGGACGGTGCTTCATCGCCATACGAAGATTTAAGTTCATCAATGCACTCTTGTCGTGGTAATCCACGTCGAAATTTGTGAAAAATGATGGCACGAAAATGTTCACGAGTTAATTCCATTTTTTTCTATATTAATTTTTTCAAGTCACTGTAAACAACACAAATAATGGTCGTACGTCAAAACGTCTTGAGTACGATTATGCTTAAAAACGACAAACTTTCCAATGGAAATGTCAGATTGCACTTGGCAGCACTCAGTGTTGCCAGGCCAGAAATATATATAGCAGCCCTCGTAGTTGGAGATTCAAATATTGATTTTCTCGAAAATAATGTAACAATGAGTTTTATAGATTTATTTTGTAGTTATGAATTTAAAACTTTGCATAGCCTTGTAACACGCCTAACGTTAGGAAAATCAATTGATAATTTATTTAGCAATATATATAAAACAATTTTTATTGATTCCATTGACTGCACGTTGTCTGACCATAACATTATTTCATTTAGAATTGAAAGCGATGACAAAAGGACCAAATATATTGACGTTATTCAAAAGCATTGTGATTACGTATAGCAATTTATCACTTACTTTTGAAACTATTGCACCTGATGAATACACTGGAAATTCATAATTAGTTACTTCATTGATAATACAGTGTCTTGAAAATGCAAAGGATAATTCAGCAGTTGTGACCATAAAAATAAAAGATATAAAAAGAAATATTGCACCATGGTTAAATACAAATGAATATTTTACGGTCAATAAGACAAAGGCCAACTAACCAAAGCTTTAAAAAAAGTCGAATCAGTGGAGTCATTAAGGAGGCATGTCGCTTATCGGTAAATAATTTTTAACAGGAAAATGTTATAAATTATCAGAATAATCCAAAAAAATTCTGGAGATTTATAAAATAATCGCTTGGAAGAAGTAAGAAGCGTTAAACGAATTTAACACAATTTAACAATTATATCAAAACTTAATGTTTCAATAAGCATTTATTTATTTATTTATTTATATTTTATTAACAATATAATTACAAATTATAGCAACATAGGCCTACAGCTCTGCATTTATATATTCGTAAGTATATATATTTTTTAAAATATTTCTTAAATTTTATCATAGAGATTGGCTTTCTTTAAAAATTTGGACATTAATGTTATGTTGTTTGTGGTAGGATTGGATAGGCACAGTTTTGGATCAATGTATAAAAAATGTTAAATTCTTATGTTATTGACGATGTTCTGGACATTCTACAAGGAGATGAAGGAGGGTTGGTTGAAGTATATGACAGTTACAAGTGATCGGGTTATTAATTTTAAGTAAATGTTCGTGTGTAAGTCTAGCATGCCCTAGTATGAGACGGGTAAACTTTATTGTATCTATTCTATTCATACCAAATGACGCTAGATCGTTTATTGTTGTTCGATTGTTCTTGATACTTTTATACCATGGTGTTGTAGTGCGTGTAAATGTATTTGTTTAAATCCTTGTGGTCAACGTTTGCACAAGTGTGCAGAGGAGAACTTATAGCGCTCTTGGCTGCTTGGTCGCCAAATTCATTTCCAACTATATTATTGTGGACTGGTATCCAGAGGAGTAAAATATTTGGGTATTTGTGTAACAAAATATTTCTTATTTGTGCTGTATATATATTGTTGTTGTTGATACTAATTATGGATTTAATTGCCGATAAAGAATCGGCACTAAGCATAGAGAGGTGAAACCCTTGGGACATGAAAAACAATATAATCAGGTTTTCTGCAGGTTCTCAAGAAAGAGACAAATATTGTGCGATATTGTTATCAACAAGGCATAATAAACAAAACAAAAACTACATATTTGACAAGAAAACATACAGCACAAAAAGTTTTTGCCACAAAAAAAATATTGTTTATTCTCGTAAATAAAGAAATCATTTATGAAGTATTTTTAATTTGTAAAAAAATGTGATATGCTGTGGTCTTACAAGATAAAAGAAGTGAAATAGTCTTTAAATCTGCAGTGTTTTTTTAATGCAGAAATTGTGATCTGTGGCAGAAATGCAGTGTCATTTTTGTGGACGTGTTAAAATTGAAAACTATAACTTTTTTCGTCAAATGATTAATATAAATATAACATATATATAACACTTTTTTTAATTTTATAAATTTTCATAAAACCCACCCTTATTTTTGCCTATAATAAAACATATAATTTTTTCTTGCGCCAGAAACACAAATCAAAACAAAATTGAAGTCGATAGGATGTCAAGAAAGAGATGCATAGAAAAAACGAGACGACTATAGTCTCGTGACACCTCTGTATACTCGGTGGAATCGGTGCAAATAACAATCTCTTTGGTAAAAGATTTAATGAATTGTATGACTTTATATATAGCAATTAATTCAGCTGTAAAAATAGGGCTATATGGAGTAACAATTTTGGTAGTAAAAATTTTGTCATAACCTCAGTCTCAGTGGTGATGCTAAAAGATACTGAGTCTTGGGTTTTAGAACCGTCGGTAAAAATAAATTTGAATAAACTGAAAAGAACTGGTGTGTGATCTTGTGTACTTGGTCATAGAGACGTCAAATATATCTGTTTGCAATACACATGGTGAGTAGTTTGCTTAGTTTGGTAATACCACTTTTAGTGGTATGTTCAACGATGTGCATTTTTGAATTATTTGAAAAATTGCTGATTGAATTCTCGGAGTTTTCTTTGTTCGAATCAATTTTGTGACTATTTGTCTAAGAGGGGAGACATCGTTATTATTAAAATATATGAGTTACGAGTGGTAAGATGTTCGACTCAAATAAAATATTATTTGTTGGCGTTGTTCGAAATGCTCCTAAAGCATTTCGAATCGCGGAGATAAAAATGGATTCTATTTTTCTTAAAGAAGACTTGGGCGAATGGCCATAAATCGGTAGCAGATAATTTATCTTGGATAAAATTATTTATTTAACAATTAATATAAGTGTTCTTGAATTACAGTTAAGCTTAAAACTGGATAAGCATTTTATTATATTGAGCCTGCTAGATAAGGCAGTACTAAGAGAAGATATGTGATCTTTCCAGTTGTATCGCCGGTTAAAATAAAGACCTAGTATTTTTAAGGTATTGACCTCGGTTATATTGAAAGTACCACACTGGACTGAACAATGGCAGTTTTTTTTTTTGCAAATATGCAAATATTTGCATTTTGTTTCCGATAATGTGGCTCCAGAAAACTGCCACCAGCTTTTAATATTATTAAAAAGACTATTAAGACCTAAAGCTGGATTTTTTCATCTGATTTAATTAAAATATTGATATCATCTGCGTATGCGGAAGTACCAATTTTCTTCTATGCCATAAAGTTTGTTAAATGCAATTAAGAATAAAATTACCGAAATGGGAGAACCCTGTGGTAATCCATTCTATATAGAGAGAGGTAAACTGTACTGATTTGATATCCTTACCATTATTTTCCTATTGGTCATGAAATTAAATATGTAATTTATAATTTTAGGTCCTATATTCCACTCAACTAATTGGTCTAAAGCGGAATGAATACCCACTTTATCGAATGCTTGTAGAAAATCAAGTGATATGATCGTAACATGCTTTCTTAAGGAGAGGGCATTCGCAATTTGATAGTCTACATAAAGTAGACTATGTATTGTCGACTTTCCTCTCTTAAAGCCAAATTGGTGGTTATTGAGTAGTTTATCGGATGTCACAAACCACCATAACCTGTTGGCTATAATCTTGTCAAGGACTTTCGAAATACAAGAGTTGAGAGATATGGGTCTGTAGGATTTAATCAATGACTTGTCAGAATATGGCTTAAGGATAGGTTTAACGATACTGATTTTATATTTTTGTGGAATAAAGGTTGAAAAAATATAATTGTAATGTTTTAGAAGTCTCTTTTTGTGTTTATTGGAAGCATCTTAATCATTGGATAGAAAATTCTGTCCATGCCAGGTGTTTTACCTTTTAGTTTACATAACACTGTTTCTAATTCAAATAATGTAATGTCTTCTTTTATCCTGGCTGCACCTAGGCTTGACACAGATGTTGGTGGACCTGTTCTATACCTTTTTTAAACGGAAATCGATGTTAAAGTTGCTATCAGCCACGTTTTTGGTCCAAAATGTTGCAAATTCGTATGCTATTTTATTTTCTTGCATTATATTGATATTGGGGTCGTCAATGGAACTAATACTATGTAGTTTGTGACTCGTTTTATATCCAGTTAATGATCGGATATTAGCAGAAATGAAACTTTATATAGCCTTTTTTTTTTTTTGAAAATTTTTATCTCTCGTTTATAAACTGCATTTGCCTTCTTGTATTGTATAAGGTTGTATTGGCTCATATTTCTCTTAAAAGTATGCCAAGCTTTGTTCTTTGCTTTCTTTAGGGCTTCTAAATTCTTATTCCACCACGGTACTATATGGTTTTTTATTAGCCCTGTCTTTGATATGGATGAATTGGCTGATTGCAGAATAATTTTTGATATATTTGCGCCCTCTTTATTAATATTGGAGCTAATCGGTCGAGAGATGTCATACTTAAGACAGTGATAATGATATTTTTCCCAATTGGCGTCTTTTAATATAAATTTTCGTTTGGATTTGCTGGGTTGTACAGCAGACCGAAAAAGAAAAATTTAAATAGGAAAATGATCACTGCCGCGGAGACTACTGTCGGTTTTCCAAAAAATATGTGGCGCTAGAACAAGGGAGCAAAATGATATCGTATATCTATGTAAGAGAATGTGCCATGTGTGTTTAAGTGGGTAGGGGACTTGTCATTTAGAAGAACAAAGTTAGAATCAGTTATATATTTAAATATTGTATTACCTTTTCTATTGTTTGAATGAGACCCCCAGCTAACATGAGAACCATTAAAATCCCCAGTTATGAGAGTAGGCAGATTAGTATGATCAAACATGTTTCTCAGATTGCTAATACTAAAGCCTTTATTTGGCGGTATGTAGGCGTTTGTGATATTAAATTTTATTTTAGATGTAACCGAAAAACAGATGGCGTCAAAATCGTTGCTTGTACTAACCTGGCTATAATTGAGTTATGAATTAAAAAGGCTACTCCTCCGTATCTAGTGGTAGATGAGTTGGTATGGTAAAGTGAATAATTGATTGGTACGGGAATATTTGAATAACTATGAATGTGGGTTTCTTGTAATGACATAATCTGTGGGGTATACTGTTTTATTAAAATTTGTGGCTTACTGTAATTGTTTAAATATCCGTTTATGTTCCATTGTATAAGTCAGTGTCATAAGTTATTTAACATGTAATACAAATAATGAGGTTGAGCCGTATTGGGTTTAGTATAATATATGATAGCTACATTAAAATAAGTCAATTTTCATTAATTTATAAAATCGATGGCTCAAATCCTGATTGGGAAAAAATTACAACAAACGCTAGGCACAGCGTATTTAAATTTCATACTTAACTCATAACAGTCAATATGATACTGAACAGCATCTATAATGTTGTGAGCAAACAAGTATGAATAATTAAAAATAAAAAATTTGCATTTCGTGGCTATCCAAAGGCAACGTTAAACAAATTATAACTGCAGCAAAAAATCAAGTTTTACAGTATTCAATCAACAATAAATGATTTAGTAAAAGGTGAAGAATCACGCATCGAAACAAGCCTAAAATGCTAATTGTACCATTGCCAATTTGTTCAACATGGGTTTTATGGACACAATTCATAATTCCTTAGTCATTTTAATAATTTTTGTTCGGTTGTTTTATTGCACTCTTCTAAATATATTATTGTTGTTAAACTTTTAGTAATGTCCTGCTTTTAATTTAATTTAGAAAAAATTTCGTAAATATTTTTATATTCTACTATTTTTGTATTTATTTTGTTTAGGATGTCGCGAACTTTGTTGTTCTACTTTTGATACCGCTTTTTCAGGTTACTTGGTACTTTTTTTTGTGTAGCTGTTGAACTAATCCTTTTTCTATTGGATGTCCATCTTTGTACACTTCATTATTTATCGCAGGATTTGCTATTACCTTGTAATTAGTATAGCGTTGTTTTCCGTGTATTGAGTTGTAGTGATGAACCCTTCATTGGCTTGGTAGTCCTTACTTATTTTGAGCCTAACTGGTGGAAGTAGTAAATAAATATATTCTTTTACACCGAAGTGTGTTCTTTATTTCGTTATATTCTCAAGACTGACTATTATATGTTCACATTACAATTCGAATGACGTTCTTCGCTCTCTGAATGACATGTGCTATTTTGAGTGTTCATATTGCATCTAAGTAATTGGGTTTGGCAGTTGTTTGTTTATTTTGTAGAAAACACGTTGGACTGTAAAAAAGTTTTGCAATTTTATTTAAAACAACAACAACCACAATTTTATTTTAAAACAACTATTTTATATATTTTTTTTTGTCTCTTCCAATACTCTAGCCGTAGCTAGTACGACGGCCGCTATATATATTTCTGGCCTGGCAACACTGAGTGCTGCCAAGTGCAATCTGACATTTCCATTAGAAAGTTTGTCATTTTTAAGCATAATCGTACTCAAAACGTTTTGACGTAATACCATTATTTGTGTTGTTTACAGTGACTTGAAAAAATTAATATAGAAAAAAATGGAATTAACTCGTGAACATTTTCGTTCCATCATTTTTCACAACTTTCGACGTGGATTATCACGACAAGAGTGCATTGATGAACTTAAATCTTTGTATGGCGATGAAGCACCATCCTATAGCACTGTGAAAAATTGGTATAATGAATTTAATCGTAGCCGAAGCTCGCTCAAAGACGAATTCCGTGAAGGTCGTCCAAAAACGGCTGTTGTGGCAGAGAACATTGATGCCATGCGTGAACTCATAATGCAAGATCGACATGCGACATACCGAGAGATAGAGACATCCTTGGACATTTCTTCCACCAGCATACATTCGATACTGCATGAACACCTGGCCGTAAAAAAGGTTTGTTCTCGTTGGATCCCGCACAATTTGAAAGTCGCTCAAAAAAAGGCTCGTGTCAATTGGTGCAAAGAAATATTGCAAAAATACGATTGCGGTGCTTCAAAAGACGTTTATAAGATCGTCACAGGTGACGAACCATGGATCTATGCATATGAGCCCGAAACGAAACAACAATCGACCGTATGGGTCTTCAAAGACGATTAAAATCCAACGAAAGTTGTTCGTGGAAGAAGCACTTCGAAGCAAATGGTCGCCTGTTTTTTCGGTAAAGCTGGTCGTGTGGCGACTGTTCCGCTTGAGCAACGTAGGACGGTCACTTCTGAGTGGTACACTACAATTTGTTTGCCTGAAGTCGTCGGAGAAATTCGAAAAACCAACAAGAGAAGACGAATCATTGTTTACCATGCCAATGCGAGCTCTCATACATCGGCTCAAACCAGAGCGTTTTTGACCGGCCAAAACGTCGAATTAATGGGTCATCCGCCGTACAGCCCTGACTTGGCACCTAACGACTTCTTCTTGTTTACGCACATCAAGAAAAAAATGCGTGGTCAACGATTTTCGTCGCCAGAAGAAGCTGTTGAAGTGTTCAAAAACCATGTTTTAGAGGTGTCTCAATCGGAGTGGAAAAAGTGCAACGACAACTGGTTTGAGAACATGCAAAAGTATATAAATCATGCTGGAGAATACTTTGAAAAACAATAAAACCATTTTTGATTATAAATATTCGCATTTTCACTATTAGGCCAGAAATATATAGAGCAGCCCTCGTAGACGCCTTGACATTAAAATTTTTTTCTGATATTTTTCTTTTCCATATTTATTTAAATTTTTAATGTCATGTACAACTTTTCACTTTTTTCTTTGTTTACTTTTTATTATTTTGACAGTTGTTCAGGTAAAACTTCGATAAAAATTAGAATTGACACTGATTTTATCGTAATTGGCGTGGTAATTCAAACTCAATTACCTACAAAATTGGTGATTCGCTCTCAAATATATGTACGGGGAGTTACGTTATTCTGCTGGTAATTAGAGGCTGAATGTCGAAAGATTCTTCTTCCTTTGTTTTTGAAATATAAGTTTTTATTACTTATTAATTATTAGGATTTACATTATGTTTTCCAGAATGATAATTATCTAGACAGACGATAATTGTTAGTTGTGTTTTCCGAGACGGAATGTATAGTTTTTAATGTCGCCCTTTGACTGCTATGTTTTGTGACAGTACCCTTTATTATCATTATTGCTTATAATTAAAGGGTATTTTAGTGGTAAATGTGTTTATCAACGGTAAAACAGTCAGCGACAGCGGCGGAATCCAGCCGACTAACCAAAACCTACGGGCTTTGTGGCCGGTGTTCAATGGCGCAGGACGTGAAGCTGGCAATTCCGCTAACGTGCAGCGTGGCGTAGTAGGTGACAGGGGAAAAGGGCAACGCTACCGGGCGGCAAAGGCACGGGTAGCGGCCGAACAGGCAGCGCAGATAGCAAAGGCGTAGGTAGCGCTCAGACAGGCGGTACAAGCAGCGATGGCGCAGGTAGCCCCCACACAGAGATGGCGCAGGTAGCGCTCACACAAGCGGCAATGCTACCCGGCGGCAATGGCACAGGCAGCGGCCAAACAGCCATGGCGCAGGTAGCGTTTACGTAGCGCGAGCAATGTACTTATTACGCTCAGAGATTGCTGGGAGCTCTCGGCCAAGTGACGCGATTCTAGGGAATTTACTACTCCTCTCCAGAATCAATCGCAGGGTCGAGCCAACACCGGTAGAACAACGGTACTTCCAGCAATTTTCAACTTGATCTGAAAGTAAGAAATAAATTGGGGAATTATACAATTCCACCTGCCTTTTATACCTGTTTTCACCGTACACACACAGTCACCCACACATGCAACTTGTTTGTGTGTCTGACTCAATGACAGCTGTGATGCTTTTAAGGACCAACTATAATGTGCATAAGAGAACTTTAGCTTATGTCAATAATTCAACGAAAAGCCTGTCAAATGCTTAGGTAACTTATCAAAAAAATTTATGTGGCTACAATGTACATATATAAATTTAGTAACTTATTTGCCACAGTTGCACATATATGTTTATTTCGTACTTTTGCCAAAATAATTTCTATATAAATCAACAAAATTTTAAAACTAAAAGGCTTTAAAGAAAATATTTTATATATTTAATAACATTAACAAACACATTTACATAGTTTGGTTTATGTTCTAAGAAAATGTAAAAAAAAATTATTTTCTGTTTTGTGTTTGTGGCCAACCGTACATATATGTGTATAAATACAAATTTAATTAAAAATAAATTATAATTGTAAAAAATTAGCCATAAAGAAAAATATTATTTTTTCTAACATTATTAAATTAAAAACTAAAAAATTTAACAATTTAGGTCTTAATTAGAATATTTCTTTATTTATGTATAAACCAAAGCTCAATCAGCTGTTTCCATACCGAAAGTGCGATCAGTTTCGTACCTTGCATAAAGAAATGAAATTTAACTTGACGAAAAGTTATCTTATTCGCATTATAGTTTATCACATATAATTTAATGTCTTTGCACAGTTGTATAAGTTGGCATAAGCTAGTATATGCACATTATAGTTGGGCCTTTATTCACTTGACAGCTGCCTGCTTTTGATAGCGAGGTCCGCTCTATCCAGGGGCAAGCACTATTTGGCGACGAATGGACTAGGTTAATCATGTCCGCTGGCTGGCGTGACAGTGCATCGGCGACGTCGTTCTGCCTACCCTTCCTGTATCGGACCGAAAATTGGTATTGCTGCAATTCTAAGGCCCAGCGTGCCAGTCTACTGGTTGGGTTGTCAATACTGTTTAGCCACTTCAAGGCGAGGTGATCGGTTTGACCTCAAATTTGTAGTCCTCCAGGTACGCCCTCATCTTGCGAAAGCCCAAGATAATCGCCAGGTACTCCTTCTCGCGGGTGCGGAGTGTAGGCCAAATGGCATCACCCGCCATTGATACAACCCTTCTCCAGTGATCACCGATACCACGATGTTACCCCCAGGAACCGTCGGACTTCTTTGAAATTACTTGGTGGTGGCATGTTGGCGACGTGGCCTAAATACTTGCTCTCGCGCTGGAAGTGTACTGCTTACTCTTTGGCTCTAGGGGAATCTGCCAATACCCATCTTTAAGGTCCAAGCTGCTTATGTATTTGGCATTGCGTAGCCCCTCCTGGACGGTGTCGATTCGGGGCAACGGGTAGGCGCCGGGAACCGATCGAGCATTGAGCTGGCACGATCCACACACCTCCACGTCCCATTCTTCTTTCTGACTAGCATAATTGGGAAGCTAAACGGACTGCGCGAGGGTTCTATACATGCCCGTGCAATTAATTTATTGACCTCCTCATCAATGATTGTCTGCATGGCTGGGTTCCGTGGCACGTACCTCACTTTAATAGGCCGCTCGTCCTTCATGATGATTTGATGTTGTGCGAATTTTTAGAATTCGTTGATAACTTCCTGTTCCGGTGGTGTCTGGGCTGGAGTCGGCTGGCTAGGAGGGATGCCCTTCGGTATGCTGAACCTATTATTGATAGTGCTTACCTTTGCTGTTGTTCGACTGGACGGATTCTCGGACGGTCTAGTCGAGTTTGGCCCATTTCATGCCGTCAAATCGGCGAAGCTGGCCTTAAACATCCGAAGCAATCTAGTCCCAGGATGAGGTCTTCCAGCGTCTGCTGCATAATCAGGAACTGACAAGTCTTAGTCATGTACTGATTTGGCGACACATCTTTTCGATCCATTCGCTAGGAATACTTCGATGTCTGTCGGGTTTCGCTTGATCAATTTGGGCAACCGGTTGGTCTGCATCGGGGAGATAAAACTTTTTGTAGCTCCCGTGTCGACGATCGCGGGGATGCGATGTCCTTCTATCCGAACTACCGCTTTCAATTTTTCTTCTTCCCACGCTAAAAACGTTTGACCCTTCTTCTCTCCGAAGTGCCCACCATCAGACTTTCTCTGTTTAGTCTGTTTTCCGCGCATCATTCAGTGAAACTCTCCTCGATGTGGTTGCGAAGTTGACAGAATTCCTTCTAGCTCGTCCGCTAGTTGAAGCAGCTCGGCGAGCGTTGCAAAATCCTTTCGCCGAATGTACCACTGGTGGTCGAGGTGGGAGTTACGGAATATCCTTTCGAGCTTCTGTTGCTCTGACATTCTAGTGGGCCGCATTAAATTCTGCACTGCCAGCAGGTAGTCTTTGAAGACCTCTTTGGGGCATTGAGTGTGCTTGCGAATTTCGTCCTCCAGTTTCTCAAAATAGCGTGGCGGAAGGAAACACTGAAAAATTCCTCCTTGAACTGTGCCCACTGTTTCCATTGTCGATTGTTTCGCCACCAAATCAGGGCTCGGTCACGTAGTGCTTCTGGCACCATGTGCGGCAGGAGATCCGTTTGGACGTGGTACATTTCCTCGATTCGCTCCATGAACTCCAATGGGTTTTTACCTCCGGTATACTTCAAACCCCATTTTCTTACTTTCTCGATCTCGTCCATATGTCTATCGTCGCCGCGATATGACGCCGGAGTAGGTATGTCGGTCACGCTCTTAGTTTAATCGGCTGGCTCGGATCGTTTATCGGTGGCCCCCGGATGCTCAGTGTGCATTATTAGGTCTGATTTAACCGGGGAAGCTGTTCGGTGGTGTCCAGCTTCTGCCGCTGGTGGGACCTTAAGAGTGGCTTCAAGTCTGCTTTTGCAGTACGATCTTCCTCGTATTCGGCGGCGAGAAATTTCGCAAAACGTTTCCGCAAACCTTTGACGGTGCCAGCGAGGTCTTGCTCATACTGGCTGAAGTATTTCATCAGTTCCTCCTTTCTTAGCGAGTATGCCCAAGAAGTTCGCAGCATAGCGACACTTATAGTGCCCCTACTCGGGCAGGGACACTTTGTGAAATCTTTGTATAAGTACAGTTGTTATCGTTATTAACTCGTGCAAACTTTTAGTTTACTGTTGAGTTATGTGAAAGTAAGAAGCTTTCTGAGTCAGAAATTTTGTCTTTGGAAAATTTTAAAATCAATGAAAAGCATTTGAAAGTTATATCATTTTACAGGTCACAAAAATGTGACATAAAATCTCTTTACTCTATATGTGAGGACTGGATATGCAACTACGCTCGAACTTCCTGTGTTTTACGAGGGCTGCTCTATATATTTCTGGCCTAATATTGAAAATGCGAATATTTATAATCAAAAATGGTTTTATTGTTTTTCAAAGTATTCTCCAGCATGATTTATACACTTTTGCATGCGCTCAAACCAGTTGTCGAAGCACTTTTTCCACTCCGATTGAGACACCTCTAAAACATGGTTCTTGAACACTTCAACGAAAATCGTTGACCACACATTTTTTTCTTGATGTGCGGAAACAAGAAGAAGTCATTAGGTGCCAAGTCAGGGCTGTACGGCGGATGACCCATTAATTCGACGTTTTGGACGGTCAAAAACGCTCTGGTTGGAGCCGATGTGTGAGAGCTCGCATTGTCATTGTGAACAATGATTCGTCTTCTCTTGTTGGTTTTTCGAATTTCTCCGATGACTTCAGGCAAACAAATTGTAGTGTACCACTCAGAAGTGACCGTCCTACGTTGCTCAAGCGGAACAGTCGCCACATGACCAGTTTTGCCGAAAAAACAGGCGACCATTTGCTTCGAAGTGCTTCTTCCACGAACAACTTTCGCTGGATTTTGCTCGTCTTTGAAGACCCATACGGTCGATTGTTGTTTCGTTTCGGGCTCATATGCATAGATCCATGGTTCGTCACCTGTGACGATCTTATAAACGTCTTTTGAAGCACCGCAATCGTATTTTTGCAATATTTCTTTGCACCAATTGACACGAGCCTTTTTTTGAGCGACTTTCAAATTGTGCGGGATCCAACGAGAACAAACCTTTTTTACGGCCAGGTGTTCATGCAGTATCGAATGTATGCTGGTGGAAGAAATGTCCAAGGATGTCTCTATCTCTCGGTATGTCGCATGTCGATCTTGCATTATGAGTTCACGCCCGGCACAATGTTCTCTGCCACAACAGCCGTTTTTGGACGACCTTCACGGAATTCGTCTTTGAGCGAGCTTCGGCCACGATTAAATTCATTATACCAATTTTTCACAGTGCTATAGGACGGTGTTTCATCGCCATACAAAGATTTAAGTTGATTCCATTGATTCCATTATTTCATTTAGAATTGAAAGCGATGACAAAAGGACCAAATATATTGACGTTATTCAAAAGCATTGTGATTACGTATAGCAATTTATCACTTACTTTTGAAACTATTGCACCTGATGAATACACTGGAAATTCATAATTAGTTACTTCATTGATAATACAGTGTCTTGAAAATGCAAAGGATAATTCAGCAGTTGTGACCATAAAAATAAAAGATATAAAAAGAAATATTGCACCATGGTTAAATACAAATAAATATTTTACGGTCAATAAGACAAAGGCCAACTAACCAAAGCTTTAAAAAAAGTCGAATCAGTGGAGTCATTAAGGAGGCATGTCGCTTATCGGTAAATAATTTTTAACAGGAAAATGTTATAAATTATCAGAATAATCCAAAAAAATTCTGGAGATTTATAAAATAATCGCTTGGAAGAAGTAAGAAGCGTTAAACGAATTTAACACAATTTAACAATTATATCAAAACTTAATGTTTCAATAAGCATTTATTTATTTATTTATTTATATTTTATTAACAATATAATTACAAATTATAGCAACATAGGCCTACAGCTCTGCATTTATATATTCGTAAGTATATATATTTTTTAAAATATTTCTTAAATTTTATCATAGAGATTGGCTTTCTTTAAAAATTTGGACATTAATGTTATGTTGTTTGTGGTAGGATTGGATAGGCACAGTTTTGGATCAATGTATAAAAAATGTTGAATTCTTATGTTATTGACGATGTTCTGGACATTCTACAAGGAGATGAAGGAGGTTTGGTTGAAGTATATGACAGTTACAAGTGATCGGGTTATTAATTTTAAGTAAATGTTCGTGTGTAAGTCTAGCATGCCCTAGTATGAGACGGGTAAACTTTATTGTATCTATTCTATTCATACCAAATGACGCTAGATCGTTTATTGTTGTTCGATTGTTCTTGATACTTTTATACCATGGTGTTGTAGTGCGTGTAAATGTATTTGTTTAAATCCTTGTGGTCAACGTTTGCACAAGTGTGCAGAGGAGAACTTATTGCGCTCTTGGCTGCTTGGTCGCCAAATTCATTTCCAACTATATTATTGTGGACTGGTATCCAGAGGAGTAAAATATTTGGGTATTTGTGTAACAAAATATTTCTTATTTGTGTTGTATATATATTGTTGTTGTTGATACTAATTATGGATTTAATTGCCGATAAAGAATCGGCACTAAGCATAGAGAGGTGAAACCCTTGGGACATGAAAAACAATATAATCAGGTTTTCTGCAGGTTCTCAAGAAAGAGACAAATATTGTGCGATATTGTTATCAACAAGGCATAATAAACAAAACAAAAACTACATATTTGACAAGATAACATACAGCACAAAAAGTTTTTGCCACAAAAAAAATATTGTTTATTCTCGTAAATAAAGAAATCATTTATGAAGTATTTTTAATTTGTAAAAAAATGTGATATGATGTGGTCTTACAAGATAAAAGAAGTGAAATAGTCTTTAAATCTGCAGTGTTTTTTTAATGCAGAAATTGTGATCTGTGGCAGAAATGCAGTGTCATTTTTGTGGACGTGTTAAAATTGAAAACTATAACTTTTTTCGTCAAATGATTAATATAAATATAACATATATATAACACTTTTTTTAATTTTATAAATTTTCATAAAACCCACCCTTATTTTTCCTATAATAAAACATATAATTTTTTCTTGCGCCAGAAACACAAATCAAAACAAAATTGAAGTCGATAGGATGTCAAGAAAGAGATGCATAGAAAAAACGAGACGACTATAGTCTCGTGACACCTCTGTATACTCGGTGGAATCGGTGCAAATAACAATCTCTTTGGTAAAAGATTTAATGAATTGTATGACTTTATATATAGCAATTAATTCAGCTGTAAAAATAGGGCTATATGGAGTAACAATTTTGGTAGTAAAAATTTTGTCATAACCTCAGTCTCAGTGGTGATGCTAAAAGATACTGAGTCTTGGGTTTTAGAACCGTCGGTAAAAATAAATTTGAATAAACTGAAAAGAACTGGTGTGTGATCTTGTGTACTTGGTCATAGAGACGTCAAATATATCTGTTTGCAATACACATGGTGAGTAGTTTGCTTAGTTTGGTAATACCACTTTTAGTGGTATGTTCAACGATGTGCATTTTTGAATTATTTGAAAAATTGCTGATTGAATTCTCGGAGTTTTCTTTGTTCGAATCAATTTTGTGACTATTTGTCTAAGAGGGGAGACATCGTTATTATTAAAATATATGAGTTACGAGTGGTAAGATGTTCGACTCAAATAAAATATTATTTGTTGGCGTTGTTCGAAATGCTCCTAAAGCACTTCGAATCGCGGAGATAAAAATGGATTCTATTTTTCTTAAAGAAGACTTGGGCGAATGGCCATAAATCGGTAGCAGATAATTTATCTTGGATAAAATTATTTATTTAACAATTAATATAAGTGTTCTTGAATTACAGTTAAGCTTAAAACTGGATAAGCATTTTATTATATTGAGCCTGCTAGATAAGGCAGTACTAAGAGAAGATATGTGATCTTTCCAGTTGTATCGCCGGTTAAAATAAAGACCTAGTATTTTAAAGGTATTGACCTCGGTTATATTGAAAGTACCACACTGGACTGAACAATGGCAGTTTTTTTTTTTTGCAAATATGCAAATATTTGCATTTTGTTTCCGATAATGTGGCTCCAGAAAACTGCCACCAGCTTTTAATATTATTAAAAAGACTATTAAGACCTAAAGCTGGATTTTTTCATCTGATTTAATTAAAATATTGATATCATCTGCGTATGCGGAAGTACCAATTTTCTTCTATGCCATAAAGTTTGTTAAATGCAATTAAGAATAAAATTACCGAAATGGGAGAACCCTGTGGTAATCCATTCTATATAGAGAGAGGTAAACTGTACTGATTTGATATCCTTACCATTATTTTCCTATTGGTCATGAAATTAAATATGTAATTTATAATTTTAGGTCCTATATTCCACTCAACTAATTGGTCTAAAGCGGAATGAATACCCACTTTATCGAATGCTTGTAGAAAATCAAGTGATATGATCGTAACATGCTTTCTTAAGGAGAGGGCATTCGCAATTTGATAGTCTACATAAAGTAGACTATGTATTGTCGACTTTCCTCTCTTAAAGCCAAATTGGTGGTTATTGAGTAGTTTATCGGATGTCACAAACCACCATAACCTGTTGGCTATAATCTTGTCAAGGACTTTCGAAATACAAGAGTTGAGAGATATGGGTCTGTAGGATTTAATCAATGACTTGTCAGAATATGGCTTAAGGATAGGTTTAACGATACTGATTTTATATTTTTGTGGAATAAAGGTTGAAAAAATATAATTGTAATGTTTTAGAAGTCTCTTTTTGTGTTTATTGGAAGCATCTTAATCATTGGATAGAAAATTCTGTCCATGCCAGGTGTTTTACCTTTTAGTTTACATAACACTGTTTCTAATTCAAATAATGTAATGTCTTCTTTTATCCTGGCTGCACCTAGGCTTGACACAGATGTTGGTGGACCTGTTCTATACCTTTTTTAAACGAAAATCGATGTTAAAGTTGCTATCAGCGACGTTTTTGGTCCAAAATGTTGCAAATTCGTATGCTATTTTATTTTCTTGTATTATATTGATATTGGGGTCATCAATGGAACTAATACTATGTAGTTTGTGACTCGTTTTATATCCAGTTAATGATCGGATATTAGCAGAAATGAAACTTTATATAGCCTTTTTTTTTGAAAATTTTTATCTCTCGTTTATAAACTGCATTTGCCTTCTTGTATTGTATAAGGTTGTATTGGCTCATATTTCTCTTAAAAGTATGCCAAGCTTTGTTCTTTGCTTTCTTTAGGGCTTCTAAATTCTTATTCCACCACGGTACTATATGGTTTTTTATTAGCCCTGTCTTTGATATGGATGAATTGGCTGATTGCAGAATAATTTTTGATATATTTGCGCCCTCTTTATTAATATTGGAGCTAATCGGTCGAGAGATGTCATACTTAAGACAGTGATAATGATATTTTTCCCAATTGGCGTCTTTTAATATAAATTTTCGTTTGGATTTGCTGGGTTGTACAGCAGACCGAAAAAGAAAAATTTAAATAGGAAAATGATCACTGCCGCGGAGACTACTGTCGGTTTTCCAAAAAATATGTGGCGCTAGAACAAGGGAGCAAAATGATATCGTATATCTATGTAAGAGAATGTGCCATGTGTGTTTAAGTGGGTAGGGGACTTGTCATTTAGAAGAACAAAGTTAGAATCAGTTATATATTTAAATATTGTATTACCTTTTCTATTGTTTGAATGAGACCCCCAGCTAACATGAGAACCATTAAAATCCCCAGTTATGAGAGTAGGCAGATTAGTATGATCAAACATGTTTCTCAGATTGCTAATACTAAAGCCTTTATTTGGCGGTATGTTGGCGTTTGTGATATTAAATTTTATTTTAGATGTAACCGAAAAACAGATGGCGTCAAAATCGTTGCTTGTACTAACCTGGCTATAATTGAGTTATGAATTAAAAAGGCTACTCCTCCGTATCTAGTGGTAGATGAGTTGGTATGGTAAAGTGAATAATTGATTGGTACGGGAGTATTTGAATAACTATGAATGTGGGTTTCTTGTAATGACATAATCTGTGGGGTATACTGTTTTATTAAAATTTGTGGCTCACTGTAATTGTTTAAATATCCGTTTATGTTCCATTGTATAAGTCAGTGTCATAAGTTATTTAACATGTAATACAAATAATGAGGTTGTGCCGTATTGGGTTTAGTATAATATATGATAGCTACATTAAAATAAGTCAATTTTCATTAATTTATAAAATCGATGGCTCAAATCCTGATTGGGAAAAAATTAAAACAAACGCTAGGCACAGCGTATTTAAATTTCATACTTAACTCATAACAGTCAATATGATACTGAACAGCATCTATAATGTTGTGAGCAAACAAGTATGAATAATTAAAAATAAAAAATTTGCAAATGATAACTGCAGCAAAAAATCAAGTTTTACAGTATTCAATCAACAATAAATGATTTAGTAAAATGTGAAGAATCACGCATCGAAACAAGCCTAAAAT
This sequence comes from Gymnosoma rotundatum, assembly GCA_916610165.2. Taxonomy (NCBI): domain Eukaryota; kingdom Metazoa; phylum Arthropoda; class Insecta; order Diptera; family Tachinidae; genus Gymnosoma; species Gymnosoma rotundatum. The sequence goes on from OU744339.1 coordinate 59,087,298, forward strand.
GGCAATTGTACCATTGCCAATTTGTTCAACATGGGTTTTATGGACACAATTCATAATTCCTTAGTCATTTTAATAATTTTTGTTCGGTTGTTTTATTGCACTCTTCTAAATATATTATTGTTGTTAAACTTTTAGTAATGTCCTGCTTTTAATTTAATTTAGAAAAAATTTCGTAAATATTTTTATATTCTACTATTTTTGTATTTATTTTGTTTAGGATGTCGCGAACTTTGTTGTTCTACTTTTGATACCGCTTTTTCAGGTTACTTGGTACTTTTTTTTGTGTAGCTGTTGAACTAATCCTTTTTCTATTGGATGTCCATCTTTGTACACTTCATTATTTATCGCAGGATTTGCTATTACCTTGTAATTAGTATAGCGTTGTTTTCCGTGTATTGAGTTGTAGTGATGAACCCTTCATTGGCTTGGTAGTCCTTACTTATTTTGAGCCTAACTGGTGGAAGTAGTAAATAAATATATTCTTTTACACCGAAGTGTGTTCTTTATTTCGTTATATTCTTAAGACTGACTAATACCATGTTCACATTACAATTCGAATGACGTTCTTCGCTCTCTGAATGACATGTGCTATTTTGAGTGTTCATATTGCATCTAAGTAATTGGGTTTGGCAGTTGTTTCTTTATTTTGTAGAAAACACGTTGGACTGTAAAAAAGTTTTGCAGTTTTATTTAAAACAACAACAACCACAATTTTATTTTAAAACAACTATTTTATATGCTTTTTTTTGTCTCTTCCAATACTCTAGCCGTAGCTAGTACGACGGCCGCTATATATATTTCTGGCCTGGCAACACTGAGTGCTGCCAAGTGCAATCTGACATTTCCATTAGAAAGTTTGTCATTTTTAAGCATAATCGTACTCAAAACGTTTTGACGTAATACCATTATTTGTGTTGTTTACAGTGACTTGAAAAAATTAATATAGAAAAAAATGGAATTAACTCGTGAACATTTTCGTGCCATCATTTTTCACAACTTTCGACGTGGATTATCACGACAAGAGTGCATTGATGAACTTAAATCTTTGTATGGCGATGAAGCACCATCCTATAGCACTGTGAAAAATTGGTATAATGAATTTAATCGTAGCCGAAGCTCGCTCAAAGACGAATTCCGTGAAGGTCGTCCAAAAACGGCTGTTGTGGCAGAGAACATTGATGCCATGCGTAAACTCATAATGCAAGATCGACATGCGACATACCGAGAGATAGAGACATCCTTGGACATTTCTTCCACCAGCATACATTCGATACTGCATGAACACCTGGCCGTAAAAAAGGTTTGTTCTCGTTAGAATCCAACGAAAGTTGTTCGTGGAAGAAGCACTTCGAAGCAAATGGTCGCCTGTTTCTTCGGCAAAACTGGTCATGTGGCGACTGTTCCGCTTGAGCAACGTAGGACGGTCACTTCTGAGTGGTACACTACAATTTGTTTGCCTGAAGTCGTCGGAGAAATTCGAAAAACCAACAAGAGAAGACGAATCATTGTTGACCATGCCAATGCGAGCTCTCACACATCGGCTCAAACCAGAGCGTTTTTGACCAGCCAAAACGTCGAATTAATGGGTCATCCGCTGTACAGCCCTGACTTGGCACCTAACGACTTCTTGTTTACGCACATCAAGAAAAAAATGCGTGGTCAACGATTTTCGTCGCCAGAAGAAGCTGTTGAAGTGTTCAAAAACCATGTTTTAGAGGTGTCTCAATCGGAGTGGAAAAAGTGCAACGACAACTGGTTTGAGAACATGCAAAAGTATATAAATCATGCTGGAGAATACTTTGAAAAACAATAAAACCATTTTTGATTATAAATATTCGCCTTTTCACTATTAGACCAGAAATATATAGAGCAGCCCTCGTAGACGCCTTGACATTAAAATTTTTTTCTGATATTTTTCTTTTCCATATTTATTTAAAATTTTAATGTCATGTATAACTTTTCACTTTTTTCCTTGTTTACTTTTTATTATTTTGACAGTTGTTCAGGTAAAACTTCGATAAAAATTATAATTGACACTGATTTTATCGTAATTGGCGTGGTAATTCAAACTCAATTACCTACAAAATTGGTGATTCGCTCTCAAATATATGTACGGGGAGTTACGTTATTACTTATTAATTATTAGGATTTACATTATGTTTTCCAGAATGATAATTATCTAGACAGACGATAATTATTAGTTGTGTTTTCCGAGACGGAATGTATAGTTTTTAATGTCGCCCTTTGACTGCTATGTTTTGTGACAGTACCCTTTATTATCATTATTGCTTATAATTAAAGGGTATTTTAGTGGTAAATGTGTTTATCAACGGTAAAACAGTCAGCGACAGCGGCGGAATCCAGCCGACTAACCAAAACCTACGGGCTTTGTGGCCGGTGTTCAATGGCGCAGGACGTGAATCTGGCAATTCCGCTAACGTGCAGCGTGGCGTAGTAGGTGACAGGGGAAAGGGCAACGCTACCGGGCGGCAACGGCACGGGTAGCGGCCGAACAGGCAGCGCAGATAGCAAAGGCGTAGGTGGCGCTCAGACAGGCGGTACAAGCAGCGATGGCGCAGGTTGCCCCCACACAGAGATGGCGCAGGTAGCGCTCACACAAGCGGCAATGCTACCCGGCGGCAATGGCACAGGCAGCGGCCAAACAGCCATGGCGCAGGTAGCGTTTACGTAGCGCGAGCAATGTACTTATTACGCTCAGAGATTGCTGGGAGCTCTCGGCCAAGTGACTCGATTCTAGGGAATTTACTACTCCTCTCCAGAATCAATCGCAGGGTCGAGCCAACACCGGTAGAACAACGGTACTTCCAGCAATTTTCAACTTGATCTGAAAGTAAGAAATAAATTGGGGAATTATACAATTCCACCTGCCTTTTATACCTGTTTTCACCGTACACACACAGTCACCCACGCATGCAACTTGTTTGTGTGTCTGACTCAATGACAGCTGTGATGCTTTTAAGGCCCAACTATAATGTGCATAAGAGAACTTTAGCTTATGTCAATAATTCAACGAAAAGCCTGTCAAATGCTTAGGTAACTTATCAAAAAAATTTATGTGGCTACAATGTACATATATAAATTTAGTAACTTATTTGCCACAGTTGCACATATATGTTTATTTCGCACTTTTGCCAAAATAATTTCTATATAAATCAACAAAATTTTAAAACTAAAAGGCTTTAAAGAAAATATTTTATATATTTAATAACATTAACAAACACATTTACATAGTTTGGTTTATGTTCTAAGAAAATGTAAAAAAAAATTATTACAAATTATTTTCTGTTTTGTGTTTGTGGCCAACCGTACATATGTGTGTATAAATACAAATTTAATTAAAAATAAATTATAATTGTAAAAAATTAGCCATAAAGAAAAATGTTAATTTTTCTAACATTATTAAATTAAAAACTAAAAAATTTAACAATTTAGGTCTTAATTAGAATATTTCTTTATTTATGTATAAACCAAAGCTCAATCAGCTGTTTCCATACGGAAAGTGCGATTAGTTTCGTACCTTGCATAAAGAAATGAAATTTAACGAAACTTGACGAAAAGTTATCTTATTCGCATTATAGTTTATCACATATAATTCAATGTCTTTGCACAGTTGTATAAGTTGGCATAAGCTAGTATATGCACATTATAGTTGGGCCTTTATTCACTTGACAGCTGCCTGCTTTTGATAGCGAGGTTCGCGACTCATAGATGGCGACACGCATCTCTCGACCGTTAATTTCAAACCAGTACTTTCATTTACAGCTTCACTTAAATTAATTCACGATAATAAACTTATAATACTACTATGTTTTACAAAAGAAATACATAATTCATAATAATAATTAATAATAATAACAATTCATAATAATACAGTTGTTGTGGAGGTGAAAACGTAGGTCCTGACTTAAATCGTTACACTGCCTCCCGCCGTTCACAGGCCCTCTTCTCCTGGTAATAATGGGATCTGGATGATACGGAGCTTACCACTTCGGGGGATGGTGATTCGGATTAAGAAATTACTGACGGTATGCTTTTAGGTCGCTAATATGCGCAGTTCGTTCAGTGTTGTTTTTAGGGCCCTGAATCTTAGCGATTGCGGTGGAGATAAACTCCTTGACCACGAAAGGCCCACCGTATTTAGGTGCTAGTTTTGTAGCGAAATTATCACTGGCTTTGGAGAGTGGGTGCTGCCGCACAAGAACCTGCGTTTCCAACCGAGGTTTCCAAACGCGTCGACGTATTGTACAACGCCTTCGGGAGACGTGGTTCTCGACCCTGGGTGAGGTACGCCGGGAAGTAACCGGTTGATTCCGACATACTGGTATTAATGGCTAGCATGATCTCTGGCACGACATCGTCCCAGGTGTTATGGTGCTGCCCCTAGAATAGGGCGATCATTGTTTTGATTGTGTGGTTAGCTCACTCGGTCTGGTTTTCCTGCGGGGTGTAGGGTTCAGTGCACTCCTTCTGTGCCCCCATTCCTTCCACCCATTTCCGGAAGAGACGGGAGGTAAATTGCGTTACCCGTAATTATTCTCTTGGGCACCCCATATCTGGCTAGTATCCGTTCGCGAAACGCCTACACTACCCCTTCGGCAGTGGCTTTCCACCACTTTGAAAACCTATCAAAGATTACGAGCAGCATGGTGTTACCAAGTTTAGTTCGAGGTAGTGGTCCCACAAAATCTGCGCATACAGTAGCCCACGGTTTTTCGGGATGCGCGTGAGCATAGTCCCCGCCGGTAATTGTTGGGCGACCTTATATTTCTGGTAGGAATCGCATCTGTCCACATGTCGTCTGACGTCTTGCGCCATTCTTGGACAAAAGTATCGCCCAGCGATTTTGTTCAACGTTTTCCGCGTACCGAGATGTCCTACCGTAGTACTATCATGGTTCTCCTGAATTACTTGATTGCGTAAGGGCCCTGGCACACAGAACTTCCACGGCGTGCAGTCATCATCATTTACACTTCTTGCCGTGTGTTTGTATACTTCGTTGTTAACTTTGGCGAAATTCGGAAAATTTTCCGAGTTCTGTCGTATCTCAGCGGTCAGCCGCTCTATCCAGGGGCAAGCACTATTTGGCGACGAATGGACTAGGTTAATCATGTCCGCTGGCTGGCGTGACAGTGCATCGGCGACGTCGTTCTGCCTACCCTTCCTGTATCGGACCGAAAATTGGTATTGCTGCAATTCTAAGGCCCAGCGTGCCAGTCTACTGGTTGGGTTGTCAATACTGTTTAGCCACTTCAAGGCGATGTGATCGGTTTGACCTCAAATTTGTAGCCCTCCAGGTACGCCCTCATCTTGCGAAAGCCCAAGATAATCGCCAGGTACTCCTTCTCGCGGGTGCGGAGTGTAGGCCAAATGGCATCACCCGCCATTGATACAACCCTTCTCCAGTGATCACCGATACCACGATGTTACCCCCAGGAACCGTCGGACTTCTTTGAAATTACTTGGTGGTGGCATGTTGGCGACGTGGCCCAAATACTTGCTCTCGCGCTGGAAGTGTACTGCTTACTCTTTGGCTCTAGGGGAATCTGCCAATACCCATCTTTAAGGTCCAAGCTGCTTATGTATTTGGCATTGCGTAGCCCCTCCTGGACGGTGTCGATTCGGGGCAACGGGTAGGCGCCGGGAACCGATCGAGCATTGAGCTGGCACGATCCACACACCTCCACGTCCCATTCTTCTTTCTGACTAGCATAATTGGGAAGCTAAACGGACTGCGCGAGGGTTCTATACATGCACGTGCAATTAATTTATTGACCTCCTCATCAATGATTGTCTGCATGACTGGGTTCCGTGGCACGTACCTCACTTTAATAGGCCGCTCGTCCTTCATGATGATTTGATGTTGTGCGATATTAGACACTCCCTTAATCTTCTCGAACATGGCAAGTTCGGTTTTTTAGAATTCGTTGATAACTTCCTGTTCCGGTGGTGTCTGGGCTGGAGTCGGCTGGCTAGGAGGGATGCCCTTCGGTATGCTGAACCTATTATTGATAGTGCTTACCTTTGCTGTTGTTCGACTGGACGGATTCTCGGACGGTCTAGTCGAGTTTGGCCCATTTCATGCCGTCAAATCGGCGAAGCTGGCCTTAAACATCCGAATCAATTTAGTCCCAGGATGAGGTCTTCCAGCGTCTGCTGCATAATCAGGAACTGACAAGTCTTGGTCATGTACTGATTTGGCGACACATCTTTTCGATCCATTCGCTAGGAATACTTCGATGTCTGTCGGGTTTCGCTTGATCAATTTGGGCAACCGGTTGGTCTGCATCGGGGAGATAAAACTTTTTGTAGCTCCCGTGTCGACGATCGCGGGGATGCGATGTCCTTCTATCCGAACTACCGCTTTCAATTTTTCTTCTTCCGACGCTAAAAACGTTTGACCCTTCTTCTCTCCGAAGTGCCCACCATCAGACTTTCTCTGTTTAGTCTGTTTTCCGCGCATCATTCAGTGAAACTCTTCTCGATGTGGTTGCGAAGTTGACAGAATTCCTTCTAGCTCGTCCGCTAGTTGAAGCAGCTCGGCGAGCGTTGCAAAATCCTTTCGCCGAATGTACCACTGGTGGTCGAGGTGGGAGCCGCATTAAATTCTGCACTGCCAGCAGGTAGTCTTTGAAGACCTCTTTGGGGCATTGAGTGTGCTTGCGAATTTCGTCCTCCAGTTTCTCGAAATAGCGTGGCGGAAGGAAACACTGAAAAATTCCTCCTTGAACTGTGCCCACTGTTTCCATTGTCGATTGTTTCGCCACCAAATCAGGGCTCGGTCACGTAGTGCTTCTGGCACCATGTGCGGCAGGAGATCCGTTTGGACGTGGTACATTTCCTCGATTCGCTCCATGAACTCCAATGGGTCTTTACCTCCGGTATACTTTAAACCCCATTTTCTTACTTTCTCGATCTCGTCCATATGTCTATCGTCGCCGCGATATGACGCCGGAGTAGGTATGTCGGTCACGCTCTTAGTTTAATCGGCTGGCTCGGATCGTTTATCGGTGGCCCCCGGATACTCAGTGTGCATTATTAGGTCTGATTTAACTGGGGAAGCTGTTCGGTGGTGTCCAGCTTCTGCCGCTGGTGGGACCTTAAGAGTGGCTTCAAGTCTGCTTTTGCAGTACGATCTTCCTCGTGTTCGGCGGCGAGAAATTTCGCAAAACGTTTCCGCAAACCTTTGACGGTGCCAGCGAGGTCTTGCTCATACTGGCTGAAGTATTTCATCAGTTCCTCCTTTCTTAGCGAGTATGCCCAAGAAGTTCGCAGCATCGCGACACTTAAAGTGCCCCTACTCGGGCAGGGACACTTTGTGAAATCTTTGTATAAGTACAGTTGTTATCGTTATTAACTCGTGCAAACTTTTAGTTTACTGTTGAGTTATGTAAAAGTAAGAAGCTTTCTGAGTCGGAAATTTTGTCTTTGGAAAATTTTAAAATCAATGAAAAGCATTTGAAAGTTTTATCATTTTACAGGTCACAAAAATGTGACATAAAATCTCTTTACTCTATATGTGAGGACTGGATATGCAACTACGCTCGAACTTCCTGTGTTTTACGAGGGCTGCTCTATATATTTCTGGCCTAATAGTGAAAATGCGAATATTTATAATCAAAAATGGTTTTATTGTTTTTCAAAGTATTCTCCAGCATGATTTATACACTTTTGCATGCGCTCAAACCAGTTGTCGAAGCACTTTTTCCACTCCGATTGAGACACCTCTAAAACATGGTTTTTGAACACTTCAACAGCTTCTTCTGGCGACGAAAATCGTTGACCACATTTTTTTCTTCATGTGCGGAAACAAGAAGAAGTCTGGTCTGGTTTGAGCCGATGTGTGAGAGCTCGCATTGTCATTGTGAACAATGATTCGTCTTCTCTTGTTGGTTTTTCGAATTTCTCCGATGACTTCAGGCAAACAAATTGTAGTGTACCACTCAGAAGTGACCGTCCTACGTTGCTCAAGCGGAACAGTCGCCACATGACCAGTTTTGCCGAAAAAACAGGCGACCATTTGCTTCGAAGTGCTTCTTCCACGAACAACTTTCGTTGGATTTTGCTCGTCTTTGAAGAGCCATACGGTCGATTGTTGTTTCGTTTCGGGCTCATATGCATAGATCCATGGTTCGTCACCTGTGGCGATCTTATAAACGTCTTTTGAAGCACCGCAATCGTATTTTTGCAATATTTCTTTGCACCAATTGACACGAGCCTTTTTTTGAGCGACTTTCAAATTGTGCGGGATCCAACGAGAACAAACCTTTTTTACGGCCAGGTGTTCATGCAGTATCGAATGTATGCTGGTGGAAGAAATGTCCAAGGATGTCTCTATCTCTCGGTATGTCGCATGTCGATCTTGCATTATGAGTTCACGCCCGGCATCAATGTTCTCTTCCACAACAGCCGTTTTTGGACGACCTTCACGGAATTCGTCTTTGAGCGAGCTTCGGCCACGATTAAATTCATTATACCAATTTTTCACAGTGCTATAGGACGGTGCTTCATCGCCATACAAAGATTTAAGTTCATCAATGCACTCTTGTCGTGATAATCCACGTCGAAATTTGTGAAAAATGATGGCACGAAAATGTTCACGAGTTAATTCCATTTTTTTCTATATTAATTTTTTCAAGTCACTGTAAACAACACAAATAATGGTCGTACGTCAAAACGTCTTGAGTACGATTATGCTTAAAAACGACAAACTTTCCAATGGAAATGTCAGATTGCACTTGGCAGCACTCAGTGTTGCCAGGCCAGAAATATATATAGCAGCCCTCGTAGTTGGAGATTCAAATATTGATTTTCTCGAAAATAATGTAACAATGAGTTTTATAGATTTATTTTGTAGTTATGAATTTAAAACTTTGCATAGCCTTGTAACACGCCTAACGTTAGGAAAATCAATTGATAATTTATTTAGCAATATATATAAAACAATTTTTATTGATTCCATTGACTGCACGTTGTCTGACCATAACATTATTTCATTTAGAATTAAGAGCGATGACAAAAGGACCAAATATATTGACGTTATTCAAAAGCATTGTGATTACGTATAGCAATTTATCACTTACTTTTGAAACTATTGCACCTGATGAATACACTGGAAATTCATAATTAGTTACTTCATTGATAATACAGTGTCTTGAAAATGCAAAGGATAATTCAGCAGTTGTGACCATAAAAATAAAAGATATAAAAAGAAATATTGCACCATGGTTAAATACAAATAAATATTTTACGGTCAATAAGACAAAGGCCAACTAACCAAAGCTTTAAAAAAAGTCGAATCAGTGGAGTCATTAAGGAGGCATGTCGCTTATCGGTAAATAATTTTTAACAGGAAAATGTTATAAATTATCAGAATAATCCAAAAAAAATCTGGAGATTTATAAAATAATCGCTTGGAAGAAGTAAGAAGCGTTAAACGAATTTAACACAATTTAACAATTATATCAAAACTTAATGTTTCAATAAGCATTTATTTATTTATTTATTTATATTTTATTAACAATATAATTACAAATTATAGCAACATAGGCCTAGAGCTCTGCATTTATATATTCGTAAGTATATATATTTTTTAAAATATTTCTTAAATTTTATCATAGAGATTGGCTTTCTTTAAAAATTTGGACATTAATGTTATGTTGTTTGTGGTAGGATTGGATAGGCACAGTTTTGGATCAATGTATAAAAAATGTTGAATTCTTATGTTATTGACGATGTTCTGGACATTCTACAAGGAGATGAAGGAGGTTTGGTTGAAGTATATGACAGTTACAAGTGATCGGGTTATTAATTTTAAGTAAATGTTCGTGTGTAAGTCTAGCATGCCCTAGTATGAGACGGGTAAACTTTATTGTATCTATTCTATTCATACCAAATGACGCTAGATCGTTTATTGTTGTTCGATTGTTCTTGATACTTTTATACCATGGTGTTGTAGTGCGTGTAAATGTATTTGTTTAAATCCTTGTGGTCAACGTTTGCACAAGTGTGCAGAGGAGAACTTATTGCGCTCTTGGCTGCTTGGTCGCCAAATTCATTTCAAACTATATTATTGTGGACTGGTATCCAGAGGAGTAAAATATTTGGGTATTTGTGTAACAAAATATTTCTTATTTGTGTTGTATATATATTGTTGTTGTTGATACTAATTATGGATTTAATTGCCGATAAAGAATCGGCACTAAGCATAGAGAGGTGAAACCCTTGGGACATGAAAAACAATATAATCAGGTTTTCTGCAGGTTCTCAAGAAAGAGACAAATATTGTGCGATATTATTATCAACAAGGCATAATAAACAAAACAAAAACTACATATTTGACAAGAAAACATACAGCACAAAAAGTTTTTGCCACAAAAAAAATATTGTTTATTCTCGTAAATAAAGAAATCATTTATGAAGTATTTTTAATTTGTAAAAAAATGTGATATGCTGTGGTCTTACAAGATAAAAGAAGTGAAATAGTCTTTAAATCTGCAGTGTTTTTTTAATGCAGAAATTGTGATCTGTGGCAGAAATGCAGTGTCATTTTTGTGGACGTGTTAAAATTGAAAACTATAACTTTTTTCGTCAAATGATTAATATAAATATAACATATATATAACACTTTTTTTAATTTTATAAATTTTCATAAAACCCACCCTTATTTTTGCCTATAATAAAACATATAATTTTTTCTTGCGCCAGAAACACAAATCAAAACAAAATTGAAGTCGATAGGATGTCAAGAAAGAGATGCATAGAAAAAACGAGACGACTATAGTCTCGTGACACCTCTGTATACTCGGTGGAATCGGTGCAAATAACAATCTCTTTGGTAAAAGATTTAATGAATTGTATGACTTTATATATAGCAATTAATTCAGCTGTAAAAATAGAGCTATATGGAGTAACAATTTTGGTAGTAAAAATTTTGTCATAACCTCAGTCTCAGTGGTGATGCTAAAAGATACTGAGTCTTGGGTTTTAGAACCGTCGGTAAAAATAAATTTGAATAAACTGAAAAGAACTGGTGTGTGATCTTGTGTACTTGGTCATAGAGACGTCAAATATATCTGTTTGCAATACACATGGTGAGTAGTTTGCTTAGTTTGGTAATACCACTTTTAGTGGTATGTTCAACGATGTGCATTTTTGAATTATTTGAAAAATTGCTGATTGAATTCTCGGAGTTTTCTTTGTTCGAATCAATTTTGTGACTATTTGTCTAAGAGGGGAGACATCGTTATTATTAAAATATATGAGTTACGAGTGGTAAGATGTTCGACTCAAATAAAATATTATTTGTTGGCGTTGTTCGAAATGCTCCTAAAGCACTTCGAATCGCGGAGATAAAAATGGATTCTATTTTTCTTAAAGAAGACTTGGGCGAATGGCCATAAATCGGTAGCAGATAATATATCTTGGATAAAATTATTTATTTAACAATTAATATAAGTGTTCTTGAGCTTAAAACTGGATAAGCATTTTATTATATTGAGCCTGCTAGATAAGGCAGTACTAAGAGAAGATATGTGATCTTTCCAGTTGTATCGCCGGTTAAAATAAAGACCTAGTATTTTTAAGGTATTGACCTCGGTTATATTCAAAGTACCACACTGGACTGAACAATGGCAGTTTTTTTTTTTTTGCAAATATGCAAATATTTGCATTTTGTTTCCGATAATGTGGCTCCAGAAAACTGCCACCAGCTTTTAATATTATTAAAAAGACTATTAAGACCTAAAGCTGGATTTTTTCATCTGATTTAATTAAAATATTGATATCATCTGCGTATGCGGAAGTACCAATTTTCTTCTATGCCATAAAGTTTGTTAAATGCAATTAAGAATAAAATTACCGAAATGGGAGAACGCTGTGGTAATCCATTCTATATAGAGAGAGGTAAACTGTACTGATTTGATATCCTTACCATTATTTTCCTATTGGTCATGAAATTAAATATGTAATTTATAATTTTAGGTCCTATATTCCACTTAACTAATTGGTCTAAAGCGGAATGAATACCCACTTTATCGAATGCTTGTAGAAAATCAAGTGATATGATCGTAACATGCTTTCTTAAGGAGAGGGCATTCGCAATTTGATAGTCTACATAAAGTAGACTATGTATTGTCGACTTTCCTCTCTTAAAGCCAAATTGGTGGTTATTGAGTAGTTTATCGGATGTCACAAACCACCATAACCTGTTGGCTATAATCTTGTAAAGGACTTTCGAAATACAAGAGTTGAGAGATATGGGTCTGTAGGATTTAATCAATGACTTGTCAGAATATGGCTTAAGGATAGGTTTAACGATACTGATTTTATATTTTTGTGGAATAAAGGTTGAAAAAATATAATTGTAATGTTTTAAAAGTCTCTTTTTGTGTCTATTGGAAGCATCTTAATCATTGGATAGAAAATTCTGTCCGTGCCAGGTGTTTTACCTTTTAGTTTACATAACACTGTTTCTAATTCAAATAATGTAATGTCTTCTTTTATCATGGCTGCACCTAGGCTCGACACAGATGTTGGTGGACCTGTTCTATACCTATCTTTTTTAAACGAAAATCGATGTTAAAGTTGCTATCAGCGACGTTTTCGGTCCAAAATGTGACAAATTCATGTGCTATTTTATTTTCTTGTATTATATTGATATTTGGGTCATCAATGGAACTAATACTATGTATTTTGTGACTCGTTTTATATCCAGTTAATGATCGGATATTACTCCAAATTTTATCTACTGGTAAAGAAGGGCTAATAGCAGAAGTGAAACTTTGTATAGCATTTTTTTTGGAAATTTTTATTTCTCGTTTATAAACTGCATTTGCCTTCTTGTATTGTATAAGGTTGTATTGGCTCATATTTCTCTTAAAAGTATGCCAAGCTTTGTTCTTTGCTTTCTTTAGGGCTTCTAAATTCTTATTCCACCACGGTACTTTATGATTTTTTATTAGCCCTGTCTTTGATATGGATGAATTGGCTGATTGCAGAATATTTTTTGATATATTTGCGCCCTCTTTATTAATATTGGAGCTAATCGGTCGAGAGATGTCATACTTAAGACAGTGATAATGATATTTTTCCCAATTGGCGTCTTTTAATATAAATTTTCGTTTGGATTTGCTGGGTTGTACAGCAGACCGAAAAAGAGAAATTTAAATAGGAAAATGATCACTGCCGCAGAGACTACTGTCGGTTTTCCAAAAAATATGTGGCGCTAGAACAGGGGAGCAAAATGATATATCTATGTAAGAGTATGTGCCATGTGTGTTTAAGTGGGTAGGGGACTTGTCATTTAGAAGAACATAGTTAGAATCAGTTATATATTTAAATATTGTATTACCTTTTCTATTGTTTGAATGAGACCCCCAGCTAACATGAGAACCATTAAAATCCCCAGTTAAGAGAGTATGATCAAACATGTTTCTCAGATTGCTAATACTAAAGTCTTTATTTGGCGGTATGTAGGCGTTTGTGATATTAAATTTTATTTTAGATGTAACCGAAAAACAGATGGCGTCAAAATCGTTGTTTGTACTAACCTGGCTATAATTAAGTGAGTTATGAATTAAAAAGGCTACTCCTCCGTATCTAGTGGTAGATGAGTTGGTATGGTAAAGTGAATAATTGATTGGTACGGAAATATTTGAATAGCTATGAATGTGGGTTTCTTGTAATGACATAATCTGTGGGGTATACTGTTTTATTAAAATTTGTAGCTCACTGTAATTATTTAAATATCCGTTTGTGTTCCATTGTATAACAGTCAGTGTCACAAGTTATTTAACATGTAATACAAATAATGAGGTTGTGCCGTATTGGGTTTAGTATAATATATGATAGCTACATTAACATAAGTCAATTTTCATTAATTTATAAAATCGATGGCTCAAATCCTGATTGGGAAAAAATTACAAATTAAAACAAACGCTAGGCACAGCGTATTTAAATTTCATACTTAACTCATAACAGTCAAGTCAAAAAAATTTGCATTTCGTGGCTATCCAAAGGCTAGTACAAAAAGCAGCAACAAATGTACAAGACGAGTTACAAAGAGAACGACAAAGAAATGCTTTAAGTTGTGTGTGAACTTCGTCTCACCAAATTAACATTAAGATTAGTTGGTTAAATAGGTGATGTTTACAATGCACACAACATAAGGTAGATAGATGCGAAGAATGCTGATAAAGGATGTGGCGGTCAAGAAAATGCTGCATTTTATTCTGCTAGCGTCTAATTTTTCTCGTTTTTTTTTTTGGAAAACGTCAGCATACATTTGTAAATAACTTTTATTTCTAAAAATGTTTAGAAATTAAATTAAAATGAACCAATAAGCCGAAAATAAGTCAATTTTCATTAATTTACAAAAACACTAACAACAATTCTCATTGATCAAATTGAAACATTCTACGCAGTTCAATATCCAACATTACTATTTCCTAATGTAGCGAAATTCGTTACGCGAACATTGCCCTGTAACAGCGTACATTGACTGCTTACATTTATTTAGAGCATCCTATTACTCAAAATATTACAAAGTTCACTGAATTCTTTAAACGTGGAGCAAACGAATCTTCCAAAATGTGTTTCAATCGCTATGGTACAAATGATACCATGAACATATCTGAGTCCGAAATATTTTCGTATACAACTTGTTTGTATTGTTTTTGTCCCGGAGAACCATCACATCCCCACTTGCAAAAAAGAATTAGCTTTGTGTTTCGAAATTTTTTAACGCATTTCCTGGTATTGATTGTAGCAAGCGTTCGGCTGTGTGATCAAGTAGGGATTGTAGTTGTACCTCTGCAGAAATGGGTGTGATTGTAATAGTGTCCTTTGATTGAAAACAGTCCATTGAAGCATCGGTTATGTGATGATATGCTGGATAGATATTTGAGCCCTTTTTTAATCGAGCCCTGTTTTTTTTATTTTCAAATCCAGAAATAAGGCTAATGTCTCCTCATTTGTGTACTGTTTTGCATCCTTCGGAATTGGTATACTTTTAAGAATTCGTTTTGTTCCCACTGGACTAGCTTTAATAACTTTTTCAATGATATCCACTTTTGTTAAATGGTTCTTTGATCGTAATTGATGTAGGAAAGATTCTTTTATATTTGTACAACCAATTGCATCGTTGACATCTTTAAGTTTCCGCCTCTTAGATCTATCGCTGCAGTTGTCCTATTATTTGCGTGGTCTTCCAACCTTATCTTGCTTTGCTGTTTATGCAGCGCCAGAGTTAATTTCCAATTATAGGAAATGAGTAAAAAAAATATATCTTCTTTTTTCTGCACCAAAAAATGTGCGTTTCTTTATTAAATTTCTTAAGATTCTCTATCCTATTTCTCTTAGCATCTATTTATATTAATAATTATGTTTAATGTTTCTTTGTCCTAACTCAAAATATGTTTTTCTTTGTTTAGGTTACTAGTACCTTTTTTATCAGTAAAACATGTTTTGAGTTATTTGTATTAAGTTAGAAAAGAAAGAATGTATTTCTTATCGTTACAATAGTTGTATTTATAATGTTTGTCTTATCTCTAGCTTAGAATAGTTATATTTGAGTTTATGGATTTATCATCTTTTATTACTATCTTAGTTATATTTGAATTTATGGATTTGTTATTACTATCTTAAAATAAGAGATGTTAACTCTCCTCCTTCTTAAAAAAACGTCCTCGTTTTAAACTGTATCTTGTCTCTGTCGGAGCTTGAGAAGTTCTATTTCATATAATTCGTCGATTTTTTTCCTTTGTGTTTCTATTTTCTTTATCCTGTAGCATTCGCAGAATTTAATCATACCATAAGTTAGTAATGCTAATGTACATAGTCCCAATACGAAATAAAATGTGTATTTGACTGGATGTTCTTCGATGGGTATCAGGAAGGTTGATATTTCTTGGATATTGTTAAATTTGTAATTACTATTAGATTCTAAGATGCGCATTATTTGTAATTGTTCGTCGTGTAGGTTATGTATGGCATGTTTGAGTGCTTGTTGGTGGTTGTAGTATTGTTTTATATCTAGATTTGTTGAGTAATTGAATTGTATTAGTTTAGGTCCATTTATTTTTACGTTATTCCAGGTGTGTTCGTAATCTGGAATGATGTTTCCACTTTCGAGTACTTGTAGCGGTGCGTTATTTTCATGTATTACTTCCTAGATAATTTTTACATTTATCGATACTTGTAAATTTATTATTGCATTTTGCTATTCTAGAGTCTAGTAATAGTTTTCCGTGCTTAAATGCTAGTGGATACAAATTAAATAGCTTACATTTCGTTTTTAATAATGGGTATTTATAGGTGTTTACAATTGTGTGATGAAAATAAAAAACATTAATATCGGCATATTCTAATATATTTATTATAGGTAGATCTAACGCTTCATTAGACACTATTTGTTGCATATCTTTTAAATTTAAAGTTCCGGAATAAAAGTTTCCGTCTTTTGCGAAATTAATCATTGTAGCGATAGAATGTAGTTCGTTGTATACTTCGGTAAGTATTAAATGTTCTGAAATAGATTCCGGGCTAATTCTTTCTAATATTTTTTTCAAATTCAGAGTTTATTTTCTTTTGTTAATTATTATTTTCTATTAGCATATTCAATCCTGTCTTGATTTCGATTAGGTCATCGTGGTCAGGTGTTCCTGTAATAAGTTTGAGGGCTGATCCTAGAAAATTAAGTGAACGTTTAGTTCTGGAGATTCTAGGAAGTAGTTGTGACTTCAGATTTTCTATTTTAGTTATCAACAAATATTCTGCAGAGTTTTGTTCTAAATTATATGCAAATCGTACTATATTTTCGTAGGGTGTCAAGATTCTAGAAAGGTTTGTCATATGGTATAAGAACGCTGTGTCCTGAAAAACGTATACAGGGTCAGTCTCTATCATTATATATTTTTTGTCTTTTAAGTCTATTAGTCTGTTACCGAATGCGACGGATATATATAATAATATTATTATTCTTTGCATGTTTGTACTCGTATATTATCCTTATGTATAACAATATTTTTGTTTGTAATTATTGTGTTACCTTTATCTTCCTTTACAATGTGTTTTGAGTATTTCCTTACGTTTTTATTGCGTCGGTGCGTTTTGGAGTATATAACGTCCCCTGCTTGGTATGTGATGTTCTTACGATTTTTGTTGTGATATAGAAGTATTTTCTGTTGGCTTATTTCGATTTTTTTTTAATATCAAAATGTGCTCCCCGGTCAAAAAACACGTTCTCGGGTTTCTCTCCAATGACTGAGTGTATTGTTTTGTTGTATTGTCGAACGGCATTAAAGATTTCGTCTCCTGGTGAAGAATTGTGTTCTTGAGCTAGGACTCTAGTGAGTTCGATCAGCGTGCTATGAGTGCGTTCCACTTGACCGTTTGTTGTTGAATGGTATGTTGGCGTTAGCGTGTGCTCAATATGTAGTTTTTCATAAACCTGTTTTACGCATATACTTGATAATGCTGCTTCGTTGTCAGTCATTATGAATCTAGCATTTGGATAGATTTGCGATAATATTTCTTCGATGTATTTGTGTATGTTTTTCTTATTTGGAATTTCTATATAGCAATATTTTGAGTACTTATCAGTTGTGGTGACGTATGTGTTTCCGTTCATATAAAATAAATCTAAGTGTATGTGTTCTCCCACGTGATTTGGAATCGGTGTTGTTCCAATTGGTTGTTTATTTGGTCTTCTTTCGTATTTGTTTGTAAGACTGATTTCACAGTCTTGTGCTTCTTTTTTACACATGGTGCGTATGGTTGGCCAAAAATACGTTGTCTGTATTTCTTGAGCGTTATTTTTGTACTTTCTGTGTGCTCGTCTATGTGCTAGTACTACGATTTCTTTTTGTCTATCTATGTTTTCTATATCTTCTGTCATTTTCTGAGCTACTACAATTTTTACATTTGGAAAAGAAGAAATGATATTATCTTCGACGTGGAATAGAGTTTCTTCCTCTATTTTTATAGCATTTGTTACTTTTGGGTTTATTATTTGTTCTAATCTGTTTAATAATTCGTCCTTGGTTGAATAGAAAAGTGTGTGTCGTGCATATGAGAAAATATTTTGTGAAGATATTTGCACTAAGTTATCTGTGTTATAGTGAATAATTATTTGATTCTTAAATGCATTTAATGGTTGTTTCACGCGTTTCAATTTTTCGATTGGCGATCTTTGTGCTGAATGTTGTGAACAACTCGAAGTATTATTAATCTGTTGACGTGACAATGCGTCAGCGACGACGTTTTAATTTCCTGGTTTATATACTAATTTAGAGCCATATTCTTCGATGAAATTTTTCCATCGTTTCAATTTTGTGTTGGGATTTCTATCAGATATAGAAATATGAGTGACTGGTGGTCCGTGTAAATGGTTAAGTCTGCTATACCGTAAAGGTAATTTCTTAATTTTTGAAGTGACCAAACGATCGCACCATCCTATAGCACTGTGAAAAATTGGTATAATGATTTTAATCGAGGCCGAAGCTCGCTCAAAGATGAATTCCGTGAAGGTCGTCCAAAAACGGCTGTTGTGCCAGAGAAAATTGATGCCGTGCGTGAACTCATAATGCAAGATCGACATGCGACATACCGAGAGATAGAGATATCCTTGGACATTTCTTCCACCAGCATACATTCGATACTGCATGAACACCTGGCCGTAAAAAATGTTTGTTCTCGTTGGATCCCGCACAATTTTAAAGTCTCTCAAAAAAAGGCTCGTGTCAATTGGTGCAAAGAAATGTTGCAAAAATACGATTGCGGTGCTTCAAAAGACGTTTATAAGATCGTCACAGGTGACGAATCATGGATCTATGCGTATGAGCCCGAAACGAAACAACAATCGACCGTGTGGGTCTTCAAAGACGAGCAAAATCCAACGAGAGTTGTTCGTGGAAGAAGCACTTCGAAGCAAATGGTCGCCTGTTTCTTCGGCAAAACTGGTTATGTGGCGACTGTTCCGCTTGAGCAACGTAGGACGGTCACTTGTGAGTGGTACACTACAATTTGTTTGCCTGAAGTCATCGGAGAAATTCGAAAAACCAACAAGAGAAGACGAATCATTGTTCACCATGACAATGCGAGCTCTCACACATCGGCTCAAACCAGAGCGTTTTTTACCGGCCAAAACGTCGAATTAATGGGTCATCCGTACAGCCCTGACTTGGCACCTAATGACTTCTTCTTGTTTCCGCACATCAAGAAAAAAATGCGTGGTCAACGATTTTCGTCGCCAGAAGAAGCTGTTGAAGTGTTCAAAAACCATGTTTTAGAGGTGTCTCAATCGGAGTGGAAAAAGTGCTTCGACATGCTGGAAAATACTTTGAAAAACAATAAAACCATTTTTGATTATAAATATACGCATTTTCACTATTATGCCAGAAATATATAGAGCAGCCCTCGTAATCACCAAAACCAACAAAATTCGAAATGCCTATTTTGTAAATCGACACAGCATTATTATCAAATGGTCCTTCTTTTACTACTGTGCCTATACAGCAGAGATTCGACTTTGTCAAAAGCGTTCCTGTATGTATCAATTGCTTATAAGAAGGACACACAGTTACTAAATGTAAATTGTCAAAGTGTCGACTTTTTAGTTGCGCGCATCATACTTTACTGCACATTTATGCTACAGGTGAAACTGGACGAACATTTAAAACAAAGTTTACAGAACACATACGATCATACAAAAGGAAAAGGTAAGATTCTAATTTCGCAATACACCTTAACACACATGGACACGAACCAAGGGAAATATATGAATGTATGACAGTATTACACCCAAGTAAAAAGGACGAAGACTAGACATTCTTGAAAACATGGAAATTTACAAAACACGAAAGTTTAACGGAGAAATTATAAATGAACAGGTAAACACAACCTCTACATAATTTTCACACCAATAAATTTGTAAAACACTCTTACAAACAAAAGACAACCACAATAATAAAAGGCGGAAATAATAAACCATTGGTACCATGAAATAACTCCCAAATGAAATAACTCAAAAAAAAAAAAATGAAATAACACCCAACAAAAAATTTAAAACACCATACAAATTGGGAGTGTTTCATAATGAAATGGGAAGTTATTTCATAATTTTTTAACTGGGTTCTGTTGGGAGTTATTTCATTTATTTTAATTATAATGACAATGATAATTGGGAGTTATATCATTTGAAAGTTATTTAATTCAATATAATCTAAAAATTTTGTAGTTATTTTATTTTTTTATTTCTCCTTTATGTGTATTGAACATCGGTTTCGCTTACAAACTTTTTGTGTGTAGCCGACCTCTGGCCAGTCTGAAAGATTTTCTCCTCTATGGTATTTCGAACACCAGCTTCAATAGCAAAATTTTTTCCTCCCGCAACCTTCAGGTATGGCGTGGAAGTTGTTTAATTTTATTTGACTGAAGACCTATTATTAGGATTCACCTAATGAAAGCTATTTAATTCGGACTTATTCCATTATTCTGGCTATAGAGAAAACTTTTAAGTCAGCGAAGCCGGTGTTTGTTATACTATAGATAATAAAATCCTTCCGCCCAGCCGAAGGCCGGCTATGCAGGAAACTTTTGGTGAGCGGAGCCGGGGTTTGTTATACTATAGAGGTTAAACCCTTCCATCCGGCCGAAGTCCGCCTACGCAGGCCAGGATGGCTCAATGAACTCTCTATCATATATGGAACAGCGACTCCGCTAACAAAATATTGTCTGTATAACCTTTGATCATAAATCTATAATGTATGGTACGATATCAAAATTAAGGACCTCTTTCGCCGGGAGGTGCCTGTTATACCATAGAGGTTAAACAGTGCCCGGGTGTAAATATAATTTGTATTGGAAGTTATTTTAACACCTTTTATTTTTAACAATTTCTCTTCACTAGTAACAAAAACATGGCGTGAAACTTATGTTCTCACATCGAAAGCGCTCGCCAAACGTACCAAGTAAACAGCCAAAGACGACGGTTTTTACCGAAAGATATAACAACGGTATAATATTTACTAACGAAACAAACCTAATTATCTTAAAACCAATAACTAGAATATATTACCAATTATCTGTCTGTCTCTACACATCTACCCTTTTACTGTTTACAATTCTTTTCATAATATAGAGTATAGAACAAAAAAAAAAACATACAAATAAATTTTTTTATTAATTATTCAATGAAGGCTTTCTATTCCCAATATTACTATATACCCTTTTTTAAATAATTTAATCACGATCATTTCAGTCAAACCTTAAACTTCAATTGACCAAAAACACACATACACGCACGCACGCACTTAGTGTCTATCTTTGCATTCTTATTCTTATATTTATTTATTAGAAAATTTAATATAACCACATTATCTGTCTGTTTCTCTCCCTCTCTCTTTCTCTCTCTCTCTCTATCTCTGTCTCTTCTTTTTACTGTTTTCCATTCTTTTCATACACATAAATGATATTCAACATTATACTAAACAAAATTTTTCTTAAGCATTCTTATTACATATCGATTTTCCGAGTGACCTTCACACCTGCACTTATCTTACCTTTTTAACCCTTGTCATTCTCTTTGCTAGCCTACGTGCTTAACCTATTTAAACGGCTTTATTAATTATTTAATAATGATTTTTCTACTCCCCAATATAATTATTTACACTTTGTAAATATTTAAGTCACGGTCATTTTAATCAAACCTTAAGGCCCAACTATAATGTGCATAACACAACTTATGCAAGCTTATACAACTGTGCAAATACATTAAATTGTATGTAGTAAACTATAATGTGAATAAAATAACTTTTCGTCAAGTTTCGTTAAATTTCATTTCTTTATGCAAGGTACGAAACTGATCGCACTTTCCGTACGGAAACAGCTGATTGTGCTTTGATTTATACATTAATAAAGAAATTTTCTAATTCAGACCTAAATTAATAAATTTTTTAGTTTTTACTTCAATATAAAATGAAGAAAAAACAACATTTTCTTTATGGCCAATTTTTTACAATTATAATATATTTAAATTAAATTTATATTTATACACACATATGTATACCATATAAACGATGAACATCGTTGCATTTTTTAGTACGGTTGGCCACAAACACAAAATAGAAAATAATTTGTAATCATTTTTTTTACATTTTCTTAGAAAATAAACCAAAATATGTAAATGTGTTTGTGAATGTTATTTAAATATATAAAAATTTTCTTTAAAGCCTTTTAGTTTTAAAATTTTGTTGATTTATATAGAAATTATTTTTGGCAAAAGTACGAAATAAACATAAATGTGCAACTGTGGCAAATAAGTTACTAAAT
The DNA here is from genome assembly GCA_916610165.2 of Gymnosoma rotundatum. Classification (NCBI taxonomy): domain Eukaryota; kingdom Metazoa; phylum Arthropoda; class Insecta; order Diptera; family Tachinidae; genus Gymnosoma; species Gymnosoma rotundatum. The sequence goes on from OU744339.1 coordinate 59,109,645, forward strand.
TTATATATGTACATTGTAGCCACATAAATTTCTTTGATAAGTTACCTAAGCATTTGACAGGCTTTTCGTTGAATTTTTGACATAAGCTAAAGCTAGCTTATGCACATTATAGTTGGGCCTTTAAACTTAAACAGAAATCTACATATTTTCTTTTTCCCCCCAAATGTCCATACGCTAGATCATTACATTTGCATTCTTTCCACGTACACAAGATCAATTCACACCTACATTCATCATCTATATGTCCAGATGGTACGCTTCGCACCTGCGCTTATATTATCCTTTAACCCTTGCCATTCTTTAATGGCACACGTGAGGTTAAATTTTATGCCTTCTGCATGACATTTATGGCTTTTGTATGATGAGTTATAAGCTTGTTTGAAAGTTTGGTACACCACGATATTTTTCTCACAAATATAGAGAAATTTAATCATTTACTTTCCTGTTTATCTGACGAAGCTCTGAGTACCGTCAAGGCTATTCAAGTCACTGAAGAGAATTGCCCCAAAGGGCCTAAAGTTTCAAAGGCTTCATCGAGCGCTTTGAGTAGCATGATGGGCATTGTGTCTGCCATTTACGATTCACTATCATCAATTGGTGATGATAAGGCAATTACGAAGGCCATTCTAATACATTTGGTAATGACAAAAGTGGATCTAATCACCAGATCAAAGTGGAAAAAACTACTTGATTATCAAAAGTTGTCCTTATGGAGTGATTGCGAGGCAGCCTTCAATAAACGATATCAACATATTTCAGCTAAAGAAGCTTCGTGTTCAAGAGCTAAGCCTAATGCTAACATTAATAAAAAAAAACCTGACACACCCAATAGAAGGAAATCTTTCGTCGTTTTCTTGCCAAACTGATACGAGGGCTGATATATATATTTCTGGCCTGGCAACACTGAGTGCTGCCAAGTGCAATCTGTTATTTCCATTGGAAAGTTTGTCATTTTTAAGCATAATCGTACTCAAAACGTTTTGACGTACGACCATTATTTGTGTTGTTAACAGTGACTTGAAAAAATTAATATAAAAAAAAAATGGAATTAACTCGTGAACATTTTCGTGCCATCATTTTTCACGACTTTCGACGTGGATTATCACGACAAGAGTGCGTTGATGAACTTAAATCTTTGTATGGCGATGAAGCACCATCCTATAGCACTGTGAAAAATTGGTATAATGATTTTAATCGAGGCCGAAGCTCGCTCAAAGATGAATTCCGTGAAGGTCGTCCAAAAACGGCTGTTGTGCCAGAGAACATTGATGCCGTGCGTGAACTCATAATGCAAGATCGACATGCGACATACCGAGAGATAGAGACATCCTTGGACATTTCTTCCACCAGCATACATTCGATACTGCATGAACACCTGGCCGTAAAAAAGGTTTGTTCTCGTTGGATCCCGCACAATTTGAAAGTCTCTCAAAAAAAGGCTCGTGTCAATTGGTGCAAAGAAATGTTGCAAAAATACGATTGCAATGCTTCAAAAGACGTTTATAAGATTGTCACAGGTGACGAATCATGGATCTATGCGTATGAGCCCGAAACGAAACAACAATCGACCGTGTGGGTCTTCAAAGACGAGCAAAATCCAACGAAAGTTGTTCGTGGAAGAAGCACTTCGAAGCAAATGGTCGCCTGTTTCTTCGGCAAAACTGGTTATATGGCGACTGTTCCGCTTGAGCAACGTAGGACGGTCACTTGTGAGTGGTACACTGCAATTTGTTTGCCTGAAGTCATCGGAGAAATTCGAAAAACCAACAAGAGAAGACGAATCATTGTTCACCATGACAATGCGAGCTCTCACACATCGGCTCAAACCAGAGCGTTTTTTACCGGCCAAAACGTCGAATTAATGGGTCATCCGTACAGCCCTGACTTGGCACCTAATGACTTCTTCTTGTTTCCGCACATCAAGAAAAAAATGCGTGGTCAACGATTTTCGTCGCCAGAAGAAGCTGTTGAAGTGTTCAAAAACCATGTTTTAGAGGTGTCTCAATCGGAGTGGAAAAAGTGCTTCGACAACTGGTTTGAGCGCATGCTGGAAAATACTTTGAAAAACAATAAAACCATTTTTGATTATAAATATACGCATTTTCACTATTATGCCAGAAATATATAGAGCAGCCCTCGTAATCACCAAAACTAACAAAATTCGAAATGCCTATTTTGTAAATCGACACAGCATTATTATCAAATGGTCCTTCTTTTACTACTGTGCCTATACAGCAGAGATTCGACTTTGTCAAAGGCGTTCCTGTATGTATCAATTGTTTAAAAAAAGGACACACAGTTACTAAATGTAAATTGTCAAAGTGTCGACTTTTTAGTTGCGCGCATCATACTTTACTGCACATTTATGCTACAGGTGAAACTGGACGAACATTTAAAACAAAGTTTACATAACACATACGATCATACAAAAGGAAAAGGTAAGATTCTAATTTCGCAATACATCTTAACACACATGGACACGAACCAAGGGAAATATATGAATGTATGACAGTATTACACCCAAGTAAAAAGGACGAAGACTAGACATTCTTGAAAACATGGAAATTTACAAAACACGAAAGTTTAACGGAGAAATTATAAATGAACAGGTAAACACAACCTCTACATAATTTTCACACCAATAAATTTGTAAAACACTCTTACAAACAAAAGACAACCACAATAATAAAAGGCGGAAATAATAAACCATTGGTACCGTGAAATAACTCCCAAATGAAATAACTAAAAAAAAAAAAAAAAATGAAATAACACCCAACAAAAAATTTAAAACACCATACAAATTGGGAGTGTTTCATAATGAAATGGGAAGTTATTTCATAATTTTTTAACTGGGTTCTGTTGGGAGTTATTTCATTTATTTTAATTATAATGACAATGATAATTGGGAGTTATATCATTTGAAAGTTATTTAATTCAATATAATCTAAAAATTTTGTAGTTATTTTATTTTTTTATTTCTCCTTTATGTGTATTGAACATCGGTTTCGCTTACAAACTTTACAAACGATATCAAAATTAAGGACCTCTTTCGCCGGGAGGTGCCTGTTATACCATAGAGGTTAAACAGTGCCCGGGTGTAAATATAATTTGTATTGGAAGTTATTTTAACACCTTTTATATTTAACACTCTATCTTCACTAGTAACAAAAACATGGCGTGAAACTTATGTTCTCACATCGAAAGCGCTCGCCAAACGTACCAAGTAAACAGCCAGAGACGGCGGTTTTTACCGAAAGGTATAACAACGGTATAATATTTACTAACGAAACAAACCTAATTATCTTAAAACCAATAACTAGAATATATTACCAATTATCTGTCTGTCTCTATACACCTACCCTTTTACTGTTTACAATTCTTTTCATAATATAGAGTATAGAACAAAAAAAAAAAAACATACAAATAAATTTTTTTTATTAATTATTCAATGAAGGCTTTCTATTCCCAATATTACTATATACCCTTTTTTAAATAATTTAATCACGATCATTTCAGTCAAACCTTAAACTTCAATTGACCAAAAACACACACACACGCACGCACGCACTTAGTGTCTATCTTTGCATTCTTATTCTTATATTTATTTATTAGGAAATTTAATATACCCAAATTATCTGTCTGTTTCTCTCCCTCTCTCTTTCTCTCTCTCTCTCTCTCTCTCTCTCTCTGTCTCTTCTTTTTACTGTTTTCCATTCTTTTCATACACATAAATGATATTCAACATTATACTAAACAAAATTTTTCTTAAGCATTCTTATTACATATCGATTTTGCGAGTGACCTTCACACCTGCACTCATCTTACCTTTTTAACCCTTGTCATTCTCTTTGACAGCCTACGTGCTTAACCTATTTAAACGGCTTTATTAATTATTTAATAATGATTTTTCTACTCCCCAATATAATTATTTACACTTTGTAAATATTTAAGTCACGGTCATTTTAATCAAACCTTAAACTTAAACAGAAATCTACATATTTTCTTTTTCCCCCCAAATGTCCATACGCTAGATCATTACATTTGCATTCTTTCCACGTACACAAGATCAATTCACACCTACATTCATCATCTATATGTCCAGATGGTACGCTTCGCACCTGCGCTTATATTATCCTTTAACCCTTGCCATTCTTTAATGGCACACGTGAGATTAAATTTTATGCCTTCTGCATGACATTTATGGCTTTTGTATGATGAGTTATAAGCTTGTTTGAAAGCTTGTTTGAAAGTTTGGTACACCACGATATTTTTCTCACAAATATAGAGAAATTTAGTCATTAGGAATTAACTCGTGAACATTTTCGTGCCATCATTTTTCACGACTTTCGACGTGGATTATCACGACAAGAGTGCGTTGATGAACTTAAATCTTTGTATGGCGATGAAGCACCATCCTATAGCACTGTGAAAAATTGGTATAATGATTTTAATCGAGGCCGAAGCTCGCTCAAAGATGAATTCCGTGAAGGTCGTCCAAAAACGGCTGTTGTGCCAGAGAACATTGATGCCGTGCGTGAACTCATAATGCAAGATCGACATGCGACATACCGAGAGATAGAGACATCCTTGGACATTTCTTCCACCAGCATACATTCGATACTGCATGAACACCTGGCCGTAAAAAAGGTTTGTTCTCGTTGGATCCCGCACAATTTGAAAGTCTCTCAAAAAAAGGCTCGTGTCAATTGGTGCAAAGAAATGTTGCAAAAATACGATTGCGGTGCTTCAAAAGACGTTTATAAGATCGTCACAGGTGACGAATCATGGATCTATGCGTATGAGCCCGAAACGAAACAACAATCGACCGTGTGGGTCTTCAAAGACGAGCAAAATCCAACGAAAGTTGTTCGTGGAAGAAGCACTTCGAAGCAAATGGTCGCCTGTTTCTTCGGCAAAACTGGTTATATGGCGACTGTTCCGCTTGAGCAACGTAGGACGGTCACTTGTGAGTGGTACACTACAATTTGTTTGCCTGAAGTCATCGGAGAAATTCGAAAAACCAACAAGAGAAGACGAATCATTGTTCACCATGACAATGCGAGCTCTCACACATCGGCTCAAACCAGAGCGTTTTTTACCGGCCAAAACGTCGAATTAATGGGTCATCCGTACAGCCCTGACTTGGCACCTAATGACTTCTTCTTGTTTCCGCACATCAAGAAAAAAATGCGTGGTCAACGATTTTCGTCGCCAGAAGAAGCTGTTGAAGTGTTCAAAAACCATGTTTTAGAGGTGTCTCAATCGGAGTGGAAAAAGTGCTTCGACAACTGGTTTGAGCGCATGCTGGAAAATACTTTGAAAAACAATAAAACCATTTTTGATTATAAATATACGCATTTTCACTATTATGCCAGAAATATATAGAGCAGCCCTCGTAATCACCAAAACTAACAAAATTCGAAATGCCTATTTTGTAAATCGACACAGCATTATTATCAAATGGTCCTTCTTTTACTACTGTGCCTATACAGCAGAGATTCGACTTTGTCAAAGGCGTTCCTGTATGTATCAATTGCTTAAAAAAAGGACACACAGTTACTAAATGTAAATTGTCAAAGTGTCGACTTTTTAGTTGCGCGCATCATACTGTACTGCACATTTATGCTACAGGTGAAACTGGACGAACATTTAAAACAAAGTTTACAGAACACATACGATCATACAAAAGAAAAAGGTAAGATTCTAACTTCGCAATACACCTTAACACACATGGACACGAACCAAGGGAAATATATGAATGTATGACAGTATTACACCCAAGTAAAAAGGACGAAGTCTAGACATTCTTGAAAACATGGAAATTTACAAAACACGAAGGTTTAACGGAGAAATTATAAATGAACAGGTAAACACAACCTCTACATAATTTTCACACCAATAAATTTGTAAAACACTCTTACAAACAAAAGACAACCACAATAATAAAAGGCGGAAATAATAAACCATTGGTACCGTGAAATAACTCCCAAATGAAATAACTCAAAAAAAAAAAATGAAATAACACCCAACAAAAAATTTAAAACACCATACAAATTGGGAGTGTTTCATAATGAAATGGGAAGTTATTTCATAATTTTTTAACTGGGTTCTGTTGGGAGTTATTTCATTTATTTTAATTATAATGACAATGATAATTGGGAGTTATATCATTTGAAAGTTATTTAATTCAATATAATCTAAAAATTTTGTAGTTATTTTATTTTTTTATTTCTCCTTTATGTGTATTGAACATCGGTTTCGCTTACAAACTTTACAAACGATATCAAAATTAAGGACCTCTTTCGCCGGGAGGTGCCTGTTATACCATAGAGGTTAAACAGTGCCCGGGTGTAAATATAATTTGTTTTGGAAGTTATTTTAACACCTTTTATATTTAACACTCTATCTTCACTAGTAACAAAAACATGGCGTGAAACTTATGTTCTCACATCGAAAGCGCTCGCCAAACGTACCAAGTAAACAGCCAGAGACGACGGTTTTTACCGAAAGGTATAACAACGGTATAATATTTACTAACGAAACAAACCTAATTATCTTAAAACCAATAACTAGAATATATTACCAATTATCTGTCTGTCTCTATACACCTACCCTTTTACTGTTTACAATTCTTTTCATAATATAGAGTATAGAACAAAAAAAAAAAAACATACAAATAAATTTTTTTTATTAATTATTCAATGAAGGCTTTCTATTCCCAATATTACTATAAACCCTTTTTTAAATAATTTAATCACGATCATTTCAGTCAAACCTTAAACTTCAATTGATCAAAAACACACACACACGCACGCACGCACTTAGTGTCTATCTTTGCATTCTTATTCTTATATTTATTTATTAGGAAATTTAATATACCCAAATTATCTGTCTGTTTCTCTCCCTCTCTCTCTCTCTGTCTCTGTCTCTTCTTTTTACTGTTTTCCATTCTTTTACAACATTATACTAAACAAAGCAAAATCAATGTTGAGTAGCACACACTGCAAATTTAGTACTTTCCAATTGTCAAATAAAAACATCTTCGTTTTTTCTTTAAAAGAGAAACCGAGGGTTCCTGAAAACAAAATGAATTCACTTCCTTTTTACTACTTGCTTTTTCAACAACTCGTGTAGCAACTCAACATTGGTTCTGCTTACATATTTTATTCCTGAAAAATTCAACATTTATACATATTTTCTAAAAATCTACATCCAAAAAATCTACACATTTATTATTGAAAAATTGCACTTAGTTTGGTAAGCAACCGAATTTCTGAATTGTACAATAAATTTACATATGTACATACATATATTGAAAAGAAAACTAATTGCCTTTATATTTTATTTTTACTCAAACTATAATAATTATTCAACATTGAATAATTATTGTTCTACTTTTCAACCCTAATTATTGAGGAATTTTCCTAAGAACTTTCAAACAACCATCGGATTTGCAAGAAAGAGTCTCTGGTGTCCACCATATACCAGCCCTAATAAAAATCTCTCAATAATTCCCAATTTTATACGTGGTCCTTTTGAGCAAAAGAAGTACATACTACCTAAACTAAAGATTGAGCAAATAAAGCAGAATGAGGTAAATCTCTTGTTAAACAAATACAAATCAGTACTAAACCTACAAGCAAGTAAGTGACATTAAAGAATAAAAGAAATACTTGAATTCAATAAAATAAATTTAATGATTTAATGTGAAAAAGTAAATTCAACCTAAGAATTATTTATTAAAACAAAAAATTAAGCTAAAACCAATTCAAAAAACAAAATACGAAAAACAAGCAACAAGTGAAAAAACAAATTAATACGTTTTATTATGAATATAAAATAAGTGCGTTGTTTTTTTCATACATTTTATTGTTTAACACAATAGTAAACCTTACAAATTGTTATTATATAAAATACTAACAAATGAAAAGCAAAAACAAAGCTAATACAACATACCAAACTAGGGAAAAAGGAAAAATATAAATAAAAGTTAAAAACAAAAAAAACCAACAAAATTTCTAGTGATAGAGTTAAATTAAAAATTAATAAAACCACCACTTAAAAATTAATTATTTACTCATAATTAAAATTTTGTTCATGTGCTCATCTGTAATATGTACACATCTGTATACACATAACAAAAAGCTGAAAAAAAAACATTGCATACAAAATAACAGAAACCACTTGTTAAAAAAAAACAATAAACAGTAAATGTATATTTACACATTTTATTATAATAACAAAAAAGTGAATATCAATTTACATAGATTTGCAAAAGCTCTTTCTGTTATTTGTTTTCATGGTACACAAAAAAATCCTCTGTTTAGTGTTTCAATTTTAACAGAGTAATTCTCTTAAACTTAAAAAAATTTACAGTCCACAATCGCCAAATCAAAAGAGAATAAAGTTTAAAGAAAATCACTGCAAATCATCCTAAATTACTTTCTAATTTTCCCAAGGAAGATTTGTATGACTCAAATTTTCTGCGCTATCACGACGCAAGCTGTGCAAAATGGTATAAAATGGAATGCACTCACTGACTCGTTTACGTAAAATTTTTGTCCCATAATTCAATCTGAAAAGATGACTAAACGTCAGATTCACTCATCTGTAGCTAAACTCTTCGATCCCGCGGGATGGCTCACACCCATAGTCATACGGGCAAAGTTAATTATGCAACAGCTATGGCTTGAAGGTCTTGATTGGGATGAAGAAGTTTCATTCGAATCTATGCAACAAGCAGAAACAATTAGAATTCCGCGATGGTTGCAATATTGCTTTTCTGACACTTTACAAATCCATGGTCTCAGATGCTTCAAAAACAGCATACTGTTCTGCAGTGTACATTCTATGCAAAAAGAGCAACCATAACAATTTCTCGAATTTATTAATAGCGAAAAGCTATATAGCCACATCTCTTTAGCTATATAGCCACATCTCAAAATTTTAATACTAATGAGATATACCTATGGCCAGATTCAACCATAGTTCTAGGTTGGCTCTCAAAACACCCGTCGTCGTGGGAAACCTATGTTGCAAACAGAGTAGCCCAAATTCATACTGTAGTGCCCAATGCAACATGGCGACATGTACCTACGCATGACAATCCAGCAGATCTTGGAACTCGAGGATGCAAGCCACAGGATCTAACACATAATACCCTTTAGTGGCATGGACCGTCTTGGCTAACTAAACCATTTTCAGAATGGCCGAAACGAAATTTAGCACAATCTGGGGAAGAAAGTTGTAAAATTAAAACTGCTGCCCTACACACAGAAGTTCAAAAATGACAAAAATGAAAATGACATTTTGAACTATTTCTCATCCTACGACAAAGCTCTTCGCATTGTTTGTTATATTTTTTAGATTTTTTAATAAATGCTTAAAAAATATAAGGCCAAACACCGCCAATATTATTCAGGACAATTTGACGCAATACGAAGCAAAAATGGTAAAAATACGACTCATCACTCTTGCTCAAAAAGAATCTTACAATGAAGAATACCAGTGCTTAAGTAACTCAAAAATAATTCCAAATAAAAGTTCGCTAAAAATCTTAACCCATTTCTCGATTCTGACTCAATTATAAGGGTAAATGGAAGATTATCTCAATCTTCTCTTCCTTACAACGAGCGGTTTCCAATAATATTACCAGGAAACTCACGTTTTTGCCACCTCTACCTAACTCATTTGCACCAAATTCTCTGTCATGGCGAATGTAGCCAAATGTGTAGAATGGTGCAGACAGATTTTTATATATTTAGACTCAAGCCCCGAATAAAAAAAATTATACGTCACTGTAAAACTTGTATAATTTACAAACAACGATCTTGCGCACAGATTATGGCCCCTTACCACCTGAAAGATGTAACTTGTCACTACCGTTTCAGATAACAGGCATTGACTTCGCTGGTCCTTTCGACTTAAACACTTCACCCTTACGAAAAGCAACCACTGTTAAAGGATACGTCAGGGTATTCGTATGCTTCAGCACCAAAGCCATTCATTTAGAAGTATGTTCGGACTTATCTTCATCAGCATTCCAAGCCACATTTATGCGTTTTGTTGGGAGGCGGGGCCTACCCCAGAGGGTTATATCTGACAACGGTAGGAATTTTCTGGGCGCAAGTCGAGCACTGGAAAAGGAATTCGCATTGTTCGTTAAGAACTCATCTGACGATATATCACGAAAGTACACTGCACATGGGTTTGAATGGAAGTTCATACCACCACATGCACCTCACATGGGTGGCTTATGGGAAGCTGCTGTTAAGAGCTTTAAATTTCATTTAAAGCGAATAGCAGGCGCTCAAAGATGCAATTTTGAAGAGTTTTCCACCATACTCGCTCGAATTAAAGGCGTGCTCAATTCACGGCCCATTTCTGCTCTATCAGATATCCCCTCCGATTTAACCGCTTTAACTCCGGGTCATTTTTTACGAGGAGCTGCAATAATGGCTTTTCCAAACCAAACCTTTCAGGAAATGTTCCTTATCAACAGATGGGAGAAACTAAAAGCAATTCATCATCAATTTTCTCGACGATGGAAGCAAGATCTGAAGTCATTACAAAAGCGTTACAAGTGTAAAAACGCTTCCCCAAACCTCCAAGTCGGTGACCTAGTTGTTGTGATGGATGATCTGCAGCCACCTCACTAATGGCGGCTTGGAAGAATTGAGCAAACTTTTCCTGGCCCCGATAACAACGTACGAATTGCGAATATCTTCAGGGGTCATAACACGGTCTGTAGTCAAATTATGTTACTTGCCATTCTTAAATAATGAAAACTCTCATTAATAAGAAAACATTTTAACAATTGTTATTTTAATTTTTCTAGTTATAATTTTCCTATACCCAACTCTATATCTCATAATTTTCTTTAGAGCCACCATGAAATCCCGTTTACGTCATCGCAATCCAAAAATTTTTATGTGCATGGTTTGTAAAGGATACCATGCAATACGATTTTGCAAGCAGTTTTTAAGAATGTATACCAAAAAGAGGCAAGAAACTGTCGAAAGACATCGTTATTGTACCAATTGTCTTGTCAGAAGCCATACCATCAGGTCATGCTCCTCCATGGAAACTTGCAAAAAATGTGATCGTCCGCATCACACCTTGCTCCATCCGAAAGACCATAACCGGAAAAATGTCCAATCTCGTATTACTAAGAAGATCTATTACCAGAAACCAAAACAGCAACAACCAACTGCGAAACAAAGTCCACAACAATCAACCAAACAACGTAGCTCCAATCTGTCTACAGGTCCAGACACCAAGATTCTGGCAGAGGCAATAAAATCCTTAGCGCAAGTTCTTTGTGCTACTGATACGTCACTAGTTGCCTACTGACGAGGCCGGCGGCATGTCTAAACAAATATTAGACATTAAAAAAATTATTAAGAATTTTATAAGTTTCAAATGAATGCCATGAAATGTAACATAACTAATTATAAGTACAAAGCAAAATCAATGTTGAGTAGCATACACTGCAAATTTAGCACTTTCCAATTGTTAAATAAAAACATCTTCGTTTTTTCTTTAAAAGAGAAACCGAGGGTTCCTGAAAACAAAATGAATTCACTTCCTTTTTACTACTTGCTGAACTCCTGAAAAATTCAACATTTATACATATTTTATAAAAATCAACATCCAAAAAATCTACACATTTATTATTGAAATATTGCACTTAGCTTGGTAAGCAACCGAATTTCTGAATTGTACAATAAATTTACGTATGTACATATATTGAAAAGAAAATTATTGCCTTTATCTTTAATCAAACTATAATAATCCCTGCAGGAGGATAAGCGCTTTAATTGTCTTTAAACTACTGGTACCATTACTAGTACTGCAAGCACTAGTTCAAAAGGTGATAGAATATATATAGAAAAATACTAGTACTTCAAGTAGTTCATTTGTAGATTGATTTGACTTGCCGAATTTCATATTAATTTTTTATGATGTTTTAACGCGAATTGCTAATTCGCATTTCCATTTATTTTATTTTTAGTTTTTATAACAAATTTAAAACCATTATATAAGTAAAGCTCGATTTTCTTGTGTTTAAAAAGTGACATTTAAAAAAAAGTAAATTAAATTAAAAATAATTTTAAAATTTTTTGAACATGTTTTTTGTTTAAGATTGATGTTCGAATGTAAAACTAGCGATCTTTTTTTTCAAAATACTGAAGGAATTTTTCGACGTTGAGTGGAGTAACACAATCTTTAATACCTGCATGTAGTTGAAATTATGGAAAACAATAATATTGTGGAATTTTCTTCTTAAAATACAGAAAGTTAATTGTTTAGTTTATGGTGAAGTATCAAATAATACACATTTCTTAAAGTAAAGGATTTTGGTATATGGTGGAGTAACAAACGTAACTCAAGTTGCACAATATTGCTAGTGGAATGAGTGTGCCCTGAACAATATGTTGAAAATCCCGAAAATTGCTTCAAGAGCCATAAATTAGTGAGCTTAAGACAAACAATAATGTTAAAATGTGTATCACAAATAGATATTTTTAAAACAAATTAAAAAAATAAATTTTTGTGTAAAAAATAGAGTACTGTGCAACGAAAACCCACGAAATAATTGAATTTGTGAAGAAATTGTAAATCGACTTGAACTATACTTTAAAGAAAAAATAAGTGATAAAATTAACCTACCGACAAAAGATTACGAATTATCAAATCAGTCTTTGAAAAAAGTTAAAGAAATTGTTTATACAGAACAAACCTACAATAAGATGTGCTAAAAATTTTTATCAATTTTGTCTGAGGAAGGATTGGCTTTGTTGCTATCTCTAAAAGGTCTGCTTGGAAAAACGAACAAAATTGAAATCCGAAGTGTTTCATCAGGTAGTTTTTAGTATTTAGGAATAGAGGATCAGCTAAAAAAAGTAAAAAATGTGTTTGGAAAACCAAATTGCATACCAAATTATTTGCTATAAACCAATTCCTAATGCAGAACTAATTGTATCCGACTAGAAGAAATGGCACTTACATCCACCTTGAATCTATTGTACTAGTTCTTATTTAAAACCAATAATACTAGCTTTTCATGAAGAACTAATTGTACTAGTATCTACCTAGAATCAGTTATACTAGTACTCATCTAGTACTAATAGTACTAGTATCCGCCTAGTATCCATCTAGTACCAATGGTACTAGTAATTTTCCTAACACACTCAATGTTAATTTGAGCATTAAGATGGTATAGGAAAGTTTACAGTTGGGAACTAGTACTAGTGATTTTTGTACTAGTACAATACTCGTTTAACACTAGTTCGATCTCCTGCAGGGATTATTCAACATTGAATAATTATTGTTCTACTTTTCAACCATAATTATTGAGGAATTTTCCTAAGAACTTTCAAACAACCATCGGATTTGCAAGAAAGAGTCTCTGGTGTCCACCATATACCAGCTCTAATACAAATCTCTCAATAATTCCCAATTTTATATAAACAAAAAATTTAAAAACTATACAGTTAAAATAATAGCACTTCAGTTCATTATTAACAAAAATTAAATAAATCAAAAATTTCACTCAGATATCTTGAAGACAAATTAATTGTTGGGTATCAATACTTTGTCGCGTGCTATTGTTTGCTATTACCGTGGCACGAAGAATTTAACAGAGGTCATATACAGCTGCGGTCAATATAATAGCACCACGCACAAATTTAAAATGACTCCGTTTATATCTGTTTAACTGTTGGGCAAATTCAACTCAAAACAAAATAATAAATTCTTTGATGATAATGGTTTATTATAATAAGAAAATTATTTGGTTTTTTTCAACAGTTTATAATAAGCTAATTAATATAAACAAAAAATTTGAAAACTATACAGTTAAAATAATAGCACTTCAGTTCATTTTTAACAAAAATTAAATAAATCAAAAATTTCACTCAGATATCTTGAAGACAAATTAATTGTAGGTTGTCAATACTTTGTCGCGTGCTATTGATTGCTTTTACCGCGGCACGATGCCTTCCCATGGAATCTATTAAATGCTGGCATCTTTCAACTTTGATGGAACTCCAAATTTTCGGCACAGCCTCCCAGAGCCCTTCAACGCTTGTCGGTTTTATTATAGATACACCCTTCTTTATGTCCGTCCATAGATTTGCGATAGGGTTCAAATCTAGGGACTGTGCAGGCCACTCAATTACATTGATAGGGTTATCGTTGAACCATTTTTTGCTATTTTGCTGGTATGTTTGGGGTCACTGTCTTGCTGGAAGACTCACACTAGCGGGTAGGAAGCATACGGCAATTTTATCAAAGATTTTTACATAAACCGATGAATCCATAACGGGCTTGATCCAATGTATAGGACTCACACTTTGATACGAACAGCAAGCCTATGTTTGATAGTTTTTCATATGAATTGTGGCTTGTATTCGCTGATAGGTAGCTTAAGGACAAAACATCGGGAACTCCGTCCAATATAATGAACAATTTTGGATTCGTCAGTACATAGCAACGTTCTCCATTTTTCATTTGGCTAATTTAGATGTGCTTTAGCAAAAGATATCTGTTTAAAAACATGCTTAGAGCAAAGGAACGGAATTTTTCGAGGACTGAAGGCATTGAAGCTGTTGTCTCGTAGTCTGCGGCGAATAGTTTCCACGCTTGCCGGCACATCTAATATTTTCTTGAGCTCCGTAGCTGCCATAAAGCGATTTGCTTTAGTCATCCGTACTGACCGTTTTACTATTAAGGGTGACAAAACTCGCTCTCTACCACGGGATTCAACTTTTTTTATCATATTGGAACAACCCAGCAACTCCCTCGTTTAGGAATACGATTTACCCTCGGACACAAATTTTTTTTATAACTTTACGTTTTTCCAGCGAACAATGCTTTGTGCGATCCATAACTACGATTTTACAGCAAATATATTAAAAAAATTGTATTACCTTCCGCTTTCACTTATTTTTCACAAAATTTAAAAAAAAATTGAAAAAATCCTACTGGTTCTATTTTAATAACTGCACGAAATGATAAGGTTTGGCAAAAGATCTTATGTAACTGATTAACAGTTACGAAATTTTGATAACAAATGCTAAAACTCTGAGATAAAAAAAAATTTAAGCTGCAGCAATTTTATATAACATTAATTTCTTACAAACATTCAAGAACTAAAGATTGTGCTACTTCCCAAACTTATAGAAGATATTGTTTGTAAACATACGTAATTCAGTTCTTGAAAAAAAGAGTTTTTTTACTTTTCATGTAAGCAGTATAAATACTTGTTTTAGTTTCCATAGTCAAATTTCCATAGTTTTACTAAAGTAAAAAAAATATAATGGAACCTTCAGATAAGTGAGATCCTATCGCGATTAAATTTATGTTTATGTTGCGCATATATTTTTTATTCTGGGTTTAGTTTATTTTTTTTTAATTTCTAAAAACCTTTTCAGAAAGAAAATTTATTTTACATGTGTATGCGGACGTTTTACAAAGAAAACAAGAAAAATTAGAAGCTAGCAGAATGTAAAGCTGCATTTTCTGGACCGCTACGTCCTTCATCAGCATTCTTCGCATCTACCTTAGTTGTGTAATTATAAACATCATCTATTTAACCAACTATCTTTGTAAATAAGAATACGAGATATATTAATATTCGGCCTTATTACGGTTGTCGAAAACGACATTCGAGAAAAGTCGAAGTCGCTGTCGATAGTTAGTTTTTTTGGTACTATGTAAAATTTTCGACAATAAAATATTTTGTAATAGATCAAAACATAAAATTTTAATAAAAAAAATTTTGCAGTAGCATTTTAGACGATAAATTAACACTTAAAAATAACAATAAAAAACAAAACGACTACTCTTAATTCAATTTGGAAACTTTTGTATTTTATTTGCAATTTTCTTCAAATTTAGAAAGATGTGTTTTTAAATAAAAAAAATTTCCATTTAAAAAAAATAAAATGTGCAGACAACAGTTTTAGTACGGTTATACAGGTAAAATTGAGTGCTCTTACACTTGTATCTCTTTTTTCTATACAAAATATCTTATTTTTATGAAAAAAATGTATTCTATATTGGAATCAAGGTTCTAAGGGACCTCCTTAAAAAATTTTGTGCAAATCCATACGGCACTTTTTACGTGATGTGAACACAGACACAAAAAATTCAAAAAATAGGTGTTTTTTATTTGATACAGCAATTACTATCTACACCAATATCAAAATGTTTTAAAAAATATTTCATGTACAGAAATGACTCCGTTACAGTTTTATCATATGTATAGGTTAAGAAAAAACTTAAAATTTCTAAAATTAAGAAAAAACTTGAAGTTAGTGTAGAATAAAACGTACTCTGCCTTTCAGTTCTTCTAATTCAATTTTACGTTTTTTAATTCGATTTCATCGGACGTAAGTTTTAGATGATGTTTTTATGCTTTTCTTTTTTTAAGTTTCTTCCTTTGATATGTATCTTTTTCTATTAAATCTTTCAATTTCTTTTAACGTCTTCATAACTTTAGTATACAGTTCTGTTTGAATGCTTAATTTTGTTGCTAATTTTTCCAATCAAAAAAGCAAATTTTGGGATGACAGAGAATTAAAAAAAGTAGTTCTGCATATATGTATATATATAATTTTACATAAAAATACCATCGGCTCTTAATGGGTTAAGCATTTTTAAAAAATTTTTGTATTTCCTTAAAGACCTCTTCAAAGGCTTTTAAATGATACCCATATTGATATTTTAAAAAATTTTAAAATTTCAGAGTCCCGTAACTCAGAAAATATGGGCGAGCGCCAATTTTTTAATTGATGTTTTTTTTATTTTTTTATTCGCTATCTCCTTATATATTTAGTTTTTTGGTTGATGTTACTTTATTATTGAAAATGACATGAAAAAATTAGATGTAGGCGTGGTGTTTTGCCTGCTGTCTCGAAGGACATGGACCCACCATGCTGATTTCTAGTAGTAGCTCTTTGACTCTATGTCTGATCGATTTACATATTTATTTTTTTTTTTTTTGCAAACTTGATTTCAACACCAACACGGACTGACAGACGGACATCGCTCAATTGACTTCGCTATGCATAAGAAGTCAGAATATACATACATACATTATGGGGTCAGAAATGGATATTGTAGAAATTACACCCAGAATGACAAACTTACCCTCTTTCCACTTTCTGTGATGGTATGCAAACAGCATGCAAAAAATTAATTAAAATAAGCATAATGTAAAAATCAAAAGTAAACTTATCTTTTGTTAGCGTTCGTTTTAAAAATTTACGAAAAAAAATTTTTGTCGTGTACATAAATTTCAACGACAATATTTGAACAAATTATCATTCGAATACGACAAACGTAATACCGATTTTTGTAATAGATTTGTTTTTCGAGTAACATATTAAACGATAACGACGTGCGTAGTACCATTTAAAAAAACGTAGGATTTTCGACACGAGAACGACAACCGTAATAAGGCTGATTAATTTGGTTAGAAGAAATCTACGCACAAACCTATGTATTTCTTCACTGTTTCGTCTTCTACATTTGTTTTTGCTTTTGTTTTAATCATCGGTTAGACACAAGTTATTATAAATTTTTAATTTATTTATTTTTTTAATAAGTTCAACTGTTTGATATGATAACAAATGAAAGTAATTCAGCCTTATAACGGTTGTGCTGTCGTTATCGTTAAAAGTATTACTAAAAAAGTAATCTACTACAAAAATCGTTACTATGTATGTCGCAGTCGAATGAAGTTTTTTTCTTCAAATATTGCCGTTGAGGCTTAAATAAAAAACAATTCTAAAACGTAATACGGAATGTACTTGAAATGGAATAAAGCGTTTAAAAAAAAGATGAAGAGTTTATAAAGCGAAAGAATACTAAACAACACCCAATCTAACCACAAGCATAAAATGTATTGCTATTCATCTTGAGTTATGTTTTTAATTTGTCATAATTAGTTGTTTATTGCTGTTTTTAAAGATTAAAGGTTGTCAGATGAAAAATTAAAAATCTTTTCGTAGGCTGCTTCATTATTTTGTGTAAATTAATATTAATTGTTTTTATCAGAGTTTAACATTTTTCATTTGTGTGCATTCAATTATAAACATTTATGATATTTTTCATAAATGAGATTTCTATAATTTTTTTTATTTTTCACGTTACAACCGAGTATCAAAAAATTTTTTGCCTGCGATCTCACATAAATTTGAGCGTCTCCTTCGTTTTTAAGCATTCATATTACAGTTTTTGAATGAATGAAATTTGAATCAATTCATTTGAATTAGTAATAATGAATTGCAATTCATTTTCAACTTATTTGGTTTGAATTGAAATTGAATTAAAAATAATTAAATTAAACCTACAGTTTTTACTAAGCTTGAATTTCAACATAAAATTGGTGTTTTTATTATTTCTACATATTTCAGTCATCAAAGTGCAATATGCAATAACATCCGTGTGGAGTTCTGTCAAACTTCCATCGGATGCGTCTCCAGGTGGCTGATAGGGGGGAGCGTATATCAGACACCTGTGACACATATTTATTATGGTCTTAGGAGTCTGACAAAGCTCGGGCATAGTTTACACCTTGTGCTTTCCGCTATCTGGTCGTTCAAGGTCTGGCAATGCCGGCACCGAGTATACAGAGGTGACACGAGAATATAGTCATCTCGTTTTTTCTATGCATCGCTTTCTTGACATCCTATCGACTTTAATTTTGTTTTGATTTGTGTTTCTCGCCCAAGAAAAAATTAAACGTACTTCCCTTAAATATAAACACAATTGTACTCTGCTGTAAGTAAAAATATATAAATTTCATTTATTTTTTTCTTAATTTTATGATTTTCATAAAACCCACCCTTATTTTTGCCTATAATAAAACGTTTAATTTTTTTCTTGTGCGAGAAACACAAATCAAAACAAAATTGAAGTCGATAGGATGTCAAGAAAGAGATGCATAGAAAAAACGAGATGACTATATTCTCGTGTCACCTCTGTATGCTTAGTGGTGCCGGTTTTGTAGGGGCGGTGGTTTCCTTCAGTCAAATGTCTGGTCACGGCATCACCACACCATAGTTGGTGCCATGGCTGAACAATTACTTATGTGCATATCACATACAGTACACACTGCACAAGTGGTCCTGAAGGTGTGGTATGTAATTGAAGGGATTCACCAATCTCTGACCCCGGTATCCTCTAGGTAATGCAAACGTCCACCCCTGATGGTACATTGCCTGGATGTTTCGCCGGAATGCTTGCCAACACCTGGGGCACATTGAACAAATGGTCCCAGGTGGTTGCCTTTAGGCAGTAAAGACCGCAAAAACAGTCTTGGTTAAAGGGCGCGCCGCCCAACGTCTTTTAGACAAACTTGGCAGCATCTCACCCAGGAAGCTGTCGACACAGGAGAAATCTCGTCTAAACTGTGAAAAAGCTCACCTTGCTGCTGCGAACAACACCAAACCAAATGTACCTCGAAAAAGTGTGGCCCGGCGCGAGATGCGGTCCCAATCGCGACTATACCGAGGGAGCCACACGACCCTACGACCATTCTTGCAATCTTGCAGAGAGGAAATTCTGATCTGCCGACCCGAAACTGGAAGGTAGTGAAGGCCTCCGAACCGAAGGGATTGATAAGAAAGGCGGTTGTGTTCCTTAATCGTTGTTGTTTTCCTTAATCGTTGTCACCACTTTGACAGAAGCAAGGCAAAATCTTTTTTTGGTTTTGACAGTGCGAAGCTCAGCATCTATCGAGGTGATGACAAACCCAACCCCGAAAACTCCTGTGACCAATTGAAGGTGTTGCAAAACAAGAACATAGTTTTTTGCCAAGAATCGGTGGAAGCCAGTTCGAACAAAAATGGACCGGTGAAAGCTAGTTCGGAAATAAATGAACCCGCTGACTCGAAGACGACAGAGGGCTCCCAATCAGGCTCTTAGAGAGCTCTTTAGGCGCCTGGACGATGTAGAGGACGAAGACTTCTGGATTCCGATCTAGACGACATCAACGTCGCCGTCATTTATGATCCGGACCAAGAAGATGGTGAGGGTGATCCAGATCAACCTCCACCACTCTAAAGCAGCGACTGCTGCATTAACTCTTCGCCTGGCAGAAAAGGCGAAGACATCGCATTGGTTCAAAAGCCGCGGTTAAACAAAGGCGACTCAAATCAAAAGGCTACAAATTACTGTTTGTCGGAATTTCAGGTAATAATAGAAAGATTAGAGCCTGTATTCTTAATTTTATCAAATTACAGTGAAGATTTGGTGACAGTAGCATGGGAGGCAAAGGAATCCGCGGTATTTGTATGGGTTCTCCACCTGGTCATTGGTCTGGAGGATGATCAGAGCAGCGAAGGCACACCTATCATAGGCGCCGACGCATATACGCACCGTCACATCTGGGGCAGTTTTGACCCCAACGTTACAGGTGAGTGTTACATAATAATCTAGTAGTAGCGAATAGGTGTTCAGAGCCAACTTTCCTAGCATCTAATAGGCAGGAAGTGTTGGACATCACGCTTGTTGATGCACACCATGCGTTCTTGATTGAGAATTGGAAAGTCTCCTAGAACTGTTCCTTTACTGATCATCGTTACGTTGTCTTTTCTATTGTGAACAGAAAGGGAACCACAGCTGTTTATGTTAACACACGCAAGTCAAATCGGGAGGATCAGAACATGATCCTTAGGAAAGCATTAGATTATCTCTTAGTCTTCAGGAACACGGGGAATATTAGAGATGCCTTGAGCAGACTTACCAGCAAACCATCAGTGCAACGCATAATCCGCAAACCACCGTGGTGGTCTACGGAAATAGCCGAGTCTCGTAGGGCTTGCCACAGACTCTTCAACGAAGCAAAGAGGTCGCGAAACTGGTCACTCTACAAGACTTTCTTGAATAAGTTTAAAAACCAAGTAAGAAATGCAAAGCGCAGATCTTCAGAGACGAGCAGGCTGGAGGTCCTGTTGGATACACAGTTCCCGGGCTGTCACTCGACAATAGTAGTGCAATATGATCCTATAGGGATGCAAAGTGTGGAAAATTCTGTAGAGATAGATACGGATACTGGGCCATTAAGATTTTCCATCCATTAAAGTCTCCGGGCCCGGATGGGATTATTCCGGCAGTTCTTCAGAATAATCTGGATCTGGTCACCCTATGGCTCTTACCATTGTACAAGGCCTGCCTCTCCTGATCCTATATTGCAGATCAATGGAGGAGGTGCAACGTGGTCTTCATATTTAAGGGGGAAGGATATCGCACACATGGGCAAAAGACTTCATATCGATCTGTCTGACGTTCTTTCTGCTCAAGACACTGGAGAGGCTTATCGAGATCTACATGAGGATGAAAATTGATAGAAATCTTCTTTCTCTATCTCAACACGCCTACACAAGGGGTAGATCGGTTCAGACGGCTCTACAATGGCTCGTGGGTTATATAAAGAACTCACTCGATCATAAGAACTACACCACGGTAACCTTCATCGACATTGAAGGGGTCTTTAACATTAACAACCCGATTACGATCATCGGGTTCGCCTGCTTAGTTGCAGAATAATAACGGCCACTTCAGGCACGGCAAATGTAACTAGGATGGCGGTAAGGGGCACAACACAGGGCGGAGTTCTGTCTCCGCTGATGTGAAATGTTGCAATTTACAAACTGCTTGTGGAACTGGATTCCATGTGCTTTAAGACTGTCGCATACGCGGATGACGTAGTGGTGGCAGTGTCTGGAAAACTCGCCGACACGGCGTCGCAAGGGTTCGGAGCTGCGCTCAGTGTAATCATTACCTGGGGGCAGCGGAGCGGACTGAGTGTCAATCCAACCAAAACTAACCTTGTTCTCTTCTCTAGGAAATATAAACTTCCTTCTTTTTGTTTACCTAGACTGAATGGAGTTCCACTTAATATATCCAACACCGCAAAATTTTTGGGCATCATCTTGGATAGTAGGCTAACTTGGAAAATGAATATCTCAGTCAGGGCGCCAAAGGCTATTACGGAAACGTATGTGTGCAGGAGGGCAATTGGCAAAACCTGTAGCATCAACCCAAGTGGTTTAAATTGGCACCTTGAAGCAGTGATTAGCCTGATTTTACTCTACGGAGCTCTTGTCTGGTGGAAGGCACTAGACTCTGCAGCGAATGTCTCTATCTTGGAGAAGGTGCTTCGCAGTATGGCGATCTTAATGAATGTTATAGGCGCATGGAACCATAGATCATGGGGACATGAAAGCGTACTACGGATCACGGATGTAATTCCTGATCTTGTGGTTTATTGCACCCCAGAACCCTTCCTAACAAGATTTCTCTTTGACCTGAGGGCCACTCTCTTCCATCTCGAGCACTCCGTGTGTACACGGATGGCTCTAAGAGAGGAACGGAAGTTAGGGTTGGGTTATACATTGAGAAATTCGGAATAATGATGATTTTCAGACTCCCAAATGCTATAGCAGGGCAGTGTGCTGGTTGAGACAGTATAACATATCCATCAGAGATATTTTAATTTTACCGAAAGCCAAAATTACGTCCCCCAAACGTGTGTTCATCACATCTAATCTTCTCTCTAAATGGCGGATATCCCTTAACGGGGTGGCGGAGGTTTTGACAGTCCCCCTAAAGTAGGTGAGGGGACATGGGACCGTTTTGGGTAACCTCGTTGCCGATGAACCGGCGAAGAAGAGCACAATACTTGACGAGGGTGCCATTGACATCTTCTGTGGCATACCCCTCTCTGCTTGTGGACAGCGCATCGCTGCTGCTCTCTACGAACTGGCGCAGACCAGATGGTCTAACGAGTCGACTTTTTCGACTGCTTGAACAATCTAACCCTCTTTGGTTCGGGGCAGGTCGGCTGCACTACTGCAGCTACCAAGGGTTCGACTACGTGACTTGGTAGCTGCGGTCACTGGGCACTGTCTATTTGGGACCCATGCTAGGAGAATGGGTATCCCTTTTAACGACATCTGCAGAAGTTGTCAGGACGAGAAGGAAGAGTAGACGGTGGAACACCTCCTCTGCCAATGCCCCGCGCTGGGATGTATACGGCTGCGATATCTCGGTCAGCGGTACTATAAGGGCCTATCTGATATATCGTCAATGGGTCCAGGTAGAATTGATTCCTTCCTAAGGTAAAGTGGGTAGTGTACCGGCCCGCAAACGGACGTCGTGACTCGTTCAGGGGGATGAGCGCACACTTTGGTCGACTGGCCTCGCGTGGCGGATTCTTCTCTGCATTTTTTCGGACTTTCTTCGTATTCTCATACCCGCGGTTATTTGTCTTTCCTTTTCTGTCTCTTCTTCTGATTCCTGTCTTAATCTTCTTTCTCTGTTTCTTCTTCTCTCTCTCTTCTAACGCCGGCAGCAGAACATAAAAAATAGGAGTATATACACTTTTTACTTATAAAAAATTATCCAAATTTTAAATTTTCATAAAAGAGCACTTGCATAAAAAAATATTTTCTCACATTTTCACTGTAGAATAGAAGGTAAAAAACATTCATAAATAAAAAAAGCAATATATTTTCTTGCCTCTCACATATTTATGAAAAGAAGCAACAAAAAGTAAAAGGGCTCACTGCCCAAGTGTGGGAAGTGAGAGAGAATTTCGGTACTCTGATTTTTATATTCTTCCGACATTTAGTTTGTACTTTTTATGATATTCATTTCTGAACCCATGAAGTATATATATTCCAGATCCTAATAAATAGGGTAGTCGATTTAGCAAAGTCCGTCTGTCCCTCCCTGTGGTCGAAATCAGTTTTGTCTCGTCCATTGATGAGCTAACAAATTTATGATCATTATTCTCTAAGACATAGTTTTGAAAAAGGTGGTATGTAGGAACATAGGTCCATGTATGGTGGAGATATGTTCAAAAAAGATAAGACTAACAATATACTAAAATTTTAATTAAACGATTAAAATCTGACTAAAATATTTATTTTAACAAACATTTTAATTTTTAAAAAAATTTTTACAATTTTTATATACAGAACTCTTAATTGTTTTTTTATTTTTTTACCATAACTAATGTAGCTATAAATACTTACCACCATATGGCGCAGGATACATGGGATATCCCAAGCCGACGTGAGTATGATGGTGAGTGTGCACATGTCTTTGAGGTGGCGGACTTCGAGAATCTGAGGTACTACTATTGTTGATGTTGTTAACATTACCGCCATTATTACAACTAGGCGCTGCTGAAGAGTTTACAGTTGTTAGCGGTTTTTGTGATTCATTAGTAGACCCAACGGTACCAGGACCACTTCCATGAGGTTTTTGGCATATTATGTCTTGTTTGTTCGCAATACCAATAGTTTGTGATGATAAATTGTGTGGTATTTGGTTAAGACTTGAAGACTGATTTTGTACAGCATGATGGCCAATAACATTAGAACCCATACTTGAGTGTTGACTCGTACCAATATTCGGACTGGAACCGCTTAGTTTTACAGAACCTGAAATATTACTTGAACTAGAGTTACTCGGAGATTTTAACGCTCTTTCACTAAGTTCATGAATTTTATGTGTTGTGTAATACTGACTCGCCGCATGCTGTAGTGCATCTAGCGCTTTTGTTCCATTATTTCGTGAAAGATCTTCTGGAGTATGATAACGCGGCATTGGCATGTGATACGGTGGTGTATTATATGGTGATGTTGCCGGCATTAACACATTTCTATACATAGGGTGACTTGGATCAAACCCAAATGGAGTAGAAGTTATATAAGAAGGATGCAAAAAATATTGTGATGTTGGGGGTGGGGGTGGACCCTGAGTTTCCATAGTTGGCTTCTGGCCTTCTTGTTTTATTACTTTAAGCTCTTCTTCCTGTTTGTGCTTTGGTGATTCTCTAGGTGTAGTAGTAGAGCTCGAAGATTTACTTACATTAACACATGTATTTCCTTTGATTTTGATTTGTTGTTGATTTTGTAATACTTGCTGTTGGGATGTGTCTTCCTTACATTGTTGGTTTCCAGTGTTAGGGGATGTATTTTGTACCTGTTGATTTATCGCATTATTTGATGTACTGCTGTGGCGGCGTTGCTGATCGGAAAATATATAATACCTATAAATACAAATCCCTGTTTTAATAATTTAACCTGCAGCAGTGTAAAATTTATATTAAAAAATTCTTTTAATTTGATTTCTTAAAGTAATATTCACCCTTATCGTGTTTGGCGTAAGCGTATTTCGACTACGAGCGTATTCGCAGTCGAATTTAAAATCCAATGGTATCGTGTAAAATGATATTTTTTGTTAATGAAACATAATGTAAAAGATTAGGCAGTCTGTTATATAAACTGACAAAATAAACAGTTCATTTCATTTTTTATAATTTTTTATTAACTAAAATGTTTAGTGCGGTTTTTTCCATCCTCCGAAGACAAGGATGAATGCAGTGCACAAGAAATGAACATCGCAAGAAAAAATTTGAGATAGCAAGCAAACATATTCACTCTTCCTAGTAAAATGTAAGTAAAATATTACAATTTTATTTCACCAAAAACGAAAGAGCAAAAAAGAAAAAAATATCAAAATTAATAAAACTTTGATAACAATGAGCCTACTCGCGGAAGGAAGCTACCGGAAATGATTATGCTGTGAACATTTGTCAGTTAAAAGTAAGTGAAATTTTCCATGAGTGCATTGAAGCAATGTACGATGAACTTTGTCTAAGGTGAATCTCGTTTGAAATGGATGATCAAAAAAAAAAAAAAAAATAAAAAAAATTAAACCAAGATGCATTTCTTTTAAAAGACAGGATTCCATGGTTAAATTGCTTGCAGGTTAAATTCACCAGCTGAACAGAAAATCATTTTTTTAGCCTGAGTCTAAAGTTTGTATAATTCGAAAATTCACAAATTTTGAATTAGGAATTTGGAGATCAAGCCATGATTCTCTCATTTAGAACTTTAGTGACTTAAAGCACTTTTTAAAGGAAAAATACGAAAACGGGAAAGAAATACTTGATGTTAGGTAAGTTCAAGTATATACTTGTATTTATATATATATACGATCAAGTATGTATGTATGAATTACTATAGTTTATTTAAAAAAATCAGTTTTAAAGAGATGTAGATTATTTGTTGGATCTCTCTTTAATCACACCATTTTGATCAGTACACGAGGGAAACCCTAAAAGCCATTTCCACCAAATACATTCCCGAACAAGATATGCAATTGAACGAGCCACATGTGTTATGAAAAACAGATTTCGATGTTTACTGGTAGCCAGATAATGACATTATTGTCCGGAATTTGCCGGAAAAACATCTGTGTTCATTTTAATATAGACTGGCCCGAAACCGATATAACTAATGAAGTTTAAAGGCCAGATAGCATTGACGAAGACAGCTTAAATGCATTAATTTTAGATTGAAAATTATGCAAAAACTTGTTTATTTTCTAAAACCTTGTATTTTTTATTTATCACAATTATATATTAAACAAAAAAACAAATAAATATACATTTCTTAAGAATAAATAATCCTTTTCTTCATATATTCAATGCATTAAATTTTTAGATAAATTATTTTTTATTCGTAATTCCTCTAGCTCCAAATTTTTTGCCTTTATTGTTAATTCAGATTTTCGAATTTCTAAAAGAGCTTTTCTATGGTCATCCTTCGTTTGCAGTTCTTTTTTATATGAGCTTAACTCTTCTTCTTTAACATTTTTCTGTTGTACCTTTGTATTTAAGAAGGTTAGGTTTTTTAATCCAAGCATAGCTCTTTTTGAATTTCCACTTGCTGTTCTAAAAGAGTTACCTTTTCTGGCTTCTTAATATTTTTTCTCTAATCTACAGACGCAGACGTAGTACATGCTTTGTCAACTTCTTCCAGGCTTTCATAGGGTGTTTTATTTGGCACAGGATCTGGTGATACAATTCGTGGTCTTTTTATTCCAAAAGCATTTTTATGTTCTATAATTGAATGCATGTCTAAGAAATTAACTGCTGCCTCCACAACTAGCGATAAAGTTAATTGCTTATAAGTGCCCCCACCTGTTGCATGGCTTTCAACTTTGTTGTGAGTTTTTTTATTTAAATTTAAAGTCTGCCCACATTTTTATCCATCCTTCACCTGAACGGAAAGAAGGTCCAATGCAATTTAAGTGTTTGGATATGGAATTCCACTCTTCTTTTATGTTAATTTTTTGGCAGCCCTTGTAAACCCTTTTGCCAAATATGATTTTTTCCACTAATTCTACCAGCTTTGAGAATTGTGGGGCAGTGATTTTTATCCTAAAATTTTTAAGAAAGATTATTGAAGCAAAATTATTATATTATAGTTTTTTGCACACTTACATTTCCTTTCACGCATAAGTCACTGTTGCATCGTCCCTGCTAGCTACTGGCGGCATTTTCCAATAGGGGGAGTTCTCAACCCTACAGTTGACATAGGAACGACACTGACCAAAAAAAAAAAACAAACTATAAAATACAATAACACAACAAAATTTTGCCATCAATTTTTTTAGGTTGTATTAATATTATTTTTAAGAATTGTATTTTCTTTTTTTTTTGCTAGACTACCGGATAACTTAACTTACCACTTACGGAACACACAGGATTGTTCACTTAAACACACACACACTTTTATATCATAAATACCTTATTGGTAATAAAAAAAATGAAATGAATATATAAATAAAATTTTTTGTGTGTTTTGTTTTGTTTCTTCCTTTTTGTTATACGCAGGCTTTTCCCTGATTAAAATATCCCTATTATTTTATGAAGTGCTTGTGCTCTATATTTTCCTTTTATTTTAACACCGCATTTATTTTTTTTTTAAACTTGTTAAATACAAAAAAAAAAAAACAGATTGCCTACGTGGCTTCCCCGCGGTATACTCAGTATTTTTTTTTTTTTCAAAACTTACTTTTCAAACAAACTCTTTTTCCACGATATTAAATTCATTTTATTTGCGGGGACTAGACTCTACTTTTTGATTTGGTTCTTCTCTTTCCTTTGCACTATTTTAATCCTCCTCTTTTGCTCTATCACCATTCTTAATACGAATCTTACTTTTATTCAGAGTTTACCCGCAATTAAGAAAATAAAATCAAACAATAAACCGCTATCTGTGTTTTTCTACCTTTTTCTATATAGCTTCTCGATGTTTTTATATATTAGGCTTAATAATTTCATTTAATATTTTTTTTAATTTACATAATTACTTCTCCTTTTTTTATTTTCCTTGACGAATCTTTCGTCGGATTTACTTTATCCTTTTCATAACAGGCTAACAGCCATTTTAGTGCAATATTACTCCATTCATTTCTAATATTGTTTATTTTTAAATTTTTTACTTTACGTACCGTTAAAATTTTTCTTTTACGAAATTTTACTTTATTTTCGGTTTTTTGGTTCTTTTTAATTAATTTTCTAAACATTTTTAGAAAGAAAAATTATTTACAAATGTATGCGGACGTTTTCCAAAGAAAACAAGAAAAATTAGACGCTAGCAGAATGAAATGCAGCATTTTCTGGACCGCCACATCCTTCATCAGCATTCTTTGCATCTATCTACCTTATGTTATGTACATCGTCTATTTAACCAACTAAGCTTAATGTTAATTTGGTGAGACGAAGTTCACACACAACTTAAAGCTTTTTTCTTTGTCGTTCTCTTTGTAACTCGTCTTTAACATTTGCTGTTGCTTTTTGTGCTATCAATTTGATAGCCACAAATGTAACTTTTTATTTTTAATTATTCATACTTGTTTGCTCACAACATTATAGACACTGTTTCAGTATCTTATTGACTTTTATGAGTTAAGTATGAATGTAAATTCGCGGTGCCTACATTCATACTTAACTCATAAAAGTCAATATGATACTGAAACAGTGTCTATAATGTTGTGAGCAAATAAGTATGAATAATTAAAAATAAAAAGTTACATTTGTGGCTATCAAATTGATAGCACAAAAAGCAACAACAAATGTTAAAGACGAGTTACAAAGAGAACGACAAAGAAAAAAGCTTTAAGTTGTGTGTGAACTTCGTCTTACCAAATTAACATTAAGCTTAGTTGGTTAAATAGATGATGTTTACGATGTACATAACATAAGGTAGATAGATGCAAATAATGCTGATGAAGGATGTGGCGGTCCAGAAAATGCTGCATTTCATTCTGCTAGCGTCTAATTTTTCTTGTTTTCTTTGGAAAACGTCCGCATACATTTGTAAATAATTTTTCTTTCTAAAAATGTTTAGAAAATTAATTAAAAAGAACCAAAAAGCCGAAAATAAAGTAAAATTTCATTAATTTATAAAATCGATGGTTCGAATCCTGGTCAGGGTAAAAATTAAAAATTTTTCTTTTACATCAGTGATGTTAATAATCCTGGCATTTGTTTACGCAAAAATTTAGCGTTTAAATTACTACTACGCAACACAAAACAGAATACACACGTAATATTAGCATTCATTGATGACAGCTACATGGTAAGAATTTAATCTTTAATCAAAATTTTCTTTTTTTCGTTGCAGATTTCTTATTTGACGCGAACTTAAAAAAAATAACAATCGAATGCATAAGTATTATTTCACATAGAGAATAAAATATAATAATTTATTTATTTCTTCTTTTTTTCACAGTCACACGCATTTCATCGTCCCTTCCCTCATCACTAAATATATTCCATCATACTTCATATAACTGCACCTGGATATGGGCTGGAGCTAGTGCCTCCATTGAGCCCCTCCAAAACAACTTTCACGTATGTTTAGGGATCCCTATGAAGTAAGGGATGTAATTTTCCCTCCCGCTTGCAGCATCCTTACTACTTATCAGGCCAACTCTATGTTCTATCGTTTCAGCCACATGACCCGCAACATAGTAACGTTTGTGCCGCTATAAAAAAACACAAACGTCTGTTTTTAGCAACTTTGGCAGGCAAAACGCCAAATACGATGCCGTTTTAACAGCGTTTTTGTAATAGATTTTTATACAGTGCCTTTTTTCTAACAACGAACCATTTCTAAAAAACGCTGAGTTTTTGTAACGAAAATGCCAAACATGATAAGAGTGAAATGCCCAAATGGCCATCGAGACGTGCCACATAGGGGTATTTTGCCAATCTAGCCGGACATTAAATGTTTAAAATGTTAAAGTTGGACTCAAGATATTTAAAAATGCCATTTTTTCACGCCCCTTTTTGTGGGCGATGAAATAAAATGTAATTTGAAAAATTTTAATTATTAAATTAAATGGATTACATAGCTTTAAAACCACAGAAATTAATTTATATAGGCAGGGGGAGGTATCTTTCTAATCCCAGCCCCAAAAACGTGTCTGTGAAAAAAATTTTTTTTTAATATTTTTTTTTTGCCAATTTCCTCTAAATACTTATTATTAATCTTTCCAATGCCTTACCAATCCCCGCCTCCCAAGAATATTATTAAAATTATATTTTTATTATTTGTATCTTTATAGTATTTTATTTATCTGAAAATAATTAATTTATTCAAAATATAACTTATTTATGATTGTAACGGTAAATTTTATTTAAAATCGTTACAATTAATTTATTTAAAAGAACTTCTCCTTTTCTCTAAGATGATAATGAGTGACATGGTCTTTAGCGTTAAGTACAGGTGGAAGCATGAAAGAATTGTAAAACCTTTTTTTATGTGGGTCTTATACTAATAAACAGTGGATTAGGCGCACAACGCGCAACGTTTTTCTCTACAGTGTAAAAGTAGAAATCGAAAATTTTCTTGTGATTGAGATAACTCTCAAGAATCTAGTCACTTTTTTTTGACAAAAAATTTAACAAAAACAATCAATTTTTTTTTATTCCGAAAGCAATTTTTTATCTTAAAAATGTTAAACACAATTTTTCTAAAAATTAATATACAGTACTGTTCGAAACCTAAGCAACTTTTCCCCAGTAAATACTCATGGTCGTATATGTTCTATTTAAATAGATTAATGAAAAATTTCTTATTATTATACATATAGTCTACATGCTAATAATAACAACAAAAAATACATATTATGTCTTTGGAAAAATTTATAAAACAAAAACAAAATTAACTTAAAAGTTCGCTGTTCGAAACCTAAGCAACTTTTACATTGTTGCATTTGTTGCGAAATATTAACTAAAACAACAACAAAAATTTTAAACAAAAATTTTAGTCCCGTTATGATTGCTATTGAAAAAAATAATTTTGGTTGATTTTATACATTTAAGTAGTAACAATTCTTTAGAAGTGCAACCACGACGCGAACACGTTATGGATCAGCTTTTAAGCTAAAGATTATTGAACTTTTTAATAACGGTAAATTCCAAATTGCTATAGCAAACCAATTAAATATTAATAAATCAATAGTTTCCCGACTTATAAAAAAGTATAAAGCTACTGGGAAAGTAGAGAAAGCCAATAGTGGTAGGCGACCTCGAAAAAATTCTGAGCGAACAGACTAGAAATTTTTCCGTCTAGTTAAAAAAAACCCATTTATTTCGTCGAAAGACTTAGTGAATGAGTTTGAACTTCAGATTAGTTATTCCACAGTAAGAAAACGTTTATTGAAACAAAACTTAAGGAGCTACATGCCATCTTAGAAGCCTATGCTGACTAAGAAGCATTTAAAAAAGATGTTTGTTTGATTGATTGCAACGTAGTCTCTGATTTTCTCAGCTTTTTAGTTGTTTTAGGTTGAATTTGGATAGAGCACATATAGATTGGACTATATTCAAATTGAGAACTGTTTTGTTTACTGATGAATCTAAATTTAACTTACTAAATTCAGATGGAGTTTGCCACGTGAGAAGACCAAAAGCCACAACAAAGCATGGGGGTGAAAATGTGATGGTTTGGACTTGTTTTTCGCCCAGTGGTGTTGGTCCCTTTGTAGAAATTTAAACAAAAATGGACCGTTTTATTTACAGAGACATTTTACTCACATGCTTAACTATGCTCGGTGGGAAATGCCACTTCGAAGGGTGTTTCAACATGACAATGACCCAAAACACTCATCGAAGTTAGTCAAGGATTGGTTATCAGCTAATGGGGTTCAAGTTTTGGATTGGCCACCTCAATCGCCAGACTTGAATCCCATAAAGAACCTCTTTGGAATTTTAAAACGGAGAGTTGGAACTCGACGCTTTAAAAATAAACAGGAATTGATGAACTGTCTAAAATCAGAGTGGGAAGCTATACCAACATCTATTCTATCGAATCTTATTGAATCTATGCCCAAAAGATGTGCTGAGGTCGTAGGAAATAAAGGATATCATACCAAATATTAAAAGTTGCTTAGGGTTTGAACAGCGAATTTTTAAGTTAATTTTGTTTCTATTTTCTTATAACTTCCAAAGAAATGGAATTTAATTTTGGTTGTTATTTTTAGGTTATAGACACATTGTGTAGTAGTAAATAAAGAAAATATTTTCTATAAATTTATTTAAAGAAAAGATATGAGTCTATTATTACTTAGTGGGATAAAGTTGCTTAGGTTTCGAACAATACTGTATGTAAGTAGCGGCAAATATAGTCTTTTACAGCAAAAGAAAACAATACAAAATCTTTATTCGTGTAGCCACAAGAAAATATATTAAAAACTTCCCAAATCGCATTAAGTCAATAAAAACAGAAAAAGGTGAAATTTTTAAAAAATCGCAACAAAAAAAAAAAAATGGCGCAATAACGCGCAAGCTTTTTTTTACAGTATATACGTAGAAATCGAAATTTTTAGTGATAAAATTTTTAGGATCGCGATGGAGATCACTCTCAAAAACCTTTACACTTTTTATTTTACAAAAGTTTAACAAAAAAATCCTCGAAGGAAATTTTTTATCATAAAAATTTAAACAAAAATTTTCTATAAAATAATATAAGTAGGTGCAAATATAGCATTTCACAGGAAAAAATCGATACGAAATCTTTATTCGTGTAGCCTTAAGAAAATAATATAAATATAAACAACATAAATCTTATAAAGTCAATAAAAACTTATGTGATTTATTCAACTTTCCTGAATTTAACAGTGTCCCAAAACGATAAACCTCAAGCAAAAGACTTGAAAATAGACTATACTATGTAGAATTTTGTTATATATCCAGCTGTATACATACATTTTCACATTTCTCAATATTAATCTTTAGCCTAATGTCCGTCTAGATTGGCAGAATACCAATCTGTGCGAGCTTTCACTCTCAATAATCAATATTGGTGACTTTAAAATTTAGTCGGGGTATATAAGAAAATAATACGATATTTTTGAAAATTAAAAAATTTAATTAAATAATCCCATGGTTAACTTAAAATATATCCATTTTCTTTTTTTTTTAACTGTAAAAGAAGTCTTTCAAATAAACTAAATATTACCAGAGCGCAATATCGTTTTAGTTATTTTGTAGGGGTTGTTATTGATTTTTTTATCCGAGGCAATATGAAAACTTGACGGAACATATATTAGAGACGAGCTAAAAACGTCTTGTTTGTTTCTATTCAAACTACTTATTATTAAATGGTTCGCTTTGTGTATTACTTTTTAAATATTAGTACACTTATATGTTTGTACTCATTAACGCAAGCATTCGACACCATTTACTCATTTGTCGAGCCTTGGAACTGTTTATTATTATTTCGATGCAAATTTCACCAGTTAAAACAATTTATTCTGTTGTCAATTATTGTCATAGCATGACAACATTGCAGAGTATACAGGGACTTACCATTAACCCTCATTTTCCCATTCACAAATTTATGACTCATTTTATTGTTTGTTTACCTTTGATGCTAAATAAAGTAAACGAAAATAAAATTGCGTTTTAAAAAATCAAAGTTTCTTCTCTTAATAAATGCCAACGCAATTCACATTTCGTTGTACTCGTAAGACTTTCAACTATTGCGCAACAAACGTGTGTGTGCTTGTTTTTTTTTTATTAATTATTAATTATATTTGGTACATTGTTAAGAATCTCGCTGAAATCAAGGGCGTCTTGCTGTTAAAAATTATCCTAAATTTGAAGAAGTTATATACATTTGTATATAATTAAATATTCAGCTACATAGACAAATAATTATTTCATCTTAAATAAATTTGAGAAGATATTTAGTAGCATAAGGGAAGAAGAAAAGAAATAGTGTTACTTAAAGAGTGCTTATGCTTGAAACGGTGACGGGCAAAATTATAGGTCTTAAAAATACAATCGAAAACTAAAACACTGCAGCTCGAGAGTTTCATATCACTTACGTATAAACAGAGTTCCATACCGATGCAATAAGACCCCTACATCTTATGTTTAAGACTATTTGTAAAAGTCTTAACACTGCGTTATCATCGCCTAAGATATTACTGTGTGTTAATATTCTAAACGATCTTTCTAATTGTAGCGTATATTTATAAATAAACCTAGCATGCAAACGGTATCTACTTTAGAAAGAGGTATCAGATTGAATTACGACTGACGAGTCGCACAAGGAGGTTATTATTTCAATTCAAAAATATAAATAAAATAGTATTATGTAATTCGCTCGAATGTTATACAAAGTTGTATTAAGAAAAAATTGAACAAGAGGAGTAAAAAACGGTGCTGCCAAGTTTAGCGAAGCCAAAAAAATATAAGAAATTAAATAAAAAATAATGTTAGAAACTTATAAAAGAAAACATATTAAATACATAGTCATAACAAAAAACAAAACAGTTTATGTTAGAAGCTTATAAAATTAAAAATAAATACTTATACGAGGGCTGCTCTATATATTTCTGGCTTACTAGTGAAAATGCGAATATTTATAATTAAAAATGGTTTTATTGTTTTTCAAAGTATTCTCCAGCATGACTTATACACTTTTGCATGCGCTAGTTAACATCTCTTATTTTAAGATAGTAATAACAAACCCATAAATTCAAATATAACTAAGATAGTAATAAAAGATGATAAATCCATAAACTCAAATATAACTATTCTAAGCTAGAGATAAGACAAACATCATAAATAAAACTATTGTAACGATAAGAAACACATTCTTTCTTTTCTAACTTAATACAAATAACTCAAAACATGTTTTACTGATAAAAAAGGTACTAGTAACCTAAACAAAGAAAAACATATTTTGAGTTAGGACAAAGAGACATTAAACATAATTATTAATATAAATAGATGCTAAAAAAAATAGGATAGATAGTCTTAAGAATATTTTTAATAAAGAAACGCACATTTTTTGGTGCAGAAAAAAGAAAATATATTTTTTTTACTCATTTCCTATAATTGGAAATTAACTGGGGGCTCAAGCCGGTCTAAACTCTTGACCACAGCCAAATATTCTTGACATTCAAGATATTTAAATAAAAATTCCACCAATCTCTAAAAAAGTGAGAAATTACCATGCTAGACCAACGTCAGAAACGGCAGAAAATATTCAATTCCCTACGATCTATAGGAAAAGACAACGACACAATGAATCAAGATATCGCAGCTTTACGAGCACAAATAGAGGTACTCACACAAACTCTACAGAATACTCAATTGAAGGTAAATACACTGGAGGCGGAACGATCTCCCTATACAATCACTACGCAGGAACAACATAGTGACTTCACACCAAATATAAAGAATGCAACTCAGATAAATTTAAAAAAATTCGAAGCTATACCGTGCTTCAGTGGGGATAAAAACCAATATAGATCCTGGCGGAAAAAGGCATGGACATTCATGGAAAATATCAAACAATTTTCCAACCACCCAAATTACTACACAGCATTCACGATACTGCATTCAAAAATTGTCGGAGAAGCAGCAGACATCCTCATCAACCACAACACCAAGATGAACTTTTATTCTATAATTAACAGGCTTGACTACACTTACGCAGATCAACGACCATTATACGTACTTATCGACAAAATGAAGAAACATAAACAGGGAAGACAAACACTCTCAGAATTCCACAGCAAAATCAGCAAAGCACTGAACCTCGCACTTTCGAAAATAGAGATGTCAGGTGATAAGGGATCTGCATCCATGGCGGAATATGCAAATCAGGAAGCAGTCCGTACATTCATCACAGGACTCAACAGTAAATACACAAGCGGTACATTATATAGCCATCATCCAAAGGACCTAGAAACTGCATTTGCAATCGCAAGCACCATATACCATGACAACGCAAACATGCAGTTCGACACACTGGCTACAACACAATTATACAACCAAAAACCAAACTTCGGACCACAACGACACGAAGATAGAAGGAGGTACAATCCCAATGTACAAGCTCAATTTAATCATCAACCACGGCAGGAACCCATGAAAGTGGATAGTTCGCAACAATTTAGACGTTCAACACAATATTCTCCACAGCAGCAATACAACCCACTCAGAAGGGAGCAACAACCAACAAAAAGGGATAGAATGCCTTCATCAAAAAATTATAATCCGAATAAAGTTCGAGTAAACCAGACGAGAGATGAAGATATACAATCACTTGTACCACACACCGAAGATACTTACGAAACCGGCAGCGCTTTTTTAGGCGAATAAACGGATTGCCATGTCTACAGAGGCACTGCCAAACAACAGGTAAATCTGTTAATATATTAATCGACACAGGTGCGACAAACAATTATATTAGTTCTAAAACCAGTTAAGGTAAAAGCGCTTCACGGATACTCTTTAACGAAAGCAAAAAAAATTATTACACTATTAGGCCACAATTTAGTATTTTTCGAAACTGAAGCCTTAGAAGAGTTCGATATGCTTCTCGGGGAACATGGTCTCAGAGCCATAAAAGCCGAAATTAACTTATTTGAGTATAAAATCACGTATAAATTTAAAAGAAAAGAAGAAATTAGCGAACAAAAAGTGAATTACACACAGTCAATAATGACAAATATAAAAATGAAATTGAAAATATAATGAGAATAAATGACGAAACCAACGAAATTCTCCCCTTTACAACCACTGCACAAGCTACAAGGACAAAATCAGAAGATCCTAATTGGGTGAAACAGTACCCGTATCCAATAGCAGACAATGAGTTTATAAATAAAGAAATTCAAACATTATTAGGCAACCAAATAATACAACCTAGCAAAAGCCCATACAACTCTCCAGTATGGACCGTTGCGAAAAAAGGCACAGATGAGGAAGGGAAACCAAAAAAACGTATGGTAATAAATTTTCAAAAGCTTAATGCTCAGACTATAACCGACAGGTACCCTATCCCAGATGTAGCAATGACTATTCAAAATTTAGGAAAAGCAAAAGTCTTTACAACACTAGACTTAGAGTCAGGATTTCACCAAATCTTGATAAAAAAATCAGACAGAGAAAAGACTGCATTGAGTGTGAATGGAGCAAAATACGAATTTCTTAGAATGCCATTCGGCTTAAAGAACGCACCTTCTATATTTCAGCGATGTATAGATGATATTCTGCGCCCATATATTGGTAAGTTCGCTTACGTTTATATCGACGACGTGCTTATATATTCTTCTTCGCCTGAAGAACACATGGAGCACATTCGAATAATAATAAACGCATTACATAATGCAAATATGAAAATTTCTGACGAGAAATCACATTTTTTCCAAGACTCAGTAGAATATCTTGGTCACGTAATCAAACACAATAAAATAACTGTAGATCCTAGTAAGATCCAAACAATAAAGGATTACCCAATACCTAAAAATTTAAAAGAATTAAGGTCATTTTTAGGACTAGCTAGTTATTATAGGAAATTTGTACAAAACTTCGCTTCAATAGTAAACCCCCTTACTACATTCTTACGCGGAGACAATGGCGGTGTAAACAAAAAGCAAAGCACAAAAGTATTAATTAATCTAGATAAACCAGCACTCGAAGCGATAGAGAAAATTAAAGATATGTTACAAGCACAAGTCGAATTATTTCAACCAGATTTTAACAAGCACTTCGAACTAACAACTGATGCAAGCAACTTTGCAATAGGAGCTGTACTTTCTCAGAATTAGAAACCTATTTCATTTATATCTAGAACCCTTAACCAAACCGAACAAAACTATAGCACAAACGAAAAAGAGCTTCTTGCGATCGTTTGGTCACTTCAAAAATTAAGAAATTACCTTTACGGTATAGCAGACTTAACCATTTACACGGACCACCAGTCACTCATATTTCTATATCTGATAGAAATCCCAACACAAAATTGAAACGATGGAAAAATTTCATCGAAGAATATGGCTCTAAATTAGTATATAAACCAGGAAATCAAAACGTCGTCGCTGACGCATTGTCACGTCAACAGATTAATAATACTTCGAGTTGTTCACAACATTCAGCACAAAGTTCGCCAATCGAAAAATTGAAACGCGTGAAACAACCATTAAATGCATTTAAGAATCAAATAATTATTCACTATAACACAGATAACTTAGTGCAAATATCTTCACAAAATATTTTCTCATATGCACTACACACACTTTTCTATTCAACCAAGGACGAATTATTAGACAGATTAGAACAAATAATAAACCCAAAAGTAACAAATGCTATAAAAATAGAGGAAGAAACTCTATTCCACGTCGAAGATAATATCATTTCTTCTTTTCCAAATGTAAAAATTGTAGTAGCTCAGAAAATGACAGAAGATATAGAAAACATAGATAGACAAAAAAAAAATCGTAGTACTAGCACATAGACGAGCACACAGAAATTACAAAAATAACGCTCAAGAAATACAGACAACGTATTTTTGGCCAACCATATGCACCATGTGTAAAAAAGAAGCACAAGACTGTGAAATCTGTCTTACAAACAAATACGAAAGAAGACCAAATAAACAACCAATTGGAGCAACACCGATTCCAAATCACGTGGGAGAACACATACACTTAGATTTATTTTATATGAACGGAAACACATACATCACCACAACTGATAAGTACTCAAAATATTGCTATATACGAGAAATTCCATATAAGAAAAACATACACAAATACATCGAAGAAATACTATCGCAAATCTATCCAAATGCTAGATTCACAATGACTGACAACGAAGCAGCATTATCAAGTATATGCGTAAAACAGGTTTATGAAAAACTACATATTGAGCACACGCTAACGCCAACATACCATTCAACAACAAACGGTCAAGTGGAACGCACTCACAGCACGCTGATCGAACTCACTAGAATCCTAGCTCAAGAACACAATTCTTTACCAGGAGACGAAATCTTTAATGCCGTTCGACAATTCAACAAAACAATACACTCAGTCATTGGAGAGAAACCCGAGGACGTGTTTTTTAACCGGGGAGCACATCCTGATATTAAAGAAAAAATCGAAATAAAGCAACAGAAAATCCTTCTATATCACAACAAAAATCGTAAGAACATCACATACCAAGCAGGGGACGTTATATACTCCAAAACGCACCGACGCAATAAAAACGTAAGGAAATACTCAAAACACATTGTAAAGGAAGAAAAAGGTAACACAATAATTACAAACAAAAATATTGTTATACATAAGTATAATATACGAGTACAAACATGCAAAGAATAATAATATTATTATATATATCCGTCGCATTCGGTAACAGACTAATAGACTTAAAAGACAGAAAATATATAATGATAGAGACTGACCCTGTATAAGTTTTTCAGGACACAGCGTTCTTATACCATATGACAAACCTTTATAGAATCTTGACACCCTACGAAAATATAGTACGATTTGCATATAATTTAGAACAAAACTCTGCAGAATATTTGTTGATAACTAAAATAGAAAATCTGAAGTCACAACTACTTCCTAGAATCTCCAGAACTAAACGTTCACTTAATTTTCTAGGACCAGCCCTCAAACTTATTACAGGAACACCTGACCACGATGACCTAATCGAAATCAAGACAGGATTGAATATGCTAATAGAAAATAATAATAAACAAAAGAAAATAAACTCTGAATTTGAAAAAAATATTAGAAAGAATTAGCCCCGAATCTATTTCAGAACATTTAATACTTACCGAAGTATACAACGAACTACATTCTATCGCTACAATGATTAATTTCGCAAAAGACGGAAACTTTTATTCCGGAACTTTAAATTTAAAAGATATTCAACAAATGGTGTCTAATGAAGCGTTAGATCTACCTATAATAAATATATTAGAATATGCCGATATTAATGTTTTTTATTTTCATCACACAATTGTAAACACCTATAAATACCCATTATTAAAAACGAAATGTAAGCTATTTAATTTGTATCCACTAGCATTTAAGCACGGAAAACTATTACTAGACTCTAGAATAGCAAAATGCAATAATAAATTTACAAGTATCGAAAAATGTAAAAATTATCTAGGAAACTTTATATGTAAAATTAAGAAACCGGACAACTGTACTATTAATGTATTAGAAAACAGGCCAGCCAAATGCGAAGTAATACATGAAAATAACGCACCGCTACAAGTACTCGAAAGTGGAAACATCATTACAGATTACGAACACACCTGGAATAACGTAAAAATAAATGGACCTAAACTAATACAATTCAATTACTCAACAAATCTAGATCGAAAATAATACTACAACCACCAACAAGCACTCAAAGATGCCATACATAACCTACACGACGAACAATTAGAAATAATGCGCATCTTAGAATCTAATGGTAATTACAAATTTAACAATATCCAAGAAATATCAACCTTCCTGATACCCATCGAAGAACATCCAGTCAAATACACATTTTATTTCGTATTGGGACTATGTACATTAGCATTACTAACTTATGGTATGATTAAATTCTGCGAATGCTACAGGATAAAGAAAATAGAAACACAAAGGAAAAAAATCGACAAATTATATGAAATAGAACTTCTCAAGCTCCGACAGAGACAATATACAGTTTAAAACGAGGACGTTTTTTTTTGAGAAGGAGGAGAGTTTACATCTCTTATTTTAAGATAG
This sequence comes from Gymnosoma rotundatum, assembly GCA_916610165.2. Classification (NCBI taxonomy): domain Eukaryota; kingdom Metazoa; phylum Arthropoda; class Insecta; order Diptera; family Tachinidae; genus Gymnosoma; species Gymnosoma rotundatum. Next base: position 59,150,571 of record OU744339.1, read on the forward strand.
TAATAACAAATCCATAAATTCAAATATAACTAAGATAGTAATAAAAGATGATAAATCCATAAACTCAAATATAACTATTGTAAGCTAGAGATAAGACAAACATCATAAATACAACTATTGTAACGATAAGAAACACATTCTTTCTTTTCTAACTTAATACAAATAACTCAAAACATGTTTTACTGATAAAAAAAAGGTACTAGTAACCTAAACAAAGAAAAACATATTTTGAGTTAGGACAAAGAAACATTAAACATAATTATTAATATAAATAGATGCTAACAAAAATAGGATAGATAGTCTTAAGAATTTTTTAATAAAGAAACGCACATTTTTTGGTGCAGAAAAAAGAAAATATATTTTTTTACTCATTTCCTATAATTGGAAATTAACTCGCTCAAACCAGTTGTCGAAGCACTTTTTCCACTCCGATTGAGACACCTCTAAAACATGGTTTTTGAACACTTCAACAGCTTCTTCTGGCGACGAAAATCGTTGACCACGCATTTTTTTCCTAATATGCGGAAACAAGAAGAAGTCATTAGGTGCCAAGTCAGGGCTGTACGGCGGATGACCCATTAATTCGACGTTTTGGCCGGTCAAAAACGCTCTGGTTTGAGCCGATGTGTGAGAGCTCGCATTGTCATGGTGAACAATAATTCGTCTTCTCTTGTTGGTTTTTCGAATTTCTCCGATGACTTCAGGCAAACAAATTGTAGTGTACTACTCAGAAGTGACCGTCATACCTTGCTCAAGCGGAACAGTCGCCAGATGACCAGTTTTGCCGAAGAAACAGGCGACCATTTGCTTCGAAGTGCTTCTTCCACGAACAACTTTCATTGGATTTTGCTCGTCTTTGAAGACCCACACGGTTGATTGTTGTTTCGTTTCGGGCTCATACGCATAGATCCATGATTCGTCACCTGTGACGATCTAACAAATGTCTTTTGAAGCACCGCAATCGTTTTTATGCAAGCCCTTTTTTGAGCGACTTTCAAATTGTGCGGGATCCAACGAGAACAAACCTTTTTTACGGCCAGGTGTTCATGCAGTATCGAATGTATGCTGGAGGAAGAAATGTCCAAGGATGTCTCTATCTCTCGGTATGTCGCATGTCGATCTTGCATTATGAGTTCACGCACGGCATCAATGTTCTCTGGCACTACAGCCGTTTTTGGACGACCTTCACGGAATTCGTCTTTGAGCGAGCTTCGGCCGCGATTAAATTCATTATACCAATTTTTCACAGTGCTATAGGATTGTGCTTCATCGCCATTCAAAGGTTTAAGTTCATCAATGCACTCTTGTCGTGATAATCCACGTCGGAAGTTGTGAAAAATGATGGCACGAAAATGTTGACGGTGTTAATTCAATTTTTTTCTATATTAATTTTTTCAAGTCACTGTAAACAACACAAATAATGGTCGCACGTCAAAACGTTTTGAGTACGATTATGCTTAAAAATTACAAACTTTCCAATGGAAATGTCAGATTGCACTTGGCAGCACTCAGTGTTGCCAGGCCAGAAATATATATAGCAGCCCTCGTACTCATAGTTATATTTTTTAAAATTTTTTTATTTCATTTCGAAGTTTTCTTTTTTAATTTCCACCTGCTTCATCCTTTGTTTGGAACTTTCCAACTCAATTTTTATCTTAAACTTCTCTTTTTAAATATTTTTTTACTTCAGATATGTTTTCATTTACATAATTTAAAACAGAAAGACAGCCTTTTATATTTTTGTTTACTTCGGTAATGAGTTTAATGGAGTTTTCTTGTTATTTTATCTGATTGCAAACTGTTTTTGAAGTAGGCTCTCCTTTGATTGAAGTTGTGTTCTTTGCTTATCTGTTGGTGGTGTACCAAGCCAAATTTCCTTACAAGGAATTGGTGTAGGTTTATCTGAAGCAATATTTATAAAGTTGGCATAAAAATGCTGTAAGCCTTTATTTAATTCGGATTGCTTAAAGAAAATAAAACTGAAAATGACCGCTTCAGAAATGTTTTTAATTGTAATGTATTTACCCTTAGTAAAAGCAGATCTTGTTAAACATAATATAGAATGGGATCTTTTTTTTACTTAGAGAAATAGTCTAAATTTTATTTAAAAAGAATATATCATTCGGTACATACTAATTTATCAAAATTTCGATTAGTGGTTTGAAGCCCAAATTTCATTTCCTGCCACATATCCCAAATATTCAGGCATGTCACAAATTTCGATCGGAATGGTTTTAATTCCATATTAACCGTTCCGATCGATTTTGTTTTACTTTCTTCAGATTCCACCGATTTTGCTCATTTCGAAAAAATGCTCAATCTCCACCTTTTTACTTAAATGGGGCAATGTTGCGCACACCTAAGTAAAAACATAAGTTATTGTAAATAAGGGTGCACAATAAAAGTAAATTTGAAAATCGCAAATAACAAAATTTCAAAGAAAGTTAATTCCACCTTAGAATTTAAAAGTGGTTTCATTCCGAAAAAATTTGTTTTTTTTCGGATTCTGAAGAACTAATTAGCGGAATTTAAACCACTTTCGATTGGATTTGAGTTCTGTGACATGCCTGTTAAGGAAAAATATTGGATCTCTGTTTCAAACAAACTCAATGAGATTTAAAAGCAATTACCGAATATCACAATTCAAATAGTAGAATAAATATTTTGAAGTAAAAAACCAGTTTAAACTTACTTACTTTTATGTAATAATTTTAGTATGAAAATATCATGTGGGTCAGTTGTAAACAAAAATATTGTTACGTTTATTTAAATTATAAACGTTTAATTTAGGAGTTCTTTATTTGCGAAATAAATAAACACACAACTTTTAGAGTTTAAATTAAATTACACTTTATTTAATCAATTATTTGACGATTTAACTATTCGCGATTAATAATACACGCTGGCAACTTTAATTGTTGTACCACAAGATCTTAACTAGATGATGCTCGCAATACGAATGAATTAGCACGTATTGGCGTTGCTTTTATATACCCTATTTTTAGGCGTTCTTGAATGTTCGAGAATTTCTACCGCCATATATTGCGTAGTTGAAATTGCTGCGTTGCCACTTTTATCTCAGACACATTAGTGAGCATTATTATTTACTTCTAGAACCTTCAATCATTATTTAAAAATACATGTTGTGTATTTTTATTTAGTTGTTATACAATGCAGGTGTGTGTATGTTTGTGTATTGCGTTTGTTTAGTCATCGCTTTGTGTTAGTTGTTTTTGTTTTGCAATAAAGATGTTTTATAGAAACTTCTAGCTTTGAAAACAAACACAATAGGTCATTTCGTTTCACTTTCTTGGCGTCCATTATTTTAACATCTTTTTATGATTTTAATAAAGCATCGTTGTAACACTGCCGCCCACTTAAGCCTTTTCGTCCCGAATAGGCTCAACATTACCTCTGCCATATTTAGCCAGCCGCTCCAGGTGAACCACTTTCATTTTAGACTTCGGATTATGATATCTCTGTATCCGGTAAACCACGTCATTCAATTTCTTTATCACCTTGTACGGCCCCTCCCAGTGGGTTCGCAGTTTAGGGGATAATCCTTTCTTGCGTTGCGGGTTAAATAGTAGAACCATTTGTCCTTCAGTAAATCCCTGTGTTTGCTGCTCGATCATATCTGGCTTTCATCTTATCGCTGGTCATTTTAATGCGGTTACGGACAAACTCATGAAGCTCATGAAAGTCTTCTTGTGCCTGAAGAATGTTTCCATTGCCTTCGTGCGCAGGTCCAGGTTTAGCACCAATCTGCTGGCAGTTTTAGTTCTGTCCCAAACAAGATTTTTGCTGGACTACGTGAGGTTGAATCGTGTACAGCTGTCCGATACGCCAGTAAAAATTTGGGTATATGCTCATCCCAGTCCTTTTGGTGTGAACTGACCACTTTTCTGAGATATTCTTCTGGGGTACGATTGAATCTTTCCACCATTCCATCAGACTGTAAATGCAGCAGAGTCGTTCTCGTCTTTTTGATACCATAAACGTCACATCTCTTTAAATATAGCCGATTCAAAATTTCGTCCCTGGTCTGAGTGTAGTTCTAGTGGAACACCGTATCGACACACCCAATTGTTCACAAGGGCGTCTCCCACTGTTTTGGATTCTTGGTTTGGAATGGCATAAACTTCGGGCCATTTGCTAAAATAATCCTTTACCACTAGTACACATCGGTTTCCGGCATCTTTCCCAAGATCGATATAAGCAGCCGTCTTCTACTTTTAGGCTATTCCACTGGGCCCATTTCGCTGACAACTTCTTTTACCTCATTTCGTTTGCTAGGGGAACACTTCTGGGTGCTTGTTTTATAGGCCTCGCTTCGCCAGTATTAATTTCATTTTTAACAACTGCCGTTCTACCTTGGCTTTTATTATTTAGGGCGAAGACGCAGGCATGTTTTCTCAGCAGCTGCTTTGCTTTATTTCTGTCAGGAGGTGTTAGTCCTGCCACCCATTTTTGCACCTGTTCTGCTAATGAATCTCCTTCTTTAGCTGTTATTTTAGGATATTCTATATTCGCCGCACAATTAATTATGGCTTCTGCTGGCGCACATCGACCCATCTCATAATTCCTGTTAATTGTTTTTTCGCTGTTGGACAGATTTAGTACTCTCACAGGAATTCTGTCATCGTCGCAGATTTTCACGAGGGCTTTTGCTGTTATGATATCGTCTTTTAGTTCTTTTGGTTCCACCACCCACAACCGGTTATCCTCACAATCTGTCTCCACACGTGCCCACACTATAGTTTCCGCCTGAGGTGGTAATTTCTGACGCTCAACGGCAAATAGCTTCTTTACTGTGGTCCTGCTGTCATATCCAACATCCAGGGGTATCTCCACATTGCGCCAGATCATTAATTGTTTGCCCATATACAGACTTATAGCGTGGGCTATCATAAAGTCTGCACCAATAATAACTTCATCCACTATATTGGCAACAACAAATACATGGTCAGCGCTTATGTTTGCAATAGTCATTCTTACCCTGACTCTTCCATAGACAGTGGCTAAGTCGCCAGTAGCAGTGCACAGTCGTACATTATTTAACGGTTCCACTGCCCCTTTTACTAAATCGGGCCTTATAATTGACTGAGATGCTACTGTGTCTATGGTGAGGACTGGCTTACTTCCGTTTATAAGACCGCAAACAGTTAAGTTGCTATTTTTCTGTTGTACAATGGAAATGGAGATTGTGGGGCCATCGGTTGTGGGAGCCAGCACTTGCCCCTTAGTGCTAGCTCGGTTTAGTTTAACGGTGACTCATGTGATTTGGTGTTGTTGGCCCGCTTGTTGTCCCTTGCTGGCGAAGCAGATCGTGATCTTCTCTTTGCGGATCCACAGTTGCGTTGAAAATGGCCAGCCTTACCGCATTTAAAGCATTTAGCGCGAGAATTACTTTTTTCCTCCTCCATTATCTGTCTGACTAACTCCTTTATCTCTCTTCTACTGTCTGTGTTATAAGTTTCAGTATCAAGACATCGCAGCTTGTACACCTGTGGCTTCGAGATGACTTTTGCAGTCTCCTGGGCTAGCGCATACGAGATGGTTTCTGCAAAAGATGATTTTTGCATAGCACAAACAGCATATTTAATATCTGGATCCCGTATGCCATTTACAAATGCTTTAATCTTAAACTGATCCAAAAACGGGTGATCTTCGCCTGGATAAGTCAGCTGCACCAAACGTTCAATTTCCATGACGAAGTCTTGCAGCGTCTCATTTGCCTTCTGCACCCTGCCTCGTAACTCCATTCTGTAGAGTTCTCTTTTATGCTTGCCACCGTACTTACGTTGTAAGGCTACCATTATGTCCTCATAATTATTTCTGCTACCGGCTGGTAAGCTTTCGAGTATCTGTGCTGCTGCTCCCTTTAAGGCCAGAATTAGCTCAATACCTTTTTCTTCATTGTTCCATATATTTTTGCTGGCCACTGTTTCGAACTGGAACTTAAAAACATTAAAAGGTGCGCTGCCGTCAGAGCTCGGGGTGTTAATCTTGCTGCCATGCTCAGAGATAACTTTCACCGGTCCCTCTCGAATTTGAAGTTCGCTAATCTGCACTTTTAATTCATGTAATTCTTCATTCACTTCTCTCTTTAGGCCGCACAGTTTTTCATCAAACTCGCTGACCCTCTGTTCTACGATGTTCACTCGTTTATCGAAGACTTTTGATATTTCTTCAAATTTCTCATTTACCTTCACTAGAAGCCTTTCTCCGTTGACGCTAGAAATTTCTTGCATTGCCTTAAAGCTGTCTTGAAATTTGTCTTGAAGCTTCAGGTTGTTTTCTTCTAACTTCTTCATCTGGTTTTCTTCATCTGGTTCTGGTTGGTTTCTTCTAGTTTCTTCATCTGATTCTGGTTGGTTTCTTCCATTTTCTTCATTATAGCGGCAAACATTGAATTTAAGTCTATAATGCTGTTTGTTGCTGGGGTACATACTTCAATCTCTTCCTTTTCGCCTTTTTCTCCAAATTCGTATTCCCGAATATCGATACCACGCTGCTTAAATTCATCTATTAACCGCTTTTGCAATTCCGCTTTATTACCTGCTGTCGGTAGATTTAACTTACTCAGCTCCATTTTTAGCTGCTCAACTTTTAGCTCGTCAAATTTCATTGTAATTATTTATTTATTATTTTGCAATTTCACTTCTGACACCAGTTGTTACGTTTATTTAAATTATAAACGTTTAATTTATAAGTTCTTTATTTGCAAAATAACAACTTTTAGAGTTTTAATTAAATTACACTTTATTTAATCAATATACACGCTGGCAACTTTAATTGTTGTACCACAAGATCTTAACTAGATGACGCTCACAATACGAATGAATCAGCACGTATTGGCGTTGCTTTTATATACCCTATTTTTAGGCGTTCTTGAATGTTCGAGAATTTCTACCGCATTCTATTGCGTAGTTGAAAATGCTGCGTTGCCACTTTTATCTCAGACACATTAGTGAGCATTATTATTTACTTCTAGAACCTTCAATCATTATTTAAAAATACATGTTGTGTATTTTTATTTAGTTGTTATACAATGCAGGAGTGTGTATGTTTGTGTATTGCGTTTGTTTAGTCATCGCTTTGTGTTAGTTGTTTTTGTTTTGCAATAAAGATGTTTTATAGAAACTTCTAGCTTTGAAAACAAACACAATAGGTCATTTCGTTTCACTTTCTTGGCGTCCATTATTTTAACATCTTTTTATGATTTTAATAAAGCATCTTTGTAACAATATTTTAAATTATAACCTAAGTCCAACTGCTCAAGAAAAAACATATCTTAACACTAGAAGCGCCGGAACTTACAACCCACCAAGAACCGCCGCTGTGCCAAAATTGTCCCATTGTGTATATTACAAAGTTATTTGAAATATGATATGAAACTTATGATTAAAAATTTTTATTCATGAAAAACAGAAACACAACAATTTATGAATTCTAGGTCTGATAAAAAAATTAAAAGATTAATTATTGGGCTGATGGCCTTGGCAGCTAATGCCCTAGTCTATAAACCTTTAGTCTAGGAATTTATTTCTTGGATTAAATTAATGAATAATAATAATAATAATAATAATAATAATAATAATAATAATAATAATAATAATAATAATAATAAAAGATTAATTATAAAAGAAGATAATTGAATACTTATTAGAAAAATTTTTTTTGTATTTAAAAAGCAAGTATTGAATAAATAATATGCATGGCTCATACACTTACTGCACTCTGTTTTTTTGCACTGATGGTACTTCACAAATGACTTGCTGTTTAGACAGTTTGATTTGACCAGACATCATGAACGTTTTTCCTGCCATTCTGGTATGTATTCTGGAATATCTGAGGGTATTGATTTTTTCTACTATTCATATTTTTAGATACTAACTCTTCGCCTAGTTGCAAGAGAAAATCTCTCCATTTAATTTTGTTATTGCTGATAAGTTCAAATATTATCCATGAGTTTATGGCTGCTAGATGTAATATATTATTAAAAATGTGTAAATCGGCCAACGTCTAGATGCTGCCTTTATTGTGTACTTAGGGCTCATTGAGTCCACGAGATCTACTCCGTATTTCGTGCTATTGTAGAATAACACTATCTATTTTTTTAACTGCCGTAGAGCTTATTGTTACATCTTTATGCATAGTGCTGAAAATCAGCACATTTTTGTTGGATTTAGCCTGATAAACTGACAAAGAGCAGTCCTGCTGTATAGCCCGGCAACGGGTATTTTTCTTCAGAAACTTCATTATCTCTCGAAATCGATTTCGGGGCATAACTGCCTTTATAATTGGATTATCCCATTTTGTTTACCATAATGAGTCCATATCTAATAAACTTGCACCAATTGCTCCTCGAATGTATAGTATACCAATTAAGTCCTCCAATCCCTTCATTGTATATTCTAATATATGTTGCATCATTCTTCTTGTAACTATTAGTTTCCAAGCACTTTCACAAGTATCATCTATGTTACGCATCGCATACGAGGTTGGTACACTAAAAACGTTTTGGCACCCATGCCTGCCAGCTGTATTCCCTCCTGCAATTATTGTCCAAGCTGTTCCATCGGGCGAAAAAATAGCTTTATTTGAATCTGATATTTCTGTACGGTTATGCGTCCAAGTTGTAGGTAACAGTTGCAGACGAACGCCCGCCGGACGCTCGAAACACCGTTATTTTATTTTTGCATCGATGTATTTCAGTTTGCAGATACAAAAGTTATGTACTTTTTTCTTAACTATAAAAAATACTGAGGGGACAAAAATGACCCATCGGCAGTTCAAGGTAAAACACACTTTTTTTTAAATATTTGCATGTGAAAAAATTTTATACATTTTCAGCTTAATATACACATAAAATTAATAAAAGTCAAAAAGTCTCATAAATCAAAATAAAAAAATAAAGAAGTTAAGGGCCACACAACTCGCATGTGGGACAAAATTGGCACGGTGGCGTTTCTAGTGTTAAGTATAATGATCTACATTTAAAAAAATAGTTGTTTTTGTTTTTTTTTGGTTTAGAAGAACATGTCGTCCAATGCAAGGTTAACTTTTTTCTTTGTGTAAAAATTATTGAAACATGGTACTTTGATAATCATTTCTTTGCATACAGAATACAGAATAGTAATACTGATATGTTTCGCGTTATAAATATAAAACAAATAATTCTGACCTATATTTCTCACATTGCTACATCAGCTAATAGAGAAGAGGAAGGGATTACTAATTTTAGTTATAACCATTTTTATTATTAATTTTTAAGATTTTTCCTTACAAGTGTATTTGAACGCAATAATTTATTATTATAAATGGTCTATTTTATAATACAAATATGAATAAATATATAATATTAAAATATTTCAAAATATATGTACACATTTATAAAAATAAATAAAAAAAATGTATTTTTGAGTTTTTATTATGACCGATATTTAACCCTTAAATGATTTTACTTTAAAAAATATATGGTATGTAAAATTTAGAAAAATAAATAACTGTTTTTTCTGATTTTACAAAACATTGTTTTTAAAAACGTTATTGAGGAAAAGGTCGTTGTATCTTTAAAGATTAGATTTAGAGCAATCCCCGTATTATGCTTCTCCAAAAATTACTATAGAAATAAAGTTTTTGTAAGAATTTCATTCACTATAGTTTTTAAAAAGCAATTAAATTCATGACATTCATAAAAAAAAAAGTTACAAAAATCGTGTGAATAAATAAAAACTTTGTATTTAACAGATGGAAATTATAAACATAAAGTAATTCTTGAATACACATATAAAATAATACAACTTAGGTAATTTGATGGTGACGATACTGATAAAAGCAATTTTTTCTGAAGTTAAGTGAAGTTACATTTTGTACAAAACATCCTTGCTTGTCCAAAACAGTTAGGTAACTGGCATCTTCCTTTTTTATCCATCGTAGTCCAGAGATCTAACATATCTATTCTGGTGTCTTTTGGCGGTGCTGACTGAGCATTTGGCTTACGACGTTTTTCTTCAATTTGTTTTTCCAGAGGTGGGCGGCCACGCTGAGAGGGAGCTATGGTGTGTACGAAAACAAACAATCTGCTATTTCCAACTTAAAATCAACTAATCATTCGTATTGCCTGCACTTGATGATCTTTGTTTATTATCTTATATAGTATCCAGGAATTTACAAATGTTGTATCAAGAAGATGATAAAATACTCGGTTGATCTACTTTCTACTTTTCACGGATATTTTGTGACGACTCATTAAACTGTCCATCAAATCAACTCCGCCCATAGGACGGTTATATTCCTTTATGATTTTTGTAAACGGTACATTTTAAATTGTTTTTTCTTTCTTATCAAATCGCTTTATTGCTTGTGTTTGGTACCGACGTATATCGAAACAAGGTTAACAATTCGATTGTCTTTCCATGACAATCATGTTACTTCGACATAGGGTTGCCAGACGGGCCTGATTTGGCCTGATTGTCAAGTTTTTTAATGCGCGTCAAGTGTCAAGTGAAAAAGTGATTTGTCAATGTTTTTTGTAAGTTAATTTTTTTTTCTCAAATTTATTCTAGCTACATATGTAATAATACTTAAAAAAGTAAGTTTGTATTTCTAAAAAACACATCGAAAGAGCATATTTTTACTATCTATATTTCTTAAGATAGTACCTATATTTTTTTTAAATAACGCCTAAGTTTTCTCTAAAATATATAACGACTGAATTTTTATTCCTATATTGTTTTTTGTTTCTTTCACATTGTTTCTGTTATTTTTACTTTTAACGATATTTTTGTTTTTATTCTAATAATTTTTATGAAAAAAATAATAAAAAAAATTAAATAAAAACCAATAGTATTAGTGTTTTTATTTGTCAAGTTTTTTTTTCAAAATCAAGTTTTTTTTTGGGCAATGTCAAGCTTTTTGGCAAATTGGATCTGGCAAGCCTACTTCGACACCATGATATTACAAATAAAGTCCTGATTCTTTTCACGTTCAAATTTCATAATTACTTTCTCATCAGGGAGTCTACAGGTTTTAATTATATTTCATCGAATAGTTCCTACAGCAAGTATACCTTGTGTGCGTAAATAAACGGTATATTTGTATAGAAATTTTCAAAGTTTTTGAACCGTGATACTTCACGACGCAGGCGGTTCTCCTTCAGCAAAAGGTTCAGCTGATCCACTATATATTTCGAATTTGTATGCATGTCCCATTATATCGCACATTACATAAAGCTTAAAACCCCATTTTTAAGGTTTATTAAAAAAGTATTACTTCATGTAGCTTCCCACTTTAGTAGAGCACATTTGCTCGTCCACACATAACCCTCTTGATTTTGGAACGGACCCAAAAGTTCAATCACTGGCCTGAGCAGGTCTTTAATGTTATCATTAAAATAAATTATTTCACAAATTTTTTCAAAGCGTCTTCTACTCATTTGGCTTTTTATTACATCAACGCAAGGGTGATTTTTCTCAGACCAATAGTCTCGTGATTTTGGTCGTAAAATTAATTTGATCTATTCCAGAATATTTTATGGACTCTTTAAATAAAATAAAAAATATCAAACTTGATAGGAGTCTCTTAACATTTTATATTATCTGGCAGACTACTGTCTCGTCCAAATTGAACTTGATTTTCATTAAATTGGAGATTACGTTTTTTCCACAAAACTGTTTCAAACTCTATGGATTGGAGATTTATAGTTACTCCACTAAACAGTGAAGAAATAGAGCTCCAAATATTCATAGGCCAAGTTTGTGAGTTCAACGTCTCTAAATTAAGTTGATCTAACTGGGCATTATTTATAGTGGCCAATAACTCCTAATCGTCATCGTTTTTCGTTTTAACAAAGGAATCATGTAAGGAGGTATTATCAAGGTCAATTTCTCAGTTTCAAAATCATCTATTAGTTGCATTTTAGTATTTCGATGGTTATAACTTTTTTCTCTTAATTCTGCTTCTAAGGAATTCATTGCGTGCAAAACACCGATATCTGAATCGGCTTCGTTACGCTGTCATAGTGGAAATCTTGTACATATTTCACACACTTCTTCATCCTTCATCTTTACTCTACCAACACTTCTTATACCAGACATATTTATAAACAATTTTTTTGACGAATTCAAAAATAAATAAAGAGGTTGTAAAATGGAGGAACCAACGCACAGTAAATACTTCAAATAATCTGTTACTTCAAACAACAAAATCCGAAGTTAAAAAATAAAGCAATTCAAATCAAACAAAACGAATTTCACATTTGGAGGAGAGTGCTTAGTGTATCTTTTAAGATACAACCAATTAAAGAAGGTTTGCGGTGGGATGCCGAAGGCAATGTTTCTAAATTTACTCCTACTAGGTTCTAGACTTACCTTAATTTATACTCATATTTATTTAATTTACCATTTTTATTCTAATGTATTTTGTTATATTGTTAATAAACCAGTTAATTTATTTTTGCAAAAAATATATTTTTTAAATAAAATAGCCACTAACTCAATAAATCTGACATATATTTTCTAAAACTAAATTGTAAACACTTTACTCTTATTTTCTGCATACAATCATACTTCTTCTGTTTAATATAGTTTTTAAAGAACCTTGCGGGTACAGTTTTTATGGTTGTATCTTTTAATATACTCTGAGCATTAAAGGCTTAAACAGCATAGGTAATGCTAGACAATTTTTCTTTATGAGAACCAAAATATGTATAGAATTCAGTTGTGTAAGTCGTTTATTCGGGAGCAACTGTAATTTTTTGTTTTAATTTCGATACTAATGACTAATTTTTTCGGTCGTTATAATTTATTTATATAACGAATTCAGTGCTGCGGTAATTACAATTGAATTTTGTGTAAGTTTTTGTAACTGACCAAATTCGATTGACAACAAATTTAATTGTCTCTGTAAATTTAAGCGCATTTTTCGATGTCTTGTTTGTAATTTAATCTCTTATTTGATAGAACGTCAATTTTATGTAACATTTCTAAAGTAAATCTTCTACAATAGTTTTTCTCTTCTTTTAATACTCTAACATTGTCAAAGTTTGGTATACGATTTTTCATTGCACAGTGGGCAGCAAGTGCCGTTTTTTGCTCCACCGGTTTGTGCATACCTTTTAAGTCAGATTTATGTGATGCGAGTCGTTTTTAGTTTTGTTTTAGTTGTCCCAACATAAATCATATCACACTTACTGGATTCGTTTCCGTTACAATGCGCTCAAATTTACAGAAATATTGTTAGTAAACAAAAAATATCAACTTAGCGGTTAGTAGATAAGTGTTTACTGCACAAAATATACGCGCCCTTCTGAACATCAGTAGTGTTAATTTAATTTTGTTTAATTTAAAAATATGAATATTTTTTCCTTAACTTTATTTGTTTAAATGTAGCAATGTTTTTTGTATTGTTCTGTATTTTTGACAGTTTCCCCTGAAGATGAATAGCGATAAGCCAAACAAAGGATTTAAATCATTTATCAAAAATTAGAGTGTCAACAATACACCACATTTTCACCAAAATTGAATATTATCATAACAATAATGAAAGTCCAAAGGAAGCAATAGTTTAAGCTCCTGTAAATGCCGCCATTTCTATAAAAAAATTTTTATTCTTTCAGGATGCAAGAGGTTATGATAGGTGCATTCAGATTTTTTGTTTGCTCGTTGTGGTCAACAAGTTGTGATGGTTAAACTATTTTCCTGTTATTTATTTTTCATTAAATAAAAGAGTAAATCGAATTGCACTCCATTTGCGTGTACCCTAGAATTGAATATTTATGTTCAATTACACATAAGAAAATCAAAGCATTGAATAATAATACATTGCGATTTTATATGATTAAAATTTAGTGTACGGAGGATTTCATTTATTAACTACACTGTCTAGCAGCATTTTTGGAACAGAATAGCGACCCTATTTTTCTGAAAGGGTTTGTTGAGTAGAACAAACTTATGGTCCAGCGCGTCTGAGTTTTTTTTTAAAAGTGGGTCAAAGTTTTAATTTTTTGGTCGAAGCGAGCATTATACTGTATGAAAAAAATGCTGTAAGTTAATGTCTGAGAGAATTCTTATGGTCTGAGTTATATTGTGTATGAGGATTATTTTTGTGGAAGATCTTAACCCTCTTATTGGTCCTTTATGGGTCAATTTGACCCTTTTTTCGAGAAAATCAAAAAATATCCTTTAAAAAAGGACATTTAAGGATTAAAATATTGTATGAAAATGTTTGCCGGAAAATTTCAGTGGGGGTCACCAAAGACACCATTGTTGTAAAAAAAGCTTTTTACGATTAATTGGCAAAATTACAATTCTATAAAAAAATTATAATTTTGTTTTAATAGTGGTTTATTTAGTATGTAAATATTTATTTTTTTCCTTCAAATTTTCGAGTAAAAGGGAATTAGGAAATAGCAGTAGTGTGACAATAGATTAAAGATTAAACTTAATATGTTTTCCTGTATTTAGCTTGACGTGAATGTTCCGATGGGTCAAGGTTTCTGTGCAAGCCCCATACGTATTCAGCAAGCATTACACTTTGGGATTTCCCTTTGAATCTTTCTTCCAATACCTTTATATCCTGATGAAACCTTTCACCGTGTTCATCTGAAACCGCTCCAAGGTTTTCTTTAAAAAAATTGAGATGAGAGTGCAGGAAATGCAGCTTTAGTGACATCTTAACGCCAATATTGTTAAAACCGATTAGCATGCATTCAATATTTTCTGCATAGTTTTGTGCTTTTGAGTTTCCAAGGAATTCTGATATAACCAACTGCATGGTTATCTGACAGATAACCATAAAATTTTTAATCTTGTAATAATTTTCTTATATCGGGTCCAACGAGCATTCCTAGAAAAGGTAATTTACATGAAATGAAATAAATTATTTCTTAAAACCGTATTTTACCTTCTTTTAATTTTGCTGCAGTTAATCTTATTATTAATTTTAATTAATATCACACCCGATTTGTAAGTCACAGCTGACTAGACGCGAGAACTCAGTGTTTGGCTCGGTCGAACTTGACGCTGTTTTTACCTATTTTGTATATGTTGGTGTATAATTTTACTAATTAAGCGTCAAGAGCTTTTTTTACAACAATGGTGTCTTTGATGACCCCCACTGAAATTTTCCGGCAAACATTTTCGTACAATATTTTAATCCTTAAATGTCCTTTTTTAAAGGATATTTTTTGATTTTCTCGAAAAAGGGTCAAATTGACCCATAAAGGGACCAGTTAAAGGGTTAAGATCTTCCACAAAAATAATCCTCATACAATTCCACAATATAACTCAGACCGTAAGAATTCTCTCAGACATTAACTAACAGCATTTTTTTCATACAGTATAATGCTCCCTTCGACCAAAAAATGAAAACTTTAACTCACTGTAAAAAAAAACTCAGACGTGCTGTTTGTTCTACAAAAATGATCTACTCAACATACCCTTTCAGAATTATGGGGTTGCTATTGTGTTCCATTCAAAAAGTCTTAATTTGTTGGACAGTGCTATTTGCTGAGAATAGAAGCTTTCTGTTTTATTTTAAATTTAAGTATTTTATTTTCGTTTCTACTTTTATGAAACGCCTATTTGGCTTGTAAAAATAATGCACGTTTATACGTTATTTTGAATTATGGATATTAAAGCGTGATTTTTGGTCATAAAATCCAAAATGAACGATAACGACGACGATATATTTTGTTTTATTTTTTCATATCATGTAATTTTTATTTCTTGTCTTGATTTTTAATCGTTTTTGTAAAATTTTATGAATGATTACTATTCGAGGATCTAGAAAAAAAAAAACAGTAAGAAATGCAGCTCTGCAAGAAACGTTAGTTTCACTATTCGTAACTATTGAAATATAATTTACTACAAATTTTTGAATGATCATTTAACTATCAATGCAAATAAGCTGTTCTTTATATTACTAAACTATGTTTTTTTATTTTCTTTTTAAATGTTTTTATAAATTGTAATACATATGCTTTTTGCAGCATTATGTAGGGCTTCTTATTTCTGAGTATCTTCTCAAATATGTCTTGTATAAAATCATTTTAAACGTGATTAAAATAAGAAAAAATTATTAAACCTGAAGCAATCAAAGGTAAATATATTATTTTATAACAGCAATTATTACTATCTATTATTATATATTTCTTTTTTTTTGAGTTAATACTTTTGTGAGGCGAAAATGAAACCATTTCTCCATTTTTGAATACACCCTAAATGGATAACTTTCCTTTTATACCTTACATACAGCTAAATACCACTAGATAACATATACTATTGTTGTTTTTGTTTTGTTCCTTTTTTATTTTTATAATTTTGAGTGTTAGTTTTTTGTTCGTTGACATTTGGTATAATAACAAAAAGTTTAAGTAATCATTTCATAAAAAATAATTTAAGATTACTTTACTTTTATTTGGCAAAATTACAAATCATGAAGAATTACAATTTTGGAATATTTAAAAAGAAAGAAAAGTTTAAAAAAACTTTATAATCTAGAGATACCCTTGTTGAATGTTATCTAATTTGAATCTAAAAACACATGCAAGTGTTCTATTTGCACAGATGTTTATAGATTCATACGACTTTACCTGTAAAAACATATTTCAGCTTTATATAAACTAAATACAAAAATTTAAAAATTGTTGCTTTTAGACTTTTGGGAAAAATTCATATTTGCCGATAGTGTCATGAATTTCTTTTGGGAATAACTAAATACATATAGATAGGTATTAAATTAATTGGGTTGATTCCGCCAGTATATAATAAACTGTTGTTATAATTTTCGGTAATAACCGTCGTCACTGGCTGTGTACCACAATAAAAAGTTGCGGTGTTTATTATACCCATCCTTGTAAGTGGTTTTTATTGTGGGTATATTTAAAACAAATAGTGTAAAAACGAATCTCAGAAATATTGCAATTTTCTATACTCGAACGCGAGAATTTTGTAATTCTCTTTATATGTAAGCAGCGTTGCCACATTTTGACCCTAATAACATTTTTTACTGCCGTTTTATGAAATTCTGCAGTGTATGCAGATCTACTTATAAAAAAAAAACAAAATTTTATTAAATCTATTGCCTAAGCATTATAAGCAAAAAAACAGGCAACAAAAGTTTTCATAGGTGTGAAATACAACACATATTTAACGAATAAATTGCAATAAAAACCGCTTAAAGGCAATAACATTTAAAAAACCCACATGCACCACATACACAAAAAAGTAGATGTTCATTCCATTGTTTTGAGCAGCTTTTGTACACTATTTAAAGTAGGTATACTTATTTTGTTTCTGTTTTTTATGTTAAAATATTTTTAGTTTATGCGCCTTGTCGTCATGGACGTGCTACTAGCGGTATTTAGAAAAACAAAATGATAAAAAATATAATAAATTTATTTTTCGAATTCGTGAATAAATGGAAAACTACTCGATTTGGTATATACGCAGATGCAATAATACATTGACTGAATCTCATTAGACCCCATAAATAATAATTTGCAATACAGTTTTTAGTTTACATATTTTATTTTATTTTATTAAATATAATTATTGCTTTTATACCTAAGTATTTATGTTAGCTAATTTAGACATTGGCGACTTTTGATATTGTGTTTGATTTAATAATTCTGATCTGATAACTCTGTTTTCTTCACACTAAACACGTTAAAATCACTCTCTTGATGTTTGCTGTGAGTATGAGGAGTCCGAATAAAGTAAACCCAGCATCGCAAACATCTTACTTGAATATGCTAGAGGCTCAAACTCATCAATACTCAAATGGAATGGCTCGCTCAAGAGAAATGCGGTGGCGATCCACCGCAACTTAGAGTATTAAAAATAGACACTCTTGCAGTTCTCTGATAAGGTGGTTGATAACTGTGCCTGGGAACGATGCCGATATCAAATTGCCATCGCCAGCGGCCAAGCAAAAGGTTTGCGTCGGCGGCTGAAGTCGACAAATTTTTATCTTCCGCGGCTAATTAATCACCCCTGCCGGGAATAAGAAGTGAAATTTTTGTTCACGTGAAAATTTTTTTCCACCCGAACAGAAAATTGGTATTGAAAATTGTACCGGAATTGAACAGTGTTATCATTGCATTTACAAAAAAGCTGTTTACTGGCTATAAAATGCAAATTTAAGAAAAAAATTTGGGCCTGACCCTCAGGTTCAGAGTTGTGGAACTCCATGGCTTGTATGTAAATAAAGTAAGACAATATGGGTATCATTCAAAAGGAAATTTCAATACGTACAGTACTGTTCGAAACCTAAGCAACTTTTCCCCAGTAAATACTCATGGTCGTATATGTTCTCTTTAAATACATACTAACAATAACAACAAAAAATACATTTTATGTCTTTGGAAGAAAATATAAAACAAAAACAAAATTAACTTAAAAATTCGCTGTTCGAAACCTAAGCAACTTTTACATTGTTACATTTGTTGCGAAATATTAACTAAAACAACAACAAAAATTTAAAAAAAAATTTTAGTCCCGTTATGATTGCTATTGAAAAAAAGTAATTTTGGTTGATTTTATGCATTTAAGAAGTACCAATTCTTTATAAGTGCAACCATGACGCGAACACGTTATGGATCAGTTTTAAAGATTATTGAACTTTTAATAACGGTAAACCCCACATTGCTATAGCAAACCAATTAAATATTAATAAATCAATAGTTTCCCGACTTATAAAAAAGTATAAAGCTACTGGGAAAGTAGAAAAGGCCAATAGCGGTGGGCGACCTCGAAAAACTTCTGAGCGAACAGACCAACAAAATTTTCCGTTTAGTTAAAAAAAATCCATTTATTTCGTCGAAAGACATAGTGAATGAGATTAAACTTCAGATTAGTTTTTCCACAGTAAGAAAACGTTTATTGGAACAAAACTTAAGGAGCATGCCATCTAAAAAGCTTTTGCTGACTAAGAAGCATCTAAAAAAGAGGTTTGTTTGTTTGATTGCAAGGTAGTCTCTGATTTTCAAAGCTTTTCGGTAGTTTTAGGTTGGATTTTGCTAGAGCACATATGGATTGGACTATATCCAAAAGGAGAACTGTTTTGTTAAGTGA
This sequence comes from Gymnosoma rotundatum, assembly GCA_916610165.2. NCBI lineage: Eukaryota > Metazoa > Arthropoda > Insecta > Diptera > Tachinidae > Gymnosoma > Gymnosoma rotundatum. The sequence goes on from OU744339.1 coordinate 59,169,653, forward strand.
TGAATCTAAATTTAACTTACTAAATTCAGATGGAGTTTGCCACGTGAGAAAACCAAAAGGAAAGCGGCTACATCCTCGGTACTCAAAAGCCACAATAAAGCATGGGAGGCTGAAATGCGATGGCTTGGACTTGTTTTTCGGCAAGTGGTGTTGGTCCTTTTGTAGAAATGCAAACAAAAATGCACCGTTTTGTTTACAGAGACATTTTAGCAACTCACATGCTTAACTATGCTGAGTGGGAAATGCCACTTCGATGGGTGTTTTAACATGACAATGACCAAAAACACTCATCGAAGTTAGTCAAGGATTGGTTATAAGCTAATGGGGTTCAAGTTTTGGATTGGTCACTTCAATCGCCAGACTTGAATCCCATAGAGAACCCCTTTGAAATTTTAAAACGGAGAGTTGGAACTCGACGTTTTAGAAATAAACAGGAGTTGACGAACTGTCTAAAATCAGAGTGGGAAGCTATAACAACATCTATTCTATCGAATCTTATTGAATCTATGCCCAACAGATGCGCTGAGATCGTAAGAAATAAAGGATATCATAGCAAATATTAAAAGTTGCTTAGGTTTTGAACAGCAAATTTTTAAGTTAATTTTGTTTTTATTTTATCATAACTTCCAAAGAAATGGATTTTAATTTTTGTTGTTATTTTTAGGTTATAGACACATTGTGTAGTAGTAAATAAAAAAAAATATTTTCTATAAATTTATTTAAAGAAAAGAAATTAGTCTATTATTGCTTAGTGGGAAAAAGTTGCTTAGTTTTGTGTACTTATAAAGCCCGTTTCACACCATAATACTAAGTATAAAGATTTGTCAAATACCTAAGTATTATGAAACTGTAATAGTGTGAAAGCAAATATAACGTAAATGTCAAGTAACACGGAAAGGAATTTGACATACAATAATACAAATTCATTTTTAGCGCTATAAATTTAAGTGCATCTTCAATATTCTTGGCTACTGATGTTTTGAAAGTACGTACAAAACGTTCAGCTTAGCCATTAGAGGCGGGGTGAAAAGGAGCTATTGTTAAATGTTGTATACCGTTAGTTAAGCAAAATTGTTTAAGATCTTCAGATGTAAGTTGCGGACCGTTATCACTTACTTAGGTTTCTGGCAACCCTTCAATAGAAAAAATCGTTGATAACAACGATATAGTAGCTGAAGACGTTGTTGACGTCATCTGACAAATAAATGGAAACTGCGAAAATGCATCAACACAAATTAGCCATATACTACCAAAAATTGGACCAGCAAAATCAATATGAACTCTCTGCCATGGACGTATAGCGGAGGACCAATTGCAGTACTCTTGCGTTGGACTCGCATTATATAAACTGCAAATTTCACATGCTGATGCGATTCCTTCAATTTCTTTATCCATGCCTACCCACCAACAATGTTGTCTAGCCAATCTTTTCATTATTATGATTCCCCAATGACCTTCATGCAACAATTTCAATACTTCTTTTTGGAGTGTTGTTGGCACTAAAACGCGAGAACAATTTGATGACTCCCAAAATATGACGTAACTTTTGACGATAAGACTGAATTTTTTGTAAAAATAGGGAATTAAAATTTTTTCTTCGGTCCCGATGAACGTAGGCCATCCCTCTTCCACGTATAGTTTTACTCTGCTTAGAATGGGATCTTTAACAGTATGTTATTTGACAATATCAATATTTATTGGCATCTTGACTTCTATTATCGAATTGCAATACTCGTTATTATCAAATTCAAGATCAGGCCCAATCGGTAGACGCGACAACGCATCCGCATTAGCATTTTCTGAGCTGCTTTTGTAGCTAATTTCGAAATAATGGCCCAACGTTGAATTCTATGAGCTGTCATTGTAGGTAATTGCGTATTATGACCAAAAATCGTTACTAAAGGGTTATGATCCGTTAGAAGTATAAATTTTCGTCCATACAAATAAATATGAAAACGTTGCACCCCAAAAATAATGGCTAAAGCCTCTTTTTCAATTTGACTATATTTCTGCTGGTGTATGTCAAAAGTTTTCGAGGCAAAAGCTATGGGCTGCTCTGTTCCATCGGGAAGCAAATGAGAAATAACGGCACCTATTCCATGGGAAGAGGCATCAGTTCTTGGAAATGGGCCAACTCTGCAGCATGTACGATATGGTTCTTTAGAGTCTGAAAAGCTGCCTGTTGTTCTTTTCCCCAAATAAATTTGGCATTGTTTTTACGAAGTTGATTTATGGGTGCTGAAATTTGCGAGAAATTTGGTATAAAGTTATTGTAGTAATTAACCTTACCAATAAAAGCTTCCACTTCTTTGATATTACGAGGAGATCGAAGCTCCTTTACCGCACGAACCCCTGCTTCATCTGGCAGGATCCCTTTTGCGCTAACCCGTCTTCGCAGATATTCTATCTTTGTTTTTAAAAACTCGCATTTGGACATTTTACATTTAATACCATGTTCGGATAAAATGACCAACAATTTTTCTAACCGCCTCATATGTTCTTCTATGTTTGTAGCAGATATGATTATGTCATCCAAGTAATTGCCGCATCCTTCAATTCCCTGTAACAATTGCTCTAAGTATTTTTGAAATATAGCGGGTGCACTTGCTATACCATAAGGCATGCGCTGATACTGGAATAACCCAGCTGGTGTATTCACCACTAGAATACGTTTGGATGACTCGTCAATCTCCATTTGAAGATATGCTTCTCTTAAATCGATTTTAGAAAATATTTTGCCATAACGAATTTTGTGAAACAAAGATTCACGAGTTGGCAATGGATACTGTTCTATATCAATTTGATTATTTACCGCTACTTTAAAATTACCACAGACTCGCAGGGAACCTTCTGGTTTTGTAATAAGCACTATTGGTGAAGCCCAATCGCTAAACGGGATTGGTTTCCAAATACCAGCTGTAACCATTCGTTCAGCTTCCTTTCGAAATGTTTGCAGTTGAGCAAAAGGAACGGACCTACTTGTGTAAAATTTTGGTACCGCGTTCTCTTTTAAAACTATACGTGCCTTAAACGATTTTATAGTGCCAATGCCCTCTTCAAACACATGTTCATATTTCTTACAAAGCTGATTACATTTTTCATCGGCATAATCCATCTGTAAGTTTGCGATTTGCACAACTGTGAAATCAAATTTTTCAAAAAGATCTGCTCCAAACAAATTGTCACCAATTTCGACATCAGTAACAACTAGTGGTACTAGTTTCTCCTTTTTACCACATTTAATTTTTATTATTATTTGCCCAAGAATGTTTAAACGATTATGACCGTAAGCAAAGAGCGATTTTTTGTAGTTTTCTAATTTAGGCTCTTTCAACATTTCATATGTTTTCTTAGTGATTACTGACGTTGACGCACCAGAATCTAATTGAAATTTAATAATTTTGTTGGATATTTGAACATCAATAAACATTTTATTATTTTCATTTTTTATTAAATCCGTTATACTTAAGATTTGATCGGTTTCTTCTTCAGTTTCAACGTTATTGTTTGCATTGCTTTTGATTTTCTTTTTATTCGAAATTGACAAACAGACAGCGGCTATGTGGCCTTTTCTTTTACACTGATGACAAACAACAAAACGAAATCGGTAGTTCTCCCTTTCACGAGATACCCTGCAACCAGCACATGACTTATACTCTTTTCTTTTGCTATTCTTTAGAACTTCTTGTTTATTTACAACATTTAAATCCGAAAACCCCTCTGCACTCTCTTCCTTATTTTCTTTGATCATTTGTACGCTTTTCGTTGTCGCTTCGTACGTCTCTGCAATTAGTAGAACTTCTGCTAGCGTTGGCTGCAGCTTTTGCATAGCAGAGATGCGTACGGCATCGTGTGGAGTATGTAGAATTATCATGTCATGTATCATCTCGTCGGTATACTCTTTAGCGCAGCTGCTCAAACTGCAAGTAAAATTGCTGTTTCGCGCAATTCCACGCAGCGCAGCTACCCACTCTCGATATGTTTCATTTGGTTTCATCCCCAACTTATGGAATTCGTATCGTGCAGCCACAGTATGTACTTTTAACAAAAAATGTTCCGTTAACTTTTCTTTTAAAACATCATAAGTTTTGTTTTGCAAATTTTGCCCACCAAATAAATTTTTTAACAGCTCAAATATTGTTTCACCACTCCAAGCTAAAAAAAATGATTTCTTCTTTTCTGCACTTTGTACAGAATACGCTGCAAAATGTTGTTACAGTTGTTCTACATATAAATCCCATGGTTGAGATTCTTAATTAAAAGAATGAAAAGTTGGCACACTAGCACTTTGTACATTTGAAGGTCCAGCTTGCGAAGCCCCTAAAACAGCCTGCATCCACTGCTTCTGTTCCGTAAGCATACTAGTCGCCCAAGCTTGTTGTTGGATCAACATCTCCTCTAATACATCATTTTCATTGCCCATGTCTTACACACACGTTTGTTAATCCTCGTCGCCAATCTGCTATGTTTCATGTATTTGAAGAGACTGTTTATTTCAGAGTGCAAAAGAGATAATTGCAATTCAAATGTAAATATAATAATGACAATTCAAGTATTAATTTCACGAATGCTAATCTTATATACATATATATTAAAGATACAGTGAAGTCTAATTTATAGCATAAGCCTGTTCTAGTTACAGACTTATATAATTAATGTATTAAAAAAACGAATTATAAATGAATAGAAATTATTTTGGATTAAGTTCATTTATTTTTTAATTTCTAAAAATCTTTTCTTTTTTTTTAGAAAGAAAATTTATTTTACAAATGTATGCGGACGTTTTCCAAAGAAAACAAGAAAAATTAGACGCTAGCAGAATGAAATGCTGCACTTTCTGGACCGCTACGACCTTCGTCAGCATTCTTTGCATCTATCTACCTTAGTTGTGTATTTTAGAAACATCATCTATTTAACCAACTAACTTTGTAAATAAGAATACGAGAATACTCATATACTCATATCAACATTAATTTGGTTAGACGAAATTTACACACAAACCAACGTATTTATTTACTGTTCTCTCTGTATTTCGTCTTGTACATTTGTTTTTGCTTTGTTTCAATCATCGATTGAACACGAATGCAAATTTGTTTTTTTAATCATTCTTACTTGTTTACTCATAACATTATAGATGCTGTTCCAGTTTCATTTTGATTGTTATGATGTAAGCATGGATGCTCGCTGTGCCTTGCGTGCTTATAATTTAACTTTTTATTTATTTATTATTTGAACTGTAAATATTATAAATGAATAGAAATTATTTTGGCTTAAGTTCATTTATTTTTTAATTTCTAAAAATCTTTTTTTTTTTAGAAAGAAAATTTATTTTACAAATGTATGCGGACGTTTTTCAAAGAAAACAAGAAAAATTAGACGCTAGCAGAATGAAATGCTGCACTTTCTGGACCGCTACGACCTTCATCAGCATTCTTCGCATCTATCTACCTTAGTTGTGTATTTTATAAACATCATCTATTTAACCAACTAACTTTGTAAATAAGAATACGAGAATACTCATATCAACATTAATTTGGTTAGACGAAATTTATACACAAACCAACGTATTTCCTTACTGTTCTCTCTGTATTTCGTCTTGTACATTTGTTTTTGCTTTGTTTCAATCATCGATTGAACACGAATGCAAATTTGTTTTTTTAATCATTCTTACTTGTTTACTCATAACATTATAGATGCTGTTCCAGTTTCATTTTGATTGTTATAATGTAAGCATGAATGCTCGCTGTGCCTTGCGTGCTTATAATTTAATTTTTATTTAATTATTATGCTGTTCCAGTATCATTTTGATTGTTATAATGTAAGCATGAATGATCGCTGTGCCTTGCGTGCTTATAATTTAATTTTTCTTTAATTATTATTTGAACTGTGAATATTATAAGTGAATAGAAATTATTTTGGCTTAAGTTCATTTATTTTTTAATTTCTAAAAATCTTTTTTTAGAAAGAAATTTATTTTACAAATGTATGCGGACGTTTTCCAAAGAAAACAAGAAAAATTAGACGCTAGCAGAATGAAATGCTGCACTTTCTGGACCGCTACGACCTTCATCAGCATTCTTTGCATCTATCTACCTTAGTTGTGTATTTTATAAACATCATCTATTTAACCAACTAACTTTGTAAATAAGAATACGAGAATACTCATATCAACATTAATTTGGTTAGACGAAATTTATACACAAACCAACGTATTTCTTTACTGTTCTCTCTGTATTTCGTCTTGTATATTTGTTTTTGCTTTGTTTCAATCATCGATTGAACACGAATGCAAATTTGTTTTTTTAAATTCTTACTTGTTTACTCATAACATTATAGATGCTGTTCCAGTTTCATTTTGATTGTTATGATGTAAGCATGAATGCTCGCTGTGCCTTGCGTGCTTATAATTTAATTTTTATTTAATTATTATGCTGTTCCAGTATCATTTTGATTGTTATGATGTAAGCATGAATGATCGCTGTGCCTTGCGTGCTTATAATTTAATTTTTCTTTAATTATTATTTGAACTGTGAATATTATAAGTGAATAGAAATTATTTTGGCTTAAGTTTATTTATTTTTTAATTTCTAAAAATCTTTTTTTTTAGAAAGAAAATTTATTTTACAAAAGAAAACAAGAAAAATAAGACGCTAGCATAATGAAATGCTGCACTTTCTGGACCGCTGCGACCATCATCAGCATTTTTCGCATCTATCTACCTTAGTTGTGTATTTTATAAAACTCATCTATTTAACCAACTAACTTTGTAAATAAGAATACGAGAATACTCATATACACATATCAACATTAATTTGGTTAGACGAAGTTCACACACAAACTAACATATTTCTTTGCTGTTCTCTCTGTATTTCGTCTTGTACATTTGTTTTTGCTTTGTTTCAATCATCGATTGAACACGAATGCAAATTTGTTTTTTTAATCATTCTTACTTGTTTACTCATAACATTATAGATGCTGTTCCAGTATCATTTTGATTGTTATGATGTAAGCATGAATGCTCGCTGTGCGTTGCGTGCTTATAATTTAATTTTTATTTAATTATTATTTGAACTGCGAATATTATAAATGAATAGAAATTATTTTGGCTTAAGTTCATTTATTTTTTAGTTTCTAAAAAACTTTTTTTAGAAAGAAAATTTATTTTACAAATGTATGCGGACGTTTTCCAAAGAAAACAAGAAAAATTAGACGCTAGCAGAATGAAATGCTGCACTTTCTGGACTGCTACAACCTTCATCAGCATTCTTCGCATCTATCTACCTTAGTTGTGTATTTTATAAACATCATCTATTTAACCAACTAACTTTGTAAATAAGAATACGAGAAAACTCATATCAACATTAATTTGGTTAGACGAAATTTAATTTGGAAAACGTCCGCATACACAGCTAAGGTAGATAGATGCGAAGAATGCCGATGAAGGACGTAGCGGTCCAGAAAGTGCAGCATTTCATTCTGCTAGCGTCTAATTTTTCTTGTTTTCTTTGGAAAACGTCCGCATACATTTGTAAAATAAATTTTCTTTCTAAAAAAAAATTTATAAATTAAAAAATAAATGAACTTAAGCCAAAATAATTTCTATTCATTTATAATATTCACAGCTCAAATAATAATTAAATAAAAATTAAATTATAAGCACGCAAGGCACAGCGAGCATTCATGCTTACATCATAACAATCAAAATGATACTGGAACAGCATCTATAATGTTATGAGTAAACAAGTAAGAATGATTAAAAAAAACAAATTTGCATTCGTGTTCAATCGATGATTGAAACAAAGCAAAAACAAATGTACAAGACGAAATACAGAGAGAACAGTACAGAAATACGTGGGTTTGTGTGTAAATTTCGTCTAACCAAATTAATGTTGATATGAGTATATGAGTATTCTCGTATTCTTATTTACAAAGTTAGTTGGTTAAATAGATGATGTTTATAAAACACACAACTAAGGTAGATAAATGCGAAGAATGCTGATGAAGGTCGTAGCGGTCCAGAAAGTGCAGCATTTCATTCTGCTAGCGTGTAATTTTTCTTGTTTTCTTTGGAAAACGTCCGCATACATTTGAAAATAAATTTTCTTTCTTAAAAAAAGATTTTTAGAAACTAAAAAATAAATGAACTTGAGCCAAAATAATTTCTATTCATTTATAATATTCACAGTTCAAATAATAATTAAATAAAAATTGAATTAAAAACGAATTATGAAATTTAAATACATACTTAGTGTTCAAAAAGTTAAATTAAATTATATAAGTTTATTGATTTTAAATAACTAATTAATAAAGAGATGTTGTCTTCTCCTGGATCAGCAAGTAATTTGATTAATTCCTTGTTATTTAAAATTTTCGTTCGCTGTCTGTTATAAAACGGACAATTATCTTTTGTGTGACCAAGTCTAAGTCTTATAATTTTTACCTGGTCTTCTCTATTATAATTTAAGTTTTTCGAAATGCTCAATGTTATTCCTAAATTATTGAGGCTCAGTGCTTTACACCAATGGGTTTTGTTTGAAGATATGTCGTTCTTTTAATTTTATATTGCTCTGTTATAAATTTGATAAGTCTTATATGTTAGAGTTTTCTACCGTAATAAGAGGGGAATTTAACGCCTACTTAGCTACTGAATCAGCATACTCATATCCGTCTATACAGCAATGACCGGGAATCCATAATATTTATGTTCGAAATACCCTTTTTTTCATCTTCCACTTTCTCTGACATTTCTTTTTTTAATCCTCCCTCTCTTCTTTTTTTCTTTGGCGCCTATGCTTTAAATTTGTATAAAATCTCTTTTTACCTTTTTTCTTTCACTTCTGTTCTAACCACCAACCCGAACGTAAGGTTAACAAAAATAATAAATCGAAAATACCCCTAACTAAAACGCATTTGTTTTTTATTATATATTTTTGGAGAAAATATTTCACACAAACATTTTTGGTCCAATCGACCCGGATTTACCAAACCCCGGTGAAATATTTTTCTTTAAACATATTTTTTTATTTCCAGAGCAACAAACCCGAAGGAAGATAACAACTCTTGTGCACAAAGTGTTTGAACATTTAAAACCAACCCCTATTTTGTACGGAAGAAAGGCAAGTCATTTGTTTTAAATTAAGAAGTGATTTGTTTACAAAAAACAAGTGCTACATTATAAGGCAAAAGAAGTGGAAAAAATAAATAAATTATGCATTTAAGAAAAAAACAAACCATATTGAGGAACCGAAGTGCATTTTTACAAAAAAACAATAGTCGGCTATCCGTGTAAATTTAATTATTTTTAACATTATTTGTGCTGTATGTTAACTAAAGTCTGTTTTGTTTGTTTACTCGGTTTTAATAAAAGCTTTAGTAAAGCATTAACCCAGTGCTTCTTAAGCTGTATGTAATAAATACGAACATCGCGCAAAAGAAAATAGTTTTACTTGTTGTTTTTTAGTAAACAAAACACACGGACGGCCGTGTTGTGATTTTTAATTTAATTTCATATTAAATAAAAATTGTTAAGTGTGGTTTAAAAACAAACAAATAAAAATTTTCTGAACGTTTGTTTGTATGTTAATGCATGCATAATTCTTTCTCTCTCTCGGTTGTTTTTGTTTGTTATTTATTTTTTTTGCTTGCTTTTATATTGCAACACACATTAACGAATAATACGAGTACTCGGTTGTTTTGTAATATTTATATTCATTTTTACCCGATAAAACTTGAAATTCGTTTTTGGTAAATAAATATATTTTTTGTACCCGAAACAAGTACTCATCGCTTATTTGTGCAACACTTTTGTTGTTTTAAATTTTATACCTTTTTATTTTAAAATTGCTTTTGCACTGTGAGAAAAGTGTATTCATTATTGAATATATTTTTTAGTACTGTCTTTTTTACTCGGTTTTTAAGCTGATTCAGAAAATTGAACTGGCAGTGTAAATTTACTTTAATTATTTTTTATTTAACTATAAAAAGGGTTTCAGGAAGAAAAATATAATACATTTTATAAAATTCAGTTTGATTTTTTTTTACTCAATTATTGGTCGCTTTTACCCCAAAGTTTTATTTTTTACTCGTTTTTAGTTATTGCTTAATTTACTCGTATTAGCTTTTTTTGTTTTTTTTTTTCTCAAAATTATTACTTCACCCATATTTCGTTAATTAGCTGATAATATTTGCAATTTTTTTATGCACAAATCAATTTTTAAGATGGCGACAGTAAATGATTTGATTAGGAATTGTGATCGTTTAGCTGATTTTGAGGCCTACGTCAGTATTGTTCTATCCGAGGAACATAGCATTGGTTCTTTAAGTATCCATGAGAAAGAATTGCATCGTTTTTGGGAAGAAGTAGAAAGTTTTATGATGCTTTATTGATTTTAGCCGAAAGTGATCCGAAGATTCAGATTATTGAGGTGAAGCAAAAGTATATGAGTTCGTACGGCACGTATGTACGTGGCGCCTCCCTCATAACGGATCACTTAGAGCGTTTAAAGGAATCCTAAAAAAACGAGAAGGCTCAGGAGCCTAATTTTATTCCATCTGCTCATTAACCCCCTTGCGAAATAGATCCCTTTTACGGAGATTATTTGAAGTGGCCTTCCTTCCGCGAATCATTTAAATGTATGGTAGCGGATAACCCCAGAATTGACCCTGCTTCGAAAATGTATTACCTTTTGCAATGCACTAAAGGGGAGCCACATAAAATGATCCGTACCTGCCCATTGATTAAAGATGGTTTGTCCATTGCATGTAAAAATCTCATGGACAGATATGAGAACAAACGCGTTCTCATTAACGCCCAGTTGAAAATTCTTTTTAATATCAACCCCATTACAAGCGAAACTGGCTCAAATATAAAAGAACTGCAGAGAACCACTAATGATTGCATTACCTGTTGCTGCTCAATGTAAATACATGCCATTATGGGATGAAATGGATAAGTTTCTAATATTGCGTTACAAGACCCTGGAGTCCGTTTATGATATTAGAAGATCCCATCCAAACCCCCCTCAAAATCCCGTAGGCAGAAACATCACTCTCTTCTGCATAAAAATTCTACTCGAAATCCTGATCGCCCAAGTAACTTTACGCATCCTAATCCGTCACGCTCGAACCCTCCTAATCTTTCCAGTAATGAAAATACTTTCAGAAGTTCAGGCACTCATGGTTCAAATTACAGTCCACCCCAAATTAACTCTGATGAGAGACCCTCGACTTCAAGCGCAGCTCGATCGTTTCAGTCTTATGCCTTGCATGTCTATTCAAATCCCCAATCTACAGTATTGCTAGGGACAACAACTAGTGAAGTTTTTGTCAGCGATATGAATTGCATGGCACGGGCGCTAAGAGTTGCAAAGGAAACTAAGTTTACCCACAATTTCGTCTGCTATGGCGAAAATTACTGGTCTTAATGGCAGTTTAACGGCGAATTTGTTCTAAATCAAACCCAGAATTTAGACTTCAATGTGAGGCATATGTCGTAGAGAATTTGACTGGCCGGTTGCCAACATGTACAACTGCTAACATCAGCCCGTCTAATTTCTCTAAAATCGTTAAGACTGATGTCAGTTTTACCCAAATGAATCTGCTCCTAGGAGATGTATACCTCCAGACAACCTTATTGCTCAAAATACAATGTTTGGTTGGATTGTTACTGGTGAAGTGTTTTACTGCAACCCCCTGAATACGGTTAATTCATATTTTAGCCATTTTGATTTAAATAATCAACTATCTCGGTTTTGGGAACTCGAAGAGGTACCAAAAGCAAATCAATTGTCCGAATCTGAGAAATTTCGTAACCAATGTTACCAGTCGACAACCTTCCGAAACCCCGTTGGCCGTTACGTATTTTCCCTACCCTTTAAACAGGAATTATCAAAAAAACTTTCTGTACGTAATTCCCGTGAGATTGCGCTTTCTCAATTCAAACGGAATGAAACTCGCCTTTTATGAAACCCCGAACTTAAATCACAGTATGACAAGGTAATTGTCGAGTATATTGAATTGGGTCATTTGCGGGAAATTTCTTCCTGCCGTTTAGAAATGAACTCTTATTACTTACCCCATCATGCTGTGTACAAACCCGATAGTGTGACAACGAAACAACGTGTCGTGTTTAATGCTTCCAGCCTGTCTTCAAACGGCGTTAGCTTAAACGATACTCTCTACACAGGCCCTGTGCTACAGGCTGACCTTACAATCTTGATTCTACGGTGGCGTCTTTATCGCGTCGTGTTTAATGCTCATATAGAGAAAATGTATCGGTAAATCATTGCCCATCACAATCATACCCCCTTTCAGCGGATATTATTCCGCGAAAGTCCCGAAGTCGAAGTCAACGGTTTCGAGCTTCTAACAGTGACGTTCGGAGTGAACTGTGCGCCGTATCTCGCCATTCGGACTGTAATCCAATTGGCATGCGAATGCGAAGCTCAAAATTCTGCAGTGTCCTAAATATTGCGAACCCAAATGTACGTCGATGATGTTCTTGCTGGTTCACATGAAGTAGAAAAAGCAATCATACGACGTAATGATCTAATTAACGTTCTTGGTTATGTTTTCTTTGTTCTGCGGAAACGGACTGCAAATCATAAACTTTTGTTAGAGGATTTACCCTGCGAGAGTCTGTTAGCAGCTGATAGGTTAATTTTCACCCCGATTTTGATGTAGAGATCCATGGTTTTTGCGATGCTTTTGAGAAGGCATACGCAGCAACTCCCCAATAAGAAAATAACAGCACATCTTCTTATGGCTAAGACAAAAGTTGCGCTGGTTAAATGTGAGACATTACCCTGTCTAGAGCTCTGCGGAGCAGCATTATTCAGTGAAAGAGGTTGTCGAATATCCAAAGGTTATGTCGTAGTGTTTGTTTGCTTTGGTACAAAAGCAATTCATTTAGAAGTGACCGAGGATATGAGCTCAGAAGCTTTTCTAGCAGCATTTACCCGTTTTATATCCCATCGGTCGGCACCACGACATATGTACTCTGATAATGGCACAGCTTTCGTTGGTGCTGAAAAATTACTGAATATTGATCGAAGTAAATTTTTGCAAGAATTAGGATCTAAAGTTCAGGCCCTTAGTCCCGATGATCCATTGAAATTGCTTATTATATCCCCTAGCGGCTCTCACATTGGTGAAGAGTTTCAAAACCCATTTGAAAAGAATTTCTAATTCACAGAAATTTACTTACCCCGAATTAAAAACCATCTTGTTTCGTAATGAAGCCTGTTTGAACTCCAGACCCTTATGTGCAATGAGTGATAACCCAACAGATTTTGTTCCTTTAACCCCCGGTAATATTTTGGTCGGACATCCGCTACTGGGGCCTGCAAAGCCTAACCACTCAGAATTATCCGTAAAATCTGCCAACAGGTGCCAGAAGCTTAAAATTCTTCACCACTGATTTGCCTTAAGGTGGGAAGAAGTATATTTAAAGGAGCTCCACAAACGCCTAAAGTTGAAGTTTCCTAATAGGGACTTTGTAGTTGGCGATTTGGTTGTGGTCCGTCAAGATAATTTGCCCCCAAATTGTTGGAGATTAGGTCGCTTAGAGAAAGTCTATTCTGGTCAAGATTCTAAAGTTAGAGTCGCTGACGTGAGAACAGTTTTGGCATTATTACCCGGCCAATTGTGAAGCTTGTTCTCCTTCCCAATTCAAACCCAAATTAATAATTTTTTTTTTCCTATTCTCTTATTTTTTATAACCCTTAGATTTTCAAAATGTCTCAAACTTCGGCCCGCTTTGAAGTTCACCGGTCTGTCAATGAATCAGCAGGGAGTAAACCCGAAACAAAACCACATACCCAGCCGTTACCACAGCACTCTAGTTATGCGAAGGACACTGCAACCATTGTCATAAATGTTCAGAATGGGCGTATATCTTAAGATGATTTTTGATCATTATATTACTTTTTGTATCTTTTTTCTATTTTTTATCAATAAATTGTATTTTTTTTTAATTTTTATCGATATAAGTAAATTTTTTGTAAATTATTTTTATTTTATTATTTTTAATTTACATAACTCCTTACCGTTCTATGTTGCAGGATGTTTATGTGCGAAATACCCTTTTTTTCATCTTCCACTTTCTCTGACATTTCTCTTTTTAAACTTCCTCTCTTTTTTTCTTTTTTTAAATTTTTTCTTTCACTTTTGTTCTACACAGCAATCCGAACGTAAGTTTAACAAAAATAATAAATCGAAAATGCCCCTAACTAAAACCCATTTGTTTTTTATTTTATGTTTTTGGAGAAAATATTTCCCACAAACACATAATAACACAAGATAAATGTTGTCGTTGGAAATATTCAAAATAGATTTAACAGACGATAGGGAATCACTGCAAATAACAAATTTACTGTTCTTGTTTCTGACGTAGTCAAATGCTGCTGATAGTGCAATAAGCTCAGCAATAAATATGGAAGTTTGATTTGGTAGGTTTCCTACCTATATAATATCTGCTTTTGTTGTAGCACTAAATCCTAGATTATTGTTGTTTTTGGAGCCAGCCGTATAATTGAAATTATAGTTCTTGTAATTTTGATTTAAGTCCTTAAAAATGCATTTGAATTGACGAGAGTTGTGATCGTGTTTTGCAAATTGATGTATTGATATATCGACGCATTTTTGAGTAAGTAACCAGGAGGATAAGTATTCATCTTACTGACGAATAAGTAGATGATATACTGACTTCACACAATGGCGTGAAATACAAAAAAAAGTCTAAACTTCTAAACTTCTTGCCCGATTTTCATGAAACAAACTGCGATTTATAGAGGAGGTCGTGCAGGATAGTACCACAGGGTGTCAAAGTGGGTAACCTCGAATTAGAAAAATGTTTCGGATCTTACAACTTTATCAAAAGTGAACCGATTTCAAAAATTTTTAATAATGTACATAGATAGATAAAGGAAAAACGTGCTTGGAATTTGCATGGTATCTTTTAAATTTAATATACACAATTTTTACCTTGGCATTTTTAGTTTTTCACCTTTTTAGAATACAAGATAGAACTATTTTAAAACAGATTTAAAAAGCTAATACCATTAAAAATAACTTGTAGAAAAACTGTTTTAAATTTTGGTCAAAAAGTACTTTCAGTTTTTAAAGTAGATTTTTAACGTTTTTTGGTAAATTTATAAAATTTTTATCTTCTTCTTTAACACAAGGCCTTGTGAAATCCATCTGCTGTCTTTTTGTTGAATTTTTGTAAAGCGCCCTACAGTCAGCATTATTCAAATATGGGAAATTTTTTAACAAAATCTAAATGTTCGAGACTGTAAAAAAAATTACACGCGGAATTTCATTATAGTTATAAACAACTATTCCAGTACGATTGATTTTTAGTAGTTTCCCAAATTTTGTAGACATCTTACGCATAAATGGGGTCTGGGGAGGCGATTGAAAAAAATTTCAATTTTCGCGACGAACATTTTTTATCTACAAGAAAAATAAATGATAAATGAATTGAAATTATTTTGACTTTACTTCATTTAATTTAATTTCTAAAAATGTTTTTAGTAGTACCAAAATTTCATTTTTATAAACTTTTTATGAAATTTCAAACTAAAAAAGTTATTACCACTAAAATAATGAAGTCAAAGAAAAAAGTTTTTCTAAAAGTTATTTCCTATAGTATTAGCTTTCTAAGTCGGTTTTAAAATAGTTCTGTCTTGTATTTAAAAAAAACTACAGGTGGAAAACTAAAATATGCCAAAGCTAAAGCTTTGTATTTTAAATTTAAAAGTCGAATTTCTGTAAAAGTATAAAAGATACCATGCAAATTCCAAGCCAGTTTTTCCTTTATCTATCTATGTGCATTGCTAAAAATAAAAAATTTTTTAAATCGGTTTTCTTTTGATAAAGTTATAAGCTTTAAAGCATTTTTCAATTCGAGGTTACCTAGTTTGTAGCCATGTGGGTATTACCCTGTACTGACAAAGGGTGTATCGAAATGCAATAGGCGAAAAGCATATTACCTCCTCTATAAATCGCAGTTTGTTTGATGCAAATCGGACAAATAGTTTAGAAGTTCCAGACTTTTCTTCCATTTTTTGTATTTCACGCCACTGTTCCTCATTACATAAGATTTTAATTCTGGCAACCGTAGAGAGTATTCTAGCACTTTTCTTGTGTTTCATTCTTGACAAAATTTGGTAAAGGAGAGCTTTTTTTGTCGCGAAAGCACTTAAATAATGTTATAGTAAGTACGTCTCTTTGGCATTTCAGTGGCAGAATATCGGATCCAGCATAGAGATTATGTACGCGTGTCGTTCGGAATGCACCTAATGATTTTTTAGTTTACCCAACAACGTTACTGCTGTAAATCCACACATTGGTAAACCATAATTCACTCTTGACATAATTAGGGCTTAACGATTCTTACTAGAATGGCAGAATTGCAATTAAACTAAGAACTGGAGAGGCATTTGATGACCTTAAAATGTTGTTGGAGAGATTGAGCTAAAATATCTATGTGTTCATTCCATCTGTACCTTTTGTTGATATGGAGGCCAAGAATTCTACGGTTATGGCTTCAGTAAGTTTTATTTGATCAGATAAAATACGACAGCGATAGGATTTTTTCTGACAAATATGGATGTATTTACATTTTGTTGGCAATAGTAAAGCTCCGGAGTAGTTTCACGAATTTAATATGTCTTCAAACAGATAGTTAAGGTTTAAAACTGAATTTCTGTATTTGTTAGATTTTACGTTAATGTTAAAATCATCGGCATATGAGGAAAAGTATATATTTCGGTGAATGGAAATAGTTTTGCAGGGGTTATTATAAGCAATTAGAAACTTAATTACTGATAGGCGTTATCTTTGTGGGATGCCATTGTACATTAAATTGATAACATAATTTACTACTTTGGTTCCAACTTTCCAATCGTTGAGTCGGTCTATAATGGTGTGCAATCCAATTGGATCGATTGTTTTTTGAAAATCTAGTGAAATAATTGTAACATTTTTTCGAAAGGACAGGGTATCAATAATTTGATGACCAAGATATAGTTAATTGTCCCAAATATATTTTTCTCTTGAAAAGCTAAACTGTGTGCTGTCCAATAATTAATGGGTTGTTGTGAACCACCACATAGAGACCATTTTTTCGAATATTTTGGATAGGCAAGGGTTACGAGATATAGGGCGGTAAGAACAGACACTTGTTGTGTCACATCCTTTTTTATAAATTGCAATGATTATACTTACTTTAAACTGTTGTGGAATAAAGGAATTCCAAATATTATTTCAGTTTATTGGTCTTTGGAAGCTGTTTTAACATAGGATAACAGATCCTATCTACCCCTGGCGTTTTCCTTTCAAGCATTTTAAATGCTGAGTTCTAAACTTAAATCGAGTTCTAATACAGAAGTTCTCAAATCTAATGTAGTTAATGGGGTGCACAATAAGAGATTGGATTTACTTGTTACAAAATCATTCTGAAAATTCATGTCTGACGAGTTTTGTGACAAAAAATTACTGAACTCTAATTTCATTATTATTCGTTATAAGTTTATCAAAAGATCTTTGTGGAATGATTCCATGAATAGTTGTTGAGGATTTGTAATAACTAGTAAGTAATCTTATATTCGCCCAAGTATTTTATATCTTTGAACCTGGGCTAATTATGGACGTAAAACTGCACAAGGCTTGCTTTTTGTAGGCTATTAAATTACTGGTTGTCATATTGCCTTTAAACGTGTTCCATGATTTATTTCTACTTTTTTTCAGACTCTCTAAATGTTGATTCCACTAAGGCACCGAATTAGGGAGCGAAGGATATGTTTGAGGTATAGTATTTGCATCTTGGTGTATTATTCTATAAATAGTGGCAGATTATTTAGTAGTATTGTCGCTTATTGCTCATTGTCACTCGAAGAATGAACATTGCGACTGGTATAACGACAGTTCGATTAAATAATTTTGTATTTGGGGTAAAAAAATGGATTTGTACCTGGTTTAAGAAAAAGAAAGATAATTATTGGGAAGTGGTCACTTCCACGTAAGGTATTTTCTATCTTCTTTTCAGTGTATAGACAAAGTGTTGGTGAACAAAAAGAGATATCCACATGTGAAAAAGTGGAGTAAGTATTTAAACGCGTTGGTAACTCGAGTCATCAAGTAAGACAAACTGGTTATCGTTTATAAAGTTGGCTAGAATCTTACGCCTTTAGTTGTTCGCTGAAGAGCCTCAAGTTCTATGCTAACTATTGATATCACCTGTTATTAACAGTGGCTCAATAATATTGCAAAAAACGGTACTGAGGCTTTCATAAGTAAAGTTATAATTGGGGGGAATGTATGCCGAGAAAAATTTGAATTGTATTTTAGAATGTATTTTTTTTACCTTTTTCGTTTTTATTTAATTTCTGTTGTTTTAAGTTCTTTTTGAACTTTCGGGCTTTCAAGGTCGATTTTAGAAAATAAAAGTTTTATTTATTCATTCTGCCGTTTCGTTGGATACTCGTAATCCCAACTTCATCAGTGAAATTTTATTTCGTCTGGTAACAACAAAAGTATAAACAAAACAGATTAAATACATAATAAATAGTTATCAAATCTTATTTTTTTTTTTTTGTGTAAATAAAAAAACGATCACTTTACTTACATAATATTTTAATTTTAACACAACAAAAATTATTCAATATATTTAACATTTAAAACTACGTTGCTATGCTCCATTTTTTCAATTTTTGTTTTTGTAAAAAGATAATTTATTGTTTTGTTTGATCTGTATGCCAATTTAACTTGCTTGCTCTCTATTATTGTTATTATTTGTTTAAATTCTGTGAGTTTTCGTATATATGAAATGCTATTAAATTTGACGTTGCCAGATGTGTTGTTGTTATCTGTGTTTTTATCCCTGTTTTTTGCTTCATTAATAAGGTTTTCAACTATATTTTTCGGAGAGCTGTTTTTCCTAAGTGTTTCTCTAATAATTTCAATGTTCTTTGTTACGAACGGCTTGTCACTGATTTTAAATATTTTATCTATGAAGTTTAGAGCTGTATTTATTTTTTGTAGTATTGGTTGTGTCGAATGATTATTTATAAGACGTCCATATGAAATTGACTTTGCGTACCAATCGGTTAAGTTCTGCTTCCTATAGATTCTCATGTCTACATATGAAATGGAATTATTTTCTTCTTTTTCTATAGTAAACTTCAGCTTATTGTGATAGTTGTTAAATGCTTTTAAAATAATTTCTTCGTCATTTTTTTTTTATAATCGTAAATAGGTCATAGACATATTTCGTGATGATTTTTTTAATTATTGTTTTCCTTTTTAAGGTCTTTCGTTACTGTTACGAATAATTCATGCAGAACTATGTTTGCTATCGAAGGGAAAAGTGGGTTTCCCATAGGAATACCATATGTCTGACTATAATACTTATTTCCATATACAAAGTAATTGTTATTATTTAGACAGAATTGTAGTATTTTTAAAAACTGTGTTTTAGGGAGTTTTGTATATTTTTGTAGAATTGACCATTGTTGCATTATATTATTTATGGCAAGATGGATTGGGATGTTGGTAAATAGGGATCATTTAAACTGACATTTTTCAATTGTTCCTGAAGTTCTAGTGAATTTTTTATATTATATTTGTCAAATAGAGATTATTAAGAATATTTCCAATATATTTTGAAAGGCTGTAGCATGGGACTTCAATTGATGAAGATATTGGACATAATGACATATCTGGTTTGTGGATTTTCGGTAGTCCATATAATCTTGGGGCTGTTGCAAGGTTTGAAGTTAATTTTTCCTTTTCATATCTTGTTATCCAGTTTTGTTTATATAAATCCATAACTATTTTATTATTTGTTCTTTGTAACTTTTGGGTGGGGTCAATTCTAATTGTTTTATATGTTGTCTTGTCTTCTAGTAATTTTTCCGTTCCTCGTTCAGTCTTCTTTGTACATAATTACGGGTTTTTACCCTTGTCTGATTTTGTTATAATTATTTTGTCTTTTCGTCCTTCCAAAAATCGTTTGGTATTGTCAAATATAGTTAGAATAAACTTTTCCTTTAAATTATTTTTGGCTCTTCGCTTATAGGTAAGAATCCGGTTTGCAATTTTTGATCTGGCTATTTTTTTCTCTGTCGTCATCTTGTGTTTAAAAATTTTTTTCTATTTACCGGAAGTGAAAATTTTTCTTCTAAAGATAGAAGCCACTTACTCTCATCGCTGAATTTTATTTATGTTTTATTTATAAGCCAATCTTCATTATAGATAAGGTTGTACTTTTTCAGCTTTTCCATTTTTAGTTTTTTCATTTTGGTTTGATGATTCTTCCTATATGATATTTTAATTTTCTTTTTTCTATTCCTTTGTCCATTATTAAAATCGTCAAAATCTGTGTTATTTATTTGTACTTTTATTAACCTTTTCATGTTATCCGTTATCTTTTTTTTTATTTCTTATATTGATGTTTGTCTCCTTTATTTCCAAATTGATTATTTTTATGTAAAGATTGTTTTCTACTTTACAGTTAAAGAATTGAAAAGTTGTCTGATATTTTTAGTAGTGTTAGTCAAGTGTGTGATCCCATGTCTTCTACATTGTAGCAAAAATATAAGTCATTCCGTTTCTTTGGCTGGTCTGTGAGTTTCTTTACAAAATCCTTTCAATAATCTGCATATTTCTATATCATATTTTAGTTGAATGTGTGCAAAATAATTAATTTCTGTACTGTCTTCTATCATGATGTCTTCTATCAAAATGAACTTAAGACAAAATAATTTCAATTCAGAACAAACAATTCAATCGTAGTGAACGGTCCTTTTTTGTAAAATATTCTTATAAAAAAGAAAATTAAAAATTAAATTTGATTTAAAAAAAAAAATAATTCCTTTTAATTGCATTAGTTCTGCTCCCAGTGAAGATAGATTATAATTGTTAGTCTAACGGCATTCGCGTTTGTGTAAAACTAAAGTGTACTGATTTTGTATATATGTATATACATATATAAAAGTCGCTTACAGCAACACCATGAACTCCAAAAAAGGGGGCAAATTTTCAATAAAAATGCGCTCAGATGCCTTAACACAATTTTTAATATCTCGAAAAGTATTCATTGTACGTTAATAATGAAGGGCTCATTTTACAAACAAAAACATGCGCCAATTAAAAAAAAAATTTTTGAAATTTTCGATCAAGGATAATGTAATTAAAAAAAGGACTAAAATTTCCAAAGGATATATCTCGAAAATCACTATTTTTAAAAATCTCAAAAAATACATGTTAATTCTTATTATGTTTTGTCTGCCAAATTTCAATGTGGAGTCTTTATTACAACATGAGTTATTAAGAAAAAAGCTGTAATCCTTTTAAAAAATCCGGTCACACTGGGTGCAATAAAAGTTTAAGACAAGTCCAAGAATGGATGCTACAGTATACTATGGATAAAAATATTACGATCTCAAAAAAATTTGTGGGACATGTAGAATAAAATTTTCGCATCTGAAAAAATCTAATGAATCTAATTTGGAAGAAGATTCAGACATAAACGAAAATGTAGATACTTTCGATGACATTGCGTCAGGCAAGGAAGAAGTTGCTATTTCAAAATTAAACCAATCTTTCGTATCTAGAACAATCTCCGATAAAAAAGAAGAAGTTACATCAAAAACGGTACAGAGATGCAAAATGCAGGAAAATAACTGATTCGATTAAAGACAAAATTTTCCACCGTTCAGCACAATTAACTTCGTATATGTGCCCACAATCCGAAATAATAGAACAATTAAAAGAAAAGTTTAAAACATTAACAAAAAATAGTGAGAAAATCCAACTGCTAACAATTTACAAAAAAGCTGGACAATACATAAAATTGAGGAAGAATTCCTGGTTACAATCTATATCGCGCGAAAAGTTAAGCGTTTCGTTGAAACAAAGGAGTACGCCTAACCCAAAACTGGGAAGTCCAATTTCGCCACTGACAAGCAGTTTAGTAACATCCTTTTATGAATCCGAAGACGTCAGCAAGTGTATGCCCGGACAGAAAAATTTCGTGTCTGTTTTTGAAAATGGTACTAAAGTGAGGAAAAATAAAAGACTTTTGCTTGGAAACTTAAGAGAAATGTACGCCTTATTCAAGGAACGACATGATGAAATAAAAATAGGTATTTCCAAGTTTTGCCAACTTCGCCCGAGGAATATAATTCTAGCAAATGCGAGTGGATCTCATAACGTGTGTGTTTGTACAAAGCATGAAAATGTGAAACTGATGGTTGATGCTATAAATTTAAAAAAAATTAACTGCTGGTGTTCCGAATTATCAGCTTGAATGGTACAAAGATTGTTTGAAACAAATGACATGCATTTCATCTTCTTCAAAGTGTCACCTACGTAAATGTAACAAGTGTCCAGAAATTGAAAATTTAAAAGCAAAGCTAAATCAATTACTAGAGCAAAATGATATTGATGAAATAACATGTAAACAATGGGTAAGTGTTGATAGGGATAATTTGGAGACCATGATTAGCCAAGCTGACGTTTTTGGTGATTCCCTATGTGAAAAGCTTGAAATTCTACTACCTCATTCATTTATTGCAAAACAGCAGGCAGCATATCTGAGCGAAAGAAAATCAAATTTGGAAGAAAATTAGTATATAGCAGTTTGCGATTTTCAGAAAATGCTTCTTTTACTATTCAGGATGCAGTCCAGTGATTTCACTGGAACAACTCCCAGGCCACTTTATACCCAATTGCTATTTATTTCAAATCAGATGGAAAAACACAACATACAAATTTCATAATAATATCTGATTGTCTTGTACACGATTTTGTAGCTGTTCACCTGTTCCATCGCCACCTGAATGTATTTTTGAGAAAAAAGTTTAAAACAAAAAAAAAAAGAACTTTATCAATCTATGTTATCATATGGAAGATTTTGGATGTAATGCTGAGTGGCATTTTTTTTGCAACAAGCCATGGAAAAGACCCAAGTGACGGTCTTGGAGGTACCGTAAAGAGAGAGGCACGTCGAGCTAGTTTACAGCGTCCATTACAAGATCAAATAACTACTCCAAAACAATTATATGAATGGTGCCTGCAAAATCTTTTGAACTGTAATTTCGAGTTTTTAACTCTAAAAGACCACGAAGAAGAAGCACAGTTCCTTCAAATTCGTTTTAAAGATTTGCGTACTATTCCTGGAACTCAAAAGCTGCATTCTATTGAACCTGTAGATAAAAAAAATTAAAGTCAAGCGTTACCCGGCAGATGCAGATGTTGTAATTGAAATCCTTCAGAAATAAAATATGCTGCAATAAAGTGTTTAATAATGATAATGCATTATGTTGTACTTTTTATTAAAGGTTTAGCAATGGGGGAAAAAAGTTTAAGCAAAGAAAATTCAAAAAGGTTCCGTTACATTTGATTTGTTCTTCTTTTTGTAGTTTGTCACTCTTTTGTATTTTGGTACATTTCATGAAATACATAAACCTTCGCCTGCTTTTTTCTTAATAACTCATGTTGTAATAAAGACTCCACATTGAAATTTGGCAGACTTGTACAAAACATAATAAGAATTAACATGTATTTTTTTGAGATTTTTAAAAATATTGATATTCGAGATATATCCTTTGGAAATTTTAGTCCTTTTTTTATTTACATTATCCTTGATCGAAAATTCCGAAAAAAATTTTTTTTTAGTGGCGCATGTTTTTGTCTGTAAAATGAGCCCTTCATTATTAACGTACAATGAATACTTTTCGAGATATTAAAAATCGTACCAAATTTCATCCAATTCGAAATCGGTGTGGTCAACTCATTGGTTGATTTCATATGTTTTTACCCTATTCTGTCTTTTGACCGTTATGCAGTACCGTTAGAGATAAAAATAAGATTTCTAGTTGTTAAAGTAAATCCATATATTCCCAAACCTTTACAATGCAAAAACTGTTTTAAATTGGGTCACAACAAAAAGTACTGTAAGTCTGAACCTAAATGTAAGGTTTGCGCTTCTAGCGTTCCTGATTCAACACGATGTTCTAAAGTAGAATGCGTTAACTGCAAAAATGAACATAACGCTCTTAACAAAAACTGTTCTACAATAAAAGAAAGACATTCAGTTATTAAAATAAAAATAACAAAAGTGCAGTTTACTTTTGAATAAGCAAATAAAAGATTTAATGAATCAAATGAAACAGCAGCAACTGAAATACCACAAGAAACATTAGATGAAGCAATCGAAAAACGTAAAAATAGAATTAATCAAATACAGAAACAATCAAACAAATCAACTACTTTAGTAACAAAAGGAGAAAATGCAAATACAGGTTTTACAAAAAAGTCAACCATCAATGCAAGAACAAGTTGTGTCTTAGAACGTGCTAACCAACTAAAGAAATTTTAGAGAAATATACTCTTAATAACAACAACAGTCTCAGAAATAAGTACAATAACACCAATATTTACACTCTCGGCGATGACTTCTATGAATATGTTAACCCAGGAAGCAAAATGGATGACACATAGGATATATTTACATTATCTTTTTAACGACTCGCCATAATACACAACTGTGTACTACTGGTAAATTTCCAACTTTAATAAATGTGAAGTTGTAAAATGTAGTTGTAATTGTAAAATTGTAATAAGGTCATAAGTATTCTTCAATGGAATATGTACGGATCCCATAATAACTTGCATGGACTTCAACTTATAATTAATAATAAATCACCAGATGTGATAGCTCTTCAAGAAACCTCTAACTCTGTACAACTAAACATATATAATATTTTCCTAGACAACTGTAATGATGCTCGATCTAAGGGCGGTTCTGCTATACTTATAAAAAAATCAATTCAACACAAATTTTATAGTCCTAATGTATATTTTTATGGAGTTTGTGTAGAAATTGAAGCTGAAATAAGTATAAATATATTGTCATTATACATATATACCACAGTCACAATCAATATCTATATATAGATTTAGATACCTTTAGTAGTCATATTGATTCATCTTCTTTAATACTTGCTAATTTTAATGCCCGTAACGCGATTTGGGGTTCACAGTTCTCCGATCAACGTGGTAGGATAATTGAGAAATTTTATCAATACTCTAATTTCATTATTTTAAACAATGGTTGCCCTACGCATTACTCGAACCATTGCGAACTGGTCTCATGGTTGGTTGTTATCTTGAAAAACAAAATTTGTTAGTTTTCATTTATCATTGAATAACAATTAAGATGCGGCAAGACTTAAAAGAATATTGCTTCTGCTAACAATTCGATTCCTAAGAGTAAAAATATTGTTAAAAGTAAAACATTACACTGGTGGAACTATAACTTATCGTTACTTAAGAAAATCAAGCAAAATAGTTGGCATAATTCAAAAGAAACCCTAGAATAGAAAACAAACTAGAATACCGGAAAGCCAATGCAATCTTCAAAAAACATGCAAAAATTGCGAAAAAAAAGAGTCCTTTTATGGATTTACATCCGAAATAAGCCCATCATCATCTATTCGAACAGTATGGCGTAACGTGAACAACCTATATGGAAAAAGATGTAACCAATGTATTAGCAATATAGAATACTTGAACGCTAATTATACGAAACCAGAAACTATAGCTAACGTTTTTGCCAAAGAATGGTCATTTTAACCTAGTGATGCAAATTTTAGTCAAACCTTTTTGAATAATAAAGACTAAATAAATATAACACTTAACTATAAACCTCACTCCTCTGCACAATTTATAGAGTCGAAAATAACACTAATAGAAATTGACACAGCGCTCAATGCTCTTACGGGAAAATCAGCTGGGTGTGATAAGATCAACTACCATATGCTTAAAAATACACAAACTCAGTGTAGACTAATTATAGTAAAACTGTTAAACAATATATTTAATTCAGGCAACATTCCACAAGGTTGGAAGACAGCAACTATTATACCTCTGCCAAAACCCGATAAAGACAGAAACAGGACAAACGGTTATAGGCCTATATCATTGCTTCCTTGTTTAAGTAAATTGTTGGAGAAAAATATAGATAAAAGGTTAGCTTGGTTTCTCCAAAAAAAAAACTTATTCACCCAAAACAAATGGCTTTTAGGCCTCGTAAGGGTACTAACGATGTTTTGTTGTACCTTGACCAGCAAATTACAAAGTCCCTGTCTACAAACAGGTTTTTTACAATCCTATCAATGGACTTCGAAAAAGCTTATGATAGAATAGGCATTCATGGTATCATCACAACCACCTATAAAAATTCAAATGCATGATATTAATTAATTAGATCAAATGAAAATATTGGGCATTATCTTTGACTCGAAATATCGATGGAAAGAACACATAGTTTACCTTAGAAAAAAAGATTTGAAAACGGATTAAACCTCATAAAATGTGTTACTAGTATAAACAGCAATTATCATCAAAAAACCATAATAAATGTTGTTAAAGCATTACTTATATCAAAAATTGAATATGGTCATTCACTGTATGGATATGCTGCAAAGGCAGAATTAAGGAAAATACGAGTACAATCAACATATAACGCCCCTGTAAGATTATTTAGCAAAACTAAAGATAAAATACCAATTCAAGAATTATCAAATTTAGTCAATAAGATTCCATGTAGCGGAAACGGTAATGAGATTTGTAATACAGTATATATACGAACAACGAAAAATAAACTAAAAACTAGAATTGCTGATCATAAATCTGATCAAAGATATAGAAATATTAATTCATAGAAAACTGCATTATCGTCTCATTGTGCCAGATTAAATCACTATCCCAATTTTGAAAATGTTTCAGTAATAAACATAGAAAACAATTATAAAATACGTTATATTTTGGAAATGTTACAAATTATTAATACACCAACAGCACAAAGAATTAATTTTAAGGCAGACACAGATAATGTAGCTCAGATTTATAGACATTTAGTAAATAAGAAATAATTTTGTACTTTGTATTTGTTATAAAAAATTTTTTATTTGACAAAATAATTTTTTGTTTGTTCAAATATGTTAGTTTGAAACAATTTTTATTACATTTTTTGTTGATTAAATAAATATTTGTTTTCCTGATGATGCTACACAATGGCGTAGCGAAATATAGAGAATATATTTAAAAATTAAAAAGACCAATTGCTTAAAAATTAAATAAATATATTCATTAAATATTAGGTATATTAAATAACAAACAATCTAGAAATAATATTTTTTAATTTATTTTCCAAGCACAAGGTCTTTTCCTTTTTAGTTTTTATTTTTTCAATATTTCGCTACTCCATCAAGAAAAACAAATATTTATTTGAACATAAAACAACAACATAAAAGTTCTTAAAATTTTTTCAAACTAAAGCTCTATAGAAATAATATTTAATCTAGAAACAGTTTCATCAGACTATCTTTGAATGCACGTGCGTTACGTAAAATTTGTGTGCTATGTGGAATTGAATTCCAAAGAGTTATTGCAAATACATCAAATGCCATTGAGAAACACGGCTTTTAGATCCAAATGATCTGATTCTTTTGCCTCTACAATTAGATGCGAAAAGAAGTCTAGTGTAAAGGTGATCCGGCTGTTGTGTATAAATTATCCTATGTAAAAAATCAAAACTCTTAGGTTAAGTAAGTTTATAAGGGTAACCCCATATAACTTTAACAAAAACATTGATACCCATACATATACCGGGTGATGTTATTAAAAGCAATATTAAGCTTTCTCATGCTACAACAGTCGCACCTAGCAAATAGCTCACATCCATACAATAAAACAGGAACTAAATATGTTGTGGCTAGGAGGATTCTTATTTTAATAGGAGTACAGTGTTGAGTTGGCTAAATGGTTCGTAACATTGAGAAGGTTTAGCTACAGGCATAATTTATATGATCCGACCAAGTAAGACTTTTGTTAAAAACTACTCCAAGATTCTTAGCAGAATTCACTATTTCAATTTCCTGGTTATTAATACTAAATGGGGTATTGTATTAAAATGTGTGAGACGTTTTTTTAACAATAATGCAATTTGACTTTTTAGGGTTAATTGCAAGACCATTTGCTGATGCCCAAATTTGTATACGTTGAAGCTATTCATTCAAGGAAAACATGCATTGAGCAAGCATCGTCAGCATACATCCTAATCTCGAAATCAGTTAATATGTTAGGGAGGTCATTACAATACATAGAAAATAAGAGTGGGCCCAGAATCGAGCCTTGTGGAAAACCTCTCGTAACAGGCAGTGCACATGACTTATTGGTTAGTGTTTCAACATACTGGTATCTCTTGCTAAAATATGTTGACAATAAGTGAGTTACTGTTAAAGAGAAATTAAACATATTAATTAACTTAAAACAAAAGATATTATATGGTCGACAGAAAGTTTATTTTGCCAAAATCAATTTCCTTACGACTTTGTTCCTTTCTCAATCCAGACTGTTGAAATGTAAGCATATACTAATGTTAAGAAAACTGGTGATCTGTCCATGCATAATTCTTTCAAATGACTTAGATAGATAAGGAAGTATAGCTATAGGACTGAACTTAGATCCTGTTTTTGGTATCGGTACGATTCGTGCTGTTTTCCAGTTAGAAGGTTATTTACTTGAAGTTAGTATCCTATTAAAAATAGCCGTAAGTAAAGGATGCAGTTTTGTCAGCAGAACTTTTAAAAACTTTGGATTAATACAATAAGCACAGACAGAGTTAGATTTTATTGACAACAAGCTTTCAAGTACATCACACTGATTAATAGTAGGGAATGAAAAAACAGATTCCATGTTATTGGTGTGATGATTACAATAGTAACTAAGGTCAGAATCTATAAAAGGATATCTAAAAAATTTTCATTTATAACATTTGCATCAGTGAGATATTTCTCGCGGCTAGTATTTTTGCCGATTCCGATTTCACGTATTGCTTTCCATGTCTTCCTGGTGGAGAGAGCATGAGAAAATTGTTCAGCATAAAATTCCGACTTTCTTTATTTAATCAGCCTATTAACTTTACGTTTAGCAATGCGATAGTTATAATGGAGTTCAGTTATTTTTAATCTTTTCCACCTGTGTAATGGATTCTTTTATCTCATCTGAGAACCAAGGTTTTTCCCTGTAAGTGATCCTATTTGTTTTTAAAAAATAGCGTTAAATTAAAAAGAGTATTAATATTCCTTTCGAGGAAAGTGAGCTGACCATCTACCGAGTTTAAATAATACCTGCTACACCAGTCAATTTTGGCGAAATCTCGCTCAAGTAAATTAACATCCATATTTTTAAAATCACGAAAAGTAATCGTTTGAACTGGTGTTTCTAATTGGAATTTATAGGTCATGAAGATCAAGTCATGCTTTGAGAAACATGACGCAGACAACTGATCATATAGTAAGATATTCGATTCATTAGCAACAAACAGCAAATGCAGCAGTGTATTATTGGTAGCAGTAAAATGTGTTGGTGTTGAGGTATTTGGTGTGATTAAACCAAGTGAAGATAATCTATCTAAGAGACTGCTTTCAACTAGGAGATTAGCATTAAAATCTCCTGCGATTATAACATCGTCATATATGGCAGTTTGAATCTCTAGCGTTTATATTTCTGTTAGGCCTGTAAACACTTCCCACTAGTAGTTTCTTACCATCATTGTTGACTTCTATAAAAAGGTACTCAACAAGGTTTACTGTATAACTATTACCAAGTTCCTCAAAGAAACAGTTTTCTCTTGAAGAACATTTAATGCAAAATTTAATACCTTTTTTACGTAAATTGCAAAGCCACCATATCCGTCATCCCCATCAACTCTACGAAGGTTGTATCCATGCAATAAAACATAGAAATCAGTTACGCTGAAAACAAACCACGTTTCAGATACGCATATAAAATCTACAGAAATGTTTGCGAACAAAAGGGTAAATTCGTCAATCTTTTTCGTTAAACTTTGAGCATTGATGTGACATATTTTGATACCATCTTTTTGGTTAAACATGACTTTTCACATATTTGCAACACTTTCTCTGGAACGCACACTATAGCTATCATTAATTAGTTTTGAGGTGATTAAAATGGTAACGCACTAAAGAGAAATTAGAGTGAAACTGTTCCCAAATGGGAACATAAAGATAATATGTATTTTCAAATTAATTAAAGTAAGATAGGTGTGGTAACATAAGAAACCGAAAAACAATAATAATTTTATTTATGTGTTGATTGGCCAATATATATTATTAATTGTGTTATTGTTTTTTATTTAAGCTAATTAGGCCTATTCAGATAAATGTAATGAAAACCAATTTTATTTTTTTTTTTTTTTTTTTTTTTTTTTTTTTTTTTATAAAAAATTTATATTAAAAATTTACAATAACACTAGGACTTTCTTAAAGAAACACCCAAATTTAGTTATAACTAAAGCAGACAAAGGAAACAAAACGGTCGTTATGTACAGACATCAGTACACACACAAAATGGAAGAATTACTAGGAGACAAAAATACATATAAGACATTGAGATCTGACCCTACTACGGCACTTCAAAAAGAAAATAATAACATAGTGTGTGCACTTTTCAAAACTGGTGACATTGATTCAATGCTGAAAAAGAAACTGTTATGTTCATCTGCTAATAGTCCTAGAATCTACGGCCTACCAAAAATACACAAACCTTATACACCTCTTAGACCAATTGTATCGTCAGTTCAAGTACCTTGTTATAAATTATCCAAACATGTAGGACAAATTTTGAAAAATATAGTTTCAGATAAATATAATATAAAAAATTCTTCTCAAATGATTGACAATTTAAAAAACATATGTATAGAAAATGACGAAATATTAATATCTTTTGACGCGGTTTCCCTATTTACGAACATCCCAGTTAATATGGCAATTAGAAATATCTTGACCGAATGGAACACAATAAAGCAGCACACGAAGATTAGGAAATCTAAGTTCCAAAAAATTTTACAATTCTGCTTAATTGACAACAATTATTTTAATTATAATGGACAAATCTATAACCAAATATTTGGGATGCCAATGGGCAATCCCTTGTCTCCAACGATTGCTGATATCATATTAGACAAATTACTTGACGATGCTATAGCTGAACTACAGACTAAAAATATATATATAAAATATATAGCTAAATACGTGGATGATATATTGGCTATAGTGAAACTTAAGGACAAGGATGAAATTCTAAAAACCCTAAATAGATATCATAATAAATTACAGTTTACAATTGAAATAGAAGAAAAAGGAATTATCACATATTTGGATACAAAACTAATAAGGAAAAATAACAAAATAATATTTGACTGGTACGAGAAAGAAACAGCCTCTGGAAGGATAATGAATTTTAACTCAACACAACCAAAATACCAAATTATAAATACCGCAAAAAACCTAATAAGACGAGTTTTAAACATCAGTGACAATAAATTCCACAATAACAATATTAAACGGATTAAACAAATACTACAGGACAACAACTTCCCTACAAAATTAATAAAATCTCTTATTGAATCTACGTATAACGAAGTAATAAACAACAAAAATCAACATTCATGTAACACAACGGTTAAAGATACAAAAACTTTTTTCAGTGTACAGTACATTCCGGGGCTCACTGACAACAGAATCATAAGAAAAACAATAAAAACAGAAAAAGTCAGTTTGGCGTACAAACCAAACAAAATTCTAAAAGCAATATTTACAAACGTAAAAGCGCCAGTCAATAAATTACAACAAAACAACATTGTGTACGAAATAAGGTGTAAGGGAAAAGAAGATCAAAACTGTGATCTAATATGCATTGGCACAACAAAAATAGCATTACATACAAGAATGAACGAACACAAGATGGACATTGAAAAAAGAAAAAGATCGACTGCACTAGCTCAACACATCATAGAAACAGGACACACAGCTGACTTCGATACGATTAAAATACTTGACAAGGAAAAAGTGGAGAAAAAACGTTTTATAATTGAGAGCTTACATATACAACAAAAAATTACAAAAACAATGAATCATAAAGAAGACACTGACAACATAAGCGCAAGCTATAGTGTTGCATTAAAATAAAAGCTTTAAAAGTACAACTGTTTAAAATAAGTAGTGCAAGATTTAAATGTTTGTCTTTTGTAAAATTCTTTTTATTGTTTACTCTTAAATGTAATATTGCTTAAATTATTGTAAGTTCTGATTGTTGTTTTTGTATATACATTTTAATAATAATAATTTTATTAAATACAGACGAATATCCCTTGAAAAAGTCAACAAAAAATTGACGAAACGTCGGGATTAAAAAATAAAAAAAAAAAAAAAAAAAAATGTAATAAAATTGGTTTTCATTACATTTATCTGAATAGGCCTAATTAGCTTAAATAAAAAACAATAACACAATTAATAATAATTTTATCATTAAGTGGTAAAAAAACAGGATACAAGGAGTATAAAATACAAATTGAAGATGCATCATTACTAACAGCGTATGGATCAATTTTTTAAAATAAATTGTTCAGGTATTTAAATTCATCAACTAGAATTACATTACTATGAGCACATTTCTTAATATAAATTAAACCACGCTTACTGAAGACACTATGAATATAGTTTAGTTTTTTAAGCTTAATAGCAGCACGAAGAATTTTAAAGTTAGAAGAAGACAAGTTTTCATTTATGTGAAATTTTTTGTCAGAAGTCGCCAATATGTCTTAAACAAAAATATAAACCTTTATTTGATTTACGGTATCTAGCAAATTATCTAAGAAAAATATTCCTGTCATATGGGGACCACATCTTCACAATATCACGGCATTTCTCGTATAGCTTGTGTTCTTGTTGTATATATAATATTTACAGTTTCACAGATTTTTTTAAATATTACGTATAAGTTTTCATATTCCTTAAGTGGTATTTCATTCAAACGTAATTCACAAGCTATATTTTTATTTTCTTGGTGCCTTAGCTTTGTTTTTAGGGAGTTAATCTCATTTTGCATTTTACCAATGTAAACAGCGACTGATTCCATTTGTTGTACTCTTACTGTAATGTCATGCAATTACTTTTTTAATTGTATTGAAGCTCTCATCAAATACACTTAAAAAGGTCCGATTTATATTCAGTATTTTTTTATCTACAGCGTGCACTAATTCTCTGGTAAGTTTATCAAAAGGTTTTTCCATTTTATTAATGGTTTTGAAAGGAGAATCCCCAAAAGAGTTTTGTGCATTTTTTCTAAACCGTTTTTGTGAAGGGCTATTGATGGAGTTTAACACAGGAGTATTAGAGGCATACACTTCATCATGTGAAGAAAGTTCCTCTTGGGGTACACTACTTTTTGCATTATGATGTTATTTTGGGTATTTTTATAACAGTTTTAAATTTAATTTATTTTAGTAGTTTATCTCTTACTTCTTCTTACAGAAGTGATTTTATTAAGTTTTAGGCATTAGGAATTAAGCAATAAATTTAATTATACTCGTATGGTGATAAGTTAAAACATTAAAACTATTTTTTTTTTTTTGTTTCAATTTTAAGCTTGTTGGGCGTAACATTCTCCATTTCAATAAAAAAATGCACTTTTTATTATATATTTTCTCCTGACGTTTCGTGAATTTTTGTTCAATTCTTCAGGGGGTTTGTCATTTATTTAAAAAACATCAGTATATTACAAATATTATTATCTATACATACGGTAAAAAAACTTGCATTTTACTTATAGTGTAAAATGATTTTAGAGAAATATTGTTTCGGATTTTCCTTAAGAAAATTTTAGTTTTTAAAACAAAATTGCATATTTTGATACAATATTACATAGAAAAAACAATAGAATATTTATTGATTGATATACAAAAGACATATCATCAGGACGAACCATAAACTACAACACTACACAACCAAAATCACAAATTATAAATACAGCAAGGAATTTTATGAATAGAGTGCTTGAAATAAGTAACCCACAATTCCATAGTACAAATAATAAAAAAATTATAAAAATATTAAAAGACAATAGCTTTCCCATATTCTTAATTAATTTATTACTGAAAACCCACAAACATAAACAAAATATCAACAATGACAATCACAACAAGAAAGAAGAACAATTTTGCAGCATCAAATATGTACCTGGCCTGACTGACACAGTAATTAAACTACTCTCTTTGTGAACAGACGTACATAATTACTTCTCACCTCGTTGCAACTTAAAAGTACACGTGCTTGTGTAAATAAAACAAATATACCAATATAAAAAGAAAATAAGTTAATCTGTGACTTTGAACAATTAATAAAATATTTTAAACTTAATAAAAAATAAAATTACCTAATTTCTTAAACTCGAACATGAATTGACCGCCGGATCGTGGTGGAACTTCACCATTACTAGGAATAACATTTGATAGTTCAAGACAAACGAAGGTTATTTCAGCCGGAGAAAAATTCTTAATTAAGGAAAGAGTCAAGAGCTCTGACTCACTTGCCAACGTCTCCCCTTTCCTAATAAAGAAAGTAATAGATAACGTTGCTGAAGGCGAAGTTATTCAATGTAAAAAACTACTTAATGGCACAATTTTAATTCAAACCCAAACATTTACTAAAGGTAACAAACTTATACAGCTTTCATCTTTAACACCTGCAATTGAAGTGGAGCTAAAAGAACACCCTAGCCTAAATCATTCTAAAGGAGTTATATATTCGAATAGACTTCGAGGAATAGAGGAGTCTGAAATACTCTTCGAACTAAAAAGTCAAAATGTAGTCAACATAAGAAAAATTTTAAAAAATGTTGACGGTTCTCTTAAAGAAACCGGTTTGATTATCGTAACTTTTTCTTCTACTACCTTGCCAAGAGACTTATCAATTGGATATGAAAAAGTTAAAGTTCGACCTTACATCCCGTTGCCGCTAAAATGCAAAAATTGCCTCCAGTATGGACATATCGCTAAGGTATGCAAAAATGGAAAAGTGTGTGCCAATTGTTCAAATGCTTTTCACACTAATGCTGAACAAAATGAGAAATGCAATCAACCAGCCTCCTGCTACTAAATACTCGGAGGGTGACTATGTTATGATAAGAAATTTTGATTCTCAAGGAGGTGTATGGAGAAAACTCATTTCCAAGTTTAAGGGGCCATATAAAGTAGCAAAGATTTTTGAAAATGATAGGTATCTGATAGAAGATGTAGAGGGTTTTCAACAATCTCGTAATCCGTACGAAGGTATATGGGCTGTCGAAAATATGCGCCCGTGGTTTAAGGGGATGAATAATGCGTGTTCAACCCGAGATCGGTTGATCTCGTTTGTCAGGATGGCCGAGTTATAGTCAGTACGTTCGTGTAGCATACCTTTACTTTGAGTTGATTACCCTGTATCCAACATGTATATACATATATTGTGCGCACTGTCTACTAAGTTACCGTAGTTGGCTAAGAATATTTATTACCTATAATGCTACTTACATTTTAACGCATACAATCATATTTTTGCTTTATTTACACACTTTATGTATACGCATGCCCACGGACTACTTTATTAAAATACACTCAAATGTTTTTATTCTTCTTATTGTACATACGTTGTATTTTACTCGCATGCAATTATTGTAAACATAGCATGTCATTATACTCCTGTTAATATACGCACACATACAAATTATAAGTCGAAAAATTATGTATTGAAATAAAAAAGTTTAGTTTGGATGAAAATATCAAGAGAACGAGTTGTCCTACTACACAAATAAGTTAATATTTAGTAAGAATTGTATTTAACAAATACAGGTTGTCTTACAATTCTACCTTTTCAGGTAACATAACTTTTATTATAATTTTTAGTAATGACTGGTAATTCAGTAACTATTTGGTTGTCTTCTTATAGCTCTATGTTTTCTGAGTTTTCAACTATTGTATTGTTTTCTATTTTCTTTTCTGGTGTTTTTTTATGTGATCTTGTTTTCTTCTGTAAAGATACTGTTGTTATCCTTTGCTACAAATGACCTTGGTTGTTTACATTTATTTATAACTTTCTCTTGAAACCAACAACTTGTACATACGCGTTTTCTTGAAAATAATAGAATCTCCTTGTACTGGAATTTTTAACCTTTTTGCTGTTTTATTATAATAGTCAGTATATTTCTTAATTTTTGAATTCAATTGTTCTTTATATACATTTTTATTAATAACTTTGGGTTCTAATTTTTCTCTCATGGACAGAATCTTTGTTCTTAAAGATCTTGACATTAGCAGCTCTGCTGGACTGTGCTAGTTTCTCTTCGGTGTTGTCCTATATTGAAGAAACGTTATATATGAGTCTGAATGACTTTCTAGGGACTTCAACAATAATTTTTTAATTGCTTGAACAGAACGTTCTGCTAACCCATTGGATCTTGGCAGATATAGGCTAGACGTGTAATGCTCAATTTCCCAATTATTGCAGAAATTGTTAAACTCCTAAGAGTTGAATGGTGGACTATTATTTTTAAGTAACGCATACGGAATTCCGTATCTAGAAAATATTGACTTTTATTTTACAATGACCTGAGAACTATTATAACCAGAATTCAATAATTTCATCTTAATGTATTTGGAGTAATAATCCGCAACAAGCAAGTATGTGTTCTTATTAACTTCAAATAGGTTGCAGCCCAGCATAACCCCTGGCATAAGCACAATTTCATTAGAAACCATTTCCGATTTAGAATTTAAATTTTGACGCCGTATACAAATCTTACAATTAGAAACGATATTCCCTATATCATTATATAGATATTTACAGTAAATCGACTGTCGAGCCAAATCTTTGCATCTTGGAATTCCCATATGTCCTTCATGAAGTCATGATAAAATAGAGCTACGAAAACTTCTAGGGATGATTTTTTTTTAATAATATAACATCTAAAATTGAAATTTTATCCTTTATCTTAAAATAAGGCTTAACCTCTGGTTCAATAAGCTTCTTATTTCGAAGTTATCCATTCTTAACATAAATTTTCGCAAATGTCTCATCATTCTTCGTATGTTCATTAAGATTTTTTATGTTCTCAGAAGGTATTTCCAAGCAAGAAGGCAATAAATTACAATGAAGCGAAATTTCCCTAACTATTTCAGTCAATGTTGTCTCTATTAGAGGCGCTCTTGTCAAAGTTTCACCTAATTGTAAGTCCTTTCCAGGTTTTTACTTTACTTCAAGATTATATAATGGCAAACGTAGCATAAATCTTTGAAGCCTTGCTGAAATTTTATATAAAGGCTTTTCAAACAAACTGACTAACGGCTTATGATCCGTTTCTACCAAGATTCTCGATCCATAGACATATTGATGAAATTTCACACATTCAAACAAAATAGCAAATAATTCTTTCTCTATTTATGCAAATTTTGTTGAGATGTAGTTAGCGAAGCAGACGCATATGCAATTGGTTGCCCATCATGCACGATTGTTGCTCCAAGTGCAGATTTAGAAGCATCTAAAGACAATGCAATTTTTTTAATATAGTCAAAATATGTTAGTACGGAAGACTGTGTTGTTTCTCTTTTGAGATTCTCAAACTCTTTTTCATGGTTTTCTGACCAATGCCACTCAATATCATTTCTTAAAAGTTGTCTAATTTACCATACCTAAAAATCGTTGCAATTCCTTCATATTCTTTGGTTTAGGCATGCTCATAATAGAACTAATTTTTTCTTCATCTGGATTAATACCAAAATTGCTAAATACGTGGCCTAAGAATTTAATTTCAGTGCGGAAAAAGTTGCATTTCTTTTCGTTAAACTTTATGCTTACCAAAAGCAAAAGACTCTTTTTAAAACGGTTTCCAGAACGTTTAAATGTTCTTTAGTAGTTGTTTTATTCAAAAAATTATGTATATAAATTATCAACCCTGGAATATCACCAAACAATCTAACCATTTCCGTATGAAAAATTTCTAGTGCTGCATTAATTCCGAATGGCAGTCGCAAAAATCAATAACATCCGAACGGTGTATGAAAGGTACATAACTAAAAAGAACGTTCATTTAATGGAATCATCCAAATTTTAAATTCATCATTCTTTTTAATTCTAATTTTAATTTTCATGATATTTAAATGGAATTTTTCGAGGTTGATCTACTACTGGACAAACATATTTTCTCAATTCAAGATTGCACTCACAATGTAAAAGACCAAGACCACCAAACACACCAGAATACATGTTCACTACGAAAAATTTTAACATGTGAATATTTTTTTCATACAAAACTTTTAAATTGACAGTATCTAAAACTGCCAACTTCTCACCACTAAATGTAAAAATATTAACGTTCGCTTTCTTTAATAAAATCTTAATTTTAAATCTATAAAAGGTTTCCGTTGATATCATATTGGCCTGCGCCCCTGTATATATTTGACATACCATTGTGATGTTTTCAGTTATGAGTTCAATGTTCCATTCTGCTGATTTTGTTTCTTTAGAAATGGCGCCAATAAATAAATTTTCATCGCCGCTATCTTCATAGTCGCCATCTTGTTTAATGCTGACATTTTTTACATATCGCCATTTCATTTCATGTGCACTCTCTCCACCCACAATTATGACACCTTGCTCCTTCTGCCGGACATTT
This sequence comes from Gymnosoma rotundatum, assembly GCA_916610165.2. NCBI lineage: Eukaryota > Metazoa > Arthropoda > Insecta > Diptera > Tachinidae > Gymnosoma > Gymnosoma rotundatum. The sequence continues at coordinate 59,208,233 of OU744339.1, forward strand.
GTTTATATGTATTTTAGTATATCGACTGCATTGTATATCCTTTTGCTTGTTGTAGGTTGATGGATTCAGTGTTTTTCGACTTAACACACTACGACCGGTTCATCTTCATGATTGACTTTAATTTTTATTGCATTTTCTTTTGTCAAAGTTATAGATTTGGCAATGCCTATAACCTTGTCCAATGAAATGCCACCCTCTGCCAGTAGTCTTTCGCGAATATTTCCCATTTTACAAGACAAGCCGCAAGTAAATATGCTCTGACAAGATCTAAAGTAAAGTTTAAAGTGCGAAATTCACAATTTAAGCTCAAATTTTTTAACATAGTGATGTTCGCATCTGACACCATGTTGTATTAGTTTAAGACTGAGCCGTTTTATTCATATTAAATGTCATATTACAATCATCCAATACATACATTAGAGATGCCATATTCTTATATCTATGATATAATGTTATGATAAAGAAGTTACATATGCAACACAAACCAATAAACCTAACATTTAAAAGAAGATTTTCACTTTCATAAATTTTACAAAGTGATTTATTCTTTTACATCGCAACAATATTTCTGATAATAAACTCGATTTTTTTTATATGTTGTTACAACAAACACATTTCTCAACTATTTAAGATCTTTTTCTATTTTTGCTCTCATAATTCTACTTTTTTTTCATACTTAAAGGCATTTATTTTTTATATTAATTTCCAAATATTTTTATTATACTTATTATTATTTGTCTCTTAAAATTTTCAAAAAATACAAATTCCCTTCTACCACTTCTTACATTCTTCAACTTCTGTAAAAAAACCAAACAAATTTGTTTTATTTTATCTAATGTTTCTTAAGATAATACAATAGAATATAAGTGGATATTTAAATAGTTACCATGAACTCCAAATCCTTATAAAAATAAAAAAATAATATCCTTACAAGAAACTCACAAGAAACTCTGGTTTGAGCCGATGTGTGAGAGCTCGCATTGTCATAGTGAACAATGATTCGTCTTCTCTTTTTGGTTTTTTGAATTTCTCCGATGACTTCAGGCAAAAAAATTGTAGTGTACCACTCAGAAGTGACCGTCCTACGTTGCTCAAGCGGAACAGTCGCCACATGACCAGTTTTTCCGAAGAAACAGCCGACTATTTGCTTCGAGGTACTTCTTCCACGAACAACTTTCGTTGGATTTTGCTCGTCTTTGAAGACCCACACGGTCCATTGTTGTTTCGTTTCGGGCTCATACGCATCGATCTATGATTCGTCACCTGTGACGATCTTATAAACGTCTTTTGAAGCACCGCAATCGTATTTTTGCAACATTTCTTTGCACCAATCGACACGAGTCTTTTTTTGAGCGACTTTCAAATTGTGCGGTGTCCAACGAGAACAAACCTTTTTTACGGCCAGGTGTTCATGCAGTATCGAATGTATGCTGGTGGAAGAAATGTCCAAGGATGTCTCTATCTCTCGGTATGTCGCATGTCGATCTTGCATTATGAGTTCACGCACGGCATCAATGTTCTCTGGCACAACAGCCGTTTTTGAACGACCTTCACGGAATTCGTGTTTGAGCGAGCTTCGGCCACAATTAAATTCATTATACCGATTTTTCACAGTGCTATAGGATGGTGCTTCATCGCCATACAAAGATTTAAGTTCATCAATGCACTCTTGTCGTGATAATCCACGTCGAAAGTTGTGAAAAATGATGGCACGAAAATGTTCACGAGTTAATTCCATTTTTTTCTATATTAATTTTTTCAAGTCACTGTAAACAACACAAGTAATGGTCGTATGTCAAAACGTTTTGAGTACGATTATGCTTAAATATGACAAACTTTTCAATAGAAATGTCAGATTGCACTTGGCAGTACTCAGTGTTGCCAGGTCAGAAATATATATAGCAGCCCTCGTAACTTTAAAGATATAAACAACTGATCCGATTTCTCAGTCGCTACCTTGTCAAGAACTAAATGAAAATTTATTCACATATACAGGCTTAAAAATTGTATTTATTCTATTCGGTCAACAAATATCTTCCTATCTAAAGTAGATGCAATGAGTGTATTGTTATAAATAAGTGATACAGATGGAGCGACCATATAGAATGAATTTCTTTCCTTTGCTATAGCTAATAGACTAAATATTATTAAATGTCTCTCTAGCACTAGGTTAAACTGTAGTATCCACACTCTTCTATCAGTAACCAAAGCCCTTATAATATCTAAAATCAATTACTGTTTAGCCTTTTTCTGAAATGCATCAAAGTCTCAGTTTAGAAAACTGGACTGTAAAACCTAGTCCTAGGATGCTCCTAAGAAACGCTCAACCGCTATTAACAATGTGCTCTTTGAGGCAAATGTAACCTCAATATATGCAAATATTAGCAACTAAACTTTTTAAAAATGTACTTCATAGTAAGAACACTTTTCTAAGACAAATATTAAAAACACAAAAAAAAGAGTAAAAGAATACCTAAACTAACCTTAGTAGATTATTTTAAACAACCGGATTTTTCATTAATTATATTAATTAATTTTCAAAAATTCTTTTTTTCGTGCTATTTTCCTGATTTATTATTTAAATTACCGATATTGATTATTGAGGGTCAAAGCATATCTCGATGGCCATTTCGTTATCGCTTACTTAACTCTTCAGGAAACTTCTGACAAACATTTTAAATAAACTAAAGATTTTTGTCCAAACAATAAAGCAAAGACAAAAATCAAAGTTTAAGCAAAAACAACAGTAACCAATAGTAATTCTATTATTCTTTCTCTACTGTAACCTTAGTAGTTTAAGTTTAATTGAAAACTGTAAATAATATAAATTCCTTGTGATACGCCTGATTTTGGTTGCAGATTAAAACAACTTCCACGATAGCATTTTTAAAATAGTTCCGTTTACACATCACTTACTGAGTTTCAAAAATCTAATTTTGGTGTAAAGCAATAAAAAAGGGTGCTTTGATTATTGAAACCTTAAAGGATTACGATTTCATACACTTGCATATGCACTAATGAACACCTTTTAAAAGTTGAAGTCCTATCCACATACAGCACTATATACTCTGCTGAACTTATTGCAATCCACGAGGCTTTATCCTTTATCAAAGGAAGAAATGATAAAACTGCTGTGTGTTCAGACTCCCTCTCATCATTACAAGCAATTACCATCTCTAATAGTAATGTTTACGTTTCTAATATTAGAAATATCCTAACCAGTAAATTTCCAATTATTATTTTGGTATGACTATGCTGCTAAAGAAGCCGCTAAACGTCCCCTTCTTTTAACCAAAAACTACAATACCAGGGATATAGATAAATCTATTGTTAATTCTTTCCTTACTCAAAACAAAAGCCACATATTTAGCCAAACCTCTTCTTGGTATAGAAAAATCAATATCTTTCGCAACTCGATTGATAAATTAACAGTAAACCACCAAACACTTGGTCGCAGACTTGACTTAGTCAACTTTATAAGACTCCGTTTAGGGCATACAAAAGTTTCAAACGGACCAATATCCCAACCAAATTTTAAACCTTTCTGCAATTGCAACATTTCCTACCCTTCCAAACCCAACCATTTACTTTGTGAATGTCCAAAAACACAGGTTTCTAGAATCACATTCTAAAACTCAGATCCCTTACAACTTTTGTCCAACCCTTCATCTTCTAATATGTATAAAATAATTAAGTTTCTAAAAACGACTTATCTCTATAACGAAATATAATAAATGTACTGTATTCATATAAAAATTATTAATTAAGTATAAATTATGATAAATATAAATATGTAAATTTCGAGCTGAAGGCCTATGCTGCCATTGCCAAAAAACAATATTAGATTATGATTTTAATTATCTATATGCCTAATAAGTGAATAAAATAAATAAATAAATAAATAATAATATAAAAAATAATAAACAAAAGTACCATTAACCTGACATATAAACAAAACAGAACATTAAGTATGATTTTTACAAATAAAAAAACCCCAATCGACAAATTACAACAAAATAATGTTGTATATGAAATCCCATGCAAAGGTAATAATAATAACAGCTTTAATCTTGTTTACATTGGTACAACTAAAAGAAGTTTGGAAACGAGAATGTATGAACACAAAGCAGACATAAATAAAAACAAAGAAAGTACTGCATTATCAAAGCACATAACACAAACAGAACATGTACCAGATTTGGACAACATAAAAATATTAAACAAGGAAAGCAATGAAAGAAAACGATACACAACAGAAAGTTTACGAATACAAGAAAAAATAAACAGAACTAAGAACAAAACGGAAGATACAGACAATTTAAGCGCGATATACAGTGTTGTCATTAGAAACAAATAAAACCAAAAAAATTTTCGTTAAAGTTTAAAAACCAGAAACAATAATTCTCTAAAATCATTAAAATCATGTCTACACTATAAGTAAAATGTAAGTTTTTTCTACCGTATGTATAGATAATAATATTTGTAATGTACTGATGTTTTTTAAATAAATGTTAAAAAATAGAGAAACCCCCTGAAGAAGTGAACAAAATTTCACGAAACGTCGGGAGAAAATATATAATAAGTAGTGCATTTTTATTGACATGGAGAATGTTAGGCATAACAAGCTTAAAATTAAAACAAAAAAATATTGAATTTAATTGGCAAAAAAAAAAAAGACAACAGCATTAAAACTATTATTTGTTAGCGTTACTAGAGATCAACAGCACGCTGAATAAACAATGGCCTTTAGACTGTTTTAAGCAAACGTGTGGCATCACTACTAAACCAGTATTTGTGAGAGGAACAGCTGGATTTTATTTAAAATTGTTTCGTAAGAGCCAGTTCACATTAAGGGCATAGTAGCTGACTTTTTTATTGTTTTCTCTTTTGGAGAATCTCCGTAAGGCATCACGCGTTTACATTATGACTCTTTTGTAGCAAGTGAGAGATTTTTATGATGTTTTATCAACCAATTTTTCAAGTGTTGCCATAAACTAAACGTATTAATTTTTTAACAATTTTTGAAAAATAAAAACAGCCAAAATCATATAAACTAATTACTAAAGCTAAACAATAATAATTACAATTCGGGTTATTACTGCGAAGTTAAAAGACTGCTTATTAGTTCTCGCCTCTATCATAAGCAGCACACAATTATCCAAAATATCATATCATAAACAGATATATCCAAATACTCACGGTACAACAGATATTTGAGAGTAAAAAACTGATAATTCTCTCACTCTGTGCAAAAGCATAAACAACTGTATGTTGTAAAATTTAACTTGTTACTGTAATTTTTTTTAGTAAAAAATAAAAGTTTACTGATTACCAGTAAAAATCAAGTAACCCTATTTTACCGGCATATTGGTACTAAAACTGTTGTCTGCACATTTTATTTTTGTAAATATAAAATTTTTCACACTTTGTACAGAACTCTGGAATAAATGTTTAAAAACACATTTTTCTACATTTGAATTTTAAGAAAATTAGAAATGACACGCAGACGAAGTGGTGGGCACTGCTAGTCACTAATAAAATAACTTGTGGAAGAACAAAAGCAGTAGCCATTTGCAGAAATGTTTTGGGCTCTTACTCTCAACGAGTAAGCGGTTAATTCTCTAAAAGCTATTATTTCTCTATAAGTAGTGATGCTTAAATATTGGCAATGTAAAAACCTACTCATACGCAGTTCAATATTTTGATCCCGAACATCAAATTCGTAGGCGAGTTTTAGAATTTTGAGGTGATCCGAAACTTTAATAGATATTTTTTGAAGATAATAAGAAAGCTAAAGATTGTGATTTAGAAACCAAACAAATAACAGTATATAGGGCTGGTGACTTTGCAGTTAACTACGGTATTGCTAACTCGGTTTACCAAAAATTTAATAATACATTAAAGCAAATTGTAATTGTCATATTATAAATATCTGCGTTAAAAAAATAGTGAATTTTTATCTTTTGTCATAGAAAACACTCTTATAAAATGAGTAGTCCGTCGGCCATGACCACTGAAAAGTTAAAAGATTGTTTTAAATTTGTTGGTATAGACTATAAAAAGATTTTAAGACATATTCCAATGAGATCATTCTCTCTTTTACCAGCTATAACCTATGCTTTGATGGCCTGTTGAAGAAAGAAAAAAATAAATGCCAAAATGTTTTATGCAAATACGTGTCATATGGAATATCTAATAAGAATCATATTTGTATTTTAAGCAAAAAATAAGGCTGGAATTTTATACAACTATTTTAGCACTTGAGAATTCAATGCAGAATAAAGCACACATTTTTTGGCAGTTAACAGCATTTTGAAAAAAAATCGTATAAAGTTTCGTATACATTGAAGTGATAATTTTACGTTTTGCCAGATTATGTTTCGTAGAGGACGTGGAGATTTTCAGCTCATGGAAATCCAGCAAATTTAAATGGGTGATAATAGTCACGATGAAGATGATTTTCTGCTTAACGCAGAGCGATTACTGCCACATAATAATGTCACATATCTGATGTCGAAAGTAAAGTTACGAGAATTCCACATCAGCGATCAGAAAGAACTTCATCTTAGATATCAACTACTGCATTAGAAGCTTTTGCCGAGCACGCAAGAAACTCTTAAACTGATTTCAAATGCAGCCAGACAACGCAGACTCCAAGTGTTTCCTAATGTGAAATATGAATTTAAAATGTTCAAATTAGCCAAGGTGCTGGAACTTTTAAAAGAATCCTATTAGTAACAAAATTTGAAAACTTAGTTAAAAATTAATAACACCAAACAAAAAACGATCCATGTTACAAAAAAATGTAAAGAAAAATATGACTGTAAAGTGAGGCTTCAAACTATTGTGTCAATGTGATGGATCAACTGAATTCAAACTATATCCAAATAAAAGATTAACGCGTATTAAATATGTTATGACGGAGAAAGTAAAAGGTTTAAGATTAATAATTTATATTGATAATTTGTTTTACTCACTCCCCCTCTCGCATCGATCACTCTTTACGCTTTACATGGTTAGTTTAAAGACGGAATGAAAGGGTGTTATATAGCGAAATGTTTCATTCTGCAGGCGGAAAAATCTTCTACAAAGTAGGCTGTAATATAGCTTAAGTACTATAGTACAGAAATGTCTATATGAAGCGTATTGGCGACCACGGTTAACGTGACCTTAATAGCCGACCTGATTAAATGACAGGCTTGCTCGACCTAGTGGTCGTAATTACGTAAATGTGCAAACTTTGGGCCTACGCCAGAAGTATGGAACTCCATTACAATGATTATTGTAGTCGTAAACCAAAAATCACCATCATATATCTTGTCCTGCCTTTCAGACTCTCGAGATAATCTGAGGTTTAATTGTGAATCGCCACTCGCTCTTTTTATCTCTTCTCGCTTCTTTTCCCCTTAAAAAGTGAAAGTTTGGTATGTGCTTGATAGGTGCTTAACTTGGGAAAGTTAAAGTAAGCGAATCAGCTCCAGAAAACATTAAAAGCAGTCAAATCCGTTTGGATATTTTAAGTGATCACGACAGCCATAAACATGCAACAAGGCATTTCATGCAGCATGAAACATATAAAACCTCTGGTCTGCAACATATGAAAGATTGTGGCTACAAAGGAGAGACATGACTAACAATAAATTTAATATAATATTAGATTTATGATTTGAATTCTTATTAACATTTTTTGTGAAAATACACTTGCATAATTCCAAAATCTTGTATGGTGTATTTTGTATTGAAAACACTTTCTGGTTATCTGCTTGTGAACACACAATGTATTAATGTATCAATTTATTTTGTATATTAAACGTCAAAAAGCAAATAAGAAGAAGAAAATAAGTATTCAGAAGAAGGTTTTCAGGAAGTAAATTGGACAATAAGACTGAAAAAAGCTAAATTTTAATTTTTTTAAATGCGAAAAGTATGCTTTTGATAAGCCTATGGTTGATTCAAGTATGTTATACAAGATTTCTTTTAACATACATATGGAATTCACATGTAGTTGATAACACGATTACCAATGCAACTTTTCAAAAACATGCAAAATAAAAGTGTATTGGTGTATTGAAATTTTATATGAAAATTTTCAACAACAAGCATACACTATCGTATTTTAATTGAACAATACACAGTCTACACGGATACAAGGGGTTTTGTGAATTAATCAACAGTACAGCTGTACGACCAGCCAGCTAGACAAAAATTGTTTCTCACAGTAATTAAATATTCACTAGGGAAACAATAATTCTTCTTTATCGAGTGTAATAATGGAATTGGTGGAAATGGTGTACCGAACACAGGAATGGTGAACGATACACACGATTGGATGTATGCATATAAAATGTAAACTTTTGGCGCTACAACAGCATGATCGACAGCATGCAAAAGAAAACGCCCACCTCTATTTTTTTCATGTCATTTGCAACAATAAAGTTACTCCAATCAAAAAAACAAATATATGGGGCAATAGAGAATTAAAAGATAAGAAAAAAAAAAAACATCAAGAGCAATTATTGACACTTGCCAATATTTCCCGAGTTACGGAGCTGAATTTTTAAAAATATGAATATGGGTACCATTTTTTTTGAAGAGAGGAAACACTAAATATTTTTAAATTGTTTACCCCAGTAAGAGACAATGTCATTTTTAAAATTAATTAATTTAAAATTATATATATACAGTATCAAATTGTTTTTTAAATTTCTGTTATCTCATTATTTGCTTTTTTCATTTAAGTTACTTCACTTAACTAGATTTACTTTGCTGGCAAAGAGTATATAAGATTCGGCATAGTCGAATATAGCACTCTTACTTGTTTTTTTTTCTCAATCAACTTCGCTATACATAAGAAATTAGAATATTTATACTCTATAGGGTAGGAAATGTATATTGTAGAAATTACAAACGGAATGACAAACTTAAATATACCCTTTTCTACTTTTTATGGTGAAAATAATAAGTGTTAAAATGTGTCAACTATCCCTATCCAAACAGCAACAGAACAAATCACATCTTGTAACAGCAAGTTCTCGTATTGTTATGTCTGTATACTGATAATAAGATGTAAAAACAGTTTAACAGTGCTTGACATTCAAATTCTTTCTTGTGCAATATGAGGGCTGCTCTATATATTTCTGGCCTAATAGTGAAAATGCGAATATTTATAATCAAAAATGGTTTTATTGTTTTTCACAGTATTCTCCAGCATGATTTATACACTTTTGCATGCGCTCAAATCAGTTGTCGAAGCACTTTTTCCACTCCAATTGAAACACCTCTAAAACATGGTTTTTGAACACTTCAACAGCTTCTTCTGGCGACGAAAATCGTTGACCACGCATTTTTTTTCTTGATGTGCGGAAACAAGAAGAAGTCATTAGGTGCCAAGTCAGGGCTGTACGGCGGATGACCCATTAATACGACGTTTTGGCTGGTCAAAAACGCTCTGGTTTGAGCCGATGTGTCAGAGCTCGCATTGGCATGGTAAACAATGATTCGTCTTCTCTTGTTGGTTTTTCGAATTTCTCCGACGACTTCAGGCAAACAAATTGTAGTGTACCACTCAGAAGTGACCGTCCTACGTTGCTCAAGCGGAACAGTCGCCACATGACCAGTTTTGCCGAAGAAACAGGCGACCATTTGCTTCGAAGTGCTTCTTCCACGAACAACTTTCGTTGGATTTTGCTCGTCTTTGAAGACCCACACGGTCGGTTGTTGTTTCGTTTCGGGCTCATACGCCTAGATCCATGATTCGTCACCTGTGACGATCTTATAAACGTCTTTTGAAGCACCGCAATCGTATTTTTGCAACATTTCTTTGCACCAATCGACACGAGCCTTTTTTTGAGCGACTTTCAAATTGTGCGGGATCCAACGAGAACAAACCTTTTTTACGGCCAGGTGTTCATGCAGTATCGAATGTATGCTGGTGGAAGAAATGTCCAAGGATGTCTCTATCTCTCGGTATGTCGCATGTCGATCTTGCATTATGAGCTCACGCACGGCATCAATGTTCTCTGGCACAACAGCCGTTTTTGGACGACCTTCACGGAATTCGTCTTTGAGCGAGCTTCCGGCACGATTTAATTCATTATACCAATTTTTCACAGTGCTATAGGACGGTGCTTCATAACCCACGTCGAAAGTTGTGAAAAATGATGGCACGAAAATGTTCACGAGTTAAATCCATTTTTTTTCTATATTAATTTTTTCAAGTCACTGTAAACAACACAAATAATGGTCGTACGTCAAAACGTTTTGAGTACGATTATGCTTAAAAATGACAAACTTTCCAATGGAAATGTCAGATTGCACTTGGCAGCACTCAGTGTTGCCAGGCCAGAAATATATATAGCAGCCCTCGTAAAAGTATTCTAGTATTTTATCTCTTTTTATTGATGATGAGTTTTCCCAAACCTTTTCATTCAAAATATGTCTTTTTTTAAATTAAATAATATAAAATTTAGAAATACACATAATTGTTATGTAAAAAAAATATATGTATGTTTCTTTGCGCTGTGTATGTTTACATTTATGTACGAGTTTTGGGTACATGTTGCGTATTTTTCTGAACTCTGCTTTAAAGATAATACGGGGAAGCGGCTTAAATATCGTTTTTTAAATTCCTTTGCAGATATCTGACTTTTTTTCTGCGAGCACGGCCATTGCTCTTTTATATCTGTATGAATGATCGGAGGCAGTTATTCATAACTGAACTCCATAACATAATTTTGGTTTTAAGATCACATTATACTCTTAAGCTAAAATTGTTTTCTAACAATGTCAGTGAAATTGTAGTGGTATTTAAATTCATCTATGCTTCTAAACGATTTTTACAGGTTTAGCTCCTTGCAAGTGGTACTTCGTATCAGTAAGTTGGTGCATTAGTTTTTTGCAAATACCGATGTTCGAATGAATGCAAGTATAGAATTGAATAGCAGCTTTTTAATATTAGTGACTTTCTAAGTAATTGCTTTTTCAACATTTCGAAGATAAAATTTAAGCGGTATTGCTGTATCAACATTAATAGGTAGTAACACTTTTGTAGCATCCGATGTATTTGGGTCAAAAAACATTTTTAAATCTTCAACAAATAATCTTCTTCAGTATCATTTCATGTCTATCCTCCACCAGAAGCTCGCAAGATAGACCATAAGAGATTGCTGATTGCTGATTTAACGCCATAGTAGATAACCCGACTGTAGAGTTTCATCGCGAATTTCGAGGTATTTAAATAGTGATGCAAGTATTTTAAATTCTAGTATTTCTCTAAGCAATTTCGTGCACTCTTTTAGTCTATTTTTATTTTATTTTTGAGCAGGTTACGGAATTGTCCCATTCTTCCATTAAGAGATGTTCTTTTTACGAATTATATTTTCTTCACTTTGCGTTCAATTTTCTACAGTAAACTTAAGACAGCGGAAAGCTTTCCGAGCAAAGAGTACTTACGTTACCAATTTATCGAAGTGCATTCACTTGCTCCTATAAATTCTTGTAGATTCTACAAAGTTAGGCTAATCGGTAATTGGCATGGGGATAGTTTAATGAGTTCTTATGGCGTGCCTGGTAAAAGCATTTAGAATGCTAAATCCAAAAGCACAAGGTATTATTGCCGATCAATAGGCCATTACGTTGATAATTACCGGAAACTCACATTAATACCTGATTTAAAATTCGTCTAAAAGAAAAAAATACAGGAGCGTTCGGATTGACAGGTCGACTACAAACAATTATATTTTGCATTTTTTACGTTGTAGAATTCGTAATCCCAGCTCTCAGAAACAGAATACTTTAAAGAATAAATCGAAAAAATAACTAAAGACTTAATATAAATATTTGAGACGTACACATAATAAAAATTAAACGGTGTTGCAGTGCTTGCACATGTTCTACTACTAGGGTTCGCTTATCATCTAAAATATACCCATTTCTTTTAATTGGTGTTAAATGGGTCTTAGAAATCTGTATTATTTCAATTTTCTTCTTTAATAGGACGGAATCGGGAGTAATTTTTATGTCGGCGTGTGCCTTTCCATTCAAAAGCACATTTTCAACCAGTTAATCGATAATTTTTTGTCGACTGCACTTATGACTTGCTACCTAATATTTATATTTGTAATTACATACATTGTATACGTATTAAAAACAAAAAAAATTTTTTTTTTTTTTTTTTTTTCATTAATTAATTATTTATTGAATCTTCAAATATATTTTTGAACTAACAATAATTACTCATATCTTAAGCCTAAAATAAAAAAAATAAATATACTTATTATGTCCAGCCAATGCTAGACAAAAAAGATGTATGTTTCACGGTTGCTTCTATCATTGTGGGTTATCCCTCTGATGTTCGGGTGAGAGAATAAATATCCCTCCTTCTTAAGCGACTGTAACCACGTTCATTTAGCATGTTGCGAGCTAGCGGATTTGGATGTGTTTCAAGTTTCTGCAAATACGTTACTGCAAATTTCGCTATTTCTGCTTTTACTGATTGCACGTTTAGATCTTTGTGGATGTTGGAATTTCTTATGTACCAGGGAGCAACTGTAATCATCCGTAGAATCTTATTTTGGCGCCTTTGGATTTTTTCTATATTGCTTGCAGAGGCAGTCCCCCATAATTGAATGCCATAACACCAAATTGGTTTTAAAATTGTCTTGTACAATAAAAGTTTGCAATCTAAAGCGAGAGTGGAATTTCTGCCGATAAGCCAGTTGAGTTGGACTGCTTTTAACTTCATTTGTGTTAACTTTGATTCTATGTGGCGTTTCCAAGTAAGGCGCCGGTCAAGATGTATGCCGAGATATTTTACGTCTGAAAGCTGCGGTATTGTTTGGTTATTTATGCGAATAGGGGGGCACGATTCCCTACGCAGTGTGAAAGTTATGTGACTACATTTTTGTTCATTCACCTTAATTCTCCATTTCTTTAACCACTTTTCTAGAATTAATATATGGTCTTGTAAATATCGTGATGCTACTTCGGGACTTTCGTGAATGCTTAAAAAAGCTGTGTCGTCAGCAAATGTCGATGTGTGGATTCGGACACTAGTTGGCATATCTGAAGTATACAACAAGTATAAAATGGGCCCCAATATACTACCCTGGGGGACTCCGGCTTCAATTGGCTCAGGTGAGCTTAGAAAATTGCCTTCTTTAACAATGAATTTCCGATCAGTTAAATAACTGTCTAACAGCTTATATAAGTTTGCGGGCAAATTCAGTTTTAACTTATATTTTAGGCCATCGTGCCATACCTTATCGAACGCTTGAGAAACGTCGATAAAAAGCGCAGAGCAGTATTTTTTTTCTTCAAAGGTCTTCTTAATTACGTTAACTAACCTGTGAGTTTGTTCAATTGTACTATGTTTTTTTCTGAAGCCAAATTGATGGTTCGGAATACATCCTTTGTCACTTAGAATGGGGTTCAGCTTATTTATTAACATCCTCTCAAACAGCTGTGACATATTTGATAAAAGACTTATAGGCCTGTATGATTCAACTTTTGTGTGGTCTTTTCCACATTTACATTTAAAAATAAACAAATATAAATATATATATATATATATGTTTCGAAAAACTGCTGAAAATAAACAACTAAACTCAAGTTTCTATTTTGCGCTAACTGAAAATAGTTGAATTGAGCACACACATAAAAACAGACTGAATTCGGACTACTATTTTCAGCAGCAAAACGAACACACAGCGACTGAGTTTTTAGTTTAGAAAGTCCATACAACGCGATCTATGCGTACACGCTTTTTACGCTTTTCATACTTTTTATGCTTTCTACGCTTCTTAAACGTCAAGTTACATGCTGTTGTTATTCACTGTAAAATACTTTGTTTCCAACATAATGAATTTGATCAAGTTTTACTTGTTTTAATATGTTTTATACAAAAAGAAATTTTTCCTTACTTCAAATATATTATTCAAACTTATTATACCTTTTGGATAAACATAACGTTGTTTTATTACAATAGGTTATGGGCCCAGTTCCCATAAGGATATAATATTAAAGGATACATTGAAGTCAAGGAATAATAGCAGAAAAAAAAATTTTAAAGGAAAATTTAAAAAAAAAAAATGAACGCAATAACAGGACGTATCCCTTTATTGAATGGGGATAATTATGGTACGTGGAAAGCTCAAATGGAGGCGATACTACACAAGAACAGATTGCTTAAGATTGTTATAGGTAAGGAAAGAGCTCCGAGCGTGAGAGAACTTCCAGAGTCGCCGACTGATGCACAAACTCGTGCATACGAGCAGTCACTCAAAGCTCTGCAGCAATATTTAGACAAGGATATGGATGCAAGAGCGGAAATTTTAATGGCCATAGAGACAAACATTGTTACAATGGTAAAGAACATGAAAGGATCACAAGAAATATGGAGCTATCTTCAAGAAACTTTTGATCGTAAGTCAGTGAGGAAGAAAATAGATTGTTACCGTAAGTTATTAAATATGAAAATGTCTGAAAACCAATCAATATCGCAATTTTTAATTGATTTTGATGTATATGTTTCATGCATAACGGAAATCGGGATCGAGATTGATGAAGACCTTCTTGTTGTTATAATGCTTGATGCTTTACCAGAGCGTTTTTCAGCTGTAAAGGCTGCTGTCAACACTGCAAATGAATTTCCAAAATTAGTTATTTTAAAGTCAAGATTGCTAGAGATTGGTGATAAAGAAGAGAGCAATACAGGTAACTCAGCGTTCAAAGCTAAGTTTTATAAGCATATTAACAACAATCAATCAAAAAAATTTAAAAATCAAGAGGAAGGTATGATTAAAAATAAATTTGTTTATAAATGTTTTCGATGTGGAAAAAAAGGTCATAAAGCAAAAGATTGCAGGATATTTGTTGAAAATGCTCGGTATGTAGAACAAAACCAAAGACTTGGAATGTCAAGTGAAGTCTTAGTTACTTTAAGCGAAACAACATATTTTAGTAGTTCCCCTGAAACATGGATAATTGATAGTGGTGCGTCGTCTCATATGTGCAATCAAAAGTCTTTATTCGAAATTATAGATACACAGTTTAGAGGCAAGGTTAGACTGGCAGATGATAATGAATTGAATATTAAAGGTATTGGAAAAGTCAAGATAATGCTAAAGGCAAGTGGTAAGAATCAAGAATTATGTTTATGTAATACTCTTTATGTCCCAGATTTACGATGCAATCTTATATCAACCAGCAAATTGACTGATAATGGATGTATGGTTGTTATGAAAGGAAATAAGGTAGTAGTTTATAAAGAGAGAAATGAAATCATCGAAGGGATGAAGATGAACAATTTATATTTTGTAAAATTATACAAAAATGTTGGAAATATGATACATGTAACAGAGAATATAAATAATTTTGAGGCAGTGTTATGGCACAAAAGATATGGTCACTTAAATATGAATCAATTAGTAAAACTGCAAAAAGATGAAATGGTTAAGGGATTACCTAAAATAAAAGCTGAGGCAATCGATTGTGTATCATGTATTCGTGGTAAGCAAACACGTTTACCTTTTCCTCTTAAGATTGAGAAATCTACTTCTGAAATACTTGCGCTAGTTCATACTGATCTTTGCGGTCCCATGAGAACTGAATCTCTTGGTGGTAGTTTGTATTTTGCAACATTTATTGATGATTATACCCGAAAAGTTTTTGTATATTTTATACGCAATAAAAATCAATATTTAGAAAAATTTATGGAATTCAAGAAAATGGTAGAAACGCAGACTGGAAAAAATATAAAAGTTTTGAGAAGCGATAATGGTGCAGAATTAGTTAGTGAGAGTTTTACAAAGTTTATAAAAGAGTGTGGAATTAAGAGGCAGTTGACAACAGTTTATACTCCTCAACAAAATGGCGTCGCGGAAAGAATGAACAGAACATTAGTAGAAATGGCGCGTTGTTTAATGTTAGAATCAGGTTTACCAGAAAGTCTATGGACAGAGCTGATACACACTTCAGTGTACATAAGAAACCGCTGTCCAACAAAGCTAAATGGTACTAAAACGCCTGAGGAGTTATGGACAGGAAAAAAGCCCATTATAAGTTATTTCAGACGCATTGGTTGTATATCATTTGTATTAGATAAAACATCGAAAAGATCAAAGTGGGATGCAAGAAGCAATGAGCACATTCTTGTAGGTTACTCAGACGAATCAAAAGCTTACCGACTATGGAAAGCCGGAACAAAAAAAATTGTAATAAGTAGAGAAGTAAAATTTTTCGAAAAAGAAATGTACGGTATGACAAAAGGAAATGAAAATCCTAATTTTTATGAATATGTATCTAGTGACAAAATAAGGAACAGCGCGGATCAAATAAATTTGGATAACTCTGAGGTAAGCACTAATGATAAAAATGAGCAGGATGTCAACAGTAAGCCTGGAAAAAGAAGTAATGATATAGAACGAGTAAAAGAGCATTCAATTGATTCAATTAAAAATCGTTTAAGACCAAGAAAAAATCAAGAAACAACTCAAGCTGCAAAAGAGGAAATAATAGATCCTAGAAATATAACAGAAGCCATGGATTCCGATTACGCGGAAGATTGGCTAAATGCTATGCAAGATGAATATAAGTCATTATTAAAGAATAGAACTTGGAATTTAACAGATTTACCAAGTGGACGTAAGGCAGTAGGATGTAAGTGGGTGTTTAAATCAAAAGTTAGGCCAGATGGAACTATAGAAAAACGTAAAGCCAGATTAGTAGCTAAAGGTTATTCCCAAAAATTTGGATTAGATTACGTCTATACCTTTGCTCCCGTAGTTCGCCAAACTTCTCTTAGATTATTATATGCTATTGCAGTTGAAAATGATTTAAAGCTTCGTCAGCTAGATGTATCAACTGCATTTCTGAATGGAACCTTAGAAGAAGAGATTTATATGCAACAACCAGAAGGCTTTATCCAAGAAGAAACAAAAGAAAAAGTATGCAAGTTAAATAAAGCTATCTATGGTCTCAAACAAGCTGGTAGACAATGGTTTAAAAGAATTGATTCTGTTATTAAAGATTTTGGACTAACACAATCAAAGTATGATCAGTGTATTTATTTTTGTAGAAAAGATCAAAAAATCATAATTATCGCCTTGTATGTTGATGATATTATTATTGCAGCGAACGATAATAATTATACAGAAAAATTTATAAGTAAATTAGAAGAAAATTTCGATATTCGTGACATGGGGATTCCAAAGCATTGCATTGGTCTAGAAGTAAATATTAAAGATGGAGAAATTTCGATTTCGCAACCAGGATATATTTTAAATTTGATCAAGAAATACGATTTAGAGAATTGTAAGCCTGTAAAAATTCCTATGCAGTCATGTATTAAATTAGAAAAAGAACCAACAATTTACGGGGAAGCAGAAAAAGTTGATGAAAAATTTTATCAAGAAATTATTGGATCTTTACTTTATTTATCGTTGTACAGTAGACCTGATATAACATGTGCTGTAAATATGTTGTCACAATTTTCTAAAGACCCTCGTAAACAACATCTAAATTCAGCTTATCATGTTATTAAATATTTAAGTTATACTAGAAATGCTGTATTAATGTATAGAAAAAGTGGTTTACCACTTATAGGTTTTTGTGATGCAAACTGGGCTCAAGATGTTAATGATAGAAAATCTCAATCAGGTTTTTGTTTTTTACTCGCAGGTGGTCTTGTTTCCTGGGAGTCAAGAAAACAAAGGGTAGTAGCAACATCTAGTGCAGAGGCGGAATATGTGGCGTTAACCGAAGCAACAAAGGAAGCATCTTATTTGCGGTATATATTAGGAGAACTTGGATATTCCGACCATAGTCCGTTGCTAATAAACACGGATTCACAAAGTGCACAGAGAATGGCTGAATTCGGATCTAATCATTCCCGTACAAAACATATTCATTATAAGTATCATTACGTTAAGGATGCTATAGAAAAAAATATTGTTAAACTAAAATATTTGCCTACTAATATAATGTTAGCTGATGTTTTGACAAAACCTGTACCTAAACCTAAACATTTATTTTGTTGTAAAAGTTTTGGAATTGTAATGTAAATTCACAATGTTGAGGAGGCATGTTGTTATTCACTGTAAAATACTTTGTTTCCAACATAATGAATTTGATCAAGTTTTACTTGTTTTAATATGTTTTATACAAAAAGAAATTTTTCCTTACTTCAAATATATTATTCAAACTTATTATACCTTTTGGATAAACATAACGTTGTTTTATTACAATACATGCAACGCTTTTTATGCGCCAAGGTTTTGTTTTGATCAGCTGTAGTGTAAATATTTTAATCTAAAGAAATCATTTTTGAAAAAATGGAAAGTGTAATGTTTAAAGAATTTATGGCATATATTTAGTTTATGCACATAATATTTTGTGTAACAAGGACCTATGAACATTTTCAGAAAAAAGGGAACGGTTTTTCATTTGTATTAAAAACTTTTTAAATTAAATATATGTATTAGGGATGAAACTAAGTACATAAAAGTAATCGATAGCAAAAACACTATTTTTGTTGATAAAAGAGTTGTTGTAAATTGTTAATATTAACGTATTTTTTTCTGAATTTATTGTTAAACTTTACTAAAAGAGTTTTTTTTTATTAAAAAAAAAACAGAAAAAAGTTATCATTAACACAACAATATTTATCGATACCATTGATAATAAAATATAATTTACCATCCTTAGATATCAAAAACAGCTGACATTTTTTCATGACGCTTGCGAAGCGTAGAAAAGTAGAAAGTAAACAAATTTCTTGCGTTCTACGCGTTCATGCTTTCTACGCTTTGTGCTGTGTAACATGTCACATATATTTACATTAATTCTACTTTTTTGACAGATGCGTATAAAGCGGCTACGCATAGAACGCGTTGTATGGACTTTCAGCTTAAGTTAACAGTACGCAACTGAGAATCCAGTTCGTGTGCGTTTAGCAGACGTAGTTATGACTTTTTAGTATCGTAATAAAACTGAAATGTGACTGGATAATGTGAATAGGGTGCTTAAACAAAGTGGAAAATAAGCGTTCGTATAGAATTTTATGTTGAACATATTAAAGACAAATGTGTATGTACATACATGCATTGTTGCTTAGTGGTATTAATAGAAAAACCCTTCAATATATAAATTTTGAATATTTGCATACTCAATTTTAATTAACCAATTGGTACGAAAATTATAAACATTTTAATAAAAATATAAATAAAACAACTTTGAAATGTGTTTGATGACGAATTTTTCTTAGAAAGATTTACATTTGGGTTTTATTTAACTACCTATTAATTAGAAAATATAATTTATTAACTTGTAGAAATTATGAATGGAATTAAAATATGAATGCGTAGATAATTATTAAAAACATTTTACTGCATTCATTTCACCCAAAATTAATTAAAATCGAAGTACATGCTCATTGAATAAAAAATTGCTGAATGCATTCAGTTCATAAGAAATTAATTCAAATTTTCACGATTCTATCAAGAAAGTACCCATTGAGAGATAAATGAAACAACAACATATAAAAACGTACATGCAATTCTAGGAATTTTTCTAGGCCTTTTGCTATTTGAAAAAAAAAAAAGAAATCCTTTTTTGCTGTTGTGTGTATAAATTGTCCTGTGTCCTTTTTTAAAAAGCTGCAGCCTTTTAAAAAAATAATATATAAACACAATAACAACAATACAAAATTAATCTGCCTGTTGTTAACAAAATCTGAAATTTGAAAGGTTTTTCTGTTAGTTTTTTGCAGATTTATTACATATGGGTTTTTTTAAATAAATTGCAGTGCGGGCATTAGGTACGTAAATGTTTCTTTAATTGATATACTTAAAGGGACTAAGAGCTCACATATGTGTGCTATAAACTTTACTCGTGTAAGTTTTCTCGAAAACACCAATTTTAAATAATCTTATATACGAATTAGAAGATAGACATTGATTACAATTTTGGTTGATTATTTTGTAAAATATTTTAATTAGTTTAAGAACACAATACTCTTTATCTGATTTTTATACCAATGTGAACAAAATAAAAACAAGGTTACTTTGTTCAAATGTTTGTTTAAAAATTGTATGAAAACATTTATCAAATTACAGTTAACAGTTACAGTAAACTTGAAGTATACTTTATTCTTGACTATGAAAGCAAAAAAGATAATAAGGGCTTTATATTTAAGAGTATACTTCAGCAAGAGTCGACTTTATTCTATAACTATGAATATGGGCCAATGTTTCTAACTATATTATATTTTTCTTTACAAATTATCTGAATTTATTAAATTTAAATCTGCACAAAAGTCTTTCAGTAAAAAAGACATTTTAAATTCTAATTCTTGTCTTATTTCTTTTGTATTTATGTAAGATATTAAAAAATGAATTACGGTTGCTTCCAGTTAACCACACATTATTTTTAAAACAATTGTTTCGTACAAAAAACGGCAAGGAATGTCTATTTAATTTCTTGAACATAAAGTTAGGTAGGCAAATTGTGGATCTGTGGCGGTTTCTTTATAACAGGCAAAAATCTTTTAAATTCAAATTATTTATTATAACTGCAAACAAAATTCGTGAAAGAGGAACATAGATATCTTTAAATTATATGGGTGTAAAAACCCCAAACAAATTCTACACAAGTAAGTTATTTACTGAGTTTTAGATTAATTATTAATAAAGTTCCAAGTTAAAAACAAATACATGTAAACAAAAACTAATTTTACGTTCAATTTTTAAACCGCAGAGTAGAATTACTCTAATTGTGTAGTACCGTTTTAATTTTTAAACAATTAAAAAAAGAGCCAGAAAATTTTTTAAAATTTAAAAATAATAACCAGAAAATCTATTCTTTTAAAATTATTTACACATACATTAAACAGGACATTTAGAATCAAACTGTAATACAAACAATATGAAATTAATGTATTTTCTATTTATACCTACTACACAATAATGACATATTTTTTTTTGTTGAAAAAAAACTGTGTACAAATACACAAATTAACTTTTCAGTCAGATTATCCACACATATTCAGTTGTGTTGCGTTACTAAAAAACATAACTACGTCTGCTAAACGCACACGAACTGCCTTTTAAGTTGCGTATTGTTTATTTGCAAACTCAAAACTCAGCCGCTGTGTGTTCGTTTTGCTGCTGAAAGTAGTAAACTGAATTCAGTTGGTTTTTAGTTGTGTGTGTGCTTAGTTTAACATTTTAAGCAGTCAAATTGTTAAAAATAAAAACTGGAACTATTTTCAGTTCAGCCGCCAGTCAAAAACAAAAATTTGGTGCTGCTGAATTTTAAACCCGGATATATAAATTTGAGGTTAAATGTTATAAAAAATACACCTGTTATATGATCGGTGATGAAGTGTATGTAGTGGCAGACTTTTTACAACTTCCGGGTCAACATATTTATATGAATGATGGACGAGGTAATGTTCAAGAACAGTACAATTTTCAGTTGTAGCAAAGAAGCCAAACAAACGCTTTTCTTTTGTAAAACATCACAGATTGCGTACATATTTATGACCTAATTTGGTAACGGTAAAAAAGCCATTGAGCGTTATTGACACAATAGTATCGTTTGTGAACCAAGGGAATCAAATTCACTGAACTGTCCAGAACAGCGGCTTGTGAAAAGGAACTACTAGGCTTCTGCAAAAAGAAGTAAAGAACACAGGAAACGTATCGCAGGATAAACCAGATTATAAACTTTAGTGGGCCATCTCCTTAAAAAATATTGCGGAATGAAGACTATTTTTGGAAAAATTGAATAAAATGTTATTTACCGATTAATATGACAATATTTTAATCAGGTATGTGATTGAAATTTATTTCGTTCAAACTTTTTGAAATCGACAAAACACGTGATATGTCAACACGCGTCGATTTGCTGTGTCGATTTCATGTTCCATTTCGGTTCAACAAAATTAACGACGGTTTGGCTATGTTACGCATTTCGATATTGCCCGTTTGAATTCGTTTTTAAACTGCCTTAAATTTGTTGAAACAAGTCTCGAAAATATTGGTCTTTTGGATGTAAGAGGATTTATCTACCAGATGCACTATTCTTCTTCGGTTTAACGGAATGAGAACTAATTCGGTATTTACCAAAAAAGCCTTCATAAACAGAAATGAGCTACGCTTTATAAAGTTCTGACGAAAACAAATTATGAATAATAAAGGCTTTGCAAATAATGATCATTTTTCAAATTAAAAAAAATCATTATGGAAAAAAGAGATGTTTCATGTAGAAAAAGTACACTAAGATAATCGTTGTTACACGGGTTCTTACCTACATTAATTTTTATCCGTTTGAGTTTTGTTAAAAAAATAAAGTTTAAAATTATATTTTCTGGGCACTCTGTCAGGGTATTTCCGTTTTCCTGGGTCAGCCTAGATCCGGTCCACAATCCGAAACCACGAGCGTTTGTTCACCACTTTGGTGCGGCTCGGTGGTCTGCCTAGCCCACACTAGGTAGCACTTAAAAATTACATGGCAGTATGTATAAAATGTAAATCATGCGATTTCAGGCCACGGTGCATAGAGTGTGACTGCCAGTCAGGTTGAAACGCCAGGCCTGCCTGGTCTGCAAGTTACTGGTGTCACAAGAAATGCAGGCGGAGCCTCGGGAAAACCGGAGTTATCCAAATGCGAAGTAAGTGCACGAAAGCACAGCCATGTGCTACAGTCAACCCAGTGCCGGCTGTATGCAGCGGCACTGCGTACCAGATTTCAGGTTTTAATGTTTCACATCCCACCGCTAGTAAGAAAATTGCGCACAAGTTTTCGGGTTCCCAAGCTGTGCCTCCAGCCGTAAAAGGTAAAATAAAACCCCCATGGCACGCCCCACCTGCCAGAAGGGCCTTTTAAAAAGGCGTGCTGCCGAAAAATGTTTCGACCAGTTAGGCAAAAAGCCAGCTGAGTCCCTCACAAAAGAGGAGTCCACCTCGTTAAATTGGGCAACATTTCATCTAGCTGGCATGCAGAAGCCAACTTCTACATCTACAGGTGTCCCTAAACGGCAAAGATCTGAGGAGGAGGCTCGAGCGCAGAGTAGCAGCCCACCACTCAGCGTTCAAAGTACAAGTCGATGGACAGGAGTTTTAGTAAGGTTGCGAAGGGCAACCTTGTACGCGCTGTCATTGACAGGAATAACGCGGATAGCTCTACCTCCCATGCAAACTGGGCGGTGGTACGCAGGAAGTTGATGGGAGTGTTCTGGAGGGTCACCAAAGTAAATCCAGGTCCCTTTCCTCAATTTGATGACACAGTGTGGTTTCGTGGACGTGTCAAACTTATGGCATATTCAAGCGAGCGTTCGGCTATGCTATTAAAGCAAGCCATCGCTCTTTTTAGAGGCCTATGGGAAGGAGCTAAGCTTGACGTGATACCTCTAGAAGAGATACTCCGCAGGCCTAGAGCCACGGCACAGATACCAGACGAACCGACTGAACCACGGGAAATAATGGAACTCATTCAGGGAGGAAATCCTGAGCTACCAACCACTTACTGGAAAGTAGAAAAGGATCCGATCGTCAAGGTACATCCAGACGGATTATGGTCATGCTGAGTCAGGAATCAATGGCGCGCTTCGAGAGAGACGATGAACGACCTACTACGGTTTCGAAACGACCCTTCTTCGCGTCTATCGAGGCGACGACAAGGGTAGATTGACTGCGGAGGGTGATGACCCTACTCCGGAATATGTGGTGAATGAGGAGACCGCTAATCTGATCTCTGAGGAAAGCACTCTATCAAACTCTGAGTTTGTGGGTGAAGGGATGAGATGGTGAAGGTAACTCAGGTAAATCTTCACCACTCTAAAGCAGCTTCCGCTGCTCTACTCCTCCTTATCTCAGAAAGAGGGGAGGACCTTGTGTTGGCCCAAGAACCACGGCTACATCAAGGCATGGTTTGCACGCGTGGTGCTAGGGGTTTCAAGCTACTACACATGAATAGTCCAGGGAAGATCAGATCATGCATAGTTGCTAAAAGCGATTTGAATATCTTCATTCTTTCTGATTATAGTGATGAAGATACGGTAGCAGCTGCCTGGCAGATGAACACGGTTATAATTGTCTCATGCTACATTGCCCATGAGTGCAAATCACCTGTGCTTGGCAGGGTAATTAAGATGGCAGCAATACGAAATCTGCCGGTTATAATTGGAGCGGACACCATTGCACACCATGTCGTGTGGGGTAGCTCGGATTTACATGCAAGGGGTGATTCTTGTGACGTATACTACGCACATATACTTTTAATGCCTGCTTTTAATCGCTAGTTCTATTTTATCTATCTGGATAGACTTTCTTTATTTGTATGTTAATATACGCTGTAAGATTAAATTGGGTGTTCATTGTATCACTAATAATTCTCAATTAGTAGGTATTTTAGTTGAATAAGTATGCCATGTTTGGCAGGTATCGTGGCGATTCCAACGAGATAAGAATTTGCCATAACCGATATATATTTATATCGGTAGTGTGATCGCGTGTAAGTGTGAAGTGTGCTTAGTGTGCTTTGGGTATTTTATACCGCCTTGCACAGCGGCTTGGGGTTATCGCTTAAGCTGACTGTTTCGGTCACAGCGGCTTCGGCTGACTGTTTTCCACAGCGGTTTCGACTGGCTGTTTTACACAGCGGCTTCGGCTGACTGTTTTCCACAGCGGCTTCGGCTGACTGTTTTCCACAGCGGTTTCAGCTGACTGTTTTCCACAGCGGCTTTGGTTGACTGTGTTCCACAGCGGCTTCGGCTGACTGTTTTCCACAGCGGCTTCGGCTGACTGTTTTCCACAGCGGCTTCGACTGACTGTTTTCCACAGCGGCTTCGGCTGACTGTTTTCCACAGCGGTTTCGACTGACTGTTTTCCACAGCGGCTTCGGCTGACTGTTTTCCACAGCGGCTTCGGCTGACTGTTTTTTAAGTTAGTATTGTAAGTAATTTTGTAAATATTGTAATTTTATAAGTCTTTAACGATGATATAGAGGACAATCCTGTTGCTACTACTACTGAGTTATTCCCCAAGAAAGGCGAATATATTCGACGAGGATTCCCGACTGGTTGCCCGCCGTAACCCGAATACACCCGAACGATTGCCGAGCAATAACCCGAATACTTCCGACCAATTGCCGAGCAGTAACCCGAGTACCTCCGACTGGTTTCAGTAACATGCGACCTGTCGCGAATAAATGCCGAATATTATCGCCTGGCAACTCAACCATCATAAGCTTAGCACTCTCGACTGATCAACGGAGCATCCTAGCTGTTATTACTTTACAAAAGTAAATAATTGTATGTATTAAAGCTGTAAATAAAGATATACGTATTTAACCCCAGAAGTGGGAAAATCCAATCGAATTATAACTTAAGGTTTTTGTGGATCCGTAAGTAAGCCCTGGACAACCCTGATCTACCTCAGCCGAAGACAAAATCCACGTTACAAATGGCGCCCGAGCAGGGACCCGATGCTAAGTCGCAAAGCGGGAAAAAGGAAACTGCCGCCAACGAGGAAGCATCGGCCCAAAACTACGAAAACAGCAAACACGAAAACCCGACTACAAGTCTTACGTTTAACAAGGACTCAATCGGGTGGATATATTTACCTCGGAAAGAACAGCTTATCGAGCAGTGTAGAAATACTGGTATCCCGACGGTTAGTTTCACTGTCGAACATCTTCGTAAGCAGCTAACCAAGAAACTGCGCTCCAATCGACTGGGCGCGTCAACTGAAAATATGTTGCTAGAACTGGAGAAGGAAATTAAAACTACGGAACAGAGCATTGTGGCCGAAGAAGGACCATCGGTTCTGGTGCCAGGGGAGCATCCTCGAAACCACATTTCGGATATTGATGTTATGAACATTGTACATCGTTGGGACCTAAAATTTTTGGGAGAAACTGATTTAAATGAATTTCTGGAGCGTCTGGAGGAGCTAGCCGAATGTCATCACATATCTCTCGACCGTCTTATTCCTGCACTATTAAGTTTACTGGAAGGGAATGCACTTAAACGGTTCCGAGTCAAGAGAGAGACAATAACCACCTGGCAAAAGTTTAGAGAAGAAAGCAGGAAGTTTTTCCTTCCACCTCGGTACCTTTCACAGTTGGAGGTAAACTTTTATAACCGTAGGCAACATAATAGAGAACGTGCCAAGGACTATATTTTAAATATGCTCACCAGTGCTCGAAAACACCCAGTCTTAGGCAAAATGGATCATCTGGACCCAATTTATGATGGGTTACGTACAGAATACAAACATTATGTACGATGTAAAGACTTCACTAATCTTGACGAGTTAATCAGCATGACCGACCAGTATGAAGCATTAAAACGGGAACTTCACATATGATGACCGATATGGCTTACAGCCGATCAGGAAGATGTTGGAGATGTAAAGACTTAGGCCATAAGAGAACATCTTGCATTCTTCCATACCGCTTATTTTGCTCATATTGTGGTAGGGATGGAGTCCTGTCTCGACAATGTTCTTGTCGTAAACAACTATGACCAATTATTACAAGTAATGTAACAACAAATGATGGTCGTTATTATGTCTCTGTCACAATACATGGCCGCCGGATCCTAGCGCTAGTTGATACTGGATCGCCTCGCACCTACATAAACAGGGCATTTGGTCAGTACTTAAAGCATTTGAAAATAAGCCCCCTTAGTACTCAAGGCATCGTCCAAATGGCAGATAAGTCCCTTACCACTTGTCTGGAAAGGTTTAAAGTATCGATTAAATACGACGAAACAGTAATACGGTTCCACGTGACGGTAATAGACACCTTGGCGGAATCTATGATTCTTGGAATGGACTTTTTGAATGCCATTGGTATCGAATTGAAATTAGGAGGAGAAGTAATATACAGTCTACCATCTACCGACATAATAAGTCGCGCCCCCTTGCATGCGATAACCAGTCGGGAATTTTTAAATGAGAAAGAAAGCACTGAGTTAGCTCACCTCCTACAAATACACGAGATGTGTTCCGGTCAGTAAAGGGTTTGTGCACTATAGCCAAACACAAGATTCATCTCCGCCACCAGAATCCAATTAAACAGAGGTATATGCCGAGGAATCCAGCCATGATGAAGGTAATAAATGAAAAGATCGACGGGTTACTGGCCGAAAATCGTATTGAATCATCTTGCAGCGCATATAGTTCACCAATAGTACTCGTTCATAAAAAAAGGGGGGTTGGAGGATGTGCATAGACTACCGCCAGCTTAATGCAGCCAGTGAACCTGACGCTTATCCACTGCCACAGATAAATACCATCCTTGACCAGCTAATGGAAGCCACATTCATTTCTACACTAGACCTAAAAAATGTGTATTGGCAGATACCGCTGGAACCATCTTCTAATCGCTACACTGCATTTACGGTTCCCGGTAGGGGAGTATATCAATGGAGGGTTATGCCTTTTGGCCTTCACTCCGCTTCGGCCACCTGCCAACGAACGTTAGACCGCATTATTGGCCTAGACCTATATCCCTTAGTGTTCATCTACTTGGATGACATAATAGTTCTCGGCCGGACGTTTCAGAACCATTTAAGAATACTGGAAACAGTTTTCCAACGTCTTCAACAAGCTGGGATGCAACTTAACTTTGAAAAGTGTGAACTTGTCCGTACCAGTATACGCTACCTCGGTCATTTAGTCAGAGGGCATCAGCACTGACCGGGATAAAATTCAGGAAATGTTAAAAATACCGTCCCCAACTAATCTAAAAGAACTACGCCGCGTACTTGGAGTAGCATCGTGGTATCGCCGCTTTGTACCAAACTTCTTCAACCTGTTCGCCCCATTAACCAATTTGCTAAGGAAACACGTTAAATAGAGTTGGGGCTCGGAACAGGAGGAAGCGTTCTTTAAACTAAAAGAAACCCTAACTCACGACACCCGTACTTGGCTGCCCACAATTTGAGCATCCATTTTTTCTGCAAACTGACGCAAGTCAGGAAGAGTTGGGAGTAGTTCTTTTCCACCGCCACTCGGGGATCGAGACGGTGATTGCTTACGCCAGCCGGACAGTAACTGACCTTGAGAAAAAGTATTCTACAACCGAACAAGAGTGCCTTGCGATTCTATATGAAATACGGAAAATGAGACCATACTTAGAGGGATATCATTTTAAAGTGATAACCGACCATCACTCTCTTAAATGGCTGCACACTATTCAAAACCCTTCAGGTCGTCTGGCCCGTCGGGCACTGGAGATCCAGTAATACGATTTTGACATTGAATATCGGAAAGGCAGCTTAAATGTGGTAGCCGATGCCCTCTCAAGAAGCCCTTTGCCTTCTAATAGAAATGGCGACTTGATGGCCATTACCATACCGGACTGGCATAAACGAATGTCCGAACTCGTTCTATTCGAAGGGAAAAAATATCCCGATTTTACAATTATGCAACATCAACTATACAAGCATATTCGCCGAAACTCGCCACTAGATCCAAGACCAGAATGGAAGCTTTGTATACCCTCCAAAGATCGGCCCTGGATCCTTAGAGAATGCCATGATATGACAGAGGCCGGTCACCTCGGTATTTTTAAAACACTCAGAAGAATACAGGAAAATTACTACTGGCCAGGACTCTACAGAGACGTCGTAGCATACGTCCGTTCTTGTGAAACATGCGCACGATACAAACGAGAGCAGCGATTGCCTGCCGGAAATATGAAATCACTGCAATGCCATGTGCCTTGGGAGATCGTAGCTGCCGATTTCGTAGACCCTCTGCCTCGTTCAACCCGGGGTAACACGGCACTTCTTGTAATCATAGACGTTTTTAGTAAATGGGTAGAGCTTGTACCAACTCGATAAGCGTTAGCCAAAGATATCATAAAAGCCCTGCAGGAAAGAATAATATTCAGATTTGGTTGCCCAAAAATGTTCGTCTCTGATAACGGTGTTCAATTTACTAGCCGTATGGTCCAAGGTTTCCTAACAGAATATGGTATCAAACATTGTGCCACAGCCCCGTATCGTTATTGGGACCAATGTACACCAGAAATAGCCTTTGCTATAAATACATCCTTCAATGAAGTATCAACATTTTCGCCGGCTGAAATCATATACGGGAAAAATCCTATAGGTCCCAGAAAAATGAAAGCCAAATTCGAAGGGCCTTTAGAAGATGGATTCGAAAGAAACATGTCAGAATTATGGGGAGAAGTTATTAAGCGCCGGAAAAAGGGTAGTGAGCAACAAGCACGTTACTATAACCTGCGAAGACGACATTGGGAGCCCAAGATAGGAGACCAGATATGGAAGCGAGAACGACATTTATCATCCGCAGCAGGAAAATTTAATCAGAAACTGGCCGAAAAATACTCGGGTCCATTCACGATCACAAAGAAGATAGCAGCAAACATATTTGAGTTAACCAATCAGGACAACAAAATAACACGGGCAAATATTCAGGACATAAAGCCATACATAAGAAGAGAAAAATTCTCATAAGGTCTATGTAGGAAATTGTATAAAAAGAAGCGACTTTCATACCAAGACAGCAGTTGTACTTTAAACACAAAGCAGTAAAGATGGAACGTAATCGAACCAATCCACGTATAGCTCACGGTACTGTTGCTTCCAAGAAACCAACACCCTTTCACCCACCACCAGAGGCCCGGCCAAGAATTGTAAGCGATGTGCAGGTGCGGCCGGCAATTACTGCCAATCCTCCACCACTGGTTCGTTGCCAGAACACTCCAGCGAAGAAAATAGTCCTCGTAGGTGCACCTAAAATGGGGCCTGCAGTCGACAAATGTTACGCCATCAGCAAACCACGGCCGACTCTAAATATAGCGACCTCGGCCGAACCATCCGGGTCACGGCCGAGTCTTATGCAGAACGTGGAGACAACCGTTAAACCATCAGCACTGCAGTTGCAACCAAAGGCCAACCCTCCATTGCCAAACCCGAGCAAGAAGCCAGCGGCGCGAAAAGAATTTCGGACGGTCCAGTACAGGAGAAAGCTCTTCACAGAGGATGAGCTTTGGAAAGGGGTAGTTACAACTAGCCGTAAGCGGTACAATCGGCATATGCAGTTCGTGATACAAAGAGCAACTCGCCCCCCGATAAAGGTCACCATCTTGAACAAAAAGTTTGCTCGTCTCCGCTGCCTCGATCTCTAAAAGATGGTCGAGATGAAATAAATTTCCAGAGCCTTCTACATAATTAAATTGATTTATATTTTTGTTATATATGTATCTCAAATTTTTGTTATATATGTATCTTTATTTTTTTTATTCCTTATTATTTCTGAATTTAAGTTTACTTTTGATATTCCCGTAATAATAATAAAAAATTAAAAAAAAAATTAATGAACTAGAAGAAGTTTAATACCGTAAAATATATATTATTTTTTTTATTTTTTTTTTTATTATTACTTTACAAAAGTAAATAATTGTATTTATTAAAGCTGTAAATAAAGATATACGTATTTAACCCCAGAAGTGGGAAAATCCAATCGAGTTATAACTTAAGGTTTTTGTGGATCCGTAAGTAAACCCTGGACAACTCTGATCTACCGCAGCCGAAGACAAAATCCAAGTTACAGTCTCTATTCTATTTCAGTCTTAGTAAAAATTTAGATGTTGTGAACGTTGGGACAAAACCCAACGCTACTTAGTACTAAGCACTCAGGTTTAATTAGGGCATGGAATTTCTTTAGTGACTGCTCATTCTTTGATCATAGGTATATTGAATTCTAGGTGGCAATTCAGATACATGCCCCGATGGAACAGAAGGACAAAAGACTGGGAGCTTTAACGGCCCCTCCTCTCAGGTTTTCTTTCGAGTCCACCGAAAATAGAAAATCGGAGGGACATTCAAATTGTAGTGAATGAATATCTGCCGCGGTAAGAGCAAATCCCCTTGGTGGAGCTCGGATATTGCGGAGGCACGTAAAGCTTTTCAATGAGGCTAAGAGATCGGGTTACTGGTCAGCTTACAAATCCTCATGAATAGATTTAAAAACAGGGTAAGGAATGTAAAGCAAAGGTCTTGGAGATCCTTCTGTAGTGGAGTGGAAGGATCTTCGGAGACGAGCAGACTTTGTAAGATTCAATTGGTGACGCCCACTGTTCCTAGTTTCATTAAAAAGCCAAGTGGCAATTGGACCTTGAGTGCACAGGGACCCTAAGGTTCTTATGGAAATTCATTTTCCAGGCTTTACTCCTTTCAGGGGAGAAAACCCAGCCATCCTTGATTGCCGCGCATCAGCTCCTTTCCATGTAAATAGGGAAAAACTCATGTAGGCTCTAGATAGTTTCGACCCGTTTAAATCAGCGGGTCCTGATGGCATTCTACCAACTGATCTTTAGCACAATGCGGACATTGTTTTTGTTATTATTATCACCCCTTCCCTGGAACCTCGCCACGAACACACTGCAATCGGCGCTGGGTTGTGTCAGTAGGTGGTGTACCGAGAGCGAGCTTAGCGCGAACGCTCGAAAAACAGAACTTGTGCTTTTCACGAGGAGAAACAAGATTTCCACCCTTCCGCTACTACTTCTCAATTGAGTCAAGCTTGGGTTATCTGACAGGACGAAATTCCTAGGTATCATCCTGAATTCCAGACTGTCATGGATTCTAATGTCCGATTTCGGGCGGACAGAGCCTTTGTGGCTCTTTACGTGTGTAGAAAGGCTATAGGCAGAAACTGGGGTACCAACCCCGTCATGGCGTACAGGCTTTTCAACTTGGTGATTAAACCCACACTAATGTATGGGGTTCTCGTCTGGTGGCCCGCACTAGGCAGACTAACGAAGTGCAGTATATTGAACAGCATTCTGCGTACCTTGGCCTTTATGGTCACCGGTGCAATGCGCACCACTTTATCGAAGGCCCTTTATACCATGCTGCACTGGCTACCAGGCGATCTCATGGCCAAAGAACTGGCCATGAACTCGGCAGTTAGGCTGAAAGCAGCTGAAGTATGGAGGCCAAGGGACTATGGCCATGCGGCCATTTTGGGTTGTTCCTCGCCTATTGCCGACAATATAGATTACTGCTCGCTCACCCCCATGTCTGACATTGGATTCGTAGTATCAGCTTCGGGCACGTCAAACATGTCTCGCAGAGGTGTGCTTGATGTCTATACAGACGTGTCAGTGTCAATCATGGTGGTCGGAGAAGGCGTCCTCATTCCTAGATTTCAGATCAGGATTAAGTTTAGGCTACAGGACCAATGTAGCGTAATTCAGGCTGATCTCAGCCATAAGGGCGGTTTGCTGGATGAGCTACTACAGGCTATACGGAGAGGATATCCGGGTCTGTACTGACAGCACGGCCGCGATTAACTCCTTATCGTGTGTTTACACGACATCCAGATTTTTCCGTGAATGTCGGACATCTCTGGACGATATGAAGAAACATTCCAACCTGGAACTATTTTAGGTGCCGGCCCATTCGGACATACCCGGAAACATAGTCGCGGTTGAACTCGCCAGATCTGGAACTCGTTGGCTGTGCTGACAGGGCACTGTGTCATTGGTACTCATGCAAGGAGACTAAATCTTCTGTACCATGACTACTGTAAGAGTTGTCAGAATGAGCAGGAAACGGTTGAGCATTTGCTCTGCCATTGTCCAGCTCCGAGACTGCATGGTCTTGCAGACATATTGGTCTGTGATGTTGCTAGGATAAACACGTTTATCCGGTCTTCGCGTATATGAATCTTTATGGTGACATAGGGACCTGTTTTGATCGTTACACGTCCCTTTCCAGGTAACACAACGGGACCTTTTAGGACCTAAGTGAGTCGGTTTCCCCTTGCCGACAGCCTGTGCAACCTAACCTAACAGTTATTTTTCAAGTTTTACTTTTGGTTTAAAAAATAATAGAATTTTTGTACAGAATTTTCCGCCCTGAAAATTATTTACTTGTTAAGATCAAATTAATGTCCAGAGTAAAGTTAAAAAAAGATTTTATTTACTAATCAAAATATAAAACTTAAAAACTAAAAGTAAAACTTAAAAAATTAAAATAAACTGCAATATGTACATTTTTGAATAAAGCTTAAAACAGCGACGGTCTAGAATAATATAAAAGCTTATGCATGGATTTTTAAGAAAAAAATCTTCAAGCAATGATGTCAAGTAAACATGAATCCGGTTTTAATACGGATTTATGAATCGACTTTTCTCGAGCTATAGTAGGATATGCGCAACTTCCTCTATTTTCTGCCTTATTGTCTTACGAGAAAACTGAAGCCCGATTTTTATTTGGTTCGTTTGGAAAATGTTAAAGGAAGTTTTATGTGCTGTTTCTGTATTACAGGTGATCAACTCGAGTTGATCGCCTGTATCTGCTGTAAATTTAGGCCCCGATAATGGTTTACAACACTTGAACGTTGTGTTGTCTCACTAAACACAACGACTTCAGTACGCATAAGATGTTAGAACATATACTTTATGGGGTCGGAATTGGATATTGTAGAAATTACATACGGAATGAAAAACTTCGTTATACACTTTTCCACTTTTCTGGTAAAGGGTATAAAAATATAATAAATCTTTTATCAAAAAATACGCACACTTGTACTTAAAGTTTTAACAAGTTCTTTTCTTTTGATTGTACGATACAAACCTTCTTAGCTCTTCTTCGCGAGAAAGCTGTTGTGAAGCTAACGCCAAAGGATGTCGCTGATACATATTTGCGTAAGCACCTATTCCCTGATGATCTTTACTCTGAGGCTGCATGTGATGAGAAATTTGCGATAAAGGAGTACATAGTGATTCTTGTTTAATACAGTCAGATTTTGTCAACGAATCAGATTTCAATGTTTGTTTTGATGCGATCTAAAAACAATGTGTAATAAAATAATTCTCTAAGACATACATACATATATATATATATATATATATATATATATATATATATAT
This sequence comes from Gymnosoma rotundatum, assembly GCA_916610165.2. NCBI lineage: Eukaryota > Metazoa > Arthropoda > Insecta > Diptera > Tachinidae > Gymnosoma > Gymnosoma rotundatum. The sequence goes on from OU744339.1 coordinate 59,242,148, forward strand.
ATATATATATATATATATATATATATATATATATATATATATGTATATTTACCTGTAAACTTGCAGATTTTAGGGAGTCTGTTAAATTTATTTCCTCTTTTGGTCTATCCTCTTTGCAAAATACTGGGCTTTGCTGTTGCTGTGACTGGTCACTAGGACTAGATATTCTTGGTAACCTAGTAGGTTTTATATGATCCTCTGAAGACGTCATTGAACCACCGGGAACAAAATTATGATCAATATTGAAAGAATAATTAGATGGCATATAACTGAAATATTGAAAATTTAAAAATTCTCCTGTTAGATTCTTAGATTAATTTAAAGTTTTGCAATTTATGTTATTGCAATCAAATTCAAAAGCCTATAAAATAAACTGCACCGCTGTTTAAAGTAAAATTTGTGTTGTTTTGCAACACTTTCATTTTATACATTTAAAATTTAATTTATGACTTTATACATAAAATTTACAAATTTGACATTATTTGCTAGATAAAGAAATCGTTTTATGCGGCTCATTATATCGGCTATTCGATTTCGTCAGTTTCTTAGGACTGCAATTGAATTTGTAATTAAATAAAAGCAAGAAAGACTTGCAAAATAACCAATGAGTAATAAAATAATAAAATTTATAAGTTCAAACAACTTGGAGGATTTACAATAAATATCGATTACTACGTTAAGAAGAAACTCCGTAAAAAAGAAATGAATCATTCAGTATCATTTGAGTGAAAGCGAAAAATTTCAATTTACAAATATGAGTAAAAATAAAACATAGAATTGTTGGCTACTGTTTGTAGTTGAAAATAATCTTTTGAATTTCTTTATTAATTGCTAGCCAAACCGGTTAGGCAAGAAGCTTCGGCTAGCAGTGCACAGTGGGTTCCCTTATATAAAGAAACGCTCAAAAATCCATATATCCAAAACATGCTCACAGCATGCCCGCAGAAGTTAAAGTTTTCCAAATTTTAGGAAACATTATTAACAACTGTAGCCACAGTAGTCATTTGATGTTTAAAGGGTTAATTATCTTAGAGGCTTCTTTTAAGAATTTTTGATATAAAGCTTTTCATAATGTAATTTCAATACGGCTATTTTTTAATCATTCAAAATATACACAGAAAAAAATACTTCAAACAGGTAAGCAAAGTTATATAATGCTGTTACGTTAAACAAAGTGAAAATCAAAATTACATGCCATGCATTACTTTATAAATAATAATAAGAAATGTATTTAACTTAAATTCTCCAAATAAATTCTTTTTATATAAATTGCACTTTTATTTAGGTCAACTTTATTTAAGTAACTTTTATTTAAGTTTATACTCATTTTCGCATTGTTATCATTTTAACCTCTTAAGTGTGTTCGACGTGTATACACGTCGAACCAAATCTTTATTATGGTGCGTTCGACGTGTATACACGTCGTGAGAAATAAAAAATTATCGACTTTAAAATCTCTAAATGTTAATGAAATCCAATATGAATACTATTTGATTATTATTATTATTTTTATTATATTATTATTATTACTATTATTATTTATTATATGCTTGCAGTGACTATACGAAACAGTATCAACAAAAATAGTTCGACAAATTCGATCCAAAAGATTTTAATTACACACACGGTGGAGGTTTTTTTAAACTAAATTCCACGCTTAACTGGTTAATATTGTATAAAAATATGAACAATTTAACAAATCAAATTAGTATTCACCCTTATTCTCGTGTTTGACGTCGTCACATATAAACGTTGATATGTGTCGACGCATTTAAGTGTTATTCTACTTGTCTTTATTGGAACTTATCGATTACTGCTCAAAGATTTTTCGTATTCTATATCAAATGTGACGACGATATTGTATTGACGATATTACGACTGGCAGTGATTTAAACTAAATATAACATTGAAAATGTAAAAAAGTAAAGGTAAAAAATGCAAATTAATTTAAAAATTGGTGGAAGAATTGCAAAAAAAAATCCAACTCTTGCACAGGGTTTTCGCAGAGGCACTGCTCCATGCAATTTAAAAAAAAATGGGAAGAAATTGGTAAAATTCTAAATTCTCTTCGTCCGCCTAGAAGATTAGCAGATGGATGGCAAAATGTAACAAAATAAAGAATCGAATAAGGATTCATTTAAAAGTCTGCAAAAATTACTTTTAAGGTATGGCGAAGCTTAAAACTCAAAGTGAAAAAATATAGTTGCTAATAAAGCGGAGTGTAAAGCCAATGTCAGCGGAATGTTTAAACAATTTTCACTTCGTTCGCTGGAAGAAGCTTTGGCAAACCTTCTTGAAGAAAATGGCCATGCCACAATTAAACTGATTTACTGCAGAAGCAAAGCCAGGAACAGGCAAAACATATGTACATACTTGCGATCCGGCAAATTAAAAATATTGCAATTCTGCCTAAAAAGTTTTCTTTCTAACACAAGTTTATGTTTTTTCGAGCTTTCATCATCAATTAAATTAAAATTTTATTGACGTATAGAAAACATTTTACCATAAAAGTATCAAACACAAATAATATAGTCTTTTTCGAAATGGAGTTTGCGAGTAGTAAAAAAATATTAAAAATTAAATTTGGATCATACGAGTGATTTCTATGAGGGATTTTGGCCAATGTGGCCAAATGGAGAGGTGGCATGGAATACCACGTTATGGATAATGCTCACTATGGTCAATACTCTTGTTCAATATAAACAGTTTTTCCAAATTGAGTTTGTGAGTGAAAAAATTATAAAAATTTAATTTGGATCATAAGAGTAATTTCTGTGAAGGATTTTGGCCAATGTGGCCAAATTGAGAGGTGGCATGCTATACCACCTTATGGATAGTGTTCAAAAGTGTCAATACTATTGCCCAATGTAAACACTTTTTCCAAATTGAGTTTGTGCGTAGTGAAAAAATGATGAAAACTAAATTTGGATAATATTAGTGATTTCTATGAAGGATTTTGGCCAATGTGGACAAATGGGTGATGTATGATGCTACGTCAAAAATATTTAACTTCAAAATTACAGTAAAGACGTGCACTAGTATATCCAACAGTATGGCAAAAACAGATATATCATATTCATAACAAGTAAAACTGATACAAAAGAACGAATGAGTGTAGTTGATATTGTATGCTTTCGCTTGTGCGTACTCGAACTATTGATATAAACACATACAGTTGTTTATGGTATTGCATAGAGTAAGCAAATTATCAGTTTTTTACTCTCAAATATCTGTTATGCCATGAGTATTTGGATATATCTGTTTATGAAACAGATATTTTTGATACTTGTGAGCTGCTTATGATAGAGGCGAGAACTAGTAAGCAGTATTTTAACTTCGTAGTAATAAGCCGAATTGTAATTATTATTGTTTAGCTTTAGTAATTAGTTTATATGATTTTAAATGTAGAATTAGCAATATTTATAATATTAATGATAATTTTATTTTATAAAAACAAATGGAAAATTAATAAATTGTTGTCTAGTTGCGCGTTGATTTATAAGGATAGAATTAATTCAATTAAGAAATTTTATTGTATGTTAATTTAAAAATATTAATTCCTTTTTGATAAAAACTAGTAAATAGTTAAAATTAATATATAAAAAAAGGTTTATAACATACATCTGTACATATGTACATAAAAATAGAAGTTCCGAAAAATTTCAATAAAAAAAAATTAGGGAAAACATTTACACTTCTAGAATGCACCCAGTAATAATATTGTCCATTTTATATATGTACGTATTAAATAACGCAATTTTTATTTTCTATGCACTTAGAAGGATATTATAGTTATGTTATTTGTGCATTAAAAATTTCTAAAATTTTTAACATTTACTAAAAAATTTATTTGAAATTACAAAATTATTGAAAAGTTTTAAAGAAAAAAAATAAAATAGTAAAATGGACAAGCTCGTTGTAACTGTATAACAGTATAGTATATCTCTTACTAGTGTGCGTAAATAAGTGACTGTCAACCACTAATTAGAATATATAATGAATTGATTGGAAAATAAATTGTTAAAAAATGCAAGTTTCTTACTATAAAAGGGAGCAATTAATTAGATGGACTAACTCGTTGACGATTTCATAAATGCTTATGATGTTGTTAATATTTTCACTACTTTCACTAGCGGTATATTTATGAAAAAGTTTGATCGATAATTAGTTAAATGACTTTATAACATACGTTTTCTTTTCTTTGTACACTAAGTAAACGCCATAAAGCATATTAAAACAATATTTTAAAGTGACATTTTTATCACAAAAATCTGGTGAAATATGTACGTTTTAACATTAGGCACTATAAGAATATATTTTTTTTTTTCGAGTAAGTAATAAGATTTGCTAGCTGGGGTTTGAGTTAAATTTAGATATCAGACATCAAGTTTTATTCCTATCTCGTTTAAATTTAATAAATTATTAAAATTTTCGATTGCATATCCATCAACGAAAGGGTAAAAGTTTATTTTTTATGCATAGATCTTTTTAAGGTTTTGCTATTATAATTTTATTTTTCATAAAAACAATTATTTTTTCCAGTTTTAATTCCATTTCATTACCATTATTAAAACAATTATAATTAAAATAAAATTATTAGCATGATATCGTAGTTATTTTTTTCCTATTTCATTATTTCAACTAATGCCAATGCAATTTTAATGGTAATAAAAATTTATTTTTATTTTTGCTAAAAATGTTTAAATATTCATACTTCATTTTAAAAATAATTTGGAATCAAAAGGTATTTTAAAGCCAACTTAATATAAAAATATTTATTAATTGATTTTAAATTATCAGGCTTTTCGCCTCTCTAAATATAGAAACATGCATACATATATTTATTTAGTTATTGTATCCTTAGAACTGTTGTGATTGTTGGTAAAAGTTGTTAATAAACATAATAGTAATTTTAATACAATTATACGCATTAGATTCATAAATTTTTGTTAAAGAATTCAGTTTTGTATATTCAACTTCAATAAAACACAATAAAACAATTAAAAATATTGATCATGTTTAGAAACAATAATTTTAATTTTTAAGTTTAATAAACCAAAGCATATGTACGTATGAATGGATATTAATTCGCAGCATACAATAAGTACTTATGGTACAACCATCAATATCTGTTTATACCCGTTTGTGCAAAACATAGGAGAACATATATGTTACTCTCATTCTCTCTTTACTCATTCGTATCCATCCAAAGAGAAAAAGTAACAATATCAACTTATATCAGAAACACAAATGTACTTATCTATACGCACTCATAAGAGTAGACACACAAAAACTGATATAAACAGATATATCTGTGCACGTCTTTAACTTACAGATGTTTTACGTAAGTCGTTATGTCAAAAACATATATTACTCGACATATTTATCTTCACACACATCTTTCAGTTCAAGTACTAGAAAGACAAAAGGAAATACAAAATAGTTATAGAATTTTAGGATACTTCAAAAAGAACTCTACTCAGAGACAGAGTTCACATTTTAAGGAACGCCTTCCTCGTCTCTCACACAAATGGAATGAATTTAATGAGGCCGATAAAATAATGCGTGTTGCTGTTGAAGACCATTTTGAAGTACACTACTTCGAAACCAAATTTTTTAAAAGATTCGGTCATTGACCTATTTCAATGTGAATTGTTACGCCAGGAATCCACAATCACCTCAACATGATTATATCGAGCGGCAATGGACAAGGACTGCACCATCGCCTGGTAGCAAGAATCATTCATCTTAAGACGATTCTTCACATAGTTAATTGGGCAAATTTACCGCTCGTATGTCAGCATTGCAGAGGTCACTGATTAGAACTTTAGAAGTGAACAGCGATGAAACCCAACACTTTTGCAACATTAGGATTGAAACCATAAATAAATTATGAAACCAAATAGGACAGCTATATGATCAAGTATGGGATCGATGCTCAAACCCTAGCAAATGGCCTAGATTATGAAGCTTATGAGAACCTAAGAGTAATGGTTATTAACGGTATGACGAAGCTACAAGTCATGTCAAGCCAACCATCAAAAACTAGTTCGGCAGATCAACAAACTGTCATGGCAATATCATTACCACTGCCGAAGGTCTTAATTCCAAAGTTTGACAGGGTTATGTAAAATAAATGCAGTTTTACGACATGTTTCTTCATACAATGCATCAGGAACCGATACCTGATATCCAAACGATGTGGTATCTTAAAACTAATCTTACAGGGGAAGCTGAAAAATTAGAGAAATTTGTGAGCCAGATGTCAACGACAGAGGTCAACTATGATGTTAATATTAAGAAATTACACAACTCGAGAGTTGTATAAAGTTGTTAACTTTATCAGCGACAGACAGGCTGAGATTTGTACAATCAAAAAACTGTGCTTTAACTGCTTCAAGGGCAACCGCTTTTGAAAAAACTCTTCATCAAAATTCTGCAGAAAATGCAGTAAGAAACACAATGCGTTATTACACATTGAATCAAAATTTAATCAACAAGTCAAGGAGGCTACCATTTCTGCACCAAACATTGAATTAAAACCAAATACCTCCAACGCAACGGTGACATGTGCTGCTGCAGATTCTCAGCCATCAATAAGGGAATATGCAATACTTGCAACTGTAAGAGTAAAAATAACAGCAATGATTGAATGATATACATAATTCCGAGCAGTTATTGATTCTGGTTCGCAGGTGAACCTTATTTCCGAGCAAGTGACAAACAAGTTGGGTGTTTCGACCAGGGGTGTTAGATGTGACGATTAACGTTTGACGTTTAACGACTTTTGTTTTAAAAGTTTTTAGATCTTGACGCCAGTTATTATTTTATACATATTAGATATAATAAAGTGGAAAAGTGATATTTTTACTCTGCAGAAAGACGCAAGTATTCACCAATCTTTCAAAATTTTCTTCAGGAAGACCAGATTTATTTAGACATTATAAATCTTAGAAATATACAGTAGTTGTTCAAATTAAAAAATTATATAACGCCCTAAAAATGTACTTACTGTTACTGCTAGTATCAACTACACCGACACGGTAAAGAAAAATAGAAAATATAAATTATACCAATGTACTTTGTTTTTGGGTTAAAAATATAAATATAAAATTTATTAATATAAAAGATTTTCGTTCAAACTGCTAATTTGTATAATCATAAGGTATTATTTTTAAAAACTTTCTTAGCGAATAATTTTATGGAAAATAAGCCAAAATATGAAATTAATTTTCAATTACAAATAATTTAATTGCTTTGACCTTAGTTTAGGTTTCTATTTTCATTCCTAAATACTGCTTATATTCTTATTTACAAAATTTTTTGGTTAAGTGTAGATAACTTAGATAGAGCTAGGTTGTAGCTGGATAGATTCGAAGAATGCTGATGACGGATGTGTGATCCAGAAAATGCTGCATTACATTCTACTGTTTTCCTTAGAAAACAACTGCATATATTTGAAATTATTCTATCCTAATAAATTAAGAAATTAAAGTAGAAACATGAACTAAATCTAAAAACAAAAACGGTTCATCTTAATAATACTCGTATCAAAATATTAAAAATAAATTTTTGACAGAGGAACAATTTTACTTTGGGGTCTATAAAAAAAATTATATCTAAAGTAAAAAACGATTTTAATAGAACTTATATTTCATGCTATTTCAAATTATGCTTTCAAGTAAAAAAGATAACATTTTGAAAAATCAGTTAAAGATAATTTAAGTCTAATAATTTTACATGTTATTTTAAACAAAAGAACTTCCTTACTGACTACGACAGCTAACTAATAAAGCAGAGATGATTGTTATTTTTGATTTCACTGTATTCTGTAAATGACGTAATATTTAAACCCAATTCTTTATTTAAATTTAAAGAAATTTATACTCAAGTATTTAAAAAAGAGTTTTCTACATTTGCTAAGAATTATTTGAAAAACAGTTCATCATCTTTGTAAATCTAGTTTAGTGAAGTAACTCTAAACAAAGAAGCAAGTATTGGAGTAACACAGAATTAAAAACTAAGAAAAAATATTAAGTATATAATTTTACATAGAAAAGTCATCGGCTCTTAATGGGTTAGACATTAAAAAAAATAGTATTTTCTTAAAGATCTTTTCGAAAGCTTTTAAATGATACCCATATTGATATTATAAAAAATTTTATAATTTCAGAGCTCCGCAAGTTGGAAAATATGGGTGTGCGCCAATTTTTTCAATTGATGCTTTCTTCTTATTTTTTTATTGCAGTTACTTTATTATTCTAAATGACATGAAAAAATAGAGGTTGGCCTGGTGTTTTACCTGCTGCGTCTAAAACATGGACCGATCTTCCTGATTTCCAATTGCACCTCTTTCGACACTATTACTATGTTTACACGGAGCCCGATATTCTTGCTTCGCTTTCTTTTCATGATTCACAGCTCAATCACGACCGAATCAACGTGCTTCGCCATATAAAATTTTGAGAGCGAAGCATTTTGTTTTGAGACGATTCAGCTTGAATCTACTTGCGAAGCATGAAAAATTTCTGTCTTCCCTAATTTTTATCGCAAGTTTATCTGAACTAGCTGTATATAAATGTAAACAAAAAAAGTAAACCAATATTAAAAGTGCTGTGTGAATATGTGTTAATATAAAAACAAATAATTATATTATAATTTAAAATTTTATTAATTACAAACACTAAAAATGAAACGAAAAACAAAATTTTAGAACAGCAGTCAATGTGAAGCATGTAGTATGTGTCGTGGAAACGGCATGCTTCGCAATCATGATTCAGAGAGCGAAGCAAGTGCTTCACATTACCGTGTAAACATGCTATATGTCTGATCGATTTGCGTATTTATTTATTTTATTTATTTATTTCCATTAACACAGTGCAACAAGTTTCAATCTTATTTAATAGTACTGCGGAGGTGCAGGCAATATGTTAATAGAAAAAAATCTTGATTTTACTTATGAAAACTTAAATGATTAACAAATTATCAAGCTATTATCAATAAAAATTATAAGTTACACAAAATCACACATAAATTTAACAACAAAAAATATTATAAAAGATATTGCAAATTTTTAATAATACTTTTCAAAATGTGTAAATATTGCGCGTCTGAAGTGCTTTGCATTGCTTAAAATTTGTATAGTGCTTGGAAGTTCATTCCAGAGACGAATGGCATTTACAAAGAAATGTCTTTCAGATATTTGTTTTTATACCGAATAGAGTTTATTTTGCATCCTCTATTAGATCTAGATAACATTATTGTTTTAAAAAGATAGTCCGGTTGCTTAGAGTATATAATTTTATGTAAAAATAAAAGCATCAGACATTTTAACATATTGTCGAAAGACATTTTAAAAATCGTAAAAGACAAATGCGATATGTGATTTCTTCTTGAAAGTCCATATACGTACCATATACTATTGTAGGGCATTCTGAGTTTGTTTTTGCTTGCTAAATTGCAACTAGAAAAAAGTTCGCAGCCATATGTTAAAATAGGCGGTAAATATGTCTTAGCCAGTAGCATCCGTAGATTAATTGGTGTATAAATCTGTGTAATCTGTGGTTACGTAGCAAAGAATAAATTTTTCCACATATTCCATTAATATGGCTTGACGAAGTGAGAGTATCGTAAAATATGATTCCAAGATTTATGGCATGATATTTCAACAATAACACCGACGAACAGGCGGACACCGCTCAATTGACTTCGCTATGCATAAGAACTCAGAATTTATATACTTTATGGGGCCGGAAATGGATATTGTAGAAATTACAAATCGAATGACAAACTTAGTTATACCCTTTTTCCAATTTTTCTGGTGGAGGGTATAATAATTCTTAAGAACCTTAATATACGTTGATTGTGCTTGAATTTGGGTAGAATTATATGAGCAGTGGTGCAATGAGTATGTGGTATGCTTTCCTCCCTTTAATACATTTGATATATTTTTTTTTTTTTTTGTTTTTAATAATAGATATTTGGTAAATATATTATAAAGCTTTTATTTCAACAAAAAAAAATATAATATAATATAATATAATATAATATAATATAATATAATATAATATAATCATACATTTTAATCTAAGACTATTTTTTGACGATAATTTATAATTCTTGTAATGATTTTGACAATTTATTTCGGACGAATTTTTTGAAAAAAAAAAAATTTAACAATCCTGGTTTTGAATTCAGCAGCGTCGTTATGTATTGATGGTGTGGTAAAAGGAAAGAAACGATGACAGAAGATACAATATTATCCTAAGGAGAAATGACCCTTCTACTCTAATTAAATACTATCAACTCAACACTGTGACATACGGGACACGAGCGGCTGCTTACAATAAAACTGATTGCCCAATAGGTGCTCAAATACTAAGGGACAATTTCTATAAGGTGATGATGGAGGATCAACTAGCAACTAGCTTAAATACGGAGAAAACATGGTTTTAACTTCCGTAAATAAAGTGCGAATAATAAACAACTTCCTCAAAACATTATACAAGATGATCGGGAGGTGAAACTAGATATTATGTCTTAGCAGAAAGTGGAATAATGTAGGTTGACATTGTCGCACTACGATGCACTTAAGCAAAAGTAGAAAAAAATTTTTCAAAAAATACAAAATAAAAGAATTACAAAATTTTTCACATTTTATTTCTTCGAAACAGTTGTATAAGTAGAAAAATTTACTGATGAAGGTTGTAGCGAACCAGAAAGTGGATTTTATTCTGCTGATATGTAAATTTTACTGTTCCTTTCTATTTGTCACAATTATTAACGAACTTAGTCCAAAAATTTTAAAAATAAAAATTAATATAAAAAATATTTTTATTCTAATTTTTTAAGCACTAGGTCAGTTTATAAATAAAATAATTTTCATTTATATTTTCAATATTTCGCCAAACCGTTGGGTGGCATCATCAGGAAACAGGAAACCAAAAATATTAAAAATTAGATTTTTTAAAAAACAAAATTAAGTTAAAGTTATTTTTTCAAACAAACACAGAAAATTCAAAAACCAAACGACAAAAAAATTTAAATATTTAAACATATACATTCTCATAAGTTTAAAACTCAGAAAATATTCAAGTCAAATAACTCAAAAGTTTTAAACATTTACATTCTCATAAAAATTTAAAAAACATGAAAAGAATTTTTATGAAATATTTATTAAAACTACTAAAGTTATTTTACATTATATTAAAACTGATTATCTATGATTCGTTACGTTAAAATACACTTAATAATTTTATAAATAATGAATTTTAGTTATATTCAACCTAAATACTAGTATGTAAAACTACAAATAATATCAGAGGATATAAGAAACCAATTATTTTTCTTAAAAATGTATTTTTCTTGACAGTGAGAACTGTTTATTTTCGGGAAGCCGATATTGGTTTCGTCATAGAGGAAACAATTTCGCTTGAACTTTTTCTGTTTTTTCAGGTATTTTATGTTTAGGTAATAGAACTTTTAATTGTCAGTTCTGCGATACCCATATTACCTCATGTTGCCATAAAATATGGTCATTTCTCCGTTACGCATTGAATGTAAAAAACATAGCTCTCTTGATTAGCACTGTAATTGTTGGTAAAGTTAATTTTAGGTAATTGATCGTTTTCAAGATAACACTGTACAACACACCAAAAAATTACAAGGTCCGGGCTATAAATTCTGATAGAGGAGACAAAAAAAAGAGATACGTGTATCGGCGTTTTGAAAGTTTACATCTGATTTTCATTTGAGAGGGGGTTAAAGTTTCCCAGCTCTGGCACATTCTTATTGTTAAACGGCTTAAGAAACCATGTGACCCTTACATTTTAGGTATAAAATGTGTTCAGCAAATTTATGTAAAATGTTACGGAGAACATTTTTGTAGAAATGTTAACCCTCTAACTCCTCAAGATATGGGTCTTTTTTGTCCTTCTTTTAAAAAAGAGCAATAAACACCATTAAAACAGGGTTTTAGAGGGTTAAAATGTTCCACAAACATGTTACCCGTTAAATTTTACTATAAGTCCCTGAATACACCAAAAAGGAAAATTCAACCATAAAGTCAGAAATAAGACGCAACAAAAGAGAGCTAAGTGTTAATTTCGCATTTATTAAGAATTTTGTTTTAAAACAAATTTGGATAGCATTAACTAAATTTTTTTAGCTCTAGGCAATTATACTTCATTATCGTACAATGTCCAGCATATTTCAGCAATAAGCGAATGAATGCTTTTACCTTTATCTTACGAAAATTGTTATTACTTACTGCCTTTTTATAAACCAGATTTTATTACGTGTGAAAAGGGATAATAATTGTGGTTTTAAAAAATCTGTTTTAGAAAAAACCAATTCGAGAATGTCCATAGACCAAAAAAAAAAAAAACAGGTAAATGTAAAAAAAATTTCAATTGAACATTAAAAGGAAAATGTTTTATTTAGAATAACAAATTTGAAAAAGCAATTAAATATTATGATAAATCAGGTCAATTTGGATGTACAAAATAATGTAATTAGTAATTGTGGTTGTTAAAATTCCACAAATTTGGGAATGTCCCTAAATAAAACCAGGTACTAGAATATTTATCAGTGGTATTGCAATAGGTAAGTAATTTCAGTTGAAGCTGAAAATTTTTTCAAATGTGATGTGAAAAGGGTAATAATTGCGGTTGTAAAAAATCTGTTAAAATTGCATTTGGGAATGTTAAAAAAGGTTAAATAATACTTATTTATGTATGAATTACTGCAATAATAAATATCGATGTTTTCCATATTATAAATAGAATTATGTAGTTATTAAACACTAAAAACTAAAATGTTTTAGTTGAAAACTCCTCTTCTACGCAAATTGAGTCCTTTTCTGTGTGTTTTCTTGCCCGTTTAAATATTCAAGTAATTTTGTTAACAGCATCAGTTGCATTCAAGTTTCAAAAGATTGACCATCTCATAGTAATACTAAATTAATTAAGAAAGAAACTCAGTTTACGTGTAAGATTTGTTTTTGCAAAAATGTCCAATTGTTTGAAAAAATTAGATTTGTTTTGCTATATCTGCGGTAAACATACTATACCGGAATATAAAGTTATGTTTTTCAATAGTAAAGTTGAAGACATCTATAAAAGTTATTTTGAGCTAGAAGTTTTTCCGGATGAACTGTGGACGCCGAAGCATTGCTGTCACATTTGTTATAATGGCTTAATTTTGTGGTCCAAAGGTAATTAATTTTTTTGTTCTAAAACTATAGTTTTATTTTTGAACTCCCGCTGAAGGTCAACGAAATTCAATGAAGTTTGGTATTTCTATGCGGTGATTAGATCCAGGTAACCATAATGACGCTACGTGCTACGTGTGCCAAAATATTTCCACATTAAACTTGAATAGATATAGGCGAAAGAGTTTTGTATACAAAACTGTACCATCAGCCATGCTGCCATTTCCGCATTCTGACAAACTCCCAGTACCTGTGCTACAACTTCGAAGTCCTAGTCATTATGTTGATGGAACCATCGCTGAAACAGGAACCTTTTGTTGCGCAGATGGTGATTACACAGGAAATGAAGTTATCCCAAGACCAATATTAATGTCTCAAGAGCATTTAAATGCACTGGCTCGGAGACTGAATCTGTCTAAAAAAATAATCAGAAATTTCAGCTGCAGACTTAAAAGGTCTTCATATACGTGAACCTGGTGTCAATGTTACCACCTTTAATAAACGTTGCTTATTGCAACGATATTAAAGGAATAATGAATGCAATGAATTTTGAGTATAACCACGAGGACTGGCGTATATTTATTGATTCATCTAAGAAGAGTCTAAAAGCTCAACTTCTGTATTACGATAATACTAAAAATCCAATTCCAATTGCCTACGGAATGAACATTAAAGAAAGCTATGATTCTATAAAACTAATACTGGACTCCGTAAAATATGAAGACCATAAGTGGCGGATCTGCTGTGACTTAAAAGTCGCTAGTTTCCCTTCAGGTATGAAGGCCGGATACGTTAAGTACCGATGCTTTTTATGCACTTGGGATAGCAGATGGAAGGGTGATTAATATTCCAAAAAATAATGGAAGTTGAGAGCTGAGGGAACATTAGGAGAGCACAATATCGTACGTCAAGCATTGGTACAAACTGAAAAAATTCTCTTACCCCCATTGCATATCAAACTTGGTGCGGTAAAAAACTTTGTTAAATGTCTGGATATAAATGGATCAGCATTTCATTTTCTGAAAACAATGTTTCCAAAATTAAGTGAAGCAAAGATTAAAGAAGGTATGTATATGTTCTTCAAGTCGTTGTTATTGTTAAAAGTCTTAAAATTGGTTTCATACCAGCAGGCGTTTTTGTTGGTCCAGATATAAGAAAGCTTATACTTACTTCGACGAAACGCTCTCACCAATTGAGCTTGATTCGTGGAAAAGCATTGAGGAAGTGATATACAATGTCTTAGGCAAAAATCGTTCTCCTACTGCTCGAATATACGTAAACACCATGCTTAGAGCTTTTGAAAAACTAGGCGTTCATATGTCAATAAAAATTCATTTTTTAATTTCCCATATGGATTACTTTGAGAACCAGTTGTCAACAGAATCTGATGAGCATGGTGAAAAATTTCATCAGACATGCGCACACATTGAAGAACGCTATAAAGGTAAAAGCAATAATTCGTTTATCGCTGAAATATGCTGGACATTGTACGATAATGAAGTAGAATTGCCTAGAGCTAAAAAAAATGTAGTTAATGCTATCCAAACTTGCTTTAAAACAAAATTCTTAATAAATGCGAAATTAACCCTAAGCTCTCTTTTGTTGCGTCTTATTTCTGACTTTATGGTTGAATTTTTCTTTTTGGTGTATTCAGGGACTTATAGTAAAATTTAACGGGTAACATTTTTGTGGAACATTTTAACCCTCTAAAACCCTGTTTTAATAGTGTTTTTTGCTCTTTTTTAAAAGAGGGACAAAAAAGACCCATATCTTGAGGAGTTAGAGCGTTAACATTTCTACAAAAATGTTCTCCGTAACGTTTTACATAAATTTGCTGAACACATTTTATTCCTAAAATGTAAGGGTCACATGGTTTCTTAAGCCGTTTAACAATAAGAATGTGCCAGAGCTGGGAAACTTTAACCCCCTCTCAAATGAAATTCAGATGTAAACTTTCAAAACGCCGATACACGTATCTCTTTTTTTGTCTCCTCTATTAGAATTTATAGCCCGGACCTTGTAATTTTGGAAAAAAATTTATTTTGTTGTACAGTGTAATTATAAGAAACCAAGGTATTCGCATCCGACAAAAACATAAATCGCTTTAAAGGCGAACTGTTAAAACACTGGTTTCAGCGAACCTGAAGGAATATTTTAATGCTACTAATTTTAAAATGTGATGCATTGATGTACCTGAAAATTACATTTTATTTAATTAAAAAATGTTAAATAGTTTGTTATACCCTTCACCACAGGTGGAAAAAGAGTATATCTAGGTTTGTCATTCCGTGTGTAATTTCCACAATATCCATTTCCGACCCCATAAAGAATATATATTCTGAGTGCTTGTGATATAGCGAAGTCGATTGAGCGATGTCCGTCTGTCCGCCCGTGTTAGTGTTAAAAATCAAGTTTGCCTCGGCAGATATAGTATCGAAAGAGATGCTATTGAAAATCAGCATGACCGGTCTATCTCCTTCGAGGCAGCAGGAAAACACCACGCCTACCTCTAATTTTTTGGAACAATAAAGTAACTCCATTAAAAAAATTAATATATGGGGCGATAGAGAATTAAAACATAAGAAAAAACATAAAGTGAAAAAATTGGCGCTCGCCCATATTTCCCATGCTTCAAATTTTTTGAAACATCAAAAAGGGTATCATTTTAAAGCTTTTAAAGAGATCTTTAGAAAAATACAAAATTTAAAAAAAAAATGCTTAACCCGCTAAGAGCCGATGCCATTTTTATGTAAAATTAAATATTTCCAGTAACATTTTTTTTAATTCTC
This sequence comes from Gymnosoma rotundatum, assembly GCA_916610165.2. Classification (NCBI taxonomy): domain Eukaryota; kingdom Metazoa; phylum Arthropoda; class Insecta; order Diptera; family Tachinidae; genus Gymnosoma; species Gymnosoma rotundatum. The sequence goes on from OU744339.1 coordinate 59,258,147, forward strand.
TATATGTAGTACTTATTTTTTTTTTTTAATTTTTTAATTCTCTGTTAACCCAATATTTGCTTGGCATAGCCAAATTTAGCACTCTAACTTGTTTAAATTACATTTGTCAATTGTTAAGTTATAATTGTAATTTTTTTCATTATCATTCAACCTTTAGTAAGAACAAATTATTTACTTCAGATGGATTCGATAAATTTTAAGAAAACTATTCACCACAAAATTTTTGGTGTCGCTGATTATGAATCTGATTTTTCTTGTTTCTAAAAATTTATATTGGCGGATCCAATATGGCGGACAATTATTAAAATTTTTTATAAAAATAAAGATATCGTAATGGGCAATTAATGATTGTTTTTACATTTTTCGTTTAGTCTTTATATACAAACAGAAATTTGAAAAGAGCAAATGTCAATCATAATATCACATAGTAGGAACCTTATCAAAAACAAGACGATCGATAGAAATGTTCAAAACGGAACTTACGCGCTGTTCGACTTTGCATTTGAATATTTCAAAATATATTATGAATAAATTAAAAAACATACGTTTATGGATTTTTTTCTGTGGAAATGCCCACATGCCAGGAATTTTATAGGCCGTAACTCCGAAGCTAGGAGTTGGCCCTTAACAATTTTTCCTTAAAATTGCATTTTAAGCCACGTATGCAACTTGAGTTCTATTTTTGAGCTGTGCTACTAAACTAGTTTTGTTCCAAAACATGTATATAAGCAAAAACACCCATTCTCATTTTTAGCTGAGGGCCAGCCATACTTTTACAAGTGACACTATACTCATACTATTATGGTCATTATGTCGATATGTCCGCCTGCCAATAAAAACTAACAAATTTTATTTTAATGGTATTATGACGTGTGCATTCCATTTCTTTTAATAATAACGTTATTATACCCTTCACCACAAAAAGTGAAAAAAATGTATATGAGAATTTACCAGTTATTTTCATACCACATTATTTTAAACTTAATTTATTCAATGTAATTTTTACGAAATTGTCAAAAATGAACCATTAGATAGTGGATGTCGCATAATGTAAAAATATTTTTTAATTTATTCAAATGCAATTCGTAAAATATCTCGAAACAAGAAATATATGACTTAGACCACTTTAATAATTATGGGCACATATATAAATTTGTTATTCCGTGTGTAATTTCTACGATATCCATTTACAACCCCATGAAGTATGTATATATTCTGACTCGCTCGTCCACATTTTCCGAGTTACGAGGCTCTGGAATTTCCAAATTTTTTTGAAATATCAATATGGGTATCATTTTAAAGCTTTTGAAGAGATCTTTAAGGAAATACTGAAATTAAAAAAAAATGCCTGACCCATTAAGAGCCGATGGCATTTTCATGTAAAATAATGGATATGCAGTACCAAATTTTTTTTATTTTTTAATTCTCTGTCACCCCAATATTTGCTTTTTTGATTGGAATCACTTCACTAAACTAGATTGATTAGACAGCAAAGGGTATACAACATTCGGCTTAGCCGAATATTCTCTTACTCTTACTTGCTTTTAAATTCAATTTAAATTTCTGTACTTTCGCTAACCTATAAGTTGCATTTGCTAAACAAAAGTATGGGAAAACTTAAAAAGAATCTCACTTTGTGGGATTAGTACTTCTAAGGTGAACTTTTTTTCCTGGTAAAACTGCCAGCATTTTTTGATAAAAGACATTAAAGACATTACTGTAAAATTAAGATCTTCTTGCAAACACTATTTTTTATCTACTAGAAGTTAGTTGGATAAAAAGATCAGTTATTTTAATACGAAAACACTTAAATTTCAAACCCATAAATTTGTAACTTTTTAATACCAGATGATAAGTTATTTGCTTAAAAAATTACTAAAACAAATTACATAGCTATCGAATATTTATCTCTTATAGGTCACGCCTTTGACTTTACTGCGAGTGAATTAATTAATGTTACAGAAAAAAAAAATACATTAGTATCATTCAGTTCGACTTGTGTAGTGTTCGGTTATGTTAATGTGTGGATTTATAAAAAATTTTAAGACATATTACAGAAAAATAAATTGAAAAAATAAAACGAAAAGTTATTTAGTGCTGTAAGTAGATTTATGTTAGCAAATAAGTTATTTATAAATTTGAACACAAACTATTTTTTGTGTTCTTAACTTCTACAACGTATTTCAACAGAAAACTTTATTTAATTTTTATTAAATTATTATTTGAACTTTTTTTTATTAATTTCTCTTGTTTTCTTTGGAAAACGTCCGCATACATTTGTAAAAATAAATTTTCTTTCTAAAAAAAGATTTTTAGAAATTAAAAATAAATGAACTTAAGCCAAAATAATTTCTATTCATTTATAGAAAACTTTATTTTAATCCTTTAAAGAGACTTTTAATAGTTGTATCAATGTAGTAGCACGTTTCTTCCCGACAGAGGACACTAATTAGATCAGAATTTGATATTATTGGCTTTCGATAGAAAATGCTTGCAAGGTATGTATGTATGAATGCTTACATGTATGGATGTATGCATATATTTATATATGTCTGCATGTATGTATGTATGCATATACGAGGGCTGCTATATATATTTCTGGCCTGGCAACACTGAGTGCTGCCAAGTGCAATCTGACATTTCCATTGGAAAGTTTGTCATTTTTAAGCATAATCGTACTCAAAACGTTTTGACGAACGACCATTATTTGTGTTGTTTACAGTGACTTGAAAAAATTAATATAGAAAAAAATGGAATTAACTCGTGAACATTTTCGTGCCATCATTTATCACAACTTTCGACGTGGATTATCACGACAAGAGTGCATTGATGAACTTAAATCTTTGTATGGCGATGAAGCACCATCCTATAGCACTGTGAAAAATTGGTATAATGAATTTAATCGTGGCCGAAGCTCGCTCAAAGACGAATTCCGTGAAGGTCGTCCAAAAACGGCTGTTGTGCCAGAAAACATTCGGCCTTATTACGGTTGTCGAAAACGACATTCGAGAATAGTCGTAGTCGCTGTCGATAGTTAGTTTTTTTGGTACTATGTAAAATTTTCGACAATAAAATATTTTGTAATAGATCAAAACATAAAATTTTAATAAAAATTTTTTGCAGTAGCATTTTAGGCAATAAATTAACACTTAAAAATAACAATAAAAAAACAAAACGACTAGCTCTTAATGCAATTTGAAAACTTTTGTATCTCATTTTCAATTTTCTTAAAATGTAAATTTAGATAGATGTGTTTTTAAATAAAAAATTGTCCATTTACAAAAATAAAATGCGCAAACAACAGTTTTAGTACGATTATACAGGAAAAATTGGGTGCTCTTAAATTTCAGAGTCCCGTAACTCAGAAAATATTAGCGAGCGCCAATTTTTTAATTGTTGTTTTATTCTTATTTTTTAATTCGCTATCTCCTTATATATTTATTTTTTTGGTTGGAGTTACTTTATTATTCAAAATGACATGAAAAAATTAGATGTAGGCGTGGTGTTTTGCCTGCTGCCTCGAAAGACATGGACCCATCATGCTGATTGCTAATAGCTCTTTCGACTCTATATCTGATCGATTGACATTTTTTTTTTTGCAAAGGCACTTAGGACAGACGGACATCGCTCAATTTACTTCGCTATGCATAAGAAGTCAGAATATACATATATACTTTATGGGGTCAGAAATGGATATTGTAAAAATTCCACCCCGAATGACAAACTTAAATATACCCTTTTTCCACTTTTTGTGATGGTATAAAAACAGCAAGCAAAAAATAAATTCAAGTAAGCATAATGTAAAAATCAAAAGTAAACTTATCTTTTTTAGAGTTCGTTTTAAAAATTTACGAAAAAAAATTATTTGTCGTGTACATAAATTTCAACGACAATATTTTAACAAATTATAATTCGAATGCGACAAACGTAGTACCGATTTTTGTAATAGATTTGTTTTTCGAGTAACATTTTTAACAATAACGACGTGCGTAGTACCATTTTAAAAAAAACGTAGGATTTTCGACACGAGAACGACAACCGTAATAAGGCTGATTGATGCCGTGCGTGAACTCATAATGCAAGATCGACATGCGACATACCGAGAGATAGAGACATCCTTGGACATTTCTTCCACCAGCATACATTCGATACTGCATGAACACCTGGCCGTAAAAAAGGTTTGTTCTCGTTGGATCCCGCACAATTTGAAAGTCGCTCAAAAAAAGGCTCGTGCCGATTGGTGCAAAGAAATGTTGCAAAAATACGATTGCGGTGCTTCAAAAGACGTTTATAAGATCGTCACAGGCGACGAATCATGGATTTATACGTATGATCCCGAAACGAAACAACAATCGACCGTGTGGGTCTTCAAAGACGAGCAAAATCCAACGAAAGTTGTTCGTGGAAGAAGCACTTCGAAGCAAATGGTTGCCTGCTTCTTCGGCAAAACTGGTCATGTGGCGACTGTTCCGCTTGAGCAACGTAGGACGGTCACTTCTGAGTGGTACACTACAATTTGTTTGCCTGAAGTCATCGGAGAAATTCGAAAAACCAACAAGAGAAGACGAATCATTGTTCACCATGACAATGCGAGCTCTCACACATCGGCTCAAACCAGAGCGTTTTTAACCGGCCAAAACGTTGAATTAATGGGTCATCCGCCGTACAGCCCTGACTTGGCACCTAATGACTTCTTCTTGTTTCCGCAATTCAAGAAAAAAATGCGTGGTCAACGATTGTCGTCACCAGAAGAAGCTGTTGAGGTGTTCAAAAACCATGTTTTAGAGGTGTCTCAATCGGAGTGGAAAAAGTGCTTCGACAACTGGTTTGAGCGCATGCAAAAGTGTATAAATCATGCTGGAGAATACTTTGAAAAACAATAAAACCATTTTTGATCATAAATATTCGCATTTTCACTATTAGGCCAGAAATATATAGAGCAGCCCTCGTATGTATGTATGCATATATGTATCTAACATTCCAAAAAAATGGAATGTAAACCTGAGCAAAAAATGAAAAACGCTACGCACCATCCGTAAGATGGACCTGACTACTTAAAAAAATATATCTTTTCGTTTATCTGTATAATAAATACATTGTATAAAACTAAGAGTGCTATATATCGCCTTGTCGGGTTTGGTTAAACCTTAACGAATTTAATTTAAACCAATATGTAATTTTGTAGTTAAATAAAAGTAAAGGAAATAATCTAATCCTTAACTGTATAGATATGTAAGTATTAAGCAGGGTTCAGATTGGTTCACTCTTTTGCTCTTCTGCTCTATGGGCACTCTTTTTTAAGTTATGCGCAAAAGAGCAGAGCAGAAAAAAAGAGCCAATCTTTTATGCGCATTGCGCTTGCTCATTCTTTTCATGCTCTGTTCTTTGAGCAATGTGCATTCAATTTTATTATTGGCTCTTTTGCTTGTGCTCCTTTTGATAGTAACAGTGGTTTGTTTGAAAAATTAAAATAACTGCGTGGTTGGAAAAATAGTACATGGAAAAATAAAAATAATTACGTGTACGGCAGCAAAATAGTACATGACCAAAAAAGACCAAATATATTAACATTGTTTATTGTTATTATTGGTTTTTTAAGTTAAAATTTAAGTCTATCATTGTAGTTTGTTTTTGATTATTGGTAAGTAGTGGAATTTTAGGCTGAAGATTTGCGCTTATGTTGTTGAAAAAATCACCGGTCGGTTGCCCTCGTGTAATATAACTGATATCATAACGTCAAGTTTTCCCGAAATTAAAATGACCGATGTCATGCGTACCCGTATGGATATACTTTTTGGAGGAAATGTATATCCAAAAATTCTTACCTCGGATGTCAAAAAACATCCGAATGGCAACCTGATCGCCCAGAGAACCGTTTTTGGCTGGATAGTTACGGGTGAAGTTTTCAGATCGGAATCACTTTCCTTCATAGAAGAAAGAAGAAGTTCCACAAAGTACCCGACTTTCCGATGACGAAGAATACTGTGAAAAACTTTACCGAAATACAACATATAGAAACCCCGATGGTCGCTTTGTAGTATCGCTCCCATTTCGTCGCAAGTTTTCAAATGAATTATCATTAGGAGATTCTAGATCTAACGCCTTAATTCAGTTTATGCGAAACGAAGCACGACTTGTAAAAGACCCCGAAATAAAATTGCAATATGATAAGGTGATTAGCGAATATTTTGAGATGGGACATATAAAAGCTGTACAGGCACCAGATAAGGATGCGAGCAATTATTATTATTTACCCCACTACGCTGTTTTTAAACCAGACAGTGTTACCACCTAACTCCGTGTGGTATGTAATGCCTTAAACCCGTCTTCTAACGGTGTAAGCCTCAATAATGTATTATACCCCGGACCTATTTTACAAGCAGATCTTACCATTTCGATTTTGCGATGGCGGCTCTTCCGTTATGTTTTTAATGAAGATATTAAGAAAATGTATCGCCAGATATTAGTACGCCCCGATCAGACCCAAAATCAACGAGTATTGTTTCGTGAAAACCCCGAACCTGAAGTTATGGACTATGAGTGAATAGCGCGCCGTATTTAGCTATTCGTACTCTTTTACAATTAGCAGATGATTGTGAAACCCAAAGTCCTGCGGCATCTGAAATTTTGAAAACCCAAATGTATGTTGATGACGTACTAGCTGGCTCTTATGAGCTAGATGACGCTCTTTAGAGACGTAATGAACTAACCCAAGTTCTTGGCTCGGCTAGTTTTGTTTTACGGAAATGGGCGGCCAATCATTTACATCTCTTAAAAGATTTACCCAATGAGAATCTGCTTGATGCAGACTTCTTAAAGTTTTCGGATGCCAGTAACATAAGACCCTCGGCTTGCGATGGAATGCTACAAATGATAGCTTCTATTTTAAACTCGTTTCGCAGCAACGCCGGGATCTTGTCACGAAATGTGTGGTCTTGTCTGAAATAGCACGGTTATTTGACCCTGCCGGTTGGCTCTCTCCAAAAATTATTGTACCGAGTATTATAATGCAACAAATTTGGAAAGACAAGGCAGATTGGGACGAAAGTTTAAAACCCTTAACCCTTATGCAGTCGCGATCATTTTTGAACGATTACCCTAATATAGAGAAAATTAATATTACAAGATGGGTTAATTTTCTACCCGAAAATGAAATTGAACTTCATGCGTTTTGTGATGCCTCGGAAAAGGCATACGGCGCAGTTCTTTACTTACGAAACATTTCTTCTGTAGAAATCACGGGGCACTTACTGGCGTCAAAAACAAAGGTAGGTCCTGCGAAAACTGAAACATTACCCCGTTTAGAATAATGCAGAGCGGCTTTGATGGCAAACATGGTAGAATAGTTATGCAGTCAATTAAGACAAGAGAAAGATTTTTTTGTGGACAGATTCTACTATTGTTTTATCATGGCTCAAAAAACTTCCTTGCCATTGGCCAACCTTTGTAAAAAATAGAGTAGACTTAATTGTGAGTAAAGTTGGTAATGAGACTTGGTCTCATGTAGACTCTAAAGACAATCCCGCCGATTTAGGAAGTCGTGGAACTCTCGCTCGAGACTTAGTCAATAATTTTTTATGGTGGCATGAACCTACCTGGTTAAGACAGTCTCGAGACTGTTGGCCACGACAGACACCCATTGATCATCAACATTTGCAAATTCAATAATTTTCTGCTCAGGTTGAACATCCGTATGACATACTTGAACGCTTTTCAGATTTACCCCTTGTAATGCGAATAATTTCGTATTGGTTCAGGTGTTTACAGTATTTGAGAACCCGAAAATGCTTGTACAATACCTTAGATTTAACTCAAGCGGAAGTGAAGTTTACTCGAGATCGCTTAATTGCATACCTGAATATAATCAGCTGTCTAGAAGCATTCTCGTTTCTTCAAAGAGCAATCTACTCACGTTGAACCCCTTTATCGACTCCAATAGCTTTGTCAGAATCAATGGCAGACTGGCTAGATCAGCCAGACTGACATATATTAAGCGGTATCCTAGAATTTTACCATATTCAGCCCGTTTTACTCGTTTATTTATTGAACATATTCATAAATGCTCTGTTCATGGCGGACATTCTCTAATGCTTCGAATAGTTGGAAGTGAATTTGGGGTCCCCTAGCTGAAAAATCTAATTCGTACAGTAATACATAATTGTAAGATATGTACAATTTATAGGAAAAAGGCCGGATAACAAAATATTGCTGCATTACCCCCAGAAGGCTCTTTTCTTTCTAGACCACTTACCCACACCGGCTTAGATTTTGCCGGCCCATTCGACATAAAATCATACATTGGTCGCGGTTGCCGAGTTACTAAAGGTTATGTTCTCGTTTTTGTTTGATTTGCAACAAAGGCTATTCATTTTTTTCTCTCGTTTTGGCTGTCCTGCCCATTTATACTCACATAACGGCACTGCATTTGTTGGAGCGTCTAACTTAATAAAGGTTGATCAGAAACAGTTTTTATCTAATCTTAAAAGAAAGATTCTTGTGCGACATAGTGTTCAGCTCGTTGAATGGCATTTTATACCATCTGGAGCTCCTCACATGGGTGGCTTATGGGAAGCTGGCGTAAAGAGTGTGAAGACTCATTTACGAAAAATTTCTGGAGTGCAGAAATTTACATTTGAGGAGTTTACGACAATGTTAACCCGTATAGAAGCATGCCTGAATTCAAGACCGCTGACTGCAATATCAGAAAACCCCTCTGATTTAGTCTCGTTAACACCAGGTCATTTTTTGACTGGAGCGCCGCTGCTAACACCCCCTAAACCCGATCATTCCGATCTAAAATTGAGTGTAGCCAATAGATGGCAACAGCTCAAAGTTCTGCACCACTATTTCGCATAGAGGTGGAAAGGGGAATATCTGAAAGAACTACACCTTAGAGTGAAGTGGAAATTTCCGCAAAGGGACTTTGAAGTAGGAGATTTAGTAGTTATTCGACAGGACAATTTACCTCTAAATGAGTGGCGAATAGAGAAGACACACATAGGGCATGACCCGAAAGTCCGCATTGCGGACGTGAGAACAGCTTCCGGCACTTTTACTCGATCTATTGTAAAGCTCGTTCTCTTACCTAGTTCTGAAACCTGCTTATTCTATCTCTCTTTTTTACTCTAGAATAATGTCAACTGCATCACGTGCCTCGAAGTACACCGCAAGCCGGTGGAAGGTCCAACCACAGAGGTTAAGTCCCCACGCGACGAAATTCTACGGCACTGCCGCATTTGTAAGAGTGAGCATGCGCTGAGGAAATGTCCGAAGTTTCGCAAAATGCCTGTGGGGGAGCGATGAAAAACAGTCAAGAAGTTTCGCTACTGCTTTAACTGTCTCGCGCACTCTCACATGAAAGACAAGTGTAAGAGTCGTGAGCGGTGTTTGGAGTGCAAAGCGGAGCAGCATACCCTCATTCACAGGCATAAAACGGCAAGCTAACCCTCGCAAGGACAGGACTTTAACGCACATCGGCAGCTCTGATACCCGTAAGGCGACAAGCGAAGGCGTAGGCGTAGAAGGCGTGCCGCCAAAGTAAGCGGACAACCCACACATCAATGCTGCAACCACCAACAACAACAACCATCCCTACAACAACAACAATACCCGCAGTACTCTGGGACTAACCAGCCGGCGACCATCGTGATTAACGTGATGTCCGTTTTTAATTTTTTTTATTCTGTTTATTTTAATCATGAATTGTAAAAACACAAATGAACTTTTTTTTATAAAAGAACTTGTGCCTTTTATTTACTCTGTTTTCAGGTGGTAACTTAACGTGCTTTATCCTTAGCCATCCTTGTTGCAATATTGCAAGGGGCGGGATGTTTACGCGCAAAGTGTGAACGTCTTGCATTATTGTTCAGCGGACGTTTCTACACAGTAGTCGTTAAGTTATTAGCGCATAATTGTTATGTATATTATTTATATATATACACTTACTTTTGTAAACCCCAAGCGTACGTTACGTACAGATTGAAAAAACGCCAAACATTACAAATAATAAATAAAATTTTGTTAAAACCCCCAATACAAAAAAAAACTAAACCCCGTTTTTTATTTCTCATATATTTTCGAGAAAATATTTCTAGAGAAACCCACTTTGACCGGATGATCTATTAGATCCCCACTTATTTACCAATGTAAGCCCATCAGGAAGCTGTATTAACTGCCACTTCAGGCCAACTTTAAACAATGCATTTGGCTATCTCATCCGTTAAGTCTTGCAGGTTAACCCCTGCCGATACTGCAGTAACCTAAACAGCAAATGGCACTGCTTCTTTTTTTGGCAGATGTAACCGTTTTTATCCAGGAAGAATATTCACATTATGATTCTTTGAGCAGTTTCGTAAAACAGAATATTTTCGTTTCACAATCCCGAGTCCATAAACAAGGCTAAGGCTTCTCCCATGATATACTTTGTGGGTACCACATTTGGAGGAGCTGGAATACTCTCATTTATCCTCAATAGCCGATCTGGACTTGCAGCTTTGGTAATGATAGGCCTCGATTTATCTTTAACTTTTACATACTTAAGGCATAGTGCTTCAGAAAAACGCGGTCTAGATATATCTTTTGTGACATTTTTGCTGTCAGGAGATGTATGCGGTTTTTCGATGTTTTCAAATGTTGATACTCCATTTAGATAGTCTAAATTCTTTTCCATAAAGATATTTGCCATTTTTTATTAATTTTTAAGTAAACGAAGTGAATTTTGATTTTAGCATCCTTTTCGTAGTATCTTGGTAAATCGAGTAATTTTTTCACAATAGCGAATACAAATATATTTTCATTATCCAAGTTTCTGAATAACTCAAACAATTCAGAGTTTTGAAATGACATTATCGCACTTTAAAGTAAAATACTATAAGTTCTGATACTGATCACTACTTTTACAAAGTAAAAACTTAACTGACTACATAACATAATGGCGGTTTTGTTTATACCCAAAAATAAAAAAAAAATCAAACTGCCACAAAATAATACAACTATTTCTGTTTATGCACGGTGTTTTTTGTTAACGGTTTTGATTTAACAAGTTTTAGAAAATGACGATTATAAAGTTTTCAACACGATTTTTTCCATTTAGCACTATAAAAAATGTTTGGGGTTATGTTTTCTTTTTGCCAAGTTTTATTTTTGCGAAATACATAAAACAAATTTTTGGGGAATTCCCTTATTGTGGATACAAGCAAATTTACTGTTAATATCAATTGCAAATAGTACAAAATCCAGCGATATTCCCTTTTCGTAGATAAAAGCAAATTTATGGTCAGATCAACTAATATGTGTTAATACTGTGTGAACTAACAAAGCAACCAGACCTGTTCAGTAAAGAAGTTTATTATTTGATTTTTAATTGAATACCTTATTTTGAACCTACTTCAGAAAAAAAGAAGGGGGTTATCTGTTCCCGTTGTAATAACAGTTCATAATCTTAAAAATTAAAGGGTGTCCCCATACAACATACATGTTTTTTACGTGTATTATGAACCGTAAAAGGCACCACTTTAAAATTAAAAAACTGCGTATCACTATAGATCCCAACGGGAAAAGTAATACAAATATAAGTCTTAAAATTAAAGAGTGCCCCGTTGATAACGTAAATTGACCTACACTTGCATATTTGACAGAATGTCGATTGCCTTGACCGTTACAGTAAGAAGTATTAATATTCAAAATTATAAATTGAAGGGTTACCCCAATAGTTTATTTAATTTAATGTATATGCCCATACTTTTGATCAGTTGCATTGCTATCACCGCTATAACAACAAGTATAAGATTTGTATTTGGAAATTAAAGGGTGTCCCAAAAATTTAAGTAATTTGATGTATATTGCCAAATTGTTAAACAGTTGTAGACAGACAGTTAAAATTAAGGAAGAGCTGTAGTAGTAAAGTGCTTTAACAAGTATAAAGTATGGAGATGGAATATAAGGGGGTCCCAGTAATTAATGCAATTTGATGAATGTGGCCATGTTTTTGAACAGTTAGAGACAGACAGATGAAACTGACATGGGACCAGGGCCCTATTCCACAAAACCACTTATAAACTTTTCACTTTGCACGTATCAAATTTTTCGTCAATTTGAAAAACTTTCTGTTCCTCTAAATTATAAAATTTGATAAGTTCTAATTGATAAGTGTAATTTGCTTAGTTTTTGCAATTATTGTAATCTCTTTGCAATTTCTGTTCCACGTACGGAACGTGCAAAGTAATATGAAAAGTGTGATTTGAAAAGACTTCCCACATAATTATAACTTTTCGCTCTACAAAAACTGTAAATTCTATTTTTGCAAAGTAAATTTTAATAAGTTTGCTATATATAGAGTTGTCGACGTCATAATAGGCGTTATATTTCAAAATCCAATTAGATGGCTTGGCCCTACCCCGTCAATGGTAATGCCGAAAAGCTTTTTTATGATGGGTGGCTTCCCTTGTGTGTGTGGTTATGTGGATGGCACACTCATTAAAATTGATGCGCCTACATTACACGAGAAAGCATATGTTTACCGGCATAGAAACCACTCATTAAATGTAATAATGATATGCTAGGCAGACCACGCGTTTTACAGCATTAATGGAATTCGGCTGTAAGTCAAAGATTTGACAATTGATGGAGACCATTTCTGGATGCTTTTGTTTTGGGTGATAGTTCTTACAGACTGAAAAACTGGTTGACACCACCATTTCGCCGAAATCCCGATAACCCTGTTGAAGAGACTTTCAATCGTTGTCACCAAAAAACACGAATCATAGTTGAAAATAGTTTCAACTCGCAAGGAGCAATGAAGGCACTTACGGTCCAATCGAATAATTAATTTAAAAAAAGGTTGAGGAAGAAAATTATACCCTTAATAATATGGATCACGCGCATGGAGTGGAAAGGCTAACTTCTCTGCTACAATACTTTTCATAATGCCAACTATTATAGTATTGTTTTGTTATAAACTTTTTTCAATGTGAATTCATTTATTGTTAATTAAAAAAATAAAAATAACTAAAAAAATTGGCTGGAAGTTGGAGCTCCCTCTCCAATTTAGAATTTGATGTTTTCTGTAATAAACTTTAACTTGCAGGAGCTCCAAGCGGACCTTCTTTTTCTCTACTCAAAGTTAAACTTGTAAACTTGATAGAGTTTTTTCTTTTCCTTTGGTTTGAGGCGGGTGCTCTGTCATCGATATTCTGGAATCACACTTAGCTCATGGATGTTTTTTTGTATTCCCATAGCTTTCAGGTAAATTCAGTCTATCTACCACAGCTGAGTCTGATTCGAGATGCATATGTTTGATATACATATTTAAATAATACACCAACAAAGAAATATATTTACCCTACAATAACGCAAGCAATGAAGTTAATTTTTTTTAGAAAACATTTTCAAAATTAGTACGTATGTATGTACATTTATATATATGAAATGTGTGTTCCACCTAGCTCTGAATACTTTCTTTCAACAAAGCCTACTATATGATTTATTTATGATGATTAAAGTTGGCCAATAATTTTATTTGTAGTTATAGATTCTATTCTTGAGCTATTTAGGCCTACAGTTGGAAAGTAATTAAAAATCCAATTCAATTACTGTTTTTCCCGACGTTTTGTCGATTATTTGTCGACTTTATCAAGGGCGTCTATTTTTTTATTTAAAAAAATCATAAAATAAAAAAACAATTACATTATAATTGAAAACAAAAACTTCAGAAATATATACTTACAAAATTAAACGTTAACTCAAAATAAACATAAACATAAACACAAAACATCTGAACAATTGTAACAGGTTTAAACAATAAACACATCTTAGCTTAAATGCAGATTAGCTAATAGCGACTCTATAGCTGCCATTAATGTTGTCAGTGTCCTCTTTCAAGTTCATTGTGATCCCTATTTTCTTTTGTATGTGTAGACTTTCTTTGGTGTATCTCTTTTTTATAATTTTTTCTTTGTCCAATATTTTGATGTTATTAAAGTCAGCTGTGTGACCTGTTTTTATTATGTGTTGTGCCAATGTAGTTGTCTCCTTTCTTTTGCTTAAGTCCATTTTATGCTCAGCTATTCTTTTCGATAAGCTTCTCTTTGTTGTTCCTATGTATATTTGATTACACTTTGTTACTTCATTCCCCATGCATGGTATTTCGTAAACAACATTGTTTTGTTGTTGCTTTTAAATAGGCGCACACTGGGCGAAACTATCAATTTAGCTCGGATTAATTCAATTTTGAAAGTGAATATATGCGCCGATATTGCTTTGCATTCGATTACTAATATATCCGATAGGACAAAAACACTTTTCGTTTTGTTTTGCTCTTGATATTCGCGCAGCTGGACGGTGTGAAAGTAACAAGTGTTTGCATCAACTGCAGTCAAAAAATTTCCCGCCGTTTTTGGGTGCCTGCTACAAATTTGTGCAAAAAATATTTAAACTAAAAAATTAATAAAGTGAGTGTTTATAGTTAACATAAATGGTATGTATTTTCTAAAAGTGTTGTTTTCGTAACCTGCCATTGTGTTTTGTGGCGTCTACCTGTGGTTGTTAAAAGTGTATTAAATTCAGTGTTTTGACTAAAATATTAAACTTTCGTGGACTGTAACTTTCTGGTGCCGTCCTGTGTCGTTCTAATTTTGTTTTCTAAAAATTGTACAATATATTGTGATTTGAAAAAATCAAAATGAGTATCCACCTACGTCCACCTAATAACTGGATTATTCTTTTAGTAAAAATGTCGGTGTCCAGGAGAGAGCTGTTTTTGGTTTGGCATGCGGAAGCTTATCCATCAAAATGAAATTTAACTGTGGTTGCTTATGTATTTGCTAATGTTATTGATAGAGCTAACTACAACAATGATAAATGCATTAAAATTTCCACGCAAATAGAAACCTTTTCCTAGAAATTGGCAGCAAGGTGGAGAAAAAGCCATTATAATAATGATGAATTTAAGAAAAAGAACAAAATGTGGTTGGATGGTGAACTTGTTTTAGTGGATTTGATCTCAAATGCTGAGCGGCATATAATGAATTTAAGTGATTGTCAAGAAAGTGCGAAGAAAAAGAGAGTATGTGGCATTGTCAAAGAAATACCGTGCGAGGAGCTCATTTCTGCAGCCAGCACACGCTTATACAGGGCCGGTAAAAGAAATGCATCTATGGTGGTATCATCGATGGCTTCCGATGAAGAAATGCCTAAAAGAATCAAAACTTTCATTCAATCTGACGACAATAAGCCTATTAAATATAGAGCAGAGAAAGCCTTAGCCCTCTATATTGATGGTAGTTACACAAAGAGAGTTTACATGGACTTGGTGTGTGGCACAAAACAAAGGAATGCGAATATTTTTCCCTCATATGATGTTTTACGGTCTGCAAAGAAACTTTGTTATCCTAATGGATTGTAAGTCTCTGATCATTCTTTCGAAGTAACCTTACAATCTTTGGTTAATCACACAGTGGCCAGATTGGTTACTGCGCATAAGCAAGAGCTACAAATTACGGATAGTAATAAGGCAGCAGAGATAACAGCCATATATAAATGGGGTTGTGATGGGAGTAGTGGCCATGCAACATATCGACAAAGTTTTGATAATATTGATGCTTGCATGATCGATCAATACATGTTTGCAGTTTGCTTAGTACCTCTACAAATAGTTTTTGGATCTACTGTTGTTGGGCGAATTACGAAACCGTCAACAACTTGTTATTGCAGGCCATTGAAACTACTTTGCCAAAAGGAAACAGCTGAATTGGTTGGGATGCAGAATGTCGAGAGCCAAATTGCTAAAATACAGCCAACTAGCCTTGAAAACTTCATAGTACGATATCAATTTCATATGACCATGATTGATGGGAAGGTGTTTAGTGTTGTCGCAAACTCCGCAAATTCCACACTTTTGGAATTTGCGGAACATCACCGGAGACGATAAAAAATTTACCGTGTAAAGAAAATCTATATGAGTACGGTTTATCCACTGTCCACGCATGGATTGGTTTCTTTGAATGAAATTTGCATAGTGCTTACAGAATTGCTATTAAAAAATGGCAAGTACGCAGTACGGACAAGGAGATTGTGGATGGGGGAAAAAAGAAATTCAAGAGAAACTCAAGCAAGAAATGTCTATACTAGTTGATATACCTTTGCCTGGATTAGGTACAACTAATAATGGAAACACAGTAAGAAAGTTTTTCAATAGGCCAGAATAGCTGCACATATAACTGGTGTGAGTTTTTTATTAATTCATCGTTTTGGAGTCATCTTAGGTACCCTGGCTTCTGGTTTTGAGATAAACACAGATGCATTCCACCTGTATACATGTGCACCAGCAACCGTATTTGTGGACATGTATCCATGGTTTTATATGCCTGCATCTGTGCATAAAATTTTGATGCGTGGTGCTGACATAATAAGACACGTTGCTCTTCCAATAGGTAAGTTTTATGACGATTTCTTAATTGTAACAAAAAAAAACTAGCATCCAATTCATATTTCCCTTTCAACAGGCATCTTTTCAAAAGAAGCTCTCATCTTATCAAAAGAAGCTCTCGAGGCGCGAAATAAAGATTACAGGAAATTCCGATCAAGCAATTGTCGGAAAAGTTTCCGTTAAAACACCATGGAGGATTTGGCGCATTTGCTTTTTATTTCTTCAGATCCAAGCTGTCGAAAGGCGCAGCAAAGTCTCCGAAGACCAATTTGTGGGGTAATGTGATCAATAAAACCAAATTTATTTAATTCTAAGACTGTCGATCGTAGGAGAGGTTGAGAACGTGTGTTTTACTTCCTTTTTATCAAAAGGCAAAAAAGAACAAATACAAGAAAAATGTAACTGGTAATTAGTAGTTACAGTGTTGTACATTTGTAACAATGATGTAGATTCACCACAAGCCTTTAGATACGAGGGCTGCTCTATATATTTCTGGCCTAATAGTGAAAATGCGAATATTTATAATCAAAAATGGTTTTATTGTTTTTCAAGGTATTCTCTAGCATGATTTATACACTTTTGCATGCGCTCAAACCAGTTGTCGAAGCACTTTTTCCACTCCGATTGAGACACCTCTAAAACATGGTTTTTGAACACTTCAACAGCTACTTCTGGCGACGAAAATCGTTGACCACGCATTTTTTTCTTGATGTGCGGAAACAAGAAGAAGTCATTAGGTGCCAAGTCAAGGCTGTACGGCGGATAACCCATTAATTCGAAGTTTTGGCCGGTCAAAAACGCTCTGGTTTGTGCCGATGTGTGAGAGCTCGCATTGTCATGGTGAACAATGATTCGTTTTCTCTTGTTGGTCTTTCGAATTTCTCCGATGACTTCAGGCAAACAAATTGTAGTGTACCACTCAGAAGTGACCGTCCTACGTTGCTCAAGCGGAACAGTTGCCACATGACCAGTTTTGCCGAAGAAACAGGCGACCATTTGCTTCGAAGTGTTTCTTCCACGAACAACTTTCGTTGGCTTGTGCTCGTCTTTAAAGACCCACACGGTCGATTGTTGTTTCGTTTCGGGTTCATACGCATAGATCCATGATTCGTCACCTGTTACGATCTTATAAACGTCTTTTGAAGCACTGCAATCGTATTTTTGCAAAATTTCTTTGCACCAATCGACACGAGCCTTTTTTTGAGCGACTTTCAAATTGTGCGGGATCCAACGAGAACAATCCTTTTTTACGGGCAGCTGTTCATGCAGTATCGAATGTATGCTGGTGGAAGAAATGTCCAAGGATATCTCTATCTCTCGGTATGTCGCATGTCGATCTTGCATTATGAGTTCACGCACGGCATCAATGTTCTCTGGCACAACAGCCGTTTTTGGACGACCTTCACGGAATTCGTCTTTGAGCGAGCTTCGGCCACGATTAAATTCATTATACCAATTTTTCACAGTGATATAGGATGGTGCTTCATCGCCATACAAAGATTTAAGTTCATCAACGCACTCTTGTCGTGATAATCCACGTCGAAACTTGTGAAAAATGATGACACGAAAATGTTCACGAGTTAATTCCATTTTCTTCTATATTCATTTTTTCAAGTCACTGTTAACAACACAAATAATGGTCGTACGTCAAAACGTTTTGAGTACGATTATGCTTAAAAATGACAAACTTTCCAATGGAAATGTCAGATTGCACTTGGCAGCACTCAGTGTTGCCAGGCCAGAAATATATATAGCAGCCTTCGTATTTAGAATTAACATTTAATTAGCAGCCTCCTTCGTCGGTACTTCTTTATAGCATATTCGCCTTTTGTATCTTTGCATCTTTCCCCTTGTATCTTTCTGCTTTCATCACCTGTCTTATCTCTCATCTATCCGTTTCCCAAAGAAGGTAGCACGGTTACGAAGATAACTAAATAAAAAAACCTGACGAATTTCGAAATCATTTGGCGACTTATGAAGTATTTTGCGAGTTTCTTGGCAACTTTTACATGTCTTGATTATTAATCATTCATTCATTTTCCTCAAAAGTTTTTAAGCCATCAGTTTTACATGAAGTACATAATTCTGAACAATTTATAAAGAGTATAACCATATTCATTGATAGTCAAACACATTCCTTCCGCCTAATGCCATTGCCTATAGGTCAACATTTTAAACTGAATTAAATAATGTTAATGATGAAACCATTACAACTATACGAGAAAACTGTTTTTCATAATTAAAGATACCTTACAAGGATTTAATAAATTGGCTTCATGAAAATATGAATGAAAGTTGTAACTCATTTCACAAACAAAATTCGTTGTTGTCAAATTTTATTTAAAAATTTTTATGTACACTAATATTTCCATTAATTTACATAAATTTTGGCCAAGACTTACTTTTAAACTTGCTCTGGTCGTACTTTATATTTTGGTAATTCAAACTAATAATGTATTTTCGATAATTAACTCTATTAATTTGCATCCGCGAAATAGATGCAATATGAACTTCTTGATGCTATGTTGCGTGTTAAAAAATCTATGAATGCAGATAGCACATGTTATACTTTTTTTATACCTTCTAAATAAATTCAATTCGCATACAATGTATTCCAAGGAAGAGGACGCGGACGAATGTCTTGAAATTGAAGAGCACAGCATATTAGAAATATTATAAAATTATTATTGTATTGTAAAAATTATTTAATTTATAAACGTTTAATTAATTCAGTTTTTTTATTGCAAAATAACTCCACACAACTTTTACATTTCACAATTTATTTAGACGATGGCAATTTTACCACTTTTGCAATGAATAAAACTGTCTTACTATACAATCTTCACTAGATGCAGTGTTGTCAGATTAGGAGATTTATTCCCAAATCGGAGATTTATTTTTAAAATGAGGATAAAAATTTAAGTTTGGCGTTTCAGGAATTCGTTTTAGGTATTTAGAGAAGTTTGCGTTTTGAGAATTTAGGTAAGTTTTTTGGAGATTTTTTAAAATTATGTTTTTGGTTATTGTATAGTATAGTATAGTATAGTATAGTATAGTATAGTATAGTATAGTATAGTATAGTATAGTATAGTATAGTATAGTATAGTATAGTATAGTATAGTATAGTATAGTAACAAACAACGTTGTTTAATACTATGACTGGTAAGTCTCGCCGTAAATTAAAAAAATGGCTTTACATTTTCAGCAATGAACTAAAAAAAAAACAAAATAAGAAATCTTTATTGAGAATTAATACATATTTTGAAATTAATACAAATTGTTGTGAAACTTTTGTTCTATTTTAAGAAGTGCTTCAAATGTTTAACACGAAAATATGTACCAAAAAGTTGCTTAAACAACAAGAAAATTTTCTGAAAAACATCATATATATATATAATATAAATATTACCTATAATAAGCCTACTTTTAAATTCTATGTTGTGTTTAACCTTGGCCATGCTTGGGCTCGTCTCTAGAAACTCTTAATTCAGCAGAAATACTTAAAATTTTGATAAGAAACTTACCGATAATTATAATTTTATAAATGATGAATAGTAATTAATAAATTAAACTTTTTTTGTAATGTTTTATTAATTAATGCAATTGTTTTTTTAAATAAAAATTTTGTGTACAAACATATTTACAACAGTAATTTTTCTCTTTGTTTTGCTTTGTTCAGTTTGTTTTGGCGTGTGGTAAATAGGGTTTACAAGTTGTTTTCTTTTTTTGAACATATTAAAAGTGAGAATTGTTTACAAAATTTGTAGTTTTTTTTTTTTTTGCCAGCGAAGTTCCACCATTATTTTTTCTGTTTAGAGTGACGTTAAATGTAAGATTTGTTCAGTAAGTCTTGACCGACAATATATATATATATATGTATCCCGCATACTTCGGGGACATTTTTCGGTCTATAGCATACTTTGGGGACATTTGCATACTTTGAGGACAGTCCTCAAAATTCTGTATGTCTTCCGCATAGTTTGAGGACATGATAGTTTGGGGACATTTTTTTCTTGCATTTTTAATAATACAATAACTTGATTCCACTACATATATATAACCATAGATTCAACAGATATTACCGATATATGGTCAATAAATGTACTTAATATCGATTTCAAAGTTTCTGAGTAGTTCAGGGTGATGCCATACTTCCCGAAAAATTACAAGCTAATTTTAAAGGCGCCCATTTTTTATGGTTGGCTACGATGTGCGCCATAATGATTAACACGTGTATAAAAAACACTAATAGTTATTTCTCTTTCAGGGTTGCAAAAAAGGGTATTTTTTATTTGAGATAAATGTTTATATTATTATTTATGAACATTCTTATACAAACATATATGTTTTTGATTATATACGTGTATCTAATACGTATAAACACTGTTTAGCACTAGGTATATTTATAGTTTAGTATAATAAAATATTATACAATAATGTAAACATAATAAAGTACAGATATAATATATTTATATAAAAGCTCATATATAAATAGAAGTTTTGGAATGTGGGTGTCAAAACTAACATACTAAAATATTAATCTACCAGGCGGTACCATAGCGAATTCATTATTTTTGCTGATAACAAAGTAGCCAAACAAAGCGAATTAAGTATAGGGTGATAGCGGTGGCGAATTTATTTATTTTCGCCGGTATTATAACTCCAAAACATTTCGCGCGCACATACCGCATACACTAATCAAAAAAGACAAAAATGCTAATAGAATATGGTATCAATTATTTCATAGAAAAAACTTTTTGAAACAATATTTGCGTATTTACGGTTTTATTTTCATAAAATTCAAATGTAATAGCCTTTTTAAATTCTATACAAAATAAGTAAAAGAAATAAGTAATTTTAAATCGGCAGTCAAGTGTCATCAAATCACGTGATTTCAGTATATTTTGTTCACAGAACATCTTTTGTGTGATTCGAAACCATTCGAGAAAAAGTGGATTTTACCAAAATTTTGTTTAGAAAACCTAAGGGTCTTATGTCAAAAGTCAAAATGATTAAATGAGAACTTAATAAAATCAATAAAGCAAAACAAAAAAAAACAAAATAAATCTTTTATACGAACTAAGGAACTATTTTAATTTTTACTTTCGTTTTTCTAAAATAAACTTATTTTCAATTTTTTTTTAAATGAAAACAATCTGTGTTAATTTTGTGTTCGAATATATACATATATGTTCTTTGTTTATGCTTATAACAACATGCTTACTACATCAGATTGTTTTTAGAAACAACGAATATCGTTAAAAATTTTACTAAATAGCAAAATCGACAATATGGTTCAAGGCGAATAAAGTACCAAGTGGCGGCGCAGGCGAGTTCATTTATTTTAGCTATGAACACTACTGTCAAACTCCATATATAAAAAATCTGTTTATATTTTTTATATATGAAGTTTAACAGTAATTTTAACCAGCAGAAAATAGTGAATTTGCCTACGCTGCCGCCTGGTAATTGATTCGCCCTGATATAGTTGTTAAGTAAATTTAACCAACCGATCAAGGAATTTTATAATAGGTATATTCACGGCAAAAACGAATATAACACGGTGGAAGAAATTTAAATTGTAAAAACCGTCTTCGGCTGTCAAAAACAAAGTAGTACACTAGGATATAGTAACTTTTGATATAGGAAGAAAAAATCACAAGCACAAAAAATAGTCAATTATAATCACCTCTAAATGAATTCGCCTTGAGTTCTTTTTTATATTTTATATGCTATATTTTTTATATGCTAGAAGTATTTTTTAAATACTTCGTATTTAAAAAAGCAGTTAGTATTTTTTATTTGAAGTTTGATACCTAAGTAACCCCCAAAGATTAGTAAATTCGCCGTCGCCACCACCTAGTATTTGATTCACCTTGATCCTTTCTGCTAGCTTTTAAAAAGCGTGCGTCAAGGCACATTTCTTTTACTAGGTAATAGCGGCTCTACAACAAATGCAGCATTTCAAAAACAACATGGCTTTTTATTTTTGTTTTGTGCGTTGAAAATATCAAAAGCATAAAGAGCAATAGAAGATAATTGGTCTAAATACAAATGCTTGCTTTGTTTTGCAAATGCTTGTTAATAGTGTTTTTTGAAATTCGTAAACAAACAAAGTAAAATACAAACAACTTTTGACATTTCCAACTGCAAACCAGCTGGGTGGAAGACGCTACATAGTAAAATAAATATACATTGACGGGCGTCTTTATCAAAACTTGTGTTTTGTTCTCGGTAAATAACGAGTACAGATAATAAACAGTTGGCAAGACATTTAATATATGCGTCTTTTAACGAGGTAACATTATTTTTGTGGAAAAGAAATAACTATGAGATTTGATTTTTAAATATTTTTATAGCTAGCTTTATATTTTTCAAAGCAAAATAAAATATTGTGTGTGAAATCTGATATTTTTGCCCAATTAAATTTTTATTGTTTTCTGTTTTTATTTTAATCTTGTTGGGCCTAACACTCTATATCAATAAAAATGCACTCTTTATTATAAAATATCATTTAGTAAGATGTATTTAAGGCAAATTCAATTGAAATATAAACAAAAAAAAAATTCTCTACACTTAGAGTCTAAAACAAAAAATTTTTTATAACTATCTATTTATTAACATAGGAAAAGAAGGTAAACATTCAAAAGCATCTAACTCTAACACCAAGAGGAACTAAAAATAAGTATTCCCAAAAAAAACTAAAATATTTGCTACATGAGCACGCAACACAATTTAAACAAATTACACGTACAATCAAGAGCTCTGTTCAGTAACTAAAAATTGATACTAATTGTTACTAGTGAAAAAAGAGCGTAAAGAATTGTTGAATGTTTGGACTAGTAAAATTTTTACTGGCAAAAATAGGCCAAACAGCTGTTTCTAACTTTTGTTTACAAAAAGAATACAAATTTTTGCAACTTTGAAGAAAATGCAAGTACTTCACAGTTAAGATAATATAAAAATAATGGCCCATATTCATAGTTTAAATAAAGTATACTTTAAGGTTTTACTTTAGAGTCGACTCTAATTCATTCTAGACAATTTAAAATATACTTTAGGCGAGAAAGTCAACTCTAAATTTAAAACTACCTAAAGCTGTTTTTAACACATTTTTCCAAAATTATTTTATTTGGTTTAAGAACACAATACTCTATATCTGATTTTTATACCAAAGTGAACAAAATAAAACAAGGTTACTTTTTTCTAATGTTTGTTTAGAAATTGTATGAAAACATTTATCAAATTACAGTTGACACCCAGTCGAAGGCGGCAAAACTTAAAGTATACTTTATTCTTGACTATGAAAGCAAAAAAGATAAAAAGAGCCGTTAATTTTAGATAATACTTTAACAAGAGTCGAGTTTAGTTTATAACTATGAATATGGGCCAATATTATTTTATTATTTTTTTTTTTAACTTAGATATAGAAGTACACAACAAAGGAGTGTAAAAGAACAAATTTGGTTTAGAATCTACGAGCCTTGGAAGAAAATGTAAAACATTTTAAATACATATTTTTCCTGTTTGGTTGTAAATGCACTATAGTACTTTTGCTTTAAAAATTGTACTATTTAATGGTCATACCGTACAGTCTTAAAGTCTTACATATCATTTCCGAAGCCACAACAATTTTCTTTACTAATTTTTGCTGGTAAATTGTTTGTTTATTTTTTACATTTAAAAATTTCGGTTTTATGCTCTCTTTGCTAGTTTTTGTTAGTAAAGTTACTTATCAGACCTGTGTATTTTTCAATATAACTCAATACCTATTTGATTTGAGCGCTTTTTTACATATGAAATTTATTCCGCTCAATAAGCTTTTTCGAGATATAAGCGGAAAAATTTATTTATAAATTTAAATTTTTTTTTACATTTCTAAGTTTGTTGATTAATAACTTTTTCCGTACAGTCTTTCCAAAAATGAGCTGCACTACGATTGATTCGTAATGTAATCCTCTATCAATCATATGCTTTGATATATTTCCACGCAAAATAGTTTTCGAGATATTAGTAAAAGACTAAACTTATAGTTTAAAGCGATTTGTTTACTGTGTAATAAACTTGCTTACTAACTTCTTTCATAAAGCCTTTCAAAAAAACAAGCTATAATAACATTGCTTGGTATTTGATTCTGTATCGATTGCGTACATCATTATATGTGCACGCGGAATAGTTTTCAAAATAAAAATAAGAAATTTATTAATTTGAGGTATTTTTTTGACATTTTAAGTGATTGCTTTCTTCTATTCGTGCTATTACTGCAAAATTACTCTAATTGTTTCAGATATAATACTTTTATTATTTTACTAACTATGATCACAGTAGCAAAATTTTATGCTTTCACATTAGGGATGAGCGATACGGTGATTTTTGAGGAACATCGTTACCAGTGAACGTGATTTTCAAAATAGTTACCGTGATCACCGTTTGCAGTTCTTCTTAGTATTATATTCTTCCTATATAAACATGTATGGAAGAATATAATACTAAGTAATTTTTTATACAAACTGTAATTATAATGGAAAATGTATTTTGATCTCTACATTAAAAACAGCTGTAATTAAATTTGCCCAAAATTATAGAATTCGTTAACACTGATTGAATATAGGTTCAAATAAAAGAAGCACACAAAATTTTTTATTTTATTGCTACATACTTGTATGTATGTATGTGTGAAGTTTGGAAAAAAAATAGCCGTTGTTAATAAGTAGAAACAAGAAAAACCAACACAGCAAAGAAGCTGCATTGATATACATATGAAAGAATGAAAGAGTCAAAAGTACTTGTATTTCACTTTCACAAAGTAAAATTAAATTTAATTTTGAATGTGTGCAAATGTAACAAACGTTCCTACGCGGAACTGTTATTTGATGAACTCAGTCACTGTAGTGACCAGTGATTTTTTAATCACAGTGATTTAATCACAGGTACTAAAATATCGCTCATCTCTATTTCACATGTAGGCTGTTAAATATATTAAGTTGCGATCGAGTTAAAAATGCAATTTTTTACGTTATGTTTACATTTTTCATGTAATAAAACAAAGAACATCGAACTCATAGACAGTCGAAAAAACAAAACGTGCTCACACGTATAAGAAAATGAAACTCAGTTTAACAAAACCTTGGCGAATTCATTTACAGGTGGTCTTAATAGCCCAGCTGATTTTTGTTTATGTTAAACAAATGAGAATTTCCATGATTGCCAGTAAATCTATCGTGACTTTACATACAAGAGGTATCAACGACTTCGTCAGCGTGTCCTCTCTAATTATCTTCAAAATCTTTCTAAATATTTAGTGACATATTCATAGAAAATCAAAATAGATTTGAAATATATTTAAGGACAAATTTTTATGAAAAATTTGTCATAAATACAATTTCAAAGTTATTTTATTTTCTATGAATACGGCAGTTATTGTATAGTTCTGTAAACAGTGTTTAAAAAGGTTTAGTACCATTATACCGATAAAATTGACTGCTAAAGCTGTGCTTAGACGGCGTAAACAAGTCATATGGAATGTCAAAATTGCTATCCATATGTTATTTGGTGTGTATGTCAAAATCTGTGTTTAACATATAGTTTATAATTATCATGTTCAAACTTGCATATGTAACGTACATATGACATAACCTCTAATTGTTGAAGAGAAAATTAAAATGCTTGTAACAGTGATATCAACGGTTCATTTTTTAAGAAATAGCTATTTAGAAAAAACAACGACAAGCACATTTCAGCTTTTACTTACATTAAATTTGCCATAATATAAAATTTCACTTAAGCTGTGTTCGTTATAAGAACACGACACAAGCCGAAAACTGCACGTTCAATGCAGGTACTTGGCGTAGTTCGCATGAAGTACATGTTACAAACTTATAATTCTCGGAACATTTTTTCTTGTTTATTTTTACATTTGAGGTTGTTAGTTGCCCTAATAAAACAATTAACATACAAGTCTTGTACACGCAAAGTAATATGTATGCAAGTGTTATTAATAAGTTGTAAAAGAGACAAACATTTTAAAAATGTACACTGAATAAAAAAATTATTGTAAGCAAATTCGTATTTACCGTATTTTTTAACTTTTCGCTACGTGCAAGGGGCACACACGCCCTAATCTTAAAAAAACCTTAGCACGCTGAAAAATTTAAACTCATATTTGTTACAAACTCATAAAAACTATTTCTACAAAAAAAATCTTTTTTCTGCTACTTGTTAGAAATTTCTACATTGAAAATGTCACCATTATTATTTTTTCTTTTACGCATATACACATCGCTGGTCTTATGTAGAAAGGCCCTAACTCGAATTTTTATGAAATTCAGTTTTTTCGTGATTCCATTACATTTCATGCAAATACACCTCGTCACAAAATTTGAATATAAAAAAAAAAACGATATTACAAACAATTGCATTTCAAATATTACGTTGTGATAAATACAGTTTCTGTTATGTTTTTACCTTCTCCTGTAAAATCACAATTATGCCAGTTAGAGCCTTTTTACATGAGACCAGCAATATATACATAAGACAACGTAAAATAATTTTCAAATACTCGTCGTACAAAAAAGTGGACCTGATTTTTGCAGTACATTTTCACTAAAAAAAATATATGAATTATTAGGTAGTTATAAGGGTAATAAGTCAAATTTCTATTCATTTTTTACCATTAAATAATTGGTGCGGAATTTAATTTTAAAAATGCAAAAAGCGGTGATAATCTCCAAATATTAAGTTTTAATATTTCTTTTGTATCATTATCTTTTCTAATATTTCAAGCACTTGGTCAGTTTTTAACATAAAAATATTGATAATTATCTTTTATTTTTTCAATATTTCTCCACAGCGTTGGGTGACATCTTTAGGAAACACAAAAAAAAATTATTAATAATTAGTTTTCACAAACACATAAAAAAAAACGGTTCAAGGCTTTTTGTTTTTTTCTGTCGTGGGTAACAAGTTTATGAAAATGCCGAAAAAAATTTTTTTTGGAGCCTACGATCAATTGTATAATATGTAATATGTATATACATATATTACCTACAAAAGTACAAATATTTTATATTATTTTCAGAAATCTAACTTTTATCGTAAAAATATTTTGAGAGAAAATTTTAAAAGTGGAAGTTAGCACCACTGAAAACATCTGTTTTCATACAGTTTTACATGTCAAAATAGAGAGTGCTCTAAATAAAAAACTGCCACATGTTATAACACATAGGAAAATAACATATGTTATATTTCATGAGGTTTACTCGGTATGTATTGATTTACATATGAAAAATCTGACATTCCATATGACTTGTACACGCCGTCTAAACACAGCATAACCTATACCAACGTTCTAAGTGTGCTTCACACAAAATATTTTTCAAATGCATCCAGCAGTTTTAACATGATGCGAACACAGATAGACAGATAAGAATTAAAAAATAGGTGTTTTCCATACAAATTTGTCTAAAATTCATTTCAAATATATTTTATTTATTTTCGTAAAATTTAAACAATCTTTAACGTTTTCATCTTTTCAATTCGATATTATCTTTTTTAATTACGGCATGAGCATATTACAATAAGTAAAAACAACAGCAGGGACAGGTTTAGCCATCGGCAAATTGATTTAACTAACCAATTAGGGCGAATAAGTACAGCTGAATGCATTGGCCCAAGGCGAATTAATACAGGTGATTGCACGGCTACAGCAATGCAAAAACACAAAAAACAACACGGATTTTGTAGCTACAAAATCTAGGTCTGTTGTTAAAAACAATTGTTAAAAAAACAAAATATGAATTTAAAAAAAATAAACAAAAGTAAATTACAGTTAAACCTCGACTAACCAGGCCTCTATTAATCGGTTACATCTATTGACCGGCATGAGGTTCTTTTATTTTTTCCTATATTATCCCTGCTTTAGGTTTATACCTCTATTAATCCGTGCAGCATTTATATGGTTTTTATTGTGTAAATCTAAATCAGGTGTCTGTCCTTTTTTAAGTTCTTGTGTCCACACATAAGAATATATTTGCGCTTTAATTCTTTTAGTAAGTGAAAGGTGTTAGCAGACCTGCTGTGAAATGATGGCTCCTTCAAATAGTAAATTACCAAAAAATGCAAGAAAAGTTCTTTAATTAAAGGCAAAATTACTTTGATTCATGACTGCGAAAAAACATTATCTGTTGCTGTTTCTGTATACATATTTTGATATAACCTCTATTAACCGTGTATTTCGATAATCCGTACTAGCGCCGGTCCCAAGAAAGCTGGATAATCGAGGTTTAACTTTTTTTTATAATATGCAAAGGTATTTTGTTATTTGCATTAAGTCCAAACTATGAAAACACAATAAATAACTTAAGCAAACTTAAACAACTGCGCAAATACATTTACATTTGACATAAGCTAAAGCTAGCTTAAGCACATTATAGTTGGGCCTTTAAATAAATCACATTTAATGAAATTTGATGAAAATTTATCTTATTTACATTATAGTTTACCACATATAATTTAATGTATTTGCACAGTTGTTCAAGCTTGCTTAAGTTGTTTTATGCATATTATAGTTGGGCCTTAAACAAGATACGAAACTGATCGAGTTAACATCTCTTATTTTAAGATAGTAATAACAAATCCATAAATTCAAATATAACTAAGATAGTAATAAAAGATGATAAATCCATAAACTCAAATATAACTATTCTAAGCTAGAGATAAGACAAACATCATAAATACAACTATTGTAACGATAAGAAACCCATTCTTTCTTTTCTAACTTAATACAAATAATTCAAAACATGTTTTACTGATAAAAAAGGTACTAGTAACCTAAACAAAGAAAAACATATTTTGAGTTAGGAAAAAGAAACATTAAACATAATTATTAATATAAATAGATGCTAAGAAAAATAGGATAGATAGTCTTAAGAATATATTTAATAAACAATCGCACATTTTTTGGTGCAGAAAAAAGAAAATATATTTTTTTACTCATTTCCTATAATTGGAAATTAACTGGGGGCTCAAGCCGGTCTAAACTCTTGACCACAGCCAAATATTCTTGACATTCAAGATATTTAAATAAAAATTCCACGGCTTTAAAGAAAAGCAAACCAATCTCTGAAAAAGTGAGAAATTACCACGCTGGACCAACGTCAGAAACGCCAAAAAATATTCAATTCCCTACGATCTATAGGAAAAGACAACGACACAATGAATCAAGATATCGCAGCTTTACGAGCACAAATAGAGGTACTCACACAAACTCTACAGAATACTCAATTGAAGGTACATACACTGGAGGCGGAACGATCTCCCCATACAATCACTACGCAGGAACAACATAGTGACTTCACACCAAATATAAAGGATGCAACTCAGATAAATTTAAAAACATTCGAAGCTATATCGTGCTTCAGTGGGGATAAAAACCAATATAGATCCTGGCGGAAAAGGGCATGGACATTCATGGAAAATATCAAACAATTTTCCAACCACCCAAATTACTACACAGCATTCACGATACTGCATTCAAAAATTGTTGGAGAAGCAGCAGACATCCTCATCAACCACAACACCAAGATGAACTTTTATTCTATAATTAACAGGCTTGACTACACTTACGCAGATCAACAACCATTATACGTACTTCTCGAGGAAATGAAGAAACATAAACAGGGAAGACAAACACTCTCAGAATTCCACAGCAAAATCAGCAAAGCACTGAACCTCGCACTTTCGAAAATAGAGATGTCAGGTGATAAGGGATCTGCATCCATGGCGGAATATGCAAATCAAGAAGCAGTCCGTACATTCATTACAGGACTCAACAGTAAATACACAAGCGGTACATTATATAGCTATCATCCAAAGGACCTAGAAACTGCATTTGCAATCGCAAGCACCATATACCATGACAACGCAAATATGCAGTTCGACACACTGGCTACAACACAATTATACAACCAAAAACCAAACTTCGGACCACAACGATACGAAGATAGAAGGAGGTACAATCCCAATGTACAAGCTCAATTTAATCATCAACCACGGCAGGAACCCATGGAAGTGGATAGTTCGCAACAATTTAGACGTTCAACACAATATTCTCCACAGCAGCAATACAACCCACTCAGAAGGGAGCAACAACCACCAAAAAGTGATAGAATGCCTTCATCAAAAAAATTATAATCCGAATAAGGTTCAACGAGTAAACCAGGCGAGAGATGAAGATATACAATAACTTGCACCACACACCGAAGATACTTACGAAACCGGCAGCGCTTTTTTAGGCGAATAAACGGATTGCCATGTCTACAGAGGCACTGCCAAACAACAGGTAAATCCGTTAATATATTAATCGACACAGGTGCGCCAAACAATTATATTAGTTCTAAGTGCAACATAGGAAAATCTATTCCAATAAAACCAGTTAAGGTAAAAACGCTTCACGGATACTCTTTAACGAAAGCAAAAAAAAAAATTATTACACTATTAGGCCACAATTTAGTATTTTTCGAAACTGAAGCCTTAGAAGAGTTCGATATGCTTCTCGGGGAACATGGTTGTTGAGTTCGCACGGCGTAATACAAACTTTCAAGAGCTACACAATATTAATATTAAAACACTTTACTTTTGCTTAAATATGCACGTTTTGTTTATTAATTATTAATTTGCGTATATCGCGCTTTAAAACAACTTGTTTCCACCGTGTCACAATAAGAACTACTTTTTTTTACTTTTAAAAATGATCTTTCGATTTTAAATATTTTACAAAACAGGAGACTACCGTTATTAAGCGGAACAGTTACAAATTTAGTACAATTTAAATGAATATTTTAATAGAGTAAATAAGGACAACGGTGGAATGAGAAGATATGTAAAATAAGGAATTTTTGTTTATATACATATATGTTTATTTGTATGTAAGTAAGCTACAATTAAATACAAAATACAGTGGCGGCGGTAACATTCCCCCCATCGTAAGCGAGTTAGGTGTCCATGAGCTTGCAATCCTTCTTACCGACGCACAGTGGTCAATTTCGCGAGATAGCGGTCAAAACTCTATAACTTTTGACCGGATTGGTATACGCAATTTGTTTTGTTCAATAGGAGGGACTTTAAGCTTCAATTTGCGTGTTCAAACGTAAAAATCGACCGATAGGAACGTAAGTAATGTGGAGTTAAAAATGCATTTTAATTTTTTGTTGAGTTTCCATGTAAAAGTTGAATATTTTTACATTTTAAATAGGTATTTTTTTATAATTTCTTATTTTCCTCAATCGTATTTTACAACCAATACTTATTTATTATTCCTAAACTTAATTTTGGTCAGAAAATGCCAACATTTGGCCGCTGACATTTATTTAGTCTCAATATTCACAGGGGCCAAAGGTAGGTTTTTTTTGGAAGAAAGCTAATTCTTGTGAGGATTAAACTGAAAAATAACACTGAAATTCCCAACAATATCAATACCATTTGGATATATTATATACAGAACACAACATCGATAAAATTTTTAGTAAACTTTTACTATTGATTTAAAGTGCACATATATTTTATCTAAATGTATTAATAAAAATTTATACTAAAATTAGAAACAAATTATAATCTTTAAACTAGTATTAATTAAACAATATTAGTAAAAATTTCTTCCAAATAGCTTTGATTTTCATTTTGCAGTAGTTGTTTAGCTTCTTCATCTAACTCTAATGAGGTTGATTTCCATTTTTGTCGAATACTGGACATATACGGGTCTGATGTGCACAAAAAAATATTAATAAGATCTTCATTAGTACAATATCTGGAAATTTTTCTTGTATTGTGCTCGCGAAAGAATCTGTAGTCTTTGTTCCTTTTTTCTTGCGCTTCTTCTGAGAGATCTCCAATTGGAAGCATATTGTGCTGAATTATTTGTTCCCCATGGAACAAAATTTTGTGAACTGTGGTTGGCATATGTCTCCAAGAATATTTTTGGTTATAAAGGGTTGCTGTCTCATTAGCATACTGACCAAATTTTTTTGCATCTATCTTTTTGCTACATGCTATAACTTCTAATATGATTTGGAATATCGTATTAAATCATAATCTACTCCAGTTATAGAAGCTGCAGTTTCTGGATCGGAAAAAAATCTCCTTGCTGTGTTTCCATCATTACAATTTCCTTCTCCTTGCTTTGGCTGGTCAATTATAAGGCCTATCTCACGGTATTTTTCTTGAATATCTTTTTTTTTTTTGCTTTCTTTTTTCCAAATTTTCTTTGTTGTTTCTCACTGTTTCGCCTAACGGGCCAAATTCCAAATCGTATCCCAATTTAAGAATATGCTCCATAAAACGAATTCTAGCATGAAGAGGTGACATTCCAAATTCATATGCTTCATTAAAACTATCGTCTTGTGTTGGTGGTTGGCTCAATTGACTTGATGTTTTTTGGCATATGGTGCAGCTTGACGAAGACTTTGTTTCGGTTGAAGCTTGTGCAACTTTTCCATCGATCATTGTAAGTGACATTTTAAAGTTAACTTCGATGCATTGATCATAAAATTCAAATATAACGGGTTTAAGTTCTTTAATTTGATCTCTTATTTTGCCAACTTCTTCAGTTATGACATCTTTAGTTTCTTTTTTGTGAGCAAACTTTTTTGTTCTACAAAATTTTGTTGACGATGGAATTTTATTCTTCCATACATCTTGGGTCTTCGTGATCTTTCACTACAATTATCAATTGGCTTTGCTGGTCGACCACCTTTTCCAGTTTCCGTGGTAGTTACTGATGGATTTTTAAAAATAAGTTTATTTCTTAGCCATTCTTGGTTGCGTGAGTAAAACAATTTCTGGTTTCTGGAACATTGATTGTACAGTTTTCTTAAAGTATTTAAAAAGTTTTTTATTTTTAAGTTATGAATTTTAATTTCTTGTTTGTCGCATATTTTGAAGAATGGTTTATTCATTATATGTAAAATAATGTCGTTTTCATCTTTCCGTTCAAAATATATATCAGATAGAACACTATAACTGAATTTAGCCATTGTTGAAATAATAATGAAGAAAAAAAAAATGAATGCATGGATTAATATACTATTGCTCGAAGTTTCAACATGATCTTTTTTTCCTCTTTGAAACATAATATAACAGGTACTTGGTTTTACCAGTTATTTCCATTGGTTTTAAATTTATTTGCAAGTTTCAGGTATTTAAGTTATGTAATATTAGATGGCAATAAAACCATTTTCTACCTTTTCCAAATGAATTGCCAGATACCACATAATTTGAGAGTTAACAGGTACTGGTAATAATATAACAGGTATTTGGTAAATTACTTCTATTGGTTTTAAATTTATTTGCAATTTTCAGGTATTTAAGTTATGTAATATTAGATGGCAATAAAATCATTTTTTACCTTTTCCAAATGAATTGCCAGATACCACATAATTTGGGAATTCTATTGTCATTTTTGTCAAAATTTTGATACACCCTTCTATGTGGACTAGGTCCAAATATGGGCCAACTTCTCCTAATTTCAACAGAATTATTTTTTGGATCAATAAGAACTCTTGTACAAAATTTCATCAAAATATATGCATAATAGCCACTTTCACATACAAATAACTTCTCAAAAAATATGACGTTCATTTGTACCGAATATCTTACCTTGGGTCAGAAAAATTGCTGTAGCTCAAAAAGTGCAGTCCCGATGCATGGACATGTATATACAGGAATGTAGGGGAGAGTTAGGACTACAAAATAGTAAATTTGTGTTTTGACTCAGCTTGACTCACAGGAGTTGTGCTCTATGAAGTGGGAAATTTCCGAGAATTTTGACCTTTTTAAAAAAAAATATTTAAATTGTTCTGAAAACAGTAGAGTTTCAATTTTTTTACCAGTAATAGGAAATAAGTTAAGTTACAACACAAAATTTTTTTCGTCCAAAAATCTTGAAAAACAAAAAAGTTATGATCATTTAAACTTTAAAAATTAACTAAAAATATCATAAATTTACTAAATTCTGAAAAAGCCCATTTTGGACCACCCTGTTCTCAGTGAAATAGTTGAAATAGAGTTCTAATTTCTTGGCTCCCGAGGTTTACTACTGTCTACTTTCATATGAGTCTAATAACTTTAAAAACGGAGAACAAAAACCAAAAGTAGTTTTGGCCGCTATCTCAAAATATTGACCACAGTGCGACGTCTAAGACTGCTATTTTTGCCACGGGCCTCTCATATGTACCGGAATTTGTTTTGATCGCGACACGCCGAACTTGACCATCTTTCGCGGGAAAGACTTTTGTTATAATGCCCTTTGGCCAAATATTTCGTGGAAGCGCATCATCGACTATGACGACTACATCTCCTACTGTCGGGGGTTTTGTTTTTTCGAA
The DNA here is from genome assembly GCA_916610165.2 of Gymnosoma rotundatum. Lineage (NCBI taxonomy): Eukaryota > Metazoa > Arthropoda > Insecta > Diptera > Tachinidae > Gymnosoma > Gymnosoma rotundatum. Next base: position 59,292,947 of record OU744339.1, read on the forward strand.
CCACTTACTGCGTCGCACTAAACTTGGGCCATATTCTCGCACCCACCTTCGCCAGAAATGATTAGCAAACTTTTGCGTCTGGTGCCACCGGTGTCGGAGATCATGATCGTGTTCTAACAAAGGATTGTTGCCTGCAGCAGACCCAAGAAGAAGATGATTTGGAGTCAAGGGGTCGTCTTCACATGAATCCAGGGCTACAAATGTCAATGGACGAGAATTTATGATGAACTCAACTTCCCATAGGGCACATCTTAGAGTTTCGTCATTGAATTTAAATGCAGGGCACATGGTGTGAAGATTTGATTTAACCGTCCTTACCAATCGCTCCCATGCACCGCCCATATGTGGAGCCGCTGAAGGGTTGAACCACCATTTAATTTTGTCGTATTTCGAGGAGACTTGTCGAAGACTTAAATTTTCTTCTCGGATGTTTTTTTCCACAGCTTTGAAATTAGTGCCATTATCTGTATATATTTCTCTTGGAGTGCCACGCCGACTTATGAAATGTTGTATACACATAATACACGAACTTGTGTCGAGACTATGTGCCACTTCAATATGTAGTGCTCGCACTGTCAGGCAAGTAAACAGTACACCCCATCTTTATTCTTTACGTCTGCCAACGTTTACATATAAAGGGCCAAAAAAGTCAATACCAACGTAAGTAAATGGACGTTCAAAACTTGCTAGTCGAGCTAGCGGCAAACAGGCCATTTGTGGTAGTTGGGGCACAGCTGCTTCGTTTTTACAAAATTGACACTTCCGTCGAACTACTTTATAGAGAGCTCTTAATTTGGGGATATGGAAATATGACTTTATTCTACAGATCACTGCTTCGTGCATACAATGATGGTTATTTCCATGATAATATCGGACTACGAGAAAAGTTATATAGTGGCCATGAGGTAAAACTATCGCTTGATTGCAGCTTAACATGTTTGCTCTGCCACAAGTCCGAATTACACCATCTTCGTCCAGAAAAACGTTGAATTGCTTCAATGGACTGCTTCTCTCGATCTCTTTACAGTTCTGCAGACTCCATATCTCATCAGAAAATTCGCCGAGTTGCGCGCATTTAAATAATATATTTTTGGATTTTCTGATACGTTCAAATATATTGTCGTCTTGTATTTTGAAGCAGAAACAGGGCTAAGGCTCTATAGAGTCGTCTCCAACATGAGAAATATTCGAAATTTATAGAGAAACTTTTAAGCAAATCGATATGCAAAAGACGATTACGTACCTCCTCATTATCGGGGTTAACTAAATCTGCAGATTTTGGCCATTCACTTTTATTGCGCTTCAGAAACTCGGGTCCTGTCGTCCACATATCGTTATCTGTTGGACCTACTTTTGTAGCAAAATCAGTAGGATTTAAATTTGTTGGAACCCAATTCCACTAGGTTGTGTCGGTTGATTCTAAAATTTCACCGACTCTATACATTACGAATGCCTTGAAGTTTTTCGGATCCATAGACAACCATTTCAAAACCGTCTTGGAATCGGACCAAGAGAAGCGTTCTGAACAACGAAGCCTTGTAGCACTCTGGATTTTCGTGGCTAAACGGGCGCCTAATAAAGCTGCTTGCAATTCTAATCGGGGTATTGACATAGGCTTTAGAGGAGCAACCTTTGACTTAGCTGCAACAATCGACACGTCGACGTCATCATTATATTTAACTCGAAAGTAGCTTACGGCTGCATATGCATTTTCGCCTGCATCAGCGAACGTATGCAGTTGTACATCAACAGCTATTCTGAGAAGTTTAGAGTAGCATCTAGGGATAACCATAGATGATATTTTTCTCAAATTCGAGAGCCACAAATGCCATTTTACACACAGCTCCTTATTAAGTTCTTCGTCCCACTGTGCGCCTGAGCGCCAAACAAGTCCAAGTGGATCAAATATTGACATCAGAACTTGAAGGACTTCTCTTTTAGTGGGAACCACATTCGTTTGAAACACATCTCTTTTAAGCCTTGAGAATCTGGAGTTATACCGAAAAACATCATTATTGGATTCCCAATACATACCGAGAATTTTCTCCACCTCTCCAAACAAATTTCTTGCGGCTGATTCATCGTCGCATAAATGTTGCCTAACTAAAGTAGAGTTTGTAGCCCAATTTCTCATGTGGAAACCTCCAGAAGCGTGGATCATCTTAAGGTTTGTCGCCAGTTCAAGGGCCTCTTCTTCTGAGTCGACGCTGTCGATAAAATCGTCCATGTAGTGGTAGCTCGTAATTGCTTTAAATGCTCGGGGATACTTATCGCGAAATGCCTTTGCATTTTTGTTTCGAACAAAATGGGCAATGCACGGCGCGCAGTTAAGGCCGAAAGTTAATGCCTTCATCACGTACATAGTAGGACGTTCACTGCGGGCCACAGAAATCGTTGTGTGTGCATATCTTCATCCGTTACTTTAATTCGATGAAACATTTCAGCTATGTCGCCGCAAATCACGATTTGACCAACTCGGAATTCAATTAAAATATTAAAGAGCGAGCTGAGCAGGTCAGGACCACTTAATAAAAAATCGTTCAGGGATTCACCGTTCGACTTTGCTGCTGCATCCCACACTAGACGTATTTTACCTGGTTTGTTAGGATTAAGTGCTACAAAAATTGGGAGATACCACGTACGACCGGGATATGAATATACTTCTGAGCCCAACACCTTTCTTGCGTAGCCTTTAAGCAGAAGTTTATCAATTTGAGCTTGCATGGTTTGCTGTAGTTGTGGATCCTTTATAAACTTTTTCTGCAGACACTTTAATCGATGACATGAGACCTCGTAACTATCGGGCAACGATACTTGTTTATTTCTCCAAAGCAAATTTACCTCAAATTGTTGTTCTTTCTTTACAGTTGTACTCTGAAGAATCTGCATGGCTTTTTCATCTTCGGCTGATAAAATATTTTTCTCCTGCGAGACTTCTAGGGCAAAATACTCTTTTACTTCATCGTGAAGCTCCTTATACCGGTCCTCGCACTTACATGTATGAATGTTTAATGAGGCTGACTTTTCGGAAATTTTTCCACCACCCTGCAACGTCCAGCCTAAGCGTGTTTTTGTTGCTATTAGTTGCCCACGGTCACCTTCTCTTATTTTCATCGGGACTGCCACTCTCCAATTGTTGAGCCCAATCAAAATCATTGGTTTGGCATTTTTATATGATTTTACTGGTAGGCCTTTGAGATACGGGTTAGCTTTTAATATTTCAGCAAAATTCAGAGACTGAATGGGCAAATCAAGGTTTTTAACTGTACGGACGTCGTATAAAGAGAATTTGGATTTACCTTGTACGCTAGAAACTTCCAGGTTAATTTTCATTGAATCATCTTCAGACCGTGTAGTATTGCCTGTCCATCGTAGCTCTAGAGGTTCACTCTTACCTTTTAGTCCCAGTTTGTTAAAAAATGTTTGCTCCATTAGAGTCACTGATGAGCCTTCATCCAAAAACGCGTATGTATCTTCAAAGCCACCATTAAAGTAAACACGGATTGGTAGTATTCTGAAACACGATCTCTCTTCATCACTATGTGCATTTACTATTTCTCTCCGTTCGGGCACGTTAGCATGCTTGTGCAACAATGGGTGATGCTTTACTGTACAGCCATTAATAACGCATTGTTTGTTTGAGAAACATTTACTACGATGAAGATTTAGACACTGACGGCACAATTTATTTTCTTTTACTAAATTCCATTTAGCATCTAAATTTAATAATGCGAACTCACCACAAGTCTGGATTTTGTGAGCCTTGCTTTTGCATGAAAAACAAATTGGCTTATTTGTGCTAGTTTGATGCGTATTCACTGAACCGCTTTTCTTACACATTGCTGGGGATACTACTTGACTAGTTGCAACAGTTATAGCGTATATCCAATCGCTAAACAATTTCACTATGGGAACCTTATTTTCTTTTGGGTGCATAGCCCAATTGAGCTTATGATTGTTTGGCAATTTTTCGACTAAAGTTTTAACAAGCATTGGGTTATTTAAATGAGCCGTCATATTGCAAGCTTCCATCGTCGAGCAAATGTTTCGAATAGTAAGAGCGAATTCAATAATACTATCTAATTTGTCTTTTAATGGAGGAATTTTTGTTGCCTTTTCTATCATAGAGTCAAGTATATGCTCTGGACGACCGAAACACATTTCAAGAGTTTGAATTATTTCGCCCACCATAGATGGAACTAGCAATTTACTTTTTACCAGTTCTTTAGCACGACCACAGAGACACGACTGAAGGCGCATTAAATTTTCACCATCAGTGTAACCGGCTAATTCTGTGCTATTCCTATAATTGCTGATAAAGAGCGGCCAATCTTCTGGGTTACCATCAAAATTTGGAAGCTCTTTAGGTATTACCTGTCTTGCTGCAATCTGCGTAGCTGTTGGTTGGGAAGACGAAAATGCTTGTGAAAAGGAACACGACGGCTGCATTGAGTCACCTTGTGAAAGTATTCTATATTTCTTTTCCAAATACTGGAGTTAAATCTCTTTTTCTTCCTCCAACATTTGCAGCCGAAGCTGTGTTTGAGAGGACAAGTTCGAAGCACAGGGAGTTTCATAGTGCCGTTTACTGGAATCATTATCTTGCACGACGGTTGACTGAGACGATTTTAACGTTTCTATTGCATTTTGGGCAATAGTCGTTGATTTAGGCACATTATTTGGTTTTCTAGTGCATTCGTAATTTGTAGATGACGACGTTCCTTGCGTTCCGTCGGAAAATTCGGCGATTGTATCAACCGGCGGCAATTGTTGAGTAGTTTTGGGCATGTTCATTTGGACCACTGATTTTTCGTGGCATTTTGAACAACTCCAGCTTTCATTAGCAATATTTGAGTCTACCCCTACACACTCAAAATGATACCATTTATCGCAGGAATCACACTGCACCATACGAACGGTGTCTTTTAATTCGCATTTATTACAATTAAAATCGGTTTGAGACATTTTATTTAGTCTTTTATGAAACACAATTTAATTTTTATTTTTTTTAATAAAATTGCGATATATTGATTTTAAGAGATACACACAAGACAAATTGTGTTTTTTTTTTGTTTTCAACTAAATTGTTTTTATGTAAAGTTGTTTTAAAGAATGTTGAGTTCGCACGGCGTAATACAAACTTTCAAGAACTACACAATATTAATATTATAACACTTTACTTTTGCTTAAATATGCACGTTTTGTTTATTAATTATTAATTTGCGTATATCGCGCTTTAAAACAACTTGTTTCCACCGTGTCACAATAAGAACTACTTTTTTTTACTTTTAAAAATGATGTTTCGATTTTAAATATTTTACAAAACAGGAGACTACCGTTATTAAGCGGAACAATTACAAATTTAGTACAATTTAAATGAATATTTAAATAGAGTAAATAAGGACAACGGTGGAATGAGAAGATATGTAAAATAAGGAATTTTTGTTTATATACATATATGTTTATTTGTATGTAAGTAAGCTACAATAAAATACAAAATACAGTGGCGGCGGTAACAATGGTCTCAGAGCCATAAAAGCAGAAATTAACTTATTTGAGTATAAAATCACATATAAATTTAAAAGACAAGAAGAAATTAGCGAAAAAAAAGTGAATTACACAGTCAATAATGACAAATATAAAAATGAAATTGAAAATATAATGAGAATAAATGACGAAACCAACGAAATTCTGCCCTTTACAACCACTGTACAAGCTACAATTAGGACAAAATCAGAAGAACCTATTTGGGTGAAACAGTACCCGTATCCAATAGCAGACAATGAATTTATAAATAAAGAAATTCAAACATTATTAGACAACCAAATAATACAACCTAGCAAAAGCCCATACAACTCTCCAGTATGGACCGTTGCAATAAAAGGCACAGATGAGGAAGGGAAACCAAAAAAACGTATGGTAATAGATTTTCAAAAGCTTAATGCTCAGACTATAACCGACAAGTACCCTATATCAGATGTAGCAATGACTATTCAAAATTTAGGAAAAGCAAAAGTCTTTACAACACTAGACTTAGAGTCAGGATTTCACCAAATCTTGATAAAAATATCAGACAGAGAAAAGACTGCATTCAGTGTGAATGGAGCAAAATACGAATTTCTTAGAATGCCATTCGGCTTAAAGAACGCACCTTCTATATTTCAGCGATGTATAGATGATATTCTGCGCCCATATATTGGTAAGTTCGCTTACGTTTATATCGACGACGTGCTTATTCTTCTTCGCCTGAAGAACACATGGAGCACATTCGAATAATAATAAACGCATTACATAATGCAAATATGAAAATTTCTGACGAGAAATCACATTTTTTTCAATACTCAGTAGAATATCTTGGTCACGTAATCAAACACAATAAAATAAATGTAAGATCCAAACAATAAAGGATTACCCAATACCTAAAAATTTTAAAGCGTTAAGGTCATTTTTAGGACTAGCTAGTTATTATAGGAAATTTGTACAAAACTTCGCTTCAATAGTAAAACCCCTTACTACATTCTTACGCGGAGACAATGGCGGTGTAAACAAAAAGCAAAGCACGAAAGTATTAATTAATCTAGATAAACCAGCACTCGAAGCGATAGAGAAAATTGAAGATATGTTACAAGCACAAGTCGAATTATTTCACCCAGATTTTAACAAGCCCTTCGAACTAACAACTGATGCAAGCAACTTTGCAATAGGAGCTGTACTTTCTCAGAATAAGAAACCTATTTCATTTATATCTAGAACCCTTAACCAAACCGAACAAAACTATAGCACAAACGAAAAAGAGCTTCTTGCGATCGTTTGGTCACTTCAAAAATTAAGAAATTACCTTTACGGTATAGCAGACTTAACCATTTACACGGACCACCAGTCACTCATTTTTTCTATATCTGATAGAAATCCCAACACAAAATTGAAACGATGGAAAAATTTCATCAAAGAATATGGCTCTAAATTAGTATATAAACCAGGAAATCAAAACGTCGTCGCTGACGCATTGTCACGTCAACAGATTAATAATACTTCGAGTTGTTCACAACATTCAGCACAAAGTTCGCCAATCGAAATATTGAAACGCGTGAAACAACCATTAAATGCATTTAAGAATCAAATAATTATTCACTATAACATAGATAACTTAGTGCAAATATCTTCACAAAATATTTTCTCATATGCACGACACACACTCTTCTATTCAACCAAGGACGAATTATTAGACAGATTAGAACAAATAATAAACCCAAAAGTAACAAATGCTATAAAAATAGAGGAAGAAACTCTATTCCACGTCGAAGATAATATCATTTCTTCTTTTCCAAATTTAAAAATTGCAGTAGCTCAGAAAATGACAGAAGATATAGAAAACATAGATAGACAAAAAGAAATCGTAGTACTAGCACATAGACGAGCACACAGAAAGTACAAAAATAACGCTCAAGAAATACAGACAACGTATTTTTGGCCAACCATACACACCATGTGTAAAAAAGAAGCACAAGACTGTGAAATCAGTCTTACAAACAAATACGAAAGAAGACCAAATAAACAACCAATTGGAACAACACCGATTCCAAATCACGTGGGAGAACACATACACTTAGATTTATTTTATATGAACGGAAACACATACGTCACCACAACTGATAAGTACTCAAAATATTGCTATATACGAGAAATTCCAAATAAGAAAAACATACCCAAATACATCGAAGAAATATCGCAAATCTATCCAAATGCTAGATTCATAATGACTGACAACGAAGCAGCATTATCAAGTATATGCGTAAAACAGGTTTATGAAAAACTACATATTGAGCACACGCTAACATACCATTCAACAACAAACGGTCAAGTGGAACGCACTCATAGCACGCTGATCGAACTCACTAGAGTCCTAGCTCAAGAACACAATTCTTCACCAGGAGACGAAATCTTTAATGCCGTTCGACAATACAACAAAACAATACACTCAGTCATTGGAGAGAAACCCGAGGACGTGTTTTTTAACCGAGGAGCACATCCTGATATTAAAGAAAAAATCGAAATAAACCAACAGAAAATACTTCTATATCACAACAAAAATCGTAAGGACATCTCATACCAAGCAGGGGACGTTATATACTCCAAAACGCACCGACGCAATAAAAACGTAAGGAAAAACTCAAAACACATTGTAAAGGAAGATAAAGGTAACACAATAATTACAAACAAAAATATTGTTATACATAAGGATAATATACGAGTGCAAACATGCAAAGAATAATAATATTATTATATATATCCGTCGCATTCGGTAACAGACTAATAGACTTAAAAGACAAAATATATATATATATATATGACAAACCTTTCTAGAATCTTGACACCCTACGAAAATATATTACGATTTGCATATAATTTAGAACAAAACTCTGCAGAATATTTGTTGATAACTAAAATAGAAAATCTGAAGTCACAACTACTTCCTAGAACCTCCAGAACTAAACGTTCACTTAATTTTCCAGGATCAGCCCTCAAACTTATTACAGGAACACCTGACCACGATGACCTAATCGAAATCAAGACAGGATTGAATATGCTAATAGAAAATAATAATAAACAAAAGAAAATAAACTCTGAATTTGAAAAAATATTAGAAAGAATTAGCCCCGAATCTATTTCAGAACATTTAATACTTACCGAAGTATACAACGAACTACATTCTATCGCTACAATGATTAATTTCGCAAAAGACGGAAACTTTTATTCCGGAACTATAAATTTAAAAGATATTCAAGAAATAGTGTCTAATGAAGCGTTAGATCTACCTATAATAAATATATTAGAATATGCCGATATTAATGTTTTTTATTTTCATCACACAATTGTAAACACCTATAAATACCCATTATTAAAAACGAAATGTAAGCTATTTAATTTGTATCCACTAGCATTTAAGCACGGAAAACTATTACTAGACTCTAGAATAGCAAAATGCAATAATAAATTTACAAGTACTAGAAAGTGGAAACATCATTACAGATTACGAACACACCTGGAATAACGTAAAAATAAATGGACCTAAACTAATACAAAATTACTCAACAAATCTAGATGGAAAACAATACTACAACCACCAACAAGGACTCAAACATGCCATACATAACCTACACGACGAACAATTACAAATAATGCGCATCTTAGAATCTAATGGTAATTACAAATTTAACAATATCCAACAAATATCAACCTTCCTGATACCCGTCGAAGAACATCCAGTCAAATACACATTTTATTTCGTATTGGGACTATGTACATTAGCATTACTAACTTATGGTATGATTAAATTCTGCGAATGCTACAGGATAAAGAAAATAGAAACACAAAGGAAAAAAATCGACGAATTATATGAAATAGAACTTCTCAAGCTCCGACAGAGACAATATATAGTTTAAAACGAGGACGTTTTTTTAAGAAGGAGGAGAGTTAACATCTCTTATTTTAAGATAGTAATAACAAATCTATAAATTCAAATATAACTAAGATAGTAATAAAAGATGATAAATCCATAAACTCAAATATAACTATTCTAAGCTAGAGATAAGACAAACATCATAAATACAACTATTGTAACGATAAGAAACACATTCTTTCTTTTCTAGCTTAATACAAATAACTCAAAACATGTTTTACTGATAAAGAAGGTACTAGTAACCTAAACAAAGAAAAACATATTTTGAGTTAGGACAAAGAAACATTAAACATAATAATTAATATAAATAGATGCTAAGCAAAATAGGATAGATAGTCTTAAGAATATATTTAATAAAGAAACGCACATTTTTTGGTGCAGAAAAAAGAAAATATATTTTTTTACTCATTTCCTATAATTGGAAATTAACTATCGCACTTTTCGTACGGAAACAGCTGATTGTGCTTTGTGTTATACATATATAAAGAGAATCGTAATTAAGACCTACAGAGTTAAATTTTTAGTTTTTAATCCAATAGAAAATGTAGAAAAAAACAACGTATTTATTTCTGCCCAATTTTTAACAAATGTAATAAATTAAAATTAAATTTGTATTTTTACACACATATGTATATGGCATAAGCGATGAACACCGTTGCATTTTTTAGTATGGTTGGCCACAAACACGAAACAGAAAAATAACTTGTAATAATCTTTATGAAAATTTATCTTAGAAGATATACCACAAAATGTAAATGTGTACATGAATGTTATTAAATGTATAAAATATGTTTTTTAAATGTATTTCGTTTTGCAATTTTGTTTATTTATATAGAAAATATATTTGGAAAAAGTACGAATGAAACATTAATGTGCAACTGTGGCAAATAAGTTACTACATTTATGTAAGTACATTGACATTTTCAACGCACACAACACCAATAAAAAGCCATGTTGTTTTTGTAATGTTGTTTTTGTTGTAGATCCGGTATTACCTAGTAAAATAAATGTGCCTTGACGCTCGCTTTTTAATAGCTAACACAATAGTTCCAGGCGAATCAAAAAACAGGTGGTGGCGATGGCGAATTTACTCATTTTTGAGGGTAACTTAACTATCAAGCTTCAAATAAAAAAATACTATGCTGATTTTTTAAATACGAAGTTTAACAGTAAGGCTATCGACGAAATTGATTGTATTGGCCATCGGTACCACCTAGCATTTGGTTCGCCTTGGATAAGTACTTCAAAATATAAAACAGAACCCAAGACTAATTCATTTAGAGGTGATTGTAATCGATCTTGATAAAATTCGTTTCCTTAAAGACTGTACGAAAAAAGTTATTAAGCAGCAAACAAGGCGAATCAATTACCAGGTGGTATCGTAGGCGAATTCATTATTTTTTGTTGGTAAAAAGTACTTTCAAACTTCATATAAAATAACTATATATAGCTTTTTTATATATGGAGTTTGACAGTAGTGTTCACGGCGATAATTATTGAATTCGCCTACGCTGCCACCTGGTAATTGATTCGCCTTGGCAGCAAACTTTCAAAAATCGAAAAATCTAAAAAAATTGGTGAAAAGTTTTGAACTAATTAAAGTTTGCTTCTACTAAGTATAAAGCAGTCGGTAGCACTAATCAACAGAGATCGAAAATACCTCCCAGAATATGTGTGCATAAGTTTTTGAAACACTTGCATTCAGAAGATATACCGAAGCAAATTCTTGCTAATTAAAAAACCACAAAGCTAAAAAGTAACAGCGATGTCGTTAATAGTGTTTATACAAACACACATGGAATAATAATGTAAACAAACTTTTAAAAAATATTGCGTTTTTATATGTTACAATAATTCATCGATTTATCATACATTTAAAAACAAAAGATGTTTTTTGGAAGCTGCAAGGCTGTAGAATCAGATTATCCGGTTGCTGCACGTAAGATACTTTATCCTTGATCGAGATAGTTATTGACTTATAAAATCTTAATTAAAAGCTATATAGAACAAAACACGATTTCGTGTTGGTATAGATTATTTTCGGAAATACTTCCTTTCAGAAGTCATAACTCGATAAATTTGACGAATGGCCTAAAATTATACAAATAGTTTGTTAAATAAACTACAATATTTGCATGCAGAAAAAAGTAAACAAACTACAAGTGCACGCAGAAAAAAATGTAAACAAATTACACGTACAATCAATATTTCTGTTCAGTAATTAAAAATTTATACTGATTGTTACTAGTGAAAAAAGAGATTAAAAAATTGTTGAATGTTGAATTGTTGAATTTGGACTAGTAAAATTTTTACTGGCAAAAATAGGCCAAACAGCTGTTCTTACTTTTGTTTACAAAAAGAAATTTTTGCAACTTTGAAGAAAATGCAAGTACTTCACAATTAAAAGAATATAAAATAATATTATGTTGTTATTTTTTTTTAATATAGCTATAGAAGTACACAACAAAGGAGTGTAAAAGAACAGAAAAAAGAACAACTAGCAAGTGCTTGTATTGTTTGTCGAATTAAAATAAACAAGCCAGTGATGAAACATTCAAAGCAATTTACTTTTTTTGGTTCAATTTAAAGAAGAAAAGTATATGTAATTATAAGTTATACACATATATGAAGTTAAAATTATACGTTTAAACATCATAGTTACTTACAAAATTACCTAATAATTAAAAGAAAATTTAAATAATTTTATGTAAGTACATATTTTTCCTGTTTAGTTATTTGGGGCATAATTTTCAATTTTTTGTGTGGTCACCAGTTTGCTGGTCTTTGTCTTACACATTTTTGCACTGTAGTACATTTTCTCTAAAAATGGTACTATTTGTTGTTATAACACGATTGATTCTATTTTGATTCTCTATCGATTGTATGTGGCGATATTTATGCATGAAAAACTGTTTTCGAGATATAAGCGGAAAAATGAATTTATATATTTAATTTTTTTTTTAATTTTTAAACTTGCTGATTAATGTATATTACGATCGATTTGTATTTTAATATACTATCGATCGTTTATAGCGGAATGTGTGCACGCAGAGTAGCTGTCGTGCTATTATTGCAAAATTACTCTAATTGTTTCAGGTATAACACTTTCATTATTTTAATAACTTTGATAACAGTAGCAAAATTTTATGCTATGACATGTAGGCTTTTAAGGGTATTGAGTCGCAATCGAGTTCAAAAATGCTATTTCTTGTTACGTTTTGTTTACATTTTTCATGTAATAGAACAAAGAACATCGAATTCTCAGCCACTTGAAAAAACAAAACGTGCTCACACGTATGAGAAAATGCAACTCAGTTTAACAAAACCCAGGCGAATTAATTTACTGGTAGTCTTAATAGCCCAGCTGATTTTTGCTTATCTTCAACCAAATGAGAATTGCCATGATTGCCAGAAAATCTAATGTTACAAAACATTTTTAATGATCAAAGTTATGAGTAAAAAAATTATAAAATTAAAACTCATAGACTTGAAAAAGAATCTAAAAATAAATTTGACAAATTTCTATTCATACTGTTTGACAGTTGTCTTACATTTGTTTTCTAACTTTCTCACAGAACCGGTATCCACGACTTCGTCAGCGTGTCCTCTGTAATTATCTTAAACATCTATTTAAATATTTATTGCATAGTTTTGTAAACAGTATTTAAAACTGTTCAGTACCATTAAACCCATAAAATTGACTGCTTACACATTGGTATCCCTATTTTCGAATGACATATAATGTAGTCTATGCTGAACCAACATTCTGACAGACATACCTAAATAAAAACGGAAAGCAGAACGTTTTCTTCCGCAGAGCCTTTACGCTGAAATTCCATACCTAAACAAAAGCTCCAATGCTACGTCAAAATGATGAAAACAGGGTTATTAAAGAAAGTAGACATAACTTTCCTTAAAATTTTAACAAGAATAACAATTCTGGATTTGTGTTGTACAAATTAAAATTTAAAAAAAAAAAACAAAAATAAAATTTTAATTTTTTTCCGCATACATTTGTTAATAATTTTTATTTCTAAAAATGTTTAGAAATTAAATTAAAAATGAAGCAATAAGCCGAAAATAAGTCAATTTAGATTCATTCATAAAATCGATTAATTTTTAATTGTTATTATAAAACGCCTTGTCAAAATTGGATTTTCCAATTGCAAAGCGTTGCCGCCGCGTTATTTCAGTATGCTACATACAATATGTATGGGCATGAGTACTTTTGACAGCAAAAAACGCTTTTCGCTTTTGTTTAGGTATTGCTGTAAGAGTCCTTCACACAAAATATTTTTCAAATGCATCCAGCAGTTTTAACATGATGCGAACAAAGACAGACAGATAAGAATTAGAAAATAGCTGTTTGCCGTACAAATTTGACCTAAAATACATTTCATATCTATTTTACTTATTTATTTTCGTAAAATTTAAATAAATTTTCACGTTCTCATCTTTTAAATTCGATATTATGTTTTATAATTACGGCATTTAGCATATTACAATAAATAGAAACAACAGCAGGCACAGGTTTAGCCATCGGCAAATTGAATAAATGAAACAATTAAGGCGAATTAGTAGAGCTGAATTCATTGGTCAAAGTATGTCTATCTATATCAATACACGCAGGAGCTCAGCTGAAAGCTTTTCGCTTCGTTTTTATACCCTTCACCACAAAAATAGAAAAAGGGTTTATCTAATTTTGTCATTCCGTTTGTAATTTCTACAATATGCATTTCCGACCCCCATAAAGTGTATTCATTCTGACTTCTTATGCATAACAAAGTCGATTGTGTGTTGTCCGTCCGTGCTAGCGTTGAAATCAAGGTACATTTATTTTACTAGGTAGTGTCGTCCGCCAGTTGTAGTTGCTTATGTGAAAAGTTGTTTATATATTGTACCACGTTTGTTTGCAAACTTCAAAAACACCAACAACAAGCATATCCAAAACAAAGCAAGCAATAATTCGTGGCAGTATAACATATTTATGCAAATAATTGAAGAAAGGTATTTTGCTGTTGCTAGGTTGATTTTTTTTTTCAATTATAAAACACAAATCTAAATTTATTTTTTTATAACCAACTATTGACAGCTCCAAGGCGAATCCATTGCCAGGTGGCACCGTTGGCGAATTTATTATTTTTTGCTGGTAGAAACTACTGTCAAACTTCATATATAAAAAATATACACAGATTTTTTTTATATATGGAGTTTGTAGTGTTCACGGCGAAAATTAATGAATTTGCCTACGCTGCCACCTGGTAATTGATTTGCCTTAGACAGCACTTCCAACTTAAACGTCAAGGCGAATTTATAAAAAAAAAAAACAAGTAAGAGTGCTATTATTCGGCCGTGCCGAATCTTAAGGTTCAATTAGATGTTTCATAACGATAACCATATAAAGCAGCTGTTCAAACCAACCTTATGGGAACACTGTATTTGATTATTGGCGACATGCCATAATGCAATAGCCATAACCGTCACCATAGATATTAATTAAATTTTGATTTTTGCCATAGCCATATACATTTGACTATTGAATTTAGTTATTGAATGTTTGTTTTTTATTTTTCACGTTCGCTGCATTGACTTTGAATATTGTTTCCCTACATTTTTTCCAGAAATTTTTTTCGAAAACAATTGGTACCAAGTTCGATTCGTATTTTTAAGCTCTATCGATTGGCATTAGTCGTTTCGCTGGATGAGTTTTTTACATTTAATGACTAAATATCATACGTGTAGCTCATTCTTTTCTAAAATGGCGAAAGTAACAACCACAAAATCTGATTCTATAATCTTAGGGCTTCTTAATTCAATTTTTTATTTTCAAATGCATTAAAATTTGTCGAATTGTGACCGCATTTAATTACGCTTATTTTACCAAAATTTTGTTTTACATATTTGTTATGAACAACAAAAATACTCCGGGTGTTTCTCAGAATATGTTGTCTTCTCTTGTGTAAATTTTCCCACGTTTTTGCGTATAAGCTGCTGTAGATTTGTTGTCTCTTTTTATGAAGTGTTGTCAAAAAATTTTAAAATGTAAAATTTATAGCGTATTTTGTTTGATGTTAATTTATGATTTAATTAAACATTTTTATAAATGTATGTTAAAACTCTAAGTAAACTTGTACATTTATATTGTTTCTTATAAGAATTACTGTCATTATAGTTATTACTGCTGTGATATCATAATTATTAGTTTTTTTATTTTTCACTATTATTATATTGTATTATTATTAGTATTATTGTAATAAATACCCTTATAACTGTTATTTTAATTGGTACTTTTAGAATCCGAAGGATGCATCGAGTGCATATTAGCACAGTTGTGTTAAACATAATAATATATATCAAACATAAAATAAAAATTTGAAATAAGGATTACAAATAAATGCTGGGATAGTAGAGTATAGTTCTTGGCGGATTGTGTAAATATTAGTTATAATAAATATTAACTTTTGTAAAGAAATTAATATTTCAAAATCAAAATTTATTATTCGGAATCTTTTTAAGTTAATTTACTTTAACCGTGCTTGATTCCTTCATATATAAATATTTCCTGAATGTATTACTGCGGGGAAAGCAGTGATATATGATATTCTCATAAAATATTTGTTATTTCGAACTACAAAATGAAATGTATTGCTGCGGGGAAAACATATCCATATGGCCATTTCGCAACTGCTCATTATAAAAATTAAATTTCCTTTAAATAGCTGTATAGATGTTTACTGATTTTTTTCCAATTTATAACCAACATATCCCTATCTGAACAATAATTATATATTAATAATAATAATATTTATATTTACAATAATAATAAATTCATTTATAACAAGTATCATTCATGAGAGATTCAAGTACAATTAAAATTAATGCTCATGTGCTATTAGATATTTTCAATTGCGATTACATTATTGGAAATTTTTAATTACAAATTAAAATAAATTGTAATTAGGCATTAATCATTACTTGTAATTTAACAAAATGAATCATGTTCCACAAATATTAAGTGTAACTAAAAATTCAAAAATGATTTTCTGAAAGGCTTAGGATAATTTAAGCTGAAGTAGATAAATTAAAAAATGTAAATGTTGTAAAAGTCTGTAGTAAAAACAGAATTTTATTAAAATTTGTGGTGAAAGCTCAAACGAATATTAAAAATTCTCTTTAAGGTGTAGTTTTCGAGCGATTATATTATCAGAAATATCTCTTTTATAATGTGTTTTAGACATATTTATTTTTAACATACTTTTACTTATTATATTAAGTAGAAACTATTAAATGGATAATAGCATATTATGGTTTATATCTTTCGTTGTATTATTTTTTATATATGTTTTAATTTGTAAAAACAAATAAGGCATTATTTAGATAGGAATCTAATAATTTTTTAAATGTTTATTATATTTTTTACCTTTAATTAATTTAAAAAAGCATTGGTTTAAGAATTTTATTAGCTACTTTCGAAATTTATTTAAATACTAATTCTTGTAATTGTAATTGGATTTTCTAATTAAATGTGTATTTTATTATAATATTAATTATAATATTGATTATAATTAATTAATATTAATTAATTATTAATTATTATATTAAATAGATCACAACTTTCTAGCAAGGATTTAAGAAAAAATCTATTTTAATTTTGTATATCATAAATTTATACCATTTAATTCGCAAGTTGCGCGATTTAATTATGTAACATAAGCACGGTTTTTTTAACGTTTCTATAAAATTCAATTAGCACCACTAAAAATTACTTCAATGTTAGTTAATAAAAATTTGACGGCGGCGTCAAAAAGGACAATATATACAAGCAACCTGGCAACAAAAATTTTCATATGTATACTGTTTACATGTCCCCAAAATATGCGGAAGGCAGAATAGTGTCCTCAAACTATGCGGAAGGCACTAAAAATGATTTAAAACCTATTTTTTAAGAATTTACTAATGATTTTGCTATTTATGTGTAAAATTTTTTAGTTTTTCGAATTGCACCAAAAAAGGTAAATATTTTTACTATCCTCAAACTATATATATACATATATATATATATATATATATATATATATATATAAATATATATATATAAATATATATATATATATATATATATATATAAATATATATATATATATATATATATAAATATATATATATATATATATAAATATATATATATATATATATATATGCACAGCGCATAGTTTGGCGACCGAAAAAATATCAAATTTTTTTGATGCCATATTATGGAAGGTGATAAAATATATCCTATGAACCAATATTTTTTCGTAATTCCGTAAAAAATCGGTGCAAATCCACTTTTAGTATATATCGCATAGTTTGACGACTGCTATATACGTTGCGTATGTTTTGACTACCTGTCGTCAAATTAAACGGTACGTATGATTAGGAAATTGTTGCCAGACAATTACTATTTTTTCAATTCATTTTTACCGCCGTTATCTTTTCGCTAATAGACGATGTAGTTAGAAGCTTTGTATGGAACAGTGATGTCAATAATATGTATTATATAAATTCGTTTAATATAGTTAATTCGTGTTAAATGTCTTTATAATTATTATTTAAAGATGTATATGATAAATTAAATTATTTATACAAATTATCATATAATTTTTAAATGAAAATTAAATTATGATTTAATATATACTTTTGACATGTTTCGCTTTTATCGTTAAAATTTACAAAGATATTTTTTAAGTATTTCTTCTAATTTTAATAAAAAAAAAAGATAAACCTATATTTATATTTTTAAATTTTCTGAGATGTGCATATGTATTCATTTTGAAATTTATGAAAATATAAGATTAATAAAATTTATAATATAGCTGCCGCTTACGAAAGGATCCACTTAAGCCGGACATTTGGAAATTCGAATTCTAAAGGGCCTAAACTCTAAAGAGCAAAACCAGGTAAAATAGGTAACTTGATATCTCCGGTACTTAAATAGATGATATTTAAAAAAAGCAAAAATGGTGTTTCGTACTTTTTATTCCTGCTTTTAGGGAGTATTTTTTAAACATTTTTTTTTGCATTTTCATCTTTTTCGAAGGTTGGCCACATAAAAGCAAAAGTTGTAAATTTTTTCTATGCATTTTGTTCTTCGTGAATACGTACCATCCAATAAAAACTAATATATTTTTTAATTTCAAAGGGGAAAAACTTATACCAAAATTGCACTTAAAATAAAAAATAAACATATAAAACAAACATTCCTTAGGTTTAAACACATGAGTAATATTTAATTATAGATACTGAATTTTGAAAAAAGTGAAAATGCGCCTTTCGAAAAATATTGGTAGTTGCAAAAAGTACCTTGAATAAACCCCAATTTTCTAAAAGAAAAAAACACCTTTCAACAGAAATTACCTTTTCACCGTTTTAACAAAAATTCTGTCCATAACAAGTACCTTTTGAGAAAATATATATTTTTACAAAAAATTTACTTTTTTACAAAAACGTACTATTACAAGAGTACATTTTTACAAAACAACGATAAAGATACGTTTTAATTACAAGTAACTTTTGTTATGTTCTTTTTGAAAAAAGTTTTACAAAAGTATCATTTTTAACGAGTGCATTTGTTTTACAAAGGGTACCTTTTCACATAACCTTTTTAGAAATAGTACTTTATAGAAACTCACTTATTAAGTATATGATTATAATTTTGTATACAAGAACCGGGAGAATACCATTTGTACTTTTTAACATGTATCCAGCGATGCAGAATGAATATTTTAGCTTAATTTTTAAGATTTTTAATCAAAATAGAATTTTGAATATCTTTTTCCCGAATAGAGATTTTTTGATTTAGTTGCTTGGCACCTAATATTGCAGTTTCTTGTAAAAATGTAATTAACATTTTTACCTATATGAAACAATTTTATTGTCAATTAGTACTCTAAAACAAATTGTGCTATAACTACTGCGATGCATAGTTTAATCTCACTGAATTAAATGAATTCATTGATAATTATATTTTACATTGATTTTTGTAAACAAATAACAAAACGATTTGACTTTAACGGTGCAACATTTAAAAAGCTTTATTACTTTGACCCTCAAAACGTTATTAACACAAAGTTTTTTTCACTAGCAGTTCTAGTACAACTTTTTTAAATTTAACTGAAGGCAGTGTGATATAAAATTTAGATGAAGAAATTAGGGAACTCCGCCACATAGAAAATTTTACAGTGAAAGAGTTTTGGCACACAATCTTAAAAATTTCTAGAGCGGATAGTGAGTTTGTGTTTCTAACTTTGTCGAAGTTTGCATTAAATTTGAGTTGTCTCTCTTGTTCATCTGCAAACGTTAAACGAATATTTTTAAAAGTAAACTTAATTATAATAGACTAGCCAACGCCACATTAGAGGATATTTTATATACTCAAGATTATTTGTTAGGTAAAAATTGATGCTATATTTTGGAAAATTTGAAACCTTCTCAGTATTATAATCAGAAATGTCTGCAATATTTTCAACTTATACATATTATCTCAAAGTTGCAATGTATAGTTTCAACTATGTTTAAATATATTTAAAAATTGTTTGAATAAAATTTTTGATTTTTATGTTTACTTGTTCATTTTTATATACATTTGTATGTATATTTTCATTTTATGTATTTAAGGTAACAACACGTAATAAATAATAAAAATATTGAAAAATTTAAGATTTTCTTTTGACGAGTGAAGAATTTTCTATGAAAATTTTTTTGGCACCATTGCATGTATCGCTTAACAGTGAATACTCTTTACAAAGATAACCTTATTTTTTGATTTTATAAGAGAAAATATATTTGAAACAGAAAAAAATCAAAATAAAATTGAGAAAATGAGTAATCCTGAAAAACAAAATTGTTTTGTTTACATTATTTTTAATGTTTAATGACCTATTAGATTACGACCTAAATTGATCAAAAATGAGAAATTAAAACATGAAATTGAGAAAAGCAAGTAGAAGCTAACAACATTCTAATTCAAATTGAGAATCTTAAAGTGAAATTGAAAAAATTCCAAATGAAATTGAAAGATTAAACTTTAAAACAATAATTAAAAGACCAAGTTGTCAACACTCGATCAACAATGTAATGCCAAAGCGAATTTATAACAGATAAACTCACGGCGATGAATATGCACATTTTGTTTGCAAAAAATAGTCATCAGGGCTGTCGAGGCAACCTGTTATTAATTCGAATTGTGAAATGCAAATTCTCATCAGGGCGAATTCAAAGTATTTTTATTCGCTTTGATGTTGTGTATTAGAGCCTTGAACAAAAAGATTTGAAAATTGAAAACAATTTTATATTTATACCTTTTATGTTCATACACACACATTAAGGGTAATTATTTTTTAGTTATATTATTTTATGTACCTATAACATATTGTCGTACACAAAACTATAATATAAAATAATTAAAAATATCGTTTTTGGATTAGATTCATATTTTCTGTTTGTATTTACAATTTTAATTTAATTATTTTTCACAATCCCAGGAAAAAAATAGACAGCGCTAAAAAGTACTTGCCATATAAAGACTTACTTTTGCGATAGCAATTTTTTGTTACTTGCTTACAAAACATATTACATTAGTCCGCAAAAGAAGTAGAAGTATTAATTGAATTAGTTCTTTAAGTTAAAACATAATACATTAAAATATTTACTAATGGTCGTTATAATTTCCAGTAATAATCAATGTAATCGATTCTCAGGAATTGAATTTGAAAAGTCTCATGGCTTGTTCAAAACATTATATAAAAAATATAAAATTTTTTTGCTAGAAATAATGGGTTGATCATATCTATAATGCATAATAGCTAGTCCACACCTGAAGAAGTTATATATTGATGAAAGTCAAATTTGTATTAGGATGAAAATTCGTTCGGACTTCATTTATTATTATTATATCATCATTATGATATAAAGGTCAGAGCTAATAGACTAATAAATTTATCATGATATGAAAAGTAATGTTATTTTATTTTATTTTTTTTGTGGGTAAACGCTAATCAATTTAAGGAAAGCGAATCGTAAAGTATGGTAACACTAATACGAAGCTACCTCAATATATTTGTCTCTTTTTAACAGCAATTTATCAAAGTAGAGGGAAAGAATAAGTATAGTGGTAGCAAATTAGCTACGGCAAAAATGTAAAATTTTAGCCAAGGCGAATTGATAACCAGGTGGTGAAGTACTGTTCGAAATAACGTCAAAGTTTGTTTTGTTTTTTTTTTCAATTCGGTTTGTTTTTCGGTTCTTGTATTTTCTTTATTTGTTTATATACGTATGTACATACACTCGCAATCAAATAATTGGAACCACTTAAATTTAAATACGCCTTTTTTTCTCCAGAGAGCTAAATTTTACTACTATCCGAATTTTCTTAAGATTCCAAAAATAAATGCAATAAGATCAGACTTTAAGGCAACTGTTTTTCCACAAAAAAAAAAATAATAATTTTTTGTTACCTTTATATGACCCACTTTGAACCCACTTTTCGTTTTTTTAAATATTTCTAATTTGTAGTCGCATTTAACTTAACCTAATAGAAAAAAACTACTATCAACTAAGATTAGTGGAAAATGGGCAAGAACAGTATTTAATAGTTAATGGCCTATCAGGACATTGCGCAAGAAATTGGGCGATGTCTCAAAACTGTGCTCGGAAACTTAAAGAAACAATTTAAAACTGTGGAAAGATATACAAAGTGTATAAAGTATACAAAAAATAAATTTATATGTATTTTTAAGTGGTTCTAATCAACTGATCCAGTGCGTATATAAGTACGTATATATAAACACAATTAATAAAAACGAAAAATTTTGAAATTATTCCAGCAAAAATTTGTATTTGGTTCCAGTATTAAGAAAGCACACAACATGTTGTAATTTTATTTCTTTGTTGAAATTTCATTTTTATTAAAATTGAAAAAAAAAAAATATAAAAAACACAGAATTTATTTTTGTTTCGTTAAATTTTGTGTTGTTTATTTTTTTAATATTGTTATTCTTGTTTTGAATTTTTTGACTGTTTGCTTTATATTTTTCAAAGCAAATTAAAATTTTATACGCCTCAACCACTGGTTTTTGACACGGGCTCGTACGAAAAAATTCCTTTGTTGTAACAATTCGCCGATGACTACACCTTATAGATGCGCCTTGATTATAGCTAAGCGATTGATATTACAGAATACCAATTTAGCGATATAGCTTAAATATTCGCCGTAATTTTAACTAATTAATTTAATTTGTTTTGTAACATGACGAAAGAATTATAAAATTATATTATTTGGTCATTTTTCTTTAATTTAGCTAGGGGAGTATAAAGTAAAAAATTTAAAAGAACGGAATTTTTGCTAAGAACCTTTTAGCTTTGCAAGTTTTTTGTTTTTATAAGAATAAAAAGTAAACAAGTCAGTAATGAAACATTTAATGTAATAATCTTTTTTCGGCGCAATTTTAATAAGAAGAGTAGAATTCCTATGTACAATTATAAATTTTGTTTACACACATGTATAAAGCATAGATCTTTCTTAATATAAATAGCTTAATATCTATATCACAATAAGAATCTTTGTTAGAACTAACTGCAAAAAAAATTGTATTTATGATTTGCTTAAACATCATAAACGCTTTTAAAATGTACCTAGTAATTAAAAAATATAAAACATTTTATGTACAGCATTTTAGGTACTACTTGGTTTTTGAGAGTATTATTTTCAATCTTTTTTTGTGGTTGACATGAGTTTACTGGCTTATAGTGGTCTATTGTTTTATAAACTTTTCACTCTACACTGATGAAAATAAAATTAAAAACTTTGACTTGAAATTTCGAAAGTTAAATATGAAATATAACTGTTATACATATTTTTTATATATGGAGTTTGACATTTAGAGTTTACGGCGAAATTAATGAATTAGCTATCAAGACCACCTGTATTATTTCGCCATGTGTAAGTCCAAGGCAAATTCATAAGGGGTCAAATTCAACGCGAATTAATACAGGTGACCGCACGGCTACAACAATCCAGCAACACAAAAAACAATAGGCGATTTTTTGATACAAAATTTAGGTATGTTGTTAAAAATATAAAAAACAAAATAAAAAAATATATTTGATAAAAAATGGGTTGTAATATTCAGAATAAAAAAATTATAAAAATTAGGTGACATAAAAATGAAAATCCAGGCAAAGTGTGACCAAAGTTCTATTTTACCACTAGTTTGCCCAAATCACATGCATCATTGTACGTTGACTATTTGAAGACTAGCATAATCTTCCACAAAAAAACCAAGAAATTATAAATGTGTTTACAATAATTTCACTATCTTTTTACGCAAATTTTGATTATACACATCAGGAACTGCAAATACGGTTCCATATTATAGTAGTTTTCTCTAGGAATTTCAATAGTTACTTTGTTTTCTATTAGCAATCAAAAAAAAAATTAAATAAAAAAATATAACAAATAATTTATTTTTGTCTAATTTTTTTGACAACTGCAATATATACTGCTGATGGGCTTTTTAGCCCGTGCGTTCACCTGTATTATTTCACCATGGTCAAATTCTAGCAAGAAACAATTGGGGTTTTCAGTAACTAAAAATAATGAATCAAGAAAACAATAACAATATGTTGTGTAACTTAGACATAGAACATATTTTGTAAATAAACAACATTTATGTATGGAAAGTGTAACAGAGTTAAAGTATGAGAACCAAAAATCTCATACTTTTTACAACAAACACTCATTCTACTACGACGTAGATGCGCAGTAGAAAAATTCTTTGAACGGCTGAATGCGCAATCTTGTTTTTTTTAATCATGACTAGAAATTGTTAGTCCAGAGTTATAACATGCCATTTTTTTGTTAATTCTCTTGTAATGTCATCGGAATTTGTACACAAAACAAAATCAACATGAAACTAGTTACTTGTAAAATGGCGTACTGTAAAATCGGTCTTACTAAAATGTGTGCATGAATCAGGGGTGCTAGAAAATTTTGCTAAGAAATCGACTCTTTTTGCACAAAAATATCAGGCTTATCGGCACTTTATTATTAAAAAATCGTCAAACACATTTTTAATACAATAAAACATATTTTTATTAACAAAAAGTGTCAAATAATTTATCATTTTAAAAATAAATGTTCAAAATCAAAGTGTTTTAATATTTGAATTAAAAGTTGATACAGTTATATACCATTTTGTTTGTTTCGTTTTTGTTTTGTTTCGATTCTTATATTAACTCTTTAACCAAACATTATATCAAATTTCAAAAAATGCTCTCTATTCATAAATTCCGTTAAATAAAGTTCATCGATTTTTATAAAACTACATAGTACAGTTCTTAGAAGCCTTTCCATATGGCTGTATAGGTTGTGTATTTCAGTTGACTCACCTTAAAATAGTCTGTTTATAAGAAGTTAAAGTTTATATTTAAAGATGATAAATAAATTTGATTTGGTTCGTTTAATTGTGTTAAATTTTTTTTCGCCGTATCGATTTGAGCAACATTAGCTGCAAATCAAAAGTAAATTCTTAAGGCCTCATACAAATCTAGTATTCAAACAACTACTGCTTCAAGCGACAGCCATCTGGTTTGACTTGGGTGCAATAATTTAAGTTTTTATTACTGATAATTTTTTAAAATTGGTGAAGTCTTTCTGTATTTAAAGACAAGCATATATTGCAAGTGAGTGCCAAACATATTTCATAATAAATAAACATATTTCATAATAACTGAATCCTATCAAATTGGACTTGTAGTTTTCGTGATTTTGTGTAAAGCTTATACAAATATTTGACATCAATCTGAAGAAATAGTTCTATATTTGTAATTTTCACATATACGTGCAACCAAACACAATGACTTGGTGTTGCATAGATCGGTTGCTTCATTGACGCCAGCAAGGAATTTTTATCTTCTAATAGCGCAAATATAGTTAAGAACTGTTTTTCCCATAACAGCAAGTAAGCCTAACCCTTTTTCTCCTTGGAAGAATTGCTGTCTCTTTTTAATGTTAAAAGTATTCTAGTGTTGCCCAAAATTAAAAATTATTCTAAAAAAAAGTTACATTGTTACAGTGTTAATCAAAAAATCGGCATTTTTTGATCCAAAATCAGCAAATCGGCATTTTAATAAATCTGAGGCGAAAAATCGGCAAATATATAAATCGGCAAATATGGCAGTCCTGAAATGAATACTCGAAAACCTTGCAAGCAGGGATGCCAGAGAGTTTTAACCAAAAATTGGCACTTTTGCGTAAAAAAATAGGCGAGTTAAATACACATTTTTAATACAGCAAAGCAGATTTTTATTAACAAAAAGTATCAAATAATTTATCATTTTTAAAGATTTACAAGATTTATGTTCAAAATAAAAACATTTTAATATTTTATTTGCAAGTTCTACATAAAAATTGCTGCAGCTATTTACAATTTTGTATATTTCGTTTATGTTATGTTTTGATTCTTATATTAATTCTTTAGCCAACGAGCCCAAATACACCTCATCAAATCTCAAAAGGGCTATCTATTCATAAAGTCCGTTGACTCACTTTATAATATTCTGTTTATACTATAAACAATTTCGGAAATATATTTGAAGATAATAAATATGTACGTTTGATTTGGTCCGTCTATTTTGTTTAATTGTTTTTGATCAACAGTAGCAGCACATCTAGTATTCAAACATCTACTGCTTCAAGCGAAAGCCATATGATTTGAATTGGGTGCAGTAATTTTTGATTTTATTTCTAGTAATTTATGAATGTTTTGAAATTGATGAAGACCTTCTGAGCTATTTTTTACGTAATTGTAAATATCTCTAGGTAGAGTTTTAAATTTAAAAGGTAATAAAAATAAGCATATAATGCAAGTGGGTGCCAAATACATTTTATATATATAATAAATAAATCTAGAATATGGCTTTTTTAGGTTTTGCAACTGATTTATTTGTCTGTCACAACGACAGCGCCGAATCCTATCAAACTTGACTTGTAGTTTTTGTAATTTTGTGCAAACTAGTTACAATTAACTTGTAAAAACCTTTGGCATAACATTAATCTACTATTTATCAATCGGAAGAAATAGTCCTGTATTTCAAATTTAACACATATATGTACGTACAACCAAATACAATGACGTGGTGTTGCAATGATCGATTGATTTATTCATGCCAGCGAGAACTCTTTATTTCTTAGCTGCTCACATACAGTTAAGAACCGTTTTTTATAACAGCAAATACGGCTAATCCTTTTTCCCCTTAGTAAAAGTGCTGACTTATTAACAGTTGTGTCTTTCTAATGTTACAAGATTTTTAGTTTTGCCCAAACTAAACAAATTATTCTCAAACAAACAAAATTAGGAACAAATTTAGTTTACGGACGCGGCTAAAAATTGAAAAAAGTACCCTACGGGGTTTAAAATTTAATTTTAAGCAGAAAATGTTAAGTGGCAAATTTGGGGTTTCCGAGTTACGGGCCTCCAAAGTTTGTATGTACAATATGGAATATATGGAGTATTTTTTGGTGGAATAAAACAATATGGGTATCATTGGAAAAGTTATTTCAATATCTATTCAATTTAAAAGGAAAATAGTAAAAAAATAAAAAAAAAGTTTTTATATGAAAGTTTTTAGGTCAGCTCTTAGTTTAAGCTTCAGTTACTAAAGATTTTCTGCGTAGCCGGCCTTCGGCCGGATTAAGCATTTTCTCCTCTATGGTATGACCAACACCGGCTTCGCTTACTAAAGTTTTTTTTATATTTTTTCGCACAGTATTTTCACTAAACTTAATTTATTTGATATATGTACATAGGTACTTATGTTTATATGAAAAAATATTTTTTTTGGTCGTTACCTGTTTTTATTGTATTTTTTTTTTACTATTTTCCTTTTCAATGATATCCATATTGCCCCATTCCACTACAAAATACTCGATATATTCTACATTGTACATACAAACTTTGGAGCCCCGTAACTCGGAAACTGAGGTCAGCCCCAAATATGTTACTTAACATTTTTTGCTTAAAATTAAATTTTACACCCCGTAGGTAGCATTTTTAATTTTTAAGCTGCGTCCGTAAACTAGATTTAAGCCCAAAAATACCTTGTTATAGTATTTATAAAAAAACGTCATTTTTGGAGGCAAAATCGGCAAATCGGTACTTTGATAAACTCGAGGCGAAAAATCGGCAAAATGATATGGCAGCCCTGCTTGCAAGTAGAGAGTAAAAAATGAGCGTGAAAACATGAGAGAAAAATTTTTTTGCTTATTTTCCTAGCAAGAATCGGTCAACCAGCTTTTGTTTTGTTCTCAAAATAATGTGCTTAAAAAACTTCTGCTAATAGATATGAAAATAATTTTATTTTGTTATTTTTATATCCTTCACTGCAAAAAGTGGAAAAGGGTATATATAAGTTTATCATTCCGTGTTTAATTTCTACAGTATTTGTTTCCGAACCCAAAAGTATATACATATATTGACTTCTTATGCAGAGCGAAATCGATTGAGCGATGTCCCTCCGCGTTAGTGTTGACATCAATCGATCAGATATAGTGTCGAAAGAGTTGCTATTGGAAATACGCATGATCTGTCCATACCTTTAGAGGCAGCAGGCAAAACACCACGCCTTGGAACAATAGACTAACTCCAATAAAAAAAAATATGTGGGGCGATTCAGTGAAAAGATTGGCGCTCACCCATAGTTTCTGAATTACAGAG
The DNA here is from genome assembly GCA_916610165.2 of Gymnosoma rotundatum. NCBI lineage: Eukaryota > Metazoa > Arthropoda > Insecta > Diptera > Tachinidae > Gymnosoma > Gymnosoma rotundatum. Next base: position 59,321,159 of record OU744339.1, read on the forward strand.
TTCGGAAATCTTTTGAAATACCAATATGGGAGAGATCTTTAAGGAAATACGAAAATGTTTTAAAAATGCTGAACGCAATTAGAGCCGATAGCATTTTTATGTAAAATATTATGTATGAAGTACTAAATTTTTTCATTTTTTAAATCTCTTTCACCCCAATATTTGCTTTTTTGATTAGAGTTACTTCACTAAACAAGATTTACGTAGATAGTGAAGGGTATATAGGATTCGGCTATGCCAAAATAATGTACTATTACTTGTTTTCTTTAATTTAGTTAGGAAAATATACAACAAAAAAGCTTAAAACAACAGAAATTCGTTTCAGAGTCTTCTAGCTTTGCAAGTGTTTTTGTTTTTTTAAGATATAAAAGTAAATAAGCCAGTGATGGCGCATTTAATACAATTGCTGTTTACGTAAAATTTTAGTAAGAATTGTACAATTTCTATGCACAAACAGAAATAAGTTATACTTATGTATGTATGGACTATTGATTATTTTTAATGTAAATATTTTTACATAATAATAACAAAACGAATGTTTAATAGAAATAACTGCAAAAAATGTTATATTTATGATGCGCTAAAACATCAAAAACGCTTTTACATAGTAATTAAACAACTTTAAAATATATTATGTTTTTATATATATTCTTTCACAATGCTGCTATTCAATGGCCATACCCAAGGCGAATTCATAAAAGGTATACTCACGGAAAAAATAAATACAACACTGCGATAGAAACACGTACATTTTGTTTTTGTACAAATAGTTTGCGGCTGTTAAAAGCAAATGTGATTATAACTTTTGACACTTGAAGAAGGAAAATCACATTAATCACCTGGGCTATTAAGGCCACCTGTTGTTTTTGCTAGTAAAGATTCTGAACGGGTCTAATGAATTGGCCTTAAACACACCTTACTAAATAAGCCTTTATGTACTTAGATATAATTTAAATTGAATGTTTGCTTTGAACAATATAAAGCTAGGTATAAAAATATTTATGTAAATATAAATATAGTGATTTCTATTTTATAAAATAATGGTTCCTCGTTAAAATTACGCATGTGTGAAATGTTTTTCTAACCCTGTAATAATTCTATTCGTTATTTGCCAAGCACAAAACACAAGTTTTAAAATAGTATGACCCCTTCTGTTTAATATCTGAAAGACAAGTTTGTTCTTAAACATATAAAAAAACTTAAGGCGAATTCATTTACTTGTGGTTACAAGGCGAATTAAGTACAAGGTGATAGCGGTGGCGAATTCAATTCTTTTCCCCGGTATTCTAACTGTCAAACTCCATATATAAAAAATTTATCTAACTGTTATACAGATTTTTTATATATGGAGTTTGACAGTTAGAATACCAGGGAAAAGAATTGAATTCGCCACCGCTATCACCTTATACTTAATTCGCCTTTTGTGGTTATAACAGCTCAGCTGATTTTTGATTATGTTCAACATCGTGTCAAAGTTTTGAAACAAACTTAAAGAAATAATTTTAAAAAGTAAAAAAAAAGTTTTATAAAAACAAGAAACCAAATGGTACAAATTTATTTAAAGTACCAAATGAAGTTTAATCATGGGTTTTTTGCAATCAACGTGAAGCACTGCAACATTTTTGTCACTGGCCGGCTATTAATTTACTTTGAAAGAACTTTAAAATATTCTTAAGAAATAAAATATGAAAAAGCAGCAATAGCAGCAATTCAAAATTTAATTTGTTTTGATTGCAAAAAAAAAAAAAACTAAATAATGATTGAAATTTCTAGAGAAAACTAGCACATTGTATGCAGTTCCTGATGTATATAAATTAAATATGTGTAACACGCTTAAAATATCTTGCTTGTTTTCTTGTGGGAGATTATGTAACTCTGTACGTACTGTTGGTGGCGGTGATGTGACAAAGTAAACTGTTTATAGGGAAATGAATGTGTGATAGCTTCAATGTCGTTTTTTCAGACTGAACTGTTGAAAGTAAAAAAAAACATCGTTTAGAGAGTTTAAAATTTCGCTCTAATTAACAATAAGATCCAAAACATTGTTGTGATAATGAGTTTCGGCAAATTTCCTAATCGTTGTGGTAATCAAATTTAAGACTTTATGCTTGCTACTTCAGAAACTACCGGTGATGACCTTGTTGCGGTAAACGATAACAGATGGAAATTTTTCTGTTAGTGATCAAATGTTCAACGAAAGAGAATGGAACGATGCATGTGATTTCGGCAAACTAATGGCACAATGTAATTTTGGTCACACTTTGCCTGGATTTTCATTTTTATATAACTTAATTTTTTTATTCTGAAAATTACAACCACTTTTGTTTATTTATTATGTTATCTTTAACACACACAGTCCAAAAAGTAGCTATAAATTCTCCTTGCATATACCAGGTGGTAGCGTAGGCTAATTCATTAATTTTCGCCGGGAACACTACTGTCAAACTCCATATATAAAAAATCTGTGTATATTTTTTATATTAGGAGTTTGACAGTACTTTCTAGAAGCAAAAAAAAATGAATTCGCCTACGCTGCCACCTGGTAATTGAACCGCCTTACACCTAACTTCATATGTAAGCATTTCCAAGGAGAATTAATTCGCCTTAAGCATTTCCAAAAAGAATTAAATTTAAAAGTGGCAGATTTAATAAACACCGATACAAAAATAAGAATCTAATGTAATGTTGCAGAGGACCACGTTGATGTTTAAAAATGTTAAGCAAAAGCAAGCCGAATTCAATTCATACTTCTATCATCATTTGGTACATTAAATAAAGTTTTACCAGTTGGTTATTTTAACAATACTTCATAATTTATTTCTTGTTTTTAAACTTTATAAAATTTTCATTATTTATTTTGGAAACCTTTTCTTCTACAAGAGCATAAATTAACCGGGCCTGTTAATGAATTCGCTGTGATTTAAAATCTAATTTCAAGGCGTACAAAACCGGGTGTTAGCGATAATTTCGTGCCTTTTTTGTCGCGAAGAAGAAAAAACTTTTTAGGAATTTTTTTGCGTTGGCAAACTTTTTTCAGAGTTGCATGGAAAGTACCTTAATCTTGCGTGTTAACACGATTTAGTTTTTTTATTTAATGTGTGCAGTGTGGCTTCCCTTTTTATATAAAACAACAGAATTACTACTAGGCAAGGCATATTTATTTTACTAGGTAGTGTCGTCCGCCCAGCTGGTTTGTAGTTGGAAATTTAAATTTTTTTTTGTATTTTACTACGTTTGTCTATGAATAGCAAAACACATTAACAACAAACATTTGCAAACCAAAACAGGCAGTTGTATTGAGAGCAATTATCTTTTATTTTTCTTTCGGTTTTTGACATTTCCAACGCACAAAGCAACAATAAAAAGCCATGAATTTTGCAAGGCGAATTAAATTTAAGGTGATAGCGGTGGCGAATTCAATTCTTTTCCCCGGTATTCTAACTGTCAAACTCCATATATAAAAAATTTATCTAACTGTTATACAGATTTTTTATATATGGAGTTTGCAAGTTAGAATACCAGGGAAAAGAATTGAGTTCGCCACCGCTATCACCTTATATTTAATTCGCCTTGTTTTTATATATGGAGCAAGGCGAATTAAATATAAGGTGATAGCTGTGGCGAATTCAATTCTTTTCCCCGGTATTCTAACTGTCAAACTCCGTAAATAAAAAATTTATCTAACTGTTATACAGATTTTTTATATATGGAGTTTGACAGTTAGAATACCAGGGAAAAGAATTGAATTCGCCCACCGCTATCACCTTATACTTAATTCGCCTTGGAATTTTGTGCTAATGTTGTAGAGCCCAAGGCGAATTAAATATAAGGTGATAGCGGTAGCGAATTTAATTCTTTTCCCTAGTATTCTAACTGTCAAACTCCATATATAAAAAATCTGTATAACAGTTAGATACATTTTTTATATATGGAGTTTGACAGTTAGAATACCGGGGAAAAGAATTGAATTCGCCACCGCTATCACCTTATACTTAATTCGCCTTGGTAGAGCCGCTACTATCTTGTAATATAAATATGCCTTGCTACTAGGTTGCCGCACCGGTACGGAAAAAATAACCTACTGTAGTTTATTGTTGCATAGCACCAGGTTGTTGCCAAAAACATTTAACCAAGGCACATTTATTTAGTATGCAGTGTCGTCCGCCCAGCTGGTTTGTATTTAGAAATGTCAAAAGTATTTTACTTTTTATTGTTTACAAATTTCAAAAAACACTAACAAGCGTTTGCAAACAATTCAAGCATTTGAATTGAGAGCAATTCTCTTTCTGTTTTTGAGGTTTTCAACACACAATGTTGTATTTGTTGTAGAGCCGCTACTACCTAGTAAAATAAACGTACCTTGCATTTAACCGGGCAAAATCAAGACAAATTCAATTTGCGCTTATATCATCATTTGGGACTTTATATAAAGTTGTGTCAGTTGGTTTCTTTCAGAAATACCTTATAGTATTATATTTTAATTACGTTTTTAAAGTTTTTAAATATTTTTTAATTTAAATTATTTGAACACTTTTTTTACAATTGGTTTTAAAATTTTGGCAACGTTGAGCATAAGTGTACATCAGCTGGGCTACTAGCTGTAAATGAATTGATTTTAAATCAAGGCGAATTAATTAGAAGGAGAAAGCAGTGGCGAATTCATTAATTTTCGCCGGTATTTTAACTATCAAACTCCATATATACAGTTAGGATACCGGCAAAAAACAATGAATTCACCACCGCTATCACCTTGTAATTAATTCGCCTTGATTTAAAATATAATTTCATGCTTTTTTTATCAGAGAGAAGATAAAATACTTTTTAGGCTATTGTTTTTCGTTTTGGCAAATTTTTTCAGAGTTGTATGGAAAGTGCTATTTCCCAAGGTGAATTAATGACAAAAAAAATTTTAAAAATGGGTGCGAAGTTTTGGACCAAGGCGAATCAATTACTAGGTGGCAGCGATTTTTGGATTTCGAATTCTATATTCACCGAAAAAGGCAAAAAGTGATAAAATCAGTAACTTTGTACCTCCGGAACTTATACAGATAGAAGTAAACTTCAAACTACGCTTTGGTCAATACTTAAAGTAAATGGATAGTTATTTAGTACATAATAATATGTATTATTATATGATAAAAAATACATTTTAGATATTCGTACTCTTTCTTTCTGCTTTTATAGTGATTCACATTTTTACAAAAGTACCTTCTTACAAATAAAAAAAACTTTTTACAAAAGTATCTTTTTATAATCTGTTTGTTTTTTATTTTCTTTGTTTTCTTAATTATCTTTTTTTAAAGAAAATATCCCTTATGTAAGTATTTTACATGAAGGATCATTTTACAGAAAGAATTTTTTATAAAAGAGAAAGGTATAAAAGAAAAGGTAAAAAAGGTATTTTCAATAAAAAGCACTTTCATATGCAAAAAGTACTTTTTTAAAACATAACTTTGGATTTTTTTTATTAACTAACAATTATTGTTATACTAATTAAATAATTATTTTATTTTTAGTCAAAAAATGCCTCCTTACAACGTATAAAAACATATACTAGCGGACCCGGCTTCCTCCAATTATAAACCTTCAGACAAATTTTAGAGTAATAATACAACACAATTCATTTGGAAAGACATTAAGGAATAATTTCACACAAAATTACTATAGATTTTTTATATATATACATATATTACATATATATATACATATATATATATATATATATATATATATATATATATATATATACAGTATTGGGCAAAACCTAAGAAACGTTGTCCAATATTAGCTTCTGAGTCAAATTATGTTTAAACGAACATATTTCAATTCAATGTTTTAATGCAGTTTTATTAGTTGCTGTGTCATACAATATTACAAAAAAAAATTTGTAATTATCTCTCACCTAACGGTTCTTTTAGTACAACAACAAAAATTACTCAAAAATTCATTGGGCGAAACCTAAGAAACTTTTAATATTTTGTATAATAACCCTTATTTTTTATTACTGCGGCGCACCGACGCGGCATAGATTTGATTAAATTATCAATTATTTTTGGATCTATGCGTATCCATTCATCTTCCAGACACGAAAATAAATCGTCTCTGTTGGAGAATCGTTTCGATCCAACATTCCTCTTCAATATGGAAAATAAATTTTCGATTGGGTTCGAATCGGGCGATTGGGCCGGCCAATCAAGCAATTGAATCCCTTTCGATTGTATCCAGTCCTTTACCAACTTCGATGAGTGTTTCGGATCGTTATCATGTTGAAACACCCATCGAAGTGGCATATTCCACTCGGCATATGGCAACATCTTATTTTCTAAAATGTCCCTATACACAAATCTGTCCATTTTGGTAGAAATTCTGTGGAACGGCCCTAGACCATGACCTGAAAAACACATCCACACCATCACATTGCCACCCCCATGCTTGACAGTTTTTTTTACAATATCGGGGTTTAAGCCTTTCACCAGTATTGCGTCTCACACGACATATGCCATCCGAGTTGAACAAATTAAATTTGCCGGTGACCCGATTAATGTCTTCTCTAAATATCCACCTTTTCCACTTTAAAATATGCCCTTTTTTCATATTAATTTTCCCTAAAAGCAAAATTTTCAAAAATTCATGTCTGCGATATCGGGCTGAACCCAGACGTAGGTTGTACACTGCTGGAATCTACTAATCCTGGGCTAATTCCTGTATGCCGGTGACCCGATTCATGTGTTCTCTAAATATCCACTTTTTTCACTTTAAAATATGCCCTTTTTATATTAATTTTCCCTAAAAGCAAAATTTTCAAAAATTCATATCTCCGATATCGGGCTGAATCAAGACGTAGATTGTACAGCGCTGGAATCTAATAGTCCAAGGCTTCTCCCACTATGCCGGTGACCCGATTCATGTCTTCTCTAAATATCCACTTTTTCCACTTTAAAATATGCCCTTTTTTCATATTAATTTTCACTAAAAGCTAAATTTTCACAAATTCATATCTGCGATATCGGGCTGAATCCAGACGTAGATTGTACACTGCTGGAATCTACTAGTCCTAGGCTACTTCCGATATGCCGGTGACCCGATTCATGTCTTCTCTAAATATCCTCTTTAAAATATGCCCTTTTTTCATATTAATTTTTCCTAAAAGCTAAATTTTCACAAATTCATATCTCCGATATCGGGCTGAATCCAGACGTAGATTGTACACCGCTGGAATCTACTAGTCCTAAGCTTCTCCCACTATGCCGGTGACCCGATTCATATCTTCTCTAAATACCCACTTTTTCCACTTTAAAATATGCCCTTTTTTCATATTAATTTTCCCTAAAAGCAAAATTTTCAAAAATTCATATCTACGATATCGGGCTGAATCCAGACGTAGATCGTACACTGCTGGAATCTACTAGTCCTAGGCTACTTCCACTATGCCGGTGACCCGATTCATCTCTTCTCTAAATACCCACTTTTTTCATTTCAAAATATGCCTTTTTTTCATATTAATTTTCCCTAAAAGAAAATTTTCAAAAATTCATATCTGCGATATAGGGCTGAAACCAGACGTAGATTTTACACCGCTGGAATCTACTAGTCCTACGCTACTCCAACTATGCCGGTGACCCTATTAATGTCTTCTCTAAATATCCACTTTTTCCACATTAAAATATGCCCTTTTTTCATATTAATTTTCCCTAAAAGCAAAATTTTCAAAAATTCATGTCTGCGATATGGTGCTGAACCCAGACGTAGGTTGTACACTGCTGGAATCTACTAATCCTAGGCTAATTCCTATATGCCGGTGACCCGATTCATGTCTTCCCTAAATATCCACTTTTTTCATTTTAAAATATGCCCTTTTTTCATATTAATTTTCCCTAAAAGCACTATTTTCAAAAATTCATATCTCCGATATCGGGCTGGATCCAGACGTAGATTGTACACCTCTGGAATCTACTAGTCAAAAATTCATATCTACGATATCGGCCTGAATCCAGACGTAGATTGTACACTGCTAAAATCTACTAGTCCTTGGCTACTCCCACTATGCCGGAGACCCGATTAATGTCTTCTCTAAATATCCACTTTTTCCACTTTAAAATATGCCCTTTTTTCATATTAATTTTCCCTAAAAGCAAAATTTTCAAAAATTCATGTCTGCGATATCGGGCTGAACCCAGACGTGGGTTGTACACTGCTGGAATCTACTAATCCTAGGCTAATTCCCATATGCCGGTGACCCGATTCATGTTTTCTCTAAATATCCACTTTTTCCACTTTAAAATATGCCCTTTTTTTATATTAATTTTCCCTAAAAGCAAAATTTTCAAAAATTCATATCTCCGATATCGGGCTGAATCCAGACGTAGATTGTACACCGCTGGAATCTTATAGTGCTATGCTTCTCCCACTATGCCGGTGACCCGATTCATGTCTTCTCTAAATATCCACTTTTTCCACTTTAAAATATGCCCTTTTTTCATATTAATTTTCCCTAAAAGCAAAATTTTAAAAAATTCTTATCTCCGATATCGGGTTGAATCCAGACGTAGATTGTACACCGCTGGAATCTACTAGTCCTAGGCTACTTCCACTATGCCGGTGACCTTTTTCCATTTTTTGTGGTGAAGGGTATAATAAGAAAAAAATAAGAACGATAAATAACTTTACATAAAAGATCTTAATGGGTTAAGCATCTTTAAACAAATTTAGTATTTCCTTAAAGATATCTTCAAAAGCTTTTAAATGATACCCAAAAGCACCTCTTTCGACACTATATCTGATCGATTGACATATTTATTTATTTATTTATTTTTTTTTTTTTTGTGAAATCAAGTTTTCCTCAGCAAACTAACACGGACGGACAGACGGACATCGCTCAATCGACCTCTCTATGAATAAGAAGTCAGAATATATATACTTTATAGGGTCGGAAATGGATATTGTAGAAATTACAAACGGAATGACACCTTTTTTCCACTTTTTGTGGTGAAGGGTATAATGAAGGTATACATGTAAGTTGATCACTTGAGTTTGGTGCCTGATGATACAAATGCGATGTATACTTTTAACTTGTTTGCCTTGAGTGTGATTGGTATAAGTTATGATTGATTGATTTGAAACCAACAAACGGTTCATGTTTAAGTATTAACACTACTCATTTAAATAATATTTAAATAATTGAGTCCCTTCAAATTAATTTGTGTGTTCATATTTATTTTACCACGAAAAATTTGTATTGTTAATCTTTCTAAAAATAGTATAATATATTATTACTTTCCATACTTTTCAAGAGTATTACTTATTTTTAGTTATATTGATTTAAGTTTAAAAAATTCAAAAAAATATAATAAGAAAAACATGCAATTATTTCAGAAATTATACATGGTAAATATTGAATATGCTTAAATGAGTAATAAACGTTAAAATCCCATTCATGAATTTTATTCATTTTAATCTTTTGGGATGTTTTGAATGGGACAATATTTGCATTTATTTTCTGTGACTTTCAAGTCGACTATTGTGCGAGTATATCATCGCGCTCTTGTAGAAATTTTATGTTTGTCTTTTCAAACAATAATTTGGTTTTTCGTCTTTTCATTGTTTAAAGTTTTTTTTTAACACATTATACATAATACAAGGGGGTATAAAAAGTAAATAAGTACTTACTTAAATGCATAAAAATGTGAAACAGATTTAGGTGTAATGGAATTTGAAGCACTTGATCCTACTAATAACTCGGTATTGCCTTGACCACCAGTGACACACATTGTACGCGCGGTATCTTTATTTATTTCTTGGCAATGTTGATTGGATTGAGTTTGGTTTAAACTTGCCTTTGATACGAGATCTAATGGAGGATCCTTTTTGGAGTTGAATTCCGCAACATCTTGTTGTTGAGTTAAGGAAGGTGAAATTATCGTCGACCCCATATTTGAGTTAGTAGTATTGTTTCCCGGTTGCTGTGTTTCAACAGCAGGTGGCACAATAAATTGCTGTTGCTGGTAAAACTGATAGACACCATAATTAGTTAGCGTAGATGACATATTGCTTTGACTCGAAGGACAGTTTGTTGTAACAGATAGTCCTGCATCTTGAGATTTATTTATTAATTCAGAGTTTTTTGATACATCTACCTTGTCTATATGAACTGAATCATTAAGAGGGTTTGAGTCATCAGATATATCGCTGTATGCTGGGCTTTTTACATCATCACGAGATGATACACTACAAATGTTTAACTTAGCAGATTCATAATCACTGATTGATGGAGATTTTCGTTCTTTTTTCGGCTTTAATACAACTGATGTTACAGCCGAAGTTTCACCTGCTGTAAGGCTATTATCATTTTGCTGCAGATCAGTTACTTTTTTCAAAGATTCAGCACAAAATTTATCATTGTTTGATTCCTGCATTACAGCTGAACACTTGATAGGCGAACCGACTTCAAGTGACTCAGATTGAAACATGATTTCATTTGGAGAACTTTTGATATTTTTAACATCAAGCTGCCCGTATCGCAAAACTCCTGATTTTACTGAAAATAGTACAAAACATTAGCTATTTTGTTTTATAAAACATAAAAGCTTTTAAATATAATGGTTCAAATATGTTCTTTATATAGATTATTACAGGTATTATTATCGCTTTAATAAACATAGCCAAGAACACTCACAAACTTTAGGCGTTATCTTACAAAATCAGCAGCAAACGCCTTTAAATATTTTTACATATGCTAAAGACGGATTATTTATATAAATGTATTATTAACCTATTGATTATGACTATTTCTCAGAATTTGACTTAGATTTAGTTTTTGGTATACACTACACAAAAAATTTTTAATTAAACAAAATTAGTTACAATAAAAAACTTCAACTACAAAAAAACTTAATTAAAAAATAATAATAATAAAAGTTAATTACGAAGTTAATAAAAAGAAACAACTAATGGTGCGTCATGCCAAAACATGTGCGCAAATCATTCCTCCTTTTACCTACTTATACCACATTTTATAAATAATTTAATATATTCTTAATTCGTGTTGAAACCCAGAAGATAGTATGGATAGTATCCACATTTGTCAAGCCTGATCAAATTATTTACGTATTCCAAAGTCGGTAAAAAGGAAAAATATAGAAATAAACCAAAACGGTAACACCTTAGATATTGGATATGAAGATGAACGCAAAATTTTTCATATATGTGTGTATGGAGTTTGCAAACAATTGCTGTCACCAATTAGAAGTAAATTAAGAAAGCCAAACAGAAATAATATGTTCTTGACTTATGAAAGAATCAGAAAGCAAAAGTACAAACATTCTACTTAAAGTATAACAAAATTACAGTTTGTTTGTAAGCAAATGTAACAAAGCGATATTGCAGTGCCTGTTACATAATAAATTTAGTCACTGTTGTGGGCAGTGTTTCTGTTATAACCGCAATAAAGTCAGATGGACTAAAATATCGCTCATCATCAGTTGCAGCCAGCAGGATTGTACGGTTTAAGATTTTAAAACATTTTACAAATTACATCGACGTTGGAGCGATAATATTTATATACAGCCGAAAGAAAAAAAATTGTTCGTTTACAAAATAAACGTTTCCAACATATGCACATCCGAGCTTACTGAAACAAATAAGAGTGCTCTATTCTACTGCACCGACTCAAAGTGGTCAAAATACGCATTCTGGCGTCATTTGAGCATTAAAACATAATTATTTATATATTTTATTTATTTTAATAATTTAGATTAAAAAAATTTGCACAATTGATACATAGTTTAAAGGCAAAAATGCATGTTTCTAATCAGAATCAAAATTAAAAGATCAAACAACGTCTTCCTGTATATTTTGTTTTAAAAGTAAGTTTTGGACGTCATTATCTAATATTATTTGGTTACGTGAATATAAAGAAGGGCGCTTAGAGATCGAGGAAATAGAGGATCAGAAGAGAAGAGAAGTGAATGCATCAAATCTACCATTGTGTTTTTCTTGAATTTTTTTCGTGTATGTTGTTCTCTAAAATTCTTAGATCCTTATTTCTCGATTCCTGAGCTTCTTCAGACATCATCCCTATATGTAGAGATATGTGGTTTATAATATCGGCACCATGAATTAAAATTTTGTGCACGGAAGACGGCATATAAAACCATGGATATAGCGCAACATATTTTTCTGCTGTTTGTATACAATACATTTGAAATGCATGTGTATTAACTTTATACCCACACGACATAGTTCGTAAAATTACACTAAATCTGCTTATTAATTCTACATTGACTCCGGTCAAAATAGCAGCTAAATTTGGCTCTTGAAGTGTTCTTGCAGTGTTACCGTTATTATTATTTCCTGACCCAGGCCTTGGAATATTAACTAATAAAGACATTCTATTTCTCAATTTTTCTTGTATGTCTAGTTTATTTTGAACTATGTCTATGTCACAACCACGAATTTGGCATTTTTTATAGGCAATCGGTAAGCAATGTGTAGAATGCATTCAAAGCATCTTATCCACACATGTAGTGTTGACAAGCCATATTAAACATATTTGTATTACACTTCACTTGCACTTCTTTTCCCCGCTTTGTGTAAACTAACGCGGGTGGCCACTACAAGCTCCTCACAAGGGGTTTCCTTTACAAGTTTTGAAACTTTGTTTATTTGGGTTTTAGGGGAGCAATTTGCGAACTCTTTTGTAGGTCGACCAGCATTATGACTTGTTGTTGGTTATTTAAACAATAAAATTTCACTGTCCAACCAATCTTTAATGAGTTCTTCAAAATTCGATAGAGTCCTGTTGGAGTTCTTCCACTTTTGACGACCAAAAGTCGCTGAACTTGTTTTTGGGCACACCTAATAAAATTAACAACGGTTTTACATTCAACAAACAACCAAATGCCTTTATTGTTGTTTTTTTTTTCACATAATAATGTTCCATTATTTAAATGAAGTATTTTGTATTTTTTTTTTGTATGCTGGTTAAGCCACACGAAGAGAATTGCCTAAATTATACTCTTAAATATTTTTTTTATAATATACAGATTTTGTTGCTTGCTCTTTATGCTTTAAATAAAGAATATTTATTTGCGTTATTGTTTTTGTAATAAATAATTAAGATAAACAATGTAATAAGTTTTAATAAACAATGTAATAAGTTTTAAGAACAAATTCTGTTGTTATGTAAGAATTACATATGCATTCGCTTACTTCACGTTTGAGTGGATCACACTTCGTGTCATTATACACTCAAGAGTGGAACATCGGATGTCATAATATTCGTATTTACTCTGCTACACGAAAGACAAAGTAATTGAATGTTTTATGCAGGTGCGCAAATTAGTCTGTTGTAACTGAAGTAGAGGTCAGTCAGTTGGCAGCTATAGAGCTGAACAGTCGGATCATTTGATCGTGCGTATGCCATCGAATGCTAAGACTTGATCAGTGGAGAAGAGATCTGATATCGAAGTTGTGCGTATGCCACTCCAATAAAAGATCAATTCCTCCTTATAGTTTTCAACCAAGAAATCAATTCGGATACTTCGGCTGGCTTGAAGTTCGGTGTTGCCGTCTCTTAGCTAGTCCGACGTACACGCTTTGACGACTCCTGTGTTTTTTTTTAAAGAATTAATTTCGTGGACAAATCGGTCAGGAATCGCTAAAACTTGAGCCGCCTGGACGTAGATTGTGCGTATGCCGTCAAGGTTCTCGCTGCCCAGTGGAATAGATCAACCCTTGTTGGTAGTGCGTATGCCACCGCAGTGGTAGATCGCTTCCTGCTTAGCTCTTACTGTCCGATTCTCCAAAAAATTAATTGACTCACGTGTGGCTGGGCTAACTAATTTTTTTTTTTTTCATTTGTAATCTAATTTATTTTTCAAGTTCTATTTTATTTAAATATTTAACAAGTTAAATTTAAGTAAAATAAAAAAAAAAAAAAAAAAAAAGAAAAAAAAACCAAAATTATAATAAAATAAATTTTATAACGTCTAACAAAACAAAGGTGTTTGTGTTAATTGGTTTTTTTTTTTTTTATGTACGACACTGGACACTCGCTGACCTACCCCGGCTAGAGCGAAAACGTGTCGTTACACAGTCTAGTTATAAAGGTTCTCAATTTCTTTTTTATTTCTCGGCAGTGATTCTCACTAAAATTATTTTTGGGAATGATATTATCAAATACATGGGCCTCTACAGCAGAAAATTTGTTTGTGGGTACATTTTCGTTTTTTTTTTTTTAATAAATTTGTTTTTTTGAAATAAATTATTTTGAAATAAATAAAATTGTAATGTACAAAATGAATACAACATTTGCCACCCAGAGGTCTCTTGGGATCCATTATCCACACCCTTTTGTCCACTTGTTAACCCAGCTTCCATTGCATGTGTTATTAAGCTTCAATTAGCTTAATATACTATTTACATACATATTATTTTAAAATAATAAGTTTTTTAAAATTATACATTTTATATACAAAATTTTTTATTTTCTATATTTGAGATCTAATACGTGTAACCTATTCAATCTTCTGACTTCATCTGTTTCATCTAATAAGGAAATTGCTAATAAGTCACAATGATTACTGAGTGGACTAATGTATCCAGTGCTAAATTTATTTATTTCATTCAAAACAAAAGGTATCTGAAGATCTCTATGAATTTGTTTGTTGGTCATAAACCATGGAGCATCTACTATTCGCCTTAAAGTTTTTGACTGATATATATGCAATAACTCCACGTTTAAGTTGCTCGCCGTTCCCCACAACTCAATACTTTGTATAAATTGACTTTGTTTTCAAGGCTAAGTTGAGACTTTGGTCCTAGTAACCAATACATTTTTTTGTCTTGATATTTAGATGTTCCTTTTTAGCTTTAATATGATCTTTCCATGTAAGTCGTTTTTGAAGATACATTCCTAGATATTTGACACAATTTTTGTTAGGTACTTGTAAGCCATTTAAATACAATGGAGGACCCACATCTCTTCGCAAAGTAAAAGTGACATGGTTTGACTTTTCTGTATTGGTTTTAATTTTCCATTTCTGGACCATTGTTGTAAAACATTTAATTCCCGTTGAACTACAGATGACGCTTCAACTGGTGTTTTGTTCGCTGATATTATAGCAGTACCATCTGCGTACGTTGCTAGAGTAATATTATCAGTTGTTGGCATATCTGAAGTAAAAATAGTATATAATATGGGTTCTAAAACACTGCCCTGTGGTACGCCTGAGTGAATTTGATGTCTGCTTGACTTTTCATCGTGCCATACTCTATCAAATGCTTGCTTTATATCTAAAAATACCGCTGAACAATACATTTTTCTTTCCAATGAATCCGTTATAACTTTGATAATTGCTCCGGTGGTCCATGTTTTTGGCGAAAGCCAAATTGAGGATCAGGTATAATTTTTTTTTGTTTCTAAAATCGGTAGTAATCTATCTAGATGCAAACAATTTTTCAAATATCTTTGGGAAAGTTGTTAGCAAACTTATAGGTCTATATGAGGCAATTGAATTTTCAGCGTTATTCGGTTTGCTTATCATTATTATTTCAGCACATTTCCATTTAGATGGAAAGTACGATAACCTTAAAATCGAGTTATATAAGATTGAAAGAAATAAAATGCTCTCCTTGGATAAAAATTTAGCCACTGATGAATCTATTTTATCATGTCCTGGGGATTTTTTGTTGTTAAGCTTGGAAATTACACTCCATACTTTTCTCGGAGAAAACGTTTTTGTTGGTATGGTGATTCTAAAAAATTAAATATTTTATATTCATCGACTGTATTAGATATCGGAAAAGATTGAAAAGTATGCTTTAAATGTTGAAAAAATGCATCAGCTTTACTTTTGTTGTTTCATCATTTGTCAAAATCGGTACTTTTCTTTTAACTGGCCATTTTAAGTACTTAGTGGCTTTCCATAAACTGTAATCCGAATCTTTCGAAGTATTCAGATCTTTTTTTAAAAATTTGTTATTTTATCGTTTCAAAGTTCAGCTTTTCTTTTTTTAAGTGCATTTGAAGATCGATTAAAATTGGTTTTATCCCTCGGATTTCTGCTTAAATGCCATATTCTTCGTAATCTTCGCCTTTCGCTCAAAGGTTTTCTTATTTCTGTTGATAAAATAACTGTGTGGCCGTCTTGTGTTTGTAATGGAGGAGTAGATAAATATGCAGCATCATGTATGAGTTTAGTAAATTTTTCTACAGCCAGATCCAATTCCTCAGCAGATTTAATATGCGTTTAGTTCTAAATTCTGATCCGCCAAATATTGAAAATATATTATATTGGTTTTAGATGAAATTATTTTATTACATTCAGAAACAGTAGGTAAAATTGTGCTATAATTTAAAATTATAGGTGTATGATCCGAATTAAGATCATCAGAGTCGATTATTTCAAGTAAATTGTCAGATATACGCAAGTAAACAAAGAAGTCTAGTAAATCTGGTATTTTATTTGGATCTGAAGGCCAATATGTGGGCCTTCCTGTTGATATAGTTTTAAACCCGTTTTTAATTATGCATTTATAAAGTTCTTAACCTTTTGAATTTGCAATTCTGGAATCTCACCATGTGTGGGTGGTGGGTCCTACAATAAATTTGGAACCTAGACTTTTAATGAAAACTTCGTAGTTTTGTAGATTTGAACTATGCCTTAGAGGACAGTAAATGGCATACATGGGTATTTCAACGTTATTGCATTTAATTTTCACGCCACACGCTTGAATTGACGGTTTGCTTATAGGTTGTAAAGATTTATATTTTAAATTTGACTTGATTAATACTGCGGCCCAGCATGTGCTTTGTCATCGGGATGATTAGCTTGAAGGATTTTATATTTTCTATTGTAAAATGTGTTTTAGAAGTAAAATGTGTTTCAGATAATAGTAAAATATCTAAATAATTTGTTTTAAGGAAAATTGCTATTTCCCTTGTATGATTGGAAGCACCATTTGCATTCCATGTCGATATTCTTCAATTTATTTGCATAATTTTTCCATTATTTTTGTCATCATGTCACACATTTTGTGCACCATGCGTTCTAACCTTTCCATAAACCTCAACTCAGGACTGTTTGTATTTCCTAAAACTGCTTGAGCATAGGTAACTCCATCATTATTAGCACCTTCATTTATTCTGCTATTTACAAATGACTTAGCATGTGGAAATTTACCATTTGGTATTTGTTGGGTTCTAAACTGATTTTGTGTATTGTATGCGCTTCGTTTCTGTTGTATAATTTTCTGGTAGATAGTACATCCCTTATAATTAGCAGTATGGTTTTGGAGACAATTAACACATTTTGCTGGTGTTTGTATATTTTTTTTTACAATCTACTGTAGGATGTTCTAATCTGCACTTTACACATTTAAATGGCCGTTTACAGTAGTACTTGGTATGACCAAACTGCTGACATCGATAGCATTGAACTAAATCGTCAACTTTCTTTGGGGCTTCAATCGAAACTATAGCATTATTTATATGCTTGATGTTAAAAATTTCTTTGTTGTTTGGATTTGGGTCAAGGTCCACAAAAAACATTGGTAGTGGTAATTTTGTAACACGACTTCTAACATTAACTTAATCCCTGACCAGATGCCCTAACACTAAAAGTTCTGCCTTTATATCATTTACTGGGGTTGAGTGATGAACACCTTTGATTACCACTCTATATGCTCGTTCCTGCTTACGTTGATAAGTGTGATAACTGATTTTATTTGATTCAAAATATTTAACAACCTTTCTATATGAATCAACACTTTGAATTCTAAGTCTAATACTATTGTCTCTCAAAGATTTGTATTTAAAATCAGTTATTTCCTTGCTTATACATTTAATCATTTTAGAAATATCTATATCTGGAATACAGTAGTAGACAAAACTGTTCACGAATAGATGAAATTTTAATTCAGAAATGATTTTCTCTACATATCAACTGTCTGGTAACCTTTTTTATTTGGAAGTTGATGAAAACTCTCTTTTCTATTATCTGGTAACTCATTTTTAAACTAACGGATGTTTTAGACGTTTGCTTCAAATCATCGAAATAATATTACTTGTGAACAATATTGTCCGCAAATAGATTTTTAACAATTTCTTTCAATTTAGACCTTACCAGGAGAAAATTGGGTAAATATAAATAAAAATTTATTTTTTCTAACTAAAGTGAAGGTAATTTATTGTATTTTAATAAGTTTGCAGTCTCTTTATAATGGGAAAAGCTATAAATTCTGTCTTAAAAAGAAACATCTTAGAAGATATACAAAATTCCGTTTCGTACCGATTAATTGCAAAAAAGTACAAAGTATCTCTTGGACTCATCAACAAAATAAAATATCAAAACACATTATCCGTCCCTCGAAATTATGGCTGTCGTCCGAAGAAGCTATCCTCAGCTATTGCGCGGATTGCCAGGCGCTTAATCGTTTCAGGAGCCACAAACTCTGCAGTGGACATTAATGAGGTCCTAAGAAAAGTTCATGGAGTCAACGTCAGTGACAAAACGATCTGAAGGTGTCTTAAAAATAACGGACTTAAGACAAGGGCTGTTATAAAAATGAAGAACACCGTAAGGCACGATTAAAGTTCGCTAAAACGTACGAAAATTTCACGATTGATGACTGGAAGAAAGTTACATGGTCGGGTGAAACTAAGATTAATTGGGTGGGGTCAGATGGACGCAAATGGACATGGGTTGATAAACGTAGCGGTGTACAAGATCGCAACATTTGTCAAACTGTGAAATTCGGAGGTGGATCACTAATGGGGTGGGGATGTTTTCGTGGTAATGAGCTCGGTGTGCTTCGGCGTGCCACAGACTATATTGACATACTGGAGGACTCTTATCTCCCAAGTGTGGATATATTCGGTCTCGAACCGGGGCAAAGCGATATATTTATGCAGGATAACTACCCGAAACACACCGCAAAAATAACCAAAAAATGGTATTTAGATAACGGTATTAAACTGCTCAAATGGCCTCCCCAGTCCCCATATTTGAACCCAATTGAGCACCTGTGGGCGATTTTAAAACGAAAGATTTTCGCTGAAAAGTGTGCTCCAAGAACCGTGGATGAATTGTGGGAGAGAGCCCTACTAGCATGGCAAAATAT
Source organism: Gymnosoma rotundatum (assembly GCA_916610165.2). Taxonomy (NCBI): domain Eukaryota; kingdom Metazoa; phylum Arthropoda; class Insecta; order Diptera; family Tachinidae; genus Gymnosoma; species Gymnosoma rotundatum. The sequence goes on from OU744339.1 coordinate 59,340,278, forward strand.
AAGCCCAAAATATTTAGAAAACCTTATAAACAGTATGCTACAAAGATTCAAAGCTGTAAAAAAATCCTGTGGAGGTCATACAAAATATTGAGTTAATAATTAATCTCCCTTTAAAACCAAGGGACAAAAGTGTTCACATACCCTTTGTATTAATATGTATTATTTTGGATTAAATGAAATAAGTTGCTTTAATTTAGATATTCTTTTAGTTAGTAAACTGATTACTCTATTAAAATGTATTACCATTATTTATGATATATAATGTTTTATAAACTTTTTCCTTGAAATTTAAATTTTTGAACTATTTGTGAACAGTTTTGTCTACTACTGTATATATTGGTGGAGGTTTTGAAGTTTCATTTTCTTTTCTTTATCTTTATCTTCCTCATCATTTTTATTGCCAAGTAATTGATATCGGTTATTTCTATAAGTGCTGGGTTCGTTTTCAGTATTAAATTTTTTATGCTGGTGCATATTTGGAGACTTAGTTAACCGCCGTTTGTTTGTTAGTGTATTTGGTACTTGCTGCCAAATACCATCTGTTTCATCGCTATCACTTTCTTCACTCAAACTCGTCATATTACCGTATTGTTGTTATAACAAGTGTTCTGTAAAGTGGACTATCATTTATTGTTTGTGTAATATTTGGTTTATTTGTGTTTTTTTTTTTTTAGTTTTCTACTATTTGTTTTTGTAAAATTGATTAATGATTATTGTTTGTGTAACTTTTGCTTTTATTTTGTATACTATTTGTTTGTATTTTTTTTTTTTAATTCTGAAATAACTTTGTGAGAAAATACGTCTGCTTTCAACCACAGTTTATCAAAGGCTCAGTTTTTTTACTTTAATTAAATTTAATTTAAAAATTTAATTACTTTTAATTTAAAAATTTAATTAAATTTAATTAAATTATATAGATATACGAATATTTTACATAGAGTTGCATGGTTGGAAGTGTACAGCTCATTTAAAAAAAGTGCTAATGATAAGTAATGAAGCGCTTTGTGTAACCATTGCATCGCCACAATTTTTAAGTATAAAAAATGCAAATAAATTATAGCAACAACTCAATATATCAAAATGTGTGTAGTTAAAAAAAAATAAAAGGAATTTTTTTTATTTATTTGTGTTATTTTTAGTTTGTCACAAAAATTAAAAAATAAAGGTAATATAGATAGGATATGGGACAATGTAATTTTTTTCAACTATTAAAACTAAGGAAGAGCGAATTTTGCCTTTAAGTCATATTCTGCGATAAAAAAAAGAGGAGCTGATGGCTATCGATTCTACTGAAGTGATCTATGAAAGGAGCAAAGTATTTTACTAAAGTAGTCCCATTGTTTAGGGCGCTATTTATACAAGTGGTTGTCTAGAACTAATATTCATAAGCGAAAAAGAACAGTTCAGAGTAAATATCTGTTCTTACCTTAACAGGACAACGTCAGAATACATGTCAGTACGCAGTAAATGGAATAGTTTAATGACCACTCTATTCATACTTTATAATGACCAGCTTGCTCATTAGTACTGAAACTGGTGCTATAATTATCCAATTTACAAAAATCAATATTATTGTTATAAAGTAAAAATTATAACAACGATTTAATATTTTCTTTGTTACCTTTTCTGATTTGTTATGTTGAAATTTCTGCAACATTTATGTTGAAGTTTTAAAACACTAAAGCTCTTTTAAAAATTAGAATGGTGCTATAATTTTAAAAAATGAAAGAGAGAAATCCTAAAAAGATAGAAAAAAAAACAAGAATTCCTATAGCAAAATCGGAAATAAAAACATTCGCCTTGAATTAAGGAATAGATTTTTGTGCAAAATTTTTGCTTGCTGATGAGAATAAGTGCAATCCATCTGAAAATGACGGTATTACAGAACAATAATATTGATCCGACAGTGAATCTTAGTGGTTGGAACGTAAATGCTTGGGTGACGTTGCAACATCTGGAGCTAGACGAAGAATGTTTATATATGGTATTGTTTCTGTATAGATACTATGTAAACAGCTTACACAATTTTAGGTCATCAGTTAACATGTTGGGTCTGGGCCAGTATTAGATTTTCTAATAAAGCAGGAGCGATAACTGTCAGAGAGTAGCTGTTTGAATCCAGACAGTGGAAAGTGATGGCCAATCTTTGATCCTGGCATCCTCTAGACAATGAATACATCCACCAATGATGGTGCAGTGCCTGAAGGTTTGCCAGACTGCTAGCCACACCCTGGGGTACATTGCACAAATGGCCCCACGTAGTGGTCTGTGTGCAAAGAAACTGTAAGGTTAAGGTACCACTCGACTTTTCGGCTGTTACTTCCAAAGCCCGTGCTTGCATAGGAGCAGCAGATAGCTCTGCTTAAGGTGCCCGCAGGTAGCAGTACGGTAATTTTAAAGTCTGGAGCTTCGACCAAGCCGAAAGGTTTAACTACTGTATGCCACAGCGCCAAAACGGCAGCAAACCAAAACCCCAAAGACCGCAAAAATAGTCTAAGAGGGCTTTTGTTGAAGGGCATGCCGCCTAACGGCTTTAAGATATGCTCGGCAACATTCTACTCTTGAAGTTGCCTACACAGGAGAAATCCTCTGGGCCAAGGTTCACTTCGCCGAGTAAACGGTAAGTCAGCAACAAGCATAACCCAGAGTCATTAATAGACCTTACCGTGGGGTTGCAAAAAACCTACTGATAAGAGTTATTACATACAAAGGCGCCTGTGACGAAGCCACCTCCCGTGAGAGATGGGAAATGATCCGTATCAAGTTGCTAGAGGAGTATTTTTAATTCCCTGTAGCCAACCTAGGATCAGCACAACAAAATGAGGATGCTGGTTGGCTTGAAGGCCACATCAAGCTTTTGCTGTGCTCAAACGAGAATTCGGCACAGCAGCTCCAAGCAGTCACGTTCTCGGGGAGGTATGGCCCATCGTGAAATTGAATACGATCCCAGTCAGTGTCTTACCTCGCAGACCGAGATCAATCGCGATTATGCCCAGGGAGCCACACTACCCTGCTACCATTCCGGCAATCCTACAAAGAGGAAATGCCGATCTGCCGGCCAGTAACTGAAACGTAGTGAAGGTTTCCAAACCGAAAGGATTGGTAAGAAAGGCGGTTGTGGTCCTTAAGAAGGAATCGTTGTCACCACTTCGGAAGAAGCAAGGCAAAATTCATTTACGGATTCGTTTTTTATTGCGCTAAAGTCGAATTTTTTTCGTCCCCTATTTTTTAAATTTGTACGCCTTTTTGGTGCTAATATATCCATTATTAAGGTAACCAAAAAAATTTTGTTAAACTGTTGATACTTGTGGGCGTGGCATTCTGTCGAACTCAACTGTTTTTTTAATTTCAGAAGAAGGTGTTTTTTATTTGTTTTTTGTCAAAAACAAATAGCTAATACTCGCAAGCTATTATCGATAATGGCCTGCGGTCTTTTTTATAATGTTGGTAGGATTATAGTTGTTATAAGTGGTTACCGTTCTAGCGTTTAATATTAGGAATATTTATGAAACTACTATTACCCCTATCGCGAATCATATTCCACGTAAAATTTTTTCACAATTGACTGCAAATTAAATTCCCCTTATGAATGTTTGCTTTTTGGGTGAAATGTGGAATTTATTCACTGTTTTGTTCACTTTGATTTTGATAGTGGAGTTCATATATAAGTAAGTATTTTTCATCTAATAAGAAGTTTTAGGTATGTAAAAAGTAATTTAAGGTTAAAATTGGTAAATAAAATTTAGAGTGACATTCTTTTTAACAAGATTATACATACAAGCTTTGGAGATCCGTAACGACGAACATAAGGGTCAGTCCAAAGTTTTTCACTTTACAATTTGCAATTTATACCCCGTAAATAACTTATTTTTCATTGATGCAAATGCTATGATAACAATATTCAAGTTGTGGAAAAAATTGTTCACGTGAAGTTCCCGATATCAATTTTTAGTTCGGATGGAATAAAAATTTCACGTGAACAAAAATTTCACATTTTATATTTCTATGAAATTTAAAGTTTAGAGTTATAGAACTTCTAAGAAACAAAAGGGAACAAGAAACGTATACCACCCGAAAAAAAGATGAAAGTGTCTTCTTTAACCCTATATATACTTTTGCACCCGCAAAATTACTCTGAAAATTTTCAAATTACGATCATTTTAACAGCCCAATAATTACTTGTAAACAATGGTGTATTAAATTTTCACTTTTTCGTCTAAAGCTTTATGTTTTTTTACTAAAACTAAAATAATTAAATATAATACCTGCGAAAGGGTTTTATGGCTTTGTTTTGATCAGCAAAAAAAAATAAGTCATAAAAATATCACAATAGGTTCTACAGTAAACTTATGATCTCTTTCTAGTATACCTGTTATCAACTGCTAGCGTCAACCAAAGTCATAAACAATTTTATAATAATAATCGGGACATTAAACCACTAATAAGGTCTGGATAACAAGTGCAGTTTTGTTCAATTTAAGTACCACCTGCTATGAAATTGAAAATCAATGTGTGCATAACATGTGTCTAAAAATGTATAAAATTACGGATTATATAAGGAATTACTCAATAATAAGTTAATCCCTTACATGTATGGACGTTTATTTGCATGTGATAAATTTAAAAAAGGAACTCGTGATGCCATTAACAAAGAAATTATTGATAGCAAGGCCCAAATTGCAACACTACCGCCATTACAATAACAGTCCAGCTGCGTTATATGCCAAGCAGCATAAACCCGACTAAACCAAGTTCCGACAAAATCTTTAGATAATACCGATGCATGCGAATTTGGATTATCACCATTACATGCAAGAATACGACTTATGGAACATATACTAAAAATCAGTTATGATTTGGATTTCGGGTCTTGAAGATCCATAAGAAACAATGAAACCAACAAAGAGTTAAGAAGTTAAAAAAAACATGTACAAGATGAATATCGCAAAATTGGATTGATTATAGATCAGCCAAAACAAGGGTCAGGTAATACAAATGATGGCAATACCGCACGAAGATTTTTTTTAGATCCAGAAACAGCATCTCAAGTGGAACATAGGGATCATAATCCCCATTAAATTTTACCATTTTTTTTGAGTGTAACGTTAAAAACTTTCCATTATCAGAAAAAATAATTCCAATTTTTATTAAGTGCCAAATACTAAATTTTTTAATATGTAAATAAAAAAATAAACCAATATTTTACATAAAGAAAACGACAACAGACTTCTGCTGGTATTTACAAAAACAAACGCCGCCAAACCAACAACGATGACGGAACCTCAACCAGCAATAAATTTGCAATGCTCCAAGATGACTATGATGATTTAATTAAAATAAAAGGCAATTATAATAATGATAGTATATCTGATACTGATGACGAAAATAAATGTGAAGCTGCTCCCCCGAAACCGCCACCAATTTATGTGCCTGATGTTATTGATATTAATAAAATGATAAGTAATATAAGTACAATTATCTCTGGAGACCAATTTAGTCAATGAAAAATAATCAGGTTAGGTTAATGATAAAAACTATTGAGTCCTATAGAAAAATTGTTAAATATTTAGAAGCACGCAGCATAGGCATTCATACCTTTCAGCTGAAGCAAGAACGCTCTTACAGAGTAGTTTTAAAATGCCTTCACCGTTCTTTTTTAGTTGAGGATATTAAGGCTGTATTAATATCAATGGGCCATCCAGTACGCAGTGTTACTAATATTATAAGTAAAGTCACTAAGGAACCTCTACCTATCTTTTATGTAGATTTAGACCCAAGTCCAAGTAATAAAGACATTTTTAATCTTAAACACTTAAATAATGCTATTATTACGGTAGAAGCCCCGAAAAAGAGTCATGACTTGGTACAATGTCATAGGTGTCAACTTTTTGGTCATACAAAGGCATATTGCAAGAGACTCATCCAATCATTTTAACAACAGTCAATCATATTCACAAATATTAAAAAAATGCAAACACTGCTTATAAGGCAGCTAACACTAACAACACTATTAACTTAGATAAAATTGAAACAATGCTTACAAATCTTTTAAATACAGGGTGTTTTTTATAGACGTATAGAACTTCGAATTGAAATAAAACTCAAGAAAATCGTTTTAATGTCCATCAATTTGGCTTTATTGGAAGGATAATTTTATGCCATTAATGTTTAAATATGATTTCGGGCATGTGGCCGCCGCGGCTGGCTCGAATAAAGTCAATTCTACAGGTCCAATTTTCAACCACTTTTTTGAGCATGTGGGGCCGTATGTTGGCAATAACGCCACGAATGTTGGCTTCCAAGTCCCCTAACGTTTCTGGTTTGTTGGCGTAGACGAGCGACTTCACATATCCCCAAAGAAAATAATCCAATGGTGTCAAATCGCACGATCTTGGTGGCCAATTGACAGGTCCATTCCGCGAAATTATGCGCTCATCGAATGTTTCCTTCAATAAATCGATTGTAACGTGCGCTGTGTGGCATGTAGCGCCGTCTTGTTGGAACCACAACTCATGCACATTCATGCCATCCAATTGGGGAACAAAATAGTCGGTTATCATGGCTCTATACCGGTCTCCATTAACGGTAACTGACTCTCCAGCATTATTTCGGAAGAAGTATGGCCCAATGACTCCACCAGCCCATAGAGCACACCAAACAGTCAGTTTTTGTGCATGTAATGGCGTTTCAAGGGTCTCATGTGGATTCCCTTCACTCCAAATGCGGCAATTTTGCTTGTTGACGTAGCCATTCAACCAAAAATGAGCCTCATCACTGAACAAAATTTTGCTATGAAAATCAGCATCGAGATCAATCTCATTTTCGGCCCATACACCAAAATCACGACGCATTGCATGGTCTCGCGGCTTTAATTCTTGCACAAGCTGGATCTTGTAAGGTCGCAAGCCAAGATCTTTGCGCAAAATCTTCCATAAAGTTGATGGACAAAGCTCTAATTGCTGTGCACGGTGGCGAATCGATTCATTCGGGTCCTCTTCAACACTTTGCTCTACAGCGGCAATTGTTTCTTCGGTGCGCACTGTTCGACGTCTCTGCGGATGCGTATTATCACATAGAGTAAACGTAGTGCGAAAACGATCCATGGTTAACCGAATTAATTGCTCTGATGGCCGATTATGTCGACCATAAAATGGACGGAGCTTGCGGTAAACTTCGCGAACTGAACCATTATTTTCGAAATAAATTTGCACGATTTGCAAGCGTTGTTCTTTTGTCAACCTATTCATGATGAAATGGCAAACCAAACTAAATATTAATCACTTGACAGCTGACAAAATGGCCGCCAGTTAAAAAAGTGATGCCAACTTAAAGTTCTATACGTCTATAAAAAACACCCTTTATAATTACCATGTTAATCTCTAAGCTATGCAAATGAATTTACGCATAGGTATATGGAAAAATCACACACGCGAGGTGGAGACGTTTGTTCATCTACGTCACATTGATATTTTTCTTATTTCAGAGACTCATTTTACCAAAAAAAAACTTTTTTAAAATTAAAGGGTTTGATTTAATAACTTGTAATCACCCAGACGAAAGGGCACATGAAGGTGCTGCAGTATTGATCAAATCATCTATAGAACACACTGTACTAAATAATTATCAAAAACCTTATCTTCAAGCAGCTGGATTTCATATAAAAACACAAAGTGGAAAAATTTCAATATAATTTATCTACTTCCCACCATGATACAATATAAAATGTAATGACTACGACGATTTTTTCTTAAATATTGGTCCTAAATTCTTTGTTGGTGGAGATTTTAATGCCAAGCATACATGGTGGAGTTCAAGACTCTGCAATCCAAAAGGTAAGGAACTGTTATCTTGCGTAAAAAAATAGGTATTCGATACTTTCCACTGGCAGGCGAATCTATTGGCCAAGTGACCCATGCAAAATTCCAGACTTATTAGATTTCGTGGTATATTCGGGTGTTTCTAATCAGCTCTTGGATATTATAGAACTTCACTACATGCTACGATTTAAGCAACAAAAATTACGAAGTTATCAGTTACAAAACAAATTTAAATTTGTTTAAGTGTTTGCTAGAAACTAATATTAATTAAACGTTCGTATTAAAAACGGTTATGAGTTACATAATGCTGTTGAAGAATTCACTAACTTAATTCACGAAGCAGCTTTTGTATCAACACCTGCAAACTCTGCAGCATCTTATCAAAATAAGGTAATGGGTTCTGCTGATATAAGAGATCTGATTAGGTTTAAAAGAAGACTACGAAGACTGTGGAGGCAAACAAGGAGCCCTGTAGACAAAAGAAATTTTAATAGAGCTTTAAATAAACTAAAACAACGTTTAAATGAGATAAAAAATGCAGAGCTAAGCCATTATTTACCAAATCTAACTGCTAATAGCGAAAAAAATTAATACAATCTTTGGAATGCAACGAAAAGAAATATTCCAGTTAGAGATGAAAGTGGTGCATGATGCAAAAATGATTTAGACAAAGCTGTTTCCTTTTCTAAATATTTGAAAAAACTTTTCAACCATTTTCCTTAAATAATCCTGAAGATGTAAACTTGACTTCCAACTTTTTAGATAGTCCATGCCAGATGGATCTACCCATAACACACATATCACCTTCTGAGCTAAGAAATGAAATTATATGGCTTAATAATAAAAAATCAACAGGTTATTATAATATATCCGCAAAGGTTGTAAAAGCTCTTCCGAAGAAAGCCATAATTTTTTTAACAACAATATATAATTCTATTCTTAGACTTAATCATTTTCCAGCACAATGGAAGTGCGCTGAAATAATAATGGTTCCGAAGCCCAATAAGCCGGAAAATGATTTAAACTCCTATAGACCGATTAGTCTTTTAAGTACTTTCTCGAAAATATTTGAAAATGTTTTTACGAAGAATGCAGCCGATTCTAGATAATCGTAATATAATACCCGAACATCAATTTGGCTTTCGTCATAAACACGGAACACCAGAGCAATGTCACCGGGTTATAAATGTTATAAGAAACTCATTAGAGAGGAAGCAGTACTGCTCTGCAATATTTTTGGATATCAAACAAGCATTCGACAGAGTATGGCATTTGGGACTACATTTTAAATTAAAGCAAATTCTCCCAGCACCCTATTATCTTGTGCTTAAGTCATATCTACAAAATTGATACTTTTACGTTACACTAAACAATGCGACTTAAAGCATCTGTGAAATAAAAGCAGGTGTCCGCAGGGTAGTGTGCTGGGTCCTGTGCTTTACACCATATTTACTTCGGATATGCCGGTTTCGGAATATGTCACTGTCGCCACTTATGCTGATGATACAGCTTTACTAACAAGTAATGATGATAAAAGGGAAGCAACAGAAGTGGTCCAAGTACATTTGGATAATATTTCAACCTGGCTTAAGAAATAGAATATATGTGTAAATGCCGAAAAATCTAGGCATATTACATTCACACTAAGAAGAGGTAATTCTAATCCAGTTTTCTTAAATAATACAGAAGTTCCGAAAACAAATTCTGTAAAATATCTCGGTATGCATCTAGTCACAAGATTAACGTGGAAAGATCACATCAAAGCTAAGAGAGATCACCTCAATATCAAAACTAAGCGAATGTATTGGCTGCGTGGACACCTGAAATAAGTCTAAATAATAAAGTTTTACAATATAAAGCCATACTGAAACCAGTATGGACATATGGTATACAAATTTGGGGTACAGCGAGTAACAGTAATATTGAGATACTACATCGGTATCAATCAAAGACTCTTAGATTAATCACAAATGCACCGTGGTATCTAACTAACAAGACCAATTATAAGGACTTGAACGTATCAGAAATTAAAGAGGAGATAAATAATTTTAGCTCTAGATATCTTGAAAGACTTACCAATCATTCTAACACAATTGCGATCAATTTACTAGTTGAAAGTTACGAAATTAATATATTGAAAAGGTATCATGTATTGGACCTTCCTTTCAGAAAGTAATATTGTACATAATGTGAATATGTAAAAAAAAAAACTACAACTTAAATATTTATAGCTTAGAAATGTATAAAAACTTTTGTATTTTGTTTTGATCTGAATGAAGATTAAAACATCTGTAATTATTATTTTTAACTGATTTGCTTATTATTGATAAATTGGTTGCAAAAAAAAATACTCAAAAAAAAGTATTTGACGGAGATAATAATTTTGAAATCTTGTTGTGTTTAGTAGAAAATGTACGAAACAATTACGTAGTGGGTGATGACATGTTGCGTGCTTTGATATCTAACAAATTAAAAGGCAGGGCACAAGAATGGCTTTATACAAATCCAGTACATATGAGCGAAATATTAGATGAGTTTTTACAAGAAATGAAAAATATGTTTGGCATGAAGGAGCAAAATTAAATGTTCGTTTCAAGATGCAAAATAGTATTTGGCAAAAAAGGTGAACGTTTCGATACTTATTGTTATGAAAAACTGCCTTTAGCTAATAGCTTAAAAATCTACGAAGATGAATTCATTGAATATATAATCAAAGGCATTCCTGATGTTAATCTAGGAAATACGGCAATACTACATTGCTTTGCTACTAAAAATGAAATCTTTCAAGCTTTTCGAAATGTTGAATTGATAACAAATATAACATTACAACAATCAAGTGGGCGTCCAAGTACAACAAATAATTTGGCAGCTAAAACCGGTAAGGTGACAGAACAGCCCCCGAAACGAGACATCAAATATTATAACTGCAACATCAAGGGGCATATAACAAACGATTGCCGTAAATCTAAACGTGAAGACTGTGCTTGTTTTGCATGTGCTGGATTCGGACATCAAACCAAGGATTGCGAGTTATATAAGAAATCTGAGAAAAAGAATGAGCAAAATAATTATGTAAGCTATTTAAATATTAGATTTTTACTAAATTGTTATAAAAATGTATCAATGTCTGTAGAATATCTCATAGATTCTGGCAGCCCCATCAGTTTCATGAGGCGGTCAAATGTTCCAACCGCTGTAGCAATTTTTGAAAGCGAAAAGAAAACATACTTTGGTATAAATAAAAGTGAATTAAAAAGTAATGGAATTATAGAATGTGTAGTTTTGTTTGTAAATAAAAATATTGTAACGAAATTAATGGTTGTTGATGATGAATCTACGGGATATCCTATTGTTTTAGGTAGAGATTGATGATATGTGTATAGAAAGTATTGCTAATTTGACAAATGGGAAAAACTGTGTATGTCGTTCGAGAGTAGATGACGCGTATGATGGGCCGGGTTTATCGCAGACGAGTAGGAAAATTGAAAGGGCACAACATATATTAATGAACATAGCGGGTACTGACAATATGGGCAGGAACGGAGACAGTGACAACTTTGAAGTTCAGATGTTACTAATTGAACGCGAAGAGGAAAAAAGTAGAGTGTAAAGTGGGGGAGCAGCTGACATTTGGACAAAGGAAGTATTTTGAGAGATTATTTAAGGAATCGAATATAGATCCGAAACGACCAGATGAACCTTTGGTGAAATGTGAGATGCGGTTGATAATAAATGACCAGAGGGTATTCAATTATTCACCCAGGAGACTTTCATATTCGGAAAGGGAGAGGTTACAGATAATATTGGATGAGTACTTGGCAAAGGGTTTTATACGTCCAAGTGAGTCTGAATATGCCTCATCTATAGTGTTAGTAAAGAAGAAAACGGGTGAGCTAAGGATGAGTGTTGACTTTAAGCAACTTAATAAGGTCACGGCAAAGACGAAGTTTCAGATTCCTTTGATAGATGATTTGTTGGACAAGTTAGATAACAAGAGTATATTTTCGAAAATGGATCTGAGAAACGGTTATTATCATGTTTATATGCACAAGGAATCGGTAAAATATACGTCATTTACAACACCGTTAGGTCAACTTGAGTTTCTTAGGATACCCTTTGGACTGACCAATGCAGCAGTTTATAAATAGGATATTTAGTGATATGGAGAGGACGGAAGGGTGGTTATTTATCTTGATGATATAATGGTGGCGACGCAGGATGTACAGCAACACTTGGAAATACTAAAGGAGGATTTTAGAAGGTTAGTGGATAATAAGTTGGAGATGAGGTTGGACAAATGCAGTTTTTTTCAGACTAAAGTCAAATATTTAGGGTATAGGATATCGAAGGAGGGCATTAGATCGGACAATGATGGGATTACAGCGATTTTAGATATTCCAATACCGAAAAAAGTGCAAGAAGTGCAGTTTCTTAGGGATATGTTCGTACTTCCGTAGGTTTATTAAGGATTTTTCGGTTATAGCAAAGCCACTTCACGTTTTGACAAAAAAAGGAAAAAACGTTTAGCATGGAGGCGTCAGCACTGGAGGCTTTTGACACATTAAAAAGGAAAATGATAGCAGCGACTACATTAGCGCTATATGATCCAAAAGATGAGACGGAATTACATTGTGATACAAGTTCGATAGGTTTTGGTGCGATATTACTACAGAGGAAGGGCGATGGCAAATTCCACCCCATGTTCTACTTTTCGAAGAGGACTACGAACACAGAATCGCGATACCACAGTTTTGAACTGGAGACCCTATCAATCGTGTACGCTTTAAAGAGATTTAGAGTGTACTCACAGAAAATGAATTTTAAAATAGTTGCAGACTGTAATTCTTTCACGTTGACACTGAATCGAAAGAAGCTAAACGCGAGAATAGCTAGATGGGCTAAAGAGTTGCAGAACTACGAATACAAGTTAGAGTACAGGTCAGGTAAGAGAATGCAACACGTATATGCTTTAAGTAGGTGTAATACAATTCTTGCAATAGAGGAAAACATATTTGAGGATAATTTTGTGATTTGCCAAACTAAGCACGAGAAGCTTAACGAAATACGGGAACTCTTAGGTAAGGGGGAGCATGAACTTTATGAGATGAGACACGGTTTGATTTATAAGAAGGTGAATGGCAATTTATTGTTTTGCATTCTGGAGGCAATGGAGAATCACGTTCCTTTCAAATATCATAATGAAATGGGCCACGTGGGAGTGGATTAATTATGGAGGTAATCGGAAGGAGTTATTGGTTCCCTAATGTTAGGAGGAAAGTTCAGGAGCATATAGCGACTTGTCTGAAGTGCATAGCATTTGCAACTAAGTCCGGGAAGCGAGAGGGTTTTCTGAACATTGTACCAAAGGGGAATAATGGTTTTCAGGTAGTACACGTGGACCATTATAGGCCGATTGTATGTAAGGATTCTATGAAGAGGCATATTCTAGTGGTAGTAGATGCATGCACGAATATCGTAAGACTATATCCGACTAGGACAACTAAGTCTAGAGAGGCAATAGAAGCACTGGATGATTATTTTAGAGCATATAGTACGCCAGGTCACATAGTTACGGACCCTGGATCTTGTTTTACATAAGGGGAATTTGAGGAGTTTTTACGACAGGATCTCCACAGGCAAATGGACAGGTGGAGAGGATTAACATGGATTTAGGACCGATGATTAGTAAGTTAATAAATCAAGGGGAAGGTAGACCATGGTAGAGGGTGTTACCGGACGTATAGCAGGCGATGAATAATACTGTACAGAGGAGTATCATCCAGTGCCCTAGCGCGAATTTGTTTGAAGTAGGTCAGAAAGGGAAGATAGTGTATGGTCCAAGGGAGAATACAGAGGATGGCCAGCTGAGTTCTAGTGACAGAAAATTAGACGAAATATGGAGGCAGAGCAAGTACAGAAACGGGTTCAAGATTATAACAAATCTTATGTAGACGAAAAACGACAAAATGCAAGACTGTATAGGGAAGAGGATTATGTTATGATAAGAAATTTTGACTCTACAGTGGGTTGTCGAGTAAATTATTACCAAAATTTAAGGGTCCTTTTAGGATATCTAAGGTGCTGGGGAATGGCAGATATTGTGTTAAAGATATTGAAGGATTCAAGCGGACACAGAGACCTTATTAAGGAATTTGGGCAGTTCAGAACATGGGGCCGTGGCTTAAAGGGACAAACGGGCGCACCCTTAGTTTTGATGATTTGGATGAGCAGGGCTCGGACAGTGACGAATATAACGATCATTTAGGAGCGAATGAAGGTACGGGACAAATGACAGGGGTGACGAATAGAAATATGCTAGTTCGAAAGGGAAGTTATGGCAACGACAATGAAAGGTCGGGTTAGATAATTCGCCTAGTTTCAGGTGATCCTAGAGATCAGGACGGCCGAGTTGTAGGCTTTTAGTTATTTAGTTAGTTTTTAAGTTATAAATTATATACATATTAGTTGTAAGTCTTTTCATAAAATGTAATTACTATTTATTTTGCTAAGTGTAACAAAGATTAATTGTATTATTCATATATAATAATGAACAGGACAAGGATAAACATAGATCATAGAGATAAGTAAATGTATGTAAAAAGAGGCCTAAATAGGACATAAGAAAACATGTAAACCAGAAGGATTAAAATAAAGGCAGTCGTTAGAGAACGATCAAAAACTAAAATACTAGTTTAAAATGGTAAAAAAATACTAGTTTAAATGGTAGTAAAGTGTTAATTTTTGTAGACTTACTTATGAAAATATCATTTGAAGCACAAATTTTCTTGTCTATGTTATAACCAGCACCGGCTTCGCTTACCAAGCTGCAAGCCAGTTGATAAAACCGTGGCATCTTTTTTTTTACATAGAATACAACATTGATGGACATATCACTTTCTGGTTCGACATAATGTCCATGAACATTACGTTCTTGGACGGTGAGTACAAATTATTCACAACACTTAAACGTTATAATATCACCATGCTTGGTTTGCATACCAATTAGTAGTTATTATCATTTAAGTAAGTGTTTCTGATTGCAAAAGCAATCACAGAAGTGTCTCTTATCAATACCTCCATTAAATCAACCCGAAAGAGAAAATTATTAACGCAAAGTCAGTTGTATATACTTTTACTTACCTGTTGTTTGGTTGTTGGATTCCGATGAATGAACATTGTTTAGGGTTACTTTGTTATTTTGAACTGAGCCAACAAATTGTTTTTCTTCCTCTGGTTGTTGCGTTGTTGCACCAGATATTATTTGGCTAACGCTTGGAACCGTGGGAGTTGTGCTGACAGAAACTGCTGATGTTATTATGCCTTCGCAGGACAAAGATAAAACTGCGTTAGACTTGAAATTATTTTCAGAGTGTTCTAAATGCTGAGATAATTCCTCCTCTTTAAAATCTGTTGTGTTTTTTCCCTCAGAAGTTTGAGGCGTTTCTAGTTGTGAAGATATCGACATTTGAGCATTTGGTACTAAATCGGAAGGATTAAGTGTCAAAAGAGTTGGTGCCGATGATTGAGGACTAGGTTGAGGTGTAATATGCTCCTCTGTTTCTGCCATAAAATCCTCATCAAGTAATGGTGTACTTCCATGAGCATGAGATTGATGATAACGTAAACCATTGATGTGCTTGTACTTTTTACTGCAATCGTTTTCAGGGCACTCTAGTAAAACAGGTGATATCGCACTTGCTGAAGAAGATTTACACTTTTTTGTGCTTATTTGTACGTTAAGTCCTGTTACGGGATTTATAAAACTCTGTGGTTGATTCTTTAAGCCACTGCCCGAACTTAAGGAGAGAGAAATACCACTAGCATTTATCACACTATTGTTCAGGGCCTCGTTATCAGTACACATGGGTGGTGGTGATTCATCTTTTGACTTTCTTTTTTCTGCACGTGGGGGTAAAAACGAGGTTGGTGAAGTACTTGGCGTTAACCCGCTATTTCCTAAAGGAAGATGTGAAATGCTGTTAGCCTTATCAACTGACCCACTTGTTGTTCGTGAAGTTCCCCGGCCCCCTTTAGGTGAACCATTTCTTAGTTTGGAATGTACGTGGGAGTGCGAGAAGTATATCTTTGCATAAATAAACAGGAGAAAAGAACAAAGTTTGATTAATTTAAAATAGAAAAAATTCCAGTTAAAAGGCTTATCGCATCACAATTTGTTTTCTTATTTTCTTCTTATAACAAAACATAGTCAGCCTTATTATAGTTGTCATGTCGAAAATTTTACGTATTTTTAAAATGGTATTACGTACGTTGTTATCGTTCGATATAAAACTCAAAAAAGAAATATATTGCAAAATTCGGAATGTTTATCGCATTCGGATGATAATTTGTTCAAATATTGTCGTTGAAATTTGTGTACGCCACAAATAATTTTTTTTCGTAAATTTTGAAAATGAACGCTAACTAAGGATACGTTTACTATTGATGTTTGCATTATGCTTATTTAAATTTATTTTTTGCATCCTGTTTTTCATTTTAATACCATAAAAAATCTCGAATGTCGTTTTCGGCAACCGTAATAAGGCCGATTATTATTTTAACTAAAGTTTGCTCTGTTGCTTGCGTTCACAAAAATCAATAACATTAATTTAAAGCCGTAATCTATAATATAATAAAACTGTAACGGTGTCATTTCTGTACATTAAATATTTTTTGAAAATTTTGATTTTGTTTGATTTTGTTTTTGTTATAGTTAGTAATCGATATGGAATACAAAAAAACTATTTTTGAAATTTTTGTCTCTCGGTCTGTCCGTCAATTTGTTTATCTGTCCCATTACGTAAAACTGCTGGATGCATTTGAACAAAATTTTTTGAGAAGGTCATTTCTTCTCAATATGAAGCAAGAAACATTTCGTGATTTCTTACAAATTGAACAAAGTGAAAGTTGAGCAATGTTATTTTACTTTATTTCATACTTATTTTTGTTATGCGATTTTGATTGCCTTTGAAGGTAACCTTTGTTATTTAAATCGAATTGATATGTTAAGAAAGTTTGATATGTTAAGACAGATTCTTAACTCAAATAATGAAGCAAGTTTTTTTTCAGTGATATTTATTTGCTGACTGTACCAAAAGTTACAAAAATTTGGCCTAATGTAACAATATTAAACATGTTACATGGAGCCTTCAAAAGTTACAAAAAGTGTAAGAAATGTAACCAAACGGCAACACTGATTCACACAGAACTGTATGCTCAAGTTATGAAGTCGTTAAATGAAATTGAAATATTTAATAGAAAAAAACTACATATCAAGGGAAAAAACTTAAAAAAGAAGAGCATAGAAAACATCATCTTAAGCCTACGTCCGATGAAACAGAATTAAAACAAGTAAAGACCCAACTATAATGTGCATAAGCTAGCTTTAGCTTATGTCAAAAATCCAACGAGAAGCCTGTCAAATGCTTAGGTAACTTATTAACAAAATTTATTTGGCTACAATATACTTACATAAATTTAGTAACTTATTTGCCACAGTTGCACATTTATGTTTAATTTTTATATAAATAAACAACATTTTAAAACGAAAAAGGCTTTAAAGAAGATATTTTATTTTTAACATTCACATACACATTTCCATATTTTGGTTCACGTTCTAAGAAAAAGTAAAAAAAAAATTATTACAAGTTATTTTCTGGTTTGTGTTTGCGGCCAACCGTCCTAAACAATGCAACTATGTTCATGTTTGCTTATATCGTATACATATGTGTGAACAAATACAAATTTAATTTAAATAAATTATATTTGTAAAAAATTGGCCATTAAGAAAAATGTTTTCTATTGAATTAAAAACTAAAAATTTAACAATTTAGGTCTTAATTAAAATTTTTCTTTATCAATGTATAACACAAAACACAATCATCTGTTTCCGTACGGAATGTGCGATCAGTTTCGTACCTTGCATAAAGAAATGAAATTTAACGAAACTTGACGAAACGTTATCTTATGTACATTATAGTTTACCACATAAGATTTAATGTACTTGCAAAGTTGTATAAACTTGCTTAAGTTGTTTTAAGCACATTATATTTGGGCCTTAAGACTCCTATATTCAGCTACGCCGAATCTTATATAACCTTCACCATCTATGTAAATCTAGTTTAGTGAAGTAACTCGAATCAAAAGAGCAAATATTGGGCCACGGAGAATTTTCAATTATTTTTCCTTTTGAGGTTCTTTAAGGATTGAAGGGAACGTATACATATATACTTATAAAAATATTTTCTTTTTTAGATTCCACATTGTTAAATACACAAGTTATTGTTTTTTTTTTTCAACATAATAAATTAGCTTTTTTGCTTTATATACACTTAAATTGAAAAAGAATGTATATTTTTTTTCATTTAATGTTAAAAATTTTATTTTACTGTTTTCATCACTTCTTTCGGTTAAAACCGTCGTCCCTGGCGCACAATTTACCTTTTGACATAATAAAAAAAATTTAAGCCTAAATTGTAGACGCTGAAGCTACTATCTCGTACTTACCAACTGACTGACAAGAACACATGAGACACAAAAAATAATTGAAACCCAAATTATAAACTCCAAAACTACTATCACGCACTTGCCAACTGTTCGAGAAGAACGATGAGATACAAGATAGCCGATGTACTTGATAAAACAATAAAAGAACACATTACATCTAAAACAAATCCTAACGAACAAAAAAACTACTAGACAGATAAAGACAAAACAACGAAATAATAATAAACTATTATTACCTAATAAAGCGGACAAAGAGGACAGAACTGTAATAACACAACCCAAAATTCATAAAGAAAATATACCGGTTAGACCTATAGTATATCACAAACCTGTACCTACACATTACTTGGCCAAACACCTGACCACATTATTAAAAGAGGAAATAAATTAGCAGAACACATGTATGTTACAGAATACATGTACATATACGAGACCTGTTTCCTTCGACATAAAGGATTTATATACATATATCAATACCCACGCAAGAAACTTTAACTATCCTACGTAACATACTTTCTAACTTATACGGCAATCAATACATCAGCCAAATAATAATATTGCAAATACGATATTAAGACATGGTAAACCCAACCCCAATTTCAGAGAAATTTTCTTGCAACATTTAGAACTACTCGTTAAAAAACGTATGGAAAAGTTAAGGTAACTCTATAATAGTACGAAGATGACATAATTGCATCCTAGAAAGAGAAAACGCCGAAAAAGTTCTAACAGAATTTTGACATATCAATAACAACGTAAACTGAATTCAACATTAAAATCAAGTTCAAATGTAGACCGTAATTGCGGAATTACGTAATTTACGCAATTAAGGCCCCTATTAAAATCTTGGTGATTTGTTGCATCATAAATTGATTGCATTTCCTGATGCAATTCTTGTAAAGTCTGATCAGTGCAATGGCAAAATTATTAAAAAATTAAATATATTTAAATTCAAAATGTCATAAAACAAAAATTATCCTAAAATTATATTTCAATATGAAAATTTATTATTCGGAATCTTTTAAAATTTAATTTACTTTATTGGTGCTTGATTCCTTCAAATATAAATATTTCAAATGTTTGCTGTGTTTTTGTATAGAACATTTTTGAGTTGTTATTGTCTTCTGTCTTATTGATTCAATGGAGTTCTCATTTAATCAATTTGGCTTTTGATATAAGACTTTCTGTTTTTCTATACAAAATTTGGGTAAAATCCACTAATGAGCTATTTGAGCAGTAGTGAAATGGCCATATGGATGTGCTTTCCCCGCAGTAATACATTTCATTTTTTAGCTTAGTTTAAAATAATAAATATTTCATGAGAATATCATGAAATATTTATATTTGAAGGAAGCAAGCACGAATAAAGTAAATTAAATTTTAAAAGATTCCGAATAATAAATTTTCATATTGATATATTTGCATGTGCACATTGCTTATTAATAAAAATTGTTTTTCAATTTTTATTTTTATTTTTTCATTGAATCTTTCAAACACATATGAATGGTTCCCAATGGGATCCCTTATGTAAAAAAATGAAAGAAAAAATAAAAATAGTTACTAAATGTTTGCTGTGTTTTTGTACAGAACATTTTTGAGTTGTTGTTGTCTTCTGTCTTATTGATTCAATGGAGTTCTCATTTAATCAATTTGGCTTTTGGTATAAGACTTTCTGTTTTTCTATACAAAATTTGGGTAAAATCCACTGATGAGCTATTTGAGCAGTAGTGAAATGGCCATATGGATGTGCTTTCCCCGCAGCAATACATTTAATTTTTTAGCTCAGTTTAAAATAATAAATATTTCATGAGAATATCATGAAATATTTATATTTGAAGGAATCAAGCACGATTAAAGTAAACTAAAATTATATTCTTATCTGACTTGAATTGTTTTACATTAGTACTATATTTAAGCGAAGTTTCCTTAATAACTGAATGTCTTGTTATTCTTCAAAATACACAACACAATTTTTTTAAAATAGTATAAAACTATGAGGTGTGTTCAGTATTAAGACATGCAGAAACTAAATTAAAAAAAAAGTTTAAATTATTATACTAAAACCTAAATAACAGACCAAGTCACAAATAATTCTTAAAAAAAACCGACTTCAAAACATATTTTATCTGTCTGCCTATAACGGTTCATAAATTTGCTTACATTAAGTATTGGGACACCTTTATATCTCCGAACTTTATACTTGTTCAACTATTCAATAGCTTGGCAATATAAATCAAATTACAGCAAATATAGGGGCACCCTTTAATTTCCGAATTCAAATTATATACATCCTAATGTAGTCGATTTAGCAATCTGGTTCTGTGTAAATTTCAACTGTCTGTTTATAACGGTTCAACAGTTTGGCCATATACATCAGATTATATCAACTGTTGTAAAACCCTTTTATAATTTATAACTTTTATACCTCTTTTTCTTTTCTAATTTATTAAGCACTAGGTCAGTTTTATAAATAATACAAATTTTTTATTTATATTTTCAATATTTCGCCACACCTTTGGGTGGCATCATCAGGAAACAGGAAACAAAAAATTAAATTTTCTTTTTTCAAAAATAACAAAAATTAAAATGAAATTATTTTTTTAAACAAAAACAGAAAAATTAAAAATCAAACGACAAAAAACTCAAATATTTAAACATTTACATTTTTATAAATTTAAAACTCAAAAAAACATTCAAGTAAAATAACTCAATAATTTTAAACATTTACATTCTTATAAAAATTTTAAAAACAGAAAACATTCAAATTACTTTAAAATTTTAAAAAACTTAATACATATACATTAACATAAACTTTCACGATAGAAATGTTACAAGCAATCATATACTCTCAAACGTTAATTAATTTTTATGCACTAAATGTCTATAACATTGCGCAACATTATCAGTATCAGCCTTAAAGTTTATTCTTTTTGTTGTTGGTATTTTAATTATTTGTAACATCTCTAACATATACCGACGCTTATAATTATTTTCTATATTTAAAACAGATGCATCTTCAAAGTTAGGATAATGATTAAATCTGGCACAATGGGAAGATAATGCAGTTTTTTGTGAATTATTAACGTCCCTGTATCTTTGATCAGACTTATGTCCAGCTATTCTAGTTTTTAGTTTATTTTTTGTCGTACCTACATATTCCTTATTACAATTCTCACTATCATTACCATTACAAGGTATTTTGTAAACTACATTTGACATGTCCCATTTTTTAATCTTATCTTTTGTTTTACTAAATAATCTATTTAAAGTATTATAAGTTTTGTATGCCATTTTATATTTATCCCCATCAAAAATTTTTGATTTTTCAATCCTTTAGTTTATTCCCTCTCCTTACTACTAACGTATCTAAATAGGGCAATTTAAAATTATTTTCTATTTCTATTGTAAATTTTATACAACTATTGAAATTATTTAATGTTTCTAACATATTTTCAATACCAGATGCAGAAATAATACAAAACAAATCATCAACATATTTTGTCATTATTCTTGGTTTTATATTAACTTCATTAATGCACGTGTCTAATAATTTTTCCATAATAATATCTGCCACAACAGGGGAAGCTGGAGATCCCATTTTGTTGCAAATATATGTTACCATTATATTGAAAGTATCTGTTATCTTCAATACAGAATTTAAAAATTCGTAAAAATAAACATTTTTCCATCCTAGTATATTCCTGTATTACGTTCCATTTTTCTTCAATAATATTCAATGCCAAATCAACAGGTATACTTGGAAATAAAGAGACTACATCAAAAGATACTAATTTTTCATCATTCAGAACACTTATGTTCCTTATCCTCTCTTTAAATTCAAGCGAATTTTTAACATTATATTTTGAATTTTCTGTAATCTTTTTTAAAATCATTGTAATATATTTACATAACTCATAAGATGGAGAATTTATAAAAGAACAAATCGGTCTTAAAGGAAAATCCTCCTTGTGAATTTTAGGTAACCCATACAATCTTGGAGCTGTAGAAACATTGGTTTTAAGCTTGTTTTTCTCTAAATTTGTAATAACTTTTTGTTTAAAAAGTTCTTCAACCAACACATTATTAATCCTCTGCAATTTTGTTGTTGGATCTTTGTTTGCTAACTTATAATTAGCAACATCCCCTACAATACTGTTAATTCTTAAAACATAATCACTCTTATTTAAAGCTACTGTGGTGTTACCTTTATCAGCTTTTAAGATGAGTATATCCCTATTTCTTCTCAAAAAACTATCCGCCTTTTTTACGTTTTCTGACATAAATCTATCCCTGTTAGTTAATTTAATCTTATTTAAATGATTATCTATTATTGAAGTTAATTTAGTCCTAGCTATTTCTTGTTCTTCTTTTGATTTTAATGTTTGCACTAAATCCTCTCCGTCCGTTATCATTTTTAAAACCGGAAAATCTTCTCGTTTAATGGGTAACGCATGTTTATGTCCTAATGAAAGAACCCACTGAACCTCATCTGGAATATCTAAATTAGTCTTATTTACAAACCACTTTTTGTTTAATTTAATACCTAACTCCTTCTTTTGTAATTCCCTCAAACCCTCAAACTTCTTTTTATGTATTTTATTTACCTTAACTTTTAAAGCTGCTCCTATTCTTTTATAAATTCTCCATCTTATGAGTTATGTAAATATATTACAATGATTTTAAAAAAGATTACAGAAAATTCAAAATATAATGTTAAAAATTCGCTTGAATTTAAAGAGAGGATAAGGAACATAAGTGTTCTGAATGATGAAAAATTAGTATCTTTTGATGTAGTCTCTTTATTTCCAAGTATACCTGTTGATTTGGCATTGAATATTATTGAAGAAAAATGGAACGTAATACAGGAATATACTAGGATGGAAAAATGTTTATTTTTACGAATTTTTAAATTCTGTATTGAAGATAACAGATACTTTCAATATAATGGTAACATATATTTGCAACAAAAAGGGCTTCCAATGGGATCTCCAGCTTCCCCTGTTGTGGCAGATATTATTATGGAAAAATTATTAGACACGTGCATTAATGAAGTTAATATAAAACCAAGAATAATGACAAAATATGTTGATGATTTGTTTTGTATTATTTCTGCATCTGGTATTGAAAATATGTTAGAAACATTAAATAATTTCAATAGTTGTATAAAATTTACAATAGAAATAGAAAATAATTTTAAATTGCCCTATTTAGATACGTTAGTAGTAAGAAGAGGGAATAAACTAAAAATGGATTGGTATCAAAAGCCAACAGCTTCCGGGAGAATTATTAATTATTATTCAAAGCATAATAAAAGAATAATTATTAATACGGGAAAAAATTTGATAGAAAAAGTACTTAAGCTAAGTGATAAGGAATTTCACAAAAGCAATAAAGATAAAGTTAAAAAGATATTAATTGATAATAATTTTCCAATGAGAGTGATAAATAGTTTGTTTAAACAGTTAAGGTTTAGAAGAGCAAATAATACAAGAGATGTTACAGAAACTAAAGTTTACAAGTCTTTAATTTATGTACCAGAAATAGCAGAAAGGATTGAAAAATCAAAAATTTTTGATGGGGATAAATATAAAATGGCATACAAAACTTATAATACTTTAAATAGATTATTTAGTAAAACAAAAGATAAGATTAAAAAATGGGACATGTCAAATGTAGTTTACAAAATACCTTGTAATGGTAATGATAGTGAGAATTGTAATAAGGAATATGTAGGTACGACAAAAAATAAACTAAAAACTAGAATAGCTGGACATAAGTCTGATCAAAGATACAGGGACGTTAATAATTCACAAAAAACTGCATTATCTTCCCATTGTGCCAGATTTAATCATTATCCTAACTTTGAAGATGCATCTGTTTTAAATATAGAAAATAATTATAAGCGTCGGTATATGTTAGAGATGTTACAAATAATTAAAATGCCAACAACAAAAAGAATAAACTTTAAGGCTGATACTGATAATGTTGCGCAATGTTATAGACATTTAGTGCATAAAAATTAATTAACGTTTGAGAGTATATGATTGCTTGTAACATTTCTATCGTGAAAGTTTATGTTAATGTATTTGTATTAAGTTTTTTAAAATTTTAAAGTAATTTGAATGTTTTCTGTTTTTAAAATTTTTATAAGAATGTAAATGTTTAAAATTATTGAGTTATTTTACTTGAATGTTTTTTTGAGTTTTAAATTTATAAAAATGTAAATGTTTAAATATTTGAGTTTTTTGTCGTTTGATTTTTAATTTTTCTGTTTTTGTTTAAAAAAAATAATTTCATTTTAATTTTTGTTATTTTTGAAAAAAGAAAATTTAATTTTTTGTTTCCTGTTTCCTGATGATGCCACCCAAAGGTGTGGCGAAATATTGAAAATATAAATAAAAAATTTTTATTATTTATAAAACTGACCTAGTGCTTAATAAATTAGAAAAGAAAAATTATTTAAAAAGGTCAAAGAAACATTTACATATAATTTAAAAGTGAGCACGTGTAAACAATATAACGATGAGTTATAATTTATTTAAAAGAAACCAGTTGATGAGAGGACTCGTTAATCGTTTCAAAACGTTGAGGGATAAGGTTGTTAAAACTCAATCTGCAATAACCTTTTTAATTAGATGCCGTAATTCAGGAATTGTACCAAAATTTATTGTGAATGCAACAAAGAATATTCCTAATATTTTCAAGATGGAGGGAAAATGGACAATCAAACACATCATGGAGAAATACCTGTTTGATTTAAGAGATAAAATATTAAGATGTTCAATTCTTGAAAAACATAAATTATTGAAGTATTTTCAAAGGGAGCTAATAATGATTGAAAGTGATTTGGAAAAACTTTTATCAAGAGAAGCAATGGAAAGATTTTTGCAGTTTGAAGACAGAATAGGAGCAGCTTTAAAAGTTAAGGTAAATAAAATACATAAAAAGAAGTTTGAGGGTTTGAGGGAATTACAAAAGAAGGAGTTAGGTATTAAATTAAACAAAAAGTGGTTTGTAAATAAGACTAATTTAGATATTCCAGATGAGGTTTAGTGGGTTCTTTCATTAGGACATAAACATGCGTTACCCATTAAACGAGAAGATTTTCCGGTTTTAAAAATGATAACGGACGGAGAGGATTTAGTGCAAACATTAAAATCAAAAGAAGAACAAGAAATAGCTAGGACTAAATTAACTTCAATAATAGATAATCATTTAAATAAGATTAAATTAACTAACAGGGATAGATTTATGTTAGAAAACGTATAAAAGGCGGATAGTTTTTTGAGAAGAAATAGGGATATACTCATCTTAAAAGCTGATAAAGGTAACACCACAGTAGCTTTAAATAAGAGTGATTATGTTTTAAGAATTAACAGTATTGTAGGGGATGTTGCTAATTATAAGTTAGCAAACAAAGATCCAACAACAAAATTGCAGAGGATTAATAATGTGTTGGTTGAAGAACTTTTTAAACAAAAAGTTATTACAAATTTAGAGAAAAACAAGCTTAAAACCAATGTTTCTACAGCTCCAAGATTGTATGGGTTACCTAAAATTCACAAGGAGGATTTTCCTTTAAGACCGATTTGTTCTTTTATAAATTCTCCATCTTATGAGTTATGTAAATATATTACAATGATTTTAAAAAAGATTACAGAAAATTCAAAATATAATGTTAAAAATTCGCTTGAATTTAAAGAGAGGATAAGGAACATAAGTGTTCTGAATGATGAAAAATTAGTATCTTTTGATGTAGTCTCTTTATTTCCAAGTATACCTGTTGATTTGGCATTGAATATTATTGAAGAAAAATGGAACGTAATACAGGAATATACTAGGATGGAAAAATGTTTATTTTTACGAATTTTTAAATTCTGTATTGAAGATAACAGATACTTTCAATATAATGGTAACATATATTTGCAACAAAAAGGGCTTCCAATGGGATCTCCAGCTTCCCCTGTTGTGGCAGATATTATTATGGAAAAATTATTAGACACGTGCATTAATGAAGTTAATATAAAACCAAGAATAATGACAAAATATGTTGATGATTTGTTTTGTATTATTTCTGCATCTGGTATTGAAAATATGTTAGAAACATTAAATAATTTCAATAGTTGTATAAAATTTACAATAGAAACAGAAAATAATTTTAAATTGCCCTATTTAGATACGTTAGTAGTAAGGAGAGGGAATAAACTAAAAATGGATTGGTATCAAAAGCCAACAGCTTCCGGGAGAATTATTAATTATTATTCAAAGCATAATAAAAGAATAATTATTAATACGGGAAAAAATTTGATAGAAAAAGTACTTAAGCTAAGTGATAAGGAATTTCACAAAAGCAATAAAGATAAAGTTAAAAAGATATTAATTGATAATAATTTTCCAATGAGAGTGATAAGTAGTTTGTTTAAACAGTTAAGGTTTAGAAGAGCAAATAATACAAGAGATGTTACAGAAACTAAAGTTTACAAGTCTTTAATTTATGTACCAGAAATAGCAGAAAGGATTGAAAAATCAAAAATTTTTGATGGGGATAAATATAAAATGGCATACAAAACTTATAATACTTTAAATAGATTATTTAGTAAAACAAAAGATAAGATTAAAAAATGGGACATGTCAAATGTAGTTTACAAAATACCTTGTAATGGTAATGATAGTGAGAATTGTAATAAGGAATATGTAGGTACGACAAAAAATAAACTAAAAACTAGAATAGCTGGACATAAGTCTGATCAAAGATACAGGGACGTTAATAATTCACAAAAAACTGCATTATCTTCCCATTGTGCCAGATTTAATCATTATCCTAACTTTGAAGATGCATCTGTTTTAAATATAGAAAATAATTATAAGCGTCGGTATATGTTAGAGATGTTACAAATAATTAAAATACCAACAACAAAAAGAATAAACTTTAAGGCTGATACTGATAATGTTGCGCAATGTTATAGACATTTAGTGCATAAAAATTAATTAACGTTTGAGAGTATATGATTGCTTGTAACATTTCTATCGTGAAAGTTTATGTTAATGTATTTGTATTAAGTTTTTTAAAATTTTAAAGTAATTTGAATGTTTTCTGTTTTTAAAATTTTTATAAGAATGTAAATGTTTAAAATTATTGAGTTATTTTACTTGAATGTTTTTTTGAGTTTTAAATTTATAAAAATGTAAATGTTTAAATATTTGAGTTTTTTGTCGTTTGATTTTTAATTTTTCTGTTTTTGTTTAAAAAAATAATTTCATTTTAATTTTTGTTATTTTTGAAAAAAGAAAATTTAATTTTTTGTTTCCTCTTTCCTGATGATGCCACCCAAAGGTGTGGCGAAATATTGAAAATATAAATAAAAAATTTTTATTATTTATAAAACTGACCTAGTGCTTAATAAATTAGAAAAGAAAAATTATTTAAAAAGGTCAAAGAAACATTTACATATAATTTCATACCTCTTATTATACCACACAAAGTAGTGGACATTCTGTCTAAATTTCAGGTGTTTGTATATAACGGTTCAAAAAATACGGCCAGATAGGTCACATTGCTTTAATTTTTGGAACTCCCTTTAATTTTTAAATTCAAATTATTAGCTTAATGTTATACCGGATTTAGCAATATAGGTCCATTGTAAGTTTCTGCTGTCTGTCTATAACGGTTCAAAAGTTCTGCTACATTTTTGATTTTATATCAACTATTGAGACACTCTTTAACTTCCAAATCCTGGTTGTTATAGCGGACTTAGTAATACAGGTGCATTGTAAATTTCAAGCGTCTGTATACAATTGTTAAAAAGTATGGCCACATTACATAAAATTTAATGAACTATTTATAATTTTTAATATTAATACTTGTTACTATAACGGCCATAGTATACGCCATTCTGTCCAATTTGCAAGCGTTTGTCTAATACTATGTTCACACGGAGCGCAATATTCTTGCTTCGCTCTCTCATTCATGATTCACAGCCCAATCACGACCGAATCAACGTGCTTCGCCATATAAAATCTTGAGAGCGAAGCATTTTGTTTTTAGACGATTCAGCTTGAATCTACTTGCGAAGCATGAAAAATTTCTGTCTTCCCTAATTTTTATCGCAAGTTTATCTGAACTAGCTGTATATAAATGTAAACAAAAAATGTAAACCAATATTAAAAGTGCTGTATGAATATGTGTTAAAATAAAAACAAATAATTATATTATAATTTAACATTTTATTAATTACAAACATCAAAATTAAAACGAAAAACAAAATTTTAGAACAGAAGTCAATGTGAAGCATGTAGTATGTGTCGTGGAAACGGCATGCTTCGCAATCATGATTCAGAGAGCGAAGCAAGTGCTTCACATTGCCGTGTAAACATGCTATAAAACGGCTTAAAAGATATGCCCATATAAGTAAATCTACATCAACAATGGGACACCCTTTAAATTATAAATTCAAATTATAAGCCCGCTATATCAGGCTTAGCAATACAGGTCCCTTTTAAGTTTCAGAGTTCTGTCTATACCGGTTCGGAAGTTTGGCCTCATACTTGAAATTACATTAACTATTAGGACACCCTTAAACTTCCAAATCCAAATTTTATACTTGTTGTTTCAAGTATGGCCCTAAAAATCAAATTAAATTAAATTAAATGAACTATTGGCGCGCCCTTTAATTTAGAATTTTTAATATTAATACTTTTTGCTATAACGGCTTAGCAATCGACCTTCTGTCCAAAGCTTTGTCTACAACGGTTCAACAGATAGGCCATTATAAATAAATTTACATAAATTATGGGGGCACGCTTTTTTTAGATTTATATTTTCATAACTTTTTGTTACTGGAAGCTATAGTAATACCCATTTTACATTTTACAGAAGTGCCTTTTACAGTTTATAATAAACGTAAAAAATATGTATGTTGTATGGGGCCACCCTTTAACTTTTAAGATTATAAACTGTTTTTAAAACGAGATTAATCTGTAAGCATAATCTATTCTACTACCAAAAATTTTCAAAATCGGTTCAAAAATTACTGAGTTCTGCAGGCACAAACATAAAAAAGCATTATTCAGTCGAATTGATAACCTCCTTCTTATTTTGAAGTCGACTAAAAATGAAATAAAACAATAGAAAACGTAAAAACACGTTACCTGTATATACATGCATATGTACATACATATACAAAAAACGTATTAATACAAAATATGTAAAAAACAAAAAGCCTTGAAAAACTAACTGTCCTTTAAGAACAACAGAAAACATAGCAAGTAAGAGTGCTATATTCGGCTATGCCAAATTTATTTTTTATTTTTTAATTCTCTGTCACCCCGATATTTGCTTTTTTGATTGGAGTTACTTTACTTAACTAGATTTACGTAGATGGTGAAGGGTATATAAGATTCGGCGTAGCCAAAAATATCACTTTTACTTGTTTAAACATTGTCATAACATAACATTTCATTTTAATCACTTACCATAAAAGCAAACATATTTAATTGATTTTGTAAAGCACCAATCAACACCGTGAATATTGGAAAAATTATAAGCTTAACGGTAGAGGAACTAAAAACGAAATTGGGGGAGTCAGACCTACGAAAAACCGGTAATAAGGTAAAATTACATGACAGACTTATACAACATTAAGGGATAACGAGGGATAAAGAGCATTCAGAGAATGGGAAAACTTCATCGGAATTGAACGTGCGGTGGTATCAGGGCGTGGTAATATTTACCTTACGTGATATCCAGGATTCGGTTTGCCTGGGATTGAACTTTGGCTGCGGGAATTTGAAGATGTTGCGTGCACGGTCTGCTAGGACGATTTGCGTAAATTCATTTATGCGAAGCAGGTACTTACAGGTACCGCAAAAATGAACATCAGAAGTGAATCGGGCATAACTAATTGGTCTATTCTAATAATTTCTTTAGTAAATTAGATTGGGGTAAAACTCTTATCAATAGAAGTCCATAAAATGTTACTAAACAGAAGAAAAAAGCACAATGTAACATTTCGGAAAAACCTATACAGCCTCCAGTAACCTATTAGAATTGATGACGAATGCCTCATTGATTACTTTGTTCAACGAATAAAAGATTCATCGAATAATAGGCTTTTCACACTGACAAATTTTTTTTTATAATAAAATTCTTTATTCATTATAGTTGTTTTACAATATGTAGTGCCTCTGCGTCTTGAAGACATTGTTGAGGCGAGTTGGCAAAAAATTATTTAACGTTAAGTTTTAAAATAACAAATTTGATAATAATAATAAAAAATAACAATTTTTATAATAAAAACTTTTAGATAAAACTGTGATCAACTAGTAATCGCAATAGAAGCGTTTCTAAATTTTGTAAAAGATACCCTTTAACATTTTTTTTTTTTTTTTTTGAGGATAGAAATTCCGACAATATCTTTGTTTTGAGGAAATTTATTAAACTCTAACTTCCAATGTCTTCTACTCGCTGTTTTGTTGTTTTCAATCGACATAGAGCTACTCCTAAATTAGTATTATTTCTTTTGTTGAAAGCTGTTGATTTCTTTAAAAAGTAATTGTATGATCTCCAATTTTGTTCAAAGATTTGAAGACTTAAAGTAATAGCTGCATTTTATGTAAGCCGTGTACAGAAAGAATGGTGAAAGCTATGTTCTTACACAAAGGAATTGTTGAAAACATCAGAGGCGAATTAAAAACAGGTTTCAATGCTCTATTTTGAACTCTTTGTGTTCCATGAAAGATTGATTTGCAAATGCACACCAAGGTATTTTGTTGAAAAACATTCATTTACTTCCTTTCCATCTACCCAAACGCTAAAAACTTGATTGTTAATTAATGCGCTCTGAATCACAATATTTTAGTTTTTTTTTTTTCAGAATTCAGTTTCAATCTATTAATCCTTTTATATGTCATATGCATACATAAACATTTTTCCAAACAACTGAAGAGTTTTTATATCATTTACGTACATTTTAAATAATAGTGGACCCAATACACTTCCTTGAGGAACTCCATATGCAACAGGACCAATGAAGCTTTTTTCACCATTCACCTCAACATACTGCTTTCTATTTTCCAATTAGCTTCTTAGCAATAACAAGTTTCGATTATTAATACCATAATATTTAAGTTTGTTCATCATTGTATCGTGGTCGACAAGATCAAACGCTTTAGAGAAATCATAAAAATATACCACCAACACCATTAAAACCCTCATCCAAAACTTTACATATATTATTGATTACGTTTATAACCGCTACTTCTGTGTCACATCCTTTTTTAAGCCCATACTGACAATTATATAATAAATTATTGACTTCAAAATATAAAGAAAGCTGCTTGAAAAGTATTAGTTAGGTAAACTTTCTTTTGCACGTTCATAATTATATTTTCGGGGATTTTTTTTAACACGGAATTTGTAGCATTACTTTTTAGCAAACTTGTTTGCTAAAATATCTTGATAAATATAAAATATCTTGATATTATATTGTGATCTGTTAAACAGCATTCCATTGTATTTATCAAAAGTTCATTGGGAATATTACTATAAACATTAACTATACATGTTGCAGATTTGGGACGCGTTATTAACGTATGACAGTTTTTATAATCAAAACTTGACAAAATATTAATTAATCCTATGGAAGTGTTGTTAACAAAATGAATATTGGAGTCTCCAACTAGAATACTAGGAAAGCGACCATAACTCTCAACTAAGTTTTCAACAAAACTCAAAAAAGTTTCCACATTGCACTTTTTTGACGTTGTTATTTTTAAATGTTTTCTATTGATTTTATTATTAAGCGAAGATTTTTTAATACTTCCAATAAAATCCTTACTACAACAATTTTCAACATTGTACTGACAACTGTTATTTATGTAAATTGATGTCCCACTATATCCATCTGATCTCCAACAGGGAACAACACCATAACCAGGAATATTATAAATCTGCACCAAGTTTGAATTAAACCACGTCTCTTGTACTGCTTTAACACTTGGTACTTGAGGTAATTTAGAAAACATGTAGTTTAATTTATTAAGTTTTCAATAAAGAAATGCTTCTTATGTTTATTGAAATAATATTTAAAGTAGAAAAAATTATTCCACAAAAATAAGTTTTAAAAGATTCAAAATTTAAAAAATGTTGATTTTCAATCATAAAAATAGAAATATTTAAAGATTATTCAAAATGAAGTATTGTTAAAATCAAGCTATTAAGCCGGTGACATAAATGCAGCCCTGGTTTCATCTTCATCATCATACGTATCCTCAACTGCTACTGGTGGCTGAGGATTAAATCTACGTTTTTGTATCTTGTTTGTTGTGGCCTCCAAAAGCATATTATAAACCTCCCCCTCAAATCTAACTAATATTGGCCTTGAAAATTCGCTTCGTTTTACATATACTCAAACACTATAGGTGTACACAGATTGATATCCCACTTTATGTAGGGTTTTAGCATGCCTTAACCCATTATTGCCCAGCCGGTAATTTCACTTACCAACAGTTTAAATGGCGGTAAAACTTATAGCATATAAAAAAGAGAACTCTTCTTTTAAATACAATTTAGTTTAGTATCTTTTACGAAAACAATTTGGAGTAAACGTGTATTTTTTTTTTTTTTGTTCGCGTGGCTTTGGTAAACATTTCTGCAAAGCTGCAAAAAAGTACATATTTTGAGATAAGTACACAAATTATACAAAATATTAAATTGTCAACTGTTTTTGAGCAATAACCCTCATCACTTTAATTAAGTATAAAACCATCTTAAATTAGTATGACCAAATGCTTGAAATATTATCACCTCTCCTTGTGGTAATTTTACTTACCAATGGGCATGGTGTGTAGCTAATTAGGCAAAATTTCATAAAATCGCCAAAACAAGCTAACTTTTTCTGATATAAGAACATGAATTCTGCTTAACACAGTTGTATTTAATTTTACATAAAGCGGATATTGCTCATAATTTATCAATTGATAAGGTAATGATTCCATATTTCGGAAGGCATTCTTGTAAAATGTTTACTAAAGTAAAACCATTCGTTTATGTTTTAAGGTATGGTATACATATAGCTCTATTTAAATAAGAACCGTCCGACGCAATAGAATCGGTGGAGCCCAACTTCCAGAGAGAATTTCAAAGGGCGATTGTGCATCTCTTTTTAATCAGCCGAATGGGATATTGGTCATACGATGGGAAGACAATGCACTTGTTACTGTTCTGACAAATCACAGCACCGTTGATCCAAAGTCAAACAGAAAACGCTATGAGAGAGCAAAAAAATGCATATTTATGTAAAAATTCCCAATGCTCTTGCGCAATATAGCAAGCATATGGGTGGAGTAGACTTACATGACATTGCGTTGGCTAACTATAGAACTACCGTACAATCCAAAAATGGTGGGAAATGCGTGGAAACTACATGTATTACTTTCAAATAAAGAGGGAACTATACCATTACCCCAACTACAATTTCGTGCAGCTGTTGTAAATGAACTGCTGACCAGTACAACACTTACCAAAAGCCAATAACTGGCATCATAAGACCGTTCACTGTATTTCAAGACGTTCTGCGAACTCAAGACGTTGTGTGGTTTGTCATACCCATACACGGTATTAATGCCAAATATTACATTAAAAATGCTTCTCCACATACTCAAATCACATGTAATAAAATTAAAAAAAAAAACATATAATTTAAGTTTTAGACGGAATTTACGTTTCTTTTACAACAAATTTAATTAATTTTTTGCTTTTCAATAAATATCTTTATGAAAATATCAATTATACAGTTGACTTATGTATATTATTCTGAAAATACTTAACATATCTGCCCACCGGTAAGTAAACTTACCATCTCAGATTTAAGAAACCAGTCGTTCCATTTTTTTCAAACTTAAAGTGTATTTTAATTAGGCCTAAGAACCGATTTTCACAAAGTTTCGTTGAAATTAATTAACGTTTTCAGGTACCGGGCAATAATGGGTTAAAAGATTTAAGGCCTCTTTGTTTAGACAATAATTGACATAAGATGATTTTGTTTCTTCTTTTTCTTTAAATTTTGGTTTAGCTGACATTAATTTTTGTTTGGATTTTTTTGACTCAAATTTTACAATAATATATTGTTTTTCATTTTCAGTTTTAATTGAGGTATTTATTCTGTTAATAAAAAATGCTTTCTCAACATCATCTTCATTCAAGTCTTTCAAGTCATCTTTTGCTATGTCTAACAAAGTATCAAGTGCTGTTAAACCTTCTTTTACTTTAATGCTACTAATATTACAATTATTTTTAACTCTTTCATCATTCTTTAATAAACGATTTTCTTTTTGTACTACATCAATTTTCTTTTTATTTTCAGCCACCCCTCGTATAATCTCATCAAATTTTTTTGACATGAATGTTATTGTTTCTTGTAATGAAGACAGCTGATCCAACGCCTTTAACTGTTTTAGTTGTTTTTTTTATTTCAATTAGTTCTTTTTTTACTGTTCCATCACATTCTTTACAATCATGGCATATATACTCTTCACTTTCAATCTTTAATAAACGTTCAAATTGATGTTTATTTAAGCTTGTACATATTGCATGGTAACATTTGGCGCATTTAGCACCATCAATGTAATCTTAATTTTCCTTTACCTCCATTTCACATTGGCCACAGCATTGGCATTTTGTATGCTGCGACGGACTTTACCAGATATATCTTAAAGGGTATTTTATTCTTTGCGAATTCCTTTATAAGAAAATAAGTAAGTTATTGTTTAAACAAAATAAACCATTGTTTTTAATAAAAAAAAATATATAATTCACAAGAAGTTAAAATTTTAAAGTTTACAATTTTTGCTCGTGAGAATCCAGTGCATTCAAATTTAAAAATAAAAACATGACCGTGGGAATCCGAAAATATTACTGGTTGGAAATAGTGTAAGGGAAGCTCATATGCCGATTGAACGCATGAGAAGATGGAAAATGGTGGAAAAACTGCATAGCTCGACCATTGTGGAAGGCGTTAACACAATGGGTGTATGGGGAACGACAGTGGCTGCACCCACTTAACCTGAGAAGGTGGACGGAGGGTACGACAGGCTCAAATGGTTCTAAAGGACGCCCTTGTCAGGAAGACAGTAAGGTGCTCGAATATTATAGAAGTACCTTAAGGTGGATAACTGCGTTAGTGACAGGTCATGGAACTTATAAGTATGATCTAGGGAAGACGGGAGTCGTAGACTTTGATACCTGCAGACTGTGCTGTTTCATGAAAAATGTTCTGTGAGCGCAGCCGAAACTCAAGAAACCACAATTCTTTATTTGTAAACATGAACAGAGTCAGACACTCATACGTATACAAACGTGTGTGTGTGTTTGTTTATTAGAAATGTTTTATTAAATTATTGATAGAGAAGAAACACACATAGCTAAATTTTTAAATAAAAACTGTCAAACAAAATAAATTACTGGTGGTTTAAAATTCTGACTTTTCAAGTACTTGTTGTTTTGCACTCATTGTCCTCTCATTAGCAATGCTTTCTTAGAATTTTCAACCTGTGTCTTCAAATCAGATAGAATAATTAAAGTTATTAGTACAGTCTAGGCATTGCTCAGTAGAAGACTTTTATGTACATCTTACATTCTTATGTGCACATCAGAATTATTCAGTTTCCTTATTTTTAGAAGGGATACACATTTCTGATAGATATGTCAGAATTTGCGAAGGTTTAATTATATCTATTCTGTATTTATTGCAAGTATTCGTTGCGCAATATAACCAATAAAATATCGTGGAGTTAAAACAGTCGGCGCTTTCATCTAAATATTCTCCATTTTCTTGATATATATCCGCAATATATAACATAGGATTAGAAGCGCTAGCTGGTATAGTGTCATTTTCTTCTAAAATTTGTGTCAACTCCAGTGGCAAAAATATTGCATCGCCTGTTGCACAATTTCTGAAGGCGCTAAATTGATATATTTTTAAAGATAATATCTTAGCCATTGAGATATTGTATTCAGGGACAGAAGGATTTTTAAAAGGTCTACCGTTAGAGCGCACATATGAAAATACATTATCCAATGGATCCTGATTGAATAAGCTAGTTAAAATAGAAATTAAGTTAGAATTTTCCTGTAGCATTTCTTTAGCTTAGGTTAATATCCCCCTGGTTGTTTGTATAAGACCGCTTATGAAATATGTTTTATTACCGATATATTCAATTTGCTTCTTGTATATAATCACATCCTGTAATACTTCCGAAGTTTTGGTATGAAGCTTTTAGCCTTAGTCTTTTTTCCAATATACTCTAGAGGAAAGTGTCTATAACACAAAAATAATAAAGGAGGCCCTTCAATAAATTCGTTATTAAAGTTGCACTTTTTGATTCATTCTTCAAAAAATTGTACATTTGGATTTGAAAAACAGAGGAGTATTATTATATCAAAAGTTCTTATAGATCTGCCAAAAAGCGGCAAAGAACATTTATTACTTGCCATGCTCGCTACCTTATTATTGATATAATTTATTCTTTATTTCCTCTTCACTTTTGTCATCATAATAAAAACACGTTGCAGCTCTGATTCTAAAATGTTTTCTGAAATTCTTCACAACAAGTAAAGTGCAACAAAGTTTCACCTTTTTCAATTTACATACATATGTAATTGCTAACATAAGTCGATTTTTTTTCTACGCTAGTACAATTGAAGTAATTTTTGTAAGCCTTCTTTTTTTGCGGTTGTATGCATAAACTGTCTTGTGTCCTTTTTTAAGTCCAAGGGTTTAAAAAATGATTAACTACCATCTGTTTGAAAAGTGTTAAAAAGTTCTTTCCATATATATTTCATATGGGTTTTCTTTTATAGAGTCTTTTTGTTTCATAAAATCGATTAACTTGAAGAGACCAACAATAAAATGATGCCCTTGCATCATATGGATATTTAAGAGCTAACTATATCCATAAACATTTTGTTTTATAAAATCTCGTGCAAAGTGTCTTAAAACACCAATTGGTAATAATAACATTTATGAATTAGAAGAAGGTTTGGTTTAATTATTTTGAAGTTCCTCTATATTAATTTTTTTTTCTTTTAAATTATCTGAATTTTATTAAATTTAAATCTGCACAAAAGTTTTGTGGTAATAAAGGCATCATGGTTTAAAAATAAAATGTGTTCACATTATTAAACAAACACGAAAAACCCAGCAAACCCGATGTACAATCATTGCAGTACGTTCGCGGTTTAATCAAAGTATCGTATTTTGCAAACGTTTCTTTGCAAACAAAATCCTAGATTTAAAAATGGCCTTGTTTTGCTGAAATAGAAGTTCCAGCTAAATAATATTCAAAAGCGATTCATCTTTTCTAAAGTCATCTAAGAGAAAGCTTTATTTCGTATTATCATTATGATTATGATAAATTTAAACCTGAGTGTTTGCTTTGAAGCAAATTTGGCATTGCATAACACACAAACACAAAGAGTGTACGTACGTACGTATGTATTTTTGGTAAGCACTTATTCTCATTTTGTTATCTTACTCTCCAATGAAATATAAAATAATAAATAAATGTTTCCCCTGTTTTTTATTTAATAATTGTAATGTGCCTGCGCATAGAAATAAACTATCGTGGTGTTTTATGATATTTTATTTTTCATCCTCTTGAAAAAAAGTCAGCCGTATACAGTGGAGAAAGAAAAATAGAATCATTGCTGGTTATTGTTGTTTTGCTTATATTTTGATTTTTGTCTTTACTTTATTGTTTAGACAGAAATCTTTAGTTTATTTAAAATGTTGTGAGAAGTTTTCTGACGAGCTAAGCAAGCGGTAGCGAAATGGCCATCGACACGTGCTTTCACCTTCAATATTTAATATAGGTGATTTATAATTCAAATCGGGATATTTAGAAATTAGCACAACAATTTAAAAAAAAAGACTTTCATTTGTAAAACACAAGTGGATTTCAGAAAAATCCACCCCAAAATTTACTACTGTCACAGCGATGTATGAAATTGTAACATATTTTTAACTTTGTCTTTGCTGAAACGGCAGCGCACATTTTGTTTGAATGTCCGGTACTGGCTTTCATCAGTCTTAGGACTACGGCCAGAATATTGCTAAATGTGAAAGCCAGAGGGGATATAATCCTTTGAAAAATGTTAGTAATTACCAGGTACTCCGTGATGAGGAAGAAGCCAAAAATTACCAGTTGGTTATCTGAAATCACTATTATAATGAGTAAAAGCTAGTAGTAGCGCGTGAATTAATGAGGGTAGGGTAGCCGTAAAGTACGAATCGGTTGCTTATAATCATTAAGGAATGGAGGGGGCAGAAAAGGCACCCTTTGGGAACGATTCTACTTCGATAGCAATCCCCCAGATGAATAAATAAGCTAAATTAATTTTCGTATTAAAACTACTTTAACAAAAACTTACCGAACTCCGCGTTTCCGTAAAGTTACTTAAGTCAGGTGTAATAGTTGCACGACCCCGTTTTCCGCGTCCTTTTGAAGTGCGGGCCTCCAAATCTTCAGTAGGAGAATCACAAAATCTAAGGTGATAAAAGATAAAAAAATAGGTAAAAACATTGTTCTTTGTAAGAAATTAATTGCTAACAATTGCACAACGATACCAAAAGCGATGACTAATTCAAAATTTCAAATTGGTATATTGAAGCAACTTTGAACTTTTCGCTCGATGTTGTTTACTTATTTCATACACTCGCTTAAAGTACAAAAAAATTTAACCGTACTGCAGACGGACAATTGTAAATTGAACAAAACATGTCGGTATTTGCTGAATGAGATAACGTTGTGTAGATAAATAATAAGAAAATTTTAAATTCTTACAATAAAAGTATTTTTGAAATACATGCTACAATGTGTTGATAGGGAGCAATTAATCAGATTTCGTCTTGAGAAAACGGTGCCAAAATGTGACAAGTTTTTTCTCTGTGGTTCAAAATGTTGTGCTTGCAATCAATATGTTTGTTTTTAAATTACAAAACTTTTTATTGTTGTGTACATGGCTATACAATGAAAATGTTTGCAGTTTTTGTTGCATTTTTTTTTTTTTTTAATTTTAAGGCCGTGTTAAAATTGAATAAATTTAATAGCATAAAACTTAGTATAATTTTGATAGTCATAAAAGTGTCATTATATGCTGTGACCGAAATAAAAAAATTATTATTTTTTTCCTAATTTGCAACCGCTAATTAATCAAGAAAAATTCAATAGAAACATTTTCGCCGTAAAGTTGTAAATTTTATTGTACACTTTAGAAAATCAGTTTGGTTGTGATACTTGAAGTGAACGGACGTTATTTTTTATTAAGTGATACCGTAGTAAGTGAACTGTTAAAATTGAATTCTATTAATTTGTTCTTTGCCTTTTTATTGGCATACAATACATATTAAAAAAAATAATAATAATAATAAAAAATATCAAAAAAGAGATTAAAATTAATAAATGAGCATAACAAACTCTCTGACTAAAAACAGAAAGCTCAGTACAAGCAACAGAAATGCATACATCATATTAAATTCTGATCTTAATAATGAACAAAAAACATTGCAGAATCAGTGTTAAATAAACATCATTTAAGTGCAAAAATAACAAACACAAGTTTGAGTGCTAGTAGAAGTGAAGCTAAACGAATTTTTATTTAATGACAAAAGTAAAAAATAGCATCACCAACGGTAAGCAAAGAAAAAATTAACGATACGGGTAATACACCAAAACCAACAACAACAAAGTCATCAGACAGAGTGCAAAGCGGTATGGATCGTTACGTAACGATTGCAAAACGTAAGTCCAGCCCTCGGTCGGAATAATTTGAGCCAAGCTCCAAGCAGCCCAAAAAATCTGCGGCATCCCAAACTCGGTTTGCAATCCTTGACAATTTTGAGGCTGTTGGCAAGGAAAATTTTTATATTGCGTCGCAAGGAGAGCGGAATGTCCTTGAAACAAAAATACAGGTAAAAAATTAAACTTGTTATAGAAAAGTGGTAAATAGTCTCGATTCAGAGAAAAAAAGCTAATACACATACCAACTAAAAAGTGCAAAGGGCTTAATAGTTGCTTGGACAGAAGCCAGAAAGCCGTGCCCAAAATGAATTTCTGTCCATGTATTAGATATGCGATGACTGGTGCTGTACACAAAAGTTTTTGATCCTCGGGAACGCTTAACTCTGTTAATATGGTTGCGACTTTCTGGTCAATTCATGCAAGTAAGCAGCCGCTTTAGCAAACTTTGGCACAAATCTTCTGTAGTATGTACAAAGCCCAGGAAACGACGCAGCTCGTGAAGAATTTGTAGGCGAGGCCTAGTCTTTACTGCCAGTACTTTGTCTTCACCAAATGATACGCTCTATGCTGTTACACGATGCCCCAGGTATTTGACCTCCTTTTGAAACAAAGCACATTACTTAACACCTTATTTTCATCCAGATTTTATTGGTTTTCTGTTAAAGTCTTTCAAATCACGATAATGTAATACACATACACCAAACATCTTATAAATGAGACCCTTAAGCAGACGTTGCATTAAATGCTCAGAAGTAGCTGGAGCGTTACAAAGCCCAAATAGCATTACCTTAAACTGCCATATACCACCACTCGCGCTAAAGGGAGTTTTCTTCTTATCGGCATCTCTACTTGCCAATAACCGCTCTGCAAGTCCAAGGTAGAGAACCATTTTGGTACGCTCAAAGTGTTTAAGATATCAACAATTCTAGGCCACAGTTGTTGTTGTTGACGTCCTTGAGCTTCCTGTAGTCAACGCAAAACTTGATATTGCTGTCCCTCTTTTTCACTAAAACAATTCGCCAATTTCGCGGATTTGAGGATGGCTTAATGACTTCGTTTCGTTGCATTTCGCTGGAAAGTTCTTTACCTCGTTTCGCTTTGCTAGGGGAACGCTCCTTTTACAGCTGTCGTTTTACCTTAGCTTTTATTGTTTAGGCCAAAGATGGAGGCTTGTTTTTTCAGCAACTGCTTTGCTTTGTTTCTATCAGGAGATGCCAGTTCTGCCACCAGTTTTTGCACCTCTTCTACTAAGGAGTCTGGTTCTTTTGCTTGTATTTTAAGGAATACTGAATCACCGCAGAATTGATTGCTGCTTCTGCTTGCTCATATCGACTCATCTCAAAGTTTTTGTTAATAGTCTTTTCGCTATCGGATTATCAGATTAAGTACTCTCACTGGAATTCTCCCATCACAAGGGCTTTAGCTATTATAATGTGGTTTTTTAGTTCTTTTGGTCCCACCACCCACAACCAGTTATCCACACAATCCGCTTTCATACGTGCCCAACAGCAAATATCTGCCTTATTGTCGTCCTGCTCTCATATCCAAATTTCTTGGGCATCACGTCATGGTACCGCCGTTTCGCTCCCAACTTCAAAGAGGTCTCGCAGCCTCTAACACAATTTTTGAAGAAGGGGCGCCGTTGGAAGTGAGGAATGAGCAACAGATTGCCTTCGCTGCCTTAAGAGAGCACATCACTATAGCGTTCCAAGATTTCAGCCAGATGTTTGCCCTACAGACCGATACCAGCGATGTCGGCCTAGGGGCTGTATTGAAGCAAGAACATGACGGGGTCGAACACGTCATAGTTTATTCTAGCACACATCTAAATGGGGCTGAGAAGAATTTCCCCTCGACTAAGAGTGTCTAGTTCGCGTACTTACCGAACTCTTATCGCATAAATTGGTTGAACGCCATTGACATCCCCACTGGCCGATTGGCTAGGTGGGCATTGGAACTCCATTAACTTCCGCAGGGAAAAATGCAACGAAGTAGCAGATGAGGTCCCTACTCCGCTACGTAAGGGTCTAGACACCTACCGACAAAATATAGATACCGCTTCCGATGAACACATACCACCCCCAACGCCACTAGTCACTACAGGCGAAGGCTCACCATATTCTGAGCCTGACAGCTTCGTTGACCTAACTAACTTAGAGGACGATTCCCTAACGGATGAGCCGGTGCCAAAACCGCCAGCATTTACGGAGAATACCACTTCCTTCAACTCGAAAGCTGAAGGGGCAGGGCTCCAATTGCAACAATATCTGGGCAACAGAAAAAGCTGCGCCAATGCCACTACCTTCCATTATAGCCGAGGTTCCCCTCGGCCCAAAGGGCTAAAAGTTCCTGACCACCGAGTGGGATATGCCCTGCACCCAAGAGGCTGCTCTATCGCCACCACCATATGCTGAGGCCGAGTTGTCCCTCGACCTTGAAGATAACGAATTCCTGAACAAAGAATTCGACGAAGGAATGCTGTGGAACGTATACCAATCGCTGTTTGAGACCGAGAGGCCTAACATCAATGAGACACATTGTGGTGTATCTATAAAACATTATACACCAACATGCAAAGAAAACTAATTTATAACATTTTCATGAACTCACTCTTTTAGATCAATCGCTAAATTAAGCTTGTGACACGTTTTGGCAACTCATTCAATTTTAAGAATTCTTTTTTATGTTATCCAATATTTTTAATAAACAAAATCGTTACTCATAAATTCTTTTTTTGTCCAATAAAAAGTGATCGAGCCCATGTGAACTATTTTTCTTGACGCAACAAATATATTTTATAACCGGCAAGTACATTGAACTATTTCATTTTTAATAATTCTTATTTGACATTGAACCAAATGACAAACAAATGTAATTGTAAGTTAGGGAAGTTTCGCAAATAAGTAAGTAGTATATAAGCTAAAGAATAATGTGAATAAAGAATCAATAGCTATTGATCAAATAAGGAAATAACACCCTTTTTTATTTTACAACATTCTCCACACCGAACGCATTAACAACTGATTGGGAACGCGATAACTACTATACTCCGACTCAACCGTGTGTAAGGGCGTTCGGCACGTTTGAAGACTAGGATCGAGGCTATCAGCCCCACCGGCGGCCGTCGATACAAACAACGACAACCCATCCAATACTCGCCAAGATAGGTCGCCATGACCACCGTCAGCAACCCCTCTACAAACCGGCAGCCCCGGTCACAACCGAACTAGCGCTATCAACTCCCCACTCACCCGCATATCTCACTTGCCCTACGAGAACTCGTCCACATTATAGCGGCGGCTAGATTCGTCAATAGCCGACTGCGTTGGGTCTAAAACTATCAACGTCGTGAGTATCGAGTCCACCGTACCCGTTCATACATCCAATAAAGCCGAAGAAAGGGCGCCAGCATTACATTTATTTCAAGCATATACATTTTTCTTTATATCAAAATTTATTATTCGGATTCTTTCTTATGTTAATTTACTTTAATCGTGCTTGATTCCTTCAAATTTAAACATATCATGATATTTTCATGATATATTTATTATTGAAAAATACAACATGAAATGTTTTTCTGTGGGGAAAGCCATTTCGCTTCTGCTACAAATCAAAACAAACAGTAAAACTCGAAAAGTTTTGTAACATTTTTGGTGGGTTACCAGACTGCTGGCCGCACTGGTATGCTGGCGTTAAGCAGCGGCTAGATCTCGCCGTCTTGGGGTGGTTCTTGTCAACATATCCGTTCATTTCAGCAGCTACAAATAATCATACCAGCTGTGGTTGAAAAAAATTAAAAGGTTAGTAATTATTTAAAAATTTTTAAGCCCGAGGCAAGTCTAGCCAGTTCCCTGTATGCACACACACAAAATTCCTGTAGCTGATGTTCTGCCAGGAAACCTAAGCCCTCC
Source organism: Gymnosoma rotundatum (assembly GCA_916610165.2). Taxonomy (NCBI): domain Eukaryota; kingdom Metazoa; phylum Arthropoda; class Insecta; order Diptera; family Tachinidae; genus Gymnosoma; species Gymnosoma rotundatum. The sequence goes on from OU744339.1 coordinate 59,384,304, forward strand.
CACCTGAGGCTTTGAAACCTCACCATGGCATCGTATTTAAATTAGTTTATTGTAATATGTGGTCGTCACAGGATATTTGGGAAAAGAAGATATTTTGTTTTTTTGTCTTGTTATTACTGAGCGACTAAGACAAGCAAATCTGTTTGGCGGCAAGCGCCTAATATCTCTACATTTAAGTTTTAATTTTTTCTTCAATTTTTCTACATAAGGATTCTCTTTGCAAACCATTCATATGTATTTGAAAGATTTAATGAAAAAACAAAAATTATAAACAATTTCTACAAATAAGCAATGTGCACATACAAATACATCAGTATGAAAATTTATTTTTCGGAATCTTTCTAATGTTAATTTGCTTTCCCCACAGTAATACATTTCATTTTGTATCTTGAAATAATAAATATTTCATGAGAATATCATGAAATGTTTATATTTGAATTATCTTATCACAAATATTTTAATGGAACTGAAGACTTTTTGTATACGAAAAACACAAATAAGAAATGTTATTAGGAAATAAGCTATAAAAAAAGAACACACGAAGCACTAAATGTAATAGTGTTGGTGCGTTTGAGTATGGTAGCAGCGTTTAAAAAGCTACTCTGAAAGTAGCCGTAGCGACAAAAAAGGCTACTTTTTAAGACACAAATTTGTTAAAAAATAGTAGCCAATATCTAGCTACCTCTACTGCTGAATTTACATTTAAAGAGCAAACCATAACATACAGCTACAGCTCCAACTTTTTTAAGTAGAAGTAGCGGTAGACGCTGTTTTTTTCCGAAGCATTAAAGTTTTTGAGCTACAGCTACTTTTCAAAAAAATAAAGCGACAAGTAGAAGTAGCGGTAGACGCTGTTTTTTTCCGAAGCATTAAAGTTTTTGAGCTACAGCTACTTAAAAAAAAATAAAGCTGTAAGTAGAAGTAAACCACTTAGCTACATCATTTAAAGTATTGGTAGGAGTACAAAAAGCAAAAATATTCTACTTCATTTTTTGCTGCAATTTGAAAAGTAGCCAAAAACCAAAACATTATTTCTGGATACTTTGTGTTGATAATAAACATACTTTTTGGCTACTTTATTGAATACTTTATGTTTGGAGCTACGCAATACAAATATTTGGTTCTGGCTACTTACCGACAATAAGAAGAACGAAGAAAGAACGTGTGTTATTTTGTTTCCTTTTTTCTTTTGGAATTTGTTCCACACTCTCGACAATAGGACAGAATAAAGTAAATTTGTAAACAATTAAAATTACATGAAATACTATTACAGTTTCTTTTAATTTAAAATTATTCTTGCGAAAAAAACCGACTTCAAAACAGATTTCATCTGTCTGCCTATAACAGTTCAAGTGTATGGCCACATATATTAGATTACATTAACTATTGGGACACCCTTATATCTCTAAACTTTATACTAGATTGGCAATATACATCATCATACAGCAACTATAGGGTCACCCTTTAATTTCCAAATTCAAATTATATACTTGCTGTAATCTTAAAAATTAAAGGGTGTCCCTATACAACATACATATTTTTTACGTGAATTATGAATTGTAAAGGCCAAATCTGTAAAATTTAAAATGCCTGCGTATTACTATAGCTCACAATAACAAAACATTATACAAAAAAATCTAAAAATTAAAGGGTGCCCCCATAATTGATGTAAATTTACTTATATGGGCCTATCTTTTAAACCGTTATAGACACACGCTTGCAAATTGGCCAGAATGTCGATTGCTCTGGCCGTTATAGTAACAAGTATTAATATTACAAATTTTAAATTAAAGGGTGCGCCAATAGTTAAATAAATTTGATTTATATGGCCATACTTTTGAACAGTTGAAGACAGACGCTTGAAATTTACAACGAACCTGTATTGCTAATCTGCTATAACAACAAAAATTTGGATTTGGAAGTTAAAGGGTGTTCCAATAGTTAATGTAATTTTGTGTATGTGACTAAACTTTTGAACCGCTACGGACAGAGCGCTGAAACTTAAAAGGGACCTGTATTGCTGAATCTGCTATATCAACGCTATATTTACCGAAGTCTTTGTTTGGTATAATAAAAAGTAAAAAAATGTTATATTATAAATTAAATAGTTGATATAATCTGATGTATATGGGCAAACTGTTGAACCGTTACAGATGGACGGTTGAAATTTACACAGAACCTGATTACAAATCTACTACAACAGCAAGTATATAATTTGAAATTGAAAACTAAAGGGTGACCCTATACTTTATTTTGCCCCATTGTCGAGAGTGTGAAACAAATTCCAAAAAAAAAAAACCAAACAAAATAACACACGTTCTTTCTTCGTTCTTTTTATTGTCGGTAAGTAGCCAGAAGCAAATATTTGTATTGCGTAGCTCCAAACATAAAGTATTCATATAAAGTAGCCAAAAAGTATGTTTATTATCAACACAAAGTATCCAGAAATAATGTTTTGGTTTTTGGCTACTTTTCAAATTGCAGCAAAAAATGAAGTAGAATATTTTTGCTTTTTGTACTCCTACCAATACTTTAAATGAAGTAGCTAAGAGGTTACTTCTACTGACAGCTTTATTTTTTTTAAGTAGCTGTAGCTCAAAAACTTTAATGCTTCGGAAAAAAACAGCGTCTACCGCTACTTCTACTTGTCGCTTTATTTTTTTGAAAAGTAGCTGTAGCTCAAAAATTTTAATGCTTCGGAATAATGCAGCGTCTACCGCTACTTCTACTTGAAAAAGTTGGAGCTGTAGCCGTAGCTGTATTTAAAAAAAAGGGACATTATCGTGCTGGGGCGGCTGCTAAGGTGTTTTCTGCGTGTTGGGGCCGTGTAGACACCAGACCGACTAGTTCTTGTGGTGCGTGCGTCCACCGCTACGGGGATTGTCTGCCCGGGTTAAGGAGTCCGTTTATGGTGTTGAAGCACCTGAGACAAGAACTTGTACCAACTCCCATTCAAGGCAAACCGCGCCAGCGGCCGTTGGCCATTTTTCGGGTAGGTTAAAGTGACTAGAAGTTCTCGTGGTGCATGTGGCCACAGCCAGTAGGAGGTGCTGGATCATACGAAGGAATGGCACTGTTGTTGTATACTAAGTACTCACTCTGGCACTATTCTTCCTACGTCGACCCCCCAACTGGAACAAATGATATTCAAACGCATTTTTTGCAAAAGATTATTGATAACCAATACCCCGGTTTTCCTTTTTTTATTGTTCGTTATGTTTTTGTTCATAACATATTATCGTTCAGCATTAACTTTTGTATGAACATAAATAAACCTATTTATTTAGGGGGAAAAATTTCTAAAGTGAAACTAACTTTATAAATTGAAAATAAGTATGTAAATACATATTGCATTGTCTAAGAAATTTAAATTCTCATTTAAGGAATATTAAAGGAAGAAAACTCCAAATTCCTCTTCCTATTTGGAATTTATTTTACACTTATCACGACACTGGCACAGCGGTTGTTGGCCATCACAAAACATAGACTTTTGGGGTAGGTTGAAGTGACTAGTACTTCTCGTGGTTCGTGAGTCTCCGCCAGTGGGTGGTTCTGGATTATGCGGACAGTGTGGCGTAATGGAAAAGTAGGATACAATACCACCTTATGGATATTGTTCACTGGGGTCAAACACTTTTTCCAAATTGAGTAGTGAAATAATTATAAAAATTAAATTTGGGCGATACGTGACTTCTGTGAAGGATTTTGGCCAATGTGACCAAATGAGAGGTTACATGGAATACCACCTTATGGGTACTGATTACTAGCGCCACTACCATTGCCAAACTGAGTTTGTAGAAAACTAATAATATTATAATGTTTATATGGCCACAAAAAGGAAAAATAGAAATAAATGTTAGAAATAATTGTTAATTGTTAAAAATAGAAATTAATTAGTACGAGGGCTGCTCTATATATTTCTGGCCTAATAGTGAAAATACGAATATTTATAATCAAAAATGGTTTTATTGTTTTTCAAAGTATTCTCCAGCATGCGCTCAAACCAGTTGTTGAAGCACTTTTTCCACTCCGATTGAAACACCACTAAAACATGGTTGGTTTTTGAACACTTCAACAGCTTCTTCTGGCGACGAAAATCGTTGATCACGCATTTTTTTCTTGATGTGCGGAAACAAGAAGAAGTCATTAGGTGCCAAGTCAGGGCTGTACGGCGGATGACCCATTAATTCGACGTTTTGGCCGGTCAAAAACGCTGTGGTTTGAGCCGATGTGTGAGAGCTCGCATTGTCATGGTGAACAATGATTCGTCTTCTCTTGTTGGTTTTTCGAATTTCTCCGATGACTTCAGGCAAACAAATTGTAGTGTACCACTCAGAAGTGACCGTCCTACGTTACTCAAGCGGAACAGTCGCCACATTACCAGTTTTGCCGAAAAAACAGGCGACCATTTGCTTCGAAGTGCTTCTTCCACGAACAACTTTCGTTGGATTTTGCTCGTCTTTGAAGACCCACACGGTCGATTGTTGTTTCGTTTCGGGCTCATACGCATAGATCCATGATTTGTCACCTGTGACGATCTTATAAACGTCTTTTGAAGCACCGCAATCGTATTTTTGCAACATTTCTTTGCACCAATCGACACAAGCCTTTTTTTGAGCGACTTTCAAATTGTGCGGGATCCAACGAAAACAAACCTTTTTTACGGCCAGGTGTTCATGCAGTATCGAATGTATGCTGGTGGAAGAAATGTCCAAGGATGTCTCTATCTTTCGGTATGTCGCATGTCGATCTTGCATTATGAGTTCACGTAAGGCATCAATGTTCTCTGGCACAACAGCCGTTTTTGGACGACCTTCACGGAATTCGTCTTTGAGCGAGCTTCGGCCACGATTAAATTCATTATACCAATTTTTCACGGTGCTATAGGATGGTGCTTCATCGCCATCAATGCACTCTTGTCGTGATAATCCACGTCAAAAGTTGTGAAAAATGATGGCACGAAAATGTTCACGAGTTAACTCCATTTTTTTCTATATTAATTTTTTCAAGTCACTGTTAACAACACAAATAATGGTCGTACGTCAAAACGTTTTGAGTACGATTATGCTAAAAAATGACAAATGTCCGATTGCACTTGGCTGCACCCAGTGTTGCCAGGCCAGAAATATATATAGCAGCCCTCGTAATAGTATAACTTTCTTTGCAATAGAAACAAAAACCTTTTTCTAATTTTACAGGCATTTAAAAAAGTTAAAGTCATTTAAACAAAGTAATTAACTAAAAAATTTTTAAAACTTAATGCACTGCCATTTACATGCTGCATATGTGAAAGACCCTTCCAAATACATGCCCTTATCACACCTAATAATCTCATCCAAGTTTCAAAGTCGGCAGATTTTACTCTTAAAAAGTGGATTTCAAACAAACCGAACCTTTTAGAAGGTCTGCAGTCCGATCATTTGCTAAAGTCTGGTTTCGTAAAACTTTCCGACGACGCAACAACAAAAACCTTAGGATTGAGATGAAACACAAGCGATGACTATTTCTATTTCAAACCCATTAGACGCCCAAACCATGAGATTACCACTAAGACAGAGGGCTCAGAGATAGATAGCCCGGCTTTTTGACCCGGTGGGATGGCTCGTTCCCAAAATAATGGTGCCAAAATGATTATGCAACAGATTTGGATCAAAAAAACTGACTGGGGCCACAAAATAGTAGAAATGACATCGTTCTTAGATGACTACCATTACATTGAAAAAATCAAAGTACCCAGCGCGACGCCTCAGAAAAGGCTCACTGTGCTAAAGGAGACATTTTTAACTCTTCCAAGAAAAGAGCTTTGTGGTGCTGAATTGCCACCCAAAACTGCTTATTCAGTTAAATCCTAAGAAATGTGATTCTTATTTTTGGACAGATTCTATGATTGTCTTTGCATAGTTGAAAAAACATCCCTCGCACTCGACCGCGTGCGTAAAGATTGGTATAACGATTCTTCTAAAGATTATCCAGCAGATTTAGGCTCCATATGGCTTGGAATGGCCGGGATTTTCCAGTTCTGGTTCGATTTACCAGTTAAGACACAAATTGTCTAGGTATAAAAAATTCTTTAGTGTTGAAAAATAAATTTTTTGGTTAATATAGTTTTAAAAATTAATTTAAAATTTTCTACATAAAACAAATTATGAAAAATATAAAGAAAACAAAATATGTTTTTAAGTTATAAAATTGTGCTTGCAAATACATAATCAGTTGAATTTTTTCGTAACAGCCATACCTAAATAAAAGCGGAAGCAGAACGTTTTCTTTCGCATAGTTTATATGCGTCAAAATTATATAAACTATGGTATTAAAAGACAAAGGCATATATCTAGTTTAGGGACGCAGCTCAAAAACGAAAAAAAAGTTGTCGTTGTTTTAGTTGCAATTCTAAGCAGAAATGTTTTATATATCCAAAGATTTCCATATTGCTTAATTTCGCAATAAAACACTCAATATATGCCGAATTATACACACAAACTTTTAAGGTCCGTACCTACGAAACTAAGGCCATAAAATTTTTACTTAGAACTGCATTTTACAGCGCGTATTTTTTTTTTTTTTTTTTTTTTTTTTTTTTTGTGAACTGCATCCGTAAACTCTTCATTGGTTAAACATTTTAAAAAAATTTTGGTATTTATTTAAAGATCTCTTCAAAAGCTTTACCGTGATACCCATATTGATATATTAAAAAATGTTAGAATTTCAGAGCGCCGTAACCCAAAAAATATGGGCGAACGCCAATTTTTGCACTTGATGTGTTTTCTTATTTTTTTAATTCTCTATCGCCCCATATATTTATTTTTTTGATTTGAGCTACTTTATTGTTCCAAATGACATGAAAAAATTAGAGGTAAGCGTAGTGTTTTGCTGATCATGCTGATTGCCAATAGCACCTCTTTCGACCCTATTGCTGATCGATTGACATATTTTTTTTTATAAAATCGAGTTTGCGACGGATACACGGACATCGCTCAATCGACTTCGCTATGCATAAGAAGAAGTTTGCATTGAATTAAATAGATGCTTATTATTGTAAAGAACATACATAAATACATTTATATAAATTTATTCTGTTTGACCTAATTTTCGTGCATTATGTTTATTTTAATTTTTGTTTAATTGCTTATTGGACATATTCTGTGTTTAATTTTGTACTAGTTTTGTTAATCGCATACACAGCATTTCAAGATCATTAACTATTGCTAAATTTGTTAACTTAGTTTGTTCTTAAGTTCATGTACACTATTCATAAAATAGGTCATTATTCATGTTAAGTTTAGCAATTTATTTGTTATTTTCATTAGGTAAGCAGTTTATTATTAAATAATTGTATAAAAAAGAACGTAAAAATATATATGAATCAGTCATTTTTTAGTAATAAAAAAAATTGTACTTTACTATCTGATGGCTTTCTTCAAATTACATGTGCTTGTGGGAAATTTGATTGAGATTTAGTGCCAGTTTCAATTTATATGTTTGAATTGACCACCACTAAATCTTTTGTTACGAGGGCTGCTACATATATTTCTGGCCTGGCAACACTGAGTGCTGCCAAGTGCAATATGACATTTCCATTGGAAAGTTTGTCATTTTTAAGCATAATCGTACTCAAAACGTTTTGACGTACGACCATTATTTGTGTTGTTAACAGTGACTTGAAAAAATTAATATAGAAAAAAATGGAATTAACTCGTGAACTTTTTCGTGCCATCATTTTTCACAACTTTCGACGTGGATTATCACGACAAGAGTGCATTGATGAACTTAAATCTTTGTATGGCGATGAAGCACCATCCTATAGCACTGTGAAAAATTGGTATAATGAATTTAATCGTGGCCGAAGCTCGCTGAAAGACGAATTCCGTGAAGGTCGTCCAAAAACGGATGTTGAGTCAGAGAACATTGATACCGTGCGTGAACGCATAATGCAAGATCGACATGCGACATACCGAGAGATAGAGACATCCTTAAACATTTCTTCCACCAGCATACATTCGATACTGCATAAACACCTGGCCGTAAAAAAAGGTTTGTTCTCGTTGGATCCCGCACAATTTGAAAGTCGCTCAAAAAAAGGCTCGTGTCGATTGGTGCAAAGAAATGTTGCAAAAATACGATTGCGGTGCTTCAAAAGGCGTTTATAAGATCGTCACAGGTGACGAATCATGGATCTATGCGTATGAGCCCGAAACGAAACAACAATCGACCGTGTGGGTCTTCAAAGACGAGCAAAATCCAACGAAAGTTGTTCGTGGAAGAAGCACTTCGAAGCAAATGGTCGCCTGTTTCTTCGGCAAAACTGGTCATGTGGCGACTGTTCCGCTTGAGCAACGTAGGACGGTCACTTCTGAGTGGTACACTACAATTTGTTTGCCTGAAGTCATCGGAGAAATTCGAAAAACCAACAAGAGAAGACGAATCATTGTTCACCATGACAATGCGACCTCTCACACATCGGTTTAAACCAGAGCGCTTTTGACCGGCCAAAACGTCGAATTAATGGGTCATCCGCCGTACAGCCCTGACTTGGCACCTAATGACTTCTTGTCTCCGCACATCAAGAAAAAAATGCGTGGTCAACGATTTTCGTCGCCAGAACAAGCTGTTGAAGTGTTCAAAAACCATGTTTTAGAGGTGTCTCAATCGGAGTGGAAAAAGTGCTTCGACAACTGGTTTGAGCGCATGCAAAAGTGTATAAATCATGCTGGAGAATACTTTGAAAAACAATAAAACCATTTTTGATTATAAATATTCGCATTTTCACTATTAGGCCAGATATATATAGAGCAGCCCTCGTAATGATGAAAATATTTGATCACACTCTGTACATTCGGTTTATGCAATCCCTATCGCAACCAAAGGAGACGCCCACTATTAGCGAATTATTTTCCTTTTTGGAGATGCAATTTGATTCAATCGAGTCGATTAGTAAAACATTAATTATCCATTAAGGGTCAAGCAAGATTGTTTCCACTATAGCTTCAGTGGAGAATAACAGCAATTGCAAACTATGCAACAATGGTAAACACACTGGAAGACTCAAATGGGAACAACAACAGAAACTATGTGTGAACTGTTTTAAGTCTTATCATTTAGCCACGACTTGTTCTTATGGCAACTGTAAAAACTGTAATAACATGCACAATAGGTTACTACATTTACCAAAAAAAAAAATTATACTTAACTCTCCAGGAAACTTCTGACAAATATTTTAAATAAACTAAAGATTTTTGTCCAAACAATAAAGCAAAGACAAAAATCAAAGTTTAAGCAAAAACAACAATAACCAATAGTAATTCTATTTTTCTTTCTCCGCTGTATAAGGCAGAGTTTTTTTCTGCTCTTTTATACAGTTGAAAGAGGATGAAAAATAAAATATCACAAAACACTACGATAACGTTAAGTAAGCGATAACGAAATGGCCTTCGAGACGTGCTTTGACCCTCAATAATCAATATCGGTGATTTAAATAATAAATCGGGAAAATAGCATGAAAAAAAGAATTTTGAAAAAATTTGAAAATAAATTAATATAAATCTATAAAAAAATCCCGTTGTTTAAAATGTTTAATATTTGCAAAGTGCCCGTGCATAAAATAAATTATCGTAGTGTTTTGTGATATTTTATTTTTCATCCTCTTTCAACTGTATAAAAGAGCAGAAAAAATTCTGCCTTATACAGCGGAGAAAGAACAATAGAATTACTGTTGGTTATTGTTGTTTTTGCTTAAACTTTGATTTTTGTCTTTGCTTCATTGTTTGGACAAAAATCTTTAGTTTATTTAAAATATTTGTCAGAAGTTTCCTGAAGAGTTAAGTAAACGATAACGAAACGGCCATCGAGACGTGCTTTGACCCTCAATAATCAATATCGGTGATTTAAATAATAAATCGGGAAAAATAGCATGAAAAAAAGAATTTTTAAAAAATTTGAAAATTAATTAATATAAATCTATAAAAAATCCTGTTGTTTAAAATGCTTAATATTTGCAAAGTGCCCGTGTTTTGTGATATTTTATTTTTCATCCTCTTTCAACTGTATAAAAGAGCAGAAAAAAACTCTGCCTTATACAGCGGAGGAAGAAAAACTCAATATAGTTTTCGATGCGTCGGAAAAAATGTTGAGAAGCTATTCTCTAAATGAATTACACTGGACCAACTATGCAAACTATTCTATTTTACCAACTATTTTATTTTATTTTGTTTTTTTTCGAATGCCTAAATTTCTCTTTGCAACAGACATCGAAAAAATGTAGAGACAGATATTAATCATTTTAGGCAACCATCAATACCAGTTGATCATATGGAGAAAAATTCCTTCATTACCAATTAATTATTATGCGCTTAATACAGTAACATTCGGCACACAAGCAGCGCCGTATTTGGCTACAAAATGTTTACAAAGAATTGCTGAAGAAACTATTGCTCGCTATCCACTTGGATCTCGAATGCTAAAAGAAAATTTCTATATGGATGACGGTCTCGGTGGTTTGATAGCTAAAGCACAGCGATTGAAACTCGAGAGATCTAATAGCTATTTTGAAAAAACAAGGTTTTAACCTAAGAAAATGGCGTTCAAATACTCCTAGATTACTGAAGAATATACCACATAGTGATCGAGAAGTCAACTTAAATTTCAATGACACTATAAGCAAAATAATAAAAAAATGGTATTATATTGGATACCTCAAACCGACCAATTTTGCATTAAGGTAATAACTAACCGTCTTCAATTAATATCGAACTGCACAGTTACGTCCGAGCTCGAAAAATTTTTCGATTCCCTTGGTCTCCTTGCTTCTATTGTTGTAAAAGCAAATATATTTATTCAACAATTATGGCATCTAACACTAGGTTGTAATAAACCCTTACCTCAGAAACTCTGTGCTTCTTGGAACACATTTCGAAGTGATTTAGAAAGTCTCAACACTTTCAAAATATCTCAACATATATTTTATCACGAAACACAATTACGAGGGCTGCTCTATATATTTCTAGCCTTATAGTGAAAATGCGAATATTTATAATCAAAAATGGTTTTATTGTTTTTCAAAGTATTCTCCAGCATGATTTATACACTTTTGCATGTGCTCAAACCAGTTGTCGAAGCATTTTTTCCACTCCGATTGAGATACCTCTAAAACATGGTTTTTGAACACTTCAACAGCTTCTTCTGGCGACGAAAATCGTTGACCACGCATTTTTTTCTTGATGTGCGGAAACAAGAAGAAGTCATTAGGTGCCAAGTCTGGGCTGTACGGCGGATGACCCACTAATTCGACGTTTTGGCCGGTCAAAAACGCTCTGGTTTGAGCCGATGTGTGAGAGCTCGCATTGTCATGGTGAACAATGATTCGTCTTCTCTTGTTGGTTTTTCGAATTTCTCCGATGACTTCAGGCAAACAAATAGTAGTGTACCACTCAGAAGTGACCGTCCTACGTTGCTCAAGAGGAACAGTCGCCACATGACCAGTTTTTCCGAAGAAACAGGCGACCATTTGCTTCGAAGTGCTTCTTCCACGAACAACTTTCGTTGGATTTTGCTCGTCTTTGAAGACCCACACGGTCGATTGTTGTTTCGTTTCGGGCTCATACGCATAGATCCATGATTCGTTACCTGTGACGATCTTATAAACGTCTTTTGAAGCACCGTAATCGTATTTTTGCAACATTTCTTTGCACCAATCGACACGAGTCTTTTTTTGAGCGACTTTCAAATTGTGCGGGATCCAACGAGAACAAACCTTTTTTACGGCCATGTGTTCATGCAGTATCGAATGTATGCTGGTGGAAGAAATGTCCAAGGATGTCTCTATCTCTCGGTATGTCGCATGTCGATCTTGCATTATGAGTTCACGCACGGCATCAATGTTCTCTGGCACAACAGCCGTTTTTTGACGACCACCACGGAATTCGTCTTTCAGCGAGCTTCGGCCACGATTAAATTCATTATACCAACTTTTCACAGAGCTATAGGATGGTGCTTCATCGCCATACAAAGATTTAAGTTCATCAATGCACTCTTGTCGTGATAATCCACGTCGAAAGTTGTGAAAAATGATGGCATGAAAATGTTCACGAGTTAATTCCATTTTTTTCTATATTAATTTTTTCAAGTCACTGTAAACAACACAAATAATGGTCGTACGTCAAAACGTTTTGAGTACGATTATGCTTAAAAATGACAAACTTTCCAATGGAAATGTCAGATTGCTCTTCGCAGCACTCAGTGTTGCCAGGCCAGAAATACATATAGCAGCCCTCGTACATGTGTTCGCAGATGCATCGGTAAAGACTTTTGGCGCGGCTGTAAATATTCTTTTGTTACAAAGGATGGACGAGTAGCTGTGCGCCTGCTTTGTGCGAAATCAAGGGTTAGCTCCTTTGAAACAACAAACGCTACCTCGGCTAAAGGTGTGTAATGCAGTAGTAGCAGCTCAACTTGCTTACAGGGTAATAATCGACTCAAAGTTTTAAAATTAGACTATGTTCCTATGGACCGATTCCGAAATAGTGCTTTCTTGGATAAAATCACAATCATCTTTATATAAAACATTTGTCGCTAATAGGGTATCAACTTTCCAAACATTAACATTGCCAGAACAATAGAGATATGTGCAATCGAAAGATAATCCTGTCGACATTCTATCTCGACGTCTTCAACTATCAGATCTGACTAAATGTGGATTATGGTTTTATGGGCCAGCATTTCTTAATGGAAAAAAAGCTGAGGCCGGCAAAATTATCTCCTCAACATTCTAATCCAACCAAAATGGATTTAAAAAATGTAGTTACTGCAACAATAGCAACGACGGACACAGATTTCATATATAGAATTCAACACAAAAACTTGTTTAGAAGATTGCAAAGAATTTTAGCTCAGATTCACTAGAAACGTACGGATGTCGAACACGCATCGACCAAAAAATATATCACCTATTGCTAAGGAGCAAGACGACTCCCTTCTCTTAGTTGTTTATGTCACACAAGCTTCAGATTTTGCAGCCGATATAAGACAATTGAAAGACTACAAACAAACAAGCAACCATAGCTCTATCAGCAGTGTATCACCATTTTTGGATGAGGGAGGCGCATTGTTCGCGTAGGAGGAAGATTGGAAAATTCCAATCCACAAACAGACGCAAAACACCCAATGATAATACCATACAACAGATCCCTTTTTAAAATAATTATTTAAAATGACCGCAAACACTGTGGACCTCAAGCAGTTCTTAGCAAAATAAAAGGAAAGATAACAGCACGATCAATTATTAACCAATGCATAAGGTGCACTAGAGCGCGACCGCAACTATACCAACAGACAATGGGCAATCTACCAAAACAAAGAGTAGTTCCTGCTAGACCATTTATAAACTCTGGTGTAGACTGTTGTGGTCCATTTCGGGTACAATGCAAGGTTAGGGGTAAAAGGCCAACCAAAGCTTACATAGCTTTGTTCTGCTGTTTTGCAACAAATGCACAGGAAATAATCATTTCCGCTTCCAGCTCTACGGGCATACAATTTCACTTTATACCACGAAGAGCATCACATTTCGGAGGCCTATGGCAAGCTGCAGTGAAATCTGCAATACATCTCTTGGTACGCAGTGTTTCAACTGAAGCATTAACCCACGAAGAATTAGAAACAATTATCATAGAAATCGAAGCAATTTTGAATTCTCGCCCTCTCAAATGATCCAAACAGTCTTAGAGCATTGACATCGGTGAAGCGTTAACATCACAAGTAGATAGTAGTAAAGCTGATACCCTTAAGACGTCCAACATATCACACTGAAAGTTAATCTCCCTAATTAGAACCCAATTCTGAAAAAGGTGGTCGACAAAATACTTACATGACCTTCAACAACGTCACAAATGAACGCAAAAGATGAGCAATTTAAAAAAGGGAATATGGTTATCATTAAAGAAGATAACCTACCTACGATAAAGTGGCCTCTAGGAATAGTTCTAAATGTGTTCGCTGGGAATGACGGTGCTGTAGGAGTGGCTACAGTTAAGACATCAACAGGGGTTTTTAAGCCGCGCTATTTCCAGAAAATGAAAAAGGAGTCCCAACAGAAATAAAACTATAACTACTCGTATAAATACTTAAAATTTTCAACATCATTAACTTCAAAAAATAGCACTACAATTGCATATTCTGCATTAGTCATCAGCATAATAGCAATACTACTGATTACAGTTATAGCTGGAACACGTAGAAAATCTAGTACTGCAGAAATAACAGAAATGACAATATTATCACAAGAATAACATTGTGATAAATCTGCCATCGATTTTAGCATTAAAGGTTCCACAGTGGATAGAGTTTGCTCCAAATCTTACCACACAAATTTACGGTTTTTGTGATGCTTAAGAGAAATGTTACTGTGCAGTACTTTACTTCAGAATCCAACACGAAACTTCAGTCAAATCACATCTCTTTGTTGCAAAAATAAAGGTGGCACCCCTTAACCCTGTAAGTCTCCCACGATTGGAACTCTGTGGAACTCTTTTACTATCTATGTAAATTAGAAAACTTACTACTTCTATCTCTTGTCATGACTATGATGTTATTTTGTGGTGCGATTCTTCAATTGTCTTAAGTTGGTTGAAAAAACCTCCAACACTTGGAAAATTTATGTGGCTAATCGAACATCGCACATAATTAGTTATTTTGGAAATGCTTGTGGTGTCATATCTGCTCAACTGATAATCCCGCTGACCTGGGGTCGCGGGGGTGTAATACTGATCAACTGATACATAACAATTTGTGGTGGAAAGACCCAAACTGGCTACAAAAAACCCCGGAAGAATGGCCAAGCCAAAAAATCAGGAGAAAAATACGCTCGAAAAAAGGCGAAACACTATGTAGATACTGATGAGGTTGGGATCTTGAACCGATTTTCTAAATGGGATAGAGCTATTAGAGTAATAGCATATATTCTTCGGTTTTTCAATGCTGTGAAGAAGATTTATCACAAAGTTATTTCAAGTTTCAAGCGTGTTAGGTCGAACGTTCTCATACCAGATGCTATACTATAACCACAACTGTTGTTACTTCGTCCCAGTCGCCACCTCTGCGGCGGGCAGTCAACTTATCGTTATGTGCAATGATCCATGCAGGCCGTGCTGGTAGGAACACCCATACCAGGTGGGCTCATGGTGAGTGCAAACTAAGAACTGCTCCCCCCCCCCCCCCTCTCAGTGTCAGTCTCAGTGATAGCGTCAGTTTCCCCAATGGGACGCCTATCAGCTACCCTGTACCGAGTGTTTTCCCTTTTAAGAAGACTGGGCACTCTGTCAGGGCATGTCAGTTTTCCCACATTGTTGCGGCTTAAAAATTACATGACAGTATGTATAAAATGCAAATCCATTTCCTCCCAAGTGAAAAAAAGGACGAAATGCCCAAAGTATTCGGTCGGAGCCTTAATAATCTCCCGAGACGCTATTCCAGCGGTGGCGATTTCAGGCCGCGGTGAATCGAGTGTGACTGAGATCCAGGCTAGTCAAGTTAAAACGCCAGGCCTGACTGATCTGCATGTTACTGGTGCTACAAGAAATGCAGGCGGAGGCTTGGGAAAGCCAGAATCATCCAAATGCGAAGGAAATGCTCGAAGTAGTGCACAAAAAAACAGCGAACTGCCTATGGATTTCACTCCAAACACTCCCAAAACAGCCACGGTGCCGCTAAGGTAAAAGTCTTTGCCGCAGGTGCTGTAGGAACACAGCAATGTCCTACAGTCAACCCAGTGCCGGCCGTGAGCAGCGGCAATGGGCAATGCAAAGTGGGAGGTAGTAGGCAGGAAGTTGACGGAGGTCTTTTGGAGGGTCATCAAAGACAATCCACGTCCCTTCCCTCAATATGATGACGCAGGTTGGTTGCGTGGACGTTTCAAAATCATGGCATGTTCAAACGAGCGTTCGGCTTAGCTATTAAAGCAAGCCGTCGCTCTTTTGAAAGGCATACGGGAAGGAGCTAAGCTTGACGTATTACCTATGCTGACAGGGCACTGTGTCATTGGTACCTATTCTAGGAGACTTAATCTTTGGCACCATGACTACTGTAAGAGTTATCAGGATGAGGAAGAGGAGGATAAGGTGGAGCATTTGCTCTGCCATTGTTCAGCTCTTTATGGGATCAGAGCAACCATTTTCGGCAGTCCGAGACTGCATGGTCTGGCAGACAGATCGGTCTGCGATGTTGCTAGAATAAACTCCTTTATCCGGTATTAGGGGTTATTTGGGGATGGAACTAACCTTGTCCCTGTCACCAATGTGATGTAGCGGCAAGAAAAATAGGCGCAGACACCCAAAATGAAAACGAACAATCTTTAAAAAGCAAATTCTAGAATGTTTATTATGTTCTTATAACTACTTAACACACGTATATGGTTTTTATAACAGCTGATGGTGTTGCTATTGTTCTTCATTTCAAAAAGTACTACTACTGATTATTGTTTGAAAACATATACAGCAACATGTATTACTTATATTTAACCAGTAATAATAATATAAGAATCAAAATTGTATTTTTTATTATAAGCGTTTCTAATATCAACGTTATATATTCTACATATGATCCCAAAAAGAAAAAGTAGGTCTGACTTCAGTAGTGCGATTCACTAACTTTTAACACTTTAAAAGGTGTTAACTTTAACCAGACATTTTATTGTTTGCACTAACTTATTTATAACCATGGTAAACAGTTTTATATTTCTCTCTATTCAAATTGATATTACACGGCAATTCTGCCAAGCAAAAAGGAGAAAATAACAAAGAAGAGTTAAAAAAACAAAAACCTTGTGAATAATAAATTTAAAATAGTTTTTATAAATATGTATACGTATATGTATATATTTTTAATTTTGGGCTTTTGTGTTTTATTAATTTATTTTTTTTTTTAATTTTAAATGCTTTTTTATTTTAATTATTTTCAAATGAATTTTTTACTTTATTATTATTTTTTTTTATTTCACTGAATTTCATTTAATTTTTGTTTTTTTTAACGTTATTCACTGCCACTGTAAAACTTTTTTTTTTCAATAAATAAATAAATGAATAAAGTCGTTAAATTTCGCAAAACCATTTAAAAAGGATTTTATTTAATAAAATAAGTAAATCGTACACTCAATACTCCAAAGCCATGTTATTCAACGACTATTAGGTACACGGTAAACAAACAGTTTTTAAACGGATTAAACCACACAAAAAATACTGCTGTTAATAAACCACAGTTTGTTTTGCTAAAAAATAACAGCTGACTGAAGCAGCTTGCTTTAGACACCATTAGACATCGTTTAGAGTGTTAGTGAATAGCAAATGGTTAATCGCACTAGAGGGACCGTACGACAAATATGGTAAAAATTCTTTACAGACAACACACTGTGCTCATGTCACAGACGGCATGATCTCTATGAAGGGCTACATATTAGCCCTTCTGGAGACTGTCTTCAAGAAAATACTTGTAGTTATGTTTGTTTTTTATTCCTTTATTTTTATTATATAGAATCATAACCAATATTATACTTCCACTACTATAAAACATATGTTTTTTGTGGAAGCTCAGGTTTAAAAAAATAAAGAAAACAAGAAAAATTAGACGCTAGCAGAATGAAATGTAGCACTTTCTGGACCGCCACATCCTCATCAGCATTCTTCGCATCTATCTACCTTGTGTTATGTACGTTGTAAACATCGTCTATTTAACCAACTAATCTTACTATTAATTTAGTTAGACGAAGTCCATACACAGCTTATGGACTTCTTTGTCATTCTATATGTAACTCGTCTAGTACACTTGTTTTTGCTTCGTACTAACCTTCGGTAAAGCCACGAAATGCAATTTTTATTTTTAATCTTTAATCTTTTCTTACAACATTATAAATGCTTATTGACTGTTATGAGTTAAGTATGAATGTGAATACGCAGTGCCTTGCGTTTGTTTTAAATTTAAATTTTTTTTTTTCCAATCAGGATTTGAACCGTGGATCTTTTAAACAAATTAAAATTGACTTATTTTCGGCTTTGGTTCATTTTTTAATTATTTTTCTTAACATTTTTAACAAGAAAAATTATTCATAAATGTATGCAGCCGTTTTCCAAAGAAAACAAGAAAAATTAGATGCTAGTAGAATGAAATGCAGAATTTTCTGGACCGTCACATCCTCCACTAGCATTCTTCGCATCTATCTACCTTTTGTATGCACGTTGTAAACATCATCTATTTAACCAACTATTTTTAATATTAATTTAGTTAGACGAACTCCACACACAACTTAGGCATTTATATACCCTTTACCATCACTCCAATCAAAACGCAAATCTTTATGTGAGCAAGACTTAAATTAAAAAAAAAAATTTGGTACTGCATATATATAATTTAACATTATGACATCGGCTCTTAATGGGTTAAACATTTTTAAAAAATTTTGTATTTCCTTAAAGATCTCTTCAAAAGCTTTAAAATGATATCGAGGGACCAGTGCCAATTTTTTTTACTAGGTAGTTTTTTTTTAGTCTCTATCGCCCCATATATTTATTTTTTTGATTGAGTTACTTTATTGTTCAAAATGACATAAAAAAATTAGAGTTAGTCGCGGTGTTTTCTTGCTGTCTCGAATGACGTCCAAGTCATCATGCTAATTTCCAATAGCACCTCCTTCGACACTATCTATATCTGATCGATTGACATATTTATTTCTTTTTTTTTGTGAAATCAAGTTTGCCGAGGCAGTACTAACACAGACGGACATCGCTTAATCGACTTCGCTATGCATAAGAAGTCAGAATATGTATACTTTTTGGGGTCGGAAATATATGTTGTAGAAATTACACACGGAATGACAAACTTAGATACACCCTTTTTTCCACTCTTTGTGGTGAAGGGTGTAAAAATTATTTAAAGTGCTTTATAGTTTAACTAGCAGCGGCTTTGCTTTATACAGAGGGTTTTTCCTGGTATTACCAACACGAAGATTTACCAAAGTATTCTTGCATACAATTTATAAGTGTATGTTTACATAAACAAAATTATTACCTTTTTACACTTTACTTAACTAGTGTATTGATGCAAAAAGTGTTTTGGCAATCAATAGATTAACACATTTTAGGAGCTCTTAAAAGATGTTTTCAAAAGTCTTAGTGATGTTTTCAAAAGTCATAGTGACACTCATATAGGTAAGCTTCAGAGGGCCATCTTCGGAAAATAGCTGCGCGTGAGCTTTTATATACTTAAATTTTTATCATACTTTTTAATTTACTATCACTTTTTTGCATTCGGGACCAACCGACGGATGGTAAAAAGCAAATACAAATGTACAGCACGAGTTACATAGAGAGAAGTGAGGAAATATTTTGGTTTGTGTACGGACTTCTAACCAAATTAATATTGATATGAATACTCCTCGTATTCTTATTTACAAAGTTAGTTGGTTAAATAGATGATAGTTACAATTACACAACTAAGGTAGATAGATGCGAAAAATGCTGATGAAGGATGTAGCGGTCCAGAAAGTGCAGCTTTACATTATGCTGGTGTCTAATTGTTCTTGTTTTCTTTTGAAAACATCCCCATACATTTGTAAAATAATTTTTCTTTATAAAAAAAAGGTTTTTAGGAATTAAAAAAATGAACTTAAGCCAGAATCAATTTCAATTAATTTATAACAACCTAAAATTTTATTTAAGTTTAATTTTCATTTTCATTTTCAAGTATTTCAGTAAAACATAAAATTAAGAAAAAAGTAATGGTAAATAACCTAGAAAAACCTTTTTATTTCTGAAAAAAATTTAATTTAATAACGGTCATAATGCTCTGTTTAAGATTCCAAGTATGGATAAAAATAAAAAGACAACTCGAAAAGAAATTTAATTCGTTTTAGTTTTGTCTTACTGCCTTGTTTTCCTGCAAATAAAACAATTTTTTTTATCGTTGTTTAGATGTTCCGATTCCTTAGAGAATCTCCATATAAAAATTCCTTAAACTTATCCTAACTCGTACTTTTAAAAGTTCCAAGAATGGATTTCAATTAGAAGACACATCGCAAATAAATTTCATTCATTTTGGTTTTGCAACTTGAGTGCTTTTTACGAAAATTGGACTTATCCTTCAGAAAATCTCGAAGTTCTTTAAATCTTATCAAAACTTATCTTTAGTTGCACTGTTAAGGTTCCAAGTGTTGATAACGATAAACTGATACTTCACAAGCAAATCCTAACCTTCGTCCTTCAGAGAGAAACTAAATTTTAAAATAAATTAATATAAAAATTTATTATTTATTTGGAATCTTTTCTATGCTAATATACTTTAATTGTACTTGATTTCTTTAAACAAATATTTCATGATATTCCCATGAAATATTTATTATTCAAATACTACAAGAAATATGTATGTAAATATGTATTACTACGGGGAAAGCATATCCATATGGCCATTTCGCCACTGCTTATATAGCTTATCAGTGAATTCTACCCAAATTTTGTACTGTCTTTTTGTATAGAAAATTTTTAAGTTTTTATTGTCTTTTTGTGTTGTTGATTCAATGTAGTTCCTATTTAATCAATTTGGCTTTTGATATAAGACTCTTAGGTATCCAATACAGAATTTGGGTAGAATCCTCTGATGAATTACATTTTATTTTGTAGTATTTTAATAATAAATATTTCATGAGAATATCATGAATTTTTATATTTAATGGAATTAAGAACAATTAAGGAAAGAGAATTTAAAATTAAAAAATTCCATGAAGGAAAGTTGTTTAATGTTTGTTCTCTATAGGCTTCCTAGGTCAAGTTTAAAAAGACTATTTGTTTAACAAACTTTTTCCGACGTTACGTTGGCAGTTAGATTATTGTAGTTATTTACTAAGATCTTCCTGTATTTATAATGTTGCCAGATTTAATAAAAAAATTTCCATTAAAATAACTGTTGCGAGAATATGTCCGGTGCTAAGCTTTTGCGAGATTATAAACATCAAATACAAAACGAAAAAGTAAATTCAAAGAAAAACTTAGTATTTCAAAGAGAGTAATTAAAATAACATACTTTCAAATACACATATAATTATCAACAATATTTAGCTTTAAAATTGATTTGAACTTTACCACTTCTAAACACACAAGAATATACGTTTATTTAGCGCGTGTTAATTTTCTTATTTGGCGAAATTAATTTGGTGAAAACCTAAAGTAATGAATAATTGGTCTTACAAGTAATTGGCTCGACAAGTAATTGGCTTAACAAATAATTGGTATTTAATCGATAGTCGCGGTAACACCCCCCTGCAGTATGGCAAGATGGAAATTCGCAGCCTTACTTCCAATATTGAGCCACGTCGAGTACAGCTAACTTTACTGCGGGTCTTGCGATTACACCATTTGACATCATGATTTTAGCACTGCGAACTTGCCCACCGCTCGCAACTGTAGTTTCTCGAACTTATCCTCTTGCCCAAAAATTTCTAGTGTTCGACGGGTCAACCACTAAATCACCCACACGTGAAGGCTTTGCTTTTTCGAACCATTTTGTCATGCATGTTTGCGAGGGCAAGTATTCCGCCAACCACCTTTTCAAAAACTGTTGGGCGTACCACTTTGTTTTTAGAACTAGGCCACTGTCATCATATTTAGCTAACGGCTTCATGCCATTTGAACACCCTAGCAGCAAATGGTCGGAAGTTAGCGCTTTTTGATTTACTTTGTCTATTGGCACATATTTTAGAAGGCGAGAATTAATAATATTTTCTATCTCAGCCAGAAGTATTTATTCGATGAGTGCTGTGGATGAGCTTATTTTCTTCAGAACCGTTTTAACGAAACGTACCATACGTTCACATATGCCTCCCATAAGGGGTGCGCAAGAGGGGTTAAAGTTCTGTTTAGTACAAGCAGTTGTAAAATTGCGAACAAATTCATTAGAATTGACATCATTAACAGTTTCTCATAGTTCGCGATCTGCTCCAACAAAGTTGTTTGCGTTGTCTCTTGGGGTCCCACAGCTAGCTATAAAATTGCGTATTACCAAAATGCGTGAGCTTGTGATCAATGAATGCACGACCTCAATATGGACTGCTTGAATTGTCAAGCAAGTGAATAGAACTCCGTACCTTTTCTCCTTGTGCCGGTTTACTACAAACATATTAGGGCCAAATAAATCGACGCCTATGAAAGTAAATGGCGCTACGTATGGTGATAAGCGAACTCTTGGTAATCGTGCCATTTGTGGATAAGTTGGTTGTACTTTGTTCACTTTGCAAATTTGATATTTACGTATTATTTTCTTGAAAACGGTTCATAGTCGGGGTAATCAGAATTTCTATCGAATCTCATTTATAAATGTTTCATGGCTTCCATGATAAAAATGTGCATAAAAGTGCAATATGATCTATTCTGTAATGTAGTAATAGTTCGGCAGGGTTTTTAGTTTCTGGGATGCTACCCTTATCTATTCGGGTTTCAAAACGAAGGATTTCGTCCTTATCTAAGTATGCACACAACTTGTATATACGGCTATTTTATTAATCTTACCATTATTTCTTAGCTCTTATATAAATTGCCTTTTTAACCTCATTTTGAGAGAGATCATTTGAAGAGTTGAAATTTTTAAGTTTGTTGATAATATAAAGCTACTGCCCTTAGAGTTCTACGATACTGAGGCAATCTTGTAATAATTACTACAGCAAAGATCTCGTTTACGTGAAATAAATTTTGTTTAAGCTCACAATCTGTGTTTACACTAACAACTTCTGCTGGCCAGAAACTAGGTTGGTCCAATAAAAAGTCGGACCATTTTTCCAACGACTATTATTTGATAAGTCAGGGCCACTTTAAGTCCACTTTGTAGCTTCGTCTGCAACGTTTAGCTTGCCAGGAATCTACCGCCATTCATCGATATTAGTCCAGAATCTCGAAAATACGAAAAGTAACGAATTGGTGGTACTTTTTATGATCTGACCTTAGACAACCTCTTACCAAAATATTTTTTGGCTAATGCTTACAGTTGTGCTATGAATAATGTTATTAGCACTACTGCTGCCATTAGCTCAAGACGGGGAACAAAAATTATTCTTAAGGAGGCGACTACTGTTTTTTAACCAACAATAGACACAACTACATTTTCTCCATTCGAAATCCTAAAGTATGATATTGCTGCATAGCAATTTTCCCTGGCGTCCGCAAAAGTATGCAGTTGCTCTTCAACTTGATCGTAATTATTAAATGCTTTAAGGTACCGTCGAGGTATTGATATTTTTTAATTTCTTGCAAAATTGCAACCATTTTGTCGATTTCACTATTTGGCAAGGTCGAAGTTCTTCGTCCCAACCTACTCTACTTCTCCACACATCTTGCATTATGATTTTTAGATACATAAAGTAATGAGCAGTAATAAATAAGGGATCGTATATCGACATTAAGTATTTATAAGTTCAAGTTTTGAAAAAAAAAATTTTTATAGTACAATTTTTATAGTAGTATTTGGGAAGATTTTATATGTAAGACTACCGTCAGTTGATTTCCAGTACACACCCAGCACTTCATCAGCGTCCATTGAGTTTCCTAAATTCAGACTTTTATGTTGTTAAATGTCGTAGGAGTTTTGGCAGCTAGAAAATCTTTATTATTAGAAGTCCAGTTTCTAATATTGAATACGGCATGCTTGTAAACAGAAGCGAAATCGCTTCTTCGATACCGTCGTCAACGTAGTGGTTATGTTTTATAGCAGCTGCAGCAGTGGGGTATATTTCAATTAATTTTTCTGCATTAATTCGTCTACATATTGTGAGATGCATGACGAGCATAAGGCTCCGAATGTCATCACACTTATAACGTAGACATCAGGCTCTTTATCACTTGTACTACGCCACAGAAATCGCTGAGCATTACAATCCTTTTTTCTTATGAAAACTTGATGGAAGATCTGCTCTATGTCGCCGCAAATAACTACTGACTTTTGAAGAAATCTTATAAGAACAGAAGGCAATGAGCACAATATATCTAGGCCCTTCAACAACATATCATTTAGTGATACTCAATGAGCTTTGGCAGCATAGCCCCACACAATTCTCTTTTTTCCAGCTTATTTTTTTACAACAGGAAATTTCGGTAAATACCATACCTTTTCGTAGTTGCTTGACATCTTTATATTTTTGTCAATCTTCGTTACATAGCCTTTCGAAATATATTTGCCCTATTCACAAGCCCCCTAGTACGTGCTAAGTGCTAACAAAATACAACGGTGCTAGCTGTGTTGTTGGTAATTTTCATGCAAACATGCGATACAATACTTAGTACTTCTTTCATATGTTTTTCAAACGTTGTATTTGTTTAAATGAATTATTATTTTTGTGTTAATGTGTGAATTATATTAAATTAAATTGAATTAAAAGATATTTTTATTAGTTTTATTTATTTAATTTATTGATTTGATTTATTAGAAAGTTGAAGTTGAAAGTTGCCAATATAAAAACTGTTCTTTAAGATTTAATATTGGTCTAATGACTAGATTTCTAATATTTTGTAATTTAGATGCTACCTTACGAACACAAGCACCATTTCCTGAAGATCCCAAGCAGTAAAGAACAATTTTAAGCTGCAAGTCAATGCGTAGTTGGAGCCTTTCGCCAATTGTGTGAAAAACATCGTCATTTTTTATAAGGTTGAATATATAGGCACATTCCTCTGGCCGTAGTCGTATCATATGAAGAAATCTGTTTTCATCAAAATATCTTAAAACCCGATTATGCCATAATAATGATTTTGGTAGCCCTAAATTATAATTCTGCGACTGGAGAGCAAGTACATTAGGTTCATCCTAAAAATGTCTTGAATTTCATCCTCACACAAAAAATTTATTAATTTACTTTTTTCTGTTTTCTACCCCATTTGGCTTATAAATAACAAATGATGAATAGCTTTTTTCTTCTTCTTATTTACTTTTTGACGTATGAAGTACAATGTACAATGGCACACTGATACAATGGTTGTTCACAAAGAAGTAAACAAAAGGTAGTATGCAATACTACCTACACCTTAGCAGAGCTTGTGAATACGGCAATTAACAAATAGTTTTATAGTTTTACTGAAAACGTCGTTTTAAGCGCTATCAATTTTTAGTCTTTTTTCTAAACACTTAAACCGCCTTATCGCCATATCATAGCTTTTTGGCATTTTTTTATTTTCATTTACGAACTGCGACAGATTCACCGACATTACCTTCCGTTATCTTAACATAAACGCAAACCCTGGAATTATTTAAGCCAATGTAAAGGCGTGGCTTACCATCAATATAACTTTTTATAGGTAGTCCTTTTAAGGAGGGGAATTTTGTTATTAGCTTTTTCTTATCTTTTTTTTTATTCACAATTTGTTTTGGTAAAGAGAGTTTTAATTTTATTATTAGTGACACACACGTTTATAGAAAGTCGAAAAGAACTTTCTTCATTTAATTCAAACTTCCCGTCTATTTACGGCATAGAGGTTCAGCAATACCTAAAAGACTTAGATCGTTAAGAATTGTTTCATCTATCAAACTAGTAGAAGAACCATCGTCGATGAATGCAAAAGTTTCGATTTTCAAAAGCTTTTTATTTCCATTATTTGTAATTGGTATGATTTTAAATAAATTGTTGCAGTTTATACCACTATGTGTATTACAGCTGTGCCACGTTTGAAGTTTGTATTCATTCAACTTCGTTAGTTTTTTTATGCAAGAGATAATGATGTTTTAACTGACAATTATCAACACCGCAGACGATGTTCACAATATTCCATTTTTCTCTTCTATCTGCCCCTTTAAATGTATGGCGGTTAGCAACATTGCTGCAGTCACCACTACATACTTACATTTTCTTCAGCATGACTGTGTATATAAACATTTCTCTGCCTACTTTGTGAAAGACTTTCTGCAGCAGAAGTAGAACTGCTCTCAATGTTGCTTGAAGAAACGCCAATTTCAAAAACCCAGTCAGAAAATTCTGACAGATTTACTTTGATATTTTGTTTTGCCAAATTCATTTTATAAGTTCCCCAATTAATTTGAAGGTACGAAGGTAGTTTGTTAATTAATCTTGTTTTAACGATGGATTATTGGGAACATCTAGTAGTCCACATGCTTCTATTATGACTTAAGACCTTTTACTTGAGCAGCAAATGAGGCAATTGTTTCCAGTTTACTTACGTTAACTCTTCGTAAAGATCTTATTTTTAATTTTTGCGAATGCAGAATTTTCTCTGGTTGTCCATACAACAATTTGAATTTTGAAATTGCTGCAGGACACACGTTGGATGGATTAAAATTTGTTGAACGAACTTCAATGCATTACCTCGCAAACGAATTAATTTCTCGGAAGTTGTGCAGGTGCTTGTAATGAAATATTGGATTGAGTCTTTGCTACTTGTGGAGGTGCAGAATCTGTTTTCTTTATTAAAGTGAAAGTATTATTATATGACGTTGAGCTTAACCCATTATTGGCCGCTACCACAAAGAGCAGGAATTTTTTGAAACCCTGGCAGGGTGATGCTTTAGAGACTCCAATTAAGGATAATTTTCACAAAATTTTTCTTTCAACTGTGGGGTTATTAGTAATAACATTAATGACAGAATTATCGTTCCAATGCACCAACAGTATTTCTTGTTGGTCATCGAGCAACTGATCAAATTATGCGCACTTGCATTTTTTTTAATTTTTTAACGGAACTTTCAAATTTTGTTTTCTCGTATCGTACCAGTAGCATAAAATTTGCGCTCATTAAATAGACACATAAGGTGATAAGATGAAAAAAAATTGTCGAAAAAAACTATATGGCAAACGTTCCTGAACCTAGAACAGTTTGAGCCCCAAGACCAATATCCTTATTGTGTGATGTTGCTGAACCACTATATAAATACTGTGAAATAAATATTCACTTTCAGCGCACATGCCATGATACCATGATTTAAATCCGAAACGGATTGGTTTCCTATTAATAACCATTTTGCACGAGTGTCGCTCGAAATAGGGAATGTGGTAAACTACCGGCTAACACATAAAAAAGAAGTATTGCAAGATTTTAAAAATAAAATAAAAACTGTAAAATTTAAAGTTTATGGGAATTTAAAAGCAAGAAAACTTATAATTCACAAATTGATTTCCTTCGATTCTTAAAGTATACTATTAAAGCTTCAAAAGAAAGTAAAAATAAAAAAATATTTTTTCGAATTTATTAAACATTTTTAGATTGAAAAATTGTGTAAACAAAGAGCTTTTTTCCCTTATACCAAAAAAATTTTTAAGCCTTCAGAACATCAATTCAACACAAATATTCTAAACATCATTACCTATTTTATATTTGTGAAAACCGATATAAAAAATAGCAGACATCTTTGGAGAAAAACGATAATAAAGTAAGTGGTCGAAAATAGACCAGTGGCAAAAAATGGGTTAAAAGGGCATGTGTTGTATTTTGAAAATTTGTGCGTGTATGTTCTGTTGACATTTCATTTTGAGAAGATTGAGTTGCTACATTACATTGATTTGACGTTGAGGCTGTGAGAGTTATATTTGTATTCTCTGCGGGTGCATGTTGTAAGTTTGTTTTACGCAGTTGTACGGAAAATTCGTTATTTTCGTATAAGTTTGTAGAATTGGACTGATGCTTAGCCATTCGTGAACTGAATGTGCATCCACACAGCTTCTATCATCAATTTCATCTTCGGCCTGTTGCAATATCTGATAGTTTTGTTTTAAATATTCAGTGTCTTGTTCTTTAGCAAGCTTTCTTTCTTCTTGAAGCCGCTGAAGTTCAAGGTTTTTTCTGCTGTGTTAATTGAAAAATTAGAGGCTATACTCCGGTTCCTGCATACCGATTTTAATGACTCAGGTGTTTGATTTTGTGCAATTATTACATAGAAAATGTTATCGATCACTTGCTATATTAACACAATTTAAGTGATAACTTTTTTGGCACTTACTACACAATATAGATTGAACAGTTGGTGGTTCGTTGCAAACATAACATTATGCGTTAGGTGGTGATGTAGTGGCGATATCTTGGTGCTGTAATGGTCGTTAACACTGAAAAGAGAATTTATCCATT
Organism: Gymnosoma rotundatum; assembly: GCA_916610165.2. Classification (NCBI taxonomy): domain Eukaryota; kingdom Metazoa; phylum Arthropoda; class Insecta; order Diptera; family Tachinidae; genus Gymnosoma; species Gymnosoma rotundatum. Next base: position 59,412,380 of record OU744339.1, read on the forward strand.
ATATAAGACTTACAGTTACTACTCGTACCTGCCAGTAACCTTCCTGTTGCTTTGAAGTTATGTTTGCAATTCAAATATCAGTAACTATAAATAAGAATTTAATTTTGTTGTGGAAATATGTCCGGTGCTAAGCTTTTGCGAGATTATAAACATCAAATAGAAAACGAAAACAGCCTCAGTTATATTTATGCTTTATATTTTAATGTTAAAATTCCTGTGTAACATAAATTCAATAAAAACAAGGTCAGTATACAAAAGTGAGTGATTAAATTTACATACTTTCGGGAGAATAAGAAGGCCATTGCAGTAAACCCACATTCTGCCCATTAATCCACTGTTTCACCAGCCTTGCAGTATGAATTGGAGCGTTATCATGTTGAAAAGTCCATTAAATGGGTCCAAAGATGTCATTGAATAGTGGAAAAGCTTTTTCTAGGACTCCTTTATAATTTACTGCATTCATTTTCGTTGAAAGAAATTGCAGTTCAACTGTGCCGTAATATGAAATAGCACCCCACACCATAACACCACCTGCACAGCTATGATTTTGCTTTAAATAAAATTCTTCCTTACGGAGATCATGAAAATAGTAATTGAAACCATCAGGACCATCTAGATTGAACTTTTTTTCGTCTGAAAAGACAACACGTTTCCATTCGTCCTTCGAGGTCATGTATTTTTCAGCAAACTTTAGGCGGTGTTCCTTACGTAAAGGATTAAGTGATGGCTTTTTTTGTAGTTTCAATCTTTATAAGTGTTTGGCATTTTGAATGACTCGCTTTACAGTCGCTAAACTACTTTTACAACCAACTTTTTCCTTTATTTTTGCCGCTGATTCCTTCGAATTGGAGGCAGATCTAACGATCGCTCGTCTTTCAGTTGCTGAAGTTGCTCTATAAGTGCCTCCTTTCATGTTTTTTCCATAGGTATTTTCATTTCGTAAGAAATTGCTAACACAATTTTGGCTTTTGTTAATTTTTTTTGCAATTTTATTGTGAGAAAGACCTCCTTGTGCGTAGATTTTAACTTTAACCCTTTCGGCTTCAGATAAAGGTTTTCCATGACCCATTTAAATTACAAATTGTTGTAACAGTTTAGAAATTAAAAAAAAGTTAGTGTAAACTAATACAATTATTCTGATGAGCTTAAAAAATGCATCGTTTTAATACAATATTTCTTTTACAGCATGTATTAAGATAACGGCACAATATTACCGTTAGATTTTTTGCAAAGATTTTAGGTATACATGCAATTTTGAAATAAAATCAATTGTATTACTAGTTTATGCGTTAGTTTTAGACAGAGATGATAAACAAAATTATTTTAATGCCAAACCCAATCAGATGAGCGGCAGTGTATCTGTTGTTTTAAAATTTAAAAGAGCGAGTTACAATAGACGCAAAAAATTATTTCATTGACAATTTAATTGAAAATAAAACAAGATAAGTGCCTGTACGACAAAAGAGATGGTCTTTATTATAACCGAAATGTGAAAGAAAGGGTATGGAGAAAAATTTCTAATAAATGCAGCAAAAGTGGTTCGTGTGTAATTTATTTTATTTCAACATTTTGTTAATTAAATTTTTTGCATATATATTAGTAAAAAGTCGTCGATTGCAAACATAGATGGAAACTGTTGCGGGAACGTTTCGGAAAGGAAATGAAAAGGATAGATACTCCATCAGGTAGCGGAATGTGCTATTTGGACGAGTGCAAATTTCTACAGCCTGTTATGTTTTTAAAAGAATCCCTAGCGCATCGTCGGAAAACAAGATACATATATTTTAACAGTTTATGGCTATAAAAATTTTTTAATTTTTTTTTAGCTCTAGCGAAAACTATGAAGAGTAAGACAAGGAAAAAGTTTTAGACAGCTTTGTTTGCAGTGCAGATAGTTTGCAGAATTCAACAATACAAAAGGTTTCAGCCAAAAAGGTAAAAGTTTCTCTTGACAGTCTTCACCAAAAATTTGGCGATACTATTAAAAAACTTGAAGAAAGTCTTTCATAAACTCCTAAATGAATTCCTTTAGACAATGCCTTTTTAAACAACGTAAGGTGTTTAATCAAGGAATTGCCGCACACTGTAAAAGAAGATTTTCAAGCTCGTATGATAGAAGACTGCGGCGAGAAAATATTTAATTTTCTTACTTTTTTTTTTAATTTTTAATAAACTGTAGTCAGTCAAGCCATTTTCCTAATCTTTGGTTATAAGTTATTCGGGTAATAATTTAATATTTTATATGTTTTTATATTATTATTTTTTGGTATTAAAATTATAGTTTAAATAATAGTGTGATATTAAATTAAATTATCTTTAATATGTACATATTAAAACTAAGATTTAAATTAAAATAAACAGAAATTTTTTATTTTATTAATTTAATTTAATTTTTTATTATGTTTTATTTAAAAAGTTAAAAAGAGACTACACAGATTTTTTCTGATTTCTGAAGAACTTCTTTCACCATACTGATAAGAATACGCCGATGGTCTGATCGATGAAGTATTGTTTTCAATACCACATCGCCATGCTTTATCGTAAAGGTCACCATTTGAATCCCACCAATCTAAGTAGTTTCTAAGGATGTAGAAAGATGCATCGTTTAGCATTATAAAATTATGCTGGGTAACACAGGCCAACACAATTTGTTCAACATTTTCGGAATATAAATGCAAAGTAGTAAGTAAAACTTGCCACCGAGACACTAAAATCTCGAAAGCGTTTTCGATTGTACGATGTGATCTCGAGGGTACTGCTCGCCAGAGTAAGGATGCATTAGATTTGTTCCTAAATGGAAGGCAGCATGACCAACAAACAAATGTGTATTTGGCAAGTTTTGGAAGCTTATTATGAAGCAACCTTTTACCAAGCTGACTAAATTGTAAAATACCAACGTATTACATAAAGCAATTACTTAATTAAGTCTAAAGAGCTGTAATAAAGATTTCCTTACCACCATCACTTTGTCTTCCATAGGCCCCAATATCACTATGAGTGAAGTGATACCGAGCATCATATGCTGCTAACAAGACTATAGAGAAAAAATTTTTATAAAATTTTAAAAATTTTTTACACATAGAAAATGTAACTAGTTGGCTTAGTATTACTAATAAACTTGAAATAAAACACTTACAGCATTGTTACGGCCATTCGACATAGCGGCTTCAAGGGCTCTCTAAGTGAATGCTTTTTAAGAGGAGGCCTTACAAGTTCAAGTAAAAGATCATAAATTCGTGGCGTTATTCGCGTATATATAAAAACTATTGGTGGTCTACTTCATTTATTATCAGAAAAGATAATACGAAGAATCCGTTCTTTTTCCTGTCACGATTTATCTCTCTGACTAAAAAGGAGCGTTTTCTTCTTTTCACTTATTTTTTTAAGTAGATGTAGTCCATGTAATGTAAGCTTTAATAAATTTAATGTCTTGAATGATTTTAACTTTTTTCCATTTTATACCACAACAATAATAAAATCTCAAATATTTACTAACGGCTTTACGGATGAACACACTGTTGTATTTTTTAGTAATTTTTTTATTTATCTTATTATTTGCTTTATTTTTATTAAAGAAGTAATTTATAATTATTGATTGTTGGTAATATATTTTTAAATTGTACACATTTAACAGCATTTAGGGCAAAAAATCGAAAACAGTTTATTCTAAAAGACAAATGTTTGCAACTATGTGCAGCAAGTATTTAGGTTTAAAAAGTTCAATATGGCCACCAAAAAGTCTTCAATAAATTACTTAAGTATTTGACAGTATTTTCGTTGACTTTTGACAGTACCTTAAGTTAGTTTAAGCATAATATAGTTAGCCCTTAAGGTTATAAATAATTTGTTTTACAAGTAATTGGATCGACACTGTTCTGCAAAATAACAACTGTTCTGCAAAAAAAACTTTTCTCCCCTCCCTTGAACAATTTTGCCTGTTTCTAATGTTTTCAGGTGTGCTGAGTCCGAATATGAAATCAGAAAAATTCTATCACCCTCTGATTTTGAGAGAAAAGAGGAGAAACTTGGAGCGAAAGCCTCAAGAGTACTGATCAAATCCTAGAAGAAAATAGTGACAACACAACGGCCGAGTGGGAGGGGAGGAGTTGGGGTATTGAGGGTGAAAGGGGGGCAAGTAAGGAATTGAATAAAAAGGATACCACCATAAAAAAGAAAAAAATTGTAAGATTATACATACAGGAAAAAAATTTCAGCCATATTTCTTCAACCACTTGTAATATTCCCATCAAATTTTTTTTTGTTCAACTATACTTTATTGCGCTCAAAATCATAGGGCTTTTGAATTTTTTTCACTATGTTTTGTTGCCAAAAAAAATTCGCCAAATTTACAAAAAAAACTCACATTTTTGGATAAAGAAACTAGAATTTCTCAAGAAACAGTAAGAAAGCATATTTTGGTTTAAAAGAGGATTTTCGTGCAGAACACTGTAATTGGCTTAACAAATAATTGGTATTTAATCGAAAGTGGCGGTAACAATTACAATGAAAATTGGTTTTGCTATCTTACATGTTTTCCAATAAAATTACAGTTTTTGTGAATTAACCAAAGTAAATTTTAGTTCTATGTTATTTTAACAGAGCTCCGTCAAATCGAAAGGTTTGTTTGATAAATCTCAAGTGATGGTTTTAGAAAAATCTCTACAATTATATTGTATACTTTATGTTGAAATATTTCACTACTGGGGATTTATGAATTTCTTAAACTTTGTTTAAATTTCCTTTCGAAACACAAACATTATAATTTATTTATGCGTCAACCTTGAATTAGTGGCCAATAGCGAAACTTTTAATATTTTATATTTTTATAAAATTATGTCATTTCGATACTTACCTGGGAGGTGCCCAATCATGTCGAGTGCAATCTAGTAATGTTCCTACATATGTTTTACCACGCCAAGTTACATTGACAACTAGTACTCCACCTTCTGTTTCGTGCCAAACTATGCCCTCTAATGTAACCGAAGTTCCAGGTTCACAAGGACCTAGACAATCTGGTTCTGTAATAGTGCCAATAGACGTTCCTATGCATATGTCAACCATTTCTTTATTGACTGGTGGTATTGTATTGTTTTCAGCCTGCTTTGCACGTTTTGCTGGAGGAGAAGATAGGGTTGTTGAATTCTCTGGGCCTATTATAGCAGAATCAGTTAAAGCCTTTTGATTGTATATTGGGCCAGGAATCGAATGGTTAACTGCAGCTGCATCTAAGACCGGTGAAAGTTGTTTTACTATTTGGGATTGATTATCAGATGGCTTCAATTCAGTACTTGGAAATGAAGATGTTATACAGGATACATTAGTAGAACTATTTAAAGCTGCAGCTGCTGCTAATTGTGCAGCAATATGCGAAGAAATTTTAACACTGCCACTATTGTTACTAGAAACTTCTGTAGTTGGAGATCCTATAGTGCTTGCATTAATACCAGTTGATATCGTTTGTGTGCAAACTGGTGTGCTCAAAGCTGTTGTTACTACAAGCAAATTTGAAACACTTGCAGAAGCTGAAGCATCAGCTGAGGGCGTAAAAACGCCTGGCGGCACCACCATTATATTACAAGCATTTTTTGTTGCTAAGCGTTGACTATGTATGTTACTTTCAGTCTTTTGATTGCAAGAACTATGAGAGCAAGTGGAAGCACCACCATCTGCTGCAGTACAATGGCATAAGGACTTTTCAACGGAATCCTTTTCAATATTAACTAAAGGATTTTTGTCAATTCCCGTTCTATTAGAATGGGAAGACTTTTCTTTTGTTTTGTCCCGACGATGGCCAGAACTTCCTCGTTTAGTTCCTTGTGATACCGTTTGGGAAACATGGTTAGTGGTTGAAGCTATACTATTAAGAGAAGTATTTCCACTAGTCGATGATAAATTATTTTGATTATTGCCGCTGCCTAAAATTTTCTTATTTCCAGTTAAGTTTGAACTACCTTGAGAATTAGTTATTCCCTGTGTGGTATTAGAGTTTTGCGCGTTTGGTGAAACTGATTGGTTTGACAGTAAACAAGTAACATCTTCCTGAGTTGTTGAGCAAACACTAGCTCCACTTCCGCCTAACCCATTTTGCTGCTGCTCTGTAGCTTTAACAATCTCATGTTTAGCTTCTGAGCTTTTTGTGCCCGGTTTTGTTCGTTTGATTTTCATTTTTAAGCCCTTATCTAGTGTTGCCTGATGGTCAATTGACATTTTGTTGTTTAGCTTATTACTGTTATTAGAGCCAGAATTACTCTGGCAACAAGTTATATTTATACCTGATCCACCAATGTTACTACCAGTGTTTCCATTACTTCCGGCTTGAAATGACATGCTGACTGTACAACCTTGTTTTTCGAAATTTTTTATTGGTTTACTGTTTTGCCCACAGCTTTTATTAGCTGTTAAAGAGCAAGAGGCGCTTGAATTTAAAGAGTTGGATGAGATAAGATTTCCTCTCTTGGAAAATCCGGTAAATGTAGACCCCAAAATATTTGTTTCAAATGCAATTGTGTTTTTAAAAATTTTCAACGAATGTGCGCTTTCGGTAGAATTTAAATTATTTGATAGTTTTTGTATTCCACAATGTTTCGACTGCAATGACTCAAGAATGTCTGGTTTAATATTAATTGCATTTTTTATTCCATTAATTTTAGTATTTTGAATATTCTTTAAAGATTTTTCTATGTCTGCATCTAACTCACTTAAAAGTTCCGGTATACCACCTATATCCCATTCTTCTTCATACTCAAAATTTGCTTCTTTATAGGTAATAAGAGATGTTTTATCATTGCTGTTGACAATAATTTCTGAAAAACATTTGTATTTTTAAATTAATTTTAGTAATTCTTCTTACCAACAGAGTTAAAGTCTTATAATCTAAATAAGGTGTGTAGAGATAAATTTCGAAATTCAAATCCCAAGAATAACCAATTGCGTTACACCAGTTCTGTAAGGCATGTAAATACTGGGTGTATATTTTCAAAATGGAATTGTGGCCACAATTTTGAATTACATGGAACTGGAAATGATACAACATTATTAAATGATAAAACATGGAACATTACTTATTTGAAACATTGTAAAGTTGTTACATTTAAATATTTTTAAATTTTTATAGGAAAAATCTAAATTCCAAAAGCACTGTGAAACACGGGCGGGAAAAACTGATAGAATTTATGAAAATATATTTTTAAGAAATGAATCTAATCCTACAAAATATGTAAAAGTAAACCAGATTTTCTGCTAAAACCGTCATGATCTAATTCAATGGCAGAAAAATGAGATGTCTTACTATTTACAAAAATATAATGGAAAAATGGAGCATTATAAGAAACAATATCACCATACCGAGTACTTATTTTCTGGATATTTTGCCTATATGACAACAACTATTTTATGTACAACAACAATATTTATAATCAAATATTTGGTATGCCTCTCTCATCCACTTTCGCCAACATTGTTCTAGATAACTTCTTGGACGAAGCATTGGCTGAACTAAATAACAAAAATATCAAAATACAATACGTTACAAAATACGTTAAAAATACGTATATATTATAACATTAAGGAGATTCTGAACACAATAAATGGATATCATTCGAAAATTAATTTTGCAATTGAAATGGAAAAAGAATACAAATTTTTACATCTTAATACAATATTACACAGAAAAAAAACAATAGAATAATTATTGATTGGTATACAAATGATATATCATCAGGCCGAATCATAAACTACAACACAACCAAATAACAAATAATAAATACAGCAAAAACTTTTATAAGTAGAGTGCTTAAAATAAGTGACCCACAATTCCATAGTGTATAAACTTTCAAAAAACATAATAAACAAAAGTACCATTTACCTGGCATATAAACCAAACAGAACATTAAGAACGATTTTTACATATAAAAAAACCTCAATCGACAAATTACAAGAAAATAATGTAGTATATGAAATCCCATGCAACGATAATAATATTGACAGCTGTAATCTTCTTGACATTGGTACAACTAAAAGAAGTTTGGAAAGGAGAATTTATGAACACAGAGCAGACATAAATAAAAACATAGAAAGCCCTGCATTATCAAAGCACATAAAACAAGCAAAACATGTTGACAACATATAAATATTAATCAACGAAAGTAACGAAAGAAAACGATACACAACAGAAAGTTTACGAATACAAAAAAAATAAACGGAACTATTAACAAAAAGGAAGACACAGACAATTTAAGCGCGATATACAATGTTGTCATTAGAAAGAAATAAAATGCTAAAGTTTGAAACCAGGAACAATGTCTTTCAATTACAATAAAAGACATGTCTACACTAGAAGAAAAATGTAAGTTTTTACCGTATAGTGTATAAATAATCATCCATATTCTGTGTGGCGTCGTAAATACAAGTTGTCGTCGTTTTTCTTTGTTTGTTGTAAATCGGTATTCCCGTTGTCAATATTGTCATTAATCGATGACTGTCGACATATGTTTGGTATTTTCTATATACGATTGGTGTTGGTATTGCCGTTTAGTTTGTCGTCGCCATTTTTGACGTTGAGTTGTTTTGTGTTCAAAGGAAAATTTAAAAAACATGAAAAAGTATACAGCAATATTTAAAATAACAAAATAAGAAATAAACTATATTTAAGTTTAATAATGATTATTTGACCCTTTTTTATTAAATTATTTTCTATTTTCTTAAGCTTTGGGTCCTTATATTTTTTAATAACATTTTATTTCAATATTTCGGTACTTTCTGCGTACCTTCTTCAGGAAACAAAATTAATATATAGACAAAATAACAAAATTAATTAACAATTGAAAAAATTTTTTGTCATAATGAAGTTAAAAAACAATGTTTCAAAAAATTTTCAAAAAACAAAAATATAAAAAAGTGTTTTGTGTTACATACATATATTAAGAACAAAAACATTTATGTTATTTTGTGAATTAAGTGTCTGTATATATGAGCGACATTATCTGTATCTGCTTTAAAATTAATTCTTTTAGTCAATGGAGTATTTACAATGTGTAACATTTCCAAAATATACCGTTTCTTATAATTTTTTTCAATACTAAGAACTGAAGCATTTTCAAAGTTAGGATAGTGACCTAAGTCAAAACAATGAGTGGATAATGCTGTTTTTTGTGAATTAACATATCTTAAGTCCGACTTATGTCCAGCAATTCTAGTCTTTAGTTTATTTTTTGTTGTACCAATATATACCTTATTGCAAATCTCCTGATCACTACCTTTACAAGGTATTTCATAGACTACATTAGAAATGTCAAATTTATTAATTCTATCTTTAGTCTTACTAAATATTCTATTCAGTGTATTATTTGTATTAAAAGCCATGTTATATTTTTCCTTATTGAAGATTTTTGAATTCTTTAAACGTTCTGAAAAACCTTGTACATAAGTTAAAGACTTATAAATCTTAGGTTCCAATGTGCTTATCTTAATTGTATTTCTTTTATGTCCGTATTGTCTAATAAATTTATAAATAAGTCTTTTTGGAAAGCTATTATCCGCTAGTATATTTTTAATCTTTTCTTTGTTCTTTTTATGAAATTCTTCATCACTTATAGTTAAAACTCTTTCAATTAAATTTTTAGCTGTATTAATTATTATACCTTTGTTGTGCTTTGAAAAATAGTTAATAATTCTTCCTGATGCTGTCGGTTTTTGATACCAATCCATTAATATATTATTACCTCGTCGAATCAATAAAGTATCTAAGTAAGGAAGTTTGGAATCGCATTCCTTCTCTATTGTAAACTTAATATTAACATCAAAAGAATTGAAAATCTTTAACATATCATCAATTGCACTATCAGAAATAATGCAAAATAAATCATCAACATACTTAGTAATAACTTTTGGTTTTATAATTAGTTTTTCTAAGCAAAAGTCCAATAATTTCTCCATAACAATGTCTGCAACAATTGGAGATGCCGGAGATCCCATCGGAAGACCCTGTTTCTGAACATATATTTTTTTATCATACTGAAAATATCTATTATCCTCTATGCAAAATTGAAGAATACGTAAAAATAAATCTTTATCAATTTTAGTGTGTGGTCTAATTATATCCCACTTTTCTTTTATTGTATCAATAGCTAAATCTACTGGTATACTAGGAAATAGAGATTTCACATCTAAAGAAACTAATTTTTCATTATTTTCTACTTTAAGTTTTTTTATCTTATTCTTAAAATCTAAAGAATTTTTTACGTTATATTTTGAAAACTCAGTGATTTTCTTCAAATTATCTGTCACATATTTGCATAGTTCATAAGAAGGCGAATTTACAAAAGAACAAATAGGTCTTAAAGGATATTCAGGTTTATGAATTTTTGGAAGTCCATATAACCTAGGAGCAGTAGCAATGTTGGTCTTTAGTTTCTTCTTGTCAAAAATAGTTATAATTTTTCGTTTAAAAAGTTCATCTACCAAATCATTGTTAATCTTCTGCAATTTGCTAGTCGGATCTTTATTTACTAATTGATATTTAGAAATATCTTCTAAAATATTATTAATTCGAATGTTATATTCATGTTTCATTAAAGCTACTGTTGTATTACCCTTGTCTGCTTTTACAATAAGCAAATTTCTATTCTTTTTTAAAAAACTCTCTGTTTTTCTTACTTTATCTAAAATAAACCTATCTCTATTGGTCAATTTCATTTTATTATAATGATTGTCAATAATTAGTGACAACCTAGTTCTTGCTACTTCCTGTTCCTCTTTACTTTCTAAAGTTTGTATAAAATCTTCTCCTTCAGTTATCATATTCACAATCATTATTTAGAATATGAGCACAAGAAAGATGAATTTTCAAACTTATCAAGATCTTCAAGATAACCATAATTTTCAAACTAATCAAGATTTTCGAAGAATAAGAAATTTTCAAAATTATCAACATTATCAAGATAGACGATTTTATCAAATAAATCAAGATTCACATGGATTTTTCAAAATTAATTTTTTAAAAAATAACAATATAACTAGAAGACTAGTCAACAGATTTAATACGGTGAAGAACAAAATTATAAAAATAAGGTCAACAATAACTTTCCTGATCAGATGCAGAAATTCTGGAATCATTCCAAGATTCATTGTCAATTCTACAAAAGTCATTTCAAATATATTTAACACAAGATGTTTGGCTGATATACAACATACACTTAATAACTATATGAGTGATCTACATTACAAAATTTTAAAGTTGTCAATCAAGAATAACCACAGGTTATTGGAGCATTTTCAAAGTGAGTTAGCATTTATAAAAAGAAATTTAAATAGATATTTTACAGAAAGGGATATGATATCTTTTCTTAATTTTGAAGATATTAAGGCAGTTTCCTTTGAAAAGAAAGTTAAAAACATACATATTAGAAAATTTGATTGTCTCCGCGATTCTCAAGAAAAGAAGTTAGGTATTAAATTTAATGAAAACTGGTTTGTTAATAAAACTAATTTAGATATTCCATTAGAAGTACAATCTGTTCTAGCGTTAGGTAATAAGCATGCACTTTCCACTGCAAAAAATGAGTTACCTATTGTGAATATGATAACTGAAGGAGAAGATTTTATACAAACTTTAGAAAGTAAAGAGGAACAGGAAGTAGCAAGAACTAGGTTGTCACTAATTATTGACAATCATTATAATAAAATCAAATTGACCAATAGAGATAGTTTTATTTTAGATAAAGTGAGAAAAACAGAGAGTTTTTTAAAAAAGAATAGAAATTTGCTTATTGTAAAAGCAGACAAGGGTAATACAACAGTAGCTTTAATGAAACATGAATATAACATTCGAATTAATAATATTTTAGAAGATATTTCTAAATATCAATTAGTAAATAAAGATCCGACTAGCAAATTGCAGAAGATTAACAATGATTTGGTAGATGAACTTTTTAAACGAAAAATTATAACTATTTTTGACAAGAAGAAACTAAAGACCAACATTGCTACTCCTCCTAGGTTATATGGACTTCCAAAAATTCATAAACCTGAATATCCTTTAAGACCTATTTGTTCTTTTGTAAATTCGCCTTCTTATGAACTATGCAAATATGTGACAGATATTTTGAAGAAAATCACTGAGTTTTCAAAATATAACGTAAAGAATTCTTTAGATTTTAAGAATAAGATAAAAAAAACTTAAAGTAGAAAATAATGAAAAATTAGTTTCTTTAGATATGATATCTCTATTTCCTAGTATACCAGTAGATTTAGCTATTGATACAATAAAAGAAAAGTGGGATATAATTAGACCACACACTAAAATTGATAAAGATTTATTTTTACGTATTCTTCAATTTTGCATAGAGGATAATAGATATTTTCAGTATGATAAAAAAATATATGTTCAGAAACAGGGTCTTCCGATGGGATCTCCGGCATCTCCAATTGTTGCAGACATTGTTATGGAGAAATTATTGGACTTTTGCTTAGAAAAACTAATTATAAAACCAAAAGTTATTACTAAGTATGTTGATGATTTATTTTGCATTATTTCTGATAGTGCAATTGATGATATGTTAAAGATTTTCAATTCTTTTGATGTTAATATTAAGTTTACAATAGAGAAGGAATGCGATTCCAAACTTCCTTACTTAGATACTTTATTGATTCGACGAGGTAATAATATATTAATGGATTGGTATCAAAAACCGACAGCATCAGGAAGAATTATTAACTATTTTTCAAAGCACAACAAAGGTATAATAATTAATACAGCTAAAAATTTAATTGAAAGAGTTTTAACTATAAGTGATGAAGAATTTCATAAAAAGAATAAAGAAAAGATTAAAAATATACTAGCGGATAATAGCTTTCCAAAAAGACTTATTTATAAATTTATTAGACAATACGGACATAAAAGAAATACAATTAAGATAAGCACATTGGAACCTAAGATTTATAAGTCTTTAACTTATGTACAAGGTTTTTCAGAACGTTTAAAGAATTCAAAAATCTTCAATAAGGAAAAATATAACATGGCTTTTAAAACAAATAATACACTGAATAGATTATTTAGTAAGACTACAGATAGAATTAATAAATTTGACATTTCTAATGTAGTCTATGAAATACCTTGTAAAGGTAGTGATCAGGAGATTTGCAATAAGGTATATATTGGTACAACAAAAAATAAACTAAAGAATAGAATTGCTGGACATAAGTCGGACTTAAGATATGTTTTGACTTAGGTCACTATCCTAACTTTGAAAATGCTTCAGTTCTTAGTATTGAAAAAAATTATAAGAGACGGTATATTTTGGAAATGTTACACATTGTAAATACTCCATTGACTAAAAGAATTAATTTTAAAGCAGATACAGATAATGTCGCTCATATATACAGACACTTAATTCACAAAATAACATAAATGTTTTTGTTCTTAATATATGTATGTAACACAAAACACTTTTTTATATTTTTGTTTTTTGAAAATTTTTTGAAACATTGTTTTTTAACTTCATTATGACAAAAAATTTTTTCAATTGTTAATTAATTTGGTTATTTTGGTTATATATTAATTTTGTTTCCTGAAGAAGGTAAGCAGAAAATACCGAAATATTGAAATAAAATATTATTAAAAAATATAAGGACCCAAAGCTTAAGAAAATAGAAAATAATATATTTAAGTTTATTTTTCAAGCACAAGGTCTTTTTATTTTTTCAATATTTCGCTACTCCATTGTGTATCATCATCAGGAAAAACAAATATTTATTTGAACATAAAATAAAACAACCACAAAAAAGTAATAAAAATTTTTTTCAAACTAACACAGAACAAAAAATTATTTTGTCATATAAAAAATTTTTGAAACAAATTTAAGGTACAATATTATTTCTTATTTATCAAGTGTCTATAAATCTGAGCTACATTATCTGTGTCTGCCATAAAATTAATTCTGTGTACTACTGGTGTATATGTAACGTTTCTAACATGCAACGCCCTTTATAATTGTTTTCTGTGTTTATTACTGAAACATTTTAAAATTTAGGATAGTGATTTAATTTAGCACAATGATATGATAATGCATTTTTTATGAATTAATATTTCTATATCTTTGATCAGATTTATGACCAGCAATTCTAGTTTTTAGTTTATTTTATGTTGCTCCTATATATGCTTTACCACAAATCTAGTTATCATTTCCGCTACAAGGAATTTTATAGACTAAATTTGATAATTCTATATTCGGTACTTTATCTTTAGTTTTACTAAATAGTCTTTTTAAAGTATAGTGTGTTTTGAATGCCATTCTATATTTATTGCAGTCAAAAATTTTTGTTTTCCCTAACCGTTCTGATATTTGCATTTATTATAATTCGTTTACTGTGTTTAGAATAGTAATTAATGATTCTGCCAGAAACCGTTGGTTTTTGATACCAATCAGTTAATAAATTATTTCTACTTCTAATAAGTAAGGTATCTAAATATGGAAGTTTCAAATTAAATTCTATCTCTATTGTAAGCCTAATACTAGGATGAAATTCATTAAAAGTATCAATGGCATTTTCAGATATTATACAAAACAAATCATCAACATATTTGGTCAATATTGCTGTTTAATACTAAGCTTTTCAATACATGTGTCTAGTAACTTCTCCATAACAATATCAGCCGCAATTGGAGAGGCAGGAGATCCCATCGGTAATCCTTTCTGTTGTTTATAAAATTTACTATTATATTGAAAATAACTATTATCTTCTATACAAAATTTTACAAAACAGAGAAACAAAATCTTAAGGGTTTGGCCACATTGATAAAATCCCTCACAGAACCCATCCTATATAAGAATAAACTGTGTTTACATTTTATATGTGCCCTTGATTTCTCCATAGGTTTGATTCTCCGAGATCGTAGAGTTTTTTTCGCTGTGAGCGTATTTGTTAAAAAAAAAGTCCGGAATTTACTATACAAATTGTAGCGTACGTATAGGAGAAAAAATTTATCGCACGCTACATTTTTTAAATTTCTAAATGAATTACATATCTACGGTTTATTAGCTTTACAATGAGGCTGGTATCATCCCGTTATCTATCTTAGTTTGTTCACAACTTCCAAAATCCGTCAAAGAATTTTTTCCTATATCCCAAATACTTTTCTTAAAATGTTTAGATTGATTACATACCTATGATTTATCAGCTTTAAAGTGAGGTAGGTCCCATCTCAGAGTCTATCTTAGTTTGTCCACAGCTTCCAAAATCCCTCAGAGAAACGGTGTGTGTTCATTAATAATTTTCAAAGATTTTTTTCCTACATCCTAAATACTTTGCCTAAAATGTCTAAATGGATTACATATTTATGGGTCATTAGCTTTACAATGAGGTAGCCTGTTTTCCTATATCCTAGAATATCTTCTTAAAATGTCTAAATGGATTACATATCTAAGACTTATTAACTTTAAAATGAGGTAGGTCATATCCCGTAATATATCTTAGTTTACTCACAACTTTCAAAATTTCTCAGAAAAACGGTACGTGTTCATTAATAATTTTCAAAGATTTTTTTCCTTCGGACAGCTAACAGATCTTTTGTAAGTTATGTACTAATTAAAGGATATATGTATTTATTCTTTTGTCTTAGTTTGTGGAAAAATATATATGAGTATTCTCTTTTATACGAGTATTTAAAGTATTGAAATATGTCCCAAAAACGAAAACATATTTGCAGATTTGTCCTAAATACGAAAACGTATTTGGTAAATATGTCACAAATATTAAAAACATATTTACAAATATGTCATGACGTAAGTTGTTACGTCAAAAATTTGATCTTCACTCTATAATCTATTGATTTTTTTTTTTAATATACAAAAATAGAAAAATCCCCTGAAGAAGTGAAAAAAATTTCACGAGACATCGGAGGAAAATATGGTATAAAAAGTGCATTTCTTAGGCCCAACACTCTTAAAAAAGAAACAGAAAACAATGAATTTTCATTGGCCAAACATAGCAGACAACAATTTTCAAAATCCCTCAGAGAAACGGTATGTACTCGTTAAAATTTTTTTTTAGAATTTTTCCTATATCCTAAATACTTTTCTTCAAATGCCTAAACGGATTACATATCTATGGTTTATTAGCTTTAAAATGAGATAGGCCCCATCCCGTCATCTATCTTAGTTTGTCCACAACTTCTAAACTCCCTCAGAGAAACGGTATGTGTCCATTATTAATTTTCAAAGCTTTTTTCCTATATCCTAGTTACTTTTCTTAACATGAGGTAGGTCCCATCCCGTCATCTATCTTATTTTCCAAAATCCCTCAGGGAATCGGTGTGTTCAATTATAATTTTCGAAGATTTTTTTCCTTGAGATAGCTAACAGATCCTTTGTATGCTATGTACTTTTTAAAGGAAATATGTATCTCTCCTTTTGTCTTAGTTTGTGGAAAAATATATATGAGTATACTCTTCTATACGAGTATTTAAAGTATAAATATGTCCCAAATACGAGAACATATTTGCAGATTTGTCCTAAATACGAAAACGTATTTGGTAAATATGTCACAAATATTAAAAACATATTTGCAAA
This sequence comes from Gymnosoma rotundatum, assembly GCA_916610165.2. NCBI lineage: Eukaryota > Metazoa > Arthropoda > Insecta > Diptera > Tachinidae > Gymnosoma > Gymnosoma rotundatum. Next base: position 59,428,945 of record OU744339.1, read on the forward strand.
TATGTTACGACGTAAGTTGTCGAAACATATTGATCTTCACTCACTTTATAATCTATTGATATTTTTTAAAAAAATGTTAAAAAATAGAAAAATCGCCTGAAGAAGTGAACAAAAATTTCACGAGACTTTGGGAGAAAATATGTTATAAAAAGTGCAATTATTAAGCCCAACAATCTGAAAATAGAAACAGATAACAATGAATTTTAATTGGCCAAAATAGCAGACAACATAACTAGGCAGAAAAAGAATTTTTTTTATATTTTTATTTTATAGTTAAACCGGATTTTTCCCTACTTCTGTGAAATTTTCTCTGGCCATATATCAAATTTTTAAATTTTAATTTTTAATTTTTTCCCTGGCCAGGATTCGAACCATCGATTTTATAAATTAATGAAATTTTACTTTATTTTCGGCTTTTTGGTTCTTTTTAATTAATTTTCTAAACATTTTTAGAAAGAAAAATTATTTACAAATGTATGCGGACGTTTTCCAAAGAAAACAAGAAAAATTAGACGCTAGCAGAATGAAATGCAGCATTTTCTTGACCGCCACATCCTTCATCAGCATTCTTTGCATCTATCTACCTTATGTTATGTACATCGTAAACATCATCTATTTAACCAACTAAGCTTGATGTTAATTTGGTGAGACGAAGTTCACACACAACTTAAAGCTTTTTTCTTTGTCGTTCTCTTTGTAACTCGTCTTGAACATTTTGTTGTTGCTTTTTGTGGTAGCAATTTGATAGCCACAAATGCAACTTTTAAAAATAATTTTTCTTTCTAAAAATGTTTAGAAAATTAATTAAAAAGAACCAAAAAGCCGAAAATAAAGTAAAATTTCATTAATTTATAAAATCGATGGTTCGAATCCTGGCCAGGGAAAAAATTAAAACAAACGCTAGGCACCGCGTATTTACATTCATACTTAACTCATAAAAGTCAATATGATACTGAAACAGTGTCTATAATGTTGTGAGCAAACAAGTTTGAATAATTAAAAATAAAAAAAAATAAAAAAAAAAAGTTGCATTTGTGGCTATCAAATTGCTAGCACAAAAAGCAACAACAAAATGTTCAAGACGAGTTACAAAGAGAACGACAAAGCAAAAAGCTTTAAGTTGTGTGTGAACTTCGTCTCACCAAATTAACATTAAGCTTAGTTGGTTAAATAGATGATGTTTACGATGTACATAACATAAGGTAGATAGCTGCAAAGAATGCTGATGAAGGATGTGGCGGTCCAGAAAATGCTGCATTTCATTCTGCTAGCGTCTAATTTTTCTTGTTTTCTTTGGAAAACGTCCGCATACATTTGTAAATAATTTTTCTTTCTAAAAATGTTTAGAAAATTAATTAAAAATAACCAAAAAGCCGAAAATAAAGTAAAATTTCATTAATTTTTAAATTTTTTAAGTTGTGTAAGGTAAATAAATAAATTTGCTGTTTTAGAAAATTAAATTGTTGAAATGTGAGAAAACAAGCATTCAGCATGCAAAATTACAAGGACATTGGAAACTTCCAACAAACAGTGCATCGAACAAGAAAAAGAAAAAACATTAAAAATTGCGACGATATTTGATTACCGAGAGATGCTCGGGCTCTGAAACATTTATTGGTTACGAAGCAGGCAAAAACACCAAAGCAGGCAGCTACTGCCATAAACAAGTTAATTAGTTAGTGGATAGCACGCACGGCGCATTGAAGAATTAGGGTCACTTCTGCTGAAAACAAACAAAAATAATAAAAATTTAAAAGCACCCGCACAGACCACAAAACCTGGAGTGTGTAAGTTTGGTTTAATAAAACCAAAGTAAATCGTTTTCATTCGTATGAGTTCCTTAAAAAAAACAAGTAAACGAAACAATGAGCTATTAGGGGTTGATGCTTGATATTTTGAACCAGCATAACTTGGTAGCACCTTGGTCAGGTCATACAAGTTAAGGGAGTAATGAAAAAATAAGATCTTTATATCTTAAATGATAATTTACCTGATTTTGTGGACCAAAGTGCTTACCCGGAGGCAGAACTCGTTTCTCAGCACTATGGGGATCCCAAACATACGTTATGGATTTTAAAACAACACAATGGCCAGCGCAAATTCCAAATTCAACTCGATGGAAAACTTATGGGCTTTACTGAAGAAAAGTCATTCACGGTACAATAATGTGGCAACGAATTTAAATGAACTTGGTGATTAAAGCAAAAGAGCTCTGGAAAAAAATATTGAAAATTAAAAGAAAAAAAGTAAACACATGACTTTTTCATGAAATAGTATTATCTTCAGTTAAATATTACTGGATTTATTTTGTTTTCGTAAATAATAATTGAATTAAATAGCTTAAGTGAAATCTAACGTAGAAGATATAAAAAAATAAATGCCAGCTGCAGTGCATAAAAAACTTCCCTATGATAATGATTTAAGCTGTATTTTAATTTTAATTTAATATATGTAATGTAATTGATGTTAAATCGAAAGTAAAATTTTTTTGGTTATTTGTAATAACTGAAATTTTATTATAAATAGCCGAGGCTCCTCAAAAAGTGGAAAAAATAGTGACGAAACGTTTGATAAACATGTAACTAAAGTTTTTTATTGAATCAATTATATACATTAAAACTTATAAGTACCCAACATACCAAATGACTTGTGACAAATTTTCTAAAAAGCTTACAAATCTAAGCCTTAAGCTTGAAAAAGTATTTAGAATATATTGAAAAATGCTATCGTAACAATTGTAGGAAAATCAAAATAATTTTATAAATATTAATATAAGCGAAATGCTTATAATTTTCAGTTAATATAAGTTTTATTTTAATATCGGGGCGATTCAATCGAGACAAGAATTTGCCGTAACCTATATTCATTTGAATCCATAGTGTGACTGCGTGTGAATGTAATGTGCATTTTAGTGTGCTTTAGGTATTTTATACGACCTTGCACAGCGGCTTTAGTTTATTAGTTAAGTTGACTGTTTCTGTCAGCGCTGCTTTAGCAGACTGTATCTATAGCTTCGACTGTCTGTTTTCCACAGCGACTTCTGTTATCTGTTATTTTTAGTAAGGTTTGAATTATTTTTGGTTATAGCCTCTTTAAATCATAAAGAGGATCAACACCTGCTCATACTCCAACTTTGTTTAGTACACAGAAAAGCCAAAAGTATTAACCGAGGATTCTCGAACGATAGTCAGTATTATATCGAATACTCCAGACTTAATTGAGTTTCACACATGTTGCTATCCGTATGAAGGCGAATACTTCTGACCGATTGCCAGAATTATTTCGCATACTACCGAGTGATTTTAGTATCATTTAAGCTGCTTTAAATTGAAACCGAGTAAACCCGCCTGATTTGCAGTTTTAACTCAGATGCTAAAAGACGACTACTCCAACCTTATCAAAAGTGAACCAATTTCAATTTTGTTTTCTTATTTTTAGTAAGCTACATAGATAAAGAAAAAAATTCTTGGAAAATGCATGGTATCTTTAATTCTTTCATTCGACTTTTAAATGTAAAATATAAAATTTTTTCCTTGGCATTTTTTAGTTTTTCATTTTTAGTTTGATATTTTTTAGTTCATTTTTAGTTTGGCATTTTTTTTAAATTCCATAAAAAAGTACTTTCAGTAGATTTTCAACGTTTTTTAGTAAATTTGTAAAATTTTTTACTTTTTTCTTAAGGATAAAGCCTTGATGTCTTTTTATAGTGTTGTTTTGAAGTACCCTACAGTCAGCATTGTTCGGGAAATTTTCATAACAAAAATCTAAATAGTCTAGACTGTAAAATAATTGCACGTGAATTTTTCATTCTTTTTGTAACCAACTATTCTATAATTTTCAGTAATTGGCCAAATTTTGTAGACATCCTGCGAATTAGTGGGGAAGAAAGTTTTTTCTACTCAAAAAATAATGTTTACAATTTTGTTTAATTTCAAAAACTACTGCATGTATACGATTTGCACAGCTTTTTCATTAAAGCAGCTGTAAATTATACACACAATAATGGTACCTTGCGCAAAAATTCTCTTGTTTTATTGTGTTCTTCTAATGTGCTTCCACTTTTACTTTCTTCTTTGAAATCAGAGAATTTGTTTTAGCAGGTGAACTTTTTTCTTTTGAACCACGTAAATATTTTTTAAATAATATGCAAATATGACTACCTGCACTTTTTAACTCCGCAAAACCATGTATTTGCACGTACCTATTCTTGGCGGTTTCTGTATTAATGATGCCCTACTTATCCTAAATTTTATTAAAATTTAATTTTTATTTTAATTATAACAACCAATTATAGAACCAATTTTGGAAATGGTAGTTTAGTTTTTTTACTTTTGTCTTTATTGATAAACATAGATATATTGTTAAGATATACATTAGCAATAACATTTTATTCTTGTTTTTTATTTATTTTTCTTGAAATAATCTAAAATATGAGGAGTTAATAGATTTCTTTCCATTGCTTGTTAGTCATCCTTCTCTACTTCCAGACTAATTTTAGGTATTTAATACTGGATCGGAAGACAACAGTAAATAGCGCATTAGGTCGGAATTTTGATCTGTTCTAGAGGCGAAGAATGCTGTTGTTAACAATTTCTTTAATATGCGCCAACACTTTGTCGACATTAGAGTATCGCTAGCATATTTTTCGAACTTCTCGGTATTTATTGATTTTTCGCTGTTTATAACTCCTGTTATGACTTTATGAACAAAATCAACCGATTTCACACTTCGGGTGAACAAAATCAAGTACCCGTTATGAAGTTACCATCCCAATCACCGGATTTAAATCTTATAGAGCACCTATGAGCTGTTCTAAAAAACAATATTGGAACTTATAAATGTACGAATAAGCAGATAATGGGGAATTAATTAAAATGAAAGGAGCTTCTACCAAATATTAAAACAATATCTGGATTCTATAACAATAACTAACTTTTTCTTGAATATATAAAATGTCCCTTTTATATTTTCCGTAAAACTTTCTAATTTTATTAATTTTTCAACTGCATCAGGACTGTATTTTATTTTTTTTTTTTATATTTTTATATAGAAAAATTGAATATCTTTATTTAAATGTATATATTTGATTTATATTTGTAAAAGTAAAAAAACAGTTTCAGAATATAGTGAGATTTTTTTGTGTCCCTATTATTTTTTCCGACACTGTATATGCAGTACCAATATTTCTAACTGACATAACTGATACTGTTATGACACTTCCAGATATCTTATTTTTTGGCAACCCTGTCGTGGTAAACAAGCAAAATTAGCAATGATCTGAATAAATAGAAAAAATAAATAAAATAAAGTGTTTAAAATAGATAGTGACTATTTAAAACATTCAATATATACGCTTTTGTCAATATAGAAATTAAATATTAAGCGAAAGTTTATCTAGTTGATAAAATAAAGGATCTTTTTAGATTCGCTATAAGATGGCTGAATGCAGTAAATGCAAATCAGCAATAAGAGGTGAAAGTGGCATACGATGTAATGGAGTTTGTGGTAAGTCTATTACTTTACCAAGAAATGTGCTGGCATCGACCAATACTCGGCGAATATTATCGATGAAGACAATTTCGTTCGGTATATTTGCAATGACTGTATGCTATATTTTCAGAATTTAGACCTTGTTATACGGGAAATTCAAGAAAGTGTTGATAAAAATAGACAATCATTATTAGATTACAAACATGAATTTGAAAGATCTCTAAAACAGAACGAATGTGAAATTAAAGGCCGTGTCAGATAAAACTTTGTTGCTTTGCGTGACGATTCAAACTTTGAAAAAAAAGCGTAAAACGCAAGAGGTATGTCATAATAAAAACTTTAACAGCGCTTAATTATTGTTTGTTTACGTAAAAAGTGGATAGTAGTTTTCATTGCCTCTATAAGTTTTTCTTCCATAATTTTGTAAAAAAATAATAAAGGAATAATAATTAATAAAAAAAATAATATTTTAAAATACTTACCTCTTTTACGTTCTATTTTGCCAATAATAATATACAAATGTATAGAAGCTGATTGTCAAAGCGCGCTAAAAGATGAGTGTTGCCCAACTTTGCGCTTTGCTTTGCGTTAAAAGTGCTTCATGTGACATATTTCATATAAGTTCGTGCATTTTATCTTAGATGTCAAAGCGAATTTGCAACGCAACGCAAAGCAAAAGTTTTATTTGACACGGCCTTAAGGCCTTATTGGAGGCAATAGAAAGGCGTTATGACGAGAGATTTCGGAAAATAGATAATATACAAAAACTATGTGAGAAAAATGTCTTGGAAGTGAAAAATCTATGTGGAAATATTAATCAAGTTGAAAACAAAAACAAAGATTTGTGTGAAACAATCGAAAAAACAATGTTAAAATGTACAACGAAAAAAAGAAGGTTATAAAAGACACAAACGAAAAGACGACAAGAGTATCATATGCACAAACTGTAAAAAACAATATAGTGATGCCAGATTTTTAAAAAAATGTTCCCCTAATTATTAAACCTAAGGAGAAACAAAGTGTTGAAAAGACTAAAGCTGAACTAAATGGAAAAGTTGATCCAATTAATTTTAAAATTATTAATGTTGAAAATAGAAGAAACGGTACTCTGGTGATACAGAGTGAAAATATTGAAGAGCGCGAAAAGATTATAGAGGCAATTCAAAGCGAAATTAGTAAAGATTATGAAATAAAAATTCCAAAAGATATAAGTATGAATATTATAATAACAGATTTAAACTTCAAAATGTCTAACAAAGAGATAGTAGAAAAATTAAAAAAGCAAAATAATAGTCTAAAAAATAGCGTTTTAGAAGTGGTTAAAATATTTGAAACTAAAAAATACAATAGAACAATATATAATGTGAATTTTAAAATAGACCTTGAATCCTACACAAAAGTATTAGCTTGTCAGAAAATCAACATTGGCTGGGAAAGATGTAGAGTATTTGATGGTACTTATATAACGCAATGTTTTAAGTGTCAAGGCTACAACCATAGATCATCTAAGTGCAAAAATGAAAGTGTGTGCTACAAATGTCACGGAAACCAAAAGAGTAAAGACAGCAATAAGGAAATAATAATGAAGTGCGTTAACTGCATTAAAGAAAATAAAAGACTGAATTTAGGTCTAGATGAAAATCACACTACAAATAGCCGAGATTGTCCACTGTACCAAAATAAGTTAAATCTAAAAAAGAGAAGAATAAGTTTATCAACCTAACAACCAAAGCAACTACATGGAATATATACAAACATTAAAGGATTAATTAATAACTTCAATCAACTTGAAATTATAGCTGAAATAAGTAAACCTGAGTTCATTATACTATCTGAAACACATCAAACTAATGAAATAGATGAAAGTGAAATAGAAATAGAAAAATATGATCAATACTTTTCTCTATCGAATTCATCAAGGACCGGCGGTATAATAATTTATTTTAAAAAGCATTGGAGTGTTAATAAAATAAAAGAAAGTACCAAAGATAATAAACACTGGATAAGTGCATATATGGCGAAATATGAAAAAACATCATTTGCAATAATAGTAATATATAGATCACCTAGTGGTTCAAAATCAGAGTTCTGTGATATTTTTCAAGACTTTGTGGAAGAAATATGTGAAAGAAACTGTAATATTCTTATTGTTGGAGATTTCAATATTGACCGAATGAGCGACTTCTTAATGACAATGGTCTGAAACATATAATGAATGAATATACAAGAATATCCAAAAATACAAAAACTTTAATAGACTATATAATAACTTATAATATGAATATTACGGCAAAGAATAATAAAAATAATAAAATATCTGACCACGAATCTATAGACATTTTAATTGAGAATAAGTGTAATAATACGGAAAATAGATTTAAGGAAATAGACATTTCAAAATATAATAAAGTCAGATTTAAAAATGAACTAAGTGCAATATTTAATATTAGTGAAACAAATTATCTTAATGTAGATGTATATAACTTTGACTGATGCCTCGAAAACACGTTAAAAAAATTTCAGACTAAGAAGAAATTAATGAGAAAAATTATAAGATGTGGTTTAATAATGAACTCAGGACGTTAAAACGAGAAAAAGTTATTAAATACCAAAATGCAATAATAGAAAACACAAATGAAGCTTGGAATAATTATAAGATGACAAGAAATATTTATAAAGTAAAACTTGAACAAGAAAAAATAAATACATAAACAATAAAATAAATAGTGCAAATAACCAGAAAGAAATGTGGTACAAAATTAAGGAATTAGTATTAAGGAAGCCTAAAAATGTGATAAAATCTGTGATACATGAGCATATAGAATATAAGGATAATATGCAAATAGCTGTTAATTTGAATAATTATTTTGTAAATAGTATTAAGGAAATCACACGATCCATTGAAAACGTGCAATATGAAAATCAGATACCTGTAATAGAGTCTAAGTTTAAATTTCGTGGAATATATTTACAAGAACTCAAAACTATTTTCAAAAGTATTAAGAAAAAACCGGATTATACAAATATAACAAGCAACATAATTCTAGATAATTGGGATATAGTAGGCAGTACAATATTAAACTTTATGAATAAGTCATTGATGACACAATAAACACAAGCATCAAAGCTTAAACAAAATACCAATAATCATAGTGACTTTATTTTTACTTGAAATTTTTTTTTTTTTTTTAATTTTTCTACATAAGGGATCCCATTGGGAACCATTCATATGTAATTAATAAATACAGGTTAGAGTCTTTAAAACTAATAGGCAACATATTAAGGTATACACAGGCGCGTGAACAAAAGAGCCATTAGCCTGTTTAAAATATGCTTGTGAGAGGGTTTCAACCCCAATCAGCTAAAAAACAAAGTCACCTGCTAAAACAAAGTTTTTCATTTCAAGGAAGAAAGTAATAAAAAGCGGTAGTAGTAAGTGCTTATTAGAGGTACCATAATTGCGTACACTATTTACAGCTGTTTTAATGAAAAAGATGTACAAATTGTATGACAGTGGATGGATAATTACCTCTATTCATCTGTGCTTCATTTTTTCCAGTAGTTTTTGAATTGAAACAAGTAGGAGTGCTATATTCGGCTATGACGAATCTTATATACCCTTCACCATCTATGTAAATCTAGTTTATTGAAGTAACTCTAATCAAAAAAACATATATAAGGGTGACAGAAAACTAAAAAGTAAACAAATTTTTTTAATTAATTTTTAAAAAATTAATTTTTTCGTGCTATTTTCCCGATTTATTATTTAAATCACCGATATTGATTATTTAGGGTCAAAGCACGTCTCGATGGCCATTTCGTTATCGCTTACTTAACTCTTCAGGAAACTCCTGACAAATATTTTAAATAAACTAAAGACTTTTGTCCAAACAATATAGCAAAGACAAAAATCAAAGTAATTCTATTTTTCTTTCTCTGCTGTATAAGGCAGAGTTTTCTTCTGCTCTTTTATACAGTTGAAAGAGGATGAAAAATAAAATATCACAAAACACTACGATAATTTATTTTATGCACCGGCACCTTGCAAATATTAAACTATTTTGAACAACGGGATTATTGTATAATTATATTAATTAATTTTTAAAAAATTCATTTTTTCGTGCTACTTTCCCGATTTATTATTTAAATCACCGATATTGAGGCCATGAAATTTTGTACATGAAAGTTTATCTTGAATATCTCCAAACATATAAAAGATATTAAATCAACAAAAATTATTGCAAATAATAAATTTAAATATTATTTTTTGTGTGAAAAATTTTCTTCCTAAAAATTTTAATTTAATCCCCAGACCCCACTTATGCGCAGGATGTCTACAAAATTTGGCCAATTACTGAAAACATCGTACACACCATGTACTGTTTAAAAGTAACCAACACATATTTAATTTCATAAAAATTAAATATTGTAATATGCCGAACACATCCATAAATGTGTTTTATATAAATATTTATTTGCGCACACGGACATGAATGTTCGTGTGTATATATTCTTTACGAACGTGCACGGCTAAAAACGTACATGAAAGACAAAGAAGTTTGAGTGTAGTTTATTTTAAGTACGTGTACTGAAAAATTAAAATAACTTTGTGTACGCACGGCAAAAAGTAAAAGTAGGATAAACAACAAGTACACCTAAACTTCTTTATCTTTTATGTAAGTTTTTAGCCGTACACGTGCATAAAGAATAGCTACACTTGAACATTCACGTTAGTGTACGCAAATAAATGTTTAAATAAAACACATTGATGGATGTGTTCGGCAAATTTCAAAACTTAGAAATACACATGAAAAATGCCACGGTAAAAGTTTTTTATTTAAAATTTAAAAGTCAAATTTAAGAGTATTTAAGATACCAGGCAAATATCAAGCTTTTTTGAAATCGGTTCAATTTTGATATATATAAGCTCTGAAACTTTTTTAAATTCGAAGTTAGCTACTTTCGCACCCTGTACTAAAACAGGGTATATCCAAATGCAATTGGCGAAAAGCATATGTCGTTCTCTATAAAGCGCAGTTCGTTTCATGAAAATCGGGTAGTTTAGAAGTTCCAGACTTTTATTCCACTTTTTTGTATTTCACGCCACTGTGTACCCGCCTATCTATAATTAATAATTTATAATGCACTTGTAGGTACGTCCAAAGTGACGGTTATTTTGTCTGTGGCAAATATTATATACCCTTCTCCAGAGAAATTGTCATTTATTTTAAATATTGATTTTTAACGATAAGCCTTTAATACTTATTTTATGTTCTTTAGACATTACCTTTTATTCAATTGACATTTTGGTGATGATATGATATTTTGTTAAAATTTTGATTGAGTATTTTTTAACGAACTTTTGAACTATTAACAATGTTAGTATAATTTTTTATTTGACCTTTTAATTAATTATATTTTAAAACAAATATTTGTTTTTCGTGATTTTGCTACACAAAGGAGTAGCGAAATTTTGAAAAAATAAAAGATAAATACCTTGTGGTTGTTAAAAAAAATTAAAATAATACTAACATTTTTTTCATGACAAATGAATTAAAGTAATTTCAGCTTAGGTTAATTTTTACTTTAATTTCTATAAAATTTTAAGAAAGAAAAACTATTTACAAATGTATGCAGACGTTTTCCAAAGAAAAATTAGACCGAAGCAGAATGTAATTCAGTATTCTCTGAATCGATATCCGTCATCAGCATTTTTCGCATATATCTAGACTATGTTGTGTTAGTTAGCACAGCTCGGAATTGTAGCATGAATGATAAAATAAACAAATATCAATAACCAGCTGCATTAGCAATTTATTTACAAATAAAGAAACCCATCAGTATAATAAAGGACTACTATATCCGTTCCAGAAAAATAACAAAACTCATCAGTATAATAAAGGTCTACTAAATCCGTTCCAGAAATACAACAAAACTCATCAATTGTAGATAAAGGACTACTTAAAAAGTTCCAGAAATATAATATAAAACAGACACAAATCAATCTAGAGTTACACAGAAATAGAGAAATCTCCATCAATAAAAAAAAACTTATTTTAATGACTATGTAAGTAGAGTGCTATGATTTACTTAAGAAAAAGTATAATAAATATTAAGTTTTTTCTATGTATGCAAAACAAGGTCTCATATGAATAGAAGCATCAATTTATTATTAAACAAATTTAAAAAGTTAAAAATTGTAGAAAGCTCGAAAATGGGTATAATTCGAGAGCAATTGAAAGCCATTGTAAAGAGTGCAGTTTGCAGCGCTCTCGCAGTTCAGGAGAGACAGTTTGAAGAAAAATTAAAAGAAATAGAGAAAAGTGTGACTGAGTTGTCAGTAGATGTATCGGAGGTAGAAAAAATTAAGTGATGGTGTGTTGTGCAGGGAAAATCTATATATACTCGTATAGCGTAATCTTTACCGGAATTTCACGGTAAACATGGAGAAAAGCGGCACACACTGCTTATAAAGTGTACGAAAAATATAATGACAGTTCCACCCATTTTCAAGCTTTAGGAATTATAAAGCATATAATTAGGGGTACATCCGACATGGTTTTGGCGTCTTTTGATACCCCGCTAAGTTTCAAAGCTATTATCAATAGACTCGACTTTACTTAAGCGGATAAGAGACCTATTTATTTAATGCCTACGACAGGGAAATATGATGCTTTTGGAATATTATGGTGAAGTGAAGCGAAAGCTTACAAAACATACTAATATAACAATAATGACACAAGATGACAAAAATATAGAATAGATGCTTTGCACGTTTTTATTTCAGCGGCAAAAAATCTTTAAGCGATGTTCTTTTTTCAGCAAAGCCAAAAGACCATCCATCAGCGTTGAGATTGGCCCAAGAAGTTGAGTCAAACCATGTGCTATAGTTTGCTAGCAATTACGCTAGAAGTATGGAAGAAAAAAAGCAACAAAATTTTTCGTTAAAAATAGTAGCCCACAAGAAAAAAATCAACATTTTTATAGACAACGTTATACGTTGTCTTCTAACATATGTTAGAAGAACAACAGAAACAAGAGGTGAAGCAAATAGACATTGATTCCACTTCAAGGTTCAGACAAACACAAAAAATGAACATTCAATGGAGGGTCCAACCGAACTTAGGAATAAACCCAGCATCTAAAAGGGCAAATAGTGGTGCCACAAGGTTCACAGGTCCGAAACAACAGCGATTCAACCATCTGGCCCATGAGAGAAATTATCATAATTATCAGACTGACTTTCTGTTTCGTACATAGAAAGGGTTATATCAGGGAGGGTAATTAAATTGTTAATAGATACAGGCGCATCAAAACATTATATAAAACCATTACTAGAATTGAAAGCTGTAAAAAATATAGATGTAACGTTTATGGTAAAGTCGATTCATGGCTTTAATACCATAAAACATAAATTTACTATAAATCTTTTTGAAGAAAGTACCACTTTTTTGTTCTCCCAAATCTTACTTCGTTTGACGAAATTATACTCGTAGGAGTGGATTTATTGAAGTTTGTAGATTGAATTCAAAAACGGTGGCTGACAAATATTCCATTCCAAATGTAAGGCTAACTATTTTACAAATTTACGCCTTAAATCAGAATTTCATCAAATATTACTGCAGAAAAACACAGCGAAAAAACGGCATTTTCATTAAGAAATGGAATTTTGTAGGCTGCCATTTGGGCTTCAAAATGCGCCAAGCATTTTTCAGAGAGCCATTAACGACGTTCTTAAGGAGCAAGTGGAAAGTTATATCATGCTTACGTGGACGATGTAATATTTTTTCATAAGACATAAAAACCCATGTTGACCACATCGCTTGGGTCTTGGATAGGCTTTATAACGCCAACATGCGAGTTTCTCGCGAAAAGTCAAACTTTTTCAAAGAAAAGGTTAAGTTTTTAGGAATTGTGGTAACTAATGTACGTGGATATTATGTCGCACCATAATAACCATCAAGGTAGATTCATAATGTCCATGGATATTATAGGTATGTTTTATCGTATTCTATGTGAGAAAGATGCAACGTTTTTGTAAACTGGCGAAAATCTTTTGTACGCAAGGCCGGTGATAGTTATACCCAGAGTTCAAAAAATACACAACATGTGTGCAAAACTCGTATATAAATGTAAACAAACCAGGGTTCAGATTGGCTCGCGCTTTTGCTCGTCTGCTCTTTGCGCACTCTTTTTTAAGCTATGCGAAAACGAGCAGAGCAGAAAAAAAGGGCCAAACGTTTATGCGCATTGCGCTCTTTTGCTCATGCTCCTTTTGATAGTAACAGTGAAGATAATTGCGTGTACGGACGGCAAAATAGTACATGTTACGATAAGCCAAATATAATAACATTTTTATTGTTATTATTATTGGTCTTTTTAGTTAAAATTTAAGTTTACCATTGCGGTTTGTTTTTGATTATTGGTAAGTAGTCGAGTGGAGAACCCCACACTCTAATAATCAAAAACAAATTACAATGGTAGACCACAAAAATACATAACACTATTCTTTTGTACGTATATATACACACATACATATGTATATACATACATACATTTATGTATGCATACAAACATATCTATATGCATATACATACATAAATAGACAACAAAATAAATATACATATGTATATGTTTCTCCAACCTTTATTTGAATATTAGCTATATTTACAAAATGATAAACAATCTTCTAAACTGTCCCCAACAAATTCCCAAACACATAAATTAAATAATTTATTTATTGAATTGATTTTTACATTATAATCTTGACGTTAAAAAATTATGTTTTGTACCACAGTAAATGAGCCATGCGTATTTTTGGCTCTGTTGCGCACAAAAAAGGAGCAGCGCCAAGCGTATTGCTCTTTTTAATGCGCTGCTCCTTCATGACGCAGAACAAATGTATTGGCGCAGAGCAATACACTAATACAAGTTGGCTCGATCTTTGCGCAAAAGTGCCAAAAGCGCAGAAAAGACTTGCTCTGCGCTACGCATTTACTTGCTCTGAAACAAACACAGCTCAAAGAAACATACACATAGTTTTTTACAAATTATTTATGTGAGTTTCAAAGAACATGTGTCGTGGAAGGAAAAGAAATACATTTAACATATATTTAAAGTTCGTGTAGGTGTATCAAACGCAAAATTTTTGTACTATACATTGATTGTATATAAAATTAAAACTTATGGCACTGCAACAACAAATACATGACAGTATTATTGTACACACTACACCAATTAATACTGTAATTTTTTCAAAATAGAAATTTAAGAGTATTCTATCAGTTAACCCTTTCGACCCGACATTCGAATAACAATGCTAAAATAAAATTTTTGATAGATGTGAGTTATTTCAGTAATTAGCTGTATTTTGGAAACCGTGAGTAAAATACCGTTAGAATTTAGTATATAATGCGTATTTTAAAGGTCACAGTAGCGAATTCTGAAAAAAACAATAAAAATGTTATACTTGAAATTTACAAAGCTAGTATATAATTAGACACACTAAAACAATTTAAATTTAAAGCTAATGTATACAATTTTGACAGTTGCTGTATCTTAGACACCGTGAGAGGCAAATTCTTAAAATTATCTAAATTCCCAAAAATGACAAAATGCCAAACGAAACATCGACAAAATGAAAATAAAGTGTCGAAGTAACGGTGTTCCAAACTTGTTTTTTTACAAGCCTTAGCTCTTAGAAAAAATACAGATATAGATAATATGAACTATTAAATATAACAAAAATTTCTGTAATTCATAACAGAAAATAAAAACGACTATTGGTTCAACCCCATTAAGCCCGTTTCATACTATAATATTGAGTATAAAGATTTGTCAAATAACTAAGTATTTTTGAAAAGTGTGATAGTGTGTGATGGAAATCGATTTTAAAATCGAAACGATTTAAAACCGAAAATGGTTGTGGTATGTGCTTACTATTTTCGTTTCTTATATATATTCAATATAATTTTAAATAATTTTCCATTCAATTTCTACAATTACTTTAGGGTAACTTCTTTATTATTGCTTAAAATATATCTCAAAGCGAATCGTTTTCAAATCGATCGATTGCCATCACATACCTGATAATGTATATGTCAAGTAATACGTAAAGAAATTTGACACCCCATAATACAAATTCATTTTTAGAAAATTTTCCAAACACTATGATTTTTAATTTTGTCAGGGTTGTTTTACTGCTCATGACCCAGCCAACCATTAAATGAGCACTCCGATAAGACTTTTAGAAGAACCCACGTAGGGAGATATTTCTCAGCATGCCTTAAAATGGCTCATCCCATGACTATAAATTTAACCCTGGAGTTAATGTCGACGTCGTTGTCGGCGTCAAATGTCAAAAAAAAGTTGAATCGTATGAAATTGTATGAGAGCAGTTAATCTCAACGCGTTGCAACGCCGTAAAAGTTCAATCTGTTTCAACTTTTTCGGCGTTGAAACGCCGTCAACGACGTCGACATTAACTCCAGGGTAAGAGCTCTTTAAGAGACAAAAAAGCTATAAAAAATTGTCGTTTCTGAAATAAATTAAGCTGAGCCAGTTTAGTATAAAAATTCCTCTTTTCTGCAAGTTTTCGGATGACAAATGATTATTTTTTGGGCTTAAATCTAGTTTACGGGCACCGCTCCAAAATAAAAAAAAAGTTGCCTATAGGGTGCAACATGCAATTTTAAGCAAAAAATGTAAAGTGAAAAATTTGGCGGCAACCCTTAGTTTCGGAGTTACGGCCCTCCAAAGTTTTTATATATAATATGTTATTTATCGAGTAGTTGATGGCGGAATGGGACAATATGAGTATCATTGGAAAGGGAATATAATAGGCTATTTATTGAAGCAGGAAAAATTTAAAAAATAATTAAATAAAAAATTCTGGTGCGGAAAAACATTTTTTTTTACAAAATAAATTAAGTTATTCGGAAACCTTTAGAAAGCGAAGCCGCTATTGGTTATACCATAAGGAGAAAATCCTTTCGTCCGGCCGAAGGCCGGCTACGCAGAAAACCTTTAGAAAGCGAAGCAGGTGTTGGTTATACCACAGAGGAGAAAATGTTTGCGCCCGGCCGAAGGCCGGCTACGCAAGAAACCTTTAGAAAGCGAAGCCGCTGTTGGTTATACCATAGAGGAGAAAATCTTTGCGCCCGGCCGAAGGCCGTCTACGCAAGAAACCTTTAGAAAGCGAAGCCGCTGTTGGTTATACCATAGAGGAGAAAATCCTGTGGTCCGGCCGAAGGCCGGCTACGCAGGAAACCTTTAGAAAGCGAAGCCGCTTTTGGTTATACCACAGAGGTGAAAATTCTTTCGTTTTTGAGTAAAGTTATGTTTATATGGAAAAAATAGTTTTTTTGGAGCCTTACCTGATTTTTTTATTTTATTTTTACTTTTTTTCTATTTAATTGAATAGGCCCTTAAATTCCCTTTCCAATGATACCTATATAGTCCCATCCTACCATCGAATACTCGATATGTGCCTTATTAGATACAAAAACTTCGGAGGTCCGTAACTCCGAAACTAAGGGTTGCCGCCAATTTTTTCACTTTATATTTTTTGCTTAAAATTGCATTTTGCACCCCGTAGTCAACTTTTTTTTAATTTTGGTGCGGTGCCCGTAAACTAGATTTGTTCCATTTTTTGTACAGCTAACTTAAGAATCCTTTTGGATTCTTATGGTTTGGTGACAATTTTTATTGTAATTGAATAGTGATAGTGTAGAAAATAATATGATTTCTTTCTTACAAAATCTAATGCAAGTCTCTTGGTCAGCAGGTATCCCTTCGGCAAGCTGACTTAATTGTAAATTGTGTTGAGAAATTTTCTTCCAATACAGCAATACGTTAATTGCTAAAGGTTTTATTTGTTTTTCGCGTATAAACGGAAGTTCTGTATTTATATGATGATTGGTTGATGTAAACTGGGACGAATTTGCGACTAGGATAGTATGTTGTGCTAGTATAGAGTGAGCAGTATTTGAGGTACTTGGAGTAATACATAAAGAAGATGAAGACTCTAAAAATGAAATATTGAATTCAGGTAAAGCTGAAAGTCCATAGAACACGTTCTCTGCGTACACGATTTGTACGCTTTTCATACTTTTTACGCTTTATACGCTTCTTATGCGTCAAGTTACATGCATCGTTTTTTATGTGCCGAGTTTTTGTTTTGATCAGCTGTAGTGTAAATATTTTTATCCAAAGAAATTATTTTTGGAAAAATGGAAAGTGTAATGTTTAAAGAATTTATGGTATATATTAAATTTATGCACATAATATTTTGTGTAACAAGGACCTATGAAAATCTTCAGAAGAAAAGGGAACGGTTTTTGCATTTGTATTGAAAAAGTAAATAAACACATTAGGGATGAAACTCAGTACGTAAACGTAATCGATAGTAAAAACACTAGTTTTGTGTATGAAAGAGTTGTTTAAAATTATTAATATTAATGTATTTTTTTCTGAATCATGGACTTTTAGCTCGGTCGTCTTCATTCCCAAACGAAGGAAAGACTACGCATACTGCGCCGAAGGACTTTGGACCTATATGTCTATCCTCCCTCCTCTTGAAACCATTTGAACGGACAATTTAAATCCATCTGAGGACGACAATTACTCCGGACAGACCCTCTGCCTCTCAACATGCATATATTAAGGCCAGATTCGTTGAGACGGGGTTTATAGAAAAATCCTTTCTTGATATAAATGGGGCTTTCAACAATGTGAAACCGGAGGCCATTACGGTGGCTTTAGAGAGACTGATAGAATGTCCCTCCATCTCATTTAGAAATGTCCAACATTCATCATCCAACCAATCGCCCTTTTAATGGCTGATATTTCAGCCTAGATATAAAGACGCCTCCCCCTACTCCCCTGTCTTACTTTGTCCCGTCTGTATAGACATCAAGCACATCTCTCTCACGATCCGTGTATTATCATGTTCGACGTGCCCGACATTGATACTACGAAAGCAATGTCAGACATGGGGGTGTGCGAGCAATAATCGATAATGTCGGAAATAGCCGAGGCACGTCGGTAGATGGCCGCATGACCAAAGTCCCGTGGCCTCCATGCCATGGATGCGTTCAGCCTAACTGCCGAAATTATAGCCAGTTGTTTGGCCATGAGATCGGCCGGTAGCCAGTGCAGCATAGTACCACTGCCATTTTTGCTGAACGATGCTCCATTTCTCGGTCCGAGACTGGATAGTCTTGTAGATCTATCGGTCCGTGCTGTTGCTAGGATAAACTTGTTTACCCGATCTTCTGGGTGGTTTAGGGATGGATCTGGTGGTAGAATTGTGGCCTGAATTGATCATTTGCACAACCCCTTTCAAGCAGCACAAAGACACCATTTAGGACCCAAGTGAGTCATTTTTTCACATATCGGCAGCCTGTGCAACCTAACCTAATCTAACGTATTGCAGTATTAGGAAAAAATTTATAAACACAATTTAATTTTAAGACAGCTTGCCAAGGTGGTGGTTTTAATAAGTTTAACCCTTAACATTGAATAACAACGGTTTAACAATACAGAAAAATTAATACGTATTTTTGTTTCGTCTATGAACTTTTTTGTTTTTTAATTTAAATTTTTTATTTAATTGCAATTGTCGTTTTTATTTGCAACGGTTTAATGAATTACATAAATTTTTTTCCCAATAGAAATATATTTTAGAGAACTTCAAAGTGACAGCCATGTCATTTATATCTGTACTTAATTCTAAGAGGTAAAGCCAATAAAAAATAAATTTCGGTACTTTTTACCTTAAGTGCTTGTTCCATTTTGACAATTTTTCGTTTGGTATTTTTAAGATTTTGGAGTATTTCAAGAGTTTGATAGAATAACCCTTTTAATTGTTGTAGTCTGTATATAAATATTCTAACTTTGCAGATTTCAAGTGTAAGTAAATATATATTACATTATGGCTAGGAAAATATAGCAAAATTTCAGAATATCCTTCCGTTTGGTGAATTTGACGCAAATCCCCACAAAACATTTTGTGAGTTTGAGTCTCCAAGCAGAATATTGTGCACGTTCCTGGCAAATGGTATATTTTTTTTATCATGTTTGAGGATAAGTTTGTGGTTCCTTCTCTATAAATATTTGTAATGTGGAGTTCTGTATTACATTGAATTGCAAAAGTCTGAAATATCAGGTCTCGATCAGAAGTGAAGTGGCTCTTGACACTCAAGTCATTTTTTACCATCAAGGCTATACCTGATTTGGCATAAGTGTAATCGTAGTTGTGGTGATATATTCTAAAACCCGATAAATGTAGTAAGTGCAAGTTTTTTTAACTATATGGGTTTCTTGCAATGCTATAATGTTAGGTTTGTGTTTAAGAATTAATTGTTCTAAAGCATATTTATTATTGATAAAACCTTGAATGTTCCATTGGAGAATCGTTATGTGTTGGTGAATAGACATAAATTATTTTTCTGAATTGCCCTTTTGGGCCTGTTGTTGTGTGTTTTTCAAAGATGTAGGAGTAATAAGTACGTTTAGCAGTGGGAAATTATTATAAAGTTGTGACACAGGAGTGCCATGGTCGTTTGAGCAGCTTTGCCCTATTCTTGGTGACGAATTTAGATCTAAACCATCCGTAATTTCTCCGATCATCATTTTCTCAGTCATTATGAAATTTTCTTTTAAACTATTACTGGATGATTTGTCGTCACTAAATGTGACGTCATCAATATCAGAATTAATATCGTTTTCATCTGTTGCTTTTACATGTTTTTTCTTAATAGTTATTTTGGAGTTATCACTTTTTGATGAGTGTGGTTTTTCTGTTATTATTTGTGTGCTTTTTGAAATTATTTTAGAGTATGCATTTTGTATTGGGATGATAGAGCTTTCGTCGGTTGATTCTGTGTTTGTGTTAGTATTTATGTTTGTTGTAGTTATATGTTGAGTTTTTGTTGCGGAATTGTTTGAAAAAGAGAATTGAGTTTGATTTTTAATGGTTGTTTGTGTATTTTTTGGGTTTTCTGCATGTTTGATTGTGTCCATCGCGTCATTTTTTAATGTTTTATTAGCATTTGCTGCTACAGCACCTGTTATTTGTGCGTACGTCTGTTTCTTTCTAATTGGTTGAAGCATGTTAAGTGATGGATTACCATTAAAAAGCTTCCACGCTTCACGTGTTGTACATTTTTTGGATATTCTCACATAATTTACCGATTTATGTTTCCAAAAACTGTGTGTGAAGTTAAATTTTAAAATTTATAACCCTAGCCACATTCTGTTACGATAACAGAGCTATGTTAATCACTTAACATAACCAATGTTAATACAAAAAATCTAATAGGTATAAAAGTTTCCGGACGATATTTAAATAAAATAAAAGTGGATAGAAAAAAAATTATTGGAGAACACTTCTAGTAGTGTCTTTATCAAACCCCAATAGTCAAATATATTAACATTTTGTTTTTTAAGAAATTATAGAGGTTTTTCCAAAAACAGCACTTTTGAAATTTGAAAAAGGACTTTGGTCCTTTTCTCGAAAATGAAAGTGAGTGGGCGAAAAAATTTATTGGAGAACACTTCTAGTAGTGTCTTTATTAAACCCCAATAGTCAAATATATTAACATTTTGTTTTTTAAGAAATTATAGAGGTTTTTCCAAAAACACCACTTTTGAAATTTGAAAAAGGACTTTGGTCCTTTTCTCGAAAATGAAAGAGAGTGGGCGAAAAAAATTTATTGGAGAACACTTCTAGTAGTGTCTTTATTAAACTCTAATAGTCAAATATATTAACATTTTGTTTTTTAAGAAATTATAGAGGTTTTTCCAAAAACACCACTTTTGAAATTTGAAAAAGGACTTTGGTCCTTTTGTCGAAAATGAAAGAGAGTGGGCGAAAAAAATTTATTGGAGAACACTTCTAGTAGTGTCTTTATTAAACTCTAATAGTCAAATATATTAACATTTTGTTTTTTAAGAAATTATAGAGGTTTTTCCAAAAACACCACTTTTGAAATTTGAAAAAGGACTTTGGTCCTCTTCTCGAAAATGAAAGAGAGTGGGCGAAAAAAATTTATTGCAGAACACTTCTAGTAGTGTCTTTATTAAACCCCAATAGTCAAATATATTAACATTTTGTTTTTTAAGAAATTATAGAGGTTTTTCCAAAAACACCACTTTTGAAATTTGAAAAAGGACTTTGGTCCTTTTCTCGAAAATGAATGAGAGTGGGCGAAAAAAATTTATTGGAGAACACTTTAATTTTGCCATCTTTTGTTGTTTCCATAAAAATGGGCTCATCCCTTAGAGAAACCCAAATTTTAAAAATTTAAAAGTGCCCAAAACCGGTTCCAACTCGCGCTGTTAAAAAAACCAAGTATGGACAATGAAAGAAGACTACCTCATGCACATTTCTGTATTATTACAATTTTGCCATCTTTTGTTGTTTCCATAAAAATTGGCTCATCCCTTAGAGAAACCCAAATTTTAAAAATTTAAAAGTGCCAAAAACCGGTTCCAACTCGGGCTGTTAAAAATTCCAAGTATGGACAATGAAAGAAGACTACCTCATGCACATTTCTGTATTATTACAATTTTGCCATCTTTTGTTGTTTCCATAAAAATGGGCTCATCCCTTAGAGAAACCCAAATTTTAAAAACTTAAAAGTGCCCAAAAACGGTTCCAACTCGCGCTGTTAAAAATTCCAAGTATGGACAATGAAAGAAGACTACCTCATGCACATTTCTGTATTATTACAATTTTGCCATCTTTTGTTGTTTCCATAAAAATTGGCACATCCCTTAGAGAAACCCAAATTTTAAAAATTTAAGTGCCAAAAACCGGTTCCAACTCGCGCTGTTAAAAATTCCAAGTATGGACAATGAAAAAAGACTACCTCATGCACACTTCTGTATTATTACAATTTTGCCATCTTTTGTTTTTTCCATAAAAATGGGCTCATCCCTCAGAGAAACCCAAATTTTAAAAATTTTAAAATGCCCAAAACCCATTCCAACTCGCGCTGTTAAAAATTCCAAGTATGGACAATGAAAGAAGACTACCTCATGCACATTCCTGTGTTATTACAATTTTGCCATCTTTTGTTGTTTCCATAAAAATGGGCTCATCCCTTAGAGAAACTCAAATTTTAAAAGTATAAGTGCCCAAACCCGTTCCAACACGGGCTTTTAAATATTTTAAGTACGGACAACTATAGAAGGACACCTCGCAAGCAAATTCCATTCATTTTGGTTTTTCTATATTTCGGTTTTTCCATAAAATTTACTGTTTGGATGCATAAACCGAATTTTTATTCCTTTAACAGGGCTATGTTATCTTTCTAACAGAGCTCTGTTAAATTAAAAGGTTTGTGGCAAAGCTAAAAATTTTAAAATTTATCTTCACACACATAATATTCAGATATGTCGTATAGTAATAAATCGTCATTTTTAAAAATAAAAAGGAAACATGCATTTGAAGATTTTCAAAATAAGGTGCAGATTTTGCAAATTTTTTCGCGAAATATTGTTGGATTTCGCATATTTTACACATTAAAGTTCTCGCAACACTGTTCTTATGGATTTCTAATGGCATTTAGGTACATTTCATTATATACAAAAAGATCTTCTTTATGAAGTTTCAGTATTGCAAGAAAATTTGTCTAGAAAAATTCGTCTAAAAAATTTGTAAAGAAATCATAAAAAAAATTCTTAGACGAGTCGCACGCTTGTAATTCAGAAACAGCACATTAATTTTTAGTGCATACTGCATTTCTCGTGTATATAGGCATCAAAACTCACGTCTGTTGCTATATTTATTTTAGTAATTTGTTGTAAATTTAGAAAAACAATTGTTAAGAGTCTGCAATATTTTTTACAGACAATAATTCCAAATTGAAATCGAACGAAAATAATTTGTTTTAAAAATGATCCTTTTATTTTGTAATACATTCAACAACTGATCTGTATTAATTTGTTCAATTTGTTAAAGCAAAATTACAAAAATCTTAAGAATTTATTACAGTTATTCCTTTTTTCAATATTGAGTAATTTAAAAGTTTAAAACAAGAAATTGTTTGTGTATACAAAAATCTGTATGCAAGTAACTAGCAATAATATGTATGCAAGTAGTTACATACCAAAAATATGTATGCAAGTAATTCACATACAATACAAAGCACAAAGTAATAGAGAACAATTTAGTTCTTTACTAATGCAGGGACGGACTGCGGTGAACATCCTCCCCCCGTTGGAAGGCTCTGGCTTTCAACCAAGTCCCTTTCGATTGGCAGCACGACCATCTTACTAACAGCTCGCTTTATTGTTTTACTGCTGGTTCGAATAACTGCAACACGTGCGACTCCATCAGCTCCACATATTATGTCAGTGACACGACCCAACTGCCATTTAAGAGGTGGGAGGCTTTCATCCTTCAGTAAGACCATATCCCCTTCTGCAATATTGGGAGTTGATTTGCGCCACTTAGAACGTTCCTGCAAGAGGGTAAGATATGCTGCGCTCCACTTTTTCCAAAATATTTGCAGCATGAACGAAATTTTTTGCCATCTGCTTAAATGAGATATATTGATATCAGTAACTTCGGGTTCTGCGATGGCAGCTAATGGTGCACCAACCAGGAAATGACCTGGAGTGCGGACGTCGAGATCATTGGGGTCATCACAGATAGCACATAATGGACGAGAATTTAAAATTGCAGATATTTGGTAAACCAACGTACGCAGCTCTTCGGAGGTAACTAATGTAAGGCCTACTGCGCGTCGAAAATGATATTTCGCTGCCTTTACCGCGGCCTCCCAGAGGCCTCCGAAATGTGGAGATCTTGGCGGTATAAATTTCCATTCAATTCCCTGGGAAAGGCATTCCTGATGCAGAATGTCCAAATGTTGCTGACTCATAAACAGTTTTTTCAAATCCTCTAACTCGTTTTTAGCGCCAACGAAGTTTGTGGCATTATCTGACCAAATAGTTTGTGGCTTTCCTCTAATAGAAACGAATCGTTTTAAAGCAAACAAAAACGATGTTGTTGATAATTCCGAAACAAGTTCCAAATGTGTGGCCTTTGTGGCAAAGCAAATAAAAATACAAATGTAGCATTTTACCGGCGGCCGATTTCTTACGTCGGATTTATAGAAAAATGGGCCACAAAAATCAACACCAGTGGTATGAAATGGTCTAAACGAAAGCACTTTATGCATTTCGATATTATTGCACTAATAGCCTTTCGCCCACCAAGCGGCCAATACTGTAATCGAATGGTAGCCAGTAAACACTGCGGCGCAGCGTGTAGTAACTTCTGATGAAAACTCATTACCAAAGCCTTTGTGAAAGGGTGAAGCTTTGGCAAAATGATGGGATGTTTTGCTTCAAAATTTAAACTGGAATTTTCGAGTCTTCCTCCAACTCGGATTAAGTTTGTAGAGTCAATAAATGGAGCTAGTGAATACAATTTACTTGACGATGAAATTAATTTATTACCTTTTAAAGCCTTAAATTCAGCTGCAAAATATAGTTGTTGTATGTGACGTATTAACAGGTGCGTACCCATCTTTAAATCAAGTGTTGTTAATGGGCCCCTTTTAGTTTGTTGTTTCAATGAAAATTTTAAAGCGACAAATTTGTAGACATAACCAAAAATGCGCTGCATCCGTGTGAACGAATTATGATATTTACAATTGACAGACCAATCATTTACAGGAGTGGCAACTAATGCACATCGCTTTCTTTCTGGCAAGTTTGTTAAAAAGTTAAAAATTTTTGGCCAGGTGGCACAATCTTTGTTAAAAAAATCTGGACCATTTTTCCAAAGCTTTGATAACAAAAGCTCCTCAGGCAAAGCCCCTCTGGATAAAATGTCCGCCGGATTTAAATCGCTAGGAATATGATGCCATGTCATTTTATTTGTAAGTGATTGGATTCGACTTATTCTATTGGATACAAATATATTGAAGTGTGATGATTCTTCTCGTAACCACGATAACACTACCATCGAGTCAGACCAGCAATGAACTTAATATGTTGATGGAAACGAATTTTTGACGACATTGAGGAGCTCTGCTAACAACAAGGCTGCTGATAGCTCTAATTTTGGTATGGTGATGGTTTTTAAAGGTGACACGCGAGATTTCGAACATAACAGGGTAGTTTTAATAATTCCATTAAGTTCTGAGCGCACATACACACAAGCGCCATATGCAGATAAACTTGCATCACAAAATGCATGAATCTGCACAACTGCGTTTGGTATTACCACAAAGCGAGGGAAAACTAGACTATGCACCATTGAAAAATTAGAAATGAATTCACACCATGCTGAATGTAACGTCTGAGGCAAACTTTCATCCCAATGTAAATTGTGTTTCCATAATATTTGCATAAACACCTTTGCCCTTGTAATAATAGGACCAATGAGTCCCAAAGGATCATAGATGCGGGCGATAGTAGATAATATGGAGCGTTTTGACACTGCATCATTTTTTAGCGTTGGTAAAAATGAAAAGATAAAATTATCGGTTTTTGGACTCCATGCTAGACCTAAGGTCTTAGTAATATCAGTTCCATCATGAAATTTTAAAAATTGCTCACAATTTGCTGTCGCAATACCATCTAACACTGCGGGTTCATTGGAGCACCACTTACGAATAATAAAATTACCTCTTTTGAGTAGACCTGTAACTTGTTGTCGAATTTTATTAACATCATCGATTGAGTCGCCGCCAGAGATCATGTCATCGACATAAAAGTCTCGCTTTAATATTTTTGCGCCAATTGGAAAATTATTTTCTTCGTCAACAGCAAGCTGATGCATAGCACGAATTGCTAAAAACGCAGCCGGTTTTGTGCCATAGGTAACAGTGTTCAATTTATAAACCCTAACGTCCTCATTTGGTTTTTCGCCCCAAACTATACACTGTAGATAATCGTCTGGGTGAGAAACTTTGACACATCGGTACATTTTACAAATATCTCCACTAAGGGCGACTTTAAAGAAACGAAAGCGCAACAGAGTGGTAAAAAGCTTTGGCTGTATTGTGGGTCCAGCATAAAGAATGTCATTCAATGAAACTCCTGTTGACGATTTGGCTGATCCATCGAAAACCACTCGTAATTTTGTTGTTGTACTATCTTCCTTGCGTACACAATGATGAGGTAGATAATATGTGCTTTCCGTAGGGGATGATGAGAGTAATGACATGTGATTCAAATTTTCGTACTCTTTTATAAATGCCACATATTGTTCTTTGGTTTCTGGCGATTTGTTTAACCTTTTTTCTAAGCATTTAAAACGTTGTAAAGCTCGTTCGAATGAATCACCAAGTAAACTACTAGGTTTACCTTTTGGAAGGCTTACGGAATATTCACCAGAACTAAGCCTAATTGTTGTTTTCTTGAAGAAGTTTTCACAGTAATGGTCTTCATTTGTAAGGGTACACGGGCTATCAAAATTATTTTCTATCTCCCAAAAACTCCTAATGAGCGCTTCAATATTATGTTCGCCTTCATTATCGACTTTCTTACAAGTTGCGGTCAATGACGAAGAGTTAGATGTGCTAAACCCACCACCAGCCACTACCCATCCGAATAAGGTTTTTTTGTAAAATTTGGTAGATTTCTGTTAAAACGAATCTGGCCAACACACATTAATTCGAAAAAAAGGCCTGCGCCAATCAATATATCAACTCGGCCATGTTTATTAAAGAAAGGGTCCGCTAATTGTATGTTTTGCGGAACATCCCAACCAGTAACACTAACACTGACGTTAGGTTTGTAGTCCGTTATAGAGGGCACTATAACCGCTGAAAACGAAGTTGAGAAATTTTCATTTCGGGATTTTACAAGAATATCAACTGATCTATCAGCAACAAATGTACCGTCGCCTATACCAGAAATTGTTATGCTCGATTTGTTTGTTTTCAATTGAAGCTGATTTGCAATACGATTTGTTACAAAGTTTAATTGAGATGCTGAGTCCAAAATAGCACGACAAGGAATAAATGACCCGGAGTTATTTTTTACCAATACAATGGCCGTGGCCAATAACACGCTAAAATTCGAAGGTCTGTGAGATTGGGAAAAAACGCATGGTGAGGATGAAACAAGTGCGGACTGAACTGCAGATTCTGGCAATGTTTCTGATAATGATTCATCGTGAACATTATCAATATGCAAAAGGTAATGATGTTTTGATGTACAATGACGGCAGTGTCCAGATCTACAATTTTTTAGCATATGGCCTTTTTTTAAGCAATTTAAACATAATTGTAACCTTTTGGCTTCTTTAAATCGAGAAATTGGCGAAAGTTTTTCAAAACGTGGACATTTTGTGATAAAATGTTCTTTGGTGTTACAAAACGTACATGAAACCTCTAGCGATGCTGAGGCTACAAGAACACTTCGACCTTGCACTGCCTTTTTTGTATTTTGATTTGAAGGTCTTGTCGGCATAGAACTTTCTATTTTCTCCAAAAAACGGCATCTTTTGTCTAGAAATGATTCCAAGGACAACCAAGTAGGAAACGTATCGATAGGCAAGTTTTCTTCCCATTTTGTTTTCGACTTAAGATCAAGCTTCGACGTAACTAAATGCACCAGAAAACCATCAGCTATTTGTTCTTTAGTACACATGGTTTGTAGAGCACGCATATGAGCATTAAGCTTATCACTTTTTTGTTTTAGTTTCTAAGATTATTTCAGATATCCCACTATAATGGATCAATAGAGTAGCCCTTGGGCCTCCATTTGTATAGGGTGTGTTATACTAGCCATTTCCCATTTTTCCGTAATGACCACCAATCTTCTCAAGAAATGTTGAAAAATGACTATGTTAAAAAAGTTAAATTTGTTTTAGTTTCTAAGATTATTTCAGATATCCTACTAATATGGATCGATAGAGTAGGCCTTGGGCCTCCATTTGTATAGGGTGTGTTATACCAGCCATTTTCCATTTTTCCATAATGACCACCAATCTTCTCAAGAAATGTTGAAAAATGACTATGTTAAAAAAGTTAAATTTGTTTTAGTTTCTAAGATTATTTCAGATATCCCACTAATATGGATCGATAGAGTAGCCCTTGAGCCTCCATTTGTATAGGGTGTGTTATACCAGCCATTTCCCATTTTTCCATAATGACCACCAATCTTCTCAAGAAATGTTGAAAAATGACTATGTTAAAAAAGTTAAATTTGTTTTAGTTTCTAAGATTATTTCAGATATCCCACTAATATGGATCGATAGAGTAGGCCTTGGGCCTCCATTTGTATAGGGTGTGTTATACCAGCCATTTCCCATTTTTCCATAATGACCACCAATCTTCTCAAGAAATGTTGAAAAATGACTATGTTAAAAAAGTTAAATTTGTTTTAGTTTCTAAGATTATTTCAGATATCCCACTAATATGGATCGATAGAGTAGCCCTTGGGCCCACATTTGTATAGGGTGTGTTATACCAGCCATTTCCCATTTTTCCATAATGACCACCAATCTTCTCAAGAAATGTTAAAAAATGACTATGTTAAAAAAGTTAAATTTGTTTTAGTTTCTAAGATTATTTTAGATATCCCACTATAATGGATCAATAGAGTAGCCCTTGGGCCTCCATTTGTATAGGGTGTGTTATACCAGCCATTTCCCATTTTTCCATAATGACCACCAATCTTCTCAAGAAATGTTGAAAAATGACTATGTTAAAAAAGTTAAATTTGTTTTAGTTTCTAAGATTATTTCAGATATCCCACTAATATGGATCGATAGAGTAGCCCTTGGGCCTCCATTTGTATAGGGTGTGTTATACCAGCCATTTCCCATTTTTCCATAATGACCATCAATCTTCTCAAGAAATGTTGAAAAATGACTATGTTAAAAAAGTTAAATTTGTTTTAGTTTCTAAGATTATTTCAGATATCCCACTATAATGGATCAATAGAGTAGCCCTTGGGCCTCCATTTGTATTTGTATACACTGTAGATAATCGTCTGGGTGAGAAACTTTGACACATCGGTACATTTTACAAATATCTCCACTAAGGGCGACTTTAAAGAAACGAAAGCGCAACAGAGTGGTAAAAAGCTTTGGCTGTATTGTGGGTCCAGCATAAAGAATGTCATTCAATGAAACTCCTGTTGACGATTTGGCTGATCCATCGAAAACCACTCGTAATTTTGTTGTTGTACTATCTTCCTTGCGTACACAATGATGAGGTAGATAATATGTGTTTTCCGTAGGGGATGATGAGAGTAATGACATGTGATTCAAATTTTCGTACTCTTTTATAAATGCCACATATTGTTCTTTGGTTTCTGGCGATTTGTTTAACCTTTTTTCTAAGCATTTAAAACGTTGTAAAGCTCGTTCGAATGAATCACCAAGTAAACTACTAGGTTTACCTTTTGGAAGGCTTACGGAATATTCACCAGAACTAAGCCTAATTGTTGTTTTCTTGAAGAAGTTTTCACAGTAATGGTCTTCATTTGTAAGGGTACACGGGCTATCAAAATTATTTTCTATCTCCCAAAAACTCCTAATGAGCGCTTCAATATTATGTTCGCCTTCATTATCGACTTTCTTACAAGTTGCGGTCAATGACGAAGAGTTAGATGTGCTAAACCCACCACCAGCCACTACCCATCCGAATAAGGTTTTTTTGTAAAATTTGGTAGATTTCTGTTAAAACGAATCTGGCCAACACACATTAATTCGAAAAAAAGGCCTGCGCCAATCAATATATCAACTCGGCCATGTTTATTAAAGAAAGGGTCCGCTAATTGTATGTTTTGCGGAACATCCCAACCAGTAACACTAACACTGACGTTAGGTTTGTAGTCCGTTATAGAGGGCACTATAACCGCTGAAAACGAAGTTGAGAAATTTTCATTTCGGGATTTTACAAGAATATCAACTGATCTATCAGCAACAAATGTACCGTCGCCTATACCAGAAATTGTTATGCTCGATTTGTTTGTTTTCAATTGAAGCTGATTTGCAATACGATTTGTTACAAAGTTTAATTGAGATGCTGAGTCCAAAATAGCACGACAAGGAATAAATGACCCGGAGTTATTTTTTACCAATACAATGGCCGTGGCCAATAACACGCTAAAATTCGAAGGTCTGTGAGATTGGGAAAAAACGCATGGTGAGGATGAAACAAGTGCGGACTGAACTGCAGATTCTGGCAATGTTTCTGATAATGATTCATCGTGAACATTATCAATATGCAAAAGGTAATGATGTTTTGATGTACAATGACGGCAGTGTCCAGATCTACAATTTTTTAGCATATGGCCTTTTTTTAAGCAATTTAAACATAATTGTAACCTTTTGGCTTCTTTAAATCGAGAAATTGGCGAAAGTTTTTCAAAACGTGGACATTTTGTGATAAAATGTTCTTTGGTGTTACAAAACGTACATGAAACCTCTAGCGATGCTGAGGCTACAAGAACACTTCGACCTTGCACTGCCTTTTTTGTATTTTGATTTGAAGGTCTTGTCGGCATAGAACTTTCTATTTTCTCCAAAAAACGGCATCTTTTGTCTAGAAATGATTCCAAGGACAACCAAGTAGGAAACGTATCGATAGGCAAGTTTTCTTCCCATTTTGTTTTCGACTTAAGATCAAGCTTCGACGTAACTAAATGCACCAGAAAACCATCAGCTATTTGTTCTTTAGTACACATGGTTTGTAGAGCACGCATATGAGCATTAAGCTTATCACTTTTTTGTTTTAGTTTCTAAGATTATTTCAGATATCCCACTATAATGGATCAATAGAGTAGCCCTTGGGCCTCCATTTGTATAGGGTGTGTTATACTAGCCATTTCCCATTTTTCCGTAATGACCACCAATCTTCTCAAGAAATGTTGAAAAATGACTATGTTAAAAAAGTTAAATTTGTTTTAGTTTCTAAGATTATTTCAGATATCCTACTAATATGGATCGATAGAGTAGGCCTTGGGCCTCCATTTGTATAGGGTGTGTTATACCAGCCATTTCCCATTTTTCCATAATGACCACCAATCTTCTCAAGAAATGTTGAAAAATGACTATGTTAAAAAAGTTAAATTTGTTTTAGTTTCTAAGATTATTTCAGATATCCCACTAATATGGATCGATAGAGTAGCCCTTGAGCCTCCATTTGTATAGGGTGTGTTATACCAGCCATTTCCCATTTTTCCATAATGACCACCAATCTTCTCAAGAAATGTTGAAAAATGACTATGTTAAAAAAGTTAAATTTGTTTTAGTTTCTAAGATTATTTCAGATATCCCACTAATATGGATCGATAGAGTAGGCCTTGGGCCTCCATTTGTATAGGGTGTGTTTTACCAGCCATTTCCCATTTTTCCATAATGACCACCAATCTTCTCAAGAAATGTTGAAAAATGACTATGTTAAAAAAGTTAAATTTGTTTTAGTTTCTAAGATTATTTCAGATATCCCACTAATATGGATCGATAGAGTAGCCCTTGGGCCCACATTTGTATAGGGTGTGTTATACCAGCCATTTCCCATTTTTCCATAATGACCACCAATCTTCTCAAGAAATGTTAAAAAATGACTATGTTAAAAAAGTTAAATTTGTTTTAGTTTCTAAGATTATTTTAGATATCCCACTATAATGGATCAATAGAGTAGCCCTTGGGCCTCCATTTGTATAGGGTGTGTTATACCAGCCATTTCCCATTTTTCCATAATGACCACCAATCTTCTCAAGAAATGTTGAAAAATGACTATGTTAAAAAAGTTAAATTTGTTTTAGTTTCTAAGATTATTTCAGATATCCCACTAATATGGATCGATAGAGTAGCCCTTGGGCCTCCATTTGTATAGGGTGTGTTATACCAGCCATTTCCCATTTTTCCATAATGACCATCAATCTTCTCAAGAAATGTTGAAAAATGACTATGTTAAAAAAGTTAAATTTGTTTTAGTTTCTAAGATTATTTCAGATATCCCACTATAATGGATCAATAGAGTAGCCCTTGGGCCTCCATTTGTATAGGGTGTGTTATACCAGCCATTTCCCATTTTTCCATAATGACCACCAATCTTCTCAAGAAATGTTGAAAAATGACTATGTTAAAAAACTATGTATTTGTTGTTCTTTAAGAACTATTTTGAACATTTAACTTTTATAATCTCACCCAGTACACTCTAGCACAATTTTTACATATTGCATTTAAGATGGACCGGGTCCCAAATTCCCGGGTTAAGCGTTTTAATTTATAAAGGTAAAAATTCTAACGACTGTTAAATGATTAACAGTGCTCTGTTAACTGCAAAATTAGCTATGTTAAAAAAATTGGTTTGTGTCTCTACTAGTTAAATTCGAATTTATCTTCACACACATCAAATACAGTAGATCAAAAACAAATGTGGAGAAACCTAAAGGACCTAGTACTTAAGAATAAAAAAGATGTGATAAATTCTGTGATATTTAACCAAGAAGAAATAAATAATAATAAAGAAATAGCTTGTCATTTTAATAAATACTTTATAGATAGCATAAGGGATATAAGAGAATCAATAGATAATGTGCAATATAACAATGTAATACCTGTGATAAATAACCAATTTAAATTCCATCCAATAAACATAATAGAACTAAAGAAAATAGTAATAAAGTTAAAAAATAAGCCGGATTACAATAAAATCTCCAACAAACTTATTATTGATAATTGGCATACAACGGGCAGAACAATTTTAAATATAGTAAACAAGTCTCTTGAACTGGGTATTTTCCCAGAGAATTGGAAGGAAACGATGGTAGTACCGGTAGGAAAAGTACCAAAAACAAACAAATGTGAAGAGTATAGACCAATTAACACATTAATATTCACGGAGGCTGATATGGGAAGCCAATGTTTTGAAAATTTGAGACATGATATGGATAAAATAAATAAATGGTTGAAGATGAATAAATTGAAATTAAACGAAAAGAAAACAAAAATAATGGAAATAAATATGACAAGCAATGAACGTTTTAAAATAAATAATGAAAATATAGAAAAAGTAGAATATATAAAATACCTAGGGTTTATTATCGATAAAAATTTAAACTTTAAACAACACATAGACTATACTTGCAAAAAGATTGGTAAAAAAATTGGTTTCTTCAAAAGAATAAGAAGTAAGATATCAACGACAACGGCAATAAACGTGTATAACACTATAATTAAACCACATTTTGAGTATGGGTCTACTGTAATATACACATGCTGCGTTAATGAACAACTGGAGAGGTTACAAAAACTCCAAAACAAAGCGATGAGAGCAATTTTGAGATTCAATAGGTATACGCCAATTAATTTAATGCTTGATGCGCTCAGATGGCTTAATATTAAACAGAGACTTCAACTAAATACTTTAGTATTCATAAAAAAATTGCAAAAAGGGGATGCACCGGAATATTTAAGTAATCAAACAAACTATGTAGGTGATATGCAACCATATGAATTGAGAAATGCTGATGATTTCCGTATAAGCCGAGTAAGAACAACTAGTATGCAGAGATCGTTATTCTACAAAGGACTGCAAATGTACAACAAACTCCCAAGCACATTAAAAAATGAAAACAATATAAACATATTCAAGAAATATAGTGTAATATTTATTAAGAGCAATATTAATTTTGATAATATATAATATAATGTATCGCAATTGTTATTTTTAATTAAAGTATTCAAAATACTAATTATATCATCAAATAAAAAAAAAAAAAAAAAAAAAAAAAAAAAATAAACAGGGAGTACTCTGACCTTATTGAGAACGTATTTTTTTTTTAGTTAAGAAAGGCAGCATATGCAACCTGGGGTGGAATCGTTACTGTTGTGAACGTATCCATAATCGTACTAAAAATAATTACGTGATACGTTAATCGTATGACATACGACTGCAAACGGACCGTAATCTTTTGATTGATTAACAATAGTTTTCAAATTAAAAAATTCTAGAGCTAAGGTATTTCAAATTTCGTTGTTTTCAAAGGCCAAAACTGATTTTTTTTTTTGCATGTAAGGCTTGATTTAAGGACTGCTACAGCAATTAAGAATTCTTCACTGGGCACCAGCAGCTTCATAATTTTATCATTAACTGAAATTAATTCTGTTTAATTCCCATTGTTTTAGCGAATTTTTTGCACCGTTTTGGTTGTTCGAACTAAGTTTCGTTCACGGATGAAAATTCGTCATTCGAAAACGTATGTTATAATCCCCAATATTGTGAATTATCATCAGTTAACGTATGTCATAATCAGAGAAAAGTATTTTTACGATACGTATTGTACGTTCACGGATGTAACGATTCCGCCCCTGAACTATGTGCAGTGTTTACTTAAAAAGAGAAAAAGTAAAATAGATATGCTTATTATTCTTCGGCTAATAAGCGACCTATTAGCGAACAAAAGTAATAATCTTTCGGCAAGATAGAGTTTGCAAAAATACATGCCTTGGCTTCCGAACTGTTACCCCATTCACCTTATTTTCAATATTTACTTTTCCAAATTTAAAGAAATTGCTAAACGGACAAATTAATTAGAGGGCTTTCTGAATTTTAACTGCGGAAGTCTTCAAAAGGTTGGAGAAATGCTGGGTGGTGAAATAAATGAAGATAAGAGGCTTAACCCAGATTTTTGTGTTTGAATAGAAAATAAAATTATGTTGGATAAATTTACACGTTAGCTAAGAGTAATGTCGATGAATTTTAAATTTATTCACTACTGCGATTACTATTTGAAATAGTCATTAGATTTCAGAATTATTTTAATTTGTTATTATTATTATTACAAAACTTAATATAGTCTTGGAAACATTTAAAAAAAGATTATTTAGCTTATATACAAACCTTTCTTATTATTTCTTAGTTCTCCTTCAATATTTTTTACAGTATCAACGCTCTCTAGTATTGATGGACTTTTTGAGTCTGCTATTTTGGATGTATTACGTTCTTCGTGTCCTTCCTTATATAAAAAAGTTCTTTGCCTGGTTGCCTCTCTCCTTATGCATTTTTCCACCTAAAATATACATATATAAAGACGAATATATATATATATATATATATATATATATATATATATATATATATATATACAGACAGAACGCTGAAACTCAAAAGGGACCTGTATCGCTAAGCCAACGAGTTTATAGTTTGAATTTAGAAATTAAAGGGTGTTCCATATTTGATGTAGATTTACTTATATGGCAAAATGCAAGTTTAAGCAAAAAATGTAAAGTGAAAAAATTGGCGGCAACCCTTAGTTTCGGAACTCCGAAGTTTTTTGTACCTAATAAGGTAGAATCGGACAATATGGGTATCATTGGAAAGGAACTTTAAGGGCTTATTCAATTAAATATGAAAAAAGTAAAAATAAAATAAAAAAATCAGGTAAGGCTCCAACAAAACTATTTTTTCCATATGAACATAACTTTACTCAAAAACGAAAGTATTTTCTCCTCTATGGTATAACCAAAAGCTGCTTTGCTTTCTAAAGGTTTTCTGCGTAGCCGGCCTTCGGCCGGACGGTAGAATTTTCTCCTCTATGGTATAACCAACATCGGCTTCGCTTTCTAAAGTTTTCCTGCGTAAACGGCCTTCGCCGGACGAAAGAAATTTCTCCTCTATGGTATAACCAACAGTGGCTTCGCTTTTTAAAGTTTTGTTGCATAGCCGGCCTTCGGCCGGGCGCATAGATTTTCTCCTCTGTGGTATAACCAACACCGGCTTCGCTTTCTAAAGGTTTCCGAATAACTTAATTTATTTTGTAAAAAAAAAATATTTTCCCTTACCAGATTTTTTTATTTTTTTTTTTTTTTAACTTTTTCCTGTTTCAATAAATAGGCTGTTATATTCCCTTTCCAATGATATCCATATTGTCCCATTCCTCCATCAACTCTTCGATATATGCCATATTATATATAAAAACTTTGGAGGGCCGTAACTCCGAAAATACGGGTTGCCGTCAAATTTTTCACTTAACATTTTTTGCTTAAAATTGCGTTTTGCACCCTGTAGCCAACTATTTTTATTTTGGAGCGGTGCCCGCAAACTAGATTTAAGCCCTTATTTTGTTCTTAATTTTATGATATATATATATATATATATATATATATATATACATAGATTTGTGAATTGACAGAAACTACTGCGTACTATTAATTACATTTTTAGCAAGATATATTTACTTTCTATAATAAATATTATTCTTACCTTCTTATTTTCCATTCCATATCCAATACTTCTATTGCTTCTGTTTGTAAAAAAAATTCGTTCTTCCACTTTCAAACGTTGTTTTTCGCGATAACTTTAAAATATCTTTCACACTTTTACAAACATTTTAAGTTTATTTATATTTTTATAGCATTATTACTTAAATTCATTATTCTATATTGAATTTTTCAATATGAACTTGTAAACATACATACACATCTTCACAATATAAGTACATGTATGTTTGTACACTGGAGATTCTTCACAACAAAAGAATGGTGTAGAGAAAATTGCACTGGTAATTTTATACTCAGTAAATACCGTTTTCTATTGTGCTATCAAATTTAAAAGTTTTTTCTTTAAACATATTTAGTTGCTTCCAGACACGTTTAATTTATTTATACGAATTCGTTTTAAGTACTTCTGTACAATTTATGGATTTATTTCGCAAATACAGTGTCCAGAGTGTTGCCAGATGGATTTTCTTTACATGTTAATACAAAGTGAATTAATTACACAAGAGAAGAAATCAAGGCGAAGCAATTACCAGGTGGCAGCGTTAGAAAATTTATTTTTTTTGCTGGTAGAAACGAATGTCAAACTTCATATATAAAAATAGTACACAGATTTCAAGGCGAATTGACAACAGGTGACTGCATTAGAATTCGCCTTGATTTTACGTGTATTTTGTTTTTGTAAACATCTTGTTGAGTTGTCAAAAATTTCTGGCAAAATGTATGTATGTATTTGTTAAAAAATATATGTAAGCAGCAGATAAGTAAGCAAGAAAAAATTAATGTAAGTTTGCAAATGTTTATAATATATTATTTTTTCAATTTTCTCTAGGCTCCCCTTCTTTTAGCACTTTTTGGACCAATATTTGCATCGTTTCGCAGCCTATTTTCAGCAGGGTGATATGGAGAACAATCGTAAATTTGTTACTAAACCTGGGGCCAAAGTTGTTAATTATATACTGGACCAATTGTATGGGGTGAACCTGGCACCAATGGCCAACATGCATTTTACCAATTGATACACCAGTAGTGCAATTCACTAACTTAAAACAACACGACAATAGTTATTTATGACAACATTTATTGTTGTTTGCAATAACGATGAAGCGATTCACTATCTTCAGCTAAACTATAATAGACACAAGTTGCATTTGAGT
Organism: Gymnosoma rotundatum; assembly: GCA_916610165.2. Lineage (NCBI taxonomy): Eukaryota > Metazoa > Arthropoda > Insecta > Diptera > Tachinidae > Gymnosoma > Gymnosoma rotundatum. The sequence goes on from OU744339.1 coordinate 59,466,802, forward strand.
GGCATCTCCGTCAACAACTAAACGAAAAACACAAAAGAGAATAATAAAAACATGTGAATTCAAGCGAGGCACATGCATGTGTTTATTTCTTAGATGTCAATTTATACACATAAATACGTATTTTGTTATATGCGTGTATGGAGTTTGACAATCGGAAAAGCATAATAATAGTTTTGGTTGTAGAGTTGCGGTTACCACTTCTTAAATACGGTCGAAACATATGTTTATGTGCAATCTTTTTTAATAAGAAATTTATTTTTTAAATAATTTTTACATATGCGTAAATGTGCTAAGTTTAAAAAAATGTTTAATATACTTAAACTGAAAACAAACTGTGTTTTTATTTTTCGTTCAAATAAATGTATATGTTCTGTGTATAGGTTTATATGTATGTATGAATGTTCATAAACACAAGTTGTACGTTGTTTATTTTGTAGACAAATTTAACAACGCAAAAATTATGGTCGCTTTCTTAACAATAGAGAATATTGTTAAAAGTGTTACTGAATAGCAAAATCGACATTTTGTTGTTAAGTTAATTTTACAAGCCGAAAATCGTTAAAAAAGAGTAGTGAATCGCACTACAGGGCACACGATTGATTCCTTGCGATTTTATTTCCCCAGCTGAAACACACAATCCCATTGCATGTGGTACACACCATACAATTCTGTTGGCCAATTTTTTGGATCAAACTGAAGCTTTAATGGCTGGCAAAACTGCTAAACAAGTAAGAGCTGAGTTAGTCAAGTCTGACTTATCAGGTGAAAAACTGGAACAGATCTTTCACGAGGTGTTAACTGGTAATCGTCCTACTAATTCGATTGTCGTAAAAAAATTACACCTTTCAGTCTGGGTGCTTTAATTGGTTAGATTTTCTTTTTATTTCGAGTGTATAAATTTAAATTGTGTTTATCGTTTAAAGCCATGTACGAACATAAAATCTTTACCCAGGAAATAATTTGGGATATCAATGAGCAAACAATTGGTCAAAGCTATTTAACCAGAGTTGGCCAACAAAAATAAAATAAAAAGTTATGATGATGGTCTCATCAGCTTCAACAAGTCATGCTGGAACTTAAAACCTACAAAAACCTTTAAAAATTCTCACTTGAATGGTCTGGTGCATTTCTGTTGGTCTAATGGAAAACTACTAGTTTTATATCCTTTTTTAACAGTTGCAAAAAACAAACAAATTAAAATATAAGTATTTCCGTAAAAAAATATGTCATTGTTAATTTTTGATTGTTGTATTTTTACTTTATTATTTTCGTATTATCAATATTATTTAGAAACAAACAAAAAAAGTAAATAAAAAGCATAATTACATTTCCATAAATTTATCATCAACGTCACTTCATAAATTCATCCCATTCATCCACCGAGGATGATTCGTTCATGCCATCTTCTAAATCGAAATTTGAAGAATCTATTCAAATGAGTGTGTTGTCCAACATCAATTGGCACTAGGGAAACAAGTTTGCTAAAAAAAAGAAGAAAATATTTGAAAATTAGATTTTTAAACAAGCAAAAAGTTTAAAAAAGGGACATTGTAAATACTTTCCTTTCCACACTTTAATTTTGTTAAGCACAAGTCAGTTCTACAAATTTTTTGACCGTTTTTTTTTTTTTTTTTTGGCGCAACCACATACAATAAGAAAAAAAGCAACAATTTTGACAACTCGAAAAAAAAACAGAAAACATATGTTGACCGTATGGCCTGATGCAGTCACCTGTTCAATTCAATATGGAGTTTGACAGTAGTGTTCACGGCGAAAATTAATGAATTCGCCTACGCTGCCACCTGGTAATTGATTCGCCTTGGAAGAAATCAATCACTGAGAAATTCATACAAGGAACTCAAACTTTTTTCACTGAGTTGAAAAAACGGAGAATTTTTGTTGTTCATAACAAAAATGTAAACAAAATTTGACTAAAAAACTTTCTGGTTATAGGGAAAATAAGTTTGCAAAATTAGAAGAAAAAAATTGTAAAATGTATAAAATTGGTTTTGCATTCGCAAATATCGCGCTGCCTGTAATCGATAGAGGACAAAAATACGAATCAAACGCCGTCTTGGTTGTTATCTAAAAAACTTTCTGCAAAAGGTGTAGGGTAGCAAACTTTGGAAAATTTTAAAAAACACGTTTATATATACTAAATTAGTATTTTGTTCATTTCTCCAAAACAAATTCGCGCGCACATATCGTGCTATCTGTAATCGATAGAGGACAAAAGTACGAATCAAATGAAGTCTTGGTTATTTTCTAAAAAAACTTTCTAGAAAAAGTTGTAGGGTAGCAAACTTTGAAAAATTATAAAAAATCTACGCGCACATTTCGTGCTACCTGCAATCAATAGAGGACAAAAATACAAATCAAATGTGGTCTTGTTTGTTTTCTAAAAACCTTTCTGGAAAAAGTTGTAGGATAGCAAACGTTGAAAAATTATTTTATTCATTACTCCAAAACGAATTTGCGCGCACATATCCCGCTGCCTGCAATCGGTAGAGGACAAAAGTACGAAAGAAACGTGGTTTTGTTTGTTTTTAAAAAAACTTTCTGGAAAAAGTTGTAGGGTAACAAACTTTGAAAAATTATGAAAAACACGTTTATATATATTAAATTATATTTTTTTAATTTCTCTATAAGGAATTCGCACGTACATAACGCGCTACCTGTGATCGATAGAGGGCAAAAGTACAATTCAAGCGCGGTGTTGTATTTATATATACTGAATTAGTGTTTTTTTCATTACTCTAAAACGAATTAGCGCGCACATATCGCGCTACCTTCAATTGATAGAGGACAAAAATACGAATCAAACGTGGTCTTGGTTGTTATCTAAAAAAACTTTCGTTGAAAAATTATAAAAAATCATCAAAATATATTGAATTAGTTTTTCATATGTTTTATACATTCAAACGAAAAATTTATCAAATTCTTAGTTGTTTAAAAATGCTTATTAAAAAATGTTAATGCAGTGAAAGTGAAAAAATCAAAGTAAATAAGAATTATTGCTTTCCGTAGCCGAATACCGAAAGGTATTCTTAATTTTAAATATAATAAATGCCTTAAATCATTTATTGTTTGTTTGATGTAATCATTGAATAAAATAAGTTTAATTAGTTATTATAATTATTTGTTTTTTCAGTTCTGTAGTCTCAATTCCATTCATTAATATTTTGGTCTGGTAACGCAAATTTAGTTTTTCATTTTATAGAGCACGTCTTTCAAAAACACTCTCAAAAAACGTGCTCTCACGTATACAGAAAAAAGGAAATGCATAAAAACATGCTTGAATAGATGTAAACAACTTTTGGCGAAAAAAATAGTGTTTAAAATGCGATAAAAGTTCGTCAGTTTTAAACGGATTTTTTACAATAAACAGAATTAAAAAACCGACATTTTTGTAATTAGTTAAGGTACGGTCACATATGACAAACATTTGCCTAAAATTTCTTTGCTATTGTTTGGCCTAAATTTTTTCAAAACAATACAAAATTTGTTTTGTGGTCACACTACGCACATTTATTTGCCTATTTTTATTTGTTGAAACAGCTATGAAGTAATGTCAAATAAAATACCGGCAAACATGTTTTATGTGCGGTCACATTTAAAATAATATTTGCCTTAAAAATATATTCAATCAAACCAAAAAAACATAAATTTATTTGCTCACAAACAGCTGCGCATGGGATGTCTTGATTGCCATTTAATTTCTTAGGCATTATTTCTTAGTTATTGCAAAGAAAACATTTAAAATATTATTATTAAACGCTAAATATAAATGATGAAAAATAGTTGCTCCTGTTAAATCTTTAATTGCAAGACAATATACATTAGTGCAAAACAAACAAACAATAACCATTTGTAGTCGGAACAAAAATATACAACTGTAGAAAATTTTTTTCCATCTAGGCACTTTGAGCGCATCTTTTTAAAAGTCTCAAATGAAGTGTTTATTCTCTTCCTATAATATACTTTTCCTATACCTTGTACGAGAAATTAAATCCTAGTTTTTAATATAAAAATAAAATATCCTCCGCTGATAGCCATAAACTATAAAAGTTGTTCAAATAATGGTGACTAATATTATATTTATGCACCCGCATGTATTATTTATAGAGATTCCATTAAAATAACTATTACACATAATGGCAATGTGAGAAGAAAGTTTATAATGAATAACTCCCATGTATGAAAGTTCCAAATAAACAAAGCCAAGCAACAATATCAAATTTTTCATATTCTATGCTATAAACAAGCTCCAAAAGGTGTTCTAAAGAAGGAGCACAATAAGAGGATGAAGCTAAATAGGAATTAGATTTTACTTTTTAACAATAAATTTTAATATTCATTCATTACATTTTTTTGATTAAAATTTCTAAAAAATTTTAATTTATTTAATATATTTTTCAAACTACAGCTGTTTATTTGTTTACTTAATATAAGTGTAGACAAATAATATATTGAAATAAAAAATCGCTTAAATTAATAAAGAAGAATCAAACTACAAATATGCCAAATTTTTTTTGGGATACAAAGTTCTACAATTTTTGAGAAATTTTAATGTTTCAGATTTCGGGAAATAGGGAAAAAACTCTTGTACATATAGTTTTTAAAAATTGTTACATTATAACATACCGTCAAACGAATATATTTATATTAAAAAAAATCTGTTTACATTAATTGCAAAAATAATCTTTCAGCTTAGTACTTATAGAAAATATATCTTTTGATTGCAAATCAAAACAGAACAGTTTGAGTGCTTAAAATGGATATTCACTAATGACTCTTAGCTCTATTCCTACGCTTCGAGTAGGGCGGACGAATTATTTTGGTTTTGTTCTGCACATAGCCGACTTTTTTCATCTCTTTAAGCAGTTGCGTGGGCACTGTGTTTCTTGTTTAATATAAATTAATCCATATTGATTCTTAAAGTGAAAGCAGTTGCTTGTTGTCATATATAACTTCATTTAAAAGTTATCTAAAAGCATTTTAAAACAAAATGCATCTCAACCTTATCATAGGTTTATATGCAGATACAGTATTGGGCGTCTCACACGACATATGCCATCCGAGTTGAGCAAATTAATTAATAATTTAATCAAATCTATGCCGCGTCGGTGCGCCGCAGTAATAAAAAATAAGGGTTATTATACAAAATATTAAAAGTTTCTTAGGTTTTGCCCAATGAATTTTTGAGTAATTTTTGTTGTTGTACTAAAAGAACCGTTAGGTGAGAGATAATTACAAATTTTTTTTGTAATATTGTATGACACAGAAACTAATAAAACTGCATTAAAACATTGAATTGAAATATGTTCGTTTAAACATAATTTGACTCAGAAGCTAATATTGGACAACGTTTCTTAGGTTTTGCCCAATACTGTATGTAACAGTTTATAATTTACAACTTTAAACTTTAACTTAACTTTAATTTAGATGCAACGCAAATTTTAAAGTTATATAATTTCTGGCGACTTTACTTTAAACCAATACTTAACTTAAAATTTATAAAAGAAGATTTAATAATCCCTAATGCCACATCTTTTTTACATACAATTTTGAAACTTTGTACCATTCTGAGGTGAAAATGTCGAAATATACCAAATTATATAAAGTACTTTGATGATATATAACTCGAAAAATATGTGGCCCGACAACTTTTTTAATTTACTATTTCTTCCAAAAATTGCACTTTCTTATTTCTTATCTATAATTTTATTTTTAATTGCTTACATTATTTTGTTTTTACTTAATACACATATAAGTTTAAAATTATCAGAGAGTTTTTCCGAAACTTAATAATTTATTTTAAATACTGGGCAACATTGTTGATACAGCTGTTATTTGTCTCTGTTTGTTCTTACAAAAACTTTGTAAGAACCAAGGCGAATTAATACAGGTGACCGCACGGCTACAACAATCCAACAACACAAAAAACAACAGGCAATTTGTTGCTACAAAATTATGTATGTTGTCAAAAAAATATTGTAAGAACAAACAAAATAAAAAAATATATTTGATGAAAAAAAGTGGTTGTAATTTTCAGAATAAAAAAATTAAGTTACATAAAAATAAAAATACAGGAAAAGTGACCAAAATTCTTTTGTACCAATAGTTTGCCCAAATCACATGCATCGTTCCATTCTTGCACGTTGACCATTTGAAGACTAACATAATCTTCCACAAAAATACCAAGAAATTATAAATGTGTTAATAATAATTTTACTATCTTTTTACGCATATTTTGATTATACACATCAGGAACTGCAAATACGGTTCCATGTTGTGGTAGTTTTCTCTAGGAATTTCAATTGTTTGTTTTCTATTAGCAATCAAACAAAAAATAAATTAAAAAATTTAACAAATTATTTATTTTTGACAAATTTTTTTGACAACTGTAATGTATACAGCTGATGGGCTTTTTCGCCCGTGCGTTCACCTGTATTATTTCGCCATGGTAAGAACAAATATTTATTTGCCTAAAAATGAGTCAAATATTTGCCGTCAAGTGGTCACACTATGTTCACATTAGAAGCATTTTTGTTTGCTGGAAAATAATTTTATTTGCCCGAAATCAGCTGTTATGTTGTTTGCTTCTAAATATTAAAATAAAATATTTTGTGGTCAGACCACTGCAAACAAATATTTGATGATTTTAAGCAAATGTTTGTCAAATGTGACCGTACCTTTAGCTGCACGTTAGTTACTTACTCTTTACGTAAAATGGTTTCTGTGTAATCAATTATAATCTAAAAATTGTAAAGCACAGCATTTAATACCTATCGATAGAGGGGGGAAATACTTAGTAAATAATTTTCATAATTACTTGCATTATTAAGTTGAACTGTTACGAATAATATATTCTTACGATTTTTTTTTTGCTGTTTACTAACTTGTTTCAGAAAATAAACTATACCACGTTTTGTTCGTACTTTTGTCCTTTATTGATTCCGGGTAGTGGGATATGTGCGCACGAAACCGTTCGATTTTTCGTAATTTTTGAAAGTTTGCTGTTCAATAACTTATTTTCAGAAATTTTTTTAGAAATTAAATTATACCACCTTTTATTCGTATTTTTATCCTCTCCTGATTCCGGGTAGTGGGATAAGTGCGCGCGAAATCGTTTTGGAGTAATGAATAAAATACTGTTTTAATATATTCCGACGATTTTTCTAATTTTTGAAAGTTTTCTGTTCATTAAATTTTTTTAATAAGTTTTTAAGAAAATAATTTATACCATATTTTATTTATATTTTTGTCCTCTATTGACTCTGAGTAGTGGGATACGTGCGCGCGCCACCGTTTTGAAGTAATGAAAAAAATACTATTTTAATATAATCCGACTATTTTTCGTAATGTACCAACTCGGCAACTCTGAAAAAAGTCTTCCAAAACATAGAAAAAGTTTGCCAAAAAGTTTGTTTTCTTCTTGCCGATGAATTAATTTACAGTTGGTCTTAATAGCCCAGCAGATTTTTGTTTATGGTCGACTCTGTCAAAATTCTAAAATAATTTTAAAAACAAAAAATTTTCATATAATTTAAAAAAGTTAAAAATTTTATAAAATTAAATTTTAAATCCAAAAAATTATATATGAGGTATTAAAACTTCATTTTAAAGGCCAGGATTCACTATCTTACTCAGTCGTACGATCTGTCAAAAATTTCTTGTGTGCTCAAAAAGTATGATAGTGTAGATTAAAATGAGTGTGACAGAGTTTTTGACAGATCTGTACGATTTTATAATCTTTTAAAATAATTCATAAAATATTTTTCTCTATGCGATCAGGGTTGTTTTTTTGAAGATGATGAGGAGAAAAAACAACAAAATATTAAAACCATATGTTTTTGCATCTTTTTTGTATAATAGTGTGGCACATACGACGCCATTTTGGAACGATTTTTAAAGCAGGACAGAATTCTGTCAGATTTTTGTGTGATTAAATCGTAGGATTGTGTATGATAGTGAATCCTGGCCTTAAGCAACCAATGATGATAAAAGTAGTATTTAAATTCATATATTTTTGACATTAACGCGTTGCGTTGCAACAACAAAACGAAATTAGGTTTTTGCTTTGATATCGGCGTGAAGAAATCAACGCATGAGAAGAAATCAAAGTCTGAGAAACCCCAAACCAAAGACTATAAATATACTAAGATATTTCACTGCCGTACATTCTACATCCAGTGCATATTTTGTCGATGGACGTACTGCTACTGCCACTTTAAGAGTAAAATCACAAAGAGAGATTATTATTCTCAGCAAACTTGTTACTCTCATCTCACATTAATTCATTTGTATATACATGCATACGAATGTGTATATACATGGCGAAATAATACCAGGTGGTCGCAATGGCGAATTCATAATTTTTGCCGCAAACGTGAAATGTCAAACTCCATACAATAAACTGTTATACATATTTTTTATATATGGAGTTTGACATTTGCGGCCACCTGGTATATTTTCGCCATGTGTATATATTTACAATATAAAATATTCAACGTAAACCAATGTTACCGATTGTGTATTTGTATGGTAACAATATGTGTTTTGTTGTTGTATAAGAGAAATAACATCGACTTACACCGAATATTAAGTTCATTTATTATCAATATGCTAATTTATTATTCGGAACCTTTTCGAATTTAATTTACTTTACTTTTTTAGTTAAAAAATGTTTCATTAGAATATCATGAAATATTTATATTTGAAGCACGAATAAAGTAAATTAAATTCATTTATTATCTAAATTTAATTACTACATACATATAAATTAAATACCATAATTATTAACATTAATTAATTTGTTTGAATAACATTTATTAACATTTATTTTATTAACTTTTATCACTATTCTAAGAAGAATACTAGTTTAAAGTCTCAGTTGTAGTGAACATAGTGCTTGAATCTTATATATAAAAATGGTGTAAAAAATGTATAGTAATTCATAAAATGAGAACAGCTGTGCCGATTTCTGTAACATTTTTTTTTTTTCAGTTGTTCGTATTTTCAAGTAGAAGGTTTTTACGGAAGAAAATTTTTGAAAATCCCTCCAGAAAAGTCGGAAAATTGAAAAAATCAAAAAATTGGTAATTTTAATAATTCGCTCGGGATAATTAGCACAATATTTTTTAAAGATAATAAATTTAATTTAAAATTCCCGTAATTTAATTTTAATTATTAACTTGCAAGTGCGTTGTGATGTTTAATTTTTTGTCTTAATTTTACTTATACTTATGTTGCTAAGAAAGCATTGCTCATGGGAAACACATGAGTGCAAAGTAACAAGTACTTGGAAAGTCTAACTCTTAAAGCGCCAGTAATTTATTTTGCTTGGCAAATTTAATTTATAAATTTATCTATCAAATTCATATTGAGGTTTATATATATTGAACCTATATGCAGGTTAAATAAACTTAACAAAAAATTTTATAATAAGTGCCTTATTTTATTGCCATTGTTTAAAATTTCTTAAAAAACAAATTAAGTATCCACAAGAGTAAATGCTAAAAAAATTACTACGTAATTTAGGGTATGATTAGTTCGATGCGATTATGCATATTTTTAAAAATACACAAATAAAAATATATATTTACCCTACAATAACAAGAGCAGTCATATAGTTTCGTTTTTAAGCTTATTTTACAAACAATTTTTAAATAAGTAGGAAAAATAGAATTCAGAAATAAAATTTTATGAAGCACATTCTTCTTTATATGTATGTAGATATGAAAGTATGTATGTACGTATCTATATGTTAAATGTGTGTTTTTGTCTCTCAATACTTTCCTTTAACAAAACATTTCTTATGAACATCCACACACATTTTTAAACGCATGTGTGTATGAATCTGTCTTCTTTACAAAACTAATATTGGGCTCTCTTGAGTTTTGATTGCGCTCACAGAAATTTTTCCCTCTTATCTCTTACCCCCGCTACCCAGAAACTGCTCATAATTTTTGATTTTTTAAATGTTCAAAGTGCAACATCTTACAGAGTTGCAAAAAACAGAGTATTTTTGTTGTTCTTAACAAAATTGTAAACAAAATTTGACAAAAAAGCGTAGTTAAATGCGGTCACAATTCTTCAAATTTTAATGCATTGTAAAATAGAAAATTGAATTAAGAAGCTTAAAACTTATAGAATTTAAATTTGCGGTTGTCACTTTCGCTATATGAGAAATAAATGAGCTACGCCTAAGACATTTAGTCATTAAATGGAATGGATTTTTAGTTATAAAATCCAAACAAGTTTGCAAAATTGGAAGAAAAAATTGTAAAATGTATAAAACTAGTTTTTCATTCATTTCTCGAAAATCATTTCGCGCGCACATATCGCGCTACCTGCAATTGATAGAATACAAAAATACGAATCAAACGTGGCCTTGATTGTTTTCTAAAAAACTTTCTGGAAACAGTTGTAGAGTAGCAAACTTTGAAAAGTTATATATACTAAATTAATATTTTGTTCACTGCTCGAATACGAATTCGCCCGCACATATTTCACTACCTGCAACCGATAGACGATACAAATACGAATCAAACGTGTTCTTAACTGTTTTCTAAAAAACTTTCTGGAAAAAGTTGTAGGGTAGCAAACTTTGGAAAATTATAAAACAAAACTTTAAAACATATTACTTTAGTATTTTGTTTATTGCTCCAAAACGAATTAGCGCGCACATATTGCGCTACCTGTAATCAATAGAGGATAAAAATACGAATCAAACATGGTGTTAGTTGTTTTCTAAAAAACTTTCTGGAAAAAGTAATAGGGTAGCAAACTTTGGAAAATAAGAAAAAATCGACAAAATATATTGAATTAGTTTTTCGTATACATTCAAACGAAAAATTTACCAAATTGTTAGTTGTTTAAATATGCTTATTAAATAACTGTTAATGCAGTGAAAGTGAAGAAATCAAAGTATATAAGAATTATTGTTTTCCGTAGCCGGATACCGAAAGGTATTCTTAATTTTAAATATAATAAATGCTATCATATATTGTTTGTTTGATGTAATCATTGAATACAAGAAATTTAATATGTTATAATTACTTGTATTTTCAGTGTATGGTGAGTTCCGTAGTTTCAATCCATTCATGAATATTTTGGTTTGGCAACGTAAATTTAGTTTTTCATTTTATAGAGCAGAAGGCGAATTAGGCAGTTAATCATAAATTAGCGATTAACACCAATCGATAAAGGGGAAAAACACTTTATAAATAACAAAAATAATTTTCTTAATTATTTGCATTCATAAGTTAAACTGGTACGAATAATATATTCTTACGATTTTTCGTAATTTTCGAAAGTTTGCTGTCTAAAACTTTTTTCAGAAAGTTTTTCAGAAGATACATTATAGCACATTTTTGTTCCCGGGTGGTGGGATATGTGCGCGCGAAACCGTCTTGGAGTAATGAACAAAATACTAGTTTAATATATTTTGACGATTTTTTCTAACTTTTAAAAGTTTGCTGTTCACTAACTTTTTTAGAAAGTTTTTCAGAAAATAGTTTATACCACATTTTATTCGTATTTTTATCCTCTATTGATACCGGATAGTGGGATAAGTGCGCGCGAAACCGTTTTGGAGTAATGAACAAAATACTACTTTAATATATTTTGACGATTTATTCTAATTTTTAAAAGTTTGCTGTTCATTAACTTTTTCAGAAAGTTTTTTAGAAAATAATTTATACCACGTTTCATTCGTATTTTTGTCCTCTATTGACTCCGGGTAGTGGGATATATGCGCGCGAAACCGTTTTGGAGTAATGAGCAAAATACTACTTCAATATATTTCGACGATTTTTCGTAATTTTCGAAAGTTTGCTGTTTAATAACTTTTTTCAGAAAGTTTTGCAAAAAATAATTTATACCATGCTTTATTTGCATTTTTGTCCTCTATTGACTCCGGGTAGTGGGATATGTGCGCGCGCCATCGTTTTGGAGTAATGAAAAAAATACTATTTTAATGTAATCCGACGATTTTTTGGAATTTTTGAAAGTTTGTTGTTAATAACTTTTTTCAAAAAGTTTTTCAGAAAATTAATTACACCACGTTTTATTTGTATTTTTGTCCTCTATTGATTTCGAGTAGTATGATATGTGCGCACAAAACCGTTTTGGAGCTATGGGTAAAAAACTAGTTTAAACTATTTTGACGATTTTTTCTAATTTTCAAAAGTTTGCTGCTGCGTAACTCATTTCAGAAAGTTTTTAGGAAATAAGTAAAACGCGTTTGATTTCTACTTTTGTCCTCTATTGATTACGGGTAGTGGGATATGTGCGCGCGAATTAGTTTTGGAGTTATTAGCAAAAAAGTGTAATAGAAGATTTTAACTAAGTAATAATTTTTCTACCATATAGGTTATTTATAATTAAAATCAATTAAGTGACAACCATTAAATTTGATTTTGCCACTTTAGACGCATCTAAATCAATTTTTTATTTTAAAAAACATAACAAATTACTGTGAAAATTAATGTTAAATAATGTACATTTTTGCTCATTATTTGTTTTTATAGAACACGTTGTACCCATACACTCTAAGAAAAAAAGTGCACACACGCTTGTCAAAAAGTTTGTTTTCTTCTCGCCGATAAGAAATCACATTAGGCAAGTTTACTTGAGCAAGTCTTATGTTTGTAGACGTGAGAGGAAAGGTCGGTTTGAAGGGGAAAGACTTGCCGAGATTTGAGTACCGACTTGCTTGTACTTGGCAATTCTGCTTCTGCTGTCATTCTTGTCTTGGATTATTTATTAGTTTTTTATATTGCCTTTTATTTCTTCTTCGGCTTGTTGTTAAGCTACATTCCAAAACGGGAAGAAATTTATGGTTTACAAAAACGTCAACAAATTAAGAAAATTCGAGCGTAAGAAAATTAAACTTGCTCAACAAAGTTGCCGAATGTGAACATAAAAGCAAGTTCAAGAGAAAATAAATAAAAGTTAAAATTATACTTGCGCAAGTAAACTTGCCTAATCTGAAAGGGGCCATACTTTTGTACAGAGTTGCATAAAATAGGAACTTTGTACTAAGAAAAAAAGTAGTTAAAAAAAGGAATAATTAATGTTTTTTTCCTATATTCCCATCAAGAAAGGAGGAATAGATGAAATATGAAATAAACAGCACCACTAAACAGTGGCCTGCCAGATTGACATTTTCAAAAAATCGTTATTTAAGTTATTTAATTTTTTTATATAATAGTTATTTGTGTAGTTTTAAATGCAAATTTACATTAGAAATCGCATTAACAAATCTCAGTTGTTATCCATTCGCCCTACTTTTTAGTAGCGGTTGGCTAGCTTACTTTACTAAGAACTTTTACTGGCCATTAGTAAAGATTTCTTTGGAACCCAAATTTTCATGTAGCTATTAAAAAAATGACAAGAATTTGATTAATTATTTTCAGAAGTAATGAAATTGAGAGATAGGTTTGAAATGTATGATTAGGTCATTGATAAAAGTTGCATTATTTTCCATATTCGATTAAGTTTGAAGGTACTGCTCTTGCTATTTTTTAACAAATAAGAAAAGATTGTTATATATAAAACTCTCAAAAGAGCTTACGAGAGAGCGATTTGCTGTAGAATACTCCAAAAGCTGCAGTAAAACCGAGTTTATTTGTAAAATTTTGGATTAATATATTATCTTATATTATTATATTTATAATTATATTTAGTTAAAAACTATTTTCACTACAATGCATTACTAATACTTATTTTTCAAGAACTTAAAACTGAATGTCACTTTATATAGTGTTTAAAATAAGTTAGTGGAATCATATTATAGGAATTTGGATTTTATTTTTGTTAAAAGAAAATCTCTTGTGGCATTTTGTTAAACTCAAATATATTTGATCATTATGATATTTCTGGCTTGTCATAGGAATTAAATTTATTTTTTTTAATTTTCTTTACTTTTTTGTACCTATATTTCTTTTTTTTGGAAATAGTTTATTTAAATAACAGAGAAATCAACTGCATAAATTTAGATAATTTAATTGTGAATAAAGTAGAGTTATATTGCGTTTCCATTGACGTGATTTTGTCTTAAACACTTGATTTGCTCAAATCGATTAACTTTGCTACTTGATTTCCCATACATTTTTCATGCTACCAAAACCATTTAAATCACTTGATTTATTTAAAATCATGTCGAAAATGTATTTTTCCGAACTAATTTTGCCTTTGAAACACTGTGTTGTGTCTAGGAAATTCAAGATCCACTCCTTGCTATCTATTCATATTGGATGTTTTTATCGAAAAAGTGACAATTACTTTTAAATATATGAAAAATAGTAAAAACAAAAATTAAATTAACAATAACAACGATTTTTTACAATAAATAAAACAGATTGTTTTTCCTTTTATGCAGAAAATGTCAGTGTTACGTCACAAATTCGGATTTACAAAACACTTCAGCTCAATGGAAACACTTCGAAGTGTTTTCTCAAAACAAGTTGACGCACTATTAGTATTAATTTCAAATAAATAATGCAAGGTTTTTTATAGTACTGACTTAAAAATAATAAGTTTAGGGTTAACCTTATCAAATTGTTTTCATTTTCCCTTTTTTAATTTTTTTTTAATTTATGTTTTTTTATTAGTATTTTTGCTTTTGGATAGCACAGAATGGATTTTCAATATCTCTGACAAAACAATGTTGTGAACACAAGACCCATTCGACATGTTTAAATGGTTTGGTGAAATATAAAAGTAATGGGAGCATAAGTACAAAACCGTACGATTTGCTTAAAACAATATTTTATCATGAAAATATATCAGTGTAAACTTTTTGGTATAGTTCAAGATTTTTATAAAGTTTTCTGTCACTTTTTATTTATTCTTAAATTTTTAAATAAACGTATAAAAATTCATTATTGTCAAACAGCATGTGTATTATAAGTTATTCGTATAAGGCAGTAAAGGTGTTGCAGCAAAAATGATGTTCAAATATTGGCTTTTATAAGTGTTGAATTACATACGGATTGATCTGATAAATAAAAAGGTTATATATAGCTATTTCTTGTTGAAAAAAATATCATTTATTAAATGCTTAAAAGTATTCACTAACTAAATTATAAAAAAAATCTACTCTTCTCCGTGTACTAGCCTATATAATTTTATTTTTAATTTTTTTCATTCCCAATTCAAGGAAAGTGGCAACATTGTATAAAATTTGATGATTAATGTGGCGCCATTTTAGTTCTGTCAGCAAATTTTTAAGCTTCAAACTTAAAAGTAAACACGGAATTACAAATGGTTTAAATCTAGTTTACGGACGCAGCTTAAAAATTAAAAGCAAGAAATGTTAACAGACAATGTTGGGGCTGACCCTTAGTTTCCGAGTTACGGGCCTTCAAAATTTGTATGTACAATATGGAATATATCGAGTATTTTGTGTTGGAATGGGACAATATGGATACCATTGAAAAGGTAATTTAAATATCTTTTCAATTGAAAAGGAAAATAGTAAAAAAATACAATAAAAAAAGGTAGAAACCAAAAAAAAAGCTTTTTTCATATAAACATAAGTACCGATGTATATCAAATAAATTAAGTTTAGTGACAATACTGTATGAAAAAAGATAAAAAGATAAGGCCGGCTACGCAGAAAATATTTAGTAAGCGAAGCCAGTGTTGGTCATACCATAGAGGAGAAAATCTTTGCGTCTGGCAGAAGACTTTCTGTTTTTCTATACAAAATTTGGGTAAAATCCACTGATGATCTATTTGAGCAGTAGTGAAATGGCCATATGGATATGCTTTTCCCGCAGTAATACATTTCATTTTGTAGTTAAGTTTAAAATAATAAATATTTCATGAGAATGTCATGAAATATGTCCTGTGAGCGTCAAAATAAAGTGTACACAAACATTTTCTTTAAATTAGTTTTTATTTCAGTCTTTAAAAATATTATTTTATTTAACATTTTATGTTTTTTAAATTGTCATTCAGTTCTCTACTTAAACTTAAAAAAAACAACAAAAAAAATTTACAACAACAAAAGTTATAAAACAAAAACAAAATCTATTCCATATTTTACGCGTCAAAATAAAGTGTACACTTATAATTCATTATAAAAATTAGTATGATTTAGTATTTGGTTACTTTTCCTTTAGCTTTAATAACGGCACTTAGTCTTCAGGGTATCGATTCAACTAGTTCTTTGGTTATGTCAGATGAAATTTTCTGCCAGTCCTCAATTATAAGGGATTTAAGCGTAACCTTGTTAGTAATTGTCCTCTTTCGTATTTGCCGGTCAATATGCTCCCACAAATGCTCAATAGGCTTAAGGTCCGGTGATTGGGGAGGATGATCTAATGTTTTAGGAGTATGATAAAGGAGCCATTCTTTTACTATCTTTGCCGTATGTTCGGGATCATTGTCTTGTTGAAAGATCCAAGGTCACTTTAAGCCCAATTTCTCCACACTACATGGCAAATTGTTTTTCAAAATGTTTAAGTAGTCCGTTTTATTCATGGTATCTTCAATAAAAACCAAGCTTTTCACTCCACTTGCCGCAATGCATCCCCACCCCATCCCCGAACCTCTATTATGCTTAACAGTAGATATTAGATTTTGTTCAGCATACTCTGTATTTTTTGTACGCCATTCTTTTACAGTTTTTTTCTGGCCACATATCTCAAATTTACTCTCATCGCTAATAAAAAGTTATTCCAGAAAGAACCATCTTAGTTTCGTACTTTTTTGCATACTCAATACGTTTTTTCTGATCTACTAACTATATAAGTGGCTTTTTTCGCGGCAACCGACCATGTAGACCACTTGCCAGTAGAGCTCTTCGTACTGTGTTGGCGCTTACGTTGCAATTTTTTGTTGCTGAAACTTCCTCCGATATTTTAACAGCACATTTAAATGGATTCTTCTTCACATCGCGCAAAATAGACCTTATTTCAGACTCACTTAAAGCTTTTGGTCGTCCTGCACCTTGACGATTTTCTACTTTGCCGAATTTTTCGTGTTTATCAACTATTTTCTTTGCTGTATTATGGCTTTTGTTTATAATAGACCCGATTTCACGAAAAGTTTTACCGTCTTTTCAAAGTTTTATCACAAGTTCCCTGACATCTGTGGACGTTTGTCTGCCCATAACAAATTTCTTTCTGCAAAGAAGTTATAGTCCGAAAATTGTGTCTGTCTACTATAAAACAGTATAGTGATTTAAAAGAATGCAATAAAGTAAATAAACAACAAAACATAACGGTATTTTATGCGGTTCTACTTCGCTAAAATGCTACAAAACAAGATGTACACTTTATTTTGACGCGTAAAATATGGAATAGATTTTGTTTTTGTTTTATAACTTTTGTTGTTGTAAATTTTTGTTGTTGTTTTTTTTTTAGTTTAAGTAGAGAACTGCATAACAATTAAAAAAACATTAAATGTTAAATAAAATAGTATTTTTAAAGACTGAAATAAAAACTAATTTAAAGAAAATGTTTGTGTACACTTTATTTTGACGCTCACAGTATATTTGAAGGAATCAAGCACGAATAAAGTAAATTAATTAAATTTTAAAAGATTCCGAATAATAAATTTTCTTTTTGTCAAGTAGAATATTTTAAAACATTTGTGTTTTTAACCAATTATTATAATATACAGGCATGTTACAAATTTCGATCGGAATGGTGTTAATTCCGTATTAAAAATTCCGAACGATTTTATTTTACCAAAATGAAAAATTTATTATTCGGAATCTTATAAAATTTAATTAATTTACTTTATTCGTGCTTGATTCCTTCAAATATAAATATTTCATGATATTCTCATGAACTATTTATTATTTTATACTAAACTAAAAAATGAAAAATGAAAGAAAAAATAAAAATAGTTACTAAATGTTTGCTGTGTTTTTGTGTAGAACATTTTTGAGTTGTTATTGTCTTCTGTCTTATTGATTCAATGGAGTTCTCATTTAATCAATTCGGCTTTTGATATAAGACTTTCTGTTTTCTATACAAAATTTGGGTAAAATCCACTGATGAGCTATTTGAGCAGTAGTGAAATGGCCATATGGATATGCTTTCCCCGCAGTAATACATTTCATTTTCTAGTTTAGTTTAAAATAATAAATAGTTCATGAGAATATCATGAAATATTTATATTTGAAGGAATCAAGCACGAATAAAGTAAATTAATTAGATTTTATTTTACTTTAAAATTTTTTAGTGTGCTATTTTCCCGGTATTGATTATTGAAGGTGAAAGCACGTCTCGATGGCCATTTCGCTATCGCTTATTGTGCAAGTGCCTGTGCATAAAAGAAAGAATAAAATAACGTAGTGTTTTGTTGTTTTTATTTTTCAACATCTTTAAACTGTATAAAAGAGCAGAAAAAAAGTCTGCCGTATGCAGAGTATAAAGAAAAATAAAATCAAAGTTGATTATTGTTGTTTTTGCTTGAACTTTGATTTTTGTCTTTTCTTTAAAGTTTAGACAAAAATCTTTAGTTCATTTAAAAATTTTTGTGAGAAGTTTCCTGACGAGCTAAGTAAGCGATAGCGAAATGGCCATCGAGACGTGCTTTCACCTTCAATAATCAATACCGGGAAAATAGCACACTAAAAAATTTTAAAGTTTAAATTATATTATTAATTATTCCCGTGTTTTAAATTTTGATTTTATTTTACCTTCTTCAGATTCCGATCGATTTTGCTTATTTCTAAAAAATGCCTAACCTCCTTCATTTTATTTAAATGTGGCAATATTGCGCACACCAAAGTAAACAACAAGGCTAATTTAAAGAAGGACACATATTAAAAGTTAATTAGAAAGCCGCAAATAACAAAATTTCAAAGAAATTAAATTCCACTTTGAAATTTAAAAGTGGTTTCATTCCGAAGAAATTTTTAAATTTAGCGTATCCCATTTCTTGTAAATGGTTTATAAATAGGTGAATTTAAAATTGTAGGCAGATATGAAGAATGCTGACGAAGGTTGTAGCAAAGCAGAAATTGGTTTTCATTCTGCTGATATCGATTTTTATTGCCCTCTTTATACTTAATCACAGATCTGATGAACATAAGCTTACCTGAACAATTTAGTAATAATAATACATATGGGCATTTCTCTCAGAAGGTCTTTTTTTGTCTCGTACGACAGTCTTTGTTTTTTGCAATTATCTTTAAAACTTCAAATTGGTTATATTTTGACTTAGCACCATAAATAGAGCTAGTCAGGGGCCATAACTTAAAATAATAATAAAAAAAAATCTGTTTTATTTTGATCTCTTTTCCACTTTCAAGGCATACGATGTCCCGTACGAATTGCAGATATATATATGAATATAATTATTTTAACACTTTATTTAGCTTACTTTTTAAATAAGCGCTTGTTACATAGCACAGTGGTTTAAATACGAATTTAAAATTCGGTATCTCATGAACCATTTAAGATATCGTAATTAAATTTTACATAGGTTAAGCAGAGGTGATTCTTCGTGAACTTGCGAACAGCCGGATATCTAGGGTAAGCGGGGACTTTCGGGTAGGCCACCAAAGTTGGGTACCTCAGGCCCAAATTTTTTGGTAGTCATAAAAATATTGTTTTTAACTTAAATGTTGTCCTACATGGCTCATAAAAATTCAGTGTTATTTGTTTAAATTATCTCTTTTAGTTTGAGAGGAAATTGGCCTAAAATTTTTGATTTTAACTTTGGTCGACCTTAACTTAGTATTTTTTGCGTAGTGTACTTTATAATAATTAGTAACATGAGGAGGCGATAAAAATCTCATCAAAAGCTTTTAAATGATACCCATATTGATATCTTAAAAAATAGTACCTGTCTATGAAAAGTTCAGAGGCCTATAACTCAGAAAATACGGGCGAACGCAAATTTTTTCCATTGAAGTTTTTTTTTATTTTCTCTATCGCCTAATATATATACATATATATATACATACATATAGATACACAATTGTCACACATTCACTTAGACTAAACTTTATATTTTCTACTCATCTGCGTCTTTTAATAACACGTATTAAAAATTATTGAATCTATGTATTTTGAAAATTGCCAGTTATCTTTTTATAATTTTTAATGCACATTTTAAGGCTTGAAAGCCTTTTTTTCTTTTTCTCAATTGTTTCGTTATCGAATGTAAATTTTATTTGACGTTTTTGAATTAATGCCGGTATTTATTTTACCACACTTTTATATACATGCAATTGCGTGATTATACACAAGAAATTTTTTTTTTATGTTTCTGTATTGCAAATATTTTCAAATAGTAATTTACTAATTGTTTATAATTAAAATAAAAGTTTTTATTTTAGATAATGTTTATAAATTGTAGTATTATTTTTCATAAACAACACAAATTTATATATATATATGCAATTACTTTTATTTCATTTAAAGTTTGGCATCTGTTCTATATTTAAAATGTGGCAACAAAGACAAATTCTGGCATGCTATGCGACGGAGATTTTTTTATAAATCACAGTGTATATTTTAATAGAAGATGGACAACGAAACAATACAGGTGAGTAGGAGATAATTTAATATTTTATTTTGATATTTGGCTCAAGTCTAGTTTAGTGAAGCTAGACCAATCACTGTTAGTGAATTAAAAAAATAATAAAAAATTGGCGGTTGCCTTTTTTTCCGAGTTATGGGCCTCTAAACTTTTAATACTTAAAAAATTGTGATCGCGCACTACATTTTCCAACAAATTGAGTTAATATGGGTAACATTTTAATGCTTTAGGAATTATCTAATAAGTGGTTCCGGTGTTGGATATACCATGAAGGAGAAAATCAAGGGCCGGCTATGCAGAAAAACAATAGCAAGCGAATCCGATGTTAATCCAAAAACTTTATAATGATACCCGTATTGAACCAATTTATAAAAAATAATGCGCACAATCGTACTTTTCTGTAAAAAGTTCAGAGGCCAATAACTCGGAAGAAAATGGCGACCACCAATTTTTTATTTAACATTTTCTTACTATTTTTTGATTATCTATCACCCTGTATAATTTACTTTTTGATTGGTGAAGTTTCACTAAACTAGACTTGTTCCATAGCCATAGCCGAATATAGCATTTTTTTCAATTTTATTTATATAAGGAATGTATGTACATGTATATATTTTTTAGAAACTTATTCTCTATTTATTGGAGCAATCCAATGGTGGCACAAAAGATGATGCTAGAGGTGGCGGCAAAGGTGGTAGCAGCCGTGGCAACAGAGGTGGCGGCAGAGGTGGTAGCAGCCGTGGCAACAAAGGTGGCGGGAAATATCCACCAGGTCTTTTACATAGTAAGATTTCTTTTTATTTTTATTTAAAGAATTGTTTTTAACAATTTTACATTTCCAGAATCCATAAGTTCCTATGGGTTATATAATACCAGACATAATTTATCCCACATTCCGGTTGATAGAACCGATGTACACGACAGGCCACCAAGTCCGCCTAACTACTAGGCAATCAGTAGTTGCTACTGGGAGTGCAACAGTGACTACTGCTTGTCCAGTTGGCGCTACTGGCCTTCCAGTAGTCATCATTTATCAGTTTTAGGAATGAAAATATATATATTCATTTATATGGGAAAATTGTTCACTTATAGGGGTATACCCTGTAAACGGCTAATTTTTCGCAAATAACAGTCGTACAGTTAGATTTGTAGGGCATTTATTTATTAAAATTCGTTTTTGTTTTTTTGTCACCTTTTCATATATCAGTTTTAGGAATGAAAATATGTATTCATTTATATGAGAAATTTGCACACTTTTAGGGGTACACCCTATAATCGGCTAATTTTTCGCAAATGACAGTCGTACAGTTAGATTCGTAGGACATTTATTTATTAAAATGCATTTTGGGTTTTTCGGCACCTTTTCATTTATCGGTTTTAGGAATAAAATTATACATATTCATTTATATGAGAAAATTGCACACTTATAGGGGTATACCCTATAAACGGCTAATTTTTCGCAAATGACAGTCGTACAGTTAGATTCGTAGGGCATTTGTTTATTAAAGTGCGTTTTGTTTTTTTGGTACCTTTTCGTTTATCGGTTTTAGAAATGAAAATATATATATTCATTTATATGGGAAAATTGCACACTTATAGGGGTATGCCCTATAAACGGCTAGTTTTTCCCAAATGATAGTCGTACAGTTAGATTCGTAGGGCATTTATTTATTAAAATGCGTTTTGGTTTTTTTGGCACCTTTTCATTTATCGGTTTTAGGAATGAAAACATATATATTCATTTATATGGGAAAATTGCACACTTTTAGGGGTATACCCTATAAACGGCTAATTTTCGCAAAGGACAGTCGTACAGTTGGATTCGTAGGGCATTTACTTATTAAAATGCGTTTTGCTTTTTTTTGGCACCTTTTTATTAACCGGTTTTAGAAATGAAAATATATACATATGTATGTATATCTTTGTTTAACTAATGTATTACATGCAAATAATTTTGAATTTTTTTACTTGGATATTATTATATCCATAAACATTTTTTATTGCAATACATTTTTGATTACACTTATAATGTTTTATCAATACACTAAAATCTTATATTTCACTCCTGTAATAAAATAACTTCTTAACATGAGAATGTTGATAATTTTCATTTTGTTCACTTATCGGTTGGTTGAAAACCAAGTGGAATTGAAATAACATACTTTCTAGTACGGTTTTAGGTTTTTTAATACTTTTTTTATACCTACCAAATTAATCAACCATGCGCAAAAATTATTAATTAGGTTTTCTCGGTATGATTTCTTCACTTGCCTTGTTTTTTTAGCCTTGTGACCCAGGCAGATTAATATACTAGGTAGTGGCAGTAGATCAGTTGACTTTCTTGTTTATGTTTTCAGATGTCAAATTTTGTTTACACTTATGATATTTTTTCGTACAAAACTTTTTTTCATACAGTGGTGTTGTGGAAATATATTTAAAATTTTCATAAAACAAAAAAGTTTCACAAACTTTTTGAAACTGGATTTTATTTAAAAATTGCAGGCCTCGCCTCCTCATGATTTTGTTTGCTCCTTTTATATGTTAAAACTAAGAAGTTTGGTACAAAATGAGTTATAGACATTTTTGGTTCTTACATATAAAAAAAAAATAAGCTAACATAACCACGAGGATGCGAGGTTTAGGAAGCTCCTCTAGCTTAAATACATATATGCATGTAAGTACCATCAAAGGAAATCGTATGACATCTAAATTAATGTTAAGTTGGTTTTTGAGAAATTAAATATCATAACTCATCGGGCTATTCCTACAAAATTCTGAAGTAATATAACTAAAAGACTTTTTAATCAAATGGTGAAATAAAAATAAAATTTTTTTGTTTTACATATAAATTTCTGAAAAGTGGAAAAATGTCATAAAATATAATGTTTTTATTTACAAAAGAGGCCTTAACTAATCACTGCGCTGTCAAATCCTTTTTGGAGTAAGTAGCCAAAATTTTTAATTCAGGACATTTGCTATATTTTTAATAAAATTTAAAATAAACAAGTTTAAAGTTTTGGTCTAATAGCCGCTTTTCGTTAAAAAGTTACAAGGCTATGAATTGAGAAAATGTAAAAAATATCGTTTTCTTAAGGATTTTCCGCAAAAAGATGGTATTCCTTTTTATGTAATTTAAATTTACTTCAGAATTAGCAAATTTGTTTAAAAAATTTTAAAGAAAAACTATAGCAAAGGCGAATAAAAGCAAAATTAGGTCAACAATTATAACGGTTCCCCCTCCAGCCCTTTCGAAAATTAAAAGTTTTGACATAAAATTTTAAAATTATTGTAAAATTCCTCGGAGTGCAAAGCACCCATTAAAAAAAGATAAACGGTAAGTCTTCAAATTTAAGTTACATACTCCAAGAAAACATTTGACAGCCCCGTGATTATTTAAGGCCTCTTTTGTAAAAAAAACAATTTTTTGGGACATTTTCCCCTTTCCGGGAATTTATATGGTAAAACAAAAAAATTTAAATTTTATTTCACCATTTGATTAAAAACAGTTTTAGCTGTATTACTTATAAATTTTGTAGGAATTCCCCGATGCGTTGTGATATTTAATTTCTCAAAAACTTATCTTAACATGATTTTTTCAGTTTTTGAAAATGTAGCTCGAAAAAAATAATTAGAATATTATTAATCTAGACATCATAAGCTTTCCTTTGATGCTACTTACATGCATATATTAAAGGAGCTTCCTAAACCTCGTGATTATGTCTGCTTATTTTTATATGTAAAAACCAAAAATGTGTATAAACACATTTTGACCGAACGTCTTGGGTTTAACATACAACTTGTAAATAAAATTCAGTTTCAAAAAGTGTGTGAAACAATTTTGTTTTATGAAAATTTTAAAAATATTTCAACAACACCACTGTAAGAAAAAAATTATTGTAGGAAAAAAATAATAAGTGTAAACAAAATATGACATCTGAAAACATAAACAAGAAAGTCAACTGATCTACTGCCACTACCTAGTATATTAATCTGCCTTGGTTGTAGTTGTTTTAGAACTGCTATAACCTGTAAAATTAATGTGCCTTGCTTGTGACCACCTAGTATTCAATTCGCCTTGATGTTAAGCAAGGCCCAAGGCGAATTAATACAGGTGACCGCACGGCTACAACAATCCAACAACACAAAAAACAACAGGCAATTTGTTGTTACAAAATTATGTATGTTGTCAAAAAAATATTGTAAAAACAAACAAAATAAAAAAATATATTTGATGAAAAAAAGTGGTTGTAATTATCGGAATAAGAAAATTATAAAAATTAAGTTACATAAAAATAAAAATACTGGAAAAGTGACCAAAATTCTTTTGTACCACTAGTTTGCCCAAATCACATGCATCGTTCCATCCTTGCACGTTAACCATTTTAAGACTAACATAATCTTCCACAAAAAAACCATGGAATTATAAATGTGTTAACAATAATTTCACTATCTTTTTACGCATATTTTGATTATACACATCAGGAACTGCAAATACGGTTCCATGTTGTAGTAGTTTTCTCTAGGAATTTCAATTGTTTGTTTCCTATTAGCAATCAAAAAAAAAAAATAATAAATTAAAAAAAATTTAATAAATTATTTATTTTTGACAAATTTTTTTGACAACTGTAATGTATTATTTCGCCATGGCAAGGCCATTACGTTTTCGGATGTTAAATTTTGTTTACACTTATAATATTTGTTTCCTACAAAAATATGTTATTTTCATAAAACAAAAAAGTTTCACACACTTTTTGAAACTGGATCTTACAAAATTTTGAAGTGACATAGCTAAAAGAATTTTTAATCAAATGGTGAATTAAAATCTAAAAAAACAAAACTTTTAATTTGTTTATTTTAAATTTTATTAAGAATTAAGCGTACTAACCCAAAAATAGTAAGTTAAGGTTGGCAAAAATAAACAAAACCAAAAAAATTCCAAGCATATTTTTATAGATATTTTCAAGGTCTGATTAAAATTAAAAAATCTTAACATTTAAGCAAAAAATAAACTTTTTATGCCTTTTTCAAAAATTATATACTGAGAATTATATTGAAAGACACCTGCGCCCTGCCTCTGTAAAATTTCGTTGAGATTTATTAAGCGGTTCATAAGAAACCGAAATTTGTCCTAGAAAAAAAATTGTTTTCAAGCCACTGTGCGTCAGTTGATTTGACCACTTGTACTTTTTCTCGTTTTTTGCAGTAAGTTGCTATTTATAAAGCTTTATTACAACTGCCTACTGATTTAAGTTAAAAATGCAGGAGGTTTTATTTTGTTGAATCAAAAATTAAATGAAAAATTTTATACTTGACTAAAAAGAAAAAGTACCGTTAAAAACCATTTTACATTATTTTTTGTCCTTAATTTGTCCTTTAAAGTATCAACTATTTTAATGCAAAACTATTTTTTTACATGTGTATTTGCAATTTATACAGTTCTTTTACTTTAAAATGTGTTGGTTCCATTTAGAAAAACCGCAGTGTATACATAAGCTAGCAGCTTATTAAGAAAAAATTTTAAAATTTTATCTTTAACAAAAAAAAAAATGTAACTTTTGTAAAGAAAAAGCGTAATTTTTCTTGACTTCTTCTGGCAACACGGCTAACTACACTAACAGCCATTCCTAAACAAGGGCGGAAAGCGTTTTTTTGCTGTCAAAAGTTCTCATGCTAGTACATTTTGTATGGAGCATACCGAAATAAGGCGGCGGCAACGCTTTGCAATTGGAAAATCCGATTTTGACAAAGCGTTTAATAATAAAAAAATTAAAAATAAACAAAAACAAAACAAATTTGGGTTTTTTTATAAAATTTTCAATTTACACAACATAAACAGCAGAATTGTTATTCTTCTTAAATATTTAGGGAATTTATATATATTTTTGGAAAAATCTATTGCAGAAATGAAAAAAAATTGTGTCCGGGGTGTAAAGTTTTAAGTGAAAGTTTTGGAGTTGACCTTTAGCTTCGGAGTTACGCACCTCCAACGTTTGTATGTATAATATGGTACATATCGAGTATTTAATGGGGGAATGGGACGATATGGGATTCATTTACACCCCGTAGACAAGCTTTATATCCTTTTTGAGGTGCGTCCGTTAACTAGACTTAAGCCTTAATGTTTTTAATATCCCTGTTTTTTATCATTTTGACAAACCGTTGCCGCTTTTGTTTAGGTATGGCATTTCAGCGTCAAAGCTATGCGGAAGAAAACGTTCCGCTTTCCGTTTTTATTTAGGTATGGCTGTAATACTATGTTTCCACGGAGCCCATTATTCTGTAGTGTATGTGCACTTATGCGCAACACTGTAATAATAGGTATATGATCGTAGACATATGAGCAAGACTGTATGCAACATAAAATCAAAAATTAAAATTGTTCAAATAAAAATTAATCAAAGGAAATTTATGTATGGTCAGCAGAAAATGCAAGTTCAATGTATAAGTATATTTTTGTTGATCGTGAGAATTTGGATGGTAACCAAATACCATTTTATTTATAAATTATTTTATTGGATATACAGCAATATTGTGAAAATGATGACCACTACAAAATTGTACTATATAAGTCGCTATTTTTATTTAATAAAGACAGAATTAATTTGCAATTCAAATAGACTTGTTAATTCTCACAAAAAGGGCATTTTGATGCTCGGAAGCAAAACGGCAGAAGTGCTCAATAATACTTACCTTGAAACTTAACTATAACACTGAACATATTACATGCCGATCCTGCCAAATTTTTAAAAAGATCCATTAATACACATACTGAATGACTACACAGAAGGAAATAAACGACATTTTTGAAAAATGGGAGGAATACGTTCCGGAACCAATCAATAACAAGAAGACAGACACACCCACACCCACATACATTCTAAGACCAAAAAACGTCGGACCGAAGCCTTTGACCATCGAGGAATACAGGGAAAAGGAAAAAGAAAAAGACGACATCAGCCATCATCGAAAAAGAAATAAAATTATCAAATCCCAAAAAGAGGGGTGGAAGAAAAAGATGCTTTCAGACAAAATATAACACAAATAAGTCAAGGAAAACAGAAACAAATACTAATAGAAGAACTTAAAAAAATAAAATCCGAAGGATGGAAGAAATTCTAAGTGATGCACACGTTTAAACTAACAGAAGAAGATAGACTCAAGACAATATTAAAAAAACATAGAACAATCAATGGGGATAAGCGACGCGAAAATAGAAGGCAATGCAAATGCATACGCCATTAATGACAACAAAATTACAATAAGCCAGGAAATAATAATAGTACTTTTAATTATCTTAGTTTCATTTGGATTGTGGAAATTAACAAGAAATTAAATAAAATATTTTATATAAAATAATTATTGTAAATAGAAGAAACAAACAGGGAATTACAGAAAATAATTACAAATGCAAAAAAATCAGGTAGTAGAAAATACACCAAAGAAACTTTTACACAAAAAATAAAATTAATTAAACAACTTAGTAAAAAATACGATAAATTAATTGCGATTCTACCAAAAATAGAAAGAGAAACAAAAATTAATCAATTCAAAGAATTAAAGCAGAGAGCATTGGATAGTATTATAGGAAACAGTAAAGAATTCTCTAGTGAAGAAAAATTAGAATTAGAATCAATGTCTAACGAAAACACATTAGAAACAAACATGTCTAATTTCAACAGTAAACAGGCATCGGATATGATCCCGACATTTGATGGAAGGACAAAACACCTCGAAACATTTTTATCAATGGTCACACTAGTTTATGATGACTTAAATGTGCAAGGAAAAAATCATTTAATAAAATATGTAATAGCAATGAAAATGAACGATAGGGTCAGAGATATTCTAACAATAGAACAAACAACAACAACATTGGACGAACAAAAGCCTCTTTGACTAAAAACTTCAAAACTACAAAGACAGCAAACAGCATTCATTTTGAACTGAAAAATACTAGGCAAAAGGGTTATGTATTAAACTATAAAGAAAAAATAAATTCATTGATTGCAGAGTTAACTCAAATATCTGAACTAGGAGAAAATACAAATGAAACATCCTGCTCTTAAATTAAGAAACTTAATGAAAGACTAGCACTAGAAATTTTTCAGGAAGGTCTGTATGAGCAGATACGTATAGCAGTTATAGCAGCTCAACCAAAGACTTTATTCCAAGCTTCCGATATTGCTGGTGCACAAGAAAGATCACTACACCTATCAGATACATTTAAAACCCTGCAAATAAATAGAAATAATAATCAAAATATAGAAATTAGGAGCAACAATAATTCAAGACAAAAAAATTTTTATAGTCAAAACAGTCGCAACAATAATAACAATAACAGATACAATTATCGCAACAGAAATGAAAGAAACTATAAAAACAACAATAATAGAAATTTGAACATTTACAACAGGAATCCAAATAACACCAACAGTAGATACAATACGAATAACGCTCACAACATAAATAATTGGAACACCTAAATAATAAATAAATAATAACTAATACCTAATAATAACCATTCAAATCAAAGAAACAATAATCACCCAAACGTACGCACAATTCACCAACAGGGACATGAAGAAACCCTGGAGACTCAAAACAAATCTCCAGAAAGGGAAAATTACAAATTCACACTATAAATCCTAACACTTCAAACTTTATATACCTATCTATCAAAAACCTGACTTACAAACTGACTTTCTTATTAGATACTGGCATAACTAAAGGATATACGGAGACTCTTGGATCGACTAAATTAGAAACAGTACTGGGAGAACATTGCTTTAAACATAAATTTTACCTAGTGAACAGTGACTTTCCAATAAACACAGACGGAATTTTAGGAATGGATTTCTTTCATAAATACAACTGTATAATAAATTACGATACACAAACTATAAGTGCTTACATAAATGAAGACAGTATCACAATTCCGATAGAAACTATTGCAAAACATTTAAGAAGCGTTACTATACCACCAAGAAGTGAAAAAATATTAAAAATCAATATTGAAATAGGCGAATACCATCACAGAAAGTGGAAAAAGGGTAGGTTTGTCATTTGCAATTCAAATAGACTTGTTAATTCTCACAAAAAGGGCATTTTGATGCTCGGAAGCAAAACGGCAGAAGTGCTCAATAATACTTACCTTGAAACTTAACTATAACACTGAACATATTACATGCCGATCCTGCCAAATTTTTAAAAGTATCCTGGTCCTTAAAAAGATCCATTAATACACATACTGAATGACTACACAGAAGGAAATAAACGACATTTTTGAAAAATGGGAGGAATACGTTCCGGAACCAATCAATAACAAGAAGACAGACACACCCACACCCACATACATTCTAAGACCAAAAAACGTCGGACCGAAGCCTTTGACCATCGAGGAATACAGGGAAAAGGAAAAAGAAAAAGACGACATCAGCCATCATCGAAAAAGAAATAAAATTATCAAATCCCAAAAAGAGGGGTGGAAGAAAAAGATGCTTTCAGGCCGAGTGCAAATTGAGACAAAATATAACACAAATAAGTCAAGGAAAACAGAAACAAATACTAATAGAAGAACTTAAAAAAATAAAATCCGAAGGATGGAAGAAATTCTAAGTGATGCACACGTTTAAACTAACAGAAGAAGATAGACTCAAGACAATATTAAAAAAACATAGAACAATCAATGGGGATAAGCGACGCGAAAATAGAAGGCAATGCAAATGCATACGCCATTAATGACAACAAAATTACAATAAGCCAGGAAATAATAATAGTACTTTTAATTATCTTAGTTTCATTTGGATTGTGGAAATTAACAAGAAATTAAATAAAATATTTTATATAAAATAATTATTGTAAATAGAAGAAACAAACAGGGAATTACAGAAAATAATTACAAATGCAAAAAAATCAGGTAGTAGAAAATACACCAAAGAAACTTTTACACAAAAAATAAAATTAATTAAACAACTTAGTAAAAAATACGATAAATTAATTGCGATTCTACCAAAAATAGAAAGAGAAACAAAAATTAACCAATTCAAAGAATTAAAGCAGAGAGCATTGGATAGTATTATAGGAAACAGTAAAGAATTCTCTAGTGAAGAAAAATTAGAATTAGAATCAATGTCTAACGAAAACACATTAGAAACAAACATGTCTAATTTCAACAGTAAACAGGCATCGGATATGATCCCGACATTTGATGGAAGGACAAAACACCTCGAAACATTTTTATCAATGGTCACACTAGTTTATGATGACTTAAATGTGCAAGGAAAAAATCATTTAATAAAATATGTAATAGCAATGAAAATGAACGATAGGGTCAGAGATATTCTAACAATAGAACAAACAACAACAACATTGGACGAACAAAAGCCTCTTTGACTAAAAACTTCAAAACTACAAAGACAGCAAACAGCATTCATTTTGAACTGAAAAATACTAGGCAAAAGGGTTATGTATTAAACTATAAAGAAAAAATAAATTCATTGATTGCAGAGTTAACTCAAATATCTGAACTAGGAGAAAATACAAATGAAACATCCTGCTCTTAAATTAAGAAACTTAATGAAAGACTAGCACTAGAAATTTTTCAGGAAGGTCTGTATGAGCAGATACGTATAGCAGTTATAGCAGCTCAACCAAAGACTTTATTCCAAGCTTCCGATATTGCTGGTGCACAAGAAAGATCACTACACCTATCAGATACATTTAAAACCCTGCAAATAAATAGAAATAATAATCAAAATATAGAAATTAGGAGCAACAATAATTCAAGACAAAAAAATTTTTATAGTCAAAACAGTCGCAACAATAATAAAAATAACAGATACAATTATCGCAACAGAAATGAAAGAAACTATAAAAACAACAATAATAGAAATTTGAACATTTACAACAGGAATCCAAATAACACCAACAGTAGATACAATACGAATAACGCTCACAACATAAATAATTGGAACACCTAAATAATAAATAAATAATAACTAATACCTAATAATAACCATTCAAATCAAAGAAACAATAATCACCCAAACGTACGCACAATTCACCAACAGGGACATGAAGAAACCCTGGAGACTCAAAACAAATCTCCAGAAAGGGAAAATTACAGATTCACACTATAAATCCTAACACTTCAAACTTTATATACCTATCTATCAAAAACCTGACTTACAAACTGACTTTCTTATTAGATACTGGCATAACTAAAGGATATACGGAGACTCTTGGATCGACTAAATTAGAAACAGTACTGGGAGAACATTGCTTTAAACATAAATTTTATCTAGTGAACAGTGACTTTCCAATAAACACAGACGGAATTTTAGGAATGGATTTCTTTCATAAATACAACTGTATAATAAATTACGATACACAAACTATAAGTGCTTACATAAATGAAGACAGTATCACAATTCCGATAGAAACTATTGCAAAACATTTAAGAAGCGTTACTATACCACCAAGAAGTGAAAAAATATTAAAAATCAATATTGAAATAGGCGAATACCATCACAGAAAGTGGAAAAAGGGTAGGTTTGTCATTCTGGGTGTAATTTCTACAATATCCATTTCTGACCCCATAAAGTATATATGTATATTCTGACTTCTTATGCATAGCGAAGTCAATTGAGCGATGTCCGTCTGTCCGTCCGTGTTGGTGTTGAAATCAACTTTGCAAAAAAAAAATATGTCAATCGATCAGATATAGGGTCGAAAGAGCTACTATGATGATGAGCATGATGGGTCCATGTCCTTCGAGACAGCAGGCAGAACACCACGCCTACATCTAATTTTTTCATGTCATTTTGAGTAATAAAGTAACTCCAACCAAAAAAATAAATATATAAGGAGATAGCGAATTAAAAAAATAAGAAAAAAAACATCAATTAAAAAATTGGAGCTCGCCCATATTATCTGAGTTACGGAACTCTGAAATTCTAAATTTTTTTAAAATATCAATATAAGCTTTTGAAGAGGTCTTTAAGGAAATACAAAAATTTTGTAAAAATGCTTAACCCATTAAGAGCTGAGGGTATTTTTATGAAAAACTATATATATATATATATATATATATATATATATATATATATGCAGAACCACTTTTTTTAATTCTCTGCCACTCCAATATTTGCTTTTTTGATTAGAGTAACTTCACTAAACTAGATTTACATAGATGGTGAAGGGTATATAAGATTTGGCATAGCCGAAATCTTTTTTGTTCGTTTTAAGTATATAAATAACAATGGTAAGCAGTTCAATCTGCTGGTTGAGCTTATGGAGGAACATCAGACTTAACTAGAGGCCTAAGTTCCAATGTCAATAAAATTGAAGCTAAAGAAGAGTGAAAAAATTAGCTACAAAATTAAGCATTCAAACAGAACCGTATACTAAAGTTATGAAGACGTTAAAAGAAATTGAAAGATTTAATAGAAAAAGATACATATCAAAGGAAGAAACTTAACTTAAAAAACTTACGTCCTATGAAATCGAATTAAAAAACGTAAAATTAAATTAGAAGAACTGAAAGGCAGAGTACGTTTTATTCTACACTAACTTCAAGTTTTTTCTTAATTTTACAAATTTCAAGTTTTTTCTTAACCTATACATATAATAAAACTGTAACGGATCCATTTCTGTACATGAAATATTTTTTAAAACATTTTGATATTGGTGTAGATAGTAATCGCTATATCAAATACAAAACACCTATTTTTGGAATTTTTTGTGTCTGTGTTCACATCATGTAAAAAGTGCCGTATGGATTTGCACAAAATTTTGTAAGGAGGTCCCTTAGAACCTTGATTCCAATATAGAATACATTTTTTTCATAAAAATAAGATATTTTGTATAGAAAATAGAGATACAAGTGTAAGAGCACCAAATTTTGCCGGTATAATCTTACTAAAACTGTTGTCTGCACATTTTATTTTTGTAAATGGAAAATTTTTTTTATTTAAAAACACATCTTTCTAAATTTGAATTTTAAGAAAATTGCAGATGAAATACAAAAGTTTTCAAATTGTTTTGTTTTTTATTGTTATTTTTAAGTGTTAATTTATCGCCTAAAATGCTA
Source organism: Gymnosoma rotundatum (assembly GCA_916610165.2). NCBI lineage: Eukaryota > Metazoa > Arthropoda > Insecta > Diptera > Tachinidae > Gymnosoma > Gymnosoma rotundatum. The sequence continues at coordinate 59,500,409 of OU744339.1, forward strand.
CTGCAAAAATTTTTTATTAAAATTTTATGTTTTGATCTATTACAAAATATTTTATTGTCGAAAATTTTACATAGCACCAAAAAAACTAACTATCGACAGCGACTACGACTATTCTCGAATGTCGTTTTCGACAACCGTAATTAGGCCGAATAGCTTTTCAAAAGAAAATGTAAATATATCTTTTGCATTATAGATCCAAAAATGAGACCTTACATGATATGTTTGATGAATATTATGGACTGCCCATATTTCGCTCAATAATGTCTGAAAGATCATTCTTGAACATTCACAAAATCATACGGTTTGATAACGTTTTAGCCAGGCGTACTCAGAAAAGTTCGGATAAGTTTGCGCCAATAAGGAACCTTTGGTGCAAATGGTCTGAAAGTCTATCACAATTTTATAACCCAAATGACTGTGCGACTGTAGATGAGCAACTTTTAGGCTTTCATGGACGCTGTAAGTTTCGACAGTACATACCATCAAAACCAGAGCGGTATGGTCTAAAGTTCTGGCTGCTTGTTGATTCGCGTTCATGTTATGTGTGGAAAATACAGCCGTATTTGGGCAAAGATTTATCTAGCGTTCCAGAGCGAAATCAAGGTGAACGGGTCGTCCTTGACTTAGTTGATGGACTTAAGGGGCATAACGTTACAATGGATAACTTATTTTCTTCGCACAGTCTTGGTCAAAAGCTTTTGCAACGAAATTTAACAATGGTTGGAACAATGCGGAAAAATAAAAGATCAATTCCTCCAAAGTTGTTAATATGCAAAAAAGTACCAAGATATATCAGCCATAAAGACAAATGCACAATTGCAATAAGCACAATGCATCATGATCAAAAAGTTTTGAACGGTCCAAAGAAACTACCCGAAATCATATCGTTTTATAACTCCACTAAAGGAGGAGTTGACACCGTTGACAAAATGTTAAGTAGTTACAGCTGCAAACGTAAAAATAATCGCTGGACAATGGCTGTTTTTTCGAACATAATTGATGTTTCTGCTTTAAACGCCTATATTATTTATAACGAAGTAGACACAAATTGGAAAACTACTCAGAAACATAACGTAAGTGTTTTCTTCATGAGTTGGCAATCTCACTCGCAAAGCCATATATGGAAAAGCGTAAAAACCTTCCTCGAAGTGAATTTTCTTTGATGATATACTCAAAACTTTCAAATCAAAATTTTAATGAGTCAAATGACAGTGAAACTGGTCCTTCTAAAAAAAGAAAAGTTGATGATTCTGCAAAAAAGAAACGTGCAAGATGCCAAAAGTGTTACACTTCGGGCGAAAACAAAAATAAATGGACGTCTTATTTCTGCTGCTTGTGCAAAAAGCCATGCTGCAATGAGAAGCACTCTAAAAGTATTTGCGCAGATTGCATTAGTAGTCCATAAATTAAAATTTTATTAAATATTGTATAATTTAAACAAAGTCTCAATAAAAACAAATAAAAAAACAAACATGTGCTTTTTTCAAATATGATACAAAGGAAGAATTATGAATTTTTTTTGAAGCTTAATCTACGGTTAATAAATAGTATTTGCGTTGTGTACATGGATGACATACAAATATTCTCAACATCTCTTCAGGAACATGTTTTATCGTTACAAAAGATTTTTCAAAGATTATCTAAATATAACATAAAAGTTCAAGTAGGCAAATGTATTTTTTTCAGATGTGAGTCAGAATTCTTAGGACATAAAATAACTCCTGAAGGAATTAAACCAAATCCTAACAAAATAAATACTATACAAATTGTTTCGTTACCCAAAACTGTTAAGGAAATAAAATCCTTTTTAGGATTGACTGGTTTTTATAGGAAATTTATAAAGGATTATAGTCGAATTGTGTCACCAATGATTTGCTATTTAAGAAAAGGTTGTTATATAGATATAAATAATCAACATTATATTGATTCATTTAACAAACTTAAGCAAATATTGTGTACTACTCCAGTTTTGGCATATCCTTAATTTGATAAACAATTCGTTTTGACTACGGATTCAAGCAATGGAGCTCTAGGTGTTGTTTTTTCGCAAAATGAACATCCAATTACTTATTCATCAAGAACTTTAAACTAACATGAACGCAATTACAGCGCTATTGAAAAGGAATTATTAGCAATGGTTAGGGCATTAAAATACTTTAGACCGTATTTATTTACCAGAAAGTTTAAAATCCAAACTGATCATAAACCGCTTTTATGGTTCAATTCACTTAAAGAATATAATATGAAATTGCAAAGATGGAAATAACAAATGAATGAATATGATTTTGACATTGAATATACAAAAATGAAAACGAATTTAGTGGCAGTTTTTCTTAGTCGCGTAGAAGTAAATCGTTGTGAGAAAAATAAGGAACAAATTCTTTCTGATAAAGCAACAATGCATAGTGGAAAAGAAAATTTAAATGATATTATTTATATTTCGGAATCGCCTATTAATATATTTAAAAATCAAATTTTACTTAAATTAAGGAAAAAATATCAGTATGAAAAAGAAATTATACATACCTACATGATAAAAAATATTAGGCATATTATAACATTAAAAGAGTATTTTGAAGAAAAAGTTTTAGAATATTTAAAGCATATAATTCCAATAAAAGGAACTGTAGCATTATTTTGCGATATATAATTATTCAAAAATTTTCAACAAACAATAGTACATTATTTTTCTAATCTTCCTGAAATGAAATTTTTATATTGTTCTAAACTTATAAAAGATGTATATAATAAAGAAAATTTATTGGAAGTAATTGAAAAATATCACAACGATAAAAATCATAGGGGAATAGAAGAAACATTCCTAGAACTGAAAGATAAGGTATATTACCCTAATTTAAAAAAAGAAATACACAAATTTATTAATAACTGCATTACATGTAATATGTGTACATTTGACAGACGACTTATAAAGCAAAGTTTTGTATCACAGAGACATCTTTGCAGTCTAATGAAATAATTCATATTGATGTGTGGTTTTTAAATAAAAACACATGTTTTCAAAACATGCGTCGATACATTACTTAGGTGATAAAAAGTCACTTACTGTTGTTGAAAAACTTAAGGAAAGATTTGCAATTTTAGGAAACCCAACTAAAATTATAGCAGATAATGAATTCAATACAGCCTATATTAAAATTTTTTTTTTCGTTCTGAAGGAGTTAATTACCATTTTACTTCACCAAATACACATACAGGAAATTCAGACATAGAACGTTTTCACCTTACATTGAATGAGCATAAAAGGCTTTTTAAATTGCAAAAAAAAGAAGAGGATTTTGATGATAAGAGCATTGTCTACAAATCTGTTCAGATTTATAATGACTCAATTCACAGTGAAACAAAATTAATAGAAATAAGTAGCTTATTGAAGATAGAGACGAAAGTCTCGAATTCAAAGAAAGAGAATTAGTAAAGAATCTTGGATTTTATAATTTAAAGCAAAAACGAAATGTGTTATTAAGAAGGTTAAAGAAAAAAATAAAACAAAATTTATTGATGAAAAAGATTGTAGAAGAGACAGGCAAGTAGTTAAAAGAATTTTTAAATACCAAATGTTAGATTTGAAAGAAATATTACTGGTAGGAGTTGTAAAAAAAATATAATTTGTAATAATGTTTTATTGTAAATATGATATGTAGATTAGATATTACTGGTAGGAGTTAAAAAAAATTATAATTTATAATAATGTTTTATTGTAAATATGATAATATATAGATTAATATAATATATTAATAATAATAATATATAGAATAATATAATATATTAGATCAATATAATATAATATATTAGACCAACACAAATATCCAACGAGCAAAAAGAAAATTGTATTATTTGTTTACATACATTAAAAACATATTATCCACTAACGACTACACAACCTTCATGAATAAACAAATAGAAAGGAAAAAACATATAATAAAGACTACAAGGGAGACACAAACTAACAAATTTAATACACTGAGAGAAAAACGTTTTGAGAATCTTGGTTTTGTATATAATGAGGACTGGTTTGAGAATAAGACTGAACTGGATTTACCATGGCTATGTAAATAGATACTATCATTGGGAAAAAAATTTCATTGCCAGTAAACAATAAAAATCTTTCAATATTACATATTATAGCTGACATGGAAGAAGGTATGCAAACTTTAAATGATGGTGCAGACAAAGAAGTTGCAAGAACTAAACTAGCCAACAGACTTAATTCATTTCGGAAAAGAATTCAAAACACAGAACGAGAAAAATTTATTCTTGCAGCATTAAAGGAAACAAAACAATTTTTAAAGCAACATGATATTATAATTACACGCGCTGACAAAGGAAATAAATTTAACCAAAATTACTCGTACAAAATTTTTACATATATTGAAATTTTGTCTCAATGATAACCATTATTTTATGTATGGAGATAAAGTATATAACCAAATATATGGAAATCCTCTCTCCCCGACAATAGCAGACATAATACTACTTACCTTACTTGACAACGTCTTGGCAAAATTAGAAAATAATCGAATAAATGTAAAATACATTGTAAAATATGTGGACCATACAATAGCAATTGTTAAACACAACGACAAAGATATTATTTTATCGACTCTAACCCTGAAGTTAATCTCGACGTCGTTGACGGCGTTTCAACGCCGAAAAAGTTGAAACAGATTGAACTTTTACGGCTTTGCAACGCGTTGAGATTAACTGCTCTCATAGAGCCTTTTCACATTGGAACAATTGTGCTGGCATAAAATCGCAGTTTGTGGGCTTTTTCGGTGAGGAGAGTGGTTTTTGGCTGGCACAATTTTTCAACCAGCTTCAACCCCGCACAAGCAGAACAAAACTAACACATACACACTTATGAAAACACAGGTTCTGCGTTTTTTTTTTGCAGAGCGATTTTTAGTATTTAGTTGTCCATCGACGAGTAAAGATGAATATGAAGAAAATGATATTAATTATGTACATGATTGAGATTTGTTATGATTGAAATTAATGTGCTGTTTCTATATTACAGGCGATTAACTCGTCTGAAAAATTTATATGTAAATAAAAAAACTGAGTGCTTTTCATATAATTTTTTCAGACGAGTTAATCGCCTGTACTACAGAAACAGCACTTAAGTTTAAAGTTAATTGAGTTGATTTTTATATGTATTTTTGTATGATTTTTATATGTACTTTGAAAACGAACTTTTTGTCAAATATGAATAAAATATTAATTGAAATCTTGTGAAAATGTGGCATAAGTTAAGAAATTCCTCCTAAAATTAACTGCCAATTCATCATAACTTATTTTAGCAAAGCTTGTTCCGCAATTTATGCATGTGTTTAACGAACGAAAGGCAAACATGAAATAAACAAAGAAAATACTAACACACACAAAGCTGTGTATACGTGCACAATTTTATGCCAGCATAATTAGTCTAATGTAAATACGAAAGAACAAAAGTTGTGCGGATTAAAAATTAATCGTGTGTGAAAAGCCTTATACAATTTCATACGATTCAACTTTTTTTTTGACATTTGACGCCGTCGACTACGTCGACATTAACTCCAGGGTAAATTACTATCATTAAAAAATTAAGTTCACTATGGAAATAGAAAATAACAACAAAATCGCATACTTAGATACATTACTTCGTAGAAGCGGCAACCAGATTATATTTAATTGGTATGCCAAGGAAATATCTTCGAGCAGAATTATGAATTTTTACACCACCCAACCGAAAAGCCAAATCATTAATACAGCAAAAAGTTTTATAAGACGAGTACTAAATATTAGTGATGAACAATTTCACAATAAAAATATAGAAGTAATAAAATATATACTGCAGAAAAATAGTTTTCCCAATACCACCATTAATTTACTAGTTGACAGCATAAGCAAAGAACTTAAATTTAAATAAAGAAACGCTCAGGTTGAAAGTAAAACGGTTTTGAAGCAGGACAAGAAGTTTTACAGTGTACTTTTTATACCTAAACTCATCGACAATAACAAAAATAATCAAATTAACAAACGCATGCTTCACCTACAAGCGATCAACACAATTTTTTCAAAAACAAAAACACCAGTTGATAAAAAACAAAAAGCAATGTTGTCTACGAAATCCAATGTAAGGGTGGAAATAATGAAAACTGCGAACTTGTGTACATTGGTACAACAAAAAGAAGTTTAGAGACAAGAATGGGAGAACATAAAATCGACATAACAAAGAAAAAAGAAACAACAGCACTCGCACAACACATACTACAAACTGGACACACAGCTGATACTGATAATGTTAAAATACTGGACATAGAGAACATTGAGAGAAAGCGTTTCACAATAGAGAGCTTACGTATACAACAGAATATACACAAAACAATGAACCTGAAAGAAGATACGGACAACATAAACGCAAGCTATAGAGTGGTTTTAAGCAATAATTTAAAATAAACTGTGATATTAAATTTTAAGATGTGTTTGTTGTTTTTCGTTTTGTTTTGTTTTTAAAAAAATTTTAAAAGTCCAAATATTTACACATATGTTTTAAATTTTGTTAAAATGTAAAATCCCACAATTGTGTAAGTAATTTTTTGTTTCATTGCAAAAAATTTATTGTAATAATTGTTTGAATATTTAAATAGACGATCCCCTGAAAAAGTAGACAAAAAATTACTACAAAAAAAAAAATATATATATATATATATATATATAAAAGTCTAAAGAACATGAAGTTAAAAAACTAAAAAAACCAACAACAAAGTAAGTGGCCAAATGAATACACAAAATTAATATAATATAGATTAATTAATAGATATATTTATTTAAAAATGTTGAAGAAATTATATTAACAATTTTATTTTACTATTTACTATATTGTTTATTATGTTGGTAGTATTTAATATTATATTTGTAAAATAAAAAGAAAATATATTTTATGATTTACATAATCACATTCCATGAGTAATCACCCTTATCGTGGTTAGCGTAGGCGTATTTAGGCGAATGTCGTATTTGTTGCCGTATTTAAATCTCAATGGTATCGTGAAAACTTTTATATTAATATATATTCTTTTATACTCTATCCGTTAAATACCTTATATATTTGTATTTTCTTTTTATAAGTTTGAATTTACTCTTATAATTATATTTTTGGATTGTTATTTTTTTAAATTAGTTTGAATTGTTAAAAAATATTAAAAATACATAAACCAATTTATATTTTCATTTCAAATATTTATATTTGAAATTATTATTTAAATAAAAAACAAAGAAATAATAAAATAACAAATTGTTTTGTTCCGTTAATTATTTTATTTGCGGCAAGCTGAAGCATTTCAGGAGACAGAACGATTATAATCTATGGGTATTATTGTGGAGTCCAACTTACCATGGTGCTCACCAGTAGTAATAATACGCAAACCTGGCAAAGTTAGGCTCTGTATAAACTCAAGGCAACTTAACTCTGTAACTAAGAAAGAATCTTACCCCCTACCACACATAAATAGTCTACTCAGCAGGATAAAAGACACTCATTTCATCAGTGGAATCGACTTAAAAGACGCTTTTCTTCAAATTCGTTTGTTAGACTCATCAAAAGAAAATACAGCGTTTGTCGTACCAGGTAAACCTTTGTTTCAATATAAATATATGCCGGTTATTCTATGTAATGATGCACAGACCATGAGCAGATTAATGGGCAAGTAAGTAAGTATTTATTGCATTGTATACTTTTGAGTCAAGTCGCTGCTTGTTTAAGAGCTGCCAAGCCGACCATAAATGTGAGCAAAAGTCAATTTTGCCAGCGCGAAATTTAATACTTAGGTTATGTCATTGGTCATGGGTGCTTAAAAATTGATTACTCGAAAGTTGAGAGTATTGTTAGTTTTCCCATTCCAAAGTCTCCTCGCCAGGTATGAAGATTCGTAGGCATGGCTAACTGGTATCGCAGTTTTATTCAAAATTCTGCTGATTTAAGAGCCCGTAACTCGGAAAAGAGAACTTGAAATTTCCAAATTTATAAAAATATTAATATGGGTATCTTTTTAAAGCTTTTTAAGAGATCTTTAAAGAAATACTAAAATTTTTAAAAGAGCCATGACATTTTTATGTAAAGTTATACATGTGTGTTTTTTTATTATCTGTCCCCCCAATGTTTGTTTTTTTTTTTATTGAAGTTACTTCACTAAACTGGATTGACAAATATGGTGAAGGCATATAAGATTCGACATAGCCGAATATAGCACTCTTACTAGTTTTTAAATTATTTTCACCAATTTTTAATGAAATTGTTCGACTTGGCAATTGAAGAATTAATTATCACTGGTCTCTATTATTGTTTCTATTGTAGATATGTTTTTATTTTCTTTATGTAGTCAGTATATTCGTGTGGCACCCTGTGTCCAACATGTACATATAATGTGCGCGCGGCCTACTCAGTTAACATAGCAACCTAAGCATTGTTATTAGATAATCTTACTTATATTCTAATACACACAACCATACGTTTTCTCTTGTATACAGACTTCATGTACACGCATGCGCTCGGGCTACTTTGTTAGCGTCTACTTACACACTATTATTATTGTTGTTCTTGTACATACAGTATATGTTCTTATAAGTACTTATGTTTATTGTATGCACAGCCTACTTTGTTGTTATAAGGTAGTTAAGGGCGGTTTACATGATCACAGAAGTCTTACGACATGTCAAATTCTTGTGCAGAATAGTACCAGTGGGATCGTCTAAACAAAATAAGTAATGAATCTGCACAAATTGAGAGAAAATACGGATGAAAATTTGACAGTCGTATGGCTCTCTTTGTTTTTTTGGAAATTTTCAAAAGACAAGTACGAATCATTAGATCAGGGATGTATTTTTCTGCAAACAGCTATTTTAGTTTTGGTGTGTTTTACCCATACCAATTGTGTAAACGCAAAAATAATCTGTCGTAAGATTTTTACTCTCAGTTTTAAAATACGGATGGAATTTGATAATATTTTCTCTTGGATTTTACGTACGTAAAGTCGTACCGTCTAAACCCCCCTTTATAAGGTAGATTTTAGTTGAACAGAAAGAAATAAATCAGTTGTGAAATAAGTATCACAGATAACTAACCAGATAAGACACGAAAAATTCAGTGTGGCCAGATTCCAGCTTTCGTTAGAAAGGGATAGTAACAGTTCTTGCATTTTTTATATTACAACCTCTTTCTGATTATAGCTGGAATTTGACATTTTATTTATTTACAAAAATTTGTAAAGAAAATTTAGCGCAGATATAAAATATAATTATCTTTGCGCCAAATATTGTGTTATTGAAGTAATTAATTTTATTGGATGTGTTTTAATATCTTTTGGTGCCAACCCTTAGTTACGGGCCTCCGAAGTTTTTATGTTTAATATGGCATATATCAAATATTTAATGGCAGAATGGGACAATATGGACATCATTAGGAAGGTAATTTAAGCGGCTATCTAAGGAAAAAGGTAAAAAATCTGCTAAAGACCAAAAAACGTAAAGATTTTCTCCACTATAGTATGACCAACACCGGCTTCGCTTTTTAAAGATTTTCTGCACAGCAGGCTTTCGGCCGGACGCAAAGATTTTCTCCTCAATGGTATGACCAACACCGGCTTCGCTTTTTGAAGATTTCCTGCGTAGCAGGCCTTCGGCCGGGCGCAAAAATTTTCTGTTTTATGGTATGTCCTTGCCGCTTAAATTACCTTTCCAATGATATCCATATTGTACCATTCTGCCATTAAATACTCAATACATGCCCAATATGGCAATAATAAATAAAACATAAAAACTTCGGAGGCCCAAAACTCCGGAACTAAGGGTTGGCGCAAAATTTTTCACCTGTATTTTTTTGCTTAGAATTGCATTTTAAACCCCTAAGAGTATTTTTGACTATTGGAGCGGTGCCCGTAAACTGGATTTAAGCCAGTGTTTCAAACGGATTAAAGAAACAAGTGCAAAATGACTAGAAAAAGACCGAACTATTCCAGTTTTCAAAGATTTTTATTGTTGTTTTTAATTACTGAAAACTGGAAGTAGATCGATGAAATTATAATGTTTAGTGTTGAAATATATATTAAAATCTTCCTTTTTTATTTTGACACAGATTGTAGCCATGCATTGCTAATTGCCCTGAGTTGGAATTATATAATTGCTGGAATTGTTTAAAAACTGCTCAAATAAAACATAAAATTTTGCTTTTAATAAATTGTTTCTTTTTATATTCTATATGTAAATAAAAACCTTAAGTTACACAAAAGCTATCATTAAAGTTAAAAAATATAACATTAAAGCATGTTTTTTTATTTATATAACACTTTTGAAATATCAAAGTAAGTATTATAATAATTGATAAAAATTTTTGCTTTTATTCACTTGCTTTTGACTAAAAATCTTCTTGAAAATGCAACATTTATAGTGATTTAAAGATTCTGCTGTTTCCTGACTTGTTTTGCATTTTATAAATTTCTTACCATTTGGCCAACACATGGAATATGAAAATTTTCATATGCCATAGTTTATCTTAAAAATTGTTAAGGAAAATATTAACTGCAGCGGTTTGTCAACATTCTTTATATTATTCTTAATATTACGTAAACCAGTTGGGTCTATACACTTGCTCATTGCGTTTTTTATTTTTTCCTCCGCCTTCTTTATGGACGTGAATTGTTTCCGACATCGCTGTTGCCTAGATACCATATTTTTAAAGCCCCAACTGAACTGCCTGATACAAACTGATTTCCATCCGGTGATACTACTAAGGCCCGTACATTTTCTGTATGAACCCGAAGTTTCATATTTCGAGTGTAGGTACGGAGATCCTATACTCTAAAAAAGTTCTCTGTTGAGCCACTCGCAATAACTGTGCCGGCTGTTCATTGCTGAACTACAAATGGAATCTTTTGAACAATTAAGACTAGAGGCTAGTAAAAAAAAAAATTGCAATTAGTATAGTGGCCTTCTAAACCTTTTACAAAAAATTCTTACTGGTGAGTGTGTTACTACTAGCAGTTTGAGCTGTTAAAGTATTAACATTCTAAAAGAAAGATGGATTTATCCAAACCAGCACTGGCCACTTGCTCACGATCTTTGGCGTAGGCTAATGCTTGAACAAAATGACGTTGTGCTCGCTAAATCGACATGCAAAAGCCTTTGTGAGCGTTCCATACCTTAACAGTAGTATTACAGCTACCACTTATTGCTAAGAAAAAAAGAACAAAAAACAACTTAGTACGTGTACACAAACAAAAGTAGAACTAAACATACAATTTCTACCATTACAGAAAAGAACAATGTCATTGACCCAATCGTTGTGGTGTTCCATTGACTGTATATGTATACTTTTCACTTGATTCGGAACGTGAGTTTCATACACGTATAATCACATCCCTGCCGGCAGAATAAAGTTGCATTGACTCCATTTCGATGGTGTTTCTCTTCCGCAGTAATAGCATTTTGTGTGGTTAAGACGCGATTATAATTTATTGTGTACGCTGTAACGGCTTGCCACGTCTAATCCAGTTGTATAAAGGTATTATCATTATCTTGAGCGGGACCTAAAATAAAATAAATTTGGCGTAAATACATTAAATGGTCAATCTATTTTTACTCGCCAATAAAACTACGTATGTAAGCTGTTTGATTTTTGTTTGCGGAGCCTCCAATGGAATTTTAGTGCATACAAGGCAAAACAATATTTTTTTCAGTTTTTTTTGTACACTATGACATTATAACAACATTTTATAATTTTTTTTATTTATTTCTTTTATTTATAGTTATACTTTTTTAATTTTTCTTAAAAAACTAAATTTTTACCCCAATTTTGTTATACATTTTTGGTTGGTTAAATGAAAACATATGTTTGCAATAGGTATGTGTAGCGGTTTCTTCCAACTCATTGCTTTCAGCGTTTTTGAATATTTTTTTATTCACTTAAACGAAAGTTGGAAGAAAATATGATAACACGCTTTTTTAAACGTCACTAGTGAGTTATCTGATTATTAATCTGTGATAAGTATCAAACAGACAACTTGTCTTACTACAATATCAGAAGTGGGATTAACGCATGTCTATTGTTAAGTAAATATAAAGGAGAGAAAAGGGCAATTTTTTGTTTGGGCAAACATAAAACGGAGTTTTTTTTAATTTTTATACACAAAAATAAATTTGTTTTTTTTTTGAAAAATGAGTGACGTATGTGGGTCGAATTACTCTTCTGCAGAGTTGCGGTGTTGCTTCAGAGTCTGGGGCTCTCATCAACCGGGACGAAAAGCGCCTTACTTGTCCGACTAAACAATGTTCCTGCTGACCAACGAGGGAAATGCCCGGCGGCAGCTGGCGATCGTTCTGACGTAGCATTTGTCGAAAGTGTTGAAGTGAGTGGAAGTTACCCAGAAAATGAGAGTTCCCATGAAAAGAAGACGGGTGTCGGCCAACAAATGAAGAACATGCAAAAGATCGTCTGGAAAATCAGAAGAAATCGGAAAAAGTTCTTGGAAATGATTTCGTAAGTTTTCTAAAGAAAGAACTAGATTTAATTAAAAGAGAAAAGGAGTTGTTGCGGAGGGAGAATGATTTGCTCAAAATGATGGCCGAAGCCGAAAAAAAAGAAAAGAGTTTGAAAGAAAGCAATTAATGTTGTGCGGTGGAAGAGAAACAAATGCTGAGGATAATGGAGGTGAAATCGAACAAGGTGGTGCAAATGATAGACATGGTGGTTCAAACGATAGCAACTGTGGTGAAGCGAACGAATGTAGAGGTGGTTTTGCAAATGATAGTGGCGAGGGAATAGTAATCGAAGCTATTAGATCTGAAAACGAGGGCGGCTATGGTGTTGTGAATGAACGTAAGGCTGAAAGTACTGAAGATGGCGGCTGTAAAGAAAGCAGAAATAACCGTGCTCAGAATAGTAGTTCAAAAGAAAATGAGAGTTTGCGTGGTGGTAGCAGAGACCTGCGCCGAGGGGTTTTGGTCGGCGGCGGCGGCTCGTAAATAAATCGTCAGCGTCGACTCAAAATCGGCTGTTAGCCGGCTGGAAGCGTATTATCTATATTTTATGTATGCAATTTAGTAAGTAAACTCATACATAAAAAACAAGCTGTTCCTATGTGCTAAATTTTTATGTGTTTATAAAATGTAATTTAAAATAAATAAAGTTGTATTTTCAATATTTTATTATTGTATTTTATTATATTTTACAAATTTTGTTTGAACATTTTTTTTCGAAATCAAGACAATGTCTATGTACATACATATGTTCACAAAACCTATATTCCTGTTATGTAAAAAATAAACAAAAGCACAAAAAAGCAAATTTATATACAAAAGTAATTTTTGCAGTTTAGTTTATACTTCGAAAAAGTAATTTTAATACTATTAAAAACAAAAAATTTAAGTGTAGCTAAAAATACAAAAATTACTTTTGTGTATAAATTTACTTTTTTTGGTAAGTAAATGTTGATTGATTTTGTTTAATTTTTAAACAGATATATGTACATATGTTCTGTATACATAAGCAAACAAAAAACTAATGTTAAAAGATTTGAGACAAAATATTGAGTTATTTCATAAGTATTTTTATTTGGTCTTAAGCATATTATTTTAATAAAAATATTTAAAAGTAACTCATAAAAATTTGTTTTAATTTTTACGAGTAAATTATATTCAGTACAATTGATATTTTTTTTAACACAATTTGGTTATTAAAAAAACTTGTATTTCATACACAGCATGAAATTTTTAATTTCATATTTTGTATGGTTTTTTTTAATGATCTTTTTAAATACAAATTGGGTTTAAATATATTAGTCAAAGAAACTTGTAATTTTTTGAATTTTATTTTCTTTAACAAACTTTTTAAGCTGGTTATAATTTTAGTTATATTTAATACAAATGCATTCACAAAAAAAAATAATTTTATATTATTTTTTTTTTCATTTTTAACTTGAAAATAATATTAGTTTGTTTTTCATTTATTTCTCTAATTATAAGACATTTCATACTTAGTACGATTTTTTTTTAATTTTTTTAATATAAATTGGCTTAAAATATTTTGTTTAAACAAAGTTTTTAAGAAGAAACTTTTATTTCATATTTAATATGATTTTTTTTTAAATTACATTAATTAACTAATTACATTATAAATCGTATTTGATACTGAGTATGATTTATTAAATTTAGTATGTTATATGATTTTTTAAGTATTAAGTATCTTAAGTATTCCATACTTAGTATGATTATTTTTAAAGTTAATTTTTATGTAATTTTTTATAAAAGGTTTTTTTCAAAAATCCTATGATGTATGATTTTTTAAATTTCACACCGTATATGAAAAGAACTCTACTTATCGTAAGTGAGCTTAAATTTACAAGTGAGCCAGCACTTGAAAACCCCTCTTCAGAAGATGCACTCGTTGAAGGAATGCATAGGATTGACGCAGCCAGCTTGACAACATTTGGGAACTTCTGAAAAATGTAATTGAAATATTGTAATATATAAAAGTAATTTTATTAAGTTAAAAAAATCATATGCCTAGGGGATTATAAAAAAGCGTAGAACTTAAGTTCTGACTTTTATAACTCTTTTAAAAGATTACCTTCTCATTTTCCTTCCAACAAGCAAATGTTTCACACTCGCCTTCATAACGCGTTTCAAAATAATCTTTTATTTCTTTTTCGAGAGGATTAGTTCTTCTTATTGCTGACGTGGATGCAATAAATGATGCAATAGAGCTTCGAATATTGTTGTTTTCTAATTTCTAAAAAGAGTTAATTTAATTTTTCATTTTTGAATATTTAAAAACAATTTTTAAAAAATATATTTGTATCTAATAAAAACAATTGAAATAAAACTGAATTTTACATTTTGTTAATAAAACTTTTAAACAGAATTATTAAAAAGGCATAAATAAGTTACCTGTTTCTTTGAATTTTTCGATGTCGTCGGAATGTCTTCAGAAAGTACTTGAGATTCTGTTGGAAGGTTTGTAATTTCATCCAAAAATAGTTGCGTTCTTGTGATTCCACCCGCCGGGTCATCATCGATTAGCTCGTCGAAAAATTGAATTGTTCTATTAACTGCAACTTTTTTTAACCATTTGTTTAATCTATCCCAATTTTTTTGGATCGGATCCAAAAATGCAGCAACCAAATGGATTTTGCAGATCTTAAATCTTTTAGGGAAGTTTTCTTTTGCAAACTTAAACATATTTATTGTTTCTTCAAAACTAACTTTTTCAGTGTGAGTTTGAATTAAATCTTGAATTTTTTCAAAAAACACAATGTTTGTGCTTATTGTTGGATATTTACGACCTTGTAAGTATTTGGTGGCATCTTCAAAAACTTCCAAAAACTTTAAAAGCTCCGCCATAAGCAACTTTTCCATATTGTTCAGTGCCAAATCTGTTCGACCAATTTCAACCAACGCAATGTTTATAACTTTTCTGTTTGTGTTAAAACTTTTAAACATAGTACAAAGGGAATTCCATCTTGTGTCGTTTGTATTTTGTAAACTTTTATAATTGACGTTATTCATTATATTTTCTTCAACTTCCAAGCCTTCATCCCCTAATTTAAATTCGTTTTCAGCTTCTAGAACTTCATACAATTCGGATGCTTTACTCAAGAACTTCACAACTTGCTCACCTTCGAATACATGTTGAATTTAAATGATTTTTTCGCAGTTATAATTCAATCATTTATAAATTTGTTTTAATTTAACTACTGTATTTAAAAATACAGAGAAATCTTTATTATTTAAAAAATCGTGAACTATAAAGCTGTGCAATGAATGGATGGAACATGTCAATCTTTTTAAATGCTGACGTCTAACAGCTGCAAAAATATTACTGCCACCGTCGGTCACGACAAATATATTTTTATTCTCAAGGCCGAAATTTTTAAGCGCTTCAGAAATGTTGTTTGAAATGGTAAGTTTGTTGTGAGGGTGAGGAAATATATCCGTTTTGAGTGTTAAGGCCGGGGCACATAGAATCCGTCATACGTTGTACTTTGACATATTTGCCTGAAGTTAAAGTAACGACGGATGAGGTTGGCACAATGAGTACTTTGCTGACGGATTTTAAATCAGCTGTTAATCTTTTCATTAGTGTTGCCAGGGAAAGACAGAAAAAATATCATTTTTTCAATAACAGTTACATTTTGAAATTTTTCTTTAAGAAAATAGTAATTTAATGTAATTTGTGTAAAATTAAGGCGAGTTAAATATAAGGTGGCCGCACGGCTAGAAAAACAAAAACTCAATGTAATTTTGTTGTTGCACAGCACCATGTTGATGTCAAAAGTAGTTGGCTGAACAGAAGGAAGCCGAATTTAATTTATCCTTTTCTCATCATTCGATACTTTAAATAAAGTTGTACCAGTTAGTTTCTTTTTTTTAAATTATTTGAAAATTATATAATTTCTAAACTATTTTAAAATTTTGAAAACGTCGAACATAAACAAAAATTAGCTGGGCTATTAAGACCACCAGTAAATTAATACGCCTTGGCATAAAATATAGTAAAAAGTTTTATTCCATATGACAGGGAAAATAACAAGGCAACAAATTCATTTACCGAACAAAAACAAAAAAAAAAAAAAAAAAGAATAACGTATGAAATAAAATTTCATGCCGATGCTACTCATGAGAATTTATATTAGGACCCAATACTAATACTTCGGTATGAAAAAAGTGCATGCTCACCGTTTAATAAAATTATTTAAAGTACATAATCCAGCACTTCGTGAAGGAAATTAAAGAGTATTTTTTTCTAAATCGAGATATTGCTACGATTTTCAAATTTTTCAAGCGGAATAACTAAAGTTGCTACCATTTTTCGCAAGTTTGAACAGAACGCACGAAATGCAGCTCATACTATTTCCCGATTGGGAAAAAATTGTTGTTTCTAAACTTGAAACAAGAACATTTCGTTTATTCAAACTAATTTTTTTAATGGGATTTTGATTGCATTTGAGGTAACCTTTGTAATTAAAACCGAATTGATATGTTAAGAAAGGTAGATATGTTAAGTGAGATTTTTACATCAAATAATGAAACAAGTAATTTTTCACTGATATTACTTTATTTCGTGTTTGTATCAAAAGTTGCGAAAATTTGACCTAATATAACAAAAATTTTATAGAATAAATAAATTTTCAAAAGTTACAAAAATGTTAAAATTGTAACCAAACGGCAATACTGCTTTTAATGTATGTATGTTATTTAGTTCAAAATTTTATTTTATAATCGTAAAATTTTAGGGTAGAAAAATAAACCCTTTTTAACTGCCGGCATAATAATAATAATTATATTAATAAGTATTAAATACAGCGACTTTTTTTGATTATATTTTAATAAATTTATAAAATTAAATTTTTAGAGTATTTATTATTTTATTATTATTTCATTATTGAATTTTTAAATGAAATTTTTCCCTCGTTTTTTCTTTAAGTTATTTGAAATTAATTTCTGTTGCGGGTAAATTCTTCTTTTTAAACTTTTTTTTCTTTATTTAAATGTATAATGTTAATACAAATCTAAATAGTAACGTTGAGCGGTGATATTAGGGTTAAGTTCGTTATTTTTTACAGTGACCAATTTATCGAGAAAAAAAATGTTCAGCAGGGCTATTTATTTAATTTTAAATATTTTCGATTAATTAATTTTTTTTTTTTTTTTGTTTAATAATAGTTTTTTTTTTATTTATTTCATTTGTAAAATTTTATCTGTTGATACATCAATTTCGAATTTAAGTTATTGGTTCTCAATGGGTTAATTATTATTATACCTTTTTTATTATTATGTTCTCAAAATTCCAGAGTTAAATTCTCTTTATGTACATTAAAATACATCAGTGTTGGCACCAGTGAAAAATAATAGAGTAGTCGTGTTTTTTATAGACGTATAGAACTTCGAATTGAAATAAAACACAAGAAAATCGTTTTAATGTCCATCAATTTGGCTTTATTGGAAGGATAATTTTATGCCATTAATGTTTAAATATGATTTCGGGCATGTGGCCGCCGCGGCTGGCTCGAATAAAGTCAATTCTACAGGTCCAATTTTCAACCACTTTTTTGAGCATGTGGGGCCGTATGTTGGCAATAACGCCACGAATGTTGGCTTCCAAGTCCCCTAACGTTTCTGGTTTGTTGGCGTAGACGAGCGACTTCACATATCCCCAAAGAAAATAATCCAATGGTGTCAAATCGCACGATCTTGGTGGCCAATTGACAGGTCCATTCCGCGAAATTATGCGCTCATCGAATGTTTCCTTCAATAAATCGATTGTAACGTGCGCTGTGTGGCATGTAGCGCCGCCTTGTTGGAACCACAACTCATGCACATTCATGCCATCCAATTGGGGAACAAAATAGTCGGTTATCATGGCTCTATACCGGTCTCCATTAACGGTAACTGACTCTCCAGCATTATTTCGGAATAAGTATGGCCCAATGACTCCACCAGCCCATAGAGCACACCAAACAGTCAGTTTTTGTGCATGTAATGGCATTTCAAGGGTCTCATGTGGATTCCCTTCACTCCAAATGCGGCAATTTTGCTTGTTGACGTAGCCATTCAACCAAAAATGAGCCTCATCACTGAACAAAATTTTGCTATGAAAATCAGCATCGAGATCAATCTCATTTTCGGCCCATACACCAAAATCACGACGCATTGCATGGTCTCGCGGCTTTAATTCTTGCACAAGCTGGATCTTGTAAGGTCGCAAGCCAAGATCTTTGCGCAAAATCTTCCATAAAGTTGATGGACAAAGCTCTAATTGCTGTGCACAGTGGCGAATCGATTCATTCGGGTCCTCTTCAACACTTTGCTCTACAGCGGCAATTGTTTCTTCGGTGCGCACTGTTCGACGTCTCTGCGGTTGCGTATTATCACATAGAGTAAACGTAGTGCGAAAACGATCCATGGTTAACCGAATTAATTGCTCTGATGGCCGATTATGTCGACCATAAAATGGACGGAGCTTGCGGTAAACTTCGCGAACTGAACCATTATTTTCGAAATAAATTTGCACGATTTGCAAGCGTTGTTCTTTTGTCAACCTATTCATGATGAAATGGCAAACCAAACTAAATATTAATCACTTGACAGCTGACAAAATGGCCGCCAGTTAAAAAAGTGATGCCAACTTAAAGTTCTATACGTCTATAAAAAACACCCTTTACAAAAAAAAATATGTGCAAAGGGAGAGTAAAGAGCACAGCAAGACAACAAAGAAGAAGAAGAAGCAATTGATATGTGTCAAAGTATTCAATAAACGCCAAAAGTTAAAAGTTGCTCAACTCTCATACTTTGTGTTGACGGAGACGTACTGATTGTGACAACACTCATAAGAAAACATGTATTTTAACTGAGTTGTCAGTTGAAAAAGTTGAAGTTTAACGTATGACGGATTCTATGTGCCCCGGCCTTTATACACACTGGCTGAAAATTATGGCAGAATAAAGTTCTAAAATTTATATAGCTGCGTCTTTTAAATGAATCTGTCCACATATCAAGAACTAGAGCGATATTTATAGGGCATTCTTTATTTAAAAAATTTAAAATTGAGGTTTTATAAGTTGTATAGACATCTTCTAAAGCAGATCGACTTAAAGTTGTTGCAGCAGGCATGGTCATACTGGGTTTGATAGCCTTCATATAATCTAAAAATCCTGGTTGCTCTACAATGCTGAAAGGTCGCAAGTCCCTACAGCACATCTGCACAAGCAAACGAGCATTGGCGAATTTGTTGGTTTCTGGTCTTTCTAACATTTTGTTATTTCCAGACAATAAAGATTTAGTTTTTAATTGTGCTTCTTCCATTTTTTTTGAACTAATGTCTATGTGGTGAGTCACGCGTAAATGGTTACTAAGATTCGATGTTGATGTTGAAATTCCAAGTCTGAAAATTTGCGATAAACTTTTCTTTATTTGTAATTTTAGTTATTAGATAACTAAGGGCAGGAAACTGTGTTATTAAAATCCCAAAGGTACAATGTCTGGTGCAGAATTTTATCTCTGAAACCGTAACTATTAGATTCTTGATTGATTCTTGAGCCGTTTATTTTTATAGTGGCATAAGTCACTTTGTTTTTAAATCGATATATTTAAGGGTTAATGGCCCTTTCAAAATAAACGGCTCATTTATACATCTTTAAACGAAAAATACATATTTAATTTCAAATAAAACTTACCCCTTTAATCGCATTGGAGTTTCCTCAAAGCAGACTTTACAAATGTGGTGACTTCTTAAAACTGCTTTATTGGAGATAACCATTTGGCCAAAAAAGTTCCAAACATTTGATTCTCCAACAGTTTTTTTGCTTAGAACAATTTGAGACATTTTTCTTAGTTGTTCTTTTTCATTAAATAGTTTTTCGTATTGTTCTAAATCTTTGTTTAGTTCACTTAATTCTATGACTTCTGGCTCACAGTCAGATTCACTTACACAATTATTTAAAACTTGAAAAAAATTTGTAATTTTATTGTCACCCATTTTATTTTGTGTTCTGCTCAAACTTTTTCTTTAATGTAACGAACAATTGGAAGAGTTGCCATATAAGCCGTAAAAAAGCAACATTTTTCAGTATTACCAAATTCACAAAGGAAAATATATTGTGTAATGTAAACAAATTTTAACTGTGTATAATTTTAATAAGTTTTATTTAAAAGTAAAAAATGCGAGATAATAAAATAACAAAGTTTTCTCAAGTAATAAAGTGGATTCAAGTTTGATTTTAAATCTGTATTAAAAGATATTTCGTAACTGAAAAAAGGCCCAGAAAAATATGAAAACACAATTGTTCTTATCAAGAAAAATGTTGAAGGTTTAATTCTTTTGAATTTTTTGGCTAATAAATAAGTTAGCACATTTGCAAATTAGGAGAAAATATTAAAATTTTTTGTACAATACATTTTTTTTGTGTCATTTATTATACATTTATTTTTGTCAATTTTTACTTTGGTAGGATAATTTTTTATAGGTTTTTGGAAGTGAGCAAGAATTATAAGTATTATAAGCAACGTTTCTTTCCTTATACAAATTTATTTCCTTTATTAAAAGTTTATAAATTATATATATTAGCCAGTGAGTGACGTTCACCATATTTGAAGAAGTCAACACAATTCACCATATTTAAAGAACACAATTAATGATGTTAAAGCTAGGGGGTTTCAACAATTTTATTAAAAATTAAAAGGTGTTCAAAAAGTGACGTGATATTTATGTATATGCCTCTTTTTTCACCATGATAGGCAGACAATTGACATTCGCACAGTGTATGTAAAAAGATGTTCGCTATATGGTCAAGTATTAAAAAATAAAAATCAAGATTAAAAAGTATGCCGTAAAATAAAAATCTTAAAGAATTAAATTACCATAACATTTAAAATTTGTATGATAAATACGTTTTAATTTTTCCATAAAATTTAAAGATCTTTAAAGATCTCACAGATTTGCTCGAAATAGACTTTACAAGAAATACGCGTTATTATAAATTCTTGAGGGTTTTACTTATCAACTCATGGCAACGCTGCGAAATAATACATGTAATTAAATAGGATTATTGTTTTCAAGTATTTATTATGGTAATACTGCAATATATTTTATACTATAATAAGCAGGTATGTGATGGAAATCGATTTCGAAATCGAGACGACTTAAAACCGTAAATGGTTGTAATATCCTATTTTCGTTTTTTTTTAATACCTTCAATATATATTTCAATAACTCTCCATTCAGTTTCTACAATTACTTTGGAGTAACTTCTTTACTTTTATTTAAAATTTATCTCAAAACGAATCATTTTCAAATCGATCGATTTCCATCACAAACCTGAAGGTTTTGCCCAATTACTCTATAAAAATATATTGTCGCGCTGTTTAAGTACATTTGTAAAAAGAATAATCGGCGGCTGATTTTAAGCCGACTTAAGCCATATCTTTGTCGGCGGCTTTTGAAAATATTCGGCGGCTCGGCTTAGCCGGCTTTCAGCCGATTCGGCGCAGGTCTCTGGGTGGTAGCACCATTTTTGTGCTTTTGAAGGAGTTGCTGGCAGAGTATGATGGCACTATTGCATCAACGATATTTGTGTCGCAGGTGAGAAATGTTTGTGCCCTTTACTCAGTAGATCCGGGCACTGCAAAAGCATTACTTATGTCGAAAGTAAAAGGAAGAGTTCAAAGCTGGTTACATTCAAAGTCAAATTTTATCCATGACGATTTCAATAAGCGGCTTGATGAAATGGTAAAAAGAAAATAAACTCAATTTGCGCCGCAAGTTTGAAATTAGAAAGTGGCAGTACGATGAAGACTTCCTTAATAGTATTTTAATAGCAAAGTTGTTTTAGCGGAACGCCTAAAGGTCCCCGAAGATTAACTCATTGACTACCTCATTGATGGAATTCCCGACAAGAATTCAAAACTGCATGCTAATTTGCAATGTTTTCAGAGTAAATCGCAACTTTTTCCAGCTTTTCCCAGAATATCGTTAAACAAACCGAAAAGTTATAAGGGAGACAGGCGGGAATCTAGTGTGCGGTGCTTCAACTGTAGTTGCGTTGGACACTATGCCAGTACGTGTCAAAAGCCAAAGAGAGAGGTAGGTGCCTGCTGTGGGTGCGGAAGTTTGAGCCATCTGGTAGCAGCTTGCCCGGAACGGAAGGGACTTGGACCTAAGGCAGCGAATAAATATTTAAGGTATTTTAAGTGTAGTTTAGATAATAATCATGAAAATTCATTTTATGTAGAATGTTTGATGGATACAGGGAGTCCATCTTTTATAAGGAAGTCGGTAGCATTGAAAAAGGGTGAATTAAACAGGATAATTAAAGTGAATTGGTCATTTTTTTCTTTTAATAACATTGAATTTAAAACTTTCGGAAAAATTTTACTTTACTTGTTTTTGAAAAATAAATGCATTGAAATTGAAATGTTTGTTGTGGATGATGCTGTAATGGTTTTTGACTGTATTCTTGGTAGAGATTTTCTGGATAGAGCTGGCTTGGAATTAGTCGCTAGGGACATTTCGGTTGCCGCAAAATTAGAGGATAATCTTGCGGATACTGATGGCATGATAAGAGCCATTATGTCCATTGAATGGGAAAATGTGGCAGGGACTGTAGAGCTCAGAATAAGTGAACAGGTTCAGGACAATGACAGGAAAAAGTTAGAACGGTTGTTTATGGATATTTACGTAAGGCCTGAAAGGCCACTTGAACCTAGGACTAGGAGTGAGATTAAACTTAATTTGGAGATTCCAAGAACCTTCAGTTGTACACGTAGGAGGTTATCATACGAGGAAAGGGAGAAATTACAGAAAATTCTAGATGATTATCTGGAGAAAGGTTTTATAAGGCCAAGCTAATCAGAATTTGCGTCCCCCATAGTGCTCGTTAAGAAGAAGACAGGAGAACTTCGGATGTGTGTAGACTATAGGACCTTGAACAAGATGACGTTGAAGGACAATTACCCTATTCCTCTTATTGATGAGCTCTTAGACCGGTTGTCAGGAAAACAATTTTTTACGAAACTGGACTTAAGAAATGGGTTCCATCATGTGTTTGTAGAGAAGGATTCTATAAAATACACGTCCTTCGTAACTCCACTGGGACAGTATGAGTTCCTTAGAATGCCGTTTGGTTTAAAGAATGCACCCTTAGTGTTCGAACGTTTTGTTAACAGAGTTTTTGCGGACATGGTGAGGGACAGGGAGTTAATAGTGTATTTGGATGACGTTATGATAGCGACCGAAACTATTGAGGAACACTTCCGTATACTTCGGAATGTATTCAGACGCTTAGTAGAGAAAAAATTGGAGCTCCGGCTATACAAGTGTGAGTTCCTGAGGACCAATATCAAATATTTGGGATACGAAATTGATGGAAAGGGAATTAGAGCAGATGAGGATGGGGTTAGGGCGGTGAGGGATTTTCCTGTCCCATCGAATACACATTCGGTGCGTAGTTTCTTGTGTCTCACGTCATATTTTAAAAGGTTTGTGAAATATTTTGCCACTATAGCTAAACCGTTGACAGACTTGACGAGGAAGGTATTTAACTTTGGACCGAATGCATTAGAAGCTTTTGAGACATTAAAGGGAATGTTGGTTCAATCACCCATTATAGCGTCGTTTGATCCAAAGGATGACACAGAGCTGCACTCCGACGCAAGCAGTATAGGATTTTGTGCTGTATTGCTGCAGAGGAAGAGCTATGAAAAAATGCACCCAGTATTTTATTATTTCAAAAGAACAAACGAATCCGAGTCGAAATACCACAGCTTTGAATTAGAAACACTTGCTATTCTCTACGCTCTAAGACGATTCAGGGTCTACTTACATGGGAAAAAGTTTAAGATTGTGACCGATTGTAATTCCTTGACAATGACTCTTAAACGAAAGAAAATGAATCCTAGGATAGCTAGGTGGGCACTAGAATTTCAGGATTACGACTTTTAGTTGGAGCGCAAGGCTGGAGTATGAATGCAGCATGTCGACGCGTTGAGTAGGAGTTTATATGTGATGGCGATTGAAAGTAATGGCTTTGAGAAAAACCTGGATATGGACAGAATAGAGATCTTAATTTGTTAAAGATAAAAGAGAAACTTCAAGGAAAGCAGAGTAAAATGTTCGAAATGAGAAACAACATTTTATACAGGAAAACTAACAAAGATAATATAGTGTTGTTCTGTGTACCAGAATCAATGGAAAATCATGTATTACATAGATACCATGATGATATGCGATATGTTGGAGTCAACAAGATGACAGATCTCATATCGGGCAGCTACTGGTTTCCCCTAATGAAAAAAAAAACTGCCGAACATGTTCAAAATTGCTTGAAGTGCATTGCTTACTCGGATAAACAGGGTAAAGAAGAAGGTTTTTTCAATAATGTCCCTAAGTCAGCGGCTCCTTTCGATGTTGTCCATATTGATCATTATGGCCCTGTCGACAAAGAGAATCTGTTGAAATATATTTTGGTCGTCACGACGCGAGCACGAAGTTCGTGAGACTCTATCCTACTAAGACCACAAAGACGAAGGAGGCAATAGAATATTTAAGGAACTACTTTAAAGCTTACAGCCGTCCGAAATGCATTGTGAGCGACAAGGGAACTGCATTTACTTCTTCCGAATTTTAAGATTTTCTATACGGACAGGACATCCGACACGTTAAGATTGCGACTGGGTCTCCACAAGCTAACGGACAAGTGGAGAGAGTTAACAGGTGCATAGGACCAATGATAGCAAAACTAGTTCATCCTGAGGATGGCATATACTGTGTTTAAACTTTGCTTAAACATGAATTTACTTTTAATGATAAGAAAGACAAGGCAATTAGTATGCAGCTAATATTTTTAAGATTAAAAAACATGGAAGTGTTTTTCACTAATAGAATAAGCAAATACACGAACAGCATCTGCTGTAATGATGTTGGTTTTCCCAGTTTTGTAATAGTAACAATATTAATAAACACACAAACAGAAATACCAACATCTACAGTAATGCTGTTGGTTTTTCTAATAGATAATTAGGGTTTAAATTTGAAATGTGTGATAAAATATACGCATTTGCGTAGACACATGCTACATTAGTTTAAGATTTGTTAAGTTAGCTCTTAAGATCTTAATTTTGAAAATAAATTTCAGTGTCTTACAAACATTCAAGTTAAATCTTTGTCTGTGAAGTCTTAGGTTTAACACTTGGTCCTTCGAAATTAAAAAGTGAACTAGTGAATACTAAAAATACTTGAAAGCGTAAGTCGTGGCTAAAACAGCGACTAAATATTTAAAATAAAGCGTAAGTCGTAGCTAAATAGCGACTACTTTAAAACAAATCAGTATAAAAATGGCAAATAAAGAAAAGCATCTGGCATAACATCAGAAGATTATTTGAAAAATAATTATTAGGAAGCCTTATTAAAAGTGCAAGAAGAAGATCGACTTTTAATTAAAGATACCCTACATAAAGAAGAACAACTAAACGTTGCGGAAACATCTCAAGCATCAAAAGAAAGCAGTAAATTTGAAAAAATAATAGCTACTGAATCAAATGATGAAGTATGGGAACAATTTGTTGAAATGGCGGATTGGTTAAACGAAAAATTTCTGGAAACAAGATACAAAAGGTTTCAAGAAATACATCAAGAGTTAGGTGGTTCCAAAAAATCAAAAGAAGCATATAAAATTATGCTTAATCAATCAACTTGCTCATAAGAGAAACAGAGTATTCCAGCTCAGCACATTTGGGGAAAATTGATATTCCAGAATTTAATGGCAATATAAATGAATGGGCATCATTTCACGATTTATTTAAGAGTCTGGTACATGATAATATACATCTGTCCAATGTAGAAAAGATGTATAGAGTAGTAACAACACTAAAAGGAGTAGCAAAAAAATTGGTACAGCATTTAAAAATTACTGACAACAATTATCAAGCATGCGAGATTCTCAAACAAAGATATGAGAATCGTGGACTGCTATTTACAAATCAAGTAGATATATTACTTGACCTACCAATGGCAAACAGTGAATCGTCTGCAAGTGTGAAGCATCTTTTAGATACAACTAACAGTTGCATTTATGCCCTAAAAAGTATGGATCTTAAAATAGAAGATCCTGAGCCATTTATAGCTCGCATTGTGATTAGAAAATTAGATAAAGATGGTTTACGATATTACGAACAAACCGTCAAGAAGTCTAAAGAAATTCAAAATCTAAAGGACATTCTAAGCTTTTTGGAACAACAAATGCAAGCCTTAGAGGCAGTTGCAGAAAATTGTTAACGTTACAAGTCGAAGAAAGAACAAAATTAGCTTACAACAATAAATGGCGTTTCAGATGTCTAGAGCACAAAAACAATAAGTGGTGTTCAAATAATGTTAAATGCAGTCATTGTAATAAAGGTCACAATAAGATTCTACATCTGAATCAAAGCCTAATAGTTCAGCAATGACGACTTGGGAAACATCCGCTACAGTTCTTCTAGCAACTGCACAAATAAGGGTAAATGCAGCAAATGGAGAATTAGTAACGCTAAGAGCGTTAATAGATCAAGGTTCTCAAGTTACAACTTTATCGGAAGAAGCTGCACAGATTTTAGCATTACCACGCATCAAAAGTTAAACCGAAATTCATGGACTATCTAAAGCAAAAACAAAATTAATCTTGAGGCCAAGATTTATGAGTAATATTGCGGTTGAAGCAGAAGCCCTAATTTTGTCAAAGTTAACGGGGGCACATCCAAGCCAGTCATTTGAAGTTAATATAGGAGATTGGAACAACTTTATTTTAGCGGACCCATCATACAACAAATCTGATAGAATAAATGTTGTTATTGGAGGTGATATCATTCCTAACATAATGCAAAAAGGTCTACGTAAGAAAGGTAATCAACAATTTTTGGTTGGATATTATCTGGTATCATTAACAAAAAATCAAAACCATCACAAGTATTAGCAGCTGTTAGAAATCTAGAAAGATTCTGGGAGCTTGAAGAAATAACAACAGAATCCGATGTCTATGAGGAAGATAATTATTGCTTAGAACTTTTTAACAAAACAACAGTAATAGATGATGACAATCGGATAGTGGTTAAATTACCAAGGATGATAATGAGCTTAGAAATTCAAAAAAACAAGCTTTAGCAAGATTTCTAAATCTTGAGAGAAAATTAGAAGCCAATAATGAATTACGGACAGAATACGTTAAATTCATGGAAGAATATCTTAAGCTGGGTCATATGATAAAGGCAGATTTTGACACGTAAATATTATATGCCTCACCAAGCGGTTATCAGAGAAAAAAGTCTGACAACAAA
Organism: Gymnosoma rotundatum; assembly: GCA_916610165.2. Taxonomy (NCBI): domain Eukaryota; kingdom Metazoa; phylum Arthropoda; class Insecta; order Diptera; family Tachinidae; genus Gymnosoma; species Gymnosoma rotundatum. The sequence goes on from OU744339.1 coordinate 59,528,255, forward strand.
ATTGAGAGTGGTATGGAACAACAAAGGGGAAAAGCCTTAACCATGTGATGTACACAGAACCTAAACTGCAAAAAGATATTTTTGACATAATTTTGAAATGGCGGAAAGCGTCAGATACAGATCAGGGATAACAGCACATATTATGGCGATTCAACAAGAAGCATGTAACAAAAGAATATCAATTAACAACAGTCACTTACGGAACATCGCCTGCTCCGTTTCTTGCAGTAAGAGCACTATTTTATATTGCAGACAGATGTTCAAATGAAAAAATTAAAAATGTAATCAGAGAGGATTTTTACATGGATGACCTTATCACTGGTGCTGACACAATAACGGAATGCAAGGAAATTCTTCATAGTGTTCAGAATCACATTAGCAATCACGGTTTCAATTTAAGAAAATGGTCATCAAATAACATAGAAATCACAAAAGACGTATGCAATTCCACGAAAAACGCACTAATTAAAATTAAAAATGACGAAGCAATAAAGACGTTAGGAATGCAATGGGATCCAAAAGAAGATAACTTTTAGTTTGATTCAAATTTCACGAAAATTTTCAATCTAACCAAAAGACAGGCACTATCAGAAGTGGCTAAATCTTTGATTAATTAGGATGGATATCCCCAATAACGATTGTTGCAAATTTGTTTATTCAAAAGTTATGGTTGTTACAGGCTACATGGACGAAATACTATCAAATGAATACAAGGAAGAATGGCTACAGTTTATAAACAATATAACGTGTCTACAAGAAATAAGAATACCAAGATGGCTACAGATAAGCAACTCAGAAATGGAGCTTCATGGATTCTCAGATGCGTCAGAGAAAGCATATGCAGCTGTTATATATTTAAAAACAGATAACTCCATACATCTTCTCACTGCAAAACCAAAGTCAATCCCATAAAAAATAGGAAAACATTGCCAAAGCTAGAACTTTGTGGGGCACATCTATTAGCAAAGCAGTTGCAAAAAGTTTCAAACACAATAAAAAGACAACATACGATCTATGCTTGAAGCGATTCAACAATTACGTTAGCTTGGATCAACAATAATAAGAACAAAGACAAATTTGTTAGAAATAGAGTAGCCGAAATTATTAATGATGTTCCGAAAGCGAAGTAGAGTCACGTAAACACTAAAGACAATCCAGTAGATGTTTCTTCCAGAGGTATCAATGCCGAAAAATTTATATCTCATTCATTATGGTGGAATGGTCCAAGGTGGTTACAAAAAACTCCCGATTTATGGCCGAAATATGAAGAAACGAAATTAACGACTACTTTGATGACTGTAACAGCACCAGAAGGCCGTAATGCAGTTAAGGAATTGGTAACCAAATGCTCCAATTTAAGTAAATTACGAAAAATTGTAGCTTATGTACTTCGATTTATAAATAAATTAAAAAAGAAGCAGAATTATCCACCATACCTAACAGTTCCAGAACTTGAAATAGCAGATAAAATTATAGTTATTAATTATCAACAAAATTAATTCCATGAAGAGATTTTGATGCTAAAAAAGGAACTTCCAGTAAATAATAAAAGCAAAATAGCGGGTCTTTTTCGCTTTATAGACAAAGACGGAATTCTTCGAGTCGTTGGGAGGCTATGTAATTCAAAGTTAAAGTACAATCACAAACACCCAATAATTTTGAAAAAATCTAAGCTTTCATTATTAATTATACGTCATGCGCATAGATTAACACTACACGGTGGAAATAGGCTTACGGAATCAACAGTTAAACGCAAATATTGGATACTCGGAATAAAATCAGCTATTAAGCAATGTGTTAGAAATTGTACAACATGTGTTCGTTATAAACAAAAGGATGCGAAACAAATAACGGGAAATTTGCTGGAGTATAGAGTAAATGTATCCCATCCTTTTTCTTATACTGGAGTGGATTATGCCGGTCCAATACATTTAAAGTGTTCCAAAGGTAGATGTCAAAAGTCCTACAAGGGTTACATTGCAGTTTTTATTTGCATGTCAACCAAAGCCATTCACTTAGTAGTTGTAAGTGATTTGACAGCAGAAACATTCCTCGCAGCTTTAAGAAGATTTTTTTCAAGAGGAGGAATAAGCTCAAAATTGTATTCCGATAACGGAACCAATTTTGTAGGAGCAAATAAAAAACTAGATGCTGATTTAAAGGCAGCAATTAAAAAAAATAATACTATCCTATACCTATCCTTGCTGAAGAAAAAATTTAATGGCATTTTATTCTCCCGGCAGCCCCTCACTTTGGAAGGATTTGGAAATCCGGAGTCAAATCAATGAAGTATCATCTCAACAGAATACTAGGCGAAACTAAACTGACGTTTGAAGAAATGCGTACCTAGCTGGCACAAATAGAGGCCGTTTTAAACTCTAGGCCATTAGTTGAATTAGGCGCTAATGACGTTGATGGGGTAGAAGTATTAACACCAGGACACTTTTTCATTGGGAGGCCGCTCCCGGAAGCAGGAGAACACATTGAAGATTCTGCTATAACATCATTAAATAAATGGAAACTTATTCAGCGGCTCAAAAAGGACTTTTGGAATCGCTGGAAAGATGAATACCTTGTGACACTTCAACAGCGAAATAAATGGAGACATCCTATTGAAAATATGAAAGAAGGAGCAGTGGTGTTGATTAAAAATGAAAACACCCATCCAGCAAGATGGCCTCTTGCGAGAATAATAGAAGGATATAAAGGACAAGACGGGAAAGTACGAGTAGTGAAGCTAAAATTCCAGAATAACATAATAAAAAGACCTATTCATAAACTAATCGAACTCCCGATCTCAGAAGAATCAGATAATAGAGAACAAGATACAGTAAGAAGTTTGCACATAAAAGTCAAACGAGCAGAGAAAAGCATATTCCTGAAACCATTATTGTGGTTTATATGGTTTCTGGCTGCAATAACACTCGTAAAATCATTTTCACTTAAAGATATTGCCGGTGCTGGCATTAAAGAAATTCTATTAAATACTGCATTGTATCTGGATAATGGTGGAACAATGAATATAATCAGTTCCAGATGGACCTTGATTATCCATTACGAATTAGACCAATACTATGAAGAAATAGCACAAATAAAAAACTATCAAGAAACATGCGAAAGTCTGGTATGGTTAGTCAATCGCAGATATAACATGTTGGAGCAAAACAACAACTATCTCATGAAAAAGGAAAGACAGAAACGATCACCTTTCGAATTTGTTGGTTCAATATATCATGTGCTTTTTGGAGTAATGGATGCTGAGGATCGCAGATTAATGGAAGAGAATATGCGAAATATTTTCCAGAATGAAGGAAAATTGCAACAGCTCGCAAAGCTGCAGACATCAACTGTAAACTCTACAATAAATGTGCTGAAGAAAACCACCGAAGAAATAAACAGAAATTTTAATGGAATATACCAGCAGCTGAAGACATTCTACAATGAAGTCGAAAACACTACCAATTCTGAGCGATTAATTATTATGTTTCAAGTCATGATTACTCAGCTACATGTAATGTTCGATGAGTACAATGAAGTTTAATCATCAATCATGGATTTGCTAATTGATGTTAACCATGGTCACGTCAATCCCCATATTTTAACAACTGCACAGCTACAAGAGGAACTATCAAACATAAAGAAGTTATTGCCAGATGGGGTAGTCTTGCCAAGAATGAAAACTAACACAGAATTGAAAGAAGTCTACAGTTCAATGGAAGCTAAAGGTATCATAATGGACAACAGTCTAGTAATCCAAGCGGAAATCCCTTTATATAAAATTCATACTTCTGAAATATACGATATAATACGTCTACCAGTCGAAGGAAATAACTCTGCAATAATACCTATAGTTGACGGAGACTACATAGTGTATAACTTTGCAACAAATTTATATTTTTTGATGTTACAATATCAGCTTAATACATGTTCAAGAAGTTCTCAAGAACAGTACAATTCTAAAGAAAGTTAGTCATGGAAACCTGCTGTGGAGCGTTCATGTGAAGTTTCGGCATTAAAACAATCCAGGCATGCAGAATGTTACTTCCAAGAGTACACACATAAAAGAAATATATGGAAAAAGTTACACAGGGAAAATAAGTGGATATTTACTATATTTGATCAACCAACGGTGAGCGTAGATTGCGGTAATAATAAGCATGACTAGCTAACATTACCTTCCAAAGGAATATTGGATTTGCCGGCTGGATGTACAGCAGTATACGCAGGAATAACATTAGCTGCTTTGTAACCAAGAAGAATTCTTCGATTCAGGCAACCTCATGGGGCCATCAAGCACAAAACAAGTTGGTGAAACCTTTTGATATAACAATAATTAACAATTCCGAATCTATACAAATGATACAACAAGATGTGCAGACAATGCAGGCTAGCAACACTGAGCTGATGAAAATTAAATATCACATGTATCCGGACATATATCCCTTATTCTAATTGTTATTTTATTCACAATATTAATATTATTTTCTGTAAGGTACAAATGTAGCAATAGTCATAAAACTATAGTGAAACTAGACTTTTCACCGCCGATGCCATTAGACGCCCGGCAGAATGTTTAAACTTTGCTTAAACATGAATTTACTTTAAATGATAAGAAAGACAAGGCAATTAATATGCAGCCAATATTTTTAGATTAAAAAACATGCATCTGCAGTAATGATGTTGGTTTTTCCAATAGATAATTAGGGTTTAAATTTGAAATGTGTGATAAAACATACGCATTTGCATAGACACATGCAGGTAAACAACCTTTATTAATTTTCCTACATTATTATTGTTTTCCTACATTAGTTTAAGATTTGTTAAGTTAGCTCTTAAGGTCTTAATTTTGAAAATAAATTTCAGTGTCTTACAAACATTCAAGTTAAATCTTTGTCTGTGAAGTCTTAGGTTTAACAGGCATATACTAGGATTCAGTCTTGGAAAGAGTCGAGCACGCTTTGAACAACACCGTCCATAGAGCAGTTGGACAGTATCCCAGCGTCATACTGTTTGGATAAGCGCAAAGGGGCCACGTAGTAGACTCACTAAGGGTAAGTATAATAGAAAATTTTCAACAAGTGACTTAGGCTGACCATAATGAGGTCAGAAAAATGGATTCTGAGAAGCAGAAGTCATTGCAGGACTACAACAAACGTTATGTCGACAGACGGAGAAAGCCGACTACCAAATACTCTGTGGAAGATTATGTTATGATAAGGAATTTCGACTCACAGGGGGGCGTTTCGAGGAAATTAATTCCCAAGTTTAAGGGACCTTACAGAGTGTAAAAGATTTTTAGGAATGATAGGTATCTTGTAGAAGATTGAGAGGGTTTTCAGCAATCTCGGAACCCGCACAATGGTGTATGGGCCGCCGGAAATGTCCGTCCGTGGTTTATGGGGAGAAGTAATACTTGTTTGATCCGAGATCGGGTGATCTGGATTGTCAGGATGGCCGAGTTATAGCCAGTATATTCGTGTGGCACCCTGTATCCAACATGTACATACACATTTAGATGAATTTTTTAGAAAAAATAAATAAATCCAAAGCTTCTGCTTTGCGACCTTTTTGTACTTTATTTATTTAAGTTTGAGTTTAGACTGTTGTTACAATTTTACTCTAGGTTTAAAATTATCTATTAAACTTAAAAGTGCTTATTCTACTGATTAATTTGTTTTTGTTTTATTTAATTAAAAAGTGCTTATTGCTAATTATTTGTATTTGATTAAACTAAGGAAGTGTAATTAGGTTATTTACTTGAATTAAAAATGCTTATTGCTAATTATTTGTATTTTCTTAAACTAAGGAAGTGTAATTAGGTTATTGACAGAAATTCAGTTCTTTTACCGGGAGTGCTGAATTTTCAAAGTGTGTCAGTTGCACAACTTTGGTTTGGCAATTGACCTCTTTGCTACTTTTCCCAGTCTACGTTTTTTTTATGTGGAGACGGAGGTGTCTCTGACGTAACTCCTTCCCCCCTTGTATAAAAATTCTCCTGAATTTTTGGTTTAAGTTTTCTTTTAATTTGTATTGTATACACACTGTTGTCAATAACATAATTAATAAAGAGATTAATACAAATATTGTTATAATTGACGTATTGCTATATTTTCTATGATATTTTAATTCTTTAATTTCTTTTACATGTTCAATTTCACTTAAGACTATTTCATCAAATGTAGGTTCTGTGATATTAACTTTTATTTGATTTTTTGAGGGAATGACGAAATTATCTTTGTATATTGCTTCCATTTGAATTCTTTAGAAGTACTAAGCCAGGTTCTATTTCTATTATTTCTTTTTTGTATTCTCTTAATTTTTTACAATTATTTTTATATATACACAAATTAGATATTTTTATTTCTCTAAAATTAGGGTTCTGTTTATATTCAAAAATTTGTCCGTTGTAGTGTAAAATTTCTTGTGGTTTAAAGTTTAATTGTGTGAAATTTGTGTCGGTGATCGGTGTAATAAGAGATCTTTTAACTGCCACTGTGTTCTTTGGAAATTTTATTACGAATATTATGTGATCGTCTTTGTATTTTGCGGCTCCTAGTTGCATGTACTGAAGTTCGTAAAAGTCAATCTTAAAATCGTTAATTTCTTTGTCCGTTAGGATGTTGCTAGTCATTAATTTGAAATTTGCGGATGCTATGTTATTTTGAATATGTTCTAGACTGTCCGATAGAATTTTTAATTTGAGCAAAGTATCTAAATAGTATATCTCGTTTATTATTTTATCATCATTTTTCTTTATCACGTTGAATTGATTTGAGATACTTTTCCTGTCCGTGTCTATTGTTGCCTTGAGTTTGTTTAATGTTTGGTTGAAATGATTATTTACGTATATATTTTTATTAAGATTGTCTATTGTTTTGTGATTGTTTTCGTCTATAATTTTTAAATGGTCTTCGATATCTATTCGGTCATCGTCGCTCATTGTTCCTGCTATCCATTTTAAGCCTGATCCTATTACGTTAAATAAACCTCTTATATGTCTGTTTTGGCGTAATGTTTGTTCTTTTAATTTTAGTTTTTCTAATTCGTGTTCAAGAAGTATTTTATTCTTGATGGATTGATACTGGCTTATCTCCTTTTCTAAATTGTCAATTACCTCTATTATTTGTTTAATATCAATTATATGAATGATTTTATCACACTCTAAAATTAGTCTTACGTCATTTAATTTAATTTCGGCAAATCCATCTGAATTACTGATTGGCTGGATTGTCAGAGATGCTATTGCCGTTGGTATTATTATCGTCAGTAAAGCGATTGATGTCCTATTTGTCTGAAAATTTATTTTTTCGTTTAATGTTTGTAGGATGTACGCCTTCGAGTTTTAGCTTACGATATCTAGGTTCATATTTATGCCTCAATGTTTTATAATTTTTAACGTAACCTTCTTCATCTGTCCTTTCATAATTTTCCCTGTTCTCATTTCTCTTGGTAATTATACGAATCTTTGCCTGTTTTCCGGTGTGGTTATTGGGTTTGGTAAAATGGACCTCAATTCCTTCCTCTCTTAAAAACTGTTTTACATTTGTAGAATTAAATTCATTGTCTGTAATTATTTTAAGAGGTTTACTTCTAACTGATAAAAATTGTCTTAACTTTTCAACGATCGTTGTGCTATTTATGTCTTCTAAATAAATTGCAATTGCATGTTTAGAAAATTTGTCTATAAGTGTCATGAAACTGTGTTTTTTAATGGTGTATACATCAAGGTGTATAATTTGATTTACATCCGACGGGGTCTCCGTGATATAAAGTTTTAGTTTTATGAGTTTGCGATTATATTTTGATTTGTTACAAGTATCACAATTATTGATATATTTGTGGACCAATGTTTTAGGGTTTTTGAAATAGATCTTCTTTTTCAATCCCTCATAGTTCTCTGTTATCCCGCCATGTCCAGTTTCATATTTGTGATACTTTGCGATTTGCTTATAAGTTTCGTCTTCATTGCACATGTCTTTTGCATGGTGGCTACATCTATAAAACTTTATACAATTATCAAATAATTCAATCAGCTTGAGCTGTACTTGGTTATAAACTTCGTCGGCTAGTTCAGAGAAAATCCCTACCTTACCATTTTTTAAGAATCTTCTAAATATATCAGTCATGAAGTTGGTATCAATGTCACTCTTAGAGACAAAAATTTTTCTTTTTCCTTGAACAATTTCCTTTGTTTTATATTCTGTTAGTATTATTTGAGTCATAAACCTATTTACAACCGTGTCTAAAATCGGGAAGTGATAGTTTTGTTCCTCCTGCTGCGAATGGATTGTCGCTGCCGTACTTATATTGTCATCAGTGTCAATCGCATTAATTTCCCCTGTGTCGGTGTTGATTCTGCTCAGAAAGTCTGCAATTTTATTTTCTTTGCCTTTAATGTGATTCATGTTTAAGTTGTACTCGCCTAATTCCATTAGCCATCTTTGTAACCTGGGGTTGATGTCTTTTCCTCTATGTTTGGTATGTAGCCATACTAACGGCTGGTGATCGGTTAATAGCTCAAAGGGTCTTCCATAAATATATGGCCTGTAATATTTAGTGGCCCAGACAATTGCCATAAGTTCCTTTTCTACAGCTGCATATTTTTTTTTCGTGATCGTTGAGTGTCCTACTGGCATAGCTGATGGGGTGTTCATCAGAGAACTGCAAGAGTGTCTGTTTTTGATACTCTAAGTATACTCATCTCAAATGCGGTTGCGGTGTGATCGCCACCGCATTTCTTTTGTGCGAGTATTTATTATACCCATTCCATTTGAGTATAAGTGTCTAGCATACTCAAGTAAAATGTTTGCGATGCTGGCTGTACTTTATTCGTACTCATACTCACAACAAACACCAAAAGAGAGATTTTAACGTGTGTAGTGAGAGGTAAACAGAGTTATCAGATCAGAATTATTAAATCAAACACAATATCAAAAGTCGCCAATATCTAAATTAGCTAACATACATACTTCTTTGAAATTATGAAAGTTTATTTAATATATAGCAGAAAATAAATTTAATAGAACCCGTAAAGTTCGCCATATTTTCATTAATTAAAAACACAACAAAAGTTTACCAAGAATAGTTCATTGTTTATTATATTACGTTTTTGTTACGGGTTTTTTTAAGTCACACAGGATAGAAATTTAAAAATTCTATTCGTTAAGCAAATAGATTTTTAAAATTAATAAATAGGTATAAAAGCAATAATTATATTTAACAAAATAAAATATGTAAACTAAAAACTTTATTTTATTTATTATTATTTATGAGGTCTAATGACATTCAGTCAATGCAATATTACATCTGCGTATATTCAGTTTTGTTAAAACTAAAAAAATTAAGTAATTTTCCTTTTATTCACGGATTCATTTGAAAATATTTGTTTATAAAAAACAGCAACAAAATAAGTATACCTGCTTTAAATAGTGTACAAAAGCTGTGCCTTTAAGCGGTTTTTATTGCATTTTATTCATTAAATATGTGTTGTATTTCATACGTATGAAAACGGTTGTTGTCTGTTTTTCTGCTTATAATGTTTAAGCAATAGATTTGATCAAATTTTGTTTTTTTGTTAATTGTTTATAAATAGATCTTCATACAATGCAGTATTTCATAAAACGACAGCAAAAAACTTAAATAGGGTAAAAATGTGGCAACGTTGCTTACAAATAAAGAGAATTAAAAAATTCTCGCGTACGAGCATAAAAATTACTTAAAATTCTGATTGCGATATTTTTGATACTCGTTTTAACAAGAATGGGTAAAATAAACACCGCAACTTTTTATTGCGGTGTTTAAAATACTCGAGTTTGAAAAGTATAGAGTAAGTATAGAGTAAGTATGCGGTGTACTCATGGTTGCGGTGTACTCGTGCAGTTCTCTGGTGTTCATCCTGCATAAGTACTGCACCAATTGCGTAGTCACTGGCATCAGTTACCAATTTAAACTTTTTCGAGTAATCTGGATACTTAAGGATCGGTGGGTTGATTAATAGCCTTTTCAATTTTTTAAATCTGTCAATATATTGTGGGTCATTTTTATTAACCTTTGTATTTTTCTTCAGATATTTTGTCATTCCTTGTGCTATTTTGGCATAGTCTCGAATAAATTTTCTATAGTAACCGGTGGCTCCAAGAAAGGATTTGATTTGCTTTTGAGTTTCGGGGAGGTTTAACTTTTGTATACTTTCTACTTCGTCAGGATTCGGTTTTACACCTTCTGTGGTTAAAACGTGTCCTAAATATTTCGTCTCTTTTGCGAGGAACCTACACTTGTCTACCTGAATTTTGAGGTTGTGTTCCCTTAGTCTGTCGAAGACTTTTTGAATATTTATCTTATGTTCTTCTAGGCTTGTGCTAAAGATAAGTATATCATCTAGATATACAACACATATTTTGTTTATTAAATTTCTCAAAACTGAATTCATTAAGCGTTGGAAGGTTGAAGGCGCATTGTTCAGCCCAAAAGGCATACGAACAAATTCGTAATGTCCTAATGGAGTTGAAAACGCTGTCTTCTTCCTGTCCTCCTTTTTTATTTTGATTTGATGGAAACCCTTGGCCAAATCAAGGGTAGTGAAATATTGTGACTTCCCAAGTTTGTCTAATATACTTTCGATATTAGGCATCGGGAATTTGTCGTCGACAGTTATTTCATTTAGTTTGCGGTAGTCTATAACTATCCGCCACTTTTTCTTTCCAGAATAGTCCGTTTTTTTTGGAACTATCCAAATCGGTGAGTTATAAGGAGAGTTGCTTTCGGTAATAATATTTTGTTGAAGCATTTCCTTCATCTGCCGATTTATTTCTTCCTCGTGAATTTGAGGGTATCTGTATATTTTCGAATATACAGGGTTAATTGTTTTTGTAACAATTTCATGTTGAATTTCGTGGGTATGACTTAATGTCATACATTCTTGGAAAAATAAATCTTTGTTCACATTAAGTAGGTTATTTAATACCTTATTTTCTTCCCTGTTCAAGTCGGTTCTTGAGAACTTATTGATTATTTCATCAACTTTTGAACTTTCTAGCGTTTGAATGCTTTCATATTCATATGGGCAAGCATTGCAAAATTTTATTTTATTATTGTTTACTTCGATGTATTCTTCGCCTATATTGATATTGGCCTTTAAGCTTTGCAGAATATTTTTTCCTATAAGAGCATCGAATGGTTTGTTTTTGAAACATGCCAATTTCCAACTCATAAGGTTGTCGTCCTTAAATTCTGGGGGACTTCTGTAATAATCTCATAGCTCACTTCCATCTGTCCGTTTAATGTTTTGAAAAGCAAGGGTCTGTCTAGTTTTATTCGTTTGTACTGAGGAAGCAATTTTTCGTCTAGTAATGTGGTTGAAGATCCAGTGTCTATTAAACATTTTATTTTAACATTTCGAATGGTCAAATCTACTTACGGTAGATTTGCTTTTGGGCTGGTAACCGAAAATTTCCCTCATCAATATGGTCGAATTCCATTGGCTCTTCACGGCTATAGCAATTTTGTCTAAAATGATTTCGTATTTGTCCTGATGTTTGTCCATTTTTTTCGTATCTGGGAAAGTTTGAATTTCGATACAATCCTGTATTATTTGCCTGTCTGAATTGACCTGAATTATTTGTTTGTCTGAATTGACCTGAATTATTTGTCTGTCTGAATTGACCTGAATTATTTGTCTGTCCAAAATGATTATAACGCACCGCTACAAGTACTCGAAAGTGGAAACATCATTACAGATTACGAACACACCTGGAATAACGTAAAAATAAATGGACCTAAAATAATACAATTTAATTACTCAACAAATCTAGATGGAAAACAATACTACAACCACCAACAAGTACTCAAAGATGCCATACATAACCTTCACGACGAACAATTACAAATAATGCGCATCTTAGAATCTAATGGTAATTACAAATTTAACAATATCCAAGAAATATCAACCTTCCTGATACCCATCGAAGAACATCCAGTCAAATACACATTTTATTTCGTATTGGGACTATGTACATTAGCATTACTAACTTATGGTATGATTTAATTCTGCGAATGCTATAGGATAAAGAAAATAGAAACACAAAGGAAAAAATCGACGAATTATACGAAATAGAACTTCTCAAGCTCCGACAGAGACAATATACAGTTTAAAACGAGGACGTTTCTTTTAAGAAGGAGTAGAGTTAACATCTCTTATTTTAAGATAGTAATAACAAATCCATAAATTCAAATATAACTAAGATAGTAATAAAAGATGATAAATCGATAAACTCAAATATAACTATTCTAAGCTAGAGATAAGACAAACATCATAAATACAACTATTGTAACGATAAGAAACACATTCTTTCTTTTCTAACTTAATACAAATAACTCAAAACATGTTTTACTAATAAAAAAGGTACTAGTAACCTAAACAGAGAAAAACATATTTTGAGTTAGGACAAAGAAACATTAAACATATATTTAATATATATAATATATATTTAATAAAGAAACGCACATTTTTTGGTGCAGAAAAAAGAAAATATATTTTTTTACTCATTTCCTATAATTGGAAATTAACTAGCGCACGTAGTGGATTAATGTGATTTCCCTATTACCGCATGAGTAAGGCTTGGTGGAAATCATAGCTTCCTTTGAGATTGCTCTGTATCATCTTGCTCGTGTTATGCCCGGTTAAATATTTTTCGATTTGTTCGATTTATTTAATTAAAGCCACGTACCAAAACTGTTTACCTGTCTATGTCCTATGTGATTAGATTCCCTGTGTTCTATGCGTTTAGTATTTGTATTTTGTCTTATTATACCTGTTTCCTCCAAAGTGTCAAATGCTGATCTAATGTTAGATATGTCTCTACTATATATAATGCTGGACATATGGGGTGGAATATTGTTTAGAAAAGTTTTTAAGATCATAGCCTCATTAGTTTTTGGGTTAAATTCACTCGGCTTTTCATTATCTTGTTCATATTTTTCATTAAGTTTATTTAAAATATTACTCAAATTAAAATAGTATTCACTTACATTATAATTTCTTATGGATAAAGCTTTATGGTACAATTGATGATATGTCTCCCTGACTCCGAAGTTTGCGATGAGCTCCTTCTTAATCTGCTCCCAACTTGGATCTGGCCCCAATGTTCGTATCACGTTCAGTGCTGCTCCCTGAATTTTATTTATTATGCACCTTTGAAAAACATATTCCTCTAGGCTGGTACCTTTAAAAATGGGATGAAGAGTTTGGCTTCTCTTATTCTTGCTGCTTCTTTAAGTACTTCTGATAGAGCTATTGGAGGTTCCCTGGTTGAGTTATCGGCTGAACACGGGTCTGCTGATTTGGTTGTTTCCATTTTGTTTTTTTTTTGATTTGTTCGTTTGTCCTTGCACTTGTTAAATTTCTATTGTATTTGAAAAAATTTTGTTTTTATTCAACTGCTGTTATTCTTAGTCACTAGTTTTACTTTGTTTTGTTTTTTCAACTTTAGTTGTATTTTTCTTCTTTAAAGAAGTATTTATATGATACAATCAATATAATATAGTTCGAACAAACACACACAGTTTTTTATAATGTCTTTTGACTTTTTAACTCCTTAAGGAATTTTAGTTTCGTTATTTTAATCCTTCGGGATATAAAAAATTTTAAGATTTGGTTCACGTATCTAATCCTTCGGGACTAGATCCTACCGCGACTGCGCCAGGTAAATTCTTTAGATGAATTTTTTAGAAAAAATAAATAAATCCAAAGCTTCTGCTTTGCGACCTTTTTGTACTTTATTTATTTAAGTTTGAGTTTAGACTGTTGTTACAATTTTACTCTAGGTTTAAAATTAACTATTAAACTTAAAAGTGCTTATTCTACTGATTAATTTGTTTTTGTTTTATTTAATAAAAAATGCTTATTGCTAATTATTTGTATTTGCTTAAACTAAGGAAGTGTAATTAGGTTATTTACTTGAATTAAAAATGCTTATTGCTAATTATTTGTATTTTCTTAAGCTAAGGAAGTGTAATTAGGTTATTGACAGAAATTCAGTTCTTTTACCGGAAGTGCTGAATTTGCAAAGTGTATCAGTTGCACAACTTTGGTTTGGCAATTGACCTCTTTGCTACTTTTCCCAGTCTACGTTTATTTTATGTGGAGTCGGAGGTGTATCTGACGTAACTCGCGCGGCCTACTTAGTTAACATAGCAACCTAAGCATTGTTAGTATATAATCTTACTTATATTCTAATACACACAGCCATACGTTTACTCTTGTACACTAGACCTGCAAAACTATCGATAGTGGCGCCATTCGATAGTTTCGATAGTATTTTTTGATGCCATCGATACTATCGATAGTTTTTGATTCTTGGAAAAATGTCAATTATGTATTTTCCCAATATAATATCTTAAAACATTCCTTAAAGTAAAAAGAAAGCTGATATCAATGTTTTTAATATACAGACATGTGTAAACATACATTAATATTTAATGAAAAAACAAACAAAACAAATATAATTCTGTAGAAAATAACTGTTAAATTAACAAAAAAGCAAACAAAACATATAGAATAATAAAAAGTAAATTAAAAGGAAGAAAAATAAAACAAGTAAGAGTGCTATCATCTATATAAATCTAGTTTAGAGAAGTTTTGAGAATTAAAAAATTAAAAAAAAAATTTAGTACTGCATATATATAATTTTACATAAAAGTGACATTGGCTCATTGGATAAAGCATTTTTAAAAAATTTTAGTATTTTCTTATTGATCTCTTCAAAAGCTTTAAAATGATACCCAATTAGATATTAAAAAAAATTTGAAAATTTCAGAGCCCCGTAACTCGGAAAATATGGGCGATAGCCAATTTCTTCACTTTTCTTAATTTTTAATTCTCTATCGCCCTATATATACATTTTTTTTTTATTGGAGTTACTTTATTGTTTCAAATGATATGAAAAAATTAGAGGTAGGAGTGGTATTTTGCCTGCTGCCTCGAAGGACATGGACCGATCATGTTGATTTCCAATAGCACCTCTTTCGACACTATATCTGAGCGATTGACACTTTTCTTGTGAAATCAAAACACTCAAACGGTCGGAAAGACAGACAGACAGACATCACTCAATCGACTCCGCTATGCATAAGAACTCAGAATATATATAGATAGTCCCATAAATTATATATATATATATATATATATATATATATATATATATATATATATATATATATATATAGATAGTCCCATAAATTATATATATATATATATATATATATATATATATATATATATATATATATATATATATAATTTATGGGACTATCACTTTTTGTAGTGAAGAATATAAAATTTCTTTCAACTACTGTAGTTAACTAAAAAAAATTGATTTAACTTAATTCTTACAAAAAAAAAAAACGGACTTCAAAACAGATTTAATCTGTCGGCTATAACGGTTCAAGAGAGTGGCCACAAAAATTAGATTACATTAATTATTGGAACACCCTTATATTCTCAAATTTTATACCTGCTCAAATGGCAGTATACCTCAAATTACAGCAACTATAGGAGCACCCTTTAATTTAAAATAATATACTTGCTGTTGTAGTAGATTTAGAAATCAGGTTCTGTGTAAATTTCAACCGACTTTCTATAACGGTTCTACAGTTTGACCATATACATCAGATTATATCAACTATTGTAAAACCCTAAATAATTTAAAATTTTTATACTTCTTATTATACCAAACAAAGTAGTTGACATTCTGTATATAATTCAGGTGTTTTATATAAGGGTTAAAAGGCACAGGCATATATGTCAAATTACAGCAGTTTTGGGAACACTGTTTTATTTCTAAATTCACATTATAAGCTTCTTGTTATAGCGAACTTAGCAATACAGGTCCCTTGTAAATTTCAGCTGTTATACAAACGGTTTAAAAGTTCGGCCAATTACACCAAATTACATCGACTATTGGGACACCCGTTTATGTCTAAATCTAAATTTGTTGTAATAGCGGAGTTAGTAATACAGGTTCTAAAGGTATATATATTTATTTATTGGGGCACCCTTTAATTTATAATTTTAAATATTAATACTTATTACTATAACTGCCACAGCCATCAAAAGATAGGCCCATATAAGTAAATCTAAATCAATTATGGGACGGCCTTTAATTTCTTTTTTTTTTGGTGTGTTTATTTTCAATCTATTTTACAAGAAATATTAAGCAAATTTTTTAAAGGTTTGCATTCACCTAGTTGCTAGGTTCCATTAAACTAAGCAGAATGTACAAAAGTAATATCAACATACAAAATATATTTTTTTATAGGTATGTACACAACTTTCAATTATGACTAGCTTCTAAAAGGCAAATCTATCTAACACATGGAATCTTTTCAGTCTTCGCACTTCATCACTTTCGTCTAAAAGAGTTATAGCTAATAAATTAGGGTGATTGCTGGGTCTATTTAGGTATCTATTACTTAAATTATTGATTTCGTCTTTTATTGTCAAAATATTTAAGTCTTTGTGTAGACATTTGTTGGAAATATACCAAGGAGCACCGGTCAGTAGTCTTAATGCTTTGGATTGATATCTCTGAAGGATTTCAATATTTGAATTGCTGCAGTCCCCCAAAGTTGAAGGCAATATGTCCAAACTGGTTTTAAAGTTGTCTTATATAATAAAATTTTATTTTCCAAGCTTAGTTCGGACTTTGTTCCAAGAAGCCAATACATTTTTTTTGTTTTAATATTCAAATGATCTCTCTTTGATTTCACGTGATCTTTCCATGTTAGTCTCTTATCTAAGTGCAGTCCTAAATACTTTACTTTATTTGACTTTGGTATAGGATTACCGTTGAAATATAACTCAGGACAATCACCTTTTCTCAACGTGAATGTAACGTGAAGCGATTTCTCAGTATTTATTTTAATGTTCCATTTACTTAGCCAAATTTGGAGGATGTCTAGGTGTGTTTGTAACTTTGCGGAAGCCTCATGAGGTGATTCATTTAAAGACAAAATAGCCGTGTCGTCTGCATAGGTAGCAGTAATTAAATTATCATCAGTTGGCATATCTGAAGTAAAAATAGTGTAAAGTATGGGACCTAGAACACTTCCTTGAGGGATACCAGATTGAATAACACCAAACAAGGAATCTTCACCCTTCACATAGAAAATTCTATTTTCTAAATATGATTTGAAAAGTAAATAATATGGAGCAGGAAGAAGTTGTTTTTCTTTGTAAAGTAGGCCGGAGTCCCATACTCTGTCAAAAGCTTGTGAGACGTCTAAAAACACAGCAGAACAGTATAATTTATATTCTAAGGCTTTACTAATATTCTGAACTAGACGATGGCATTGTTCGGGGGTCCCATGCTTATGCCTAAATCCAAATTGGTGTTCTGGAATTATTTCGTATTTTTCCAATACCGGAAGTAATCTTTTTAAAAGGAGACGTTCAAATATTTTGGAGAACAATGGCAATAAACTAATTGGTCGGTAAGAATCCACAGAATTTTCTTTTTTATTAGGCTTAAGGATCATTTTTATTTTTGCATATTTCCATTGAGATGGATAGTAATTTAATCGCAAAAGCGAGTTAAATATTGTTGTTAGCAGTCCTCCCATCAATTAAATCGTAGCCTAGGGTTTTCGTGTTATTTAATTTTTTTATTGTTAACTCTACTTCAGCTGGGGAGATACTTTTAATGGGCCAATCCATTTGGCAGGGTATGTCCAGTGTCAATGATTGTTTGCTCTTGCATAGGATTGCATAGCCTAAATTGTGTGAAAGTTTCTTCCAATTTCTTTTTGAATTCATGGGCTTTGCTTTCGTTAGATCTACACCATTCTCCAGTATGACTTTTTATAGGAATATTTCTACTCACAGTTTTAGGTATTTGGTTGCACTCCAGAGTTTATGCTCACTTTCTCTTGTAACATCTAGAGCTCTTAAGTAGTTTTGCGTTGAGGAATTTTTGAAATCTTTAAGCCGTTTTTGAAATAATTTGATGCTCTATTCCAGTTTGCTTTATCGATAAGACTTCTAGTATTTTTATAAATCCTACGTAATACTCGTTTATCTCTTATAAGTTCTCTTATTTCAAGCGAGATTTTCACATTATTGCCTGTTATTTGATTACTTTGTGGGGTGGATACGACAGCCGCTTCGTGTATGACATTGTTAAGAGTTTCAATAGCATCATCTATTTCATAATGATGTTTGAGGGATATGTTTAAGTTCAGTTGACTTTCTATTTTGCTTTTGAAATAGAGAGAAATAGTTCTCGAGTTAGTAAGATTTGATTGTTTTGCTTTAGTACGAAAAATCGTACTGTAGGTAACTATTATTGGGCTATGGTCTGAACTTAAATCATTGGAGTCTAGTATGTCCAACAAATAGCTTGGTATTCCTTTCGATATAACAAAATCTAATAAATCTGGAACTTTTGCCGTATCCGATGGCCAATATGTGGGCCTGCCGGAAGACAATGGTAAATAGCGATTTTTCAGTATACATTTATATAGCTCTTTGCGTTTTGGATTAGCTAATCGTGACCCCCACCATGGGTGTTTGGCGTTAAAATCACCCCCAACAATGAACTTAGATCCAAGGTTATTAAAAAAGTTTTCATATTGTTGGCATTTAATGCTAAGCCTTGGTGGAGAATATATTGAAAATATATTAATATCACTGTTGTTGCATGAAATTTTTATGCCCGCAACTTGAATATAGGGTTGAGTTCCTCATATTTTATATTTGATTTTATTAAGATAACAGAACCAGCATGTGCTCTATTATCTGGATGATTAGCTGAAATCGTATCGTAGTTTTTAACTTTAAAATAAGATTTATTTGTGAAATGGGATTCAGAGATCAAAAAAATATCAATGAGGTTATTAATGAGAAAAGTTTCAACTTCGTTTTTGTGGTTAATAAGACCGTTAGCATTCCATCTTGCAATTCTAAGATTTACTTGCATAGTTTCGTTATTATTAAATTCATCATATTCATTAAATTTTCCATCATATTTTCAAGTTTTTCTAAACGAGTATTTACGTTTGAATTTGAAGATTTTAGTGACTCAGAGTATGATACATTGAATTTGTTTTGTTGCGATTCGCTGTTATGAAAGCCATTTAGTTGAGGATACTCGCTTTGATTAAAAGTAAAGTTGTTACTTTTGTGGCCATTGGCGTTGATACCTTGCCTGTTGTTCCGTCTTGAAATGAGGTCTTGATATACTTGGCAGCCCTTGTAATTGGCGGTGTGGTTACTTAGGCAGTGCAAACATCGAGGAGGGGATTCAGGTTTTTTGGTACATTCAGTTGTAGAGTGATCCATGCCACACTTTACGCACCTAAAAGGCCTTCGACAATAAGTTTTCGTGTGACCGTAGAGTTGGCAGCGATGACATTGAACCAAGTCATTATTTCTCCTAGGTGGCTCAATATTAACAATAGCGTTGTTAATTGACTTTAATTCATAAATGTTTTTATTATTTTCATTTGGATCTAGGTCGAAAAAAAACATAGCGAGAGGCTCTTTTGTTATGCTGCTCCGAGCGTTAGTAACCGATCTAACCTGGTGGCCTAATAACAATAATTCAGCCTTTATATCTTCTACTGGTGTAGAGTAGTGGAGTCCCTTGATTACAACCCTAAATGCCCTTTCTTGTTTTATTTGAAACGTATTGTAACTTATTTTTAAACAATCAAAATATTTCACTAGCTTCCTATACGAATCTATAGTTTTAACCAAAGTATATCCATAACAAGTATTTGCAGGAGTTTAGATGATAGTTTTTTTGGTGTGCGTGTTTATCATGTTTTGTGTCAAAATTTGTTTACATTTATTTTAATTTTTATTTTGCTCTTGTTTTTTACGTGTTTCTTTTCATTTTTATTATGTTCTATCAGAAATGGTAAACGAAATATTCAAATTACACTTTTCCAACTCAAGTTACATTGAACATCCTTTTATTGAATTCTTGTTTAAATTTACATTGATATCGTCGTTAAAAGGTCATTCTCTTACTTTTTTTATAATAATTAAGAAAAATTCATATTAATTTTTTAGTTAGAAAAATGATAAAATGTTACCCACTTTGCCGTCTCTGAACTGTTTTTTGACATAATACATGATTTTACACAAACAAAATGCCTGTTGTTGTTCTAATGTTGTATTTGTTGTAGACTTGCAAGTACTTAATATAAATATACTTTGGTTTTAACCATTAAACGCACCTCATTACTCTTTAAGGATTTATAGTGAAATTCACGAGTAGTATAGTATATATATAGTATATTTATAGTCTTTGGTATAACAGAACTTATCTTTTTTATCATGATACTTATATTATCTACATTAGGAATGTAAATTGGAGGGGGTTTTGGCATGCGTTCTTCTTCTTCGTTTTCTTCTTCAGCTTAGTTAGGATCGAGTACTGCAAATTTGTTGCTTGAAGATGTACTAGGTTGGTTGGAAAAGTTAGCCCGTTTGTGAAGGTACAACTTTGGTGACTCATTTAGCTTTCGTTTGCTTGGTACACTTTGCCTTTCCCTATCGCTTTCACTGGTTTCATCATCTTGTATATTATCATCAGCGCTCATGATAATAGCATTTCTTTAATTTGCAAAAAAAAAAAAAACTATTTTTTTTTCTAATATTTGTTTTTTTTAATTTTTTTTTTTAAGAATTTACTAATCCTTTTGTTTTTGTTTTGTTTTATAATTTTTAGTTTACTTCACTTATTGGATTAAGAAGCAAATTGCTGTTGCACGAAAATATGCAATATTGTTTTCAAAATAAAGTCTTTACAATTTTGTTATTGTTCAACAAAATAAAGTTGTTTTGTTTTTAAGTCACTACAGTTTTGAATTGTTTTTTTTTTAAATAAAACGATTTTTATTTTTTTTTCATTTTTTTTTTTTAAGAATTTACTAATCCTTTTGTTTTTGTTTTATTATTTAGAGTTTACTTCACTTATTGGATTAAGAAGCTAATTGTTGTTGCACGAAAATATGCAATATTGTTTTCAAAATAAAATCTTTATAATGTTGTTATTGTTCAACAAAATAAAGTTGTTTTGTTTTTTTAATCACAACAGTTTTACATTGTTTTTTTTTAGCACACTGAATTTTATTTTTGGATTTAAAAAGAAAAAAATATTTGTTTCACACAGAACTTCTGTATTTGCTAGCTGGCTTAGCAATACAAGTCCCTTTAAGTTTCAGCGTTCTGTCTATAACGGTTCGAAAGCTCGGCCACATATTTGAAATTACATCAACTGTTGGGATACCCTTTAACTTTCAAATCCAAATTAAATACTTGCTCGTATAGCAGACTTAGCAATACAGGCTCGTTGTAAATTTCAAGTTTCTGTCTACAACTGCTCAAAAGTATGGCCATATATATCAAATTAAATTAACTATTGGCGCACCCATTAATTTAGCAATCGACAGTCTGTCCAATTTTCAATCGTTTGTCTATAACGGTTCAAAAGAGAGGCCCATATAAGTAAATTTACATCTATTATGGGGGCACCCCTTAATTTTTAGACTTATTTTTGTAATACCTTTTGTTATTGGGAGCTATAGTTAGACGCAGTCATTTTAAATTTTACTGAAGTTCCCTTTACAGTTCATAATACAACTAAAAAGTAGGTATGTTGTATGGGGACACCCTTTAATTTTTAAGATTATGAACTGTTTTTAAAACGGAATCAATCTGTAAGCATATTCAATCATACTACCAAAAATTTTCAAAATCGTTTTAGAAATGACTGAGTTTTGCAGGCACAAACACTAAAAAAAAAAGCCGCAGTCGAATTGATGAAATCCTTCTTTTATTTTGAAGTCATTTAAAAAGGAGATCACATTTGATTATTTACGTATATACAAATTTATATATTGTTCAATTGCTAAAAAGGCGTCATAACAAAAAAAAATAATAATAATAAAATACGTTAGCTAGTTTATTGTGAGAATCTACAACAAATAATTAATAGATTTTCACTTTATATACATAAGTACATATGTAATGATAACCATTATTATAAAAGGTTTACAGGTGGCGAAATTTGGATGGTGCATTTTGCATTTCAATGTCTTCGTAATACCGTTTTTATTAACTTTGTTTTTAGTAGCCTTTTTTTGTCGATAGTATCACTATCGAAAAAAAATATCGATAGTCTGCGTAAAACAAAACAATCAATAGTGCCATCGATAGTTTTGCAGCTTTATTGTACACAGACTTCATGTACACGCATGCGCTCGGGCTACTTTGTTAGCGTCTACTCACACCCTATTATTATTGTTGTTCTTGTACATACAGAATATGTTCTTATAAGTAATTATGTTTATTGTATGCACAGCATACTTTGTTGTTATAAGGTAGTTATAAGGTAGATTTAAGTTGAACAGAAAGAAAGAAATCAGTTGTGAAATAAGTATCAAACAGGCAAATTTTCTTACTATATTTATTTTATCAAATTCATGTACAATATGTTTAATTAATTTTAAGATTTGCAAAACGAAATACCGATTTGGGTTAATTTTTTAAAAGTTAAGTCTTATAAACTGATTTACTACTGTGGCCTGTTTCTTCTTTATTTATTTATTTTTGGATTTACTACGCGAGTAACAGCTGGTACACCTTCTTCAAACTTAGTGCGGAATAATATATTAGCATTGTTGAACATACCATCTTTAAGCGAAACTATTATAAATTGAGATGATTTAAAATAGGATTTGAGCATATTACCAATGTTTTGCGTATGAGACATGTCTATAGCTGCGACCACTTCATCAAGAATATAAAGTGAAGCAGGCGAAATTTCAGCATGGCTAATACTAAAGATAATGCTACAAGAGAACGCCACCTGATAATTCACCTCAAGATTCTTTCCATATAGCATTAAAACTTACTTTGATTTCAAGTCCAATTAAGTAATGATTCATTTTAACAGGATTTAGACATGCTTGAGTACCTTGCAATAATGAGCTGAATATACTGCTAAAATTATCATTTACCACATTCCAAGCCTTTTCAACTTTTTCACGCATTTTCTCATCCATTTTGCATATTATATACTCTATCTTTTCTTTATCTTGTTCTACAATCTTCTTTCTTCTTATAGTTTCGTAATATTGTTCCTCCTCGCGTTCTAGCAAAACCATAGCTTTTAGGTTGATGTTACGCTCCATTTTTTCCTTTTGTTGGATCATATTATTAAGTTTTTCCCCGGCCTCAAATGGTTTCTACTTAGTATAGTCGTAGCGTGTATTCATAATGCCGAAAAATTCCTTTTCTTCTTTAATCCATGGATACTTGTTTTCTAAATTTTCTAATTTTCTTAAGTAATCATTTTTCTCAGAACGCACTTTGTTAACCGCGTTTTCTTTTTTCTTCATTTCCAATGTTAGGTCCTCATTATTGGTTTTAAGCTTTTCAAATTTAATGCACAAGTTTTTTAGTTCTTTATTTTGCGAGGGAATCATATCTTTTTGCTCCTTCACTTGCTTTCTTAAATTTGATATTCGTTCGGCAGTAGATTAATTTTTTTTTGCATATTTCATCTAAATCGGCTTTTCTAGTTAAAATTTGTTTTTCTATCGTTTTTGCAATATTTTTTGATTTACTGACGTCTTTATTTAAAGTATCAATTTCCAGTTGCATAGTTTCATACTTTTGCGCGTATTTTTTCCAGTTGTTGCTAGATTTTTCTGTTTTAATTTTTGCTAATTTCATAGCCTCCGATGCGGCTTTAAGTTCTTTTCTCCCTTTGGCATCGGCTAATTTTAATTCGATTTCTTTAGCTTTAGCCTGGAACGTTCGTTGAATTTCCTTGGCATTTGTCAGTTCAATACCCAGAAACTTAATTCGTTCTCTCAGTGACAAAATTTCTTCTTGATGCTGATGAAAGCTAGTCTGCTCTTAACGTTGTTTACACACATTAAGCTCATGTCGCCGTAATTCGAGTGTTTCTTTGAGTTTGTTATAGGTTCTAGCCAGGTTAGCTGCTTTTCAATATCTATTAAAGTGGTTTTATATTCTTTTACTTCTTTTTTCAATCGCTTTATTTCTGCCAATTTCTGGATTATATTACCACCTTTTGGCTTTGATCCACCAGAGAGTGTTCCATCAGGATCAACAATATCCCCATCAAGTGTAACAGTTCTAGAGTGCATATTACGGTGATAAGTAACCTGAAAATTTAAAACATAACGTTATTTTCAATATCGAAGATTAAAAAATTGTATATCAATAATGTAAATTTAAAATACTTATAATCGTTTGACTTGTTTTTAATTTTACAGTTATTTTTTCTGCCTATTTCACGACAAAACTTTAAACTAGAAATGTGATTTACATTATAAAAATTAGGCCATTAGGCTTTCAAGTTCTAAATAAACTAAAAAGTAGTTATTTTCTGTACGTAGAATTTTAATAAACTATACAGTTCTTTACCTGTTTAATCAGTTCAAACGTATTTAAGTAAAACTAAGGTATTTGCGTTGTAATTGACAAGGGTAAGAACATATTTTTTATTTCTATTAGTCCATACGTTATACACGGTATGTTTCCTGGAAACATCAATGTGCAATAGAGATATTGTTTTTTTTTAAAGAACTTTCGAACTCGCTTTTGTATTTTATAGCAGATATAATCTTTGCGAATAATCGATGCAACCTTAAACAATTTTGTTTTACTATTTTATTTTATAGCAAGTATTATTCTTAATTATATTCTTCAATGTATTCCCTGAATTCTGAATTATATACAATCTCTTAATACACAAGCTAATTTTACTAAGCACATTAACTTTTCTTATTTATTTTTCGTTTTACTTTTGTTTGTAAGAATTTTTGTTTTTGAAATGAACACCAGAAATTCATTCAATAGAGGTAGACCACAAAATCCCACTCCTTCTAGAAATAATATACCTATAAATTTAGATAATTCATTAACGATTTCGAGACACCTCAAAGTGGCATACAGCCCACCAAAGTCTTCTATTTCTAGGCAAGAGTTACCTCATGGAAACCGTAGATCTCAAAGTGAGCAAGATTTATTAAACTTGTCACAATCCGAACATTTTTGTGTTCCTATACAACAAAATAATAATATTCAATTTCAAGATATAGCACAGGCATTGCCACCTAATTCTGCGAATCGTTCAGAAAATTCAGTTAATAGGCATGAATCGAGTAATGCATCTATGGATTCATTAATAAGTTTTTTTCATCAAACGTTAC
Organism: Gymnosoma rotundatum; assembly: GCA_916610165.2. Classification (NCBI taxonomy): domain Eukaryota; kingdom Metazoa; phylum Arthropoda; class Insecta; order Diptera; family Tachinidae; genus Gymnosoma; species Gymnosoma rotundatum. Next base: position 59,553,503 of record OU744339.1, read on the forward strand.
GAAATACTCAAGAGCAGTTTCGTAAGAATTTGTTACCCTTAAAAACAGCATTCGAAACGATTCAAGGAGTGCTAAATCTTGAAATTTCGGAACTTATACTTCTAATACAAATTTAGCTGCAATTTTGATTCATCTATTCGTTTACAAGAATGGAAAGTTTCTTATGATGGGATAACTTTAGTTTCTGATTTTCTATTTAAGATTGAAACTCTCTTCGAGCGAACAAGATGTTCATACGATTATTTAATGGCCAATATACATATATTTCTACAAAGGCTTTCACTTTGCCATAATTTATATGAATTCAATATTCAAAGACCCCTTGCCTGAAAGGTCGTTAAAAGATATCCTTAAAAAAAATGTCAATACAAATTTAAAATTTATGTCGTTTAATGCACAGCCAAAATCCCTTGATGCATTTGGAGACATTGAAAGGCAAGGTGCAGATGTTCTTAGGGACTGCAAATCTTACCCATAATATCCCTCTGCTAGACACGTAAATGAAGTGCGGTTAAAGGAGAACTCAGACGAAGATTTAGAGTAGAAGCGTTGCTATATTCAAGACGTAAACCGGATTACTCAAAAATTCAATGTTGGAGTTGTCTTAAATTTGGGCATTATTATATTTACTGCCCTAACCAAGTCAGCAACATTTTTTCTTATAAATGTGGTTACGAGGGAGTAATAACCCTTGAATGTCCAAATAGCCACCAGAAAAACTTGAAAAGGAACGACATGAGTCCCGGGACATCTCGCTCGATTCAAAAAACTCCGGGTTTAAACAAAACACAAACTTAGACCTCTTTTCCTTGCCTCAAAAAAATATTTCCAACAGAACATTTGGAAATGAAAGAACTCTTTTTCAAATCCTATGTAAATGATAAGTTAAATAATAGAAAGGAAAATAATATTTTAATTTATTTTTATTATTAGTTGTTTATAAATTAATTTTTCGGCTTGAGGTCTGTTGTTTAATAAATTAAAAAATTAAAAAAAAAACTGGTTTAAGAGTTTTTAAATATCTTTCCTTAATTTATTTATCCGATATTTCGGCCAACTTAGTTGGTCATCTTCAGGGATTGTCTTAAAAAACAAACAAAAATGTTTTACAACAATATACATATTAACAATAAAAACACTAATTTAATTAATATTTACAATTAAAAAGAAAATATATTTAAATACTTTTCGATTATTTACGTCACTCAACTACTGTTTCCTTATGATTTAATTTGTTTTCTTTTTTTCAGGTCTGTGTTTGTTTATTATATGTCGATATATATGTGCACAATTGTCTGTATCTGCCTTATAGTTAATTCGTTTCTCTGTTGGGATATTTATTATGTGGAGCATCTCTTACATGTATCTTTTTGCTTATTTGAGTTATTTTCCATTCCATTGTTTTAATTCTGGTTGGTGTCCAATTGCTGCACAGTGAGCCGCAAGTGCAGTTTTTTGGTTTGTAGGTTTATCATTTATTTTTAAATCGGACTTTTGTGATGACAATCTTGTCTTTAATTTTGTTTTCTTCGTACCAATATATATATGCCAAAAAATTGAATTTACTGTTATAAATTTATTTTTGGATTGTAATTTTTTTTTGAACTTAGTTTGAATTGTTAAAAAATATTAAAAATACATAAACCAATTTATATTTTCATTTCAAATATTTTATATATGAAATTATTATTTAAATAAAAAACAAAGAAATAATAAAATAACAAAACATTAAATTGTTTTGTTCCGTTAATTATTTTATTGGCGCAGTCGTGAAACGGACCAAACGAAAAATTCAAAACAAAGTTTAAATAAAAAAATGAATTGTATTACGATTCAGTGTGGTGACTTTTTATGTAAAAAATACGAAACAGGCAAGAAATTAAAAAGAAAACAAACGATTAAAAGAAAGTGAAAACTTTAAGAGAGCGGGCGAAATAGCAATAGCTTTTACATATAAAGGTTGGCAAGCTAATTAGCCTTTACTGAGAAAAAGACTTAAAAACGCAAAAGCAGATTTAAAATAATCAAGGATATAAAAAAGCAACTAAAAGTAAAATTTCAAGAACTGTCAAAAATTAAAATGTTTACAGTTGAACTACGAAATCATTAACAGAAGAGGAAATAAGCAATATGATTTCTAAAGAGAACAACAAAGGAGAAGAAACATTAATTTTAAAATGTCCTTTAATCTCTTTAGTCTACTGGAAAGTGTACCAGAATTTGATGGAAAGGTTGAGGAGCTTGAAATGTATACGAAACATGTAGAAGAAATTCCTAAGCTTGTTGATTAACCCTGACATGAATTATTTGATTTAAGAATAAGGAACAAAATAACATCAAAACCAAATATAAGACGGGAGCAAATTAAGGTAATAATAAGAATTACCTTTAATGTATCTGATAGTGTAGAATCTATTGTTAATCAAATTAAAACTGCGGAAATTAGAAGTAATATTAATGGTTTTTATGAATACATGATTGAATTGTTAACTAAATTAAATTTAAAAATTGGTTTAGATAGAGATAATGAGCAATAGTATAGTTGAAAAAATTTTGAAAAAATGGTATTAACAATTTTTATTTCTAAATTGCCTAATGAGCCAAAACTAGTGCTCAATTCAAGAAATCTGGTTTTATTACTTAAAGCAAAAGAAGTATTAATTGAAACAGAAAATTAAAAAAAAATATGTAGAAAATAAAATATTTGCTAATTCTCAACATTCTTTGCAATCGTCAAGTTCTAATTCTAATAGTTTATTGCAAAATAATTCTGAACATATTCCTCATGTTCAAAATGATTGTTACCAAAATAACCCTTATCAAAATAACTCTTACACAAAAAGATATAAAAATCAGAACAGAATATCCAGTTTTGAAAACTTACCAACTAACAAGAATAGTTACACAATTTCTTCAAACTCTCAAAGAAGTTTTAGTAATTCAAATAGAAACACTTAAAGTAATCCGGAAATTCTTAATACAGGAGAGTCTCAACAAAGTAGCATTAATAGTTCAAGTAAAATGGAAGTTGATAATATTCAGGCCTCAAATTTTCAATTACTTGCGAACAGTTCCAATTAAATTATTGGTTGACACGGGGTCTGGTACTACTCTTATTAGCAATGGCTTATTTAATAGTTCCTTTAAAACAAAACTTGAAACCCCAATTGTTTTAAACACTATATGTTCTAAAATTACAAAATCAAGAAAAATAACAATTCCTCTTTTTAAAGAATTTAATATACCGGGCGTAAAAATTTAAATGATTGAGACAGAAATTTTAAAGAACTTCGATGGAATTTTAGGTTTTAATATTCTTAAACCTTTAGGAGCAAAAATTGACTTAAAGAAGAAAATTTTAAATACTGCAAATGCGAAAATTCCAATAGTATGTATATGATACATCTTCAACAGAATTTAGTGAGAATGATAAATCATATTTAGAATCCTTAGTCGTAGATTTACATTTTAATAAACCTAAACTAGAATATTTGGAAGAGTCATTAAAAAATAAAAACTTAAATAATGAAGAGATCAAAGAATTTATGAAGTTAGTTAAAGCTTTCAAAAATGTATTTTATATAGAAGGTGGAAATTTATCTTCTGTTGTTAAATATCGACATAAAATACCTACAATAAATGATATCCCTGTATATTCTAGAACATATCGCTTTGCAGAAATCCACAAGGAGGAACAAGTCAATGAAATTCCTAAATCCGGTATTATAAGAAATTCTTGCAGCCCTTATAACGCTCCAATTTGGGTTGTTTCTAAAAAACGACAATTCTGGAAAACATAAATAGAGAGTAGTAGTTCCTAATAAATTTGACAATTCTGGAAAACATAAATAGAGTGTAGTAGTTGCTTTTGGAAACTTAACGACGTTACTATTGAAAACAAATTTCCCATACCTAATATAGAGGATTTTTTTTTTTAAATTGGGAAATACTCAGTATTTCAGCACTCTTGATTTAACGAAGGGATATTATCATTCTTATCTCAACGGAAGATAGACATAAGGCAGCATTTTCTACTTCGACTGGGCACTATGAATTCAATAGAATGCCTTTTGATTTGAAAAATGCCTCAGCATCATTTCAGAGAATGATGAATGAAGTTCTACAAGGTTTAATAAATAATATTTGCGTTGTGTACATGGATGACAAACAAATATTCTCAACATCTATTCAGTAACATGTTTTATCTTTACAAAAGATTTTTCAAAGATTATCTGAATATAACATAAAAGTTCAAGTAGACAAATGTAATTTTTTCAGACGTGAGTCAGAATACTTAGGACATAAAATAACTCCTGAAGGAATTAAACTAAATCCTAACAAAATAAATACTATACAAAAAGTTTGGATACCCAAAACTGTTAAGGAAATAAAATCATTTTTAGGCTTGATTGGTTTTTATAGGAAATTTATAAAGGTTATTGTCGAATTGCGTTACCAATGCTTTGCTATTTAAAAAAAGGTTGTTATATAGATATAAATAATCAACATTATACTGATTCATTTAACAAACTTAAGCAAATATTATGTACTACTCCAGTTTTGGCATATCCTAAATTTGATAAACAATTCGTTTTGACTACGGATTCAAGCAATGGAGCTCTAAGTGCTGTTTTGTCGCAAAATGAACATCCAATTGCTTATTCATCAAGAACTTTAAACCAACATGAATGCAATTACAGTGCTATTGAAAAGGAATTATTAGCAATGGTTTGGGCATTAAAATACTTTATACCGTATTTATTTAGCAGAAAGTTTAAAATCCAAAGTGATCATAAACCGCTTTTATGGCTCAATTCACTTAAATAACCTATATGAAATTGCAAAGATGGAAATTACAAATGAATGAATATGATTTTGACATTGAATATATATATTTCTTGCGAAAAAAACCGACTTCAAAGCAGATTTCATCCGTCTGCTAATAACAGCTAAGTGTATGGCCACATAAATTAGGTTACATTAACTATTTGGACACCCTTATATCTCCAAACTTTATACTAGTTCAACTGTTCAATAGACAGTTCAACAGTTTGCCCATATACATCAGATTACATCAACAATTTAATTTATAATATAACATTTCTATACTTCTTATTACACCAAATAAAGTAGTGGACATTCTGTCTAAAACTAAGGTGTTTGTATACAACGGTTCAAAAAATACGGCCATGTAGAACAAATTAAATTAATTTTGGGAACACCCTTTACTTTCTAAATTCAAATTATAAGCTTCTTGTTAAAGAGCACTTAGCAAAACATGTCCCTTGTAAATTTCAGCTTTCTGTTTATAATGGTTCAAAAGTCTGGCCACATACACCATATTATATCAACTATTGGGACACCCGTTTATTTCCAAATCCAAATTCTATACTTGTTGTTATATAGGAGTTAGTAATATAGGTTCTTTGTAAATTTCAATCGTCTGTCTACAACTGTTTGAAAGTATGGCCAAATACCAAATTAAATAAACTATTGGTGCACCCTTTAATTTATAATTTTAAATATTATCAGCTGCTTCTATAACGGCCATAGCAATCGACATTGCGTCAAGTTTACAAGCGTTTGTCTACAACGGTTAAAAATATAGGCCTATATAAGTAAATCTACAGTAATAATGGGAAACCCTTTAATTTCTAAATTCAAATTATAAACTCGTTAATATAGCGGACTTAGAAATACAGGTCCATTTTAAGTTTCAGCGTTCTATCTATAACGGTTTAGAAGTACGGCCACACACTTGAAATTACATCAACTATATAAACACCCTTTACTTCTAAATCCATATTTTATACTTGTTGTTATAGCGGACTTACCAATACAGGTTCGTTGTAAATTTCAAGCGTCTGTCTACAACTGTTCAAAAGTATGGCCATATACATCAAATTTAATGAACTATTGGCGCACCTTTTAATTTATAATTTGTAATATTAATACTTGTTACTATAACGGCCATAGCAATCGACAATTTGTCCCATTTGCAAGTGTTTGTCTAAAACGGTTTAAAAGATAGGTTCATATACGTAAATCTTCATCTATTATGGGACACCCTTTAATTTCTTAATTCAAATTATAAACTCGTTGATATAGCGGATTTAGCAATACAGGTCCTTTTTAAGTTTCAGCATTCTGTCTATAACGATTCAAAAGCTTGGTCACATACACAAAATTCCATTAACTATTGGAATACCCTATAACTTCCAAATCCAAATTTTATACTTTTTGTTATAGTAGACTTAGCAATACAGGTTCGTTGTAAATTTCAAGCGTCTGTCTACAACTGTTTAAAAGTATGGCCATGTGCATAAAATTTAATTAACTATTGGCGCACCCTTTGATTTAAAATTTGTAATATTAATACTTGTTACTATAACGGGACACCCTTCAATTTCTAAATTCAAATTATAAACTTGTGGATATAGCGAATTTAGCAATACAGGTCCCTTTTAAGTCTCAGCATTCTGTCTATAACGGTTCAAAAGCTTGGTCACATACACAAAATTTCATTAACTATTGGAATATCCTTTAACTTCCAAATCCAAATTTTATACTTTTTGTTATAGCAGACTTAGGAATACACGTTCGTTGCAAATTTCAAGCGTCTGTCTACAACTGTTCAAAAGTATGGCCATACATTAAATTTAATGAACTATTGGCGCACTCTTTAATTTATAATTTGTAATATTAATACTCGTTACTATAACGGCCAATTTGCAAGCGTTTGTCTATCACGGTTTAAAATATAGGCCCATATAAGTAAATTTACATTAACTATGGGAGCACCCTTTAATTTTTAGATATTTTTGTATAATTTTTTGTTTTTGGGAGCCATAGCAATATGAAGTCATTTTAAATTTTACAGAATCGCGCTTTACAGTTCATAATACACGTAAAAAATATGTATATTGTATGGGGACACCCTTTAATTTTTAAGATTATGAACTGTTTTTAAAACGGGAACAATTTGTGAGCATAATCTATCATATTACCAAAAATTTTCAAAATCAGATCAGAAATGACTAAGTTCTGGAGGTTGGAAGTCGGTGAAAAAGGGAAAACGAATTTAGTGGCAGTTTTTCTTAGTCGCGTAGAAATAAATAATTTTGAGAAAAATGAGGAACAAAATCTTTCTGATAAAACAACAATGCATAGTGAAAAAAAAACTTAAATGATTATATTTATATTTCGGAATCACCTATTAATATATTTAAAAATCAAATTTTACTTAAATTAGGGAAAAAATATCAGTATGAAAAACAAATTATACATGATAAAAAAAATTAGGCATATTAAAACATTAAAAGAGTAAAGTTTTAGAATATTTAAAGCATATATTTCCAATAAAAGGAACTGTAGCAATATTTTGTGATTTCGAATTATTTATTTATTTGTATAATTGTAACCTAGTACAACAAGACATATATCTTATAAATGAAAGTACTAGTGATAAGATCAAAGAAGCACTTAGCGTATAAATATAAAACATAAATAACAATTATTTTTAATTAAAATATATATATATATATATATATATATATATATATATAAATATAGAACATTACATGTTCATTATTATTTATAAAAGAAAAAAATAGTTGTAAAAATAATTATATAAAAAACTAGCATGAAGATAAATAAAACAAAAGCCTACAATAAATTGTGAAATTAAAATTTTCAATAAAACACTATGAAAATATTTTATATAACTCCTTTTTAAACGCATTTGCACTGCCTAGATTTTGGACATTACTTGGCAAGGAATTCCAGAGACTTGTGGTGTATATAAAAAACTGTCGTTGTGACAAGAGGCTCTTAAATCTTAGTTGAATAATTTTCCTTCCTCGATTTGATCTGGCAAATTGGATCCTACTAAACAAATATACCGGTTGCCTAGATATAATAATTTTATGCAAAAACATGAGACATTTAAGTTTTAAAAGATTTTCAAAATTAAGTTGAAATATCTGGTATGAGTATAACGATATGCGGTCACGACGGCCTTTTAAGAATACATATCCAGCTATATTATTAAAAGCGACGTTGAGTTTTCGTGAATCATCGCTGTCACAGTTTGCAAAAATTTCACACACATATAAAAGTATAGGAATCAAATAAGTTTTTGCAAGTTGCATACGTATGACAATAGGTGTTGAATCTATGACAGCCCACAAGTTTCGAAGCCTACTGTAGACTTTACCAACAACATAATTAATCTGATTAGACCAAGATAAACTATAAATTAAGATAACACCAAGGTTCAATGCTAAATTTACAAAGTCTATTCTGTTTCCTTTAATGTTAAGTTCAGGCATGTTTAATTCTTTTTTAGATTTTGAAAGTATAATGCATTTATACTTGAAAGGGTTAACCCATTTGCATTAGCCCAGTTATCAATCCAGTCAAAATCATTATTGATTTCTGTTAAAGCTGAACTGATATTTTGAACACTGGTACTCATGTAGAGCTGCACGTCATCAGCGTACATATGAACTTTGCAGTTACTTACAAGATCAGGTAAATCATAAACAGAATAACAGAGGTCCAAGTATTGAACCTTGGGGTACCCCTTTATTAACATTAAGTGCATTTGAAATCTTGTTATTTACATTGACACGTTGAGATCTATCTAAAAGATAAGAATGTATGAGATTACAAGCAGATTTTGAAAAGTGAAATATCTTTTGAAGCTTGAGTTTTAAAGTTTTATGATCTACAGAGTCAAATGCCTTACTGTAGTCTAGAAGTACTAAAAAAGATACCATATTTAAATCTAAGCTTGCTCTAAGATCTTCAACCACATCCACAAGAGCTGTAGTACAACTTCTAGATTTGATGTCACCCGATTGAATATCAGACAAAAAATTGTTGTTCACTAAGTAGGTTTTCACTTGCTTTGCAATTAGGGTTTCCATAACTTTAGATAAATAAGGTAAAATAGAAATAGGCCTGAATTCACCATTAGTTTTGGGAATAGGTATTATTTTTGATACTCTCCACACATCAGGAAAGGTAGACTTAAGAAGAACTGTGTTGAACAGATGAGTGTAGTACGGTAAAAGGTAAGGTATTAAAGCTTTTAAGAACTTAGTATCTAAGGCATCCGAGCCAATTGCATTAGCTTTTATTGATAATAAACAATCCAAAACTTCAGACTGATTAACATAACGAAAACTGAAAGGGTTCTGTATAGAAACAAAACAAAGATCATCATAGATGTTGCTAGTTTGTGATGGAACATTAATCTTCACAAAGTTGCTGTTCAATATATTTACGTCAGCATCCAGATTCGGGCTTTTATAGCATTTCCAACCTAAACCAATTTTACTAATTTCATTCCATTTCGATTTGTTGTCCATTGCAGAAGCAAGCTTACTATAGTAAAACAGAATCGTTGCGCGCCGAAAACGTTTTTCAACTTCCCTACAAGCAGATTTATAAATTGCTCTCAGATCTTCTGTTCTAAATCTCTTCCATCGGCTATAAGCAATGTCTCGTTTTTCTATTAATAGTTTTATTTCACCAGTAAACCATGGTGGCTAGTTTGCTTTAATAAATTTGGTCATAAGTGGAACACACAAATCATACAGTAATCAAATATTTTCCTGAATAAAAGAAATTTGATCGTTGATATTGCACAAAAAGTACATTTGGTCCCAAAATATATTATTTATGTTGATATTTAATATTGTGAAATCTATTTTATGAAAATTGCGAAATGTAGTACATCAGCTGCGAAGAATAAGTCATAACTTAAAAAGATAATGTCATGATTAGAAAAAACTGAAGCAGAAATTTTATCATAGAGAAGAACTTTAGAATTATGGTTAACTAATACTAAATCAATCAAACTGCTAGATGTATTGCTAAAATGTGTTGGTGTATAAACATTGACAGGATAAAGATGAAGACAGTGCATAGGTTCGGTTAGTGGGTTATCGACTAAAAGGTTATTATTAAAGTCACTAATGGTAACAACCTCGTCATATTCTATAGAGATTCCTTCAAGAACAGAAATGAAAGAATATACATTCATGCTACTATTTGGCCTGTACACACAACCTAACAGAAGTTTTCTATTATCAACTGTTGAAATATCAAGAAATTAATATTCTATTTCACTGCCAATTTTAGTTAAGATCTTTACTTTACAAGAAATACCACTCCGTACATATACTGCTACTCCACCACCTTTGGCTTTTGTTTCAACACCGTTAACTAAGATACGTCTGTTTAATCTGAAAAGTCTACAACCCTGTAAGTCATACACTGAATTTTGAACATCCAGCGGGAACCATGTTTCGGAAACGCAAATAATATCAATACCAGATGACACAAATAATAAATCAATTTTGCGTTTTAGACTTTGAGCATTTAAGTGCACGATATTTAGACCAGATTTTGGTTTATCAAGAACTTTGAGCATATTGTTCGCACAGTCTCTAGAATTAGAACCACTAACGTCTGGCATATAAAACTGTAAAATCAGCAATGCAAAAAAAGATTAACCATGTATTAATATGAAAAAAGGAGATGAACATGAAAAGTAGGATATAATTTTTTATTAATACTATGAAAACAAATTTAAGAATAAATTGAAAAGCAACAAATAAATCAATGCTTATTGTGGTAAAAACAAACTTAACACTAAAATTCTTAAGAGTCATTCTGGTTGTGTCCATTGCTTTCATTATAAACCTGCAGCCCTGAATCAGGAAATAACTGATGCAACTGTTTGATTTCATCAACTTGCAAAATACTATCATCGACTGTGGTTTTGATGTAGACGAAGCAGCGCATAGTAAAAGCAATGTGAAAACAATTTTTCTTTTTAAGGCGAACAGCAGCACGGTATATTTGAAAATTATTCTTAGTAAGATTTTCGTTGATATAAAATTTATTTTCGGAATTGATACCAATATGACACAGACGAAAAAAAAACTCCTTATTTTTTTTTTCTTTTTGAAATTCGCGAGTGCTTTTAAAAAGAAATTCCTATCATAAGGGGACCTCATTTTTACAATAATAACGGCATCCTTAGAAAAACGGTATTTCATTTAGGCGTAACCCACACGCCACAGTATTATTTTCTTTGTGTTTAATTTTATTTTTTAATAACGCAATTTCCTCCTCCATACCTTTAATTTCGACCGCCACTCTTCAGTGACTGCCCGTATCTCATTTTTTAGTAAATTAAATCTCTTATCAAGTTCTAATAATAGTTCATCTTTGTATTGGCATAACCTATCTACAACTACTTTCTCAATACGTTCTGAGAATTTTTCAAAGCGTTTTTTAATGACTGTTAAAAGATTAAAAGGCGAGTCTGAAGTAGATGGATTACATTGTAAACCTTCTCTCAATATTCTGTTAACAGGAGTGTTCAATGCTGTAGTTGCAGTGGTTTTACTTTCAGAGGCTTCCATATTGTGTGTTTGTTGTATGTAAAATTTATTATTTCTCGCTTTTAAATTCTTTTCTTTTAAATTTTTGGCTGGTTTAGTGCTTATTTTATTTTTCCTGTGATTATACATTTATCAATTCAAAACAAATAAAAACACATTTATTAACATAAGCACAAGCGAGAATTCAATATTGTTTTTAATTAGTGAGAGAACAATTCATTTTGTTGCACTCCTTGTTTGTATGACAAAGAGTAATTTTTTTGGCTGAAGTTTTCTTATTGTTTTTGTATTTTTATATTTTTTGCTTTGTATAGAATATTTGTTTAATATCAAGAATGGTTTTGTTATGCCTTTTTTTTGTATTATTTATACTTTATTTTCAATTTTATTGCGAAGTCTCGTATATTGTTATATTTAAAATACAGAGCTTTCAAAAAAAAACACGTTTAGTCACAACTTATCAATTGACATTATTTAAAAATTTTCAACAAACAATAGTAAATTTTTTTCTAATCTTCCTGAAATGAAATTTTTATGTTGTTCTAAATTTATAAAAGATGTATATAATAAAGAAAATTTATTGGAAGTAATTGAAAAATATCACAACGATAAAAATCATAGGGGAATAGAAGAAACATTCCTAGAACTGAAATATAAGGTATATCACCCTAATTAAAAAAAGAAATACAAAAATTTATTAATAACTGCATTACGTGTAATATGTGTAATTTGACAGACGACCTATAAAAGCAAAGTTTTGTTCTAAAGGAGTTAATTACCATTTTACTTCACCAAATACACATACAGGAAATTCAGATATAGAACGTTTTCACCTTACATTGAATGAGCATATAAATTGCAAAAAAAAAGACGAGGATTTTGATGATAAAAGCCTTGTATACAAATCTGTTCAGATTTATAATGACTCAATTCACAGTGCAACAAAATGTAAACCAATTGATTTACTTCACAATAAAGTGGATAATTCTATGTGGCAATAATTACATAACAAAATACATGAAAATAAAATTAATAGAAATAAGAAGCTTAATGAAGATAGAGAAGAACGTCACGAATTCAAAGAAAGAGAATTAGTAAAGAATCTTGGGTTTTATAATTTAAAGCCAAAACCGAAATGTGTTAATGTCGTTGGTCATGGTTGCTTAAAAATTGATTACTCGAAAGTTGAGAGTATTGTTAGTTTTCCTATTCCAAAGTCTCCTCGCCAGGTACGAAGATTCAAAGGCATGGCTAACTGGTATCGCAGTTTTATTCAAAATTTTGCTGATTTAAGAGCCCGTAACTCGGAAAAGAGAAATTGAAATTTCCAAATTTATAGAAATATTAATATGGGTATCTTTTAAAAGCTTCTGAAGAGATCTTTAAAGAAATACTAAAATTTTTAAAAGAGCCATGACATTTTTATGTAAAGTTATACATGTGTAGTACTTATTTTTTTTTTTAATAATTTATTATCTATCACCAAAATGTTTGTTTTTTTTATTAAAGTTACTTCACTTAACTAGATTTACAAATATGGTGAAGGGTATATAAGATTCTACATAGCCGAATATAGCACTCTTACTAGTTTTTTTAATTTGTGATTCATTTTAACAGGATTTAGACATGCTTAAGCACAATAATGAGCTGAATATACTGCTAAAGATATCATTCACCACATTCCAAGCAAGTTCAACTTTTTCACGCTTTTTCTCATCCATTTTGCATATTATATCTTTTCATTATCTTGTTCTACAATCTTCTTTCTTCTTAGGTTCTAGAATTGAATTCTAATCATTTTAACTGCTTTTCAATATCTATTAAAGTGGTTTTATATTTTTCTACTTCTTTTTCCAATAGCTTTATTTCAGCCAATTTCTGGTTTATATTACCCCCTTTTGGCTTTGATCCACCAGAGAGTGTTCCATCTGGATCAGCAACATCCCCATCAAGTGTAGCATTTCTACAGTGTATATTACGGTGACAATTAACCTGAAAATTTAAAACATTTATAACATAATTTAAACTTAAAATACGTATAATCGTTTGAACTTGAAAAACTAAAGTGTTTACAGTTGAGCTACGACATCATTAACAGAAGAGGAAAAGGAGAAGAGATATTAATTTTGCAATATCCTTTAATCCCTTTAGTCTACTGGAAAGTATACCAGAATTTGATGGAAAGGTTGAGGAGCTTGAAATGTTTACGAAACAAGTAGAAGAAATTCGTAAGCTTGTTGATGAACCCTTGCATTGATTATTTGATTTAAGAATAAGGAACAAAATAACATCACAAGTATATGCCTCAAAAATAACAATAACCCTACAAGATGGGAGCAGATTAAGGTAATATTAAGAATTAGCTTTAATGTATCTGAGAGTGTAGAATCTATTGTTAATCAAATTAAATCTGCGGAAATTAGAAGTAATATTAATAATTTTTATTAATACATGATTGAATTGTTACCTAAATAAAATTTAAAAATTACTTTAGATAGAGATAATGAGCAATGGTATAGTTGCAAAAATATTGAAAAAATGGTGTTAAAAATTTTTATTTCTAAATTGCCTAATGAGCCAAAATTAGTGCTCAATTCAAGAAATCCGGTTTCATTATTTAAAGCAAAAGAATTATTAATAGAAACAGAAAATTAAAAAAAAAACTATGTAGAAAATAAAATATTTGCTAATTCTCAACATTCTTTGCAATCGTCAAGTTATAGTTCTAATAGTTTATTGCAAAATAATTCTAAACATATTCCTCATGTCCAAAATTATTGTTACCAAAATAACCCTTATCTAAATAACTCTTACACAAAAAGATATAAAAGTCAGAACAGAACATCCAGTTATGAAAATTACCAACTAACAAGAATAGTTACACAATTTCTTCAAACTCTCAACGAAGTTTTAGTAATTCAAATATAAACAATTAAAGTAATCCGAAAATTCTTAATACAGGAGAGTCTCAACAAAGTAGCATGAATAGTTCAAGTAGAATGGAAGTTGATAATATTCAGGCCTCAAATTTTCAATTACTTGCCGAAGATCTTTACTCTGACACGGGGTCTGGTACTACTCTTATTATCAAAGGCTTATTTAATAGTTCCTTTAAAATAAACTTGAAGCCCCAATTGTTTTAAACACTATATGTTCTAAAATTACAAAATCAAGAAAAATAACAATTCCTCTTTTTAAAGAATTTAATATACCGGGCGTAAAAATTTAAATGATTGACACAGAAATTTTAACCAACTTCGATGGAATTTTAGGTTTTGATATTCTTAAACCTTTAGGAGCAAAAATTGACTTAAAGGAGAATATGTTAATTACTGCAAATGCGAAAATTCCAATAGTATGTATATGATACATCTTCAACAGAATTTAGTGAGAATGATAAATCATATTTAGAATCCTTAGTCGTCGATTTACATTTTAATAAACCTAAACTAGAATATTTGGAAGAGTCATTAAAAAATAAAAACTTAAATAATGAAGAGATCAAAGAATTTATGAAGTTAGTTAAAGCTTTCAAAAATGTATTTTATATAGAAGGTGGAAATTTATCTTCTGTTGTTAAATATCGACATAAAATACCTACAATATGTGATATCGCTTTGCAGAAATCCACAAGGAGGAACAAGTCAATGAAATTCCTTAATCCGGTATTATAAGAAATTCTTGCAGCCCTTATAACGCTCCAATTTGTATTGTTCCTAATAAATTTGACAATTCTGGAAAACATAAATAGAGTGTAGTAGTTGACTATAGGAAACTTAACGACGTTACTATTGAAAACAAATTTCCCATACCTAATATAGAGGATCTTTTTTTAAAATTGGGAAATACTCAGTATTTTAGCACTCTAGATTTAACGAAGGGATATTATCAGATTCTTATCTCAACGGAAGATAGACATAAGACAGCATTTTCTACTTCGACTGGGCATTACGAATTCAATAGAATGCTTTTTGGTTTGAAAAATGCCCCAGCATCATTTCAGAGAATGATGAATGAAGTTCTACAACGTTTAATAAATAATATTTGCGTTGTGTACATGGATGACATACAAATATTCTCAACATCTCTTCAGGAACATGTTTTATCGTTACAAAAGATTTTTCAAAGATTATCTAAATGTAACATAAAAGTTCAAGTAGACAAATGTAATTTTTTCAGACAGTCAGAATACTTAGGACATAAAATAACTCCTGAAGGAATTAAACCAAATCCTAACAAAATAAAAACTATACAAAAAGTTTCGTTACCCAAAACTGTTAAGGAAATAAAATAATTTTTAGGCTTGACTGGTTTTTATAGGAAATTTATAAAGGGTGATAGTCGAATTGCGTTACCAATGTTTTGCTATTTAAAAAAAGGTTGTTATATATGTAGATATAAATAATCAACATTATATTGATTCATTTAACAAACTTAAGCAAATATTATGTACTACTCCAGTTTTGGCATATCCCAAATTTGATAAACAATTCGTTTTGACTACGGATTCAAGCGATGGAGCTCTAGGTGCTGTTTTATCACAAAATGAACATCCAATTGCTTATTCATCAAGAACTTTAAACCAACATGAACGCAATTACAGTGCTATTGAAATTTACAATGGTTTGGGCATTAAAATACTTTATACCGTATTTATTTAGCAGAAAGTTTAAAATCCAAAGTGATCATAAACCGCTTTTATGGCTCAATTTACTTAAATAACCTATATGAAATTGCAAAGAAGGAAATTACAAATGAATGAATATGATTTTAACATTGAATATATATATTTCTTGCGAAAAAAACCGACTTCAAAACAGATTTCATCCGTCTGCTAATAACAGCTAAGTGTATGGCTACATAAATTAGGTTGCATTAACTATTGGGACACCCTTATATCTCCAAACTTTATACTAGTTCAACTGTTCAATAGACAGTTCAACAGTTTGCCCAGATTATATCATTTATTTAATTTATAACATTTTTATACTTCTTATTATACCAAATAAAGCACTGGACATTCTGTCTAAAATTAAGGTGTTTATATAAAACGGTTCAAAAAATACGGCCATATAGAAAAAATTACATTAATTTTGGGAACACCCTTTACTTTCTAAATTAAAATTATAAGCTTCTTGTTAAAGCGGACTTAGCAAAACATGTCCCTTGTAAATTTCAGCTGTCTGTCTATAATGGTTCAAAAGTCCGGCCACATACACCATATTATATAAACTATTGGGACACCCGTTTATTTCCAAATCCAAATTTTATGCTTGTTGTTATATAGGAGTAAGTAATATAGGTTCTTTGTAAATTTCACTCGTCTGTCAACAACTGTTTAAAAGTATGGACATATACCAATTAAATAAACTATTGGTGCACCCTTTAATTTATAATTTTAAATATTATCAGCTGCTTCTATAATGGCCATAGCAATCGACACTGCGTCAAGTTAACAAGCGCTTGTCTATAACGGTTCAAAATATAAGCCTATATAAGTAAATCTACAGTAATAATTGGAAACCCTTTAATTTCTAAATTCAAATTATAAACTCGTTAATATAGCGGACTTAGAAATACAGGTCCATTTTAAGTTTCAGCGTTCTATCAATAACGGTTCAAGAGTACGGCCACACACTTGAAATTACATCAACTATTGAAACACCCTTTACTTTTAAATCCATATTTTATACTTGTTGTTATAGCGGACTTACCAATACAGGTTCGTTGTAAATTTCAAGCGTCTGTCTACAACTGTTCGAAAGTATGGCCATATACATCAAATTTAATGAACTTTGGCTCACCCTTTAATTTACAATTTGTAATATTAATACTTGGTACTATAACGGCCATAGCAATCGACATTCTGTCCCATTTGCAAGCGTTTGTCTAAAACGGTTTAAAAGATAGGCTCATATAAGTAAATCTTCATCTATTATGGGACACCCTTTTATTTCTAAATTCGAATTATAAACTCGTTGATATAGCGGATTTAGCAATACAGATCCCTTTTAAGTTTCAGTTTTCTGTCTATAACGATTCAACAGTTTGGTCACATACACAAAATTACATTAACTATTGGAACACCCTTTAACTTCCAAATCCAAATTTTATGCTTGCTGTTATAGCGGACTAAGCAATACAGGTTCGTTTTAAATTTCAAGCGTCTGTCTACAACTCTTCAAATTTAATTTATTTCATATTTAATTTATTTATTTATAATTATTTCATATTTAATTTATAATTGGTAATAATTTATAATTAGTAATATTATAATTAGTAATATTAACACTTGTTACTCTAACGGCCATAGCAAGCGACAATCTCTCCAATTTGCAAGCGTTTGTCTATAACGGTTCAAAAGATAGTCCCATATATCAATCAATTATGGGGGCACCCTTTAATTTTTAGATTTATTTTTGAATAACTTTTTGTTATTGGGAGCTATAGTAATACGCAGTCATTTTAAATTTTACAGAATCGCCCTTTACAGTTCATTGTACACGCAAAAAATATGTATGTTGTAAGGGGACACCCTTTAATTTTTAAGATTATGAACTGTTTTTAAAACGGGACCAATCTGTAAGCATACTCTATCATATTACCGAAAATTTTTTAAAATCAGATCGGTTCTGGAGGCACAAATATAAAAGAAAGCAACATTCAGCCGAATTGTTTAACCTCCTTCTTTTTTTGTAGTCGGTTAAAAAATACGAAAAAGGCAAGAAATTAAAAAGAAAACAAACGATTAAAAGAAAGTGAAAACTTTAAGCGAGTGGTCGAAATAGCAATAGCTTTTACAAATAAAGGCTGGCAAGCTAATTAACCTTAACTAAGAAAATGATTAAAAAACGCAAAAGCAGATTTAAAATAATCAAATAAAAAACAAAGAAATAATAAAATAACAAAACATTAAATTGTTTTGTGCCGTTAATTATTTTATTCGCGGCAAGCTGAAGCATTTCAGGAGACAGAACGATTATAATCTATGGGTTTTATTGTGGAGTCCAATTTACCATGGTGCTTACCAGTAGTAATAGTACGCAAACCTGGCAAAGTAAGGCTCTGTATAGACTCAAGGCAACTCAACTCTGTAACTAAGAAATAATCTTACCCCCTACCACACATAAATGGTCTACTCAGCAGATTAAAGGACACTCATTTCATCAGTGGAATCGACTTAAAAGACGCTTTTCTTCAAATTCGTTTGTTAGACTCATCGAATGAAAATACAGCGTTTGTCGTACCAGGTAAACCTTTGTTTCAATATAAAATATGCCGGTTGTTCTATGTAACGGTGCACAGACCATGAGCAGATTAATGAACAAACTAACACCATCGAGACTCAGAGAAAATGTTATTGCATTGTATACTTTTGAATCAAGTCGCTGCTTATTTAAGAGCTGCCAAGCTGACCATAAATGTGAGCAAAAGTAAATTTTGCCAGCGCGAAATTAAATGCTTAAATATTGATAACTCGAAAGTTGAGAGTATTTTTAGTTTTCCTATTCTAAAGTCTCCTCGCCAGGTACGAAGATTCGTAGGCATGGCTAACTGGTATCGCAGTTTTATTTAAAATTTTGCTGATTTAAGAGCCCATAACTCGGAAAAGAGAAGTTGATATTTATAAATTTATAAAAATGTTATTATGGTTATCTATTTAAAGCTTTTGAAGAGTACTTTAAAGAAATACTAAAATTTTTAAAAGAGCCATGACATTTTTATGTAAAGTTATACATGTGTAGTACTTATTTTTTTTTAATTTTTTCATTATCTGTCACCTCAATGTTTGTTTTTTTTTATTGAAGTTACTTCACTAAACTAGATTTACAAATATGGTGAAGGGCATATAAGATTCGACATAGCCGAATATAGCATTCTTACTAGCTTTTAAATTATTTTCACCAATTTACAATGAAATTGTCCGACTTGGCAATTGAAGAATTAATTATCACTGGTCTCTATTATTGTTTTTATTATAGATATGTTTTTATTTTCTTTATTTTATCAAATTCAAGTACAATATGTTTAATTAATTTTAAGATTTGCAAAACGAAAGACCGATTTGGGTTAATATCTTAAAAACTAAGTCTTATAAACTGATTTACTACTGTGGCCTGTTTCTTCTTTATTTATTTATTTTTGGATTTACTATGCGAGTAACAGCTGATACACCTTCTTCAAACTTAGTGCGGAATAATACATTAGCATTGTTGAACATACCATCTTTAAGCGAAACTATTATAAATTGAGATGATTTAAAATGGTATTTTAGCATATTACCAATGTTTTGCCTATGTGACATGTCAAGAGCTGCGTTCACTTCATCAGGAATATAAAGTGGAGCAGGTGAAAATTTCAGCATGGCTAAAACTAAAGATAATGCTACAAAAGAACGCTGGCCACCTGATAATTCACCTAAAGACTCTTTCCATATACTATTAAAACCTACTTTAATTTCAAGTCCAATTAATTGGTGATTCATTTTAACAGGATTTAGACATGCTTGAGCACCTTGCAATAATGAGCTGAACATACTGCTAAAATTTTCATTTATCACATTCCAAGCCTTTTCAACTGTTTCACGCTTTTTCTCATCCACTTTGCATCTTATATGATCTATCTTTTCTTTATCTTGTTCTACAATCTTCTTTCTTCTTATCGTTTCGTAATATTGTTCCTCCTCTCATTCTAGCAAAACCATAGCTTTTAGGTTGATGTTACGCTACTTTTTTTCCTTTTGTTGGATCATATTATTAAGTTTTTTCCCGGCCTCAACTGGTTTCACCTTAGTATAGTCGTAGCGTGTATTCTTAATGCCGAAAAATTCCTTTTCTTCTTTAATAAATGGATACATGTGTGTGAAGATAAATTCGAATTTAACTAGTAGAGACACAAACCAATTTTTTTTAACATAGCTAATTTTGCAGTTAACAGAGCACTGTTAATCATTTAACAGTCGTTAGAATTTTTACCTTTATAAATTAAAACGCTAAACCCGGGAATTTGGGACTCGGTCCATCTTAAGTGCAATATGTAAAAATTGTGCTAGAGTGTACTGGGTGAGATTATAAAAGTTAAATGTTCAAAATAGTTCTTAAAGAACAACAAATACATAGTTTTTTAACATAGTCATTTTTCAACATTTCTTGAGAAGATTGGTGGTCATTATGGAAAAATGGGAAATGGCTGGTATAACACACCCTATACAAATGGAGGCCCAAGGGCTACTCTATTGATCCATATTAGTGGGATATCTGAAATAATCTTAGAAACTAAAACAAATTTAACTTTTTTAACATAGTCATTTTTCAACATTTCTTGAGAAGATTGGTGGTCATTATGGAAAAATGGGAAATGGCTGGTATAACACACCCTATACAAATGGAGGCCCAAGGGCTACTCTATTGATCCATATTAGTGGGATATCTGAAATAATCTTAGAAACTAAAACAAATTTAACTTTTTTAACATAGTCATTTTTCAACATTTCTTGAGAAGATTGGTGGTCATTATGGAAAAATGGGAAATGGCTGGTATAACACACCCTATACAAATGGAGGCCCAAGGGCTACTCTATTGATCCATATTAGTGGGATATCTGAAATAATCTTAGAAACTAAAACAAATTTAACTTTTTTAACATAGTCATTTTTCAACATTTCTTGAGAAGATTGGTGGTCATTATGGAAAAATGGGAAATGGCTGGTATAACACACCCTATACAAACGGAGGCCCAAGGGCTACTCTATTGATCCATTATAGTGGGATATCTGAAATAATCTTAGAAACTAAAACAAATTTAACTTTTTTAACATAGTCATTTTTCAACATTTCTTGAGAAGATTGGTGGTCATTTTGGAAAAATGGGAAACGGCTGGTATAACACACCCTATAAAAATGGAGGCCTAAGGGCTACTCTATTGATCCATATTAGTGGGATATCTGAAATAATCTTAGAAACTAAAACAAATTTAACTTTTTTAACATAGTCATTTTTCAACATTTCTTGAGAAGATTGGTGGTCATTATGGAAAAATGGGAAATGGCTGGTATAACACACCCTATACAAATGGAGGCCCAAGGGCTACCCTATTGATCCATTATAGTGGGATATCTGAAATAATCTTAGAAACTAAAACAAATTTAACTTTTTTAACATAGTCATTTTTCAACATTTCTTGAGAAGATTGGTGGTCATTATGGAAAAATGGGAAATGACTGGTATAACACACCCTATACAAATGGAGGCCCAAGGGCTACTTTATTGATCCATTATAGTGGGATATCTGAAATAATCTTAGAAACTAAAACAAATTTAACTTTTTTAACATAGTCATTTTTCAACATTTCTTGAGAAGATTGGTGGTCATTATGGAAAAATGGGAAACGGCTGGTATAACGCACCCTATACAAATGGAGGCCCAAGGGCTACTCTATTGATCCATTATAGTGGGATATCTGAAATAATCTTAGAAACTAAAACAAATTTAACTTTTTTAACATAGTTATTTTTCAACATTTCTTGAGAAGATTGGTGGTCATTTTGGAAAAATGGGAAATGGCTGGTATAACACACCCTATACAAATGGAGGCCCAAGGGCTACTCTATTGATCCATATTAGTGGGATATCTGAAATAATCTTAGAAACTAAAACAAATTTAACTTTTTTAACATAGTCATTTTTCAACATTTCTTGAGAAGATTGGTGGTCATTTTGGAAAAATGGGAAATGGCTGGTATAACACACCCTATACAAATGGAGGCCCAAGAGCTACTCTATTGATCCATTATAGTGGGATATCTGAAATAATCTTAGAAACTAAAACAAATTTAACTTTTTTAACATAGTTATTTTTCAACATTTCTTGAGAAGATTGGTGGTCATTTTGGAAAAATGGGAAATGGCTGGTATAACACACCCTATACAAATGGAGGCCCAAGGGCTACTCTATTGATCCATATTAGTGGGATATCTGAAATAATCTTAGAAACTAAAACAAATTTAACTTTTTTAACATAGTCATTTTTCAACATTTCTTGAGAAGATTGGTGGTCATTATGGAAAAATGGGAAATGGCTGGTATAACACACCCTATACAAATGGAGGCCCAAGGGCTACTCTATTGATCCATTATAGTGGGATATCTGAAATAATCTTAGAAACTAAAACAAATTTAACTTTTTTAACATAGTCATTTTTCAACATTTCTTGAGAAGATTGGTGGTCATTATGGAAAAATGGGAAATGGCTGGTATAACACACCCTATACAAATGGAGGCCCAAGGGCTACCCTATTGATCCATTATAGTGGGATATCTGAAATAATCTTAGAACCTAAAACAAATTTAACTTTTTTAACATAGTCATTTTTCAACATTTCTTGAGAAGATTGGTGGTCATTATGGAAAAATGGGAAATGGCTGGTATAACACACCCTATACAAATGGAGGCCCAAGGGCTACTCTATTGATCCATTATAGTGGGATATCTGAAATAATCTTAGATCAATCTTAGGATCAATAGAGTAGCCCTTGGGCCTCCATTTGTATAGGGTGTGTTATACCAGCCATTTCCCATTTTTCCATAATGACCACCAATCTTCTCAAGAAATGTTGAAAAATGACTATGTTAAAAAAGTTAAATTTGTTTTAGTTTCTAAGATTATTTCAGATATCCCACTAATATGGATCAATAGAGTAGCCCTTGGGCCTCCATTTGTATAGGGTGTGTTATACCAGCCATTTCCCATTTTTCCATAATGACCACCAATCTTCTCAAGAAATGTTGAAAAATGACTATGTTAAAAAAGTTAAATTTGTTTTAGTTTCTAAGATTATTTCAGATATCCCACTAATATGGATCAATAGAGTAGCCCTTGGGCCTCCATTTGTATAGGGTGTGTTATACCAGCCATTTCCCATTTTTCCATAATGACCACCAATCTTCTCAAGAAATGTTGAAAAATGACTATGTTAAAAAAGTTAAATTTGTTTTAGTTTCTAAGATTATTTCAGATATCCCACTAATATGGATCAATAGAGTAGCCCTTGGGCCTCCATTTGTATAGGGTGTGTTATACCAGCCATTTCCCATTTTTCCATAATGACCACCAATCTTCTCAAGAAATGTTGAAAAATGACTATGTTAAAAAAGTTAAATTTGTTTTAGTTTCTAAGATTATTTCAGATATCCCACTAATATGGATCAATAGAGTAGCCCTTGGGCCTCCATTTGTATAGGGTGTGTTATACCAGCCATTTCCCATTTTTCCATAATGACCACCAATCTTCTCAAGAAATGTTGAAAAATGACTATGTTAAAAAAGTTAAATTTGTTTTAGTTTCTAAGATTATATCAGATATCCCACTATAATGGATCAATAGAGTAGCCCTTGGGCCTCCATTTGTATAGGGTGTGTTATACCAGCCATTTCCCATTTTTCCAAAATGACCACCAATCTTCTCAAGAAATGTTGAAAAATGACTATGTTAAAAAAGTTAAATTTGTTTTAGTTTCTAAGATTATTTCAGATATCCCACTATAATGGATCAATAGAGTAGCCTTTGGGCCTCCATTTGTATAGGGTGTGTTATACCAGCCATTTCCCATTTTTCCATAATGACCACCAATCTTCTCAAGAAATGTTGAAAAATGACTATGTTAAAAAAGTTAAATTTGTTTTAGTTTCTAAGATTATTTCAGATATCCCACTATAATGGATCAATAGGGTAGCCCTTGGGCCTCCATTTGTATAGGGTGTGTTATACCAGCCATTTCCCATTTTTCCATAATGACCACCAATCTTCTCAAGAAATGTTGAAAAATGACTATGTTAAAAAAGTTAAATTTGTTTTAGTTTCTAAGATTATTTCAGATATCCCACTAATATGGATCGATAGAGTAGCCCTTGGGCCTCCATTTGTATAGGGTGTGTTATACCAGCCATTTCCCATTTTTCCATAATGACCACCAACCTTCTCAAGAAATGTTGAAAAATGACTATGTTAAAAAACTATGTATTTGTTGTTCTTTAAGAACTATTTTGAACATTTAACTTTTATAATCTCACCCAGTACACTCTAGCACAATTTTTACATATTGCACTTAAGATGGACCGGGTCCCAAATTCCCGGGTTAAGCGTTTTAATTTATAAAGGTAAAAATTCTAACGACTGTTAAATGATTAACAGTGCTCTGTTAACTGCAAAATTAGCTATGTTAAAAAAATTGGTTTATGTCTCTACTAGTTAAATTCGAATTTATCTTCACACACATAATGGATACTTGTTTTCTAAATTTTCTAATTTCCTTATTCTTATTTCCAATGTTAGGTCCTGATTATTGGTTTTAAGCTTTTCAAATTTAATGCACAAGTTTTTTAGTTCTTTATTTTGCGAGAAAATCATATCTTTTTGCTCCTTCACTTGCTTTCTTAAATTTGATATTCGTTCGGCAGTAGATTTATTTTTTTTTATGCATATTTCATCTTAATCGGCTTTCTTAGTTAAAATTTGTTTTTCTATCGTTTTTGCAATATTTTTTAATTTAATGACGCCTTTATTTAAAATATCAATTTCTAGTTGCATAGTTTCATACTTTTGCTCGTATTTTTTCCAGTTGTTACTAGATTTTTCTTCTTTAATTTTTGCTAATTTCATAGCCTCCGATGCAGCTTTAAGTTCTTTTTCTCGATACCCTTTGGCATCGGCTAATTTTAATTCGATTTCTTTAGCTTTAGCCTGGAACGTTCGTTGAATTTCCTTGGCATTTGTCAGTTCATTACAAAGCAACTTAATTCGTTCTTTCAGTGACGAAAATTCTTCTTGATGCTGCTGAAAGCTAGTCTGCTCTAAACGTTGTTTATACGCATTAAGCTCATGACGCCGTAATTCGAGTGTTTCTTTGAGTTTGTTATAGGTTCTAGCCTTGAATTCTAAGCAGTTCAACTGCTTTTCAATATCTATTAAAGTGGTTTTATATTCTTTTACTTCTTTTCCCAATCGCTTTATTTCTGCCAATTCCTTATATTACCCCCTTTTGGCTTTGATCCACCAGAGAGTGTTCCATCTGGATCAACAATATCCCCATCAAGTGTAACAGTTCTACAGTGTATATTACGGTGATAAGTAACATGAAAATTTAAAAAATAACGTTATTTTCAATATCGAAGATTTAAAAATTTTATATCAGTAATTTAAACTTAAAATACGTATAATCGTTTGAACTTGAATTGTCTTTAATTTTACAGTTATTTTTTCTGCTTATTTCACGACAAAACTTTAAACTAGAAATGTGATTTCCATAATAATAATTAGGACAGTTAAGGTGCGTTTAGACTGTGTTAATATTTGTGCAAAATCATAAAAATTTTGTTTGTCCTAGTGTAAACACTCGAATTTGTTAGCCACCAAATATTTTTCGACTGTTTGTTGGCTAAAAAAATCTTTGTTTGTGAATAAAGCTTTGCATAATGTAAACACTTTGTCAGCACGTCGTTACAAATATTTGGCTCGATATTTTGTTTGTTCTCGCAATATTTTTGGCGAAACAAATAGCGACAAATATTTGTAGAAACGTGGGCTGCCAACAGTTATTTTTGACAGAGCTTAACATATAAAAAATGAAATAAATTGAAATGGCAATATTGGTCAATTCGTTTGACAGATTAGTAACTAAAAAGCGCTTTTTTGTAATTCTTTATGATAAAGCATATTTTTCTGAAAGAAAATGGACAACATCAATTATTGAATCGCCACCATCTGCCAATAAAATCAAAAGGAAGAGGACGACGCACGATTGGAGTGAAGAAAATATATTTAAATTGATCGGCGAAGTGGAATTCCATCCTTGCATTTGGAATGCATCAAGTGCTGACTACCATTAAAAACCCATGCGGGATAGCGCATGGACTGAAATTGGCGATATGCTTAATGTTACAGCGGAGGAAGTTTTCACAAAATGGTCGAATTTGAAGATTCAGTACCGGGGCTACATCAACAAAAAAAAAAAAAAAAACAAATCTGGACAAGGTGCAAACAATGCATCAAAGTGTAAATATTTCGACTCCATTGCTTTTGTTGGACGCGCGGAGGTTAGCCAGCAGCAACCAATAACAACAAATTTAGATATTTTATCTGAAAGCGAAGGTATCAAGTAATAGAAGTCATTTTTGCAGCGAAGGTTCTTCAAAACTTAGTTCCTTCAGAAGTTTTTTGCAACATCCTTCCATTTTACGACGCTGCACCCACGCTCGAACCCACATTCTTCTGGATCTTTTTTTTTTCTTTTTGCTGGGTTTTTTAAAGTGCCATAGCTCCAGCAGTTATTAATAATAAATCTTCAATATCACTGTCACTAAACATTTTAATTTTTCACGTTGCTTCACAAACACAATTTGATACTATTTAGCAGATGGATTTCATAAACATAACAACAACATTATTTAACAGATGTTTGTTCATACACACCCGACAAATAAAATTATTTGTGCAGTGTAAAAGGGTATACAAATATTTGTACCAAACATGGCTGACGCAAAATCTTCTGTTGTTTGTGCAAATAAAATTCACGCAAATATTAGTGCAATCTAAACGCATGCCCAAATATTAGTCACAATACCTACTATTAGCCCAAACCATTATTTGTTGTGTTTGGACAAATATTAGCATAGTCTAAACGTACCTTTAGGCTTTCAAGTTCTAAATAAACTAAAAAGTAGTTATTTTCTGTGCGTAGAATTTTAATAAACTATACAGTTCTTTACCTGTTTAATCAGATCCAACATATTTCAGTAAAACTTAGGTATTTGCGTTGTAATTGACTAGGGTAAGAACGTGTTTTTTATTTCTATTAGTCCATACATGTAGGATGTGGTAGTCAAGTCACTGTTCAAACGGACTACCTATAGTAAGCACGACACGGATGGCAAATAGTAGGCTATAATATAACAAGCAGAATTAAATACAACCAATAGGCACATAGGAGGAATAGTATGCCATGAAATACTTAGTAGGCTTTGATACAAAAACAGAGAAACTCAAATACAAAAATCACTAACACACAGACGAAAACACATAGTAGGCTTTGCATTAAACTTTTGACAACAGAAGGAAAATAAAATAATTAGAAAATATATAGATCAGTTTTTGAAGAGACAGTGAAGAGTGAAGTTGTGTACAACAAAATACTTATAGTGCTAAACTTTACATATGTAATTTAATAAATAAACATAATATCCTTATAACTAATTAATTTAAATATAAAAACTTATAATCTATATTATATCTATTTTAATTACTAAATTAAAAACTATTTGTAAAATTAAAACCATAAATAAAAAATTTAATTTACTTTATTCGTGCTTGATTCCTTGAAATATAAATATTTCATGATATTCTAATGAAATATTTATTAATTTAAACTAAACTAAAAATGAAATGTATTACTGCGGGGAAACTAAATTAAATTTTAAAAGATTCCGAATAATAAATTTTCATATTGATAAATAAAAAATTATAAAATCTAAAACTTTTATTAAAAAAACAAGGAATTTACCCAAAAATTCCCACAAATGGGGGCTCAACCTAAAAGAAATACGTAAAAATGTGAGCTGATGAATAAGTGTTAAGCAAAATAATTTTGTATGTGCTAATTTTTTTTTAACAAAAAAGAATTAAAATATTGCTTAAACTAATTTTAACTAAAAACCTGAGATTGTGTGTACGGCCTTATAAAACATTTGTGTGTATGAGATAATTAACGTATGGAAAACTGACAGAGAGTGGATGCGTGTATCGGATTAGTTGGATGGAGAAAGTGTAAAATACACTTAAGTGCAAATTAGATCAAAAATGGTAAAACAAAAACAATTGCAAAGAATTAATTAAAAAAAAAGTGAAATTATTTTGAATTACGAAAAATCTGTATGTGTTAATTTCGGTTTGCTTATTGTTTCTGTGTCACATCAACCCAGCACAGGAGTGGCATACAACCAATATAACAACAACATCCATGCAAACACGAGCCACAGTTTGTGGAAGACATAAAAAACGAAAGCAACAACAAACTACAAAAGCAATTTTAAAGTGAAATTTATATTGATATTTAAAGAATTTAACTTAACAGCTACAAAACAATCTTCATTATAATTATTTACAAATACATATAACAAATGCAACAAAAAAAAAAACAGTTCTTAAAAATGTGTTTACTTTTTGTTTATATTTCAATTAAAAACGTTGATTCTTCTTAAATAAAACAAGGCAGAAAGCAGAAACAAACTATAGATACGAGGGTAACCTATAGATAAAAGGAAAATGGATTTGAGAGATATTTTAGTTATGACAGTAAAAGAGTTGAGGATAAATGCTGAAAGACTAGGATTAGAGAGCACAGGGAACATTTTGGTTCAATCAAAGGCGCCGACGAAGTCTCGGAGTTTGATGACGCAGCTTCGGTTGTAGCTCAGGCAACCAAGCATTCGAATTTTACATTAAGAGACGTAGAAGATTCTCAACCAAGATTTTCAGGCGAGAGTACTCACGACATTGATACTTGGATTCAAGAGTTCGAGGATTGTGCGCATGTATTGCAATGGGATCAGCTACAAAAGTTCATATATGGGAAACAGTTGTTAAGAGGAGCGGCCAAGACTTTCATTAGGAGTCAACCTGCTGTTAGAGATTGGAACTCTCTTAAGACAGTTCTGAAGCAGGAATTCGGAATAAAACCTTCGGCCAGAACTACGAGTATTCACCATAAGTTAAAAAATCGGAAAAAACGAACTGAGGAGACGTTGCGGCAATATTCATACTTTCTAATGGAAATTGGTAACCCTATTAAATAGGACGATACGAGCATAATTGAGTACTTTATTGAAGGTATTCCTGGCACTTTTTTCAAATAAAGCAATATTATTCCAAGCACGGACTCTGGAGGAATTGAAGGAGAAGCTGGCGGTGTACGAGAAAATTCATTTAGCTGAAAGGTCGTCAAACTTTAAAGCAGATAGGATAAAATATGGTAAATTTGACACAGAGCATAGGGGCGAGATCAAAGAGTGTTTTAAGTGTAGAGTAGACGGTCATATGGCAAAAAATTGCAGGTCAGCGGAGATAAAATGCTTTAAATGCAGGAAACCTGGTTAAAAATCCTTTGATTGTCCAGCGAATAAAAGAGAAAACACTACCAAGAATTTCAAGCAAAGCATTCACACCCTAGCTGAGGATACTTACCCAAAAATTCCCACATACATTATACACAGTATGTTTCCTGGAAACATCAATGTGCAATAGAGATATTTGTTTTTTTTTAAGAACTTTCGAACTCGCTTTTGTATTTTGGAGCAAATATAATCTTTGCGAATAATGCAACATTCAACAATTTTGTTTTACTATTTTATTTTATAGCAAGTATTATTCTTAATTATATTCTTCAATGTATTCCCTGAACTCTGAATTATATACAATCTCTTAATACATAAGCTAACTTTACTAAGCACATTTACTTTTCTTATTTAATTTTCGTTTTACTTTTGTTTGTAAGAATTTTGAAATGAACACCAGAAATTCATCCAATTGAGGTAGGCAACAAAATCCCACTCCTTCTAGAAATAATATACCTATAAATTTAGATAATTCATTAACGATTTCGAGACACCCCAAAGTGGCACACAGCCCGCCAAAGTCTTCTATTTCTAGGCAAGAGTTACCTAATGGAAACCGTAGATCTTAAAGTGAGCAAGATTTATTAAACTTGTCACAATCCTAACATTTTTGTGTTCCTACAACAAAATAATAATATCCAATTTCAAGATATAGCACAGGCATTGGCACCTAATTCTGCGAATCATCCAGAAAATTCAGTTAATAGGCATAAATCGAGTAATGCATCTATGGATTCATTAATAAGTTTTTTTCATCAAACCGTACGAAATATTCAAGAGCAATTTCGTAAGAATTTGAAACCTTTAAAAACAGCATTCGAAACGATTTAAGGAGTGCTGAACCTGGAAATTTCGGAACTTATGCTTCTAATACAAATTTAGCATACAATTTTGATTCATCTATTCGTTTACAACAATGGAAAGTTTCTTAGGATGGGACAACTCCAGTTTCTGATTTTCTATTTAAGATTGAAACTCTCTGCGAGCGAACAAGATGTTCATACGATCATTTACTGGCCAATATCTATATATTTCTTAGTAGCAAAGCTGAAAGCTGGTTTTAGTTATTTACAAAACATAACAGAAGTGCAAAGTTTTCGTTATTAAAACATGCCTTAATCTTAGAGTTTGAAAATTTAGAAAGTGACAAAGATATCATCTTGAAAATGTTTTAAAGAAAACAAAACCACAAAGAGTTCTACAACGATTTTCACTTTGCCATAATTTATATAAATTCAATATTAAAAGGCCCCTTAAAAGGTTGTTAATAGATAGATATACTTACAAAAAATGTCAATACGAATTTAAAATATATGTCGTTTAATGCACAGCCAAAATCCCTTGATGAATTTAGAGACATTGAAAGCCAAGGTGAAGATGTTCTTAGGGACTGCAAATCTTACCTATAATATCCCCCTGCTAGACACGTAAATGAAGTGTGGTTGAAGGAGAATTCTGACGAAGATTTAGAGGATGCAATTTTCGCAATTTTCAAGACGTAAACCGTATTACTCAAAAATTCAATGTTGTAGTTGCCTTAAATTTGGGCATTCCTATATTTACTGCCCTGACCAAGTCAGAAACATTTTTTCTTATAAATGTGGTTACAAGGGTGTAGTAACCATTGAATGTCCAAAAAGCCACCAGAAAAACTTGAAAAGGAGCGACATGAGTCCCGGGACATCTCGCTCGATTCAACAAACTCCGGGTTTAAACAAAACACAAACATACACCTATTTTCGTTGCCTCAAAAAAATATTTCCAACAGAACATTTGGAAAAGAAAGAAAGAAATGTTAGAAATTTAGATAAAAACTTAGATAAACCCGTTCCAATTATATCTGCCAGGATTCTTAAACGTAGGCATCGTTACAAACTTAGGCATACAATTCTTAAAAGGATTGAATCTGCAATATTGATAGGATAGGATGACCGCCAGTTTGCAAAAATTATTATTTTTAATAAACCTTTTTTAGCACCACTTGATTCGGGAGCAAATGTCGCGGTACTAGGAAAGGGTTGCATGGATTTCATTTCACGAAGCAAAATAAAAATCAAAGATTTTCGCTCGTACCTGTCAACTGCCAATGGTGAAAGGAAAAAGGTTGTAGGTTTCTGTACTCTACCGGTAAAGTTTAAAAATGCTTGCAAAGATATTTGCTTTTATTTAGTAACAGATATTCAGAAGTTAACTCCTCAACAGCAGCTTAGATTAGAAATCGTAATTTTGGAATTCATTTTATTTGGGAAAAATGGCTTAGATTGCACTGACTTGCTTGAGTACCATATAGATACTGGGGACTCGTCTCCAATAAAAGCCAAACATTACCCATATCGCCTCCGCGAGTTATATAAATTATATTCTTTTATACTCTAGCCTTTAAATACCTTATATATTTGTATTTTCTTCGTATAAGTTTGAATTTACTGTTATAAATTTATTTTTAGATTGTTATTTTTTTTTTTTTTGATCTTAGTTTGAATTGTTTAAAAATATTAAAAATAGGTAAAACAATTTATATTTTTATTTCAAATATTTTATATTTGAAATTATTATTTAAATAAAAAACAAAGAAATAATAAAATAACAAAACATTAAATTGTTTTGTTCCGTTAATTATTTTATTGGCGCAGACGTGAAACGGACCAAACGAAAAACTCAAAACAAAGTGTAAATAAAAAAAGAGAATTGTATTACGATTCAGTGTTGTGACGTTTTATGTAAAAAATACGAAAAAGGCAAGAAATTAAAAAGAAAACAAACGATTAAAAGAAAGTGAAAACTTTAAGAGAGCGGGCGAAATAACAATAGCTTTTACAAATAAAGGCTGGCAAGCTAATTAGCCTTAACTGAGAAAAAGACTTAAAACCGCAAAAGCAGATTTAAAATAATCAAGGATATTAAAAAGCAACTAAAAGTAAAGCATCAAGAACTGTGAGGAGCTTGAAATGTTTACGAAACATGTAGAAGAAATTCGTAAGCTTGTTGATTAACACTTACATGGATTATTTGATTTAAGAATAAGGAACAAAATAACATCAAAACCAAATATATGCCTCATAAATAACAATAACCCTATAAGATGGGAACAAATTAAGGTAATATTAAGAATTAGCTTTAATGTATCTGATAGTGTATAATCTATTGTTAATCAAATTAAAACTGCGGAAATTAGAAGTAATATTAATGATTTTTATAAATACATAATTGAGTTGTAAATTAAATTTAAAAATTAGTTTAGATAGAGATAATGAGCAATGGTATAGTTGAAAAAATTTTGAAAAAATGCTGTTAAAAATTTTTTATTTCTAAATTGCCTAATGAGTCAAAACTAGTGCTCAATTCAAGAAATCCGGTTTTATTACTTAAATCAAAAGAAGTATTAATAGAAACAGAAAATTAAAAAAAAAAAATATGTAGAAAATGAAATATTTGCTAATTCTCAACATTCTATGCAATCGTCAAGTTTTAATTCTAATAGTTTATTGCAAAATAATTCTGAACATATTCCTTATGTTCAAAATTATCGTTACCAAAATAACCCTTATCAAAATAACTCTTACACAAAAAGATATAAAAATCAGAACAAAACATCCAGTTTTGAAAACTTGCCAACTAACAAGAATAGTTACACAATTTATTGAAACTCTCAAAGAAGTTTAAGTAATTCAAATAGAAACACTTAAATTAATCCGGAAATTCTTAATACAGGAGAGTCTCAGCATTAATAGTTCAAGTAGAATGGAAGTTGATAATATTTAGGCCTCAAATATTCAATTAATTGCCGAAGATCTTTACCCTGTATAGTTTTAAAAACAAGAACAGTTCCAATTAAATTATTGGTTGACACCGGGTCTGGTACTACTCTTGTTAGCAAAGGCCTAAACAAAACTTGAAACCCCAATTGTTTCAAACACTATATTTTCTACAATTACAACATCAAGAAAAATAACAATTCCTCTTTTTAAATAATTTAGTATACCGCGCATAAAAATTGAAATGCTTGAGACAGAAATTTTAAACAACTTCGATGGAATTTTAGATTTTAATATTCTTAAACCTTTAGGTGCAAAAATTGACTTAAAGGAGAATATGTTAATTACTGCAAATTCGAAAATTCCAATAGTATATGATACTATTTCATGATAATCTCATGAAATATTTATTATTTTAAACTAAAATTAAAAATAAAATGTATTACTACGGGGAAGCATACCCATATGGCCATTTCACTACTGCTCAAATAGCTCATTATATTGACGTATTTAGAATCCTTAGTCGTAGATTTACGTTTTAATGAACCTAAACTATAATATTTGGAAGAGTCATTAAAAAATAAAAACTTAAATAATGAAGAGATCAAAGAATTAATGAAATTAATTAAAGCTTTCAAAAATGTATTTTATATAGAAGGTAAAAACTTATCTTCTGTTTTTAAATATCGACATACATAAAATACTTACAATAAATGATATCCCTGTATATTCTAGAACATATCGCTTCGCAGAAATCCACAAGAGGAACAAGTCAATGAAATTCCTAAATCCGGTATTATAAGAAAATCTTGCAGCCCTTATAACGCTACAATTTGGGTTGTTTCTAAAAAACGACAATTCTGGAAAACATAAATAGAGAGTAGTAGTTGACTATAGGAAACTTAACGACGTTACTATTGAAGACAAATTTCCCATATCTAATATAGAGGATATTTTTTTAAAATTGGGAAATACTCAGTATTTTAGCACTCTTGATTTTACGAAGGGATATTATCAGATTCTTATCTCAACGGAAGATAGACATAAGACAGCATTTTCTTCTTCGACTGGGCATTATGAATTCAATAGAATGTTTTTGGTTTGAAAAATGCCCCAGCATCATTTCAGAGAATGATGAATGAAGTTCTACAAGGTTTAATAAATAATATTTGCGTTGTGTACATGGATGACATACAAATATTCTCAACATCTCTTCAGTAACATGTTTTATCGTTACAAAAGATTTTTCAAAGATTATCTGAATTTAACATAAAAGTTCAAGTAGACAAATGTAATTTTTTCAGACGTAAGTCAGAATACTTAGGACATAAAATAACTCCTGAAGGAATTAAACCAACTCCTAACAAAATAAATACTATACAAAATGTTTCGTTACCCAAAACTGTTAAGGAGATAAAATCCTTTTTAGGCTTGACTGGTTTTTATAGGAAATTTATAAAGGATTATAGTCGAATTGCGTTACCAATGATTTAATATTAAAAAAAAGGTTGTTATATAGACATAAATAATCAACATTATATTGATTCATTTAACAAACTTAAGCAAATATTGTGTACTACTCCAGTTTTGGCATATCCTAATTGATAAACAATTCGTTTTGACTACGGATTCAAGCAATGGAGCTCTAGGTGTTGTTTTATTGCAAAATGAACATCCAATTACTTATTCATCAATGGTTTGGGCATTAAAATACTTTAGACCGTATTTATGTAGCACAAAGTTTAAAATCCAAACTGATCATAAACCCCGTTTATGGCTCAATTCACTTAAAGAACATAATATGAAATTGCAAAGACAAATGAATGAATATGATTTTGATTTTTTTGATTTTTGAAAACGAATTTAGTGGCAGTTTTTCTCAGTCGCGCAGAAATAAATCATTTTGAGAAAAATAAGGAACAAATTCTTTCTGATAAAGCAACAATGCATATGGAAAAGAAAATTTAAATGATTATATTAATATTTCGGAATCACCTATTAATATATTTAAAAACCAAATTTTATATAAATTAGGGGAAAAATATCAGTATGAAAAACAAATTATACATGATAAAAAAATTAGCATATTATAACATTAAAAGAGCATTTTGAAGAAAAAGTTTTAGAATATTTAAAAGATGAATTTCCAACAAAAGGAACTGTAGCAATATTTTGCGATATCGAATTATTCAAAAATTTTCAGCAAACAATAGTACATTATTTTTGTAATCTTCCTGAAAAGAAATTTTTATATTGTTCTAAATTTATAAAAGATGTATATAATAAAGAAAATTTATTGGAAGTATTTGAAAACTATCACAACGATAAAAATCATAGGAAAATAGAAGAAACATTCCTAGAACTGAAAGATAAGGTATATTACCCTAATTTAAAAAAAGAAATACACAAATTTATTAATAACTGCATTACGTGTAAAATGTGTAAATTTGATAGACGACCTATAAAAGCAAAGTTTTGTATCACAGAGACACCTTTGCAGTCTAATGAGGAGATAATTCATATTGATGTGTGGTTTTTAAATAAAAACACATATTTTTAACATGTATTGATAAACATCAAAACATGCGTCGATACATTACTTAGGTGATAAAAACTCACTTACTATTGTTGAAAAACTTAAGGAAAGATTTGCTATTTTAGGAAAACAAACTAAAATTATAGCAGATAATGAATTCAATACAGCCTATATTAAAAAATTTTTCGTTTTAAAGGAGTTAATTACCATTTTACTTCACCAAATACACATACAGGAAATTCAGACATAGAACGTTTTCACCTTACATTGAATGAGCATATAAGGCTTTTTAAATTACAAAAAAAAGACGAGCATTTTGATGATAAAAGCCTTGTCTACAAATCGGTTCAGATTTATAATGACTCAATTCACAGTGCAACAAAATGTAAACCAATTGATTTACTTCACAATAAAGTGGATAATTCTATGTGGCAATAATTACATAACAAAATGCATGAAAATAGAATTAATAGAAATAAGAAGCTTAATGAAGATAAAGAAGAAAGTCACGAATTCAAAGAAAGAGAATTAGTAGAGAATCTTGGATTTTATAATTTAAAGCAAAAACCGAAATGTGTTATTAAGAAGGTTAAAGAAAAAAATAAAACAAAATTTGTTGATGAAAAAGATTGTAGAAGAGGCAGGCAAGTAGTTAAAAGAATTTTTAAATACCAAAATGAAATACCAAATGTTAGATTTGAAAGAAATATTACTGGTAGGGGTAACAAAAAAAATTATAATTTGTAATAATGTTTTATTGTAAATATGTAATATATAGATTAATATAATATAGATTAATTAAAAGATATATTTATTTTAAAATGTTAAAGAAATTAATTTAACAATTTTATTTTACTTTTATATTTGTAAAATAAAAAGAAAATATATTTTGTGATTATGTATATTTCACATTCCAGGAGTAGTGTGTATTCAAAGGGTGGGGGAGTTATATAAATATATATTCTTTTATACTCTATCCCTTAAATACCTTATATATTTGTATTTTCTTTTTATAAGTTTGAATTTACTGTTATAAAGATATTTTTGGATTATTATTTTTTTAACTTAGTTTGAATTGTTAAAAAATATTAAAAATACATAAACCAATTTATATTTTCATTTCAAATATTTTATATTTGAAATTATTATTTAAATAAAAAACCAAGAAATAATAAAATAACAAAACATTAAATTGTTTTGTTCTATTAATTATTTTATTCGCGGCAAGCTGAAGCATTTCAGGAGACAGAACGATTATAATCTATGGGTGTTATTGTGGAGTCCAACTTACCATGGTGCTCACCAGTAGTAATAGTACGCACACCTGGTAAATTTAGGCTCTGTATAGACTCAAGGCAATTTAACTCTATAACTAAGAAAGAATCTTACCCCCCTACCACACATACATGTTCTACTCAGAAGGTTAAAGGACACTCATTTCAACAGCGGAATCGACTTAAAAGACGCTTTTCTTTAAATTCGTTTGTTAGATTCATCAAAAGATAATACAGCGTTTTTCGTACCAGGTAAACCTTTGTTTCAATATAAAATATGCCGGTTGTTCTATGTAACGGTGCACAGACCATGAGCAGATTAATGAACAAACTAACACCATCGAGACTCAGAGAAAATGTTATTGCATTGTATACTTTTGAGTCAAGTCGCTGCTTATTTAAGAGCTGCCAAGCTGACCATAAATGTGAGCAAAAGTAAATTTTGCCAGCGCGAAATTAAATACTTAGGTTATGTCGTTGGTCATGGTTGCTTAAAAATTGATAACTCGAAAGTTGAGAGTATTGTTAGTTTTCCTATTCCAAATTTTCTTTGCCAGGTACGAAGATTCGTAGGAATGGCTAATTGGTATCGTAGTTTTATTCAAAATTTTACTGATTTAAGAGCCCATAACTCGGAAAAGAGAAGTTGATATTTATAAATTTATAAAAATATTATTATGGCTATCTATTTAAAGCTTTTGAAGAGATCTTTAAAGAAATACTAAAATTTTTAAAAGAGCCATGACATTTTTATGTAAAGTTATACATGTGTAGTACTTATTTTTTTAATTTTTTTATTATCTGTCACCTCAATGTTTGTTTTTTTATTGAAGTTACTTCACTAAACTAGATTTACAAATATGATGCAGGGCATATAAGATTCGACATAGCCGAATATAGCACTCTTACTAGCTTTTAAATTATATTCACCAATTTTTAATGAAATTGTTCGACTTGGCAATTGAAGAATTAATTATCACTGGTCTCTATTATTGTTTTTATTTTAGATATGTTTTTATTTTCTTTATTTTATCAAATTCAAGTACAATATGTTTAATTCATTTTAAGATTTGCAAAACGAAATACCGATTTGGGTTAATTTCTTAAAAATTAAGTCTTATAAACTAATTTACTACTGTGGCCTGTTTCTTCTTTATTTATTTATTTTTGGATTTACTATGCGAGTAACAGCTGATACACTTCAAACTTAGTGCGGAATAATACATTAGCATTGTTGAACATACCATCTTTAAGCGAAACTATTATAAATTGAGATGATTTAAAATGGTATTTGATCATATTACCAATGTTTTGCCTATGAAACATGTCTAGAGCTGCGTCCACTTCATAAGGAATAAAAAATAGAGCAGGTGAAAATTTCAGCATGGCTAAAACTAAAGATAATGCTACAAGAGAACCTGATAATTCACCTAAAGATTATTTCCATATACCATTAAAACCTACTTTGATTTCAAGTCCAATTAACTGGTGATTCATTCTAACAGGATTTAGACATGCTTGAGCATCTTGCATTAATGAGCTGAATAAACTGCTAAAATTTTCATTTACCACATTCCAAGCCTTTTCATCTTTTTCACGCTTTTTCTCATGCATGTTATATGCTCTATCTTTTCTTTATCTTGTTCTACAATCTTCTTTCTTCTTATCGTTTCGTAATATTGTTCCTCCTCGCGTTCTAGCAAAACCATAGCTTTTAGGTTGATGTTACGCTCCATTTTTTCCTTTTGTTGGATCATATTATTAAGTTTTTCCCCGGCCTCAAATGGTTTCTCCTTAGTATAATCGTAGCGTTGTAGTGTATTTGTGTGTATAAAATATATCTGTCCACATACTTATGTGTTTGACTGTATAATTCATATTTGTCCACATACTTATGTGTTTGACTGCATCAGTTATTTCGTTATCAGCAAATAACTTGATGATCCTGCTTATTTGGATATTTTATGCCCACACATACCATGCAGCTGGTCGGCGTGTATTTATGCCGACCAAGCATTCCCTCACGATAAGTTTAAGTTAGTTTTTAAGTTTTTTAAGGAAAATTACTTCAAGTGTTGAATTACTTAAGAACAGAAATAAAAGTACGGTCGACCAGAATGGTCGACAATAAAACAACGTAGTTTTCTTATTATTATTTTTTCTTATTGAACTTGGCGATCCTGCCCAAAACCGGTGAAAAAAAAATATCTTTAAAAATAGACGTGTAAAGCAAATTTACTAAAAAAAAAAAACAAAAATGTTCACAAACTTATTAGAAAGAAGACAATTCAATGAATTTCATTAAAAGTTACAAAATACCGTTTTATAAATTACAACTTATTTGGCTAAAGTTTGAATAAAAAGAGAATTTAACGAAAAGCAGATAAAAATTTGCGGTCTGACCAACCAAATGGTAAAGTGTAATAGAAATACGTGATATGGTGAACTGCGGATTCATTCTAAAAAAATAAAAGGGACCATTTGCTAATTTTAAAACCCGCTTAACATCGGTTATAGAGCCTGATCTACCAGCTCTACCCTCAAGTCATGACCATCATATATCCCGTAACGCCTACTATCGTCCACGTATGTTGCACCAACAACAATTACAGGATAAATTTGCTTATGCTCGTCCACCTTCCCTGCAACTTTTAACACCTGATGAACTTAAAGCCTCAGCCGATTACAACGTTGGAGTCGAAGTATGATGTTGAACCATCTACCCTACCACGCCCACGACTTGGAGTCTACAACTCGCTTAACAAGATTTGCGGATTTATAAGGCTGTTGTTGCAGAATAAAGCAAGAGGTATTTTGAAAATTTGTGTCGAAAGAAAAACAAAATATTAAAGTAATTTCAATTCACAAAAAGTTTTATATACAATATTATGAATGAATATACATACAAAAATAATTTTTTCTTTAATACAACAAAAAAAATGTTGAAATTTGAAATAAATTACCAATACACATACAATACACATATATAAATATAAAGAACAACCAACCAAATCTTAAAAAAAAAAAAAAAAATAACAAAACGATATTTATAGCTGCTAATGTCTTTCTTAGTAACAAATGAATTTAAATGATTTTAAGGTTTTTAGCTAACAAAGCAGCAAACAGATGTCACTTTAAACAAATTGATTGATTAACTATCATTAAAGAATATAATACATACATAGATGTATACCTACTTATATAATTTTTAACAAACTTGTTACAGTAAGAGAAAAAAAAAGTAAAAAAAAAATTATTTTTATTAATATAAATTTTAAAAGTAATCGTTTTTAATTTTTATTTTAAATATTAAAACACAATTCTCAATAAATTTCATATAACAATAAATATTAAATAGCCGTGTATACATAGTTTTCTTTAAAAACAAAAAAAAAAAAAATTATGATAAAAATTCTATTCAACCTAACCTACTACTGCGATACATACGTGTCCCTCCAGTGGTATAGTTTTAAGGGATTAAAAGCCTAATTCAGATATCAGTCGGCGATATCTGGTTTATATCATTGTACTCTATTGACCATCACAAAATGGTCACGGCATCCGTGATATAAGCACCATTTTTTTCACTAACACGCCCTTGACTTTTATAGACACATTAACATTCGTGTGCCTGTATAAACTTATTTTTAAGGTAAATATTGTAAACTTGCATTTTGCTTATGTAAACAGTTACTCGAAATACGTACATGACAGTTGAAATCTATATGATTAGGTCAATATTTATAATATTGATGTTGTGCGCAGCAAGCCTTTTTATACATCATTATTTTCGTTCATATGTTCAACAAGCGTAAAACTTCTTGTCCCCATATGTAATAAATCCACAGAATAGATCTGAGTACCATGGGTGGCCATGAATCAAAAATAGTAAACCCTAATGCTAACGTAATCAACGACATCACGGTAAAAGTGCAACATCCAGTCATATATCTAATTATTATCATCTACTTACTGGCGCTGCAGATCCTTATAACGCTCTACCAGCTTCATAAGAAATCATTACGAAAAAATTACACGCGCGCAGCTTCACTAGCCAGAAATTTAGACCAAGTCTAAATGTTGAATCTCCGTTTTAGATAGCTATAAAGCATACATTACAACATACATTGAATATATATTACCTTTTTTGTCTCTCATTATTCAGAATTTAAACCCCATGGAATGGGAAAGATAGTGAATAAGGCTAGAGCAATAAAGGAAAAATTCATCAAATCTCATAAATGTCTTAATCTCAATAGAGAGATAAAACCTGAAACAATCAATAAACACATAAATAATCTCGTGCGAAGATTCGAACAGGTTAGAGCTCTTCTTAATGTTAATTATAATAGATTACCCCCCCTCATAAAACAGCAGCTGAAGCCTTCTTTGCTGATATAAGAGATAAATTAATAACGATATCCTTAAAAAGAGGTAGCGAACTAAATGTCCCAAACTCATTACATGAGGAAACAAATTTTAAGTATCTACCAGAACTAGATTCAGACCCAACTTCAAATCTACCAAGTACAAGTAGAGCCTCTACCAACATGTCACAAACAAATATTGAATTCCTAAACACAGCAGCAAAACTTCTACCTGACTTCGACGGAAGTCCAGAAAATCTACAAAGCTTCATTGATGCTTTGACACTTGTGGAATCAATAAAGGGTAAACATGAAGCTGTTGCGGTAAGCCTTATTAAAACAAAATTAAAAGGTACTACCAGGAACATAGTAACAACGGAATCGACCATTTCAGCGATAATTTCAAAACTCAAATCGACTGTTAAGGGAGAATCCGTTGACGTCATCAATGCAAAGTTGATGAATATTAAACAAACAGGCAAAAATGCCAATGCCTATGTCAAGGAAATAGATGAACTCACTAAAAAATTAGAGACCACTTACATATCTGACGGTCTGCCAAATGAAACTGCAAGCAAATACACAACACGTGCAGCAGTTTCAACAATAGTAAAACATGCATCCAACGAACGGGTAAAACTGATCATGGAATCAGGATCGTTCCTAAACATGGATGAAGTGAAAACAAAATGCATAAGCAGTTGTACCGACGCATACGGACAACCTAATGCTGTATTAACTTTTCAACACAGCTATAACAATAATTCTTCTAATTTCTGTAATAATAGACAACGTTACTCTAGGAATACTAGTAACACACCCAAGAACTCTAATAGGGCGCCTACTTCTTATAATCGTAATACTAATAACAGAAATCCTAATAACAGGAATACAAATGGCCGTTATGTACCTAGAAGCTTCAATAATAGCGGAGTTAGCAATCGATTCAATAACAATAATAACCGTTACAACAATAACAACCGCAACGTGAATAGAAATAATAATATACGTTGCGTGCATGACAATAGTTCGGGAAACGAACTGACACCCCTAAATACTCAATAGACACAAAAATCCACAACATAAATACAAGTTTATACAGTTATCTAGTCTCCAGAACCACTCTAAATGACAACAGGTCCACATTCTTAGTAGATACAGGTGCAGACATATCAGTCGTAAAACGCCACCAAGTTCTAAACGAACCAATAGACCTTACTAGGCGAACTAGAATAAATGGCATTGGTCAAGGTGTAATAACTACAATAGGCAAAGTTAAAGCCGATTTAAAACAAGAAGATCTGCTTATAGGTCACGATTTTTATGTCGTAAAGGATGATTTTCCGATTCAAGTAGAGGGAATAATAGGTATGGACTTTATTCGAAAATACAAATGCATTTTAAATTACGAAGATGATCAAGATTGGATTACCTTGAGAACTAATGATGTTCCGTACGACATAGCAATCCCTTTAAGAAAGGGTCAAATATCAATTCCATATCACTTCCAGCAAGATCAGAAGTTATAAGATCGATAAATTTCATGTCAAATGAGGAAGAAGTATTAATACCTCAACAAATTATTCAGGATGGCGTATATATCGCCAACACAATAAGTACTATATCAAGGCCTTTGGTAAAAATCATTAATACCACTGATAAAGACGTTATAATTTATAACATTCAAGTCAAATCCGAAAGTCTAAACGACTATAAAATTGTCAATAACAATTCTGAAACTAATGCCAAGATAAATAAGGTAAAACTTGAAAAATTAACAAAAAACTTTCCTAAATACGCTCCTAAAAATTTGAAAAAATTATGCTCAGACTTCATAGATATTTTTGCTTTAGAAACAGATAAAATAAGTACTAACAATTTTTACAAACAAAAACTTAAACTTCATGATACACAACCAGTGTACATCAAAAATTATAGAATTCCTCATGCCCACAAAGAGGAAGTTAATGCCCAAGTAGATAAGCTAATAGATGATGGCATAATTGAGCCATCAATCTCTGAATATAACAGTCCTCTTCTTATAGTACCGAAAAAGTCATTACCTGGTTCGACACAAAAAAGGTGGAGATTAGTCGTAGATTATAGAGGAATAAATAAAAAATTAATAGCTGATAAATTCCCATTGCCTCGTATAGATGACATTCTTGATCAGTTAGGAAGGGCCAAGTTTTTTTCATGCCTCGACTTAATGTCGGGATTTCATCAAATAGAATTGGAAGAAGACTCTAGAGACATTACGTCTTTTTCCACAGAAAAAGGCTCTTTTCGCTTTACAAGACTGCCTTATGGTATCAAAATTGCCCCGAATTCATTCCAAAGAATGATGTCATTGGCTTTTTCTGGATTATCTCCAACCCAAGCCTTTGTATACATGGATGACTTAGTAGTAATAGGATGTTCTTCGAAACACATGCTACAAAACTTAAAACAAATATTTAGCATTTGCAGAAATATAATCTCAAGCTACATCCGGATAAATGTACATTTTTTTGACGTGAAGTAACATTTTTAGGTCATAAATGCACCGATAAAGGTATTTTACCTGACGACAGCAAATATTCTATTATACAAAAATACCCAACACCTACAAATGGTGATGAAGCTAAACGCTTCGTAGCGTTCTGTAATTATTACAGAAGATTCATTCCAAATTTTGCTGAATCATCACGACATATTACCAGATTATCTAGAAAAAATGTGCAATTCGAATGGACTGAGCAGTGTGAAAAATCATTCCAATATCTTAAAAATCAACTGCTAAGCCCAAA
This sequence comes from Gymnosoma rotundatum, assembly GCA_916610165.2. Classification (NCBI taxonomy): domain Eukaryota; kingdom Metazoa; phylum Arthropoda; class Insecta; order Diptera; family Tachinidae; genus Gymnosoma; species Gymnosoma rotundatum. Next base: position 59,597,812 of record OU744339.1, read on the forward strand.
AATCCTACAATATCCAGACTTTTGTAAAGAACTTCAGGCAAAAACGAGTAGAAATTATAATGGCCATGGTATGAAGAGTAATACAAAATCGGTTGAACTAAAGGTCTATGAGGCAATTAATGCCCAAGAGCACAGTAAAATGCCACAATTGCATTTTACCAAAAATAAAGTTATAATTAAAAAAGGAAAGCAAATTCTTTCCGAATTTATGTTGAAAGACACGGTTATTAATGGAAATGTAGACTTAGGTCACCTCTTTCTAAAGCTTGAAAAAATAGCTGATAACATGGGTCTAACAACCATGCGACTACACCTCGATGATAGTCTGCTTAAATTCCTAGGAACCAATGTTGAAACCTTTAAGAATAAAGGCAATGAAATACTTCAAGAAAGTATATTAACAATCGTGCTCACTCCTAAATTAACAAAAATTTTCACCGATACAGAAAAATTACAAATCATGCAAAAATATCATGATGATCCTATTTCGGGAGGACATCCAGGCGTAACACGCATGATAAAGAAAATCAGACTTCAATACCATTGGAAAGGCATGATTAGAGACATAGCCCAATATGTAAGAAGGTGCAAAGCATGCCAAGAAAATAAAACAGTTGTCAACGGTAAAGAGCCATTCATCCTAACGCCTACACCGTTAAAAGCATTTGACAGAATAATAATTGACACCGTAGGACCACTACCACGGTCCGAGTCATTAAATGAATATGCTGTCACTATGATATGCGACTAACTAAATATTTAGTCGCAATACCCATTCAGAATAAATCAGCCAGAACAGTAGCCAAAGCAATTATGGAAGGATTTGTTTTGACTTACGGTCCGATGAATACAATACTAACGGACATGGGAACAGAATATATGAATCAAGTTTTATCAGAGTTATGTTCAATGATGAAGATACTCCATATCATCATCAGACCTTAGGTACTGTTGAGAGATCTCACAGAACATTTAATGAATATTTGGGACGTGTGGTTAAAATACTTCGTATATTGTTACAACACCACACCATCTACAGCTCATGGTTATTGCCCATTCGAGTTGATTTACGGGAAGATCCCACCAACTCTTGATTGTACAAAAGAAAATATTGTATAACCATTGTACTGTATTGATTCATATAAAAAAGAAGTTAAATTCAGACTTCAGGTGGCGCAGCGAAGAGCTGCCAATATCATAGAAAATGCTAAGTGGGAAAGACAACAACTTTCCACCGAAAGGGCAAATCCAATCGAATTTACCCTCGGTGATCTCGTTTTAATTCGCAAACTAGATTCTGTATTTAAAGGCCCCTATAAAATATCCAAAATGGACAACAACAATAATTTGGAACTCCTAGATGAACATGGGAAGTCATTCACTGTTCATAAAAATAGGGTAAAGAAGTTCACAGAGTGACGGGTCTTAGTGAAAACACTTTTGTTCGCATAAATTATTCGAGCATACAATTATTTCTTTGTGTCTCTAATGTTACTTTAAATAAAATATAACAAAATTTTTTTTTCGTTTTTGTCGCATTGAAGAAGACTCGCGTTGCTCTTCTCTTTTGAATTTTAATTAATTCGCTATTTGTAAAGGTTTTATTTTCCTTTAATACAAAATATGGTTATGATATATGTATTTAAATATAATTGTTCATGATATTTTTTTTCCTTTTTCCTCTTCTTCTCAAATACGTGCAACGATCTGTTGGACAGTTAAGACGACTGCACCATTACTATACAGTATCATTTCAATATTCACTAATGCTTTAATCAAGTGTGAATTATTTTAAACACTCTAAGTAGCAAAAGGTTCCACATAAATCTACTACTTATCTCACTTTACTGTCCTACGTGACAACTTTATAGAACAATCAACCAATTATGATTATTCTTTCTGTAAAAGGGTGAAAGGTCGCCTCAAAAACGCTTTAACTTAAAACAAACCATAAAAATTCTTATCTTATCTATCAATACTTGAACAGAATTTTTGTCTTAACAGATTCGAATTTCGAAGTACATAGCACATAAATATGCCGTTAGTTTGGTATATAATACACACAAAGATTTGTAAGCTAAACAAGAACTGCTCATTTCTTTTCTTTATTTATACAAATTAATCTGTTTCTTAAAATTTAATTGTAGTACATTTGTGTATAATACAAAATTTGTCATCTTTATTTCCAAAACATTTTATAAAAACCTAAATATAAAATATATTGTATATAACAAAAATTTTACCTTATTTGTAAAACATTTTATTAAATAAATGAAACTACTAATAATTTTATTTTATTTGACCTTCATGATTTACAATTGAAACTACTCTATTGTTACTTTTAATTTGCAAACTATAATTTTTAAATATGTGTAATTTTGCAATAGAGGTTACGTGAGAAACGCCCCCTTTCATTTTTAAATCTATTGTACTTAAAGAATGATCAACCACCTCGTATTGATCATTCTTTCTGAAAAAGGGAGGTGTAGTGTATTTGTGTGTATAAAATATATCTGTCCACATACTTATGTGTTTGACTGTAGAATTCATATTTGTCCACATACTTATGTGTTTGACTGCATCAGTTATTTCGTTATCAGCAAGTAACCTGATGATCCTGCTTATTTGGATATTTTATGCCCACACATACCATGCAGCTGGCGTGTATTTATGCCGACCAAGCATTCTCTCACGATAAGTTTAAGTTAGTTTTTAAGTTTTTTAAGGAAAAGTACTTCAAGTGTTGAAGTACTTAAGAACAGAAATAAAAGTACGGTCGACCAAAATGGTCGACAATAAAACAACGTAGTTTTCTTATTATTATTTTTCTTATTGAACAGCGTGTATTCTTAACGCCGAAAAATCCTTTTCTTCTTTAATCCATGGATAATTGTTTTCTAAATTTTCTAACTTTCTTAAGTAATCATTTTTCTCAGAACGCCTTTTGTTAACCTCGTTTTTCTTTATTTCCAATCTTAGGTCCCCATTATAGGTTTTAAGCTTTTCAAATTTAATGAACAATTTTTTAGTTCTTTATTTTGCGAGGAAATCATATCTTTTTGCTCCTTCACTTGCTTTCTTAAATTTGATATTCGTTCGGCAGTAGATTTATTTTTTTTTGCATATTTCATCTAAAAGGCTTTCTTACTTAAAATTTGTTTTTCCATCGTTTTTGCAATATTTTTTGATTTAATGACGTCTTTATTTAAAGTATCAATTTCCAGTTGCATAGTTTCATACTTTTGCTCGTATTTTTTCCAGTTGTTGCTAGATTTTTCTGCTTTAATTTTTGCTAATTTCATAGCCTCCGATGTGGCTTTAAGTTCTTTTTCTCGATACCCTTTGGCATCGGCTAATTTTAATTCGATTTCTTTAGCTTTAGCCTGGAACGTTCGTTGAATTTCCTTGGCATTTGTCAGTTCAATACCCAGCAACTTAATTCGTTCTTTCAGTGACGAAATTTCTTCTTGATGCTGATGAAAGCTGGTCTGCTCTAAACGTTGTTTACACGCATTAAGCTCATGTCGCCGTAATTCGAGTGTTTCTTTGAGTTTGTTATAGGTTCTAGCCTTGAATTCTAAGCAGGATAACTGCTTTTCAATATCTATTAAAGTGGTTTTATATTCTTTTACTTATTTTTCCAATCGCTTTATTTCTGCCAATTCCTGGATTATATTACCCCCTTTTGGCTTTGATCCACCAGAGAGTGTTCCATCTGGATCAACAATATCCCCATCAAGTGTAACAGTTCTAGAGTGTATATTACGGTGATATGTAACCTGAAAATTTAAAACATAACGCTATTTTCAATATTGAAGATTAAAAAATTGCATATCAATAATGTAAATTTAAAATACTTATAATCGTTTGAACTGTTTTTAATTTTACAGTTATTTTTTCTGCCTATTTCACGACAAAACTTTAAACTAGAAATGTGATTTACATAATAAAAATTAGGCCAGTTAAGGTGCGTTTCTGTACTCTACTGGTAAAGTTTAAAAATGCTTGCATAGATATTTGCTTTTATTTAGCAACAGATATTCAGAAGTTAACTCCTGAACAGCAGCTTGGATTAGAAACTGTAATTTTGGAATTCGTTTTATTTGGGAAAATTGGCTTAGATTGCACTGACTTGCTTGAGTACCATATAGATGCTGGTGACTCGTCACCAATAAAAGCCAAACATTACCCATTATCGCCTCCGCGAGTTATATAAATTATATTATTTTATACTCTAGCCTTTAAATACCTTATATAAGTTAAGTTGGTTATTATTCAAATGATGAAAAAAAAAACACAACTTTTAGTTTTTTGTTATCTTTATTCTTTCAAAGATAAAATATTAATCGCTTAAAAATAAATTTACTTAGCTATTTATACTACAAATTTGTTTAATTAGCATAATTGCAGCAACTTACTTTATTATTAAATTTGCAATATTATCAGTAATCGAAACTTGCGCAATTCGTCGTTTATTTTGGTGGTAATGCACTTTGTTTAAATTTAAACAAAGTTTTAATGTGAAGTCAGCTATTTTGGTGACAATGCACTTAGTTTAAAATGTAACAAAAGTTTTAATGTGATGTCAGCTATTTTGGTGACAATGCACTTGGTTTTAAGTAAAGTGAAATTTGTTGTTGTAGTTTAAGTGTCAATGCAGAGGTAACTCTATTTCTTCCGTGCCCTCCGTTATAACTCGCATATTTGACGGTGTAACTGGTGGGAGAACTGATCGTAGCACTATCTGTTGCTTTTTTTGTAACAAAGTAGGATTGAAAACGCTGTTAGTATTAATAATGTGAAAATGGTTATAAGGATTTGGTTTAATTTGGAGTTTGTTTGTAATCGGCCCAGGCGTTCTATGTTGTTTATATAAAGTTCGTTAATGGATTCCAGTGAGAGAAGATGAATTCTTTCTTTTTCTACTGGAGTAAACTGAATTCTGGCTGGTTCTTCTTTTATCGTGTAGGCTTCCCCGTTAAAGAAAGACTCGTTGTTTATTTTAATCGTCATATTTGTGAATTTTACAATGTACGTGCCACCAACTGTTATTTCTTCTGCAGTGTTGTTAATAGTGCCATTAAAATCGTTCAAAAGTATCATTCCATCTTGTAGTATTTCTAATCATTTGACGTGATGTGCATTGCTAAATTTACAGATTGGGTTCTTTTCACTGTATAGTAGTTTTGTTACGCAAGTTTCGTTACTTAAGCTATGTACAGACGGTTGTAAGGTCTTACAATATTGTCAGAGCTAACAATGTACTGACAATGACAAGGCAAATAAAAATTGTAAACACAATTTAGATTGTCAGTTCAAACGATTGCAAGGCATTTGTAAGAAAACTAACAATTCCATTGTAAGAAAATAATTTTTTCTGACAACATTGTCAGACAACAAATTGGTAGTTTACACGGTAGTAAGAATTGCCAAGTGTCAGAATTAAAAAATTCAATAGAAAATTTTTTTTTTAATTAATTTTAATGTAAATTATTTTAAAAGTTACATATTAATATTATAAATTCTTATCAAAACAAATAGATATTAATCAAAACGGAGAAACTGCAACGATTCTAACATCTTACGTTTTTAGCGAATATAAAAAAACCGACTTCAAAACAGATTTTAGCTATTTGTCTAAAAAGGTTCAAAAGTTTGGCCACATACATCAACTATTGGGACACCCCTTATTTTTAGTTTTAAATTTATATTTCTTAATATACCACACAAATTAGCGGACACTTTTTCAAGTTTTTGTATAAACCGGTTCAAAAGATTGGGCTAATACATGTAAAATTTCATCAGGTATGAGCACACCCTTTAATTTATAAATTCAAATTGGATACTTGCTCTTTAAGCGGACTTATCAATACAAGTTCCCTGTAAATTTCGGTTGTCTATCTATAACAGTTCAAAGTTTTGGTCACATACACCAAATTATCAAATTTTATTCTTGCGATTATGGAGGACTTAGCTATACAGATTCTTTGTAAATATCAGAGGTCTTTTTACAACCATCATATATGTTCATAAAATAAAATGATCTATATTGAATATTTATACTTGTTATTACAAAGGTAATAGCTATATACATTCTGTTCAATTTTCAAGCGTTTGTTTATGACAGTTCAAAAGATAGGACATGAAAAATGTCGGTCACTACAATACTTGTTCCGCATTCCAGTTTGAACAATTCGAGCTTTGTTCCTGAAGAGCTATATGCCATTTTCAAAGTGCTTGAAAAAGGTAAATTTTTTCCCACCATTAAAATCATCCCGTGAAATACCGTCGCTGTCCATTTTTTAACTCTCTTTTTTCTGCTTTAATTTTAATTTAAATTTTTATTTTAAGTTTGTTTTTAAAGAATTTTTCACTTTTTTTCATTAACTTTTATCTGACAATGATATCGTTGTCAGATGTTTAAAATTTCCAACATGTTACAATTTATTTTATACTGACAATGCCTGACAATGTTCTGACAATGCAAATAAATGCGTTCACACAATTGTAAGATATCTAACAATTTATTGTCAGGTAGAAGTCTGACAATTTTCTGACAATATTGTCAGAAAACAATTGTAAGTTCACACGATTGTTAGACATTTTCTGAATATTTTTCTGTCAATATTGTTAGATCTGACAACCGTCTGTACATAGCTTTATGTTAATAATTTGATTTTTTTCACAAATTGAAATAGAATTTACTGTCTTACATTCATTTACTACTGCAGATATGCTATTCTTATTTTTTAGTACATTTTCAAAGGGAATATCAATAATTGAGTTATTTCTTTTAACTGGTTTAACTAATATACGGGTATAAGATTCGATTTCTGTTATTGGTATCTTAATAATATAGGCTAACATTGTTGCAGTATATAAAACACTTGTTTCGGGAAAACCCAAAGCTTCCTCTGCAGATGCAAATGGCACTTTTTCGCTTTGCAATGTCTTAAGAGCTATATCTAATTCTTTTTCATTAAGTAAGACGCTATTAATTATTTTTAATTTTGACCATTGCACGGCATACCTTACATTATTAATTTCCTCTTTGACTAATCGTAATCTATTTTGGATACTTAATACTAATTCGTTATTGAAACTCTTACTACTTCTAATGGAGTTTGTCAGTTGGTTGGTAAGTAGCGTCAAATTATTCATTCGTTCAGTTAGAGCTTGGTTTATTAAAAACTGTCTATTGTTGTTTTTATTAAGTTCGTTAGCGTTGTCTTGCAGTGCCGCAAAGTCGTCATGGTCTGGAGTGCCTCCCAGGTATTTCTAAGCTGTTCCTAAATTAAGTGATTTCTTTACTCTGTGGCTTGTTGGTTTTATTGATTCCACTAATTTTTCTGTCTCTTCCAGTTCCTGTTTCAAAGCTGAGTAAAAAATATTGTGTGGTGGTATGTTCTCTTTCAGGATTTCTTCTACGTCTGCTAAAAATTGTTCATACAGTTCGAAATTAACGAGGTGAATTAGTTTAAATGTTCCTTCTTGGATTTTAGCTAGTCCTTTATTTATCGGAATTATGTGGGTTGCTGAATAGTCGGTTATTGAAAAGTCAGTTAAGGCCGTTGTCGTCATTGTTAACATTAGTCTGAAAAAAAATATGTTGTCTTTAGCTTTTAATATTACTTTTATGCACTATTCTATTAGATTCGGTTAGAATTGTAGTTGCTCTATTTTCTTTAACTATTTCCTTCTTGAATTTCGGTGTCATTTTCGTCCCTTATCTATTATGTATCCTAACGTATATAATTTCGCCTTGTTTATAGTGAATAATTAGATGAAGTTTTTTGTTATGGATCTTTAAGTCCTGTTGTTGTTTATCTTTTAGCCTTTGAATATTATTGAGTATAGCTTTTTCAAATTGCTTGGGGTCCGTACTAACTGTCCTACCGAAAAAAATTTCTATTGGTCTGCCTTTTATGGAACTATGAAAAGAGTAATTATATTCGTAAACTGCTCTGTCCAAAAGTTGAGTAAATGTCTGATCTTTGTTTTCTGCCTTTAATGATAATGTCGAGTGGAATCTCTCGACTTGTCCATTAACAGAACTTTTGTAAGGTGGAGATTTGTATATTTGTATTTTTAAAATGTCTTCAACCATAAAAGTAATAGACGCAGAATTAAATGATTTCTCATTATCAAAGATAATCGTTTTAGGAACAACAAATAAAAAAGAAGCTGTCTAAGTGGTTATTTTATATCCTCAATAGCCCTTGACTTTATTTGCTTTACCTGTGCATATTTCGAAAATTTATCTATAGCGGTAAGCACTAAATAACCTGTTTGATAGATATCTATGTGTACTATTTGACCATGCTGTGATAGTATAGGAGTTTCCTGTATTTCAGGTTTATTTGGGTGTCTGTCGTATTTGTTCGCTTTGCAGATTGTGCAAAGTTTTATTATTCTATTTATTTTAACTTTAATGCTGGGAAAAAAGTATTTTTCCAGAATGTGCATCTTGTTTTCTTTAGCATTGCGATGTGCTCGCTTATGTGTTTAAATGATTATTTCCTCTTGTCTTTGATGATTTGAAGTGAATTGGGAATATTTCTTGAATTATCCCCATTATGGGTTCGGGGGCCTTAAGGTACAATTATGCGAACGTCCACGTAAGCTAACCTAACGGCCGTTTGTTTTTAAATATACTAAAACAATGCAAACACTTACCGAAATTAACTGTCACGTTTCCGTAACGCTTCAACCTGTATAAAATAAGTTTTGACGGCATTGTTACGTGACATTCGTAAGACAGTGCTGGAATTACATGTGATAAGTACCATTGCGGCACATTTGCCCTTTTTAGGTACTTTTTAAGTATTGATAATAATTGTATCATTCATCAGTTTTTATTATTTTGCTTAATAAAAGTATAATAAATAAATAGTTACATTAAATACATAATAATATTTTTTAAAACAGATAATTAAATTTGTCAATACATTGCACATATTGCAATGTAAAATATTTTTCGAAGCGAAATTAGTACTTTTTCTAAATTTACATGTACGGAACAGTGCCCGTAACTATGCCACAAATCTCAACACTGTTCTGAACAGCTGCAGCAAATTGAAAATTGTGTTAGGTTTTGTAATTTAATATTTTGGCTTTATAGTTTTTTTTTTGCAAAACAATTGTACTTATTTCATGGACATCAGTAAATTAATCCTCAATATCCATTTTTAAATTCTTTTCGGGCTTTTGAAATTAATATTACAAACACATTGTGCTGCACAATGTTTTGTTTTTGTTGATTTTATTGACATTCGTCACATTTGTAAAGTTTCTATAAGTACATAAACGACCGTACGTTAAAATACGTTAAGTTTTTCTTACATCAACGTTCGCATAACGAGGCCTTTAATCCCATTAATAACTGATAGATTAAGGTACTTTTTTAACAATGCAATGAGCTTATCTTGATTAAATTCTTGTTCCTTAATAATGTGGCGATGGAAAGTGGGAAAGATTATCTGAAAGCTATAACTGGGTCCTGCTGACCAGTCTAAGAATATTTGATTATTGAAAACATTTATTGGCACATCCACTGATTGTATTAAATTTTGCGATGAACTATCGTCGCTGTACGTGGCAATCGATAACGAATTTATTTGTGTTTGTGCTTGCATTCTTGACAATGCATCAGCCACTACATTTGTGTGACCAACTTTATAAAACATTTCATAATTTCGCTTTCCAGCGTTTCAATCTACTGTTTGTATTTTTATTGCTTAAGGCCGCGGTTAAAGGTTGATGATCTGTGTAAATTTTGACTTTTGCATGCCCGTACAAAAAGTTTCGCAATAAGGATAATGCCCAAATTATAGCGAGCATTTCTTTTTCGTTAGTGGCATAATGCTCTTCTGTCTTTGTCAATGTCCTCGAAATAAATGAAATGGGTTTTCCTTTTTGTGAAAGGACGGCACCAAGGGCAAAATTAGAGGCATCTGTTGTGAGTTCAAAATCTAAGGCATAGTCGGACAAGGATAATATTGTTTCTTCCGAAACTAACGCATTTTTTATTTTAGAAAATGCTTCTTTTGCCTGCTCGTCAAGCACTATTGGTATTTTAGCAGATTTGTTTTTTGAAATTTTACCTTCTTTCCCTCTTAGTAGAATAGTTAGTGGTTTTGCTAATTTCGCATAATTGCGAATGAACCTGCGGTAGTAACCGGACAGGCCTAAAAATGAACGTAACTGTTTTATATTTACCGGTTCAGGAAAATTTGCTATTGCCTCAACAAAAACGAGAAATTCGACTTCCCTCTGAAAGAAATGGTATTTGTCCAATTGGACCTTCAAATTAGCTTGTTCTAGTGTTTCAAAAATTTTTCCAAGATTCTTAATATGTTCTTCTTCAGTTTTACTGAAAATTATGATATCATCAATGTACACGTAGCAAATCTTGCCAATGTGTTCATGGAATATGGCAGGCGCATTCTTGAGCCCAAATGGCAATCGAACAAATTCAAATTTGCCACTTTTCACAGAAAAAGAAGTTTTCTCTATGTCGGACGTTTTTAATGGGATCTGGTGGAATCCACTTTGAAAATCTAATGTAGTGAAATACGAGTTATTGCCAAGCTGAGCTAGCATACCTTCTATTTCGGGTATTGGGTATGTGTCGGCTATTGTTACAGAATTTAACTTCCTATAGTCGATCACCATTCTGAACTGTTTGTTGCCGTTGGAATCAGGTTTTTTCGGTACTATCCATACCGGCGAGTTATAAGGTGACCTGGATGGTCTAATTACACCATCATTTAGTAACTGTTTGACTTGACTGTCTACTTCATTCCTAAGTGAAGCAGGGTAAGGATAAAATTTGCTATAGACTGGTGAGTCTGTAGAGGTTCTAATTTCACCTACCACTCTGGTAGTGTATGTTAATTTAACATCTGGTTCTAAAAACAATTTAGGATGTTTGTCAAATAACTGTAGTAAGATTTGCTTTTGATGTGGCGTTATATTTTCATCGTGAATCCTAATAGTATTTGTTTAATTTTTATGTTAATATTTTTTGTTTGCAAAAATATAGTTTGCTTGTATTTATTACAGCATCAAGCTGTTTTAGGCTGTCGTAGCCGAGGATGCCATGAAATGTTGTAAGGGAAGGTAGCAGAAAAAATTTAAAAGGTTCTGTCCGATTGAACAATTTCAGATAAGTATGTTCTCTAATTTGCATGTTGCCTGCAATAGTTTTTATCAAAAAAACATCTTTATTTTGTATGATTCTTTTTGCTAAATTTGGTTGGATATAGTTTTGGCTTGAGCCAGAGTCTATTAAAAATTTCAATATATCACCGCTCTTCGTACGACATTCTATGTAAGGTAGCGAAGAGCGCTTTAGTCTAAAAAATTTACATCACAGTATTCTTCTGTTTCCTCAGTGTTTTCTGAATTGTAAAAATTACGCTGCTGTTTCCGTGGTCTAATGTTTTGCTCGGATGGCGTTTGGGACGGCCTTTTGCTGGTAAACCTATTGAACTGTGGTCTATTTACGTAATTTATACGCCTTGAATTTATAGATTCATCTACGTCCATTGGACTTGGCGGAGGTTGCAATGTTGGTTTTGGTGCTAGAGGACGCATCGGAGCTTGCTGCCTATGCATTTGTTCATTTGAGTTATTAATTAAATGTTGGTCTAAAATATTTTGTCGCGAAAAAACTTGCTGTTGCGATCGTGGTATAAAAGCTATTTCTGGGTAAAATTGTTGTTGTCCTCCGTGCCTTCGAAAATTTTTTTGTGGCAACGGTGGAAGATTGTTTTGCTGCCTGATTTTTTTGCTGGGACTAGTAGTACTATGTGCGTATTGCTTGCGGTATTTTTGATTTTCCAATTTCAAGCACAAGTGGAGTGCTTGCGGAAGATCTCTTGGTTCCCTCATACCCAAAAGTCTAGACATATCACCGTTAAGGCCACGCACAAAAGTGTCGAGTGCCTTATTTCTGTATGACTGCGTGAAAAGGTTTTGAGCCTCAATACCTACGTTCATAGATCCTACTTTATTAAGAATTAACGACAGATTTGAATAGACTGCTTGGCAGAATTCTTCTACTGACATATTACCTTGGACCAATGAGGTCATTTGGTATTCTAAAGTGGAAACGTCCCGTTTGTCTGCATAATGTAAGGACAAACATTTACAAATCGCGCCCCAATCTAAAGGCGTATTGTAGGACTCGAGTGCAATGTCTGCATTGCCAGTAATTTTGTTTCTAATAACATTTATTATGCCATAGTTCTGGGGGGTACCTTTCGTATTTTCATTAATTTTTAAGATGCGGTCAACACTTTTTTTCCACGAATTGAATTCTCCCGGTTGACCAGAAAATTCTCTCAAACATTTGACAACATCTGGTATCTTATCGAGACCAGACAAATTGTTTGCATGCTCTGCATTAATAGCTTGATCCTCAATGTTTGCTAAATCAGCATTTGGATTAAGTGTTGCTCTTACTACAGCTGGCATATGTCTATTTACAACGTCTAATGCTAGCCTGCTAACTAGGGCTACAAGCTCTTCCCTATCTAGTTGTTGCGCATTTGCTACATTATTTAATAATGGTGGACGAATAAGATTATTGGGGTTTGACATTTTTCTAATTTTATTATTATTTCCTTTTATTTACTAATGCTAGTTTCCTAGTTTCAATAATTTCTTTCTTAATTTCTTTTCCCTATTGCTTTCAAACTTAGCAATTTTCCTACGGATTTGTACTTTTTTACGTCCCCTCTTTTTTTCTGCTTTTCCGTTACTTTAATTTCAGTATTTGGTTTAGTTTTATATTTTTCTTGCCTTTTCCTATAAGTTTCTAATGTAACTGGCTTTGGCCCACTAGTTTTATCTAAGAGGAGGTGTTCGGGTATTTCCTTCGACGGTGTGTTTTTTACAATTGTCTCGTATTTTTTGAATATTTTATCGATTGTATCTTTTAAACAATTTTCCATTAATATCTAATTAATTTTAATTCACAAATGTTTAAATTGAATTTGGTTTTACAATTTAACGAAAATAAAAAAAATATTTTTATTATATTTTAAAATGCGGTTTTACGCAAGTTGTTCTAGGCGACCATTAGGTTGCCGGAGAAATAAAAGTTTGTTATCTTATTATTTTTAAACTGCGTTGTTACGCAAATTGTTCAGGCGACCGTTAGGTTGCCGGAGAAAAAGACTTTTTGTTATTTTCTTAAAACAAATTCCTATATCTTACAGTAATACCACAAAGTTCATCCTGGTCCGCTGGCTTCCGGTCTACGCGTCCTTTTTGCTGCTGATGCTACTACTAAGGGAACACTTCGAACACTTGGATGAGTTAGCTAGGTGTATCACTACTTCTTGGGGGAATGTCCGTGTATGTATCCTACTTCCACTTCCTTCCAACAAGTATGAACACTTGGATTAATTAGTTTCACTATTTCTTGAAGAGAATGTCCTAGTACGTGTCCTACTGCCACTTCATTCCAACTAGTGAAAAATTTTGCTCGGGCGCCAGTTAAGTTGGTTATTATTCAAATGATGAAAAAAAACACAACTTTTAGTTTTTTGTTATCTTTATTCTTTCAAAGATAAAATATTAATCGCTTAAAAATAAATTTACTTTGCTATTTATACTACAAATTTGTTTAATTAGCATAATTGCAGCAACTTACTTTATTATTATTTGCTTGCGCAATTCGCCGTTTATTTTGGTGGTAATGCACTTTGTTTAAATTGGAACAAAGTTTTAATGTGAAGGCAGCTATTTTGGTGACAATGCACTTAGTTTAAATTGTAACAAAACTTTTAATGTGATGTCAGCTATTTTGGTGACAAGGCACTTGGTTTTAAGTAAAGTGAAATTTGTTGTTGTAGTTTAAGTGTCAATGCACCTGACGATATTTATTGTTTACAAAAGTATTTAAAAAAATATGTTTTTAACTTTATTGTTACTAACTTATATTTGTATTTTCTTCGTATAAGTTTGAATTTACTATTATTAATTTATTTTTAGATTGTTATTTTTTTTTTTTTTTTTGAACTTAGTTTTGTAGGAAGGAGGAATAAATCTTCCTTTCTAATGGGGTTGATGTTTTATTAAATTATGAAGTAAACCCAGACCAGACGATATACGACCAAGTTGGGTAATACTTATTATTATTTCATAGGCACAAAGAGACGAATCGGACTACAAAAGTCTTAATTTGTCTTCTTTGCTTATAATTTCTTTTAATAAAACTCAGGTTTGTTAATAGAATGCGACTTTCATAGTCAAGAGATCATAAGCGAAATTAAGAAATTAATACCGTTAATCCTTTTACATAAATAATGAGTATTGAGTGATTTTTATAAAAGAGTACAATTAAGGAATAGCAATGAACAAAAAATAACAAACAATACAAAACAATTTAATTTTACTCCAAAGCAACAATAATCAATTAATATAAATATGAGAATAATCAAATAAGTAAAACCATTTACTACTCATAATATAGTTTGTGAAATATAAATGTACGCACTCAATAAAATAAATGAATAAGTTGATTCTACCTTATCGTATAACACAAACAAATAAATGACAAAATAATTATTTTATGATAATAATTAAAAAATAATATAATGTTCCGCTACACACTCCCCCGCTGGCTCAGAAATCGTCTCGATGATGAGGCAGTCACTTCCCATATTTTACTGGCTGATTTCTCTGCCGATGTGATCTTCTATTTGTTACATGATGCACAGGGTCTTGTGTTGTATCATCGTGGATTGTTTTTGCGTTATCTGGTAGATCTTCATTGCGTCTTATTTTTGTGACACTAGTTGTATTCGTGTTGTTGTTTGTTGTACTGTCTGACGGCATGTTCATTGTTAATTTGCTTGTTGTGTTGTTGCTAATAGGGTTTTTAGGACATCCTCTACGCTTTATTGCATTAACAGGATGCTTAGAATCGCCTTCATACAAAATTAAATCTGAAGCGTGATATGTCGATAAAGGGACGCTAGGGTTGCTTACTTCTGCAATAGTTAAACATGAAGATCCTTTTTTATCAATAACTATGTATGGGCCGTCTCTTCGTGGTACAAATTTTAAAGTTAAATTGTTAATTTTTTTACTTAAGATGTGTGTTGAAACAAGTACTTTATCTCCGACTGTTATATTAACGTTTTCTTTTTAAATCAGCATAAAGTTTATTTTTGTCCTGCATTTTCTCCTCTGCTTCTCTGGCTAATTTAAGCGTATCTGCAAGGCGAAGTAGATGTGGAGTTATTTGTGGCACGAAATTTTCTGCATTAACAATTGATCTTAAATCATTTTGTATATCAAGTGGAGTTCTTAGCTTACGTCCAAAAGTAAGGTAGGCGGCAGAATATCCAGTTGTTGACAATTCGCCGTATTCATAGAAAATCTTATTGATGAAAGTTTTAAATCCCAAGTAGTGTGATTTTTACCTACACAGAAGAGAGTTGTGTTTTTAAATCTCTGTTTTTTCTTTCTGCTGGGTTAGCTTCGGGGTGATAAACTGGCGTGAAAGATTGTTTAATTCCAAGACAATAAGTAAGCTTTTGCATTACTGCTGAAATAAATTGAGTACCATTATCTGAATGTAGTCTTCGGGGAATACCATATCTAAGAAAGATTTCGTTTAGTTATATGTGGGCGCAATTTTCAGCTGTTGCAACTTTTAATGGAAACAATTCAGTCCAACGACTACATAAATCTTCCACAATCAATATCCATTGATTGCCATGTGCTGTTATTGGCAATGGGCCAAACAAATCAACAGCTATGATTTCAAATCTACGATTGCTACAAACAGTTTGAAGAAGACTTGCTGGTTTCATGTTTGTTGGCTTGTACCGTTTACATTCTATACAAGATTATACGTAATTTGTTATTTCAGTTCACATTTTCGGCCAGTAATAATGTGGAGTTATCCGATTAATAGTCCTGTCGATGCCGTAATGACCAGCTGTAGGGCTATCGTGGTAATTAAATAGAATCATACTGCGCATCAATTGTGTTACCACTAATTGTCCATTTTCTGAATCTTCTGATGAACAAAATCTATATAAAACACCATCTAACATTATGTAACCTCTACTGGTATACCTAATAACATTTTCATTTATTACTTTCAAACGAATCAATAATCGATTTTATTTCAGGATCTTCCATTTGAGCTTTTCTAAAATCGTTGGCTCCTTTTCGTGGAAAATCAATATTAAATTGTCATACGTTCACATTTAGTATCGTTGTGGGTATTTAGTGGGCATGGAGGCCTCGAAAGGGTATCTGCTACTACATTTTTACGACCAGGTGTATACTCAAATTTTATAATATATGTTTGTAATTGTAAGGCCCATCTTGCGAGTCGACCTGTAGGACTTTTTAAACTAAACAACCATTTTAGAGGTTGATGGTCAGTAAGGACTAATACTTCTGAACCTTATATGTAACCTCTAAACTTTTGAACTGCCCAAACGACCGCTAAAGCTTCACGTTCTGTTGTTGAGTAATTTCTCTCTGCTAGTAGTAGTAGGCGACTAGCATATTCAATGGAATGTTCGTATTGTTTCTCCCCCTGGAGTAAAACAGCTCCAATCGCATAATTGCTAGCATCTGTTTTTAATATAAAAGGCATATTTTCATTTACTTGCTTTAAAATTGGCGGCGATGTTAAATGTTTTTTCAGAGAACTAAAGGCATTTTCTTCTTTTTCCGACCATTGCCAAACTGCATTCTTCTTTGTTAAGTCTGATAATGGTTTTGATATATTTGGAAATGAAGGTATAAAACGTCTACACCATGAACAGGTTTGCAAAAATGATAGAACTTCGTTCGGATTTCTAGGACATTTCCTCATTATAATGACATTTGTTTTTTCGGGATCAACTCTTAGTCCTTCAGTTGTAAGTATATGTCCCAAATATTTAACTTGAGGTTTACAAAAGAAACATTTCTCTCGGTTAAGGCAAAAGTTAAATTCTTTTAATCTTTTAAATGTTAGCTTAAGATCAGAAATATGAGTTTCTAAATCTTGTGAGCATATAAATTATATCATCAAGATAACATAATATTGTTACATTTGGTAAGCCGGTTCTAAATTTATCGATTAGTCGTTGAAAAAATGCCAAAAGGGGTTGTAAAAGTAGTTTTCTTTTTGTCCTTTTTTGCTATTTTTATTTGCCAGTAACCAGAACGTAAGTCTATAGTTGACATAAATGGAGTTGTTTTTGCTGAGTGCAGAAGATCATCGATTCTAGGTAGTGGGTATGTATCGGTCGTAGTTATTGCATTCAACCGACGATAATCAACACATAGTCTAATAGAACCATCCCTTTTTGGTACCAAAACTACTGGAAATGCCCAGGGCGATTCCGTTTCTTCAATTATTCCTTTTTCCAGCATTTTGTCAAGCTCTTGCCTTAGAAGATTTTTTCTTTTGGTGATATTCTGCATGGTGGATTAGAGATTGGATCATGTGAGCCGGTTTTGATATAGTGTTCTACATGTGGAATTGGCTTCTCAATATCATTAAATATTTCTTTCTGCGAATTAAGTACGTTTTCTAGAATTGTCCTTTTAAGAGGAGGAAATAAACTTGATGGTTGTGGGAGTTCAAAATCGTCAGGAATGGAATTTCCAAAAAATTTTTTTATTCCACCAGATAAATATTCATTGTTACCCTTTTCAAACCAGGACAGAAATTCTTTCACTTTATTTGGCATTACTTTTTCTAATAAAGACATGTTGTTTATAATTTGTGGTTGGCTTAATTTAAATTCAAAAATTTTATTCGGGTCATCTTTAAAATGCCAAGTGCGTTGAGCTAGGTCTAACACGATACCAGAGTTCTATTGCATGTAGATTTGGGTAAGCATATAAATTTTATTCTCTTAATAGCATCAACCGTTGTAGAGTAAACAATTTCATTTCGTTGACTTCCATCAGCTAGAACGATCTCTGCACAGACTTTTTGAAAAACATAACCTCTTTGTATTAACTTTTGGTATAGGAGAAATCCGGCAACACTGGTTTTCGCAGCCGTGTCAAAGTATGCTTCTCCATTTAACCCTGCAATGTTTTTGCTTACAATAGGGACATTTCTTCCTACCAAAGAAGTATGAAGTGCATTAAAATCAAGCTTTTCTTCTGGTCCAGTTATATTATCATTATTACAAGATGGGCAATTTGAGCGATAAAATCCTGTAGCCCCACACTCGTAACAGCTAAGTTTTTTTCTGGCTCTTTTACATTTTTATGCATTTCAGCCTCAATTTTTTTAAAACAATTTTCAGCTAAATGATTTTTCTTTCTGCAATAGGAACATTTTAAAACTGTTGTTTGTGGTGTTTCAAAAGATTTCTTTCTTTCTACCTTTTCCTGCTTATTTTCCGAAACAAATTGTTCTACTTCTCTGGCCTTACATAATAACTCTTGGAAGTTAGAAACACTATCTCGATGTACTTTTTCTCTTATATGAATACTTAATTGACCAAATATCATATTAAGCATTGCATTTTCTGAAAATTTTTCAGATAGCTGTGCGAAAAGTATTCTCTTTCTACAAACGAAACTGTCAGTGGATTCAAACATTTTCTGTTTTTCTTGAAAAATTTCACTGAAAATACGCCAATCTGGCCTCGGAGGAGCAAAAGCTTTTCTCAAGAGGTCAACCGCATCAGCAAACGTTTTGGCCTCATGTTGAACTCCTTGCCACCATGTGGATGCATAGCCTTCTTAAAGTAAAGGTAGACTCAGAAGGGCATGAAAATCTGAAATATTTTCGGCTTCTTTGTAAACTAAAATTGTAGCTAAGAAATCTTCAACTTTTGTGGAATTACGACCACCATTAAAACGTGTGTTGCAATGGCTAAACGTAGCTTTTAAATCTGGTCTCATCGTTAAACCACCTAAAAGTTCTCTAAACTGAACATCAGTTAAAACCAAATTAACTGGAGTTTCTGATTGACTAAGGTTTGCTGCCGATACGTTACTTTGCGTTTGTTGGACTCCAACGCCACTCAGAGTTTGGCTTCCAGTGCCATTTTGTGCGTTTCGCATGTCATGCAGGCTATTATTAACAGCCGTAGTATTGCGAGGACTTCGTCTCATATATTACTACCCCAACAAAAGCAATTAAAAGATATATGGAGTACCCTGTTGTAAACTCTATAAATTTTGCTAACGAAAATATATTATACTTTTCGTTAGAAGCAACAACCGCTATTAAAGTTGAAAACAATGATGAACACAACAACAAGATCAACAGAACAACAAAGTTAGATTTGGTTTGACAACTTTAAATGCAATCTGCTAGTAATTTAACCATTATATTTTCGTTGGGCGCCAGTTGTAGGAAGGAGGAATAATTCTTCCTTTCTAATGGGGTTGATGTTTTATTAAATTATGAAGTAAACCCAGACCAGACGATATACGACCAAGTTGGGTAATACTTATTATTATTTTATAGGCACAAAGAGACGAATCTTTTAATAAAACTCCGGTTTGTTAATAAAACGCGACTTTCATAGTCAAGAGATCATAAGCGAATGAATTTTTATTTTCAAAAAGATCTAATCTTAGCTTTAAATCAAATTTAAGAAATTAATACCGTTAATCCTTTTACATAAATAATGAGTATTGAGTGGTATTTATAAAAGAGTACAATTAAGGAATAGCAATGAACAAAAAATAACAAACAATACAAAACAATTTAATATTTTTCCAAAGCAACAATAATCAATTAATATGAATATGAGAATAAGCAAATAAGTAAAACCATTTACTACTCATAATTACAGTTTGTGAAATATATATGTACGCACTCAATAAAATAAATGAATATGAGAATGAATGAAAATGAGTTGATTCTACCTTATCGTATAACACAAACAAATAAATGACAAAATAATTATTATATGATGAAACAGTTAACAAATAATAAAATAATTAAAAAATAATATAATCTTCCGCTACAGTTTGAATTGTTAAAAAATATTAAAAATAGATAAACCAATTTATATTTTCATTTCAAATATTTTATATTTGAAATTATTATTTAAATAAAAAACAAAGAAATAATAAAATAACAAAACATTAAATTGTTTTGTTCCGTTAATTATTTTATTGGCGCAGTCGTGAAACGGACCAAACGAAAAACTCAAAACAAAGTTTAAATAAAAAAACAAAGAATTGTATTACGATTCAGTGTTGTGACTTTTTATGTAAAAAATACGAAAAAGGCAAGAAATTAAAAAGAAAACAAACAATTAAAAGAAGGTGAAAACTTTAAGAGAGCGGGCGAAATAGCAATAGCTTTTACAAATAAAGGCTGGCAAGCTAATTAGCCTTAACTGAGAAAAAGACTTAAAAACGCAAAAGCAGATTTAAATATATTAATAGGTGATTCCGAAACATAAATATAATCATTTAAATTTTCTTTTCCATTATGCATTGTTGCTTTATCAGAATGAATTTCTTCCTTATTTTTCTCAAAATGATTTATTTCTACGCGACTAAGTAAAACTGCCACTAAATTTCGTTTTCATTTTTATATATTCAATGCCAAAATCATATTCATTCATTTGTTATTTCCATCTTTGCAATTTCATATTATGTTCTTTAGGTGAATTGAGCCATAAAAGCGGTTTATGATCAGTTTGGATTTTAAACTTTCTGCTAAATAAAACCGGTCTAAAGTATTTTAATGCCCAAACCATTGATGAATAAGTAATTGGATGTTCATTTTGCGATAAAACAACACCTAGAGCTCCATTGCTTGAATCCGTAGTCAAAACGAATTGTTTATCAATTAGGATATGCCAAAACTGGAGTAGTACACAATATTTGCTTAAGTTTGTTAAATGAATCAATATAATGTTGATTATTTATATCTATATAACAACCTTTTTTTAAATATTAAATCATTGGTAACGCAATTCGACTATAATCCTTTATAAATTTCCTATAAAAACCAGTCAAGCCTAAAACAGTTTTGGGTAACGAAACATTTTGTATAGTATTTATTTTGTTAGGAGTTGGTTTTATTCCTTCAGGAGTTATTTTATGTCCTAAGTATTCTGACTCACGTCTGAAAAAATTACATTTGTCTACTTGAACTTTTATGTTATATTCAGATAATCTTTGAAAAATCTTTTGTAACGATAAAACATGTTCCTGAAGAGATGTTGAGAATATTTGTATGTCATCCATGTACACAACGCAAATATTATTTATTAAACCTTGTAAAACTTCATTCATCATTCTCTGAAATGATGCTGGGGCATTTTTCAAACCAAAAGGCATTCTATTGAATTCATAATGACCAGTCGAATTAGAAAATGCTGTCTTATATCTATCTTCCGTTGAGATAAGAATCTGATAATATCCCTTCGTAAAATCAAGAGTGCTAAAATACTGAGTATTTCCCAATTTTAAAAAAGATCCCCTATATTAGGTGTGGGAAATTTGTCTTCAATAGTAACGTCGTTAAGTTTCCTATAGTCAACTACTACTCTCTATTTATGTTTTCCAGAATTGTCGTTTTTTAGAAACAACCCAAATTGGAGCGTTATAAGGGCTGCAAGAATTTCTTATAATACCGGATTTAGGCATTTCATTGACTTGTTCCTCCTTGTGGATTTCTGGGAAGCGATATGTTCTAGAATATACAGGGATATCATTTATTGTAGGTATTTTATGTATGTCGATATTTAACAACAGAAGATAAGTTTTTACCTTCTATATAAAATACATTTTTGAAAGCTTTAATTAACTTCATTAATTCTTTGATCTCTTCATTATTTAAGTTTTTATTTTTTAATGACTCTTCCAAATATTATAGTTTAGGTTCATTAAAACGTAAATCTACGACTAAGGATTCTAAATACGTCAATATAATGAGCTATTTTAGCAGTAGTGAAATGGCCATATGGGTATGCTTCCCCGCAGTAATACATTTCATTTTTAATTTTAGTTTAAAATAATAAATATTGCATGAGAAAATCATGAAATAGTATCATATACTATTGGAATTTTCGAATTTGCAGTAATTAACATATTCTCCTTTAAGTCAATTTTTGCTCCTAAAGGTTTAAGAATATCAAAACCTAAAATTCCATCAAAGTTGTTTAAAATTTCTGTCTCAAGCATTTCAATTTTTATGCGCGGTATATTAAATTATTTAAAACGAGGAATTGTTATTTTTCTTGATGTTGTAATTTTAGAACATATAGTGTTTGAAACAATTTGGGTTTCAAGTTTTGTTTTACAGAAACTATTAAATAAGCCTTTGCTAATAAGAGTAGTACCAGACCCGGTGTCAAACAATAATTGGAACTGTTCTTGTTCTGAATATTATCCACTTTCATTCTACTTGAACTATTAATGCTACTTTGTTGAGACTCTCCTGTATTAAGAATTTCCGGATTACTTTAAGCGTTTCTATTTGAATTACTTAAACTTCTTTGAGAGTTTGAAGAAATTGTGTAACTATTCTTGTTAGTTGGTGAGTTTTCAAAACTCGATGTTCTGTTCTGATTTTTATATCTTTTTGTGTAAGAGTTATTTTGATAAGGGTTATTTTGGTAACGATAATTTAGAACATGAGGAATATGTTCAGAATTATTTTGCAATAAACTAATAGAATTAGAACTTGACGATTGCAAAGAATGTTCAGAACTAGCAAATATTTTATTTTCTACATATTTTTTTAATGTTCTGTTTCTATTAATACTTCTTTTGGTTTAAGTAATAAAACCGGATCTCTTGAATTGAGCACTAGTTTTGGCTCATTAGGCAATTTAGAAATAAAAATTTTTAACACCATTATTTCAAAATTTTTGCAACTATACCATTGCTCATTATCTCTATATAAACTAATTTTTAAATTTAATTTAGTTAACAATTTAATCATGTATTCATAAAAATCATTAGTATCACTTTTAATTTCCGCAGTTTTAATTTGATTAACAATAGATTCTACACTATCAGATACATTAATGCTAATTCTTAATATTACCTTAATTTGTTCCCATCTTTTGATTTTGATGTTATTTTGTTCCTTATTCTTAAATCAAATAATCCATGCAAGGGTTAATCAACAAGCTTACGAATTTCTTCTACATGTTTCGTAAACATTTCAAGCACCTCAACCTTTCCATCAAATTCTGGTACACTTTTCAGTAGACTAAAGGGATCAAAGGACATTTCAAAATTAATATTTCTTCTCCTTTGTTGTTCTCTTTAGAAATCATATTGCTTATTTCTTCTTCTGTTAACGTTGTCGTAGTTCAACTGTAAACATTTCAATTTTTCACAGTTCTTGACGTTTTACTTTTAGTTGCTTTTTTATATCCTTGATTATTTTAAAAATCAAATTTTACTTAAATTTTACTTAAATCAGTATGAAAAACAAATTATACATGATAAAAAAAATTAGGCATATTATAACATTAAAAGAGTATTTGGAAGAAAAACGTTTAGAATATTTAAAGCATATATTTGCAATAAAAGGAACTGTAGCAATATTTTGCGATATCGAATTATTCAAACATTTTCAACAAACAATAGTACATTATTTTTCGAATCTTCCTGAAATGAAATTTTTATATTGTTCTAAATTTATAAAAGATGTATATAATACGATAAAAAAAATTATAGTAGAATAGAAGAAACATTCCCAGAACTGAAAGATAAGGTATATTACCCTAATTTAAAAAAAATTATTAATAACTGCATTACGTGTAATATGTATAAATTTGACAGACGACCTATAAAAGCAAAGTTTTGTATCGCAGAGACACCTTTGCAGTCTAATGAGGAGCTAATTCATATTGATGTGTGGCTTTTAAATAAAAACACATTTTTTTAACTTGTATTGATAAACTTTCAAAACATGCGTCGATACATTACTTAGGTGATAAAAACTCACTTACTATTGTTGAAAAACTAATTCCAGGAGTAATGTGTATTCAAAGGGTGGGGGAGTTATATAAATATATATTCTTTTATACTCTATCCCTTAAATACTTTATATATTTGTATTTTCTTTTTATAAGTTTGAATTTACTGTTATAAATATATTTTTGGATTATTATATTTTTCTAACTTAGTTTGAATTGTTAAAAAATATTAAAAATACATAAACCAATTTATATTTTCATTTCAAATATTTTATATTTGAAATTATTATTTAAATAAAAAACAAAGAAATAATAAAATAACAAAACATTAAATTGTTTTGTTCTATTAATTATTTTACTCGCGGCAAGCTGAAGCATTTCAGGAGACAGAACGATTATAATTTATGGGTGTTATTGTGGAGTCCAACTTACCATGGTGCTCACCAGTAGTACTCGTAATAGTACGCAAACCTGGCAAAGTTAGGCTCTGTATAGACTCAAGGCAACTTAACTCTGTAACTAAGAAAGAATCTTACCCCCTAGCACACATAAATCTTCTACTCAGCAGGACACTCATTTCATCAGTGGAATCGACTTAAAAGACGCTTTTTTTTTTTCTTCAAATTCGTTTGTTGGATTCATCAAAAGAAAATACAGCGTTTGTCGTACCAGGTAAACCTTTGTTTCAATATAAAAATATGCCGGTTGTATAATGTAATGGTGCGCAGACCATGAGCAGATTAATGAACAAACTAACATCATCGAGACTCAGAGAAAATGTATTTATTGCATTGTATACTTTTGAGTCAAGTCGCTGGTTGTTTAAGAGCTGCCAAGCTGACCATAAATGTGAGCAAAAGTAAATTTTGCCAGCGCGAAATTAAATACTTAGGTTATGTCGTTGGTCATGGTTGCTTAAAAATTGATTACTCGAAAGTTGAGAGTATTGTTAGTTTTCCCATTCCAAAGTCTTCTCGCCAGGTACGAAGATTCGTAGACATGGCTAACTGGTATCGCAGTTTTATTCAAAATTTTGCTGATTTAAGAGCCCATAACTCGGAAAAGAGAAATTGAAATTTCCAAATTTATAAAAATATTATTATGGGTATCTTTTTAAAGCTTTTGAAGAGATCTTTAAAGAAATACTAAAATTTTTAAAAGAGCCATGACATTTTTATGTAAAGTTATACATGTGTAGTACTTATTTTTTTTTTAATTTTTTATTATCTGTCACCTCAATGTTTTATTTTTTATTTAAGTTACTTCACTAAACAAATATGGTGAAGGGCATATAAGATTCGACATAGCCGAATATAGCACTCTTACTAGCTTTTAAATTATATTCACCAATTTTTAATGAAATTGTTCGACTTGGCAATTGAAGAATTAATTATCACTGGTCTCTATTATTGTTTTTATTTTAGATATGTTTTTATTTTCTTTATTTTATCAAATTCAAGTACAATATGTTTAATTAATTTTAAGATTTGCAAAACGAAATACCGATTTGGGTTAATTTCTTAAAAATTAAGTCTTATAAACTGATTTACTACTGTGGCCTGTTTCTTCTTTATTTATTTATTTTTGGATTTACTATGCGAGTAACAGCTGATACACCTTCTTCAAACTTAGTGCGGAATAATACATTAGCATTGTTGAACATACCATCTTTAAGCGAAACTGTTATAAATTGAGATGATTTAAAATGGTATTTAAGCATATTACCAATGTTTTGCCTATGAGACATGTCTAGAGCTGCGTCCACTTCATCAAGAATATAAAGTGGAGCAGGTGAAAATTTCAGCATGGCTAAAACTAGAGATAATGCTACAAGAGAACCTGATAATTCACCTAAAGATTATTTTCATATACCATTAAAACCTACTTTGATTTCAAGTCCAATTAATTGATGATTCGTTTTAACAGGAGTTAGACATGCTCGAGCACCTTGCAATAATGAGCTGAATGTACTGCTAAAATTTTCATTTACCACATTCCAAGCCTTTTCAAATTTTTCATGCTTTTTCTCATCCATTTTGCGTATTATATGCTCTATCTTTTCTTTATCTTGTTCTACAATCTTCTTTCTTCTTATAGTTTCGTAATATTGTTCCTCCTCGCGTTCTAGCAAAACCATAGCTTTTAGGTTGATGTTACGCTACATTTTTTCCCTTTGTTGGATCATATTATTAAGTTTTTCCCCGGCCTCAAATGGTTTCTCCTTAGTATAGTCGAAGCGTGTATTCTTAATGCCGAAAAATTCCTTTTCTTCTTTAATCCATGGATACTTGTTTTCTAAATTTTCTAATTTGCTTAAGTAATCACTTTTCTCAGAACGCACTTTGTTAACCACGTTTTCTTTTTTCTTTATTTCCAATGTTAGTTCCTCATTATTGGTTTTAAGCTTTTCAAATTTAATGCACAAGTTTTTTAGTTCTTTATTTTGCGAGGAAATCATATCTTTTTGCTCCTTCACTTGCTTTCTTAAATTTGATATTCGTTCGGCAGTAGATTTATTTTTTTTGCATATTTCATCTAAATCGGCTTTCTTACTTAAAATTTGTTTTTCTATCGTTTTTGCAATATTTTTTATTATAATATATTATTATATTATTATTTAAAGTATCAATTTCCAGTTGCATAGTTTCATACTTTTGCTCGTATTTTTTCCAGTTGTTGCTAGATTTTTCTTCTTTAATTTTTGCTAATTTCATAGCCTCCGATGCGGCTTTAAGTTCTTTTTCTCGATACCCTTTGGCTTCGGCTAATTTTAATTCGATTTCTTTAGCTTTAGCCTGGAACGTTCGTTGAATTTCCTTGGCATTTTTAAGTTCAATACCCAGCAACTTAATTCGTTCTTTCAGTGACGAAAATTCTTCTTGATGCTGATGAAAGCTAGTCTGCTCTAAACGTTGCTTACACGCATTGAGCTCATGTCGCCGTAATTCGAGTGTGTCTTTGAGTTTGTTTTAGGTTCTAGCCTTGAACTCTAAGCAGGTTAACTGCTTTTCAATATCTATTAAAGTGGTTATATATTCTTTTACTTCTTTTTCCACTCGCTTTATTTCTGCCAATTCCTGGATTATATTACCCCCTTTTGGCTTTGATCCACCAGAGAGTGTTCCATCTGGATCAACAATATCCCCATCAAGTGTAACAGTTCTACAATGTATATTACGGTGATAAGTAACCTGAAAATTTAAAAAATAACGTTATTTTCAAAATCGAAGATTAAAAAATTTTATATCAATAATTTAAACTTAATCGAACTGTCTTTAATTTTACAGTTATTTTTTCTACTTATTTCACGACAAAACTTTAAACTAGAAATTTGATTTCCAGAATATAAATTAGGCCATTTAGGCTTTCAAGTTCTAAATAAACTAAAAAGTATTTATTTTCTGTACGTAGAATTTTAATAAACTATGCAGTTTTTTACCTGTTTAATCAGTTAAAACAAATTTAAGTAAAACTTAGGTATTTGCGTTGTAATTGACTAGGGTAAGAACATATTCTTTATTTCCATTAGTCCACACATTATACACAGTATGTTTCCTGGAAACATCAATGTGCAATAGAGATATTTGTTTTTTTTTTAGAACTTTCGAACTCGCTTTTGTATTTTAGAGCAGATATAATCTTTGCGAATAATCGATGAAACATTCAACAATTTTGTTTTACTATTTTATTTTATAGCAAGTATTATTCTTAAATATATTCTTCTTTGTATTCCCTGAATTCTGAATTATATACAATCTCTTAATACATAAGCTAATTTTACTAAGCACACTTACTTTTCTTATTTATTTTTCGTTTTACTTTTGTTTGTAAGAATTTTTGTTTTTGAAATGAACACCAGAAATTCATCCAATATAGGTAGGCCACAAAATCCCACTCCTTCTAGAAATAATATACCTATAAATTTAGATAATTCATTAACGATTTCGAGACACCCCAAAGTGGCACACAGCCCACCAAAGTCTTCTATTTCTAAGCAAGAGTTACCTCATGGAAACCGTAGATCTTAAAGGGAGCAAGATTTATTAAACTTCTCAAACAAAATAATAATATCCAATTTCAAGATATAGCACAGGCATTGCCACCTAATTCTGCAAATCATCCAGAAAATTCAGTTAATAGGCATGAATCGAGTAATGCATATATGGATTCATTAATAAGTTTTTTTCATCAAACCTTACGAAATACTCAAGAGCAGTTTCGTAAGAATTTGAAACCCTTAAAAACAGCATTCGAAAAGATTCAAGGAGTGCTGAACCTGGAAATTTCGGAACTTATGCTTCTAATACAAATTTAGCATAAAAGTTTGATCCATCTATTCGTTTACTACAATGGAAAGTTTCTTAGGATGAAACTCTCTGCGAGCGAACAAGATGTTCATACGATTATTTACTGGCCAATATCTATATATTTCTTAGTAGCAAAGCTGAAAGCTGGTTTTGGTTATTTACAAGACATAACAGAAGAAAATGTTTTAAAGAAAACAAAACCACAAAGAGTGCTACAACGATTTTCACTTTGCCATAATTTATATAAATTCAATATTAAAAGGCCCCTTAAAAGGTCGTTAATAGATATACTTACAAAAAATGGCAATACGAATTTAAAATATATGTCGTTTAATTCACAGCCAAAATCCCCTGATGAATTTAGAGACATTGAAAGGCAAGGTGAAGATGTTCTTAGGGACTGCAAATCTTACCCATAATATCCCTCTGCTAGACACGTAAATGAAGTGTGGTTGAAGGAAAATTCAGACGAAGATTTAGAGGATGATCCCCAGGTAGAAGCATTGCAATTTTCAAGACGTAAACCGGATTAGTCAAGAATTCAATGTTAGAGTTGTCTTAAATTTGGGCATTATTATATTTACTGCCCTGACCAAGTCAAAAATATTTTTTCTTATAAATGTGGTTACAAGGGTGTAATAACCATTGAATGTCCAAAAAGCCACCAGAAAAACTTGAAAAGGAGCGACATGAGTCCCGGGACATCTCGCTCGATTCAACAAACTCCGGGTTTAAACAAAACACAAACCTACACCTATTTTCGTTGCCTCAAAAAAATATTTCCAACAGAACATTTGGAAAAGAAAGAAAGAAATGTTAGAAATTTAGATAAAAACTTAGATAAACCCGTTCCAATTATATCTGCCAGGATTCTTAAACGTAGTCATCGTTACAAACTTAGGCATACAATTCTTAAAAGGATTGAATCTACAATATTGGTAGGGAAGGATGACCGCCAGTTTGCAAAAATTATAATTTTTAATAAACCTTTTTTAGCACCACTTGATTCGGGAGCAATTGTTGCGGTACTAGGAAAGGGGTGCATGGATTTCATTTCACGAAACAAAACAAAAATCAAAGATATTATACTATGTATTTCTGAAGCTCAAATATCTCAAGAAACGTGTACAAACTTCCACAAGTTAACTCCTGAACAGCACCTTAGATTAGAAAACGTAATTTTCGAATTCGTTTTATTTGGGAAAATCGGCTTATATTGCACTGACTTGCTTGAGCACCATATAGATACTGGTGACTCGTCTCCAATAAAAGCCAAACATTACCCATTATCGCCTCCACGAGTTATATAAATCATGTTCCTTTAAATACCTTATATATTTGTATTTTCTTCTTATAAGTTTGAATTTACTGTTATAAATTTATTTTTGGATTGTTATTTTTTTTTTTTTTTTTAACTTAGTTTGAATTGTTAAAAAATATTAAAAATAGATAAACCAATTTATATTTTCATTTCAAGTATTTTAAATTAAATTATTATTTAAATAAAAAACAAAGAAATAATAAAATAACAAAACATTAAATTGTTTTGTTCCGTTAATTACTTTATTCGCGCAGTCGTTAAACGGACCAAACGAAAAACTCAAAACAAAGCTTAAATAAAAAAAAAAAAGAATTGTATTACGAATTAGTGTGGTGATTTTTTATGTAAAAAATACAAAAAGGCAAGAAATTAAAAAGAAAACAAACGATTAAAAGAAAGTGAAAACTTTAAGCGAGTATGCGAAATAGCAATAGCTTTTACAAATAAAGGGTGGCAATTGCTAATTAACCTTAACTGAGAAAAAGACTTAAAAACGCAAAAGCAGATTTAAAATAATCAAGGATATAAAAAAGCAACTAAAAGTAAAACATGAAGAACTGTGAAAAATTAAAATGTTTACAGTTGAACTACGACATCATTAACAGAAGAGGAAATAAGCAATATGATTTCTAAAGAGAACAACAAAGGAGAAGAAATATTAATTTTGCAATGTCGTTTAATCCCTTTAGTCTACTGGAAAGTGTACCAGAATTTGATAGAAAGGTTGAGGAGCTTGAAATGTTTACGAAACATGTAGAAGAAATTCGTAAGCTTGTTGAATAACCCGTACATGGATTATTTGATTTAAGAATAAGGAATAAGATAACATCAAAACCAAATATATGCCTCATATATAACAATAACCCTATAAGATGGGAACAAATTAAGGTAATATTAAGAATTAGCTTTAATGTATCTGATAGTGTAGAATCTATTGTTAATCAAATTAAAACTGCGGAAAGTAGAAGTGATATTAATGATTTTTATGAATACGTGATTGAATTGTTAACTAAATTAAATTTAAAAATTAGTTTAGATAGAGATAATGACCAACGGTATAGTTGCAAAAAATTTTGAAAAAATGGTGTTAAAAATTTTTATTTCTAAATTGCCTAATGAGCCAAAACTAGTGCTCAATTCAAGAAATCCGGTTTTATTACTTAAAGAAAAAAAAAGTATTAATAGAAACAGAAAATTAAAAAAAATATGTAGAAAATAAAATATTTGCTAATTCTCAACATTCTTTGCAATCGTCAAGTTCTAATTCTAATAGTTTATTGCAAAATAATTCTGAACATATTCCTCTTGTTCAAAATTATCGTTACCAAAATAACCCTTATCAAAATAACTCTTACACAAAAAGATATAAAAATCAGAACAGAACATCCAATTTTGAAAACTTACCAACTAACAATAATAGTTACACAATTTCTTCAAACTCTCAAAGAAGTTTTAGTAATTCAAATAGAAACACTTAAAGTAATACGGAAATTCTTAATACATGAGAGTCTCAACAAAGTAGCATTAATAGTTCAAGTAGAATGGAAGTTAATAGTATTCCGGCTTCAAATTTTCAATTACTTGCCGAAGATCTTTACCCTGTATAGTTTTGGTTGACACGGGGTCTGGTACTACTCTTATTAGCAAAGGCTTATTTAATAGTTCCTTTAAAACAAAACTTAAAATCCCAATTGTTTTAAACACTATATGTTCTAAAATTACAACATCAAGAAAAATAACAATTCCCTTTTTAAAGAATTTTATATACCGGGCGTAAAAATTGAAATGCTTGACACAGAAATTTTACCCAACTTCGATGGAATTTTAGGTTTTGATATTCTTAAACCTTTAGGAGCAAAAATTGACATAAGGAAAATATGTTAATTACTGCAAATGCTAAAATTCCAATAGTATATGATACATCTTCAACAGAATTTAATGAGAATGATAAATCATATTTAGAATTCGTAGTCGTAGATTTACATTTTAATGAACCTAAACTAGAATATTTGGAAGAGTATTAAAAGATAAAAACTTAAATAATGAAGAGATCAAAGAATTTATGAAGTTAGTTAAAGCTTTCAAAAATGTATTTTATATAAAAGGTGGAAATTTATATCTGTTGTTAAATATCGACATAAAATACCTACAATAAATGATATCTCTGTATATTCTAAAACATATCGCTTCGCAGAAATCCACAAGAGGAACAAGTCAATGAAATTCCTAAATCCGGTATTATAAGAAAATCTTGCAGCCCTTATAACGCTTCAATTTGGGTTGTTTCTAAAAAACTTGACAATTCTGGAAAACATAAATAGAGTGTAGTAGTTGACTATAGGAAACTTAACGACGGTACTATTTCCCATACCTAATATGGAGTATTTTTTTTTTATTGGCAAATACTCAGTATTTCAGCACTCTAGATTTAACGAAGGGATATTATCAGATACTTATCTCGACGGAAGATAGACATAAGACAGCATTTTCTACTTCGACTGGCCATTATGAATTCAATAGAATGCCTTTTGGTTTGAAAAATGCCCCAGCATCATTTCAGAGAATGATGAATGAAGTTCTACAAGATTTAATAAATAATATTTGCGTTGTGTATATGGATGACATACTAATATTCTCAACACCTCTTCAGGAACATGTTTAATCGTTACAAAAGATTTTTTAAAGATTATCCAAATATAACATAAAAGTTCAAGTAGATAAATGTAATTTTTTTCAGACGTGAGTCAGAATACTTAGGACATAAAATAACTCCTGAAGGAATTAAACCAAATCCTAACAAAATAAATACTATACAAAAATTTTCGTTACCCAAAACTGTTAAGGAAATAAAATCTTTTTTAGGCTTGACTGGTTTTTATAGGAAATTTATAAAGGATTATAGTCGAGTTGCGTTACCAATGATTTGATATTTAAAAAACAGGTTGTTATATAGATATAAATAATCAACATTATACTCGTATTGATTCATTTAACAAACTTAAGCAAATATTGTGTACTACTCCAGTTTTGGCATATCCTAAATTTGATAAAAAATTCGTTTTGACTACGCAAAATGAACATCCAATTACTTGTTCATCAAGAACTTTAAACCAACATGAACGCAATTACAGTGCTATTGAAAAGGAATTATTAGCAATGGTTTGGGCATTTAAATACTTTAGACCGTATTTATTTAGCAGAAAGTTTAAAATCTAAAGTAATCATCATAAGCCGCTTTTATGGCTTAATTCACTTAAAGAACCTTATATGAAATTGCAAAGATGGAAATTACAAATGAATGAATATGATTTTGACATTGAATATATAAAAATGAAAACGAATTTAGTGGCAGTTTTTCTTAGTCACGTAGAAATAAATCATTTTGAGAAAAATAAGGAACTAATTCTTTCTGATAAAGCAACAATGCATAGTGGAAAGGAAAATTTAAACGATTATATTTATATTTCGGGATCACCTATTTATATATTTAAAAATCAAATTTTACTTAAATTAAGTAAAAACACAGTTTTTTAATATGTATTGATAAACTTTCAAAACATGCGTCGATACATTACTTAGGTGATAAAAACTTGCTTAAGAAAAGATTTGCAATTTTAGGAAAACCAACTAAAATTATAGCAGATAATTAATTCAATGCAGCCTATATTAAAAAATTTTTTCGTTCTGAAGGAGTTAATTACCATTTTACTTCACCAAATACACATACAGGAATTTCAATCATAGAACGTTTTCACCTTACATTGAATGAGCATATAAGCCTTTTTAAATTGCAAAAAAAGACGAGGATTTTGATGATAAAAGCCTTGTCTACAAATCTGTTCAGATTTATAATCACTCAATTCACAGTGCAACAAAATGTAAACCAATTGATTTACTTCACAATAAAGTGGATAATTCTATGTGGCTATAATTACATAACAAAATACATGAAAATAAAATTAATAGAAATAAGAAGCTTAATGAAGATAGAGAAGAAAGTCACGAATTCAAAGAAAGAGAATAAGTGAAGAATCTTTTAATATATTTTTTTTAATAATTTTATAATTTAAAGCAAAAACCGAAATGTGTTATTAAGAAGGTTAAAGAAAAAAATAAAACAAAATTTATTGATAAAAAAGATTGTAGAAGAGACAGACAAGTAGTAAAAGAATTTTTAAATACCAAAATGAAATACCAAATGTTAGATTTGAAAGAAATATTACTGGTAGGAGTTACAAAATAAATTATAAAATATAATAATGTTTTATTATAAATATGATAGTATGTAGACTAATATAAAATAGATTAATTAATAGATATATTTATTTTAAAATGTTAAAGAAATTAATTTAACAATATTATTTTACTTTTTACTATATTGTTTATTATGTTGGTAGTATTTAATATTATATTTGTAAAATAAAAAGAAAATATATTTTATGATTAAGTATATTTCACATTCCAGGAGTAATGTGTATTCAAAGAGTGGGGGAGTTATATAAATATATATTCTTTTATACTCCATCCCTTAAATACCTTATATATTTGTATTTTCTTTTTATAAGCTTGAATTTACTGTTATAAATATATTTTTGGATTATTATTTTTTATTAACTTAGTTTGAATTGTTAAAAAATATTAAAAATACATAAACCAATTTATATTTTCATTTCAAATATTTTATATTTGAAATTATTATTTAAATAAAAAATAAAGAAATAATAAAATAACAAAACATTAAATTGTTTTGTTCCGTTAATTATTTTATTCGCGGCAAGCTGAAGCATTTCAGGAGACAGAACGATTATTATCTATGGGTGTTAATGAGGAGTCCAACTTACCATGGTGCTTACCAGTAGAATTAACCAGTGAAACTGATAAATTAAAGAAAGAAATATTGAAAAACCATGCTAAGAAACAACAAAATTCTATTGTGGCGAGTGATCTCCGTGTAAATGGTGTACGTTTTAATAAGGATGAAAATCTATTTAATATGTGCAATCTCCTATGCCAGTCTGCGAATATTGATCCCCCTAATATAAAAGCTATTTTTCGTGTAAATTATAACAATCCTTTTCCTAAAAATAATAATAAACGACTAAATAAAGACGTTACTGATAATGCGATAATCATCAATTTGCTTCGAAAGAAACTTTGTCTTGAGATCAATAACTTCTTTTATAAAGTCTAAAAAGGACGTTCTACGTTTAAACCTCATTTTCAACTTTCGCAATTAATTATAGTATTTTTTCCATAATTTTCAATACAAAACTATTGTTCAACTTTTTTTATTTTGCATTTAGGGATGCGTAACATTGTCAATGTTTTAGTGGTTGCGTTTAGGAACTCACCCTTACTTTAGGCAACTGCATAAGGTTGCAGTACGTAATAACATTTTGGCCTCCAGTTGCGTTGCTTGCAGTCAACTCCACTAAAGTTCAGTTGCAATCGATAATCGAGCCAATAAACTTAGAGGATATCGAAGTGACAGATAATCAAACGCTGGGGGAGTTGCAATATATATAAAGTCATCTATATCGTGCAATATAAAATTCCAAACTACTGATGAAGTTGTTTATGATTGAATAAGAGATAATACAACATCATTCACCAACAATAATGAACCAGCCTATGATACTCAAGCAATAGAACATCGGTTTCTCGAAGTTTTCAATAAAAATAAAAAAATTTTATTGGGTGTTATATATAGACCTAATAAGAGAATTAACTACAAGCCATTAATTAATAAATTATCTATACTTGCTCTCGGCTACACTGATATAATTTTAACTGGAGATTTCAATGCCAATATTCTTAGTGATAGAAGTCTAATGGAGGAAATGAGTGAAATTGGTATGACTTTAGTAAATGATACTTTGCCAACACATTTCACATCTACTTCCAGTACACTGCTTGACCTTTTTTCCGTGGACAATCCCTTTAGAATGTTATTATTTGATCAACAGTCAGCTTCTGTTTTCTCTAAAAATGATCTTATTTTCATGTCTTATGACTTTTTAACTACAACACTAAACCAGAAAATAACGCTTAGAGATTTCAAAAATACTGATCTACAATCTTTGTCATCTGAACTAGTCGCAACTAAATGGAATCAAACTTTCTTTATGCCCACGGTGGATGAACAAGTCGATTTTATACACTCCAATATACAAAATTTGTATGAAAAATATGTTTGCGTGAATACAAAAAGAGAAAAAAATAATAATCCTTGGTTTTCTAATGATATTAAAGTATTAATTAATGAAAGGAATAGAGCATATGCAAGGTTGAAAAGATTCAAAACTCTGGAACTTCATAATTTCTTCAAGGATTGCAGAAGAAAAACAAATCCTCAAATTAAGCTCGCTAAATTTAAATATTATTAAGAAAAATTTTAATTGGCTGTTCGTTCGGAAAAGAAATGGAGAGAAATTCGGTCGATGGGGTTAATGAAAAGCAGTTCCGAAAACGAACGTTATATTGATGTCAACAAATTAAATTTAGAATTTGCCTATATACCAATGCCGCAAGCAAACCTTAGTTACTACAGCTCTTCAGATGACTTATGCTGTTTTAGTATTACTATACAACGAAATCATATAAATTTTCAATTTGAATGTGTCATTCAAGACGATGTTTTTAAAGCTATAAAAAGCATCAAATCAAAGTCTGTTGGTGATGATGGTATACACCCAAAATTTGTCAAGCTAATAATAAATAATGCGTTTGATACCGTTGAACATACTATCTTATGCCAAAACTTACGTATATGTTTCATTTTTCAATACTGCTGTCAAATTGCTTTC
Source organism: Gymnosoma rotundatum (assembly GCA_916610165.2). NCBI lineage: Eukaryota > Metazoa > Arthropoda > Insecta > Diptera > Tachinidae > Gymnosoma > Gymnosoma rotundatum. The sequence goes on from OU744339.1 coordinate 59,634,143, forward strand.
CTAATTTAGCTAATAGAAGTCAGTCAGTATATGCTATTAACAACAAATCCACTAGCTGTTTAATGCCAAGGGGAGTTCCGCAAGGTTACATACTAGGTCCATTATTATATACCATTTATTCTAATGATTTACCACTCAAACTTGCCCACTGTGATGTCCAGATGTATGCTGACGACGTTCAACTCACCATCAGCTGTATGCCATCCGATATTAATATTTGTATCAGTAAATTGAACGATGGTCTTGATAACGTATTCAGATAAGCTTCAGCTAAATGCACAAAAATTAAAAGCACTAATAATAAGCAAAAATAGTAGTTTGCAATATCACTTGCCTCTAATATGTATTGGCAACTCTCCCATAATTTTTAATAATAATCTTACTTGGTCAAACCATATAAACACCGTATGTGGCAAAATATACATTACGCTTCGAAACTTATGGATGACACAGTCCTTTACACCAATAATAATTCTCATGCTACTTGCCAAGACGTATAGGTTGCCCGTCTTAACGTACGGATGTGAACTATTTTCAAACTGCAACTCTATAAGCTTAAAGTAGCACATAATGACATCGCCAGATACATCTATGGGATCTCAAGGAGAGATCATATATCTCATCTTTCCTACAAAATCTTTAATATTTTATTTGAGAACCTTTTAAAATGTCGCACACTGCTATTTTTACACAAAATTATATACACTAAACAACCGGCTTTTCTTTTCAACAGATTAACATTTTCTAGGTCGTATAGAGGGAACAAAATAAACTCCATTCGTTATCAAAAACTAATATCTGGGAGACATTTTTTTTGTAAATGCCATACGCCTCTGGAATGAACTTCCGTCCAATACTCAAATTATAAGCAATGCAAAGTGCTTTAGATGCGCAATATTTAATCACTTTGTTTAGAATAATTGTATTATTTACACTGTATTTTTTGTTCAAATTTTTGCAATTTTTCATTCTTGTAATCATAACTAGTAATAACTTATTTAAAAATTTGTCTATATTTTTCCTTAAATTAACTTAATTAACCTTCTTGAATTAAAGAGTATGTCTGCCTAAATCTACGTGGTACTATTATATAAGCCTAAATCTTGTTGTGCCGTGTTTTCAAGAATAAATAAATAAAATAATAAATAAAAATAATAGTACGCAAACCTGGCAAAGTTAGGCTCTGTATAGACTCAAGGCAACTTAACTCTGTAACTAAGAGATTCTTACCCCCTACCACACATAAATGGTCTACTCAGGTTAAAGGACGCTCATTTCATCAGTGGAATCGACGCGGACTCTTCAAAAGAAAAAACAGCGTTTGTCGTACCAGGTAAAACTATGTTTGAATATAAATATATGCCGGTTGTTCTATGTAATGGTGCGCAGACCAGGAGCAGATTAATTCACAAAGTAATACCCTCGAGGCTCCGAGAAAATGTATTTATTTATCTGGACGATTTGTTAGTTTGTAGCGAAAATTTCGATACGCATTGTATACTTTTGAGTCAAGTCGCTGCTTATTTAAGAGCTGCCAAGCTGACTATAAATATGAGCAAAAGTAAATTTTTCCAGCGCGAAATATAATATGGGTATCTTTTTAAAGCTTTTGAAGAGATCTTTAAAGAAATAGTAAAATTTTGAAAAGAGCCATGACATTTTTATGTAAAGTTATACATGTGTAGTACTTATTGTTTTTTATTTTTTTATTATCTGTCACCCCAATGTTTGTTTTTTATTGAAGTTACTTCACTAAACTAGATTTACAAATATGGTGAAGGGTATATAAGATTCGACATAGCCGAATATAACACTCTTACTAGTTTTTAAATTATTTTCACCAATTTTTAATGAAATTGTTCGACTTGGCAATTGAAGAATTAATTATCACTGGTCTCTATTATTGTTTTTATTATAGATAAGTTTTTATTTTTTTATTTTATCAAATTCAAGTACAATATGTTTAATTAATTTTAAGATTTGCAAAACGAAATCCCGATTTGGGTTAATTTCTTAAAAATTAAGTCTTATAAACTGATTTACTACTGTGGCCTGTTTCTTCTTTGTTTATTTATTTTTGGATTTACTATGCGAGTAACAGCTGATACACCTTCTTCAAGCTTAGTGCGGAATAATACATTAGCATTGTTGAACATACCATCTTTAAGCGAAACTGTTATAAATTGAGATGATTTAAAATGGGATTTGATCATATTACCAATGTTTTGCGTATTAGACATATCTAGAGCTGCGTCCACTTCATCAAGAATATAAAGTGGAGCAGGTGAAAATTTCAGCATGGCTAAAACTAAAGATAATGCTACGAGAGAACGCTGGCCACCTGTAATTCACCTAAAGATTATTTCCATATACCATTAAAACCTACTTTGATTTCAAGTCCAATTAATTGGTAATTCATTTTAACAGGATTTAGACATGCTTGAGCACCGTGCAATAATGAGCTGAATATACCGCTAAAATTATCACTTACCACATTCCAAGCCTTTTCAACTTTTTCACACTTTTTCTCATCCATTTTGCATATTATATGCTCTATCTTTTCTTTATCTTGTTCTACAATCTTCTTTCTTCTTATCGTTTCGTAATATTGTTCCTCCTCGCGTTCTATCACAACCATAACTTTTAGGTTGATGTTACGCTCCATTTTTTCCTTTTGTTGGATCATATTATTAAGTTTTTCCCCAGCCTAAAATTGTTTCTCGTTAGTATAGTCGTATCGTGTATTCTTAATGCCGAAAAATTCCTTTTCTTCTTTAATCCATGGATACTTGTTTTCTAAATTTTCTAATTTTTTTAAGTAATCATTTTTCTCAGAACGCACTTTGTTAACCTCGTTTCCTTTTTTCTTTATTTCCAATGTTAGGTCCTGATTATTGGTTTTAAGCTTTTGAAATTTAATGCACAAGTTTTTTAGTTTATTTCGCGAGGAAATCATATCTTTTTGCTCCTTCACTTGCTTTCTTAAATTTGATATTCGTTCGGCAGTAGATTTATTTTTTTTTTTTGCATATTTCATCTAAATCGGCATTCTTACTTAAAATTTGTTTTTCTATCGTTTTCGCAATATTTTTTTGATTTACTGACGTCTTTATTTAAAGTATCAATTTCTAGTTGCATAGTTTCATACTTTTGCTCGTATTTTTTCCAGTTGTTGCTAGATTTTTCTGTTTTAATTTTTGCTAATTTCATAGCCTCCGATGCGGCTTTAAGTTCTTTTCTCCCTTTGGCATCGGCTAATTTTAATTCGATTTCTTTAGCTTTAGCCTGGAACGTTCGTTGAATTTCCTTGCCATTTGTCAGTTCAATACCCAAAAACTTAATTCGTTCTCTCAGTGACAAAATTTCTTCTTGATGCTGATGAAAGCTAGTCTGCTCTAAACGTTGTTTACACGCATTAAGCTCATGTCGCCGTAATTCGAGTGTTTCTTTGAGTTTGTTATAGGTTCTAGCCAGGTTAGCTGCTTTTCAATATCTATTAAAGTGGTTTTATATTCTTTTACTTCTTTTTTCAATCGCTTTATTTCTGCCAATTCCTGGATTATATTACCCCCTTTTGGCTTTGATCCACCAGAGAGTGTTCCATCTGGATCAGCAATATCCCCATCAAGTGTAAAAGTTCTAGAGTGTATATTACGGTGATATGTAACCTGAAAATTTAAAACATAACGTTATTTTCAATATTGAAGATTAAAAAATTGTATATCAATAATGTAAACTTAAAATACTTATAATCGTTTGAACTGTTTTTAATTTTACAGTTATTTTTTCTGCCTATTTCACGACAAAAATTTAAACTAGAAATGTGATTTACATAATAAAAATTAGGCCAGTTAGGCTTTCAAGTTCTAAATAAACTAAAAAGTAGTTATTTTCTGTACGTAGAATTTTAATAAACTATGAAGTTCTTTACCTGTTTACTCAGTTCCAACGTATTTAAGTAAAACTTAGGTATTTGTGTTGTAATTGACTAGGGTATGAACATATTTTTTTATTTCTATTTGTCTATACATTATACACAGTATGTTTCCTGGAAACATTAATGCGCAAGAGAGATATTTGTTTTTTTTTTTAAACTTTCGAACTCGCTTTTGTTTTTTATAGCAAATATAATCTTTGCGAATAAATGATGCAACATTCAACAATTTTTTTTTACTATTTTATTTTATAGCAAGTATTATTCTTAATTATATTCTTCAATGTTTTCTCTGAATTCTGAATTATATACATCTCTTAATACATAAGCTAATTTTACTAAGCACATTTACTTTTCTTATTTATTTTTCGTTTTAATTTTGTTTGTAAGAATTTTTGTTTTTGAAATGAACACCAAAAATTCATCCAAAATCCCACTCCTTCTAGAAATAATTCATTAACGATTTCGAGACAACCCAAAGTGGCACACAGCCCACCAAAGTCTTCTATTTCTAGGCAAGAGTTACTTCATGGAAACCGTAGATCTCAAAGTGAGCAAGATTTATTAAACTTGTCACAATCCGAACTTTTTTGTGTTCCTACACAACAAAATAATAATATCCAATTTCAAGATATAGCGCAGGCATTGCCACCTAATTCTGCGAATCATCCAGAAAATTCAGTTAATAGGCATGAATCGAGTAATGCATCTATGGATTCATTGATAAGTTTTTTACATCAAACCTAACGAAATACTCAAGAGCAGTTTCGTAAGAATTTAAAACCCTTAAAAACAGCATTCGAAACGATTCAAGGAGTGCTGAACCTGAAAATTTCAGAACTTATGCTTCTAATACAAATTTAGCATACAATTTTGATCCATCTATTCGTTTACTACAATGGAAAGTTTCTTAGGATGGGACAACTCCAGTTTCTGATTTTCTATTTAAGATTGAAACTCTCTGCGAGCGAACAAGATGTTCATACGATTATTTACTGGCCAATATCTATATATTTCTTAGTAGCAAAGCTGAAAGCTGGTTTTGGTTATTTACAAGACATAACAGAAGTGCGAAGTTTTCGTTATTAAAACATGCCTTAATCATAGAGTTTGGAAACTTAGAAAGTGACCAAGATATCATCTTGAAAATGTTTTAAAGAAAACAAAACCACAAAGAGTGCTACAACGACTTTCACTTTGCCATAATTTATATAAATTCAATATTAAAAGGCCCCTTAAAAGGTCGTTAATAGATATACTTACAAAAAATGTCAATACGAATTTAAAATATATGTCGTTTAATTCACAGCCAAAATCCCTTGATGAATTTAGAGACATTGAAAGGCAAGGTGACTGCAAATCTTACCTATAATATCCCCCTGCTAGACACGTAAATGAAGTGTGGTTGAAGGAGAATTCTGACGAAGATTTAGAGGATGCAATTTTCGCAATTTTCAAGACGTAAACCGGATTACTCAAAAATTCAATGTTGTATTTGCCTTAAATTTTGGCATTCCTATATTTACTGCCCTGACCAAGTCAGAAACATTTTTTGTTATAAATGTGGTTACAAGGGTGTAATAACCCTTGAATGTCCAAATAGCCACCAGAAAAACTTGAAAAGGAGCGACATGAGTCCCGGACATCTCGCTCGATTCAACAATCTCCGGGTTTAAACAAAACACAAACCTAGACCTATTTTCCCTGCCTCAAAAAAATATATCCAACAGGACATTTGGAAATGAAAGAACTCTTTTCAAATCCTATGTAAATGATATTTAAAAAAAAAATGTTAGAAATTTAGATTAAAACTTAGATAAGCCCATTTCAATTATATCTGCCAGGATTCTTAAATGTAGTCATCGTTACAAACTTAGGCATACAATTCTTGAAAGGATTGAATCTACAATATTGGCAGAGGAGGATGACCGCCCGTTTGCAAAAATTATATTATTCCATGTATTTCTGAAGCTCAAATATCTCAAGAAACGTGTACAAACTTCCACAAAGTAACTCCTGAACAGTAGCTTAGATTAGAAAACGTAATTTTGGAATTAACTTCATTTGGGAAAATGGGCTTAGATTGCACTGACTTGCTTGAGCACCATATAGATACTGGTGATTCGCCTCCAATAAAAGCCAAACATTACCCATTATCGTCTCCGCGGCAAGCTGAAGCATTTCAGGAGACAGAACGATTATTATCTATGGGTGTTATTGAGGAGTCCAACTTACCATGGTGCTCACAAGTAGAATTAACCAGTGAAACTGATAAATTAAAGAAAGAAATATTGTTATTGAAAAACTATGCTAGGAAACAAAAAAATTCTATTGTGGCGAGTGATCTCCGTGTAAATGGGGTAAGGATGAAAATCTCCTTAATATGTACAATCTCCTATGCCAGTCTGCGAATATTGATCCCCCTAATATAAAAGCTATTTTTCGTGTAAATTTTAACAATCCTTTTCCTAAAAATAATAATAAACGACTAAATAAAGACGGTTCTGATAATGCGATAATCATCAAATTTGAAAGCCCCTTGTTTGTGTGTAAAGAATAAAAAAGATAAATAAAAAAGCAAGGTTTAAAAATTTTGCATTAGATTGTTTTATTTGTTTAAATATTACCTTTTTTCAACAATTGGGTTTATTCTCGTTCGAATTGCTCTAAACGAATGAATATTTTTTAGAAATTGGATGATGGCGACACAAGTTTAATTAAACCGTTAGCGGTTTTACTCGTTAGAATCCAAATTAATACTCCGAAAATACAAAGTTGATAAAACAGGAGTATAATTTAGATCCTAACAGAGTAATAAAAAGACGAATTAAGAAAGTCAACAAATTGAAGACATTTTATAGTAAACACCCCTTCGAAAGAAACTTTGTCGTGAGATCAATAACTTATTTTATAAGGTCTAAAAAGGACGTTCTACGTTTAAACCTCATTCGATTTGATAGCGCTACCCCTTTTTATATCAATGAAAATCTAACCCCAGAAAATCATCGCATATTTCTCCAGGCTTACCGTTTAAAAAAAAGTAAAACAATATTTAACGCTTTCACTAAAAGGGGTATTGTTTATATTAAAATAATTCAACAAGATGATCCGCGACCTATTAATGATTTATCTGAATTACATCAGATGTTTCGTCCATGCCAACGATAGAAATCAGAATGACAACTTTCGCAATTAATTATAGTATTTTTTCCATAATTTTCAATACAAAACTATTGTTCAACTTTTTTTATTTTGCCTCCAAACAAAATTTAGATTAAGCAAAAACAACAATAACCAACAGTAATTCTATTTTCTTTCTCTACTGTATACGGTCGACTTTTTTTCGACTCTTTTATACAGTTGAAAGAGGATGAAAAATAAAATATCAAAACACTACGATAATTTATTTATATGCACAGGCACCTTGCGAATTATTTATTTAAAGACACGGGAATATTTTTTTTTAATTTAATTTTCATAAAAAACTTCGTGCTATTTTTTATTTAATTATCCCGATTATATTAATTACCGATATTGATTATTGAGGGTCAAAGCACGTCTCGATGGCCATTTCGTTACCTCTTACTTAACTCTTCAGGAAACTTCTGACAAACATTTTAAATAAACTAGAGATTTTTGTCCAAACAATAAAGCAAAGACAAAAATCAAAGTTTAAGCAAAAACAACAATAACCAACAGTAATTCTATTTTTCTTTCTCTACTGTATACGGTCGACTTTTTTTTCGACTCTTTTATACAGTTGAAAGAGGATGAAAAATAAAATATCAAAACACTACGATAATTTATTTATATGCACAGGCACCTTGCGAATTATTTATTTAAAGACACGGGAATATTTTTTTTTAATTTAATTTTCATAAAAAACTTCGTGCTATTTTTTATTTAATTATCCCGATTATATTAATTACCGATATTGATTATTGAGGGTCAAAGCACGTCTCGATGGCCATTTCGTTACCTCTTACTTAACTCTTCAGGAAACTTCTGACAAACATTTTAAATAAACTAGAGATTTTTGTCCAAACAATAAAGCAAAGACAAATATCAAAGTTTAAGCAAAAACAACAATAACCAACAGTAATTCTATTTTTCTTTCTCTACTGTATACGGTCGACTTTTTTTTCGACTCTTTTATACAGTTGAAAGAGGATGAAAAATAAAATATCAAAACACTACGATAATTTATTTATATGCACAGGCACCTTGCGAATTATTTATTTAAAGACACGGGAATATTTTTTTTTAATTTAATTTTCATAAAAAACTTCGTGCTATTTTTTATTTAATTATCCCGATTATATTAATTACCTATATTGATTATTGAGGGTCAAAGCACGTCTCGATGGCCATTTCGTTACCTCTTACTTAACTCTTTAGGAAACTTCTGACAAACATTTTAAATAAACTAGAGATTTTTGTCCAAACAATAAAGCAAAGACAAATATCAAAGTTTAAGCAAAAACAACAATAACCAACAGTAATTCTATTTTTCTTTCTCTACTGTATACGGTCGACTTTTTTTTCGACTCTTTTATACAGTTGAAAGAGGATGAAAAATAAAATATCAAAACACTACGATAATTTATTTATATGCACAGGCACCTTGCGAATTATTTATTTAAAGACACGGGAATATTTTTTTTAATTTAATTTTCATAAAAAACTTCGTGCTATTTTTTATTTAATTATCCCGATTATATTAATTACCGATATTGATTATTGAGGGTCAAAGCACGTCTCGATGGCCATTTCGTTACCGCTTACTTAACTCTTCAGGAATCTTCTGACAAACATTTTAAATAAACTAGAGATTTTTGTCCAAACAATAAAGCAAAGACAAATATCAAAGTTTAAGCAAAAACAACAATAACCAACAGTAATTCTATTTTTCTTTCTCTACTGTATACGGTCGACTTTTTTTTCGACTCTTTTATACAGTTGAAAGAGGATGAAAAATAAAATATCAAAACACTACGATAATTTATTTATATGCACAGGCACCTTGCGAATTATTTATTTAAAGACACGGGAATATTTTTTTTTAATTTAATTTTCATAAAAAACTTCGTGCTATTTTTTATTTAATTATCCCGATTATATTAATTACCGATATTGATTATTGAGGGTCAAAGCACGTCTCGATGGCCATTTCGTTACCTCTTACTTAACTCTTCAGGAAACTTCTGACAAACATTTTAAATAAACTAGAGATTTTTGTCCAAACAATAAAGCAAAGACAAAAATCAAAGTTTAAGCAAAAACAACAATAACCAACAGTAATTCTATTTTTCTTTCTCTACTGTATACGGTCGACTTTTTTTTCGACTCTTTTATACAGTTGAAAGAGGATGAAAAATAAAATATCAAAACACTACGATAATTTATTTATATGCACAGGCACCTTGCGAATTATTTATTTAAAGACACGGGAATATTTTTTTTTAATTTAATTTTCATAAAAAACTTCGTGCTATTTTTTATTTAATTATCCCGATTATATTAATTACCGATATTGATTATTGAGGGTCAAAGCACGTCTCGATGGCCATTTCGTTACCTCTTACTTAACTCTTCAGGAAACTTCTGACAAACATTTTAAATAAACTAGAGATTTTTGTCCAAACAATAAAGCAAAGACAAAAATCAAAGTTTAAGCAAAAACAACAATAACCAACAGTAATTCTATTTTTCTTTCTCTACTGTATACGGTCGACTTTTTTTTCGACTCTTTTATACAGTTGAAAGAGGATGAAAAATAAAATATCAAAACACTACGATAATTTATTTATATGCACAGGCACCTTGCGAATTATTTATTTAAAGACACGGGAATATTTTTTTTAATTTAATTTTCATAAAAAACTTCGTGCTATTTTTTATTTAATTATCCCGATTATATTAATTACCGATATTGATTATTGAGGGTCAAAGCACGTCTCGATGGCCATTTCGTTACCGCTTACTTAACTCTTCAGGAAACTTCTGACAAACATTTTAAATAAACTAGAGATTTTTGTCCAAACAATAAAGCAAAGACAAATATCAAAGTTTAAGCAAAAACAACAATAACCAACAGTAATTCTATTTTTCTTTCTCTACTGTATACGGTCGACTTTTTTTCGACTCTTTTATACAGTTGAAAGAGGATGAAAAATAAAATATCAAAACACTACGATAATTTATTTATATGCACAGGCACCTTGCGAATTATTTATTTAAAGACACGGGAATATTTTTTTTTTTAAATTTAATTTTCATAAAAAACTTCGTGCTATTTTTTATTTAATTATCCCGATTATATTAATTACCGATATTGATTATTGAGGGTCAAAGCACGTCTCGATGGCCATTTCGTTACCGCTTACTTAACTCTTCAGGAAACTTCTGACAAACATTTTAAATAAACTAGAGATTTTTGTCCAAACAATAAAGCAAAGACAAATATCAAAGTTTAAGCAAAAACAACAATAACCAACAGTAATTCTATTTTTCTTTCTCTACTGTATACGGTCGACTTTTTTTCGACTCTTTTATACAGTTGAAAGAGGATGAAAAATAAAATATCAAAACACTACGATAATTTATTTATATGCACAGGCACCTTGCGAATTATTTATTTAAAGACCTTCAGGAAACTTCTGACAAACATTTTAAATAAACTAGAGATTTTTGTCCAAACAATAAAGCAAAGACAAATATCAAAGTTTAAGCAAAAACAACAATAACCAACAGTAATTCTATTTTTCTTTCTCTACTGTATACGGTCGACTCTAGTTTATTCTAAATACGTCAATATAATGAGCTATTTTAGCAGTAGTGAAATGGCCATATGGGTATGATTCCCCGCAGTAATACATTTCATTTTTAATTTTAGTTTAAAATAATAAATATTTCATGAGAAAATCATGAAATAGTATCATATACTATTGGAATTTTCGAATTTGCAGTAATTAACATATTCTCCTTTAAGTCAATTTTTGCTCCTAAAGGATTAAGAATATCAAAACCTAAAATTCCATCAAAGTTGTTTAAAATTTCTGTCTCAAGCATTTCAATTTTTATGCGCGGTATATTAAATTATTTAAAAAGAGGAATTGTTATTTTTCTTGATGTTGTAATTTTAGAACATATACTGCCGTATTCATAGAAAATAAAATAACTTTGAAATGTGTTTTATGACAAATATTTCATACAAATTTGTCCTAAAATACATTTCAAATCTATTTTGATTTTCTATGAATACGGCAGATAGTGTTTGAAACAATTTGGGTTTCAAGTTTTGTTTTACAGAAACTATTAAATAAGCCTTTGCTAATAAGAGTAGTACCAGACCCGGTGTCAAACAATAATTGGAACTGTTCTTGTTCTGAATATTATCCACTTTCATTCTACTTGAACTATTAATGCTACTTTGTTGAGACTCTCCTGTATTAAGAATTTCCGGATTACTTTAAGTGTTTCTATTTGAATTACTTAAACTTCTTTGAGAGTTTGAAGAAATTGTGTAACTATTCTTGTTAGTTGGTGAGTTTTCAAAACTCGATGTTCTGTTCTGATTTTTATATCTTTTTGTGTAAGAGTTATTTTGATAAGGGTTATTTTGGTAACGATAATTTAGAACATGAGGAATATGTTCAGAATTATTTTGCAATAAACTAATAGAATTAGAACTTGACGATTGCAAAGAATGTTCAGAACTAGCAAATATTTTATTTTCTAAGTATTTTTTTAATGTTCTGTTTCTATTAATACTTCTTTTGGTTTAAGTAATAAAACCGGATCTCTTGAATTGAGCACTAATTTTGGCTCATTAGGCAATTTAGAAATAAAAATTTTTAACACCATTATTTCAAAATTTTTGCAACTATACCATTGCTCATTATCTCTATATAAACTAATTTTTAAATTTAATTTAGTTAACAATTTAATCATGTATTCATAAAAATCATTAGTATCACTTTTAATTTCCGCAGTTTTAATTTGATTAACAATAGATTCTACACTATCAGATACATTAATGCTAATTCTTAATATTACCTTAATTTGTTCCCATCTTTTGATTTTGATGTTATTTTGTTCCTTATTCTTAAATCAAATAATCCATGTAAGGGTTAATCAACAAGCTTACGAATTTCTTCTACATGTTTCGTAAACATTTCAAGCACCTCAACCTTTCCATCAAATTCTGGTACACTTTTCAGTAGACTAAAGGGATCAAAGGACATTTCAAAATTAATATTTCTTCTCCTTTGTTGTTCTCTTTAGAAATCATATTGCTTATTTCTTCTTCTGTTAACGTTGTCGTAGTTCAACTGTAAACATTTTAATTTTTCACAGTTCTTGACGTTTTACTTTTAGTTGCTTTTTTATATCCTTGATTATTTTAAAAATCAAATTTTACTTAAATCAGTATGAAAAACAAATTATACATGATAAAAAAAATTAGGCATATTATAACATTAAAAGAGTATTTGGAAGAAAAACGTTTAGAATATTTAAAGCATATATTTGCAATAAAAGGAACTGTAGCAATATTTTGCGATATCGAATTATTCAAACATTTTCAACAAACAATAGTACATTATTTTTCGAATCTTCCTGAAATGAAATTTTTATATTGTTCTAAATTTATAAAAGATGTATATAAATAGATGAATTGTTAAAAAATATTAAAAATACATAAACCAATTTATATTTTCATTTCAAATATTTTATATTTGAAATTATTATTTAAATAAAAAACAAAGAAATAATAAAATAACAAAACATTAAATTGTTTTGTTCTATTAATTATTTTACTCGCGGCAAGCTGAAGCATTTCAGGAGACAGAACGATTATAATTTATGGGTGTTATTGTGGAGTCCAACTTACCATGGTGCTCACCAGTAGTACTCGTAATAGTACGCAAACCTGGCAAAGTTAGGCTCTGTATAGACTCAAGGCAACTTAACTCTGTAACTAAGAAAGAATCTTACCCCCTAGCACACATAAATGTTCTACTCAGCAGGTTAAAGGACACTCATTTCATCAGTGGAATCGACTTAAAAGACGCTTTTTTTTTTCTTCAAATTCGTTTGTTGGATTCATCAAAAGAAAATACAGCGTTTGTCGTACCAGGTAAACCTTTGTTTCAATATAAAAATATGCCGGTTGTATTATGTAATGGTGCGCAGACCATGAGCAGATTAATGAACAAACTAACACCATCGAGACTCAGAGAAAATGTTATTGCATTGTATACTTTTGAGTCAAGTCGCTGCTTATTTAAGAGCTGCCAAGCTGACCATAAATGTGAGCAAAAGTAAATTTTGCCAGCGCGAAATTAAATGCTTAAATATTGATAACTCGAAAGTTGAGAGTATTTTTAGTTTTCCTATTCTAAAGTCTCCTCGCCAGGTACGAAGATTCGTAGGCATGGCTAACTGGTATCGCAGTTTTATTTAAAATTTTGCTGATTTAAGAGCCCATAACTCGGAAAAGAGAAGTTGATATTTATAAATTTATAAAAATGTTATTATGGTTATCTATTTAAAGCTTTTGAAGAGTACTTTAAAGAAATACTAAAATTTTTAAAAGAGCCATGACATTTTTATGTAAAGTTATACATGTGTAGTACTTATTTTTTTTTAATTTTTTCATTATCTGTCACCTCAATGTTTGTTTTTTTTTATTGAAGTTACTTCACTAAACTAGATTTACAAATATGGTGAAGGGCATATAAGATTCGACATAGCCGAATATAGCATTCTTACTAGCTTTTAAATTATTTTCACCAATTTACAATGAAATTGTCCGACTTGGCAATTGAAGAATTAATTATCACTGGTCTCTATTATTGTTTTTATTATAGATATGTTTTTATTTTCTTTATTTTATCAAATTCAAGTACAATATGTTTAATTAATTTTAAGATTTGCAAAACGAAATACCGATTTGGGTTAATTTCTTAAAAATTAAGTCTTATAAACTGATTTACTACTGTGGCCTGTTTCTTCTTTATTTATTTATTTTTGGATTTACTATGCGAGTAACAGCTGATACACCTTCTTCAAACTTAGTGCGGAATAATACATTAGCATTGTTGAACATACCATCTTTAAGCGAAACTGTTATAAATTGAGATGATTTAAAATGGTATTTAAGCATATTACCAATGTTGTGCCTATGAGACATGTCTAGAGCTGCGTCCACTTCATCAAGAATATAAAGTGGAGCAGGTGAAAATTTCAGCATGGCTAAAACTAGAGATAATGCTACAAGAGAACCTGATAATTCACCTAAAGATTATTTTCATATACCATTAAAACCTACTTTGATTTCAAGTCCAATTAATTGATGATTCGTTTTAACAGGATTTAGACATGCTCGAGCACCTTGCAATAATGAGCTGAATGTACTGCTAAAATTTTCATTTACCACATTCCAAGCCTTTTCAAATTTTTCATGCTTTTTCTCATCCATTTTGCGTATTATATGCTCTATCTTTTCTTTATCTTGTTCTACAATCTTCTTTCTTCTTATAGTTTCGTAATATTGTTCCTCCTCGCGTTCTAGCAAAACCATAGCTTTTAGGTTGATGTTACGCTACATTTTTTCCTTTTGTTGGATCATATTATTAAGTTTTTCCCCGGCCTCAAATGGTTTCTCCTTAGTATGGTCGAAGCGTGTATTCTTAATGCCGAAAAATTCCTTTTCTTCTTTAATCCATGGATACTTGTTTTCTAAATTTTCTAATTTGCTTAAGTAATCACTTTTCTCAGAACGCACTTTGTTAACCTCGTTTTCTTTTTTCTTTATTTCCAATGTTAGGTCCTTATTATTGGTTTTAAGCTTTTCAAATTTAATGCACAAGTTTTTTAGTTCTTTATTTTGCGAGGAAATCATATCTTTTTGCTCCTTCACTTGCTTTCTTAAATTTGATATTCGTTCGGCAGTAGATTTATTTTTTTTTGCATATTTCATCTAAATCGGCTTTCTTACTTAAAATTTGTTTTTCTATCGTTTTTGCAATATTTTTTATTATAATATATTATTATATTATTATTTAAAGTATCAAATTCCAGTTGCATAGTTTCATACTTTTGCTCGTATTTTTTCCAGTTGTTGCTAGATTTTTCTTCTTTAATTTTTGCTAATTTCATAGCCTCCGATGCGGCTTTAAGTTCTTTTTCTCGATACCCTTTGGCTTCGGCTAATTTTAATTCGATTTCTTTAGCTTTAGCCTGGAACGTTCGTTGAATTTCCTTGGCATTTTTAAGTTCAATACCCAGCAACTTAATTCGTTCTTTAAGTGACGAAAATTCTTCTTGATGCTGATGAAAGCTAGTCTGCTCTAAACGTTGCTTACACGCATTGAGCTCATGTCGCCGTAATTCGAGTGTGTCTTTGAGTTTGTTTTAGGTTCTAGCCTTGAACTCTAAGCAGGTTAACTGCTTTTCAATATCTATTAAAGTGGTTATATATTCTTTTACTTCTTTTTCCACTCGCTGTATTTCTGCCAATTCCTGGATTATATTACCCCCTTTTGGCTTTGATCCACCAGAGAGTGTTCCATCTGGATCAACAATATCCCCATCAAGTGTAACAGTTCTACAATGTATATTACGGTGATAAGTAACCTGAAAATTTAAAAAATAACGTTATTTTCAAAATCGAAGATTAAAAAATTTTATATCAATAATTTAAACTTAATCGAACTGTCTTTAATTTTACAGTTATTTTTTTTCTACTTATTTCACGACAAAACTTTAAACTAGAAATTTGATTTCCAGAATATAAAATAGGCCATTTAGGCTTTCAAGTTCTAAATAAACTAAAAAGTATTTATTTTCTGTACGTAGAATTTTAATAAACTATGCAGTTTTTTACCTGTTTAATCAGTTCCAACAAATTTAAGTAAAACTTAGGTATTTGCGTTGTAATTGACTAAGGTAAGAACATATTCTTTATTTCCATTAGTCCACACATTATACACAGTATGTTTCCTGGAAACATCAATGTGCAATAGAGATATTTGTTTTTTTTTAGAACTTTCGAACTCGCTTTTGTATTTTAGAGCAGATATAATCTTTGCGAATAATCGATGAAACATTCAACAATTTTGTTTTACTATTTTATTTTATAGCAAGTATTATTCTTAAATATATTCTTCTTTGTATTCCCTGAATTCTGAATTATATACAATCTCTTAATACATAAGCTAATTTTACTAAGCACACTTACTTTTCTTATTTATTTTTCGTTTTCTTTTGTTTGTAAGAATTTTTGTTTTTGAAATGAACACCAGAAATTCATCCAATATAGGTAGGCCACAAAATCCCACTCCTTCTAGAAATAATATACCTATAAATTTAGATAATTCATTAACGATTTCGAGACACCCCAAAGTGGCACACAGCCCACCAAAGTCTTCTATTTCTAAGCAAGAGTTACCTCATGGAAACCGTAGATCTTAAAGGGAGCAAGATTTATTAAACTTCTTAAACAAAATAATAATATCCAATTTCAAGATATAGCACAGGCATTGCCACCTAATTCTGCAAATCATCCAGAAAATTCAGTTAATAGGCATGAATCGAGTAATGCATATATGGATTCATTAATAAGTTTTTTTCATCAAACCTTACGAAATACTCAAGAGCAGTTTCGTAAGAATTTAAAACCCTTAAAAACAGCATTCGAAACGATTCAAGGAGTGCTGAATCTGAAAATTTCAGAACTTATGCTTCTAATACAAATTTAGCATACAATTTTGATTCATCTTTTCGTTTACAACAATAGAAAGTTTCTTCGGATTGGACAACTTCAGTTTCTGATTTTCTATTTAAGATTGAAGCTCTCTGCGAGCGAACAAGATGTTCATACGTTCATTTAATGGCCAATATCCATATATTTCTTCGTAGCAACGCTGAAAGCAGGTTTTGGTTATTTACAAAACATAACAGAAGTGCGAAGTTTTCATTATTAAAACATGCCTTAATCATAGAGTTTGGAAACTTAGAAAGTGGCCAGATATCCTCTGGAAAATGTTTTTAAGAAAACAAAACCACTAAGAGTGCTACAACGATTTTCACTTTGCCATAATTTATATAAATTCAATATTAAAAGGCCCCTTAAAAGGTCGTTAATAGATATACTTACAAAAAATGTCAATACGAATTTAAAATTTATGTCGTTTAATGCACAGCCAAAATCCCTTGATGAATTTAAAGACATTGAAAGGCAAGGTGAAGATGTTCTTAGGGACTGCAAATCTTACCCATAATATCCCTCTGCTAGACACGTAAATGAAGAGTGGTTGAAGGAGAATTCAGACGAAGATTTAGAGGATGATCCCCAGGTAGAAGTATTGCAATTTTCAAGACGTAAACCAGATTACTCAAAAATTCAATGTTGGAGTTGCCTTAAATTCGGGCATTCCTATATTTACTGCCCTGACCAAGTCAGAAACATTTTTTGTTATAAATGTGGTTACAAGGGTGTAATAACCCTTGAATGTCACAATAGCCACCAGAAAAACTTGAAAAGGAGCGACATGAGTCCCGGGACAACTCGCTCGATTCAAAAACCTCCGGGTTTAAACAAAACACAAACCTAGACCTATTTTCCCTGCCTCAAAAAAATATTTCCAACAGAACATTTGGAAATGAAAGCACTCTTTCAAATCCTATGTTAATGATATTTTAAATAATAGGAAGGAAAATGTTAGAAATTTAGATTAAAACTTCGATAAGCCCATTCCAATTATATCTGCCAGGATTCTTAAATGTAGTCATCGTTACAAACTTAGGCATACAATTCTTAAAAGGATTGAATCTACAATATTGGCAGAGGAGGATGACCTCTCGTTTGCAAAAATTATATTCACCCCTATTCTGCGTTTCGATTCAGATCGAAATTTTCTCCGTTTAGCAACTTTGGTATTATGTGTTCAGTTTCTATTCATTTCCATCTGTTTCTTCGATTGTGTGTATTCTGCGTTACGATCGTAGCTACGTTTTTCTATGTTGTGTATGTGCTAACGGAAAATTTTTAATTATTGTTGGAGTTCTTTAAAAAAGGGTAAAACTAAAAAAATATAAGTATAAAATAAATTAATTTTATTTTGTAACCATATTTTGTTTATTTTAAACCTTTAATTTATTAAAGTTATCAGTCATCTCGAATGGATTACAATTGTCTCTCACCCTCTGCCTTTCAAGTCTTAACTCTGCATTCTGGAGTGCGTTGTTTTCCTCTTCCAACAATAGCGCCGCTGCTATTGATTCCATTTTGTTGTTTGGCCCGCAACGATGTAAAAGAATTAAAGTATAAACTCCGGCGCGGCTGGATTCTTCAAACTGATATTCTGACCACAAATTCCACTTACTCACATATGTATGTTCTGACACTTTTTTCTTTTCTTATTTAATTGTTGTTCTTAACTTTATTTAATTATTGATTTCACAAACTTTAGTTTTTATTTGTTTATGAATTTTTTTTATTGCTTTTTTTTCACTAATTTTAAAGTTTTATTACAAAATTGTTTATTTTTACTGCTTCTATTTTACACGTTTCACAACAAACAACTCATTTTAAACATGCTCCGTTCTTCTTCTTTTTCTTTCGATTAGGTTTTTTGACAGAATACCTTTTTTCGATCCGAGCGTAACTGGATGCGGGAACGTAATCGAAACGCAGATAAGGGTGATTATTCCATGTATTTCTGAAGCTCAAGAAACGTGTACAAACCTCCACAAATTAACTCCTGAACAGTAGCTTAGATTAGACAACGTAATTTTGGAATAAGCTTCGTTTGGGAAAATGGGCTTAGATTGCACTGACTTGACTGACTTGAGGAGTCCATGGTGCTCACCAGTAGAATTAACCAGTGAAACTGATAAATTAAAGAAAGAAATATTGTTATTGAAAAACTATGCTAGGAAACAAAAAATTCTATTGTTAGCGACGCTCATGCATAAACATGTTAAAAAACATATACATGTTATTTTCCTAATATTCTTTTAAGATAACAAGTAAATTTCCACAGATGATAAGAGGGTAATTAGTAACTAGACATATCATAAACAACAATTTATATAAACACACTTAAACAACTCTAACTAAACATGTAAAATAATATAAACTACTGAACAAAGGAATAAGATAAAAATGGTCAAACAAATATCATAAATATACAAATATTGTTAAGATCATAAAATATCATAAATATACAAATATTGTAAAGATCATAAAAAATCTTAAGCATATGTACAAAACATATTCTTTATATCTTAGTTCCATAATATCCATTAAGACAAAGGAAATATTATTTGTAACAAATTAGTATTTAAAAAGATATTTTTCGAATTTAAAAAGTTAGTTAAGATTTAGGATAAGTACTGAACAGAACTCATTTTCAAGATAAATAAAAAATCGCGTCGCCGACCAAGAAATTATATTTTTATTTAACTTAAAAACATAGAATTTAATTGGCGATCCTGCCAGGAGCAACATATACTTTGTTGTTTCAGCGAGACGGACCATCGGAATCCTTGTCGCAGCAAGGACATATAAATCTTCATAGAAGAAAAAATAAATATTTCTCCATAGAAGAGGATATAGTTTAAACAAAGTACTCAGTAAAAAGTTACATATGTGAATAATTTTTTAAAGTAAAAAAAGCCCAATAATAAGGTCGTGTATAGATGTCAAAAAAATAACTATTTGATAAATTACGCCCCTTAGAGCATATAGAAGAAACGACTATGTCAAGTAACGTAGAAATCGAATTGCTTACACAGCAAATGGCGTCATTACAAGCCATGATGCAGACAATGATACAGCAACATACAACGGAAGTTAATGCACTGAAACATCAAATACAACAGGTAGGAGTAAACCCTCTTATAAACCAACCTCGACCCGCACCACTGAAAGCATTAGAAACAAGAATTACAAACCCCAATGAAGTCAAGTTAGAAGTTTTTAAATCACTCCCTATATTTGATGGTGAAATCACAAAATACCGAGTATGGAGAGAGGATACATCTCGTATGATGGATAGCATAGAGCCTCTCAAGGGCACAAGTATCTATTCACAAGCATTACAAATAGTCAAGACAAAAATACAAGGAGCAGCAGCACAGGTCTTGGCAAATCACGGCACTATATTCAATTTTGATGCCATTAAAAATAGACTCGTCCCCTGTACGTTTCGCAGGAGGAAATTAAAAGGTGCTATCAGGGAAGAAAACCCCTAGAAGAATTCCATGATGAAATAAATAAAAGCTTGAGCCTGATAATTTCAAAAATATCGATGTCCGGATATGGACAAGAAGCCGTAAGTGCAATGACAGATCAAGCCAAACAAGATTCCGTCAGAGTATTTATAACGGGAGTTAACAATACGTTTTTACAATCCACATTATATGTAAACGCTCCAAAAAATTTAGAGTATGCATACACTATTGCACGCACCATTGAGCATGACAATAGACACCAGAACTTGAAGCTGTCATATGAATCTAAACAGACGCACGAAGCACAGAGACAACAGTTCCAGTTAACTCAGAGGTATCCACCACGGCAACAATTTTCCCAACTACAGTTTTTCCAACAACCACGGCAACAGTTCTCAACAAAACAACATTTCAACAAATTCCAACCACGACCCGAGTCCATTGATGTAAGTTCCGGCAACACAATCCAGCGACAGCCCACATACTTTAACTCAAACCATCAATACAACAATCAACCATGGAAACGACAACGTGAGCCCAGTGGAAATTTCCAACAGAACAAACTAATGAGACAACATCACCACTGAAGACGATACTAGCAGCATCATGGTAGAACCAGGTACTGTAAATAAACTAGTTGTTAAGAATCTATAACTAAAAAACGGGTTGCCCCACATAACCATGATCGATATAAACAAATTATCATATGATGTATTACTAGACACCGGAGCAAACCATAATTACATTAAAAAGACATTACAATTAAATTATCCACAAAAAATACAATCTATGCAAGTCATTTCAATGCATGGAACGTCACTAGTTAATACCAAACAAACACTAAAATTTCTCGGGAGGATCATAGATTTCTTCGAGTTAGATAACATGGGAAAAACCGATTTGATATTAGATGGAAGGGAGTAAATATGCTAAACGCAACAATAGATAGTAAAAACATGACATTTACAATAAATAGAACTGAAGAAATTAGTAATATAAACTATACCATAGGTAATGAATTATATAAAGAAGATATAGATAAGTTGATGAAGGATAACAATGGCATAGGACCATTACCCTTCACTACAACGATTGAAGCCACGAGTAGTACAAAAACAGACGAACCCATTTGGACGAAGCAGTACCCATACCCCATAGCGGATAACGACTTCGTAAACAATGAAATTAGGAAGTTATTACAAGATGGTATAATCCAACGTAGTAATAGCCCATATAATTCACCCATTTGGACTGTTCCAAAAAAAAAGGCGTAGACGAAACAGGTCGATCAAAACGTCGTATGGTCGCTGATTTTCAAAAATTAAATTCAAATACGATAACAGACAGATATATTATTCCTGACGTAAACATGACGATACAGAACTTAGGAAAAGCCAAATATTTTACAACTTTAGATTTAGAATCAGGATTCCATCAGGTTAAAATTAAGGAAGAAGATAGAGAAAAAACTGCATTCTGTGTAAATGGTGGCAAGTACGAATTTGTGCGTATGTCGTTTGGACTAAAAAATGCTCCTTCAATATTTCAAAGATGTGTTGATGATATCTTAAGGGAGTATATTGGCAAGTTTGCATACGTCTACATTGATGATGTACTAATATATTCTTCAACACCAGAAGAACATATGAAACATATCAATATCATATTTAATGCTTTAAATCCGGCAACACTTAGGGTATCAAACGAAAAATCAAAGTTTTTTCAAACAGAGGTCGAGTACTTAGGTCACATTATCAAACATAACAGAATTTTGACAAATCCAGAAAAAGTAGAAACAATTGAAAAATATCCTTTACTAGAAACACTCAAAGACTTAAGAGGATTTTTGGGTATAACAGGATATTATAGAAAATTTATACAAGGATACGACAGCATAGCTAAGCCCCCTTAAGTTCACTTACGAGGAGACAACGGACAGATAGGAAAAAATAAAAGTGCTACAACAAAAATCAATTTAGACGAAGCTGCTATACAAGCATTTAAAAATTAAAAAAATGTTTAAAAGAACAGGTTGAACTCTTCCAACCAAATTATGATAAACCATTTGAACTAACTACTGATGCATCCAACATAGCTATTGGAGCCGTACTTAGCCAAACAAAAAAGCCAATATTTTTCCTTAGCAGAACATTAAGTAAAACGGAAGAAAATTATAGCACAAATGAGAAAGAATTACTAGCAATAATTTGGGCATTACAGAAACTTAGGAATTACATATACGGAACAACTGACCTCACTATCTACACAGATCATCAGTCACTAACTCACTCCATATCAGAAAAAAACCCAAACCCAAAACTAAAGCGATGGTAGGCCATAATAGAGGATTTTGGAGCAAAATTAGTATATAAGCCAAGACATCAAAATGTGGTAGCTGACACCTTTTCAAGACAACATATAAACACGTCATCCATCGATACGGTACACTCAACCGAAAGTTCGTTTTCAGAAACTTTCAAACATGTAAAACAACCACTAAATGCATACAGCATTCAAGTCGAGCTTGTACCAAATAATAAAATAAATGAAACACTAACTCGTACGATATTTCAAAATAGAGTTAAACACACGATAAATTTTACGAATGAACAAAACTTTATACTTGAATTGAGAAAAATACTACAACAAAATAAGACGACCGCATTATATACCACAAGAGAAAGAATCTATACACTAAGCCCTATTATAACAAACACTTTCAATGGTATAAACTTTGTATATACACCAATAAACTTATTGATGTTCGAGAGAAAGAAAAACAAGCTGAAATAGTAAAAAAAAATACACGATAGAGCACATAGAGGCTACAGAAACAACATACAGGAGATACTCGAAAATTACTATTGGTCAGAAATTAAACAACAATGCAAAGCATTTAACAAAAAGTGCACACCTTGCCTATATGGTAAATATGAGAGGAATCCAACAAGATAACCATTAGGAAATTCCGACATTCAAACAGAACCAGGCAAATGCATACATATAGACATATATTTCAAGGACAACAAAACATTTCTAGTCACCATTGATAAATTCTCAAAATATGTTACTTTGAGGGAAATTGACTCAAGAGAGCGCATGGCTGAGAAAATTTAAGAAATTCTCACAAATAACTATCCAAACTGCGCACGATTAATGACTGATAACGAAAAATGTCTAAATACACCAGCAGTAAATATGATGTGTATAAAATATGGCATAAAAAAGATAAAAACACCATTCTACAGATCGACATCAAATGGACAAGTAGAACGCGTCCACAGTACCATTTCCGAGCTAGCAAGAATATTTAAAATACAAAATGATACAACAATAGCTGAGGAAATATATAAAACAATAAGAGAAATAAATAACACCATACACACAGTCATACGACAAAAAAGCCATACATAAAAAACAAAAAAAAGGCATCAGAAAAAAACACTTGAAAGACTAAATCAAGGTACTAAACATCGAACCTTCCAAGCAAATGAACAAATTCTTGTGAAAATAAAAGGTGTGAGAAAGAAAAAAGACGCCAGATACATTAAGCACATTGTGAAGGAAGGCCGTGAGGACACTGTTTTAACCGCGAGGGGTGTGATCGTACACAAAGATAGCATTAAGAACTACACAATCAACAAAGATGATACTCTACCTGATATTTCTCGTAATGGTCATGTCAAAAAACAAAGCAGAAGTAGAAATTAAAAACTTAAACGGACAAAAATACGTCGTAACCAGGACCGATGATGCTTTAATTATGATAAACACACATATCTCTTTCATGTCACTAACTTAACAAAGATACTAACGTCTTACAAGATCAAGATCCGAGATCAATATAACGCCAATATCCAAGAAACACTCTTAATAAAGAGAATTGAAATACTATTAGAACAATTAATGCCGCAAAGAATAATGAATACTTAACCGAGTCCCTAAATTTAGACGACATAAGAGAAATAATAGAACATGAATTAATCTCAGTTCCTGTAATAAACATTTTGGAGTTCGCAGACATTCATATAGCAAGAACGAAGGACTTAATTATAACAATTTATAAATACCCAATTCTCAATAGATATTGTAAACTTTTTAAAATTACGCCTATAAGTTTTAGGCACGGAAAAATAAAAACAGATGATCAAATCGCTCAATGTGATAAAAACTATGTTAGAGTAAACCTTTGCAAGAACTATTTGGAAAAAAACCATTTGTAGGACAAATAATGAAACAGACACATGTATACTTCCACTACTCAACAATATAAACAGTAAATGCGAGGTCATACAAGAATATAATAATCCGATAACGGAAATTGACGAAGATTTCATATTATTGGATGGAACTCATCAAATTGACAATATCACTACTACAGGAATAACTCTAGTAAAATATACTGACAAAGTTAGAATAGATAACAATACTTACAGGAATATACATGACAGACTCATAGAGGCTATCCACACAAAACATGATGAAGATTTTGAAATCATAAACATCCTCACCTCAGATCGTAAAAACGCATTTAACAATATCGACTCATTAAAAAGATTAGTCATTCCATACGAGGAACACCCTATACGTTCAACTTTTTATACACTATTTTTCATAGCTATAATTTCAGGTATATTCTATATTGGGCTCAAAATATTTAAATATGTATTAATATATAAAAGAAAACATACAGAACAAAACTTTAGAATTTATTACAATCAACAAGTTGAAAGAAGTATTAGAGATCGGGACGCTCTCGTTTTAACCCAGGGGAGAGTTAGCGACGCTCATGCATAAACATGTTAACAAACATATACATGTTATTTCCCTAATATTCTTTTAAGATAACAAAATAAAGTTCCACAGATGATAAGAGGGTAATTAGTAACTAGACATATCATAAACAACAATTTATGTAAACACACTTAAACAACCCTAACTAAACATGTAAAAAAATCTAAACTACTGAACAAAGGAATAAGATAAAAAGGGTCAAACAAATATCATAAATATACAAATATTTTAAAGATCATAAAATATCATAAATATATAAATATTGTAAAGATCATAAAATATCATAAATATACAAATATTGTAAAGATCATAAATATAAAATATTGTAAAGATCATAAAATATCTTAAGCATATGTACAAAACATATTCTTTATATCTTTGTTCCAAAATATCCATTAAGACAAAGGAAATATTCACCCTTATTTTGTTTGGCGTTGTCAACATCGTCGTCAATTTTGAGACAACATCAATACTAATTTGGTATTCCCTAACAAACTAATGACGACGTTGACGATTTATCGATAATATAAAAAAATAAAACACATATCTAATATTTGAGTCAGTTGATTCAATTTGTTTACTATTGTGTTAATTAAGTAACAGTTGTGGAAAAT
Organism: Gymnosoma rotundatum; assembly: GCA_916610165.2. Lineage (NCBI taxonomy): Eukaryota > Metazoa > Arthropoda > Insecta > Diptera > Tachinidae > Gymnosoma > Gymnosoma rotundatum. The sequence continues at coordinate 59,659,727 of OU744339.1, forward strand.
TAAAATTTTGTAAAAAAATAAAATACCTATAAACAATAAAATAAGCAAAACTATTGCAAACAATTAAAATTCAAGTTAATTTTGCGTTCGTTAAAATATTTGTGTATAATGTAGTGGTGTGTAAAACTAATATTGTTTAATATAAGTGTGCGGAATTGACAAAAAACTTTATGTAAGTCAGATTGGTAAAAATAAGTCATCATGTTGTTGTTTTTTCTTTTTTTTTTTTTTTTTAAAGTACTTATTGTGTTTATGTTTATGTTTATATATATCGTTGCCAGATCTAATAAAACTTATCCCTGAGGAAGCTGGAAAATACCAGCGAAACGTTGGATAAAAAAATGGAATTATAGTTTTGATTTACATTTATAATAAGCAAAGACCTTAAAAGCCCAATATAGGTAAAACTATATAACCCAAAATAAAGTAAACCAAAAAGGTCAATTTAAAATAATTAATAAATTATCGGAGGGCCCGCCGAATATTAGGATTATTAAATCAGAAGACGATATGAAAAACTATTTTGAACACATCAAACTAAAATATGACGTGGATACCTGCATATTACTCAAGAAATATTGCAGGGAAACTAAAAGATTAGCTAAGCACCAGGAAAGACTAAAATATTTACTTGCTTGTAGAAAAAGTGGACTTACACCATCACATATAATAAATGCGACAAAAAACACAACAAAATTATTTCGATCAAGAGAAACATCATACGAACTAAAAAAGACATTAGAAAAATTTCATATTAAAATATTAAATTTGGAGATAACGGAAACACATGTTAGTCTAAAGAACATTAAGATGGAAAGGAGCAAAATATTACATTTTCTTAATTTAAACTTAGACAACTATGACTACGGAAATTTCATAAAAAATCAGAAATATAGAATTAAACAACTCGCGTTATCAGATAGACAAGTTCATCAAAGGAAGATCCAAAATCTGAAAACTAAACTACTTAGAGAATACAATCTACGGTACAACGAAAACTGGTTTATAAATAAAACTAATATAAAATTTCCCGAGGATTGCAAGTGGCTCCTATCCCTTGGATCAAAATATGCATTACCAGTGAGAAGGGACAATATATCTACGATAAATTTAATTGCAGACATTGAACAATGGGTACAAACAATTACTGATGATAGACAAAAGGAAATAATTAGGAGTAAAATAGTTAATCGAATTTTAACCCATAGAAGGACTACAAGAGAGAAATGGAGAAACTTTTGGAGGACAGAAGTACATATAAGACGATGAGAACAGACCCAACCCAAAAGCTACTGAGGGAAAACAACAAATTAATCACGGAATTATTTAAGGACAAACACATCACAAGATTCGAGAAAGCTCAACTTACTGCTAATTCAGCCACAGCTCCAAGATTGTACGGCCTTCCGAAAATTCATAAACCAAATACACCTCTCCGCCCAATTTCTTCATCAGTTGAAGTCCCCTGCTACAAATTAGCGAAATACATAGGGGGAATACTTAAGAACATTATATTGGAAGAATATAATATAAAAAACTCTTTAGAACTGAAGAAAAAACTAGAAAACATATGTCTGGACGAAGATGAAATTCTTATTTCTTTAGACGTGGTATCGCTGTTTACAAATATTCCGATTCACTTAGCCATTAACAATATCATGAAACAATGAAACACATTACAAACACATACAAAAATACCTAGACGACAATTCCTCAAACTTCTTCAGTTTTGCCTTGATGACAACAACTATTTTCTCTACGATAAAACATATTATAAGCAAACATATGGCATGCCTATGGGGAACCCACTATCTCCTACAATTGCTGACATAGTGCTAGATACACTAGAGGAATTAAATGGACTAAACATAAATATTAAATTTCTGATTAAGTATGTGGATGACTTATTTGCAATTATTAGAAAAGATGACGAGGAAACGATTATGAAAACTTTTAACAATTACCACAAAAGACTACAATTTACAATAGAAAAAGAAAAGTCGCTACCATATTTAGACATGAGACTATATAGAGATGGAAACAAGATACTCACCGATTGGTATTCAAAATCAATAGCATCTGGACGTATGAAAAACTTTAAACTCAACACAACAGAAAATAAATACAGCACGAAGTTTTATTATAAGAGTACGTAAACTAAGTGACAACAAATTTATTAAGAAGAATATGGACAAAGTCAGAGAAACACTAATTAATAACAATTATCCAATACAACTTATAAACAATTTGATAAAATCGTCAAAAAATATGGACAACGGGAATGATATAAACGACACATCTGGTAACACCAAGAAATACTATAGCATCTCCTACATACCAAAGCTTACAGACAACAAACAAATGCAAAACATAATAAATGATAAACAAATTGCTTTGGCGCATAAACCAAACAAAACAATTAACACATTATTCACTCAAACTAAAACAAAAATAAATAAACAAGAACATAGCAATGTTGTTTATGAAATTACATGTAATGGCAACACACAAGAGAAATGCGGGAAAGTATACGTAGGTACAACAAAGAGAAATCTACTAAAGAGAATTGCTGAACATGAAGCCGATATACGAAAGGAAAAGCAAACAACTGCACTCGCACAACATTGCATAGATTTGGGGCATAATGCAGATCTTGTTAGTGTTAAAATATTGGACAAAGAAGTGAGGGAGAACAAACGATATACCCTGGAAAGTTTGAGAATACAACAAAGGACAACAGATGCAATAAACAGAAAAGAGGACAAAGACAACATCAGTGCTAATTATTTAATTGCAATAATTTAGTTTAGTAATTTCTGCTCCAACTGTGATACTAGTTTTTACTTGATTGTTTATGTTATGTTTTTTCAAGTTAATTTTGCGTTCGTTAAAATATTTGTGTATAATGTAGTGGTGTGTAAAACTAATATTGTTTAATATAAGTGTGCGGAATTGACAAAAAACTTTATGTAAGTCAGATTGGTAAAAATAAGTCATCATGTTGTTGTTTTTTTTTTTTTTTTTTAAAGTACTTATTGTGTTTATGTTTATGTTTATATATATCGTTGCCAGATCTAATAAAACTTATCCCTGAGGAAGCTGGAAAATACCAGCGAAACGTTGGATAAAAAAATGGAATTATAGTTTTGATTTACATTTATAATAAGCAAAGACCTTAAAAGCCCAATATAGGTAAAACTATATAACCCAAAATAAAGTAAACCAAAAAGGTCAATTTAAAATAATTAATTAAAATAAATAGTGGAAGGGCCATTATAACAACTTGTCGTTAGTTAAAGGTAGGATTTTGTCTGCCTGATAAATAGCTTTGTATTATTAAAACTTCTAATTCTTATTAATATAATTAATAATAATAATAATAAAAATATTAAAAAAATAATAACAAGTGAAGTTTTTATAATGCAAATACATTTATTGGTCCGACAAAATCCTGCCTGTACTAATTGCCTTTTTTCATTGGAATGAAATCTTTCTAACTCTTCCACTAATTTTACAAATTGGCAAAAGTTGGTAATTTTAGTTTTTCCATTTCTTTTGTGTTATTTCGTATATTTCTTATTTTGTTATTTTAAATATTGCTGTATACTTTTTCATGTTTTTAAAATTTTCCTTTGCACACAACACAACTCAACATCAAAAATGGCGACGACAAACTAAACGGCAACATCAACGTCAATTGTTCTTAGAAAATACCAAACATATGGCGACAGTCATCGTTTAATGACAATATTGACAACGGGAATACCGATTTACAACAAACGAAGAAAAACGACGTTGTTTTGTGTTGACGTTGCCAAACAGAATAAGGGTGATTATTTGTAACAAATTAGTATTTAAAAAGATATTTTTGAAATTTAAAAAGTTAGTTAAGATTTAGCATAAGTACTAAACAGAACTCATTTTTAAGATAAATAAAAAATCGCATAGCCGAACAAGAAATTATATTTTTATTTGACTTAAAAACATAAAATTTAATTTGAGCGATCTCCGTGTAAACGGTGTACCTTTTAATAAGGATGAAAATCTCCTTAATATGTACAATCTCCCATGCCAGTCTGCGAATATTGATTCCCCCAATATAAAAGCTATTTTTCGTGTAAATTATAACAATCCTTTTCCTAAAAATAATAATAAACGACTAAATAAAGACGTTACTGATAATGCGATAATCATCAATTTGAAAGCCCCTTCGAAAGAAACTTTGTCTTGAAATCAATAACTTCTTTTATAAGGTCTAAAAAGGACGTTCTACGTTTAAACCGCATTCGATTTGATAGCGCTACGCCTTTTTATATCAATGAAAATCTAACTCCAGAAAATCATCGCATATTTCTCCAGGCTTACCGTTAAAAAAAGTAAAACAATATTAACGCTTTCACTAAAAGCGGTATTGTTGATATTAAAAAATTTCAACAAGATGATCCGCTACCTATTAATGATTTATCTGAATTACATCAGATGTTTCGTCCATTTAATTATTAATTATAGTATTTTTTCCATAATTTTCAATACAAAACTATTGTTCAACTTTTTTTATTTTGCATTTAGGGATGCGTAACATTGTCAATGTTTTAGTGGTTGCGTTTAGGAATGCATGACTTTGTTAAGTTGCATTGCAAATGACGTTTTGGATCTCACCCTTACTTTAGGCAACTGCATAAGGTTGCAGTACGTAATAACATTTTGGCCTCCAGTTGCGTTGCTTGCAGTCAACTCCACTAAAGTTCAGTTGCAATCGATAATCGAGCCAATAAACTTAGAGGATATCGCCTTTTTCGAAGCGACAGATAATCAAACGCTGGGGGAGTTGCAATATATATAAAGTTATCTATATCATACAATATAAAATGCCAAACTACTGATGAAGTTGTTTATGATCGAATAAGAGATAATACAACATCATTCACCAACAATAATGAACCAGCCTATGATACTTAAGCAATAGAACATCTGTTTCTCGAAGTTTTCAATAAAAATCAAGTCGAACAAGTCGATTTTATACACTCCAATATACAAAATTTGTATGAAAAATATGTTTGCGTGAAAACAAAAAGAGAAAAAAATAATAATCCTTGGTTTTCTAATGATATTAAAGTATTAATTAATGAAAGGAATAGAGCATATGCAAGGTTGAAAAGATTCAAAACTCTAGAACTTTTTAATTTCTTCAAGGATTGCAGAAGAAAAACAAATTCTCAAATCAAGCTCGCTAAATCTAAATATTATAAAGAAAAATTTCAATTGGCTGTTCGTTCGGAAAAGAAATGGAGAGAAATTCGGTCGATGGGGTTAATGAAAAGCAGTTCCGAAAACGAACGTTATATTCATGTCAACAAATTAAATTAAGAATTTACCTATATACCAATGCCGCAAGCAAACCTTAGTTACTACAGCTCTTCAGATGACTTTATCTGTTTTAATATTACTATACAACGAAATCATATAAATTTTCAATTTGAATGTGTCATTCAAGACGATGTTCTTAAAGCTAAAAAAAGCATCAAATCAAAGTCCGTTGGTGATGATGGTATACACCCAAAATTTGTCAAGCTAATAATAAATAATGCGTTTGATACCGTTGAACATACTATCTTATGCCAAAACTTACGTATATGTTTCATTTTTCAATACTGCTGTCAAATTGCTTTCCTCATATTTAGCTAATAGAAGTCAGTCAGTATATGCTATTAACAACAAATCCACTAGCTGTTTAATGCCAAGGGGAGTTCCGCAAGGTTCCATACTAGGTCCATTATTATATACCATTTATTCTAATGATTTACCACTCAAACTTGCCCACTGTGATGTCCAGATGTATGCTGACGACGTTCAACTCACCATCAGCTGTATGCCATCCGATATTAATATTTGTATCAGTAAATTGAACGATGATCTTGATAACGTATTTAGATAAGCTTCAGCTAATGGACTCTGTCTAAATGCACAAAAATTAAAAGCACTAATAATAAGCAAAAACAGTAGTTTGCAATATCACTTGCCTCTAATATGTATTGGCAACTCTCCCATAATTTTTAATAATACTCTTACTTGGTCAAGCCATATAAACACCGTATGTGGCAAAATATACATTACGCTTCGAAACTTATGGATGACACAGTCCTTTACACCAATAATAATTCTCATGCTACTTGCCAAGACGTAAATGTTGCCCGTCTTAACGTACGGATGTGAACTATTTTCAAACTGCAACTCTATAAGCAAAACTAAGCTTAAAGTAGCACATAATGACATCGCCAGATACATCTATGGGATCTCAAGGAGAGATCATATAGCTCATCTTTCCTACAAAATCTTAAATATTTTATTTGAGAACCTTTTAAAATGTCGCACACTGCTATTTTTACACAAAATTATATACTATTTTTACACAAAATTATATACACTAAACAACCGGCTTTTCTTTTCAATAGATTAACATTTTCTAGGTAGTATAGAGGGAACAAAATAAACTCCATTCGTTATCAAAAACTAATATCTGAGAGACATTTTTTGTAAATGCCATACGCCTCTGGAATGAACTTCCGTCCAATACTCAAATTATAAGCAATGCAAAGTACTTTAGATGCGCAATATTTAATCACTTTGTTTAGAATAATTGTATTATTTACACTGTATTTTTTGTTGATATTTTTGCAATTTTTCATTCTTGTAATCATAATTAGTAATAACTTGTTATTTAAAAATTTGTCTATATTTTTCCTTAAATTAACTTAATTAACCTTCTTGAATTATAGAGTATGTCTGCCTAAATCTACGTGGTACTATTATATAAGACTAAATCTTGTTGTGCCGTGTTTTCAAGAATAAATAAATAAAATAATAAATAAAAATAATAGTACGCAAACCTGGCAAAGTTAGGCTCTGTATAGACTCAAGGCAACTTAACTCTGTAACTAAGAGGTTCCTACCCCCTGCCACACATAAATGGTCTACTCAGATTAAAGGACGCTCATTTCATCAGTGGAATCGACGCGGAAGACGCTTTTCTTCAAATTCGTTAGACAGACTCTTCAAAAGAAAAAACAGCGTTTGTCGTACCAGGTAAAACTATGTTTGAATATAAATATATGCCGGTTGTTCTATGTAATGGTGCGCAGACCAGGAGCAGATTAATTCACAAAGTAATACCCTCGAGGCTCCGAGAAAATGTATTTATTTATCTGGACGATTTGTTAGTTTGTAGCGAAAATTTCGATACGCATTGTATACTTTTGAGTCAAGTCGCTGCTTATTTAAGAGCTGCCAAGCTGACTATAAATATGAGCAAAAGTAAATTTTTCCAGCGCGAAATATATTATAGGTATCTTTTTAAAGCTTTTGAAGAGATCTTTAAAGAAATACTAAAATTTTTAAAAGAGCCATGACATTTTTATGTAAAGTTATACATGTGTAGTACTTATTTTTTTTATTTTTTTTTTTTTATCTGTCACCCCAATGTTTGTTTTTTTTATTGAAGTTACTTCACTAAAAACTAGATTTACAAATATGGTGAAGGGTATATAAGATTCGACATAGCCGAATATATCACTCTTACTAGTTTTTAAAATATTTTCACCAATTTTTAATGAAATTGTTCGACTTGGCAATTGAAGAATTAATTATCACTGGTCTCTATTATTGTTTTTATTATAGGTATGTCTTTATTTTCTTTTTTTAATAAAATTCAAGTACAATATGTTTAATTAAAATTAAGATTTGCAAAACGAAATACCGATTTGGGTTAATTTCTTAAAAATTAAGTCTTATAAACTGATTTACTACTGCGGCTTGTTTCTTCTTTATTTATTTATTTTGGAATTTACTATACGAGTAACAGCTGATACACCTTCTTCAAACTTAGTGCGGAATAATACATTAGCATTGTTGAACATACCATCTTTAAGCGAAACTATTATAAATTGAGATGATTTAAAATGGGATTTGAGCATATTACCAATGTTTTGCGTATGAGACATGTCTAGAGCTGCGTCCACTTCATCAAGAATATAAAGTGGAGCAGGTGAAAATTTCAGCATGGCTAAAACTAAAGATAATGCTACAAGAGAACGCTGGCCACCTGATAATTCACCTAAAGATTCTTTCCATATACCATTAAAACCTACTTTGATTTCAAGTCCAATTAATTGGTGATTCATTTTAACAGGATTTAGACATGCTTGAGCACCTTGCAATAATGAGCTGAATATACTGCTAAAATTATCATTTACCACATTCCAAGCCTTTTCAACTTTTTCACGCTTTTTCTCATCCATTTTGCATATTATATGCTCTATCTTTTCTTTATCTTGTTCTACAATCTTCTTTCTTCTTATAGTTTCGTAATATTGTTCCTCCTCGCGTTCTAGCAAAACCATAGCTTTTAGGTTGATGTTACGCTCCATTTTTTCCTTTTGTTGGATCATATTATTAAGTTTTTCCCCGGCCTCAAATGGTTTCTCCTTAGTATAGTCGTAGCGTGTATTCTTAATGCCGAAAAATTCCTTTTCTTCTTTAATCCATGGATACTTGTTTTCTAAATTTTCTAATTTTCTTAAGTAATCATTTTTCTCAGAACGCACTTTGTTAACCTCGTTTTCTTTTTTCTTTATTTCCAATGTTAGGTCCTCATTATTGGTTTTAAGCTTTTCAAATTTAATGCACAAGTTTTTTAGTTCTTTATTTTGCGAGGAAATCATATCTTTTTGCTCCTTCACTTGCTTTCTTAAATTTGATATTCGTTCGGCAGTAGATTTATTTTTTTTGCATATTTCATCTAAATCGGCTTTCTTACTTAAAATTTGTTTTTCTATCGTTTTTGCAATATTTTTTGATTTACTGACGTCTTTATTTAAAGTATCAATTTCTAGTTGCATAGTTTCATACTTTTGCTCGTATTTTTTCCAGTTGTTGCTAGATTTTTCTGCTTTAATTTTTGCTAATTTCATAGCCTCCGATGCGGCTTTAAGTTCTTTTTCTCGATACCCTTTGGCATCCGCTAATTTTAATTCGATTTCTTTAGCTTTAGCCTGGAACGTTCGTTGAACTTCCTTGGCATTTGTCAGTTCAATACCCAGCAACTTAATTCGTTCTTTCAGTGACGAAATTTCTTCTTGATGCTGATGAAAGCTGGTCTGCTCTAAACGTTGTTTACACGCATTAAGCTCATGTCGCCGTAATTCGAGTGTTTCTTTGAGTTTGTTATAGGTTCTAGCCTTGAATTCTAAGCAGGTTAACTGCTTTTCAATATCTATTAAAGTGGTTTTATATTCTTTTACTTCTTTTTCCAATCGCTTTATTTCTGCCAATTCCTGGATTATATTACCCCCTTTTGGCTTTGATCCACCAGAGAGTGTTCCATCTGGATCAACAACATCCCCATCAAGTGTAACAGTTCTACAGTGTATATTACGGTGATAAGTAACCTGAAAATTTAAAAAATAACGTTATTTTCAATATCGAAGATTAAAAAATTGTATATCAATAATCTAAACTTAAAATACGTATAATCGTTTGAACTTGAACTGTCTTTAATTTTACAGTTATTTTTTCTGCCTATTTCACGACAAAACTTTAAACCAAGGCGAATTGATAACCAGGTGGTATCATCAGCATGAAGTACTGTTCGAAATAACGTCAAAGTTTGTTTTGTTTTTTTTTTTTCAATTCTGTTTATGTTTTGTTTCTTGTATTTCCTTATTTGTTTATATACATATGTACATACACTCTCGATCAAATGATTAGAACTACTTAAATTTGCATTTTTAGTACGCCATTTATTTCTGTACAAAGCTAAATTTTAATACCATCGGAAACAGAATTTTTTTAAGATTCCAAAAGTTACAACAACAAGATTAGACTTTAAGGCAACTGTTTTTCCACAAAAAAAAAAAAATATATATATATATAATTTTGTTCCCTTTATATGCCCCACTTTGAAGCCACTTCTCTTTTTTTAAATTATTTCCAATTATGTAGTCGCATTTAATTTAAACATTAAACTACTAAAAAAAACTACTTTCCACTAAGATTATTGGAAAATGGGCAAGAACAGTGTATAATAGTTAATGACCTATCAGGACATTGCGCATGAATTTGGGCAATGTCTCAAAACTGTGCTCGGAAACTTAAAGAAAAAGTTTATAACTATGGAAAGAAATACAAAGTGTTGCTATGTAAAAATAAATTTATATGTATTTTTAAGTTGTTCTAATCAACTGATCCAGAGTGTATATATAAACACAATAAATTAAAAAAGAAAAATTTTGAAATTATTCCAGCAAAAATGTGTTTTTGTTTCTAGTATTAAGAAAGACCCACAGCATGTTGTAATTTTATTTCTTTGTTGAAATTTTATTTTTATTAAAAATGAAAAAAAAAATTATAAAAAACACAGAATTTAGTTCTGTTTCGTTAAATTTTATGTTGTTTATTTTTTAAATATTGTTTTTCTTGTTTTGCATTTTTTGACTGTTTGCTTTATATTTTTCAAAGCAAATTAAAATTTTATTCGCTCCAACAACTGATTTTTGACACAGACTCGTACCAAAAAGTAGCTTTGTTGTAACAATTCGCCGATGACTACACCTTGTAGATACGCCTTGCTTTAAACTAGAAATGTGATTTCCATAATAAAAATTAGGCCAGTTAGGCTTTCAAGTTCTAAATAAACTAAAAAGTAGTTATTTTCTGTACGTAGAATTTTAATAAACTATGCAGTTCTTTACCTGTTTAATCAGTTCCAACATATTTAAGTAATACTTAGGTATTTGCGTTGTAATTGACTAGGGTAAGAACATATTTTTTATTTCTATTAGTCTATACATTATGCACAGTATCTTTCCTGGAAACATCAATGTGCAATAGAGATATTTGTTTTTTTTTAGAACTTTCGAACTCGCTTTTGTATTTTAGAGCAGATATAATCTTTGTGAATAATCGATGCAACATTCAACAATTTTGTTTTACTATTTTATTTTATAGCAAGTATTATTCTTAATTATATTCTTCAATGTATTCCTTGAATTCTGAATTATATACAATCTCTTAATACATAAGCTAATTTTACTAAGTACATTTACTTTTCTTATTTATTTTTCGTTTTACTTTTGTTTGTAAGAATTTTTGTTTTTGAAATGAACACCAAAAATTCATCCAATAGAGGTAGGCCACAAAATCCCACTCCTAGAAATAATATACCTATATATTTAGATAATTCATTAACGATTTAAATTTTTTGTTCGGCTTAAGGTCGTTTTTGAGTAATTAAAACACTTTGTTAATATTTCGAATAGCTTCGCTATTCATCTTCAGGGGAAACTGTCAAGAATACAAAACAATACAAAAAACATTGTTACAATTAAACAAATAAAATAAGTGAAAACAAATATTTACATTTTTAAATTAAACACAATTAAATTAAACTAACAATGTTTGAAAAAGCACGTATATATTGTGCAGTAAACACTTATCCACTGACAGCTAGGTTGATCTTTTTTATTTACTAAGAATATTTCTGTAAATTTGAGCGCATTTTTCGATGTCTTGCTTGTAATTTAATCTCTTATTTGATGGAACGTCAATTATATGTAACATTTCTAAAGTAAATCTTCTACCATAGTTTTTCTCTTCTTTTAATATTCTCACATCGTCAAAGTTCGGTATATGATTTTTCGTTGCACAGTGGGCAGCAAGTGCTGTTTTTTGCTCCACCGGTTTGTGTATAGCTTTTAAGTCAGATTTATGTGATGCGAGTCTAGTTTTTAGTTTTGTTTTAGTTGTCCCAACATAAATCATATCACACTTACTGGATTCGTTTCCGTTACAATTTATACTATACACAACGTTACTTTTGTCTCCTCTGTCAATTTTCGATTTCATATTACTAAACAATCGTTGTATTGAGTTACTCGTCCTGAAGGCTAATTGGTACTTTCCCGCGTCTTATATATCACAGCCTTTTAATCTTTCTGATAGTCCAGGTATATAGGTTAATCCTTTATAAATTTTTGGCAGTTTGTGTATTTTTGTCCTTTTTTCTTCAACATTTTTCATCAATTCTTTTATAGTTCTTATTGGGAAATCATTCAATTTTAATATGTCCATAATTTTGTTTTTGTTTCCTTTGTGAAAAGCCGCATCACTAACGTCTAAAACTCTTCTGATGAAATTTGTGGCTGTGTTTATAATAATTTTTTAAAACTTATTGCGTCTTTGATGTTACACGGATAAATAATACTCCCACAATTGAAGACGAAATTATGGTATCTTTTGACGTCGTATCTCTTTTCCCGAGCGTTCCCATTAACTTAGCATTAGAGATAATTGAGAGAAATTGGGAACGATTAAAAGAGTATACGAAAATAACCAAGACATTGTTCATGGAACTTTTAACTTTCTGCATAAAAAGAGGCAGATACTTTCAATATGAAAATAAAATTTATGAACAACGTAAGGGCATGCCAATGGGGTCACCTTTATCTCCCGTTATTGCTGACATTGTAATGGAAGAGTTACTAGATTGGACAATTAAAAACCTTGGATATGAACCTAAGATTTTAACAAAGTACGTGGATGACATTTTTACAATATTAAAAAGACATAAAGTAGAAGAAGTCCTTTATAATTTAAACTCATTCAACAGACAAATACAATGCACAGTTGAAAAAGAAGAAGGAAACAAAATACCGTATTTGGATACTCTAGTCATTAGACAACAGAACAAAATATTACTAAATTGTTATCAAAAACCAACCGCATCTGGACGACTGATAAACTTCTATTCTAAACGTCCTAGAAAAATTATTATAAACACAGCCACAAATTTCATCAGAAGAGTTTTAGACGTTAGTGATGCGGCTTTTCACAAAGAAAACAAAAACAAAATTATGGACATATTAAAATTGAATGATTTCCCAATAAGAACTATAAAAGAATTGATGAAAAATGTTGAAGAAGAAAGGACAAAAATAGACAAACTGCCAAAAATTTATAAAGGATTAACCTATATACCTCGACTATCAGAAAGATTAAAAGGCTGTGATATATATGACGCGGGAAAGTACCAATTAGCCTTCAGGACGAGTAACTCAATACAACGATTGTTTAGTAATATGAAATCGAAAATTGACAGAGGAGACAAAAGTAACGTTGTGTATAGTATAAATTGTAACGGAAACGAATCCAGTAAGTGTGATATGATTTATGTTGGGACAACTAAAACAAAACTAAAAACTAGACTCGCATCACATAAATCTGACTTAAAAGCTATACACAAACCGGTGGAGCAAAAAACAGCACTTGCTGCCTACTGTGCAACGAAAAATAATATACCGAACTTTGACGATGTGAGAATATTAAAAGAAGAGAAAAACTATGGTAGAAGATTTACTTTAGAAATGTTACATATAATAAAAGATTAAATTACAAGCAAGACATCGAAAAATGCGCTCAAATTTACAGAAATATTGTTAGTAAACAAAAAAGATCAACCTAGCTGTCAGTGTATAAGTGTTTACTGCACAATATATACGTGCTTTTTCAAACATTTTTAGTTTAATTTAATTGTGTTTAATTTAAAAATGTAAATATTTGTTTTCACTTATTTTATTTGTTTAATTGTAACAATGTTTTTTGTATTGCTTTGTATTCTTGACAGTTTCCCCTGAAGATGAATATCGAAGCTATTCGAAATATTGGGAATAAAAATTAAATTAAATAAAATTAACAAAGTGTTTTAATTACCCAAAAACGACCTTAAGCCGAACAGAAAAATTTAAATCATTTATCAAAAATTAAAAGGTCAACAATACACCACATTTTCATAATTCATTAACGATTTCGAGACAACCCAAAGTGGCACACAGCCCACCAAAGTCTTCTATTTCTAGGCAAGAGTTACCTCATGGAACACAATCCGAACTTTTTTGTGTTCCTACACAACAAAATAATAATATTCAATTTCAAGATATAGCACAGGCATTGCCACCTAATTCCGCGAATCATCCAGAAAATTCAGTTAATAGGCATGAATCGAGTAATGCATATATGGATTCATTAATAAGTTTTTTTCATCAAACCTTACGAAATACTCAAGAGCAGATTCGTAAGAATTTGAAACCCTTAAAAACAGCATTCGAAAAGATTCAAGGAGTGCTGAACCTGGAAATTTCGGAACTTATGCTTCTAATACAAATTTAGCATACAATTTTGATCCATCTATTCGTTTACTACAATGGAAAGTTTCTTAGGATGGGACAACTCCAGTTTCTGATTTTCTATTTAAGATTGAAACTCTCTGCGAGCGAACAAGATGTTCATACGATTATTTACTGGCCAATATCTATATATTTCTTAGTAGCAAAGCTGAAAGCTGGTTTTGGTTATTTACAAGACATAACAGAAGTGCGAAGTTTTCGTTATTAAAACATGCCTTAATCATAGAGTTTGGAAACTTAGAAAGTGACCAAGATATCATCTTGAAAATGTTTTAAAGAAAACAAAACCACAAAGAGTGCTACAACGACTTTCACTTTGCCATAATTTATATAAATTCAATATTAAAAGGCCCCTTAAAAGGTCGTTAATAGATATACTTACAAAAAATGTCAATACGAATTTAAAATATATGTCGTTTAATTCACAGCCAAAATCCCTTGATGAATTTAGAGACATTGAAAGGCAAGGTGAAGATGTTCTTAGGGACTGCAAATCTTACCTATAATATCCCCCTGCTAGACACGTAAATGAAGTGTGGTTGAAGGAGAATTCTGACGAAGATTTAGAGGATGCAATTTTCGCAATTTTCAAGACGTAAACCGGATTACTCAAAAATTCAATGTTGTATTTGCCTTAAATTTTGGCATTCCTATATTTACTGCCCTGACCAAGTCAGAAACATTTTTTGTTATAAATGTGGTTACAAGGGTGTAATAACCCTTGAATGTCCAAATAGCCACCAGAAAAACTTGAAAAGGAGCGACATGAGTCCCGGACATCTCGCTCGATTCAACAATCTCCGGGTTTAAACAAAACACAAACCTAGACCTATTTTCCCTGCCTCAAAAAAATATATCCAACAGGACATTTGGAAATGAAAGAACTCTTTTCAAATCCTATGTAAATGATATTTAAAAAAAAAATGTTAGAAATTTAGATTAAAACTTAGATAAGCCCATTTCAATTATATCTGCCAGGATTCTTAAATGTAGTCATCGTTACAAACTTAGGCATACAATTCTTGAAAGGATTGAATCTACAATATTGGCAGAGGAGGATGACCGCCCGTTTGCAAAAATTATATTATTCCATGTATTTCTGAAGCTCAAATATCTCAAGAAACGTGTACAAACTTCCACAAAGTAACTCCTGAACAGTAGCTTAGATTAGAAAACGTAATTTTGGAATTAACTTCATTTGGGAAAATGGGCTTAGATTGCACTGACTTGCTTGAGCACCATATAGATACTGGTGATTCGCCTCCAATAAAAGCCAAACATTACCCATTATCGTCTCCGCGGCAAGCTGAAGCATTTCAGGAGACAGAACGATTATTATCTATGGGTGTTATTGAGGAGTCCAACTTACCATGGTGCTCACAAGTAGAATTAACCAGTGAAACTGATAAATTAAAGAAAGAAAAATTGTTATTGAAAAACTATGCTAGGAAACAAAAAAATTCTATTGTGGCGAGTGATCTCCGTGTAAATGGGGTAAGGATGAAAATCTCCTTAATATGTACAATCTCCTATGCCAGTCTGCGAATATTGATCCCCCTAATATAAAAGCTATTTTTCGTGTAAATTATAACAATCCTTTTCCTAAAAATAATAATAAACGACTAAATAAAGACGGTTCTGATAATGCGATAATCATCAAATTTGAAAGCCCCTTGTTTGTGTGTAAAGAATAAAAAAGATAAATAAAAAAGCAAGGTTTAAAAATTTTGCATTAGATTGTTTTATTTGTTTAAATATTACCTTTTTTCAACAATTGGGTTTATTCTCGTTCGAATTGCTCTAAACGAATGAATATTTTTTAGAAATTGGATGATGGCGACACAAGTTTAATTAAACCGTTAGCGGTTTTACTCGTTAGAATCCAAATTAATACTCCGAAAATACAAAGTTGATAAAACAGGAGTATAATTTAGATCCTAACAGAGTAATAAAAAGACGAATTAAGAAAGTCAACAAATTGAAGACATTTTATAGTAAACACCCCTTCGAAAGAAACTTTGTCGTGAGATCAATAACTTATTTTATAAGGTCTAAAAAGGACGTTCTACGTTTAAACCTCATTCGATTTGATAGCGCTACGCCTTTTTATATCAATGAAAATCTAACCCCAGAAAATCATCGCATATTTCTCCAGGCTTACCGTTTAAAAAAAAGTAAAACAATATTTAACGCTTTCACTAAAAGGGGTATTGTTTATATTAAAATAATTCAACAAGATGATCCGCGACCTATTAATGATTTATCTGAATTACATCAGATGTTTCGTCCATGCCAACGATGGAAATCAGAATGACAACTTTCGCAATTAATTATAGTATTTTTTCCATAATTTTCAATACAAAACTATTGTTCAACTTTTTTTATTTTGCCTCCAAACAAAATTTAGATTAAGCAAAAACAACAATAACCAACAGTAATTCTATTTTTCTTTCTCTACTGTATACGGTCGACTTTTTTTCTACTCTTTTATACAGTTGAAAGAGGATGAAAAGTAAAATATCAAAACACTACGATAATTTATTTATATGCACAGGCACCTTGCGAATTATTTATTTAAAGACACGGGAATATTTTTTTTTAATTTAATTTTCATAAAAAACTTCGTGCTATTTTTTATTTAATTATCCCGATTATATTAATTACCGATATTGATTATTGAGGGTCAAAGCACGTCTCGATGGCCATTTCGTTACCTCTTACTTAACTCTTCAGGAAACTTCTGACAAACATTTTAAATAAACTAGAGATTTTTGTCCAAACAATAAAGCAAAGACAAATATCAAAGTTTAAGCAAAAACAACAATAACCAACAGTAATTCTATTTTTCTTTCTCTACTGTATACGGTCGACTTTTTTTCGACTCTTTTATACAGTTGAAAGAGGATGAAAAATAAAATATCAAAACACTACGATAATTTATTTATATGCACAGGCACCTTGCGAATTATTTATTTAAAGACACGGGAATATTTTTTTTTAATTTAATTTTCATAAAAAACTTCGTGCTATTTTTTATTTAATTATCCGGATTATATTAATTACCGATATTGGTTATTGAGGGTCAAAGCACGTCTCTATGGCCATTCCGTTACCGCTTACTTAACTCTTCAGGAAACTTCTGACAAACATTTTAAATAAACTAGAGTCGACCGTATACAGTAGAGAAAGAAAAATAGAATTACTGTTGGTTATTGTTGTTTTTGCTTAAACTTTGATATTTGTCTTTGCTTTATTGTTTGGACAAAAATCTCTAGTTTATTTAAAATGTTTGTCAGAAGTTTCCTGAAGGTCTTTAAATAAATAATTCGCAAGGTGCCTGTGCATATAAATAAATTATCGTAGTGTTTTGATATTTTATTTTTCATCCTCTTTCAACTGTATAAAAGAGTCGAAAAAAAGTCGACCGTATACAGTAGAGAAAGAAAAATAGAATTACTGTTGGTTATTGTTGTTTTTGCTTAAACTTTGATATTTGTCTTTGCTTTATTGTTTGGACAAAAATCTCTAGTTTATTTAAAATGTTTGTCAGAAGTTTCCTGAAGAGTTAAGTAAGCGGTAACGAAATGGCCATCGAGACGTGCTCTGACCCTCAATAATCAATATCGGTAATTTTAATAATCGGGATAATTAAATAAAAAATAGCACGAAGTTTTTTATGAAAATTAAATTAAAAAAAAAAAAATATTCCCGTGTCTTTAAATAAATAATTCGCAAGGTGCCTGTGCATATTAATAAATTATCGTAGTGTTTTGATATTTTATTTTTCATCCTCTTTCAACTGTATAAAAGAGTCGAAAAAAAGTCGACCGTACACAGTAGAGAAAGAAAAATAGAATTACTGTTGGTTATTGTTGTTTTTGCTTAAACTTTGATATTTATCTTTGCTTTATTGTTTGGACAAAAATCTCTAGTTTATTTAAAATGTTTGTCAGAAGTTTCCTGAAGAGTTAAGTAAGCGGTAACGAAATGGCCATCGAAATTTAGATTTAAAAATTATTTTTGTTCCTTTTTTTATAATTATAAATAATCAATATGATAAATTTATTATTATTATCTTTGCTTGTATTACTCATAATTTAATCGTATTTAATCATGGATCCGGAACTTGATTTTAAGAGAAGTTTAAACTCCAGAGAAAATCTTTACACTATGACTGGAATACTGTGCAAAAGAACATCAGGATTAAAAATATGCCACATATATATGCCCAGAGCCTACATAAAAAAATTGATGATTTCCGAATTATCTTCGAAGAATCTGATATGGACATAATTTTTGTTTCTGAAACGTGGGTATTGACATTCATGACCACAATTATAAACTTCGAGGATATCGCCTTTTTCGAAGTGACAGAAAATCAAACTCTGGGGGAGTGTCAATATATATAAAGTCATCTATATCGTGCAATATAAAATGCCAAACTACTGATGAAGTTGTTTATGATCGAATAAGAGATAATACAACATCATTCACCAACAATAATGAACCAGCCTCTCATACTCCAGCAATAGAACATCTGTTTCTCGAAGTTTTCAATAAAAATCAAAAAATTTTATTGGGTGTTATATATAGACCTAATAAGAGAATTAACTATAAGCCATTAATTAATAAATTATCTATACTTGCTCTCGGCTACACTGATATAATTTTAACTGGAGATTTCAATGCCAATATTCTTAGTGATAGAAGTCTAATGGAGGAAATTAGTGAAATTGGTATGACTTTAGTAAATGATACTTTGCCAACACATTTCACATCTACTTCCAGTACACTACTTGACGTTTTTTTCGTGGACAATCCCTCTAGAATGTTATTATTTGATCAACTGTCAGCTTCTGTTTTCTCTAAACATGATCTTATTTTCATGTCTTATTACTTTTTAACTACAACACTAAACCAGACAATAACGTTTAGAGATTTCAAAAATATTGATCTACAATCTTTGTTATCTGAACTAGTCGCAAATAAATGGAATCAAACTTTCTCTATGAACAAGTCGATTTTATACACTCCAATATACAATATTTGTATGAAAAATATGTTTGCGTGAAAACAAAAAGAGTAAAAAATAATAATCCCTGGTTTTCTAATGATATTAAAGTATTAATTAATGAAAGGAATAGAGCATATGCAAGGTGGAAAAGATTCAAAACTCCGGAACTTCATAATTTCTTCAAGGATTGCAGAAGAAAAACAAATTCTAAAATCAAGCTCGCTAAATCCAAATAGTATTAAGAAAAATTTCAATTGGCTGTTCGTTCGGAAAAGAAATGGAGAGAAATTCGGTCGATGGGGTTAATGAAAAGCAGTTCCGAAAACGAACGTTATATTGATGTCAACAAATTAAATTTAGAATTTGCCAATATACCAATGCCGCAAGCAAACCTTAGTTACTACAGCTCTTCAGATGACTTTAGCTGTTTTAATATTACTAGCCAACAAAATCACATACATTTTCAATTTGAATGTGTCACTCAAGACGATGTCCTTAAAGCTATAAAAAGCATCAAATCAAACTCTGTCGGTGATGATGGTATACACCCAAAATATGTCAAGCTAATAATAAATAACATAGTGCCACAAATCACACACTTAGCCAATACTATAATAACAACTTCAACTTTCCCATCCTGTTGGAAGTGCCCAAGCCTGACAAAAGTTATAGACCGATTGCAATACTGTCATATTTATCTTAAATTGTAAAAAGGCTGATTCATACTCAAATGACCAAATATTTATAGAAAAATAACATATTGTCTGAGAGGCAATCTGGTTTCGACCCAACCACAGTTGCTCATCAACCCTTATTGAGGTCTGCGAAGGGATACGTTCTAAATTGGATAGTAACTTCATATCGTTTTTGGTTTTGCTCGATCATTCTAAAGCGTTTGATACCGTTGAACATACTATCTTATGCCAAAACTTAAGTATATGTTTCATTTTTCAAATACTGCTGTCAAATTGCTTTCCTCATATTTAGCTAATAGCAGTCAGTCAGTATATGCTATTAACAACAAATAGAGTAACTGTTTAATGCCAAGGGGTGTTCCGCAAGGTTCCATACTAGGTCCATTATTATATACCAATTGTTTATTATTATGTCCAGATGTATGCTGACGACGTTCAACTCACCGTCAGCTGTATGCCATCCGATATTAATATTTGTATCAGTAAATTGAACGATGATCTTGACAACGTATTTATATAAGCTTCAGCTAATGGACCCTGTCTAAATGCAAAAAAAATCAAAAGCACTAATGATAAGCAAAAACAGTAGTTTGCAATATCACTTGCCTCTAATATGTATTGGCAACTCTCCCATTGAATTAGTTGAACAAGCCAAAAACCTTGGGATAATTTTTAACAATACTCTTACTTGGTCAAACCATACAAACACCATATGTGGCAGAATATACATTATGCTTCGAAACTTATGGAGGACACAGTCCTTTACATTAATAAGCATTCGCATGCTGCTTGCCAAAACGTACGAGGGCTGCTATATATATTTCTGGCCTGGCAACACTGAGTGCTGCCAAGTGCAATGCGCCTCCCTCATCCAAAAATGGTGATACACTGCTGATAGAGCTATGGTTGCTTGTTTGTTTGTAGTCTTTCAATTGTCTTATATCGGCTGCAAAATCTGAAGCTTGTGTGACATAAACAACTAAGAGAAGGGAGTCGTCTTGCTCCTTAGCAATAGGTGATATATTTTTTGGTCGATGCGTGTTCGACATCCGTACGTTTCTAGTGAATCTGAGCTAAAATTCTTTGCAATCTTCTAAACAAGTTTTTGAGTTGAATTCTATATATGAAATCTGTGTCCGTCGTTGCTATTGTTGCAGTAACTACATTTTTTAAATCCATTTTGGTTGGATTAGAATGTTGAGGAGATAATTTTGCCGGCCTCAGCTTTTTTTCCATTAAGAAATGCTGGCCCATGAAACCATAATCCACATTTAGTCAGATCTGATGGTTGAAGACGTCGAGATAGAATGTCGACAGGATTATCTTTCGATTGCACATATCTCTATTGTTCTGGCAATGCTAATGTTTGGAAAGTTGATACCCTATTAGCGACAAATGTTTTATATAAAGATGATTGTGATTTTATCCAAGAAAGCACTATTTCGGAATCGGTCCATAGGAACATAGTCTAATTTTAAAACTTTGAGTCGATTATTACCCTGTAAGCAAGTTGAGCTGCTACTACTGCATTACACACCTTTAGCCGAGGTAGCGTTTGTTGTTTCAAAGGAGCTAACCCTTGATTTCGCACAAAGCAGGCGCACAGCTACTCGTCCATCCTTTGTAACAAAAGAATATTTACAGCCGCGCCAAAAGTCTTTACCGATGCATCTGCGAACACATGTACGAGGGCTGCTATATGTATTTCTGGCCTGGCAATACTGAGTGCTGCGAAGAGCAATCTGACATTTCCATTGGAAAGTTTGTCATTTTTAAGCATAATCGTACTCAAAACGTTTTGACGTACGACCATTATTTGTGTTGTTTACAGTGACTTGAAAAAATTAATATAGAAAAAAATGGAATTAACTCGTGAACATTTTCATGCCATCATTTTTCACAACTTTCGACGTGGATTATCACGACAAGAGTGCATTGATGAACTTAAATCTTTGTATGGCGATGAAGCACCATCCTATAGCTCTGTGAAAAATTGGTATAATGAATTTAATCGTGGCCGAAGCTCGCTGAAAGACGAATTCCGTGGTGGTCGTCAAAAAACGGCTGTTGTGCCAGAGAACATTGATGCCGTGCGTGAACTCATAATGCAAGATCGACATGCGACATACCGAGAGATAGAGACATCCTTGGACATTTCTTCCACCAGCATACATTCGATACTGCATGAACACATGGCCGTAAAAAAGGTTTGTTCTCGTTGGATCCCGCACAATTTGAAAGTCGCTCAAAAAAAGACTCGTGTCGATTGGTGCAAAGAAATGTTGCAAAAATACGATTACGGTGCTTCAAAAGACGTTTATAAGATCGTCACAGGTAACGAATCATGGATCTATGCGTATGAGCCCGAAACGAAACAACAATCGACCGTGTGGGTCTTCAAAGACGAGCAAAATCCAACGAAAGTTGTTCGTGGAAGAAGCACTTCGAAGCAAATGGTCGCCTGTTTCTTCGGAAAAACTGGTCATGTGGCGACTGTTCCTCTTGAGCAACGTAGGACGGTCACTTCTGAGTGGTACACTACTATTTGTTTGCCTGAAGTCATCGGAGAAATTCGAAAAACCAACAAGAGAAGACGAATCATTGTTCACCATGACAATGCGAGCTCTCACACATCGGCTCAAACCAGAGCGTTTTTGACCGGCCAAAACGTCGAACTAGTGGGTCATCCGCCGTACAGCCCAGACTTGGCACCTAATGACTTCTTCTTGTTTCCACACATCAAGAAAAAAATGCGTGGTCAACGATTTTCGTCACCAGAAGAAGCTGTTGAAGTGTTCAAAAACCATGTTTTAGAGGTGTCTCAATCGGAGTGGAAAAAGTGCTTCGACAACTGGTTTGAGCGCATGCAAAAGTGTATAAATCATGCTGGAGAATACTTTGAAAAACAATAAAACCATTTTTGATTATAAATATTTGCATTTTCACTATTAGGCCAGAAATATATAGAGTAGCCCTCGTATATATTGACCGTCTTAACGTACGGATGTGAACTATTTTCAAACAGCAACTCTATAAGCAAAAATAAGCTTAAAGGTGCACATAATGACATCGCTAGATACATCTATGGGATCTCAAGGAGAGATCATATATCTCATCTTTCCTACAAAATCTTTAATATTTCATTTGAGAACCTTTTAAAATGTCGCACACTGCTATTTTTACACAAAATTATATACACTAAACAATCGGCTTTTTTTCAATAGATTAACATTTTCTAGGTCGTATAGAGGGAACAAAATAAACTCCATTCGTTATCAAAAACTAATATCTGAGAGACATTTTTTTTTGTAAATGCCATACGCCTCTGGAATGAACTTCTGTCCAATATTCAAATTATAAGCATTGCAAAGTACTTTAGATGCGCAATATTTAATCACTTTGTTTAGAATAATTGTATTATTTACACTGTATTTCTTGTTGATATTTTTGTTAATTTTTGTTCATTCTTGTAATCATAATTAGTAATTACTTGTTAAATCTTGTTGTACTGTGTTTTTAAGAATAAATAAATAAAATAAATAAATAAATAAAAATAATAGTACGCAAACCTGGCAAAGTTAGGCTCTGTATAGACTCAAGGCAACTTAACTATGTAACTAAGAAAGATTCTTACCCCCTACCACACATAAATGGTCTACTTAGGTTAAAGGACCCTCATTTCATCAGTGGAATCGACGCGGAAGACGCTTTTCTTCAAATTCGTTAGCCAGACTCTTCAAAAGAAAAAAACAGCGTTTGTCGTACCAGGTAAAACTTTGTTTCAATATAAATATATGCCGGTTGTTCTATGTAATGGTGCGCAGACCATGAGCAGATTAATGGACAAAGTAATACCCTCGAGACTCCGAGAAAATGTATTTATTTATCTGGACGATTTGTTAGTTTGTAGAGAAAATTTCGATACGCATTGCATACTTTTGAGTCAAGCCGCTGCTTGTTTAACAGCTGCCAAGCTGACTATAAATGTGAGCAAAAGTAAATTTTCCCAGCGCGAAATTAAATACTTAGGTTATGTGGTTGGTCATGGTTGTTTAAAAATTGGTTACTCGAAAGTTGAGAGTATAGTTAGTTATTCCAAAGTCTCCTCTTCAGGTACGAAGATTCGTAGGCACGGCTAAATGGTATCGCAATTTTATTTCAAATTTTGCTGATTGGAGTGGCCCTCTTACGGATTATTTTAAAAAACCAAATAAACCTTTTAAGTTGAGCGATAAAGCTATTGAATCATTTAACAAGTTAAAGTCTGCACTTTCGTCTGCGCCAGTACTATACCAACCAGATTTTTCAAAAGAATATATTGTATAGTGTGACGCCTCAAAAATTGGTATAGGTGGTGTTCTTATACAATTTGATGACCAGGGCAAAGAGCATCCCATAGCATTCATGCCACAAAAGCTCAAAGAAATTATACCGTTACAGAGCTAGAGTGCCTCGCTGCTGTAATATCAATTCAAAAGTTTAGGCCTTATATCGAGAGACTGCCTTTTCGAGTCCTTACAGACCATGCTAGCCTTAAATAGCTTATGCGCCAAAAATATTTATCGGGGCGTTTGGCGAGATGCGAGTCTAAAGCTCCAGCGATTTGAGTTTAAAATTAAACATCGTAAAGGATCTTTAAACGTAGTACCTGATGCACTTTCGCCTTTCGATGTTGATGAGTTAAATTGTAAGAATGAGATTGACCTAGACAGTGATGAATTTGATAATTCAGAGTACGAAACTATTAGACAAACTGTGACCAAAAATCGAGACAATCTTCCATATTTGTTTGTTAAAGGAATCCTGGTATTTAAGAGAGGTAAATTTAGGCGTGGATAAGAAAATTGTATAGAAAATATGTGGAAATTTTGGCTACCAAAATTATTAGTAGGAAGTGCAATACAACATGCACACGATTCACCTTCATCTTGCCATGACGGGGTTACAAAAACACTAACAAGATTAAGGCAACAATATTTTTGGCCGACAATGACAAATGTCTTAAAAAAATACATAGCTAAATGTGATATTTGCAAATCGGTTAAGAGCAACAATACAATTTCCAAACCACCAATGGGTGAGCAATTTCAAACCTTTAGACCTTTTCAGATGTTGTTTATAAAATACACAACTAAGGTAGATAGATGCGAAGAATGCTGATGAAGGTCGTAGCGGTCCAGAAAGTGCAGCATTTCATTCTGCTAGCGTCTAATTTTTCTTGTTTTCTTTAGAAAACGTCCGCATACATTTGTAAAATAAATTTTCTTTCTAAAAAAAAGATTTTTAGAAATTAAAAAGAAATGAACTTAAGCCAAAATAATTTCTATTCATTTATATTATTCACAATTCAAAAAATAATTAAAAATTAAATTATAAGCACGCAAGGCACAGCGAGCATTCATGCTTACACCATAACAATCAAAATGATACTGGAACAGCATCTATAATGTTATGAGTAAACAAGTAAGAATGATTAAAAACAAATTTGCATTCGTGTTCACTCGATGATTGAAACAAAGCAAAAACAAATGTACAAGACGAAATACAGAGAGAACAGTAAAGAAATACGTTGGTTTGTGTGTAAATTTCGTCTAACCAAATTAATGTTGATATAAGTTATGAGTATTCTCGTATTCTTATTTACAAAGTTAGTTGGTTAAATAGATGATGTTTATAAAATACACTAACTAAGGTAGATAGATGCGAAGAATGCTAATGAAGGTCGTAGCGGTCCAGAAAGTGCAGCATTTCATTCTGCTAGCGTCTAATTTTTCTTGTTTTCTTTGGAAAACGTCCGCACACATTTATAAAATAAATTTTCTTTCTAAAAAACAGATTTTTAGAAATTAAAAAGAAATGAACTTAAGCCAAAATAATTTCTATTCATTTATAATATTCACAGTTCAAAAAATAATTCAAAAATTAAATTTTCAGATTGTTTTTTTTTTGTTTTTTCGAAAGCACGAAATTCGTATCTTTTTATATGTTTTGATCATTTGGCCAAATTTATTTTCCTGAAACCTATGCGAGCTGCTACTATCCAAAATATAGTTTTATTTTTCCAATCGGAATTGTTCCCGACATTTGGTGTTCCTCAATTCATACACAGCGACAACGGAAAGCAGTTTGTTTCAAAGGACATGAAAGATTTTTTCTCGTTATATAAGAGAGCGAACAAAGAAATTTTAATTAAGCTCAGATGTTTTCTGGAAAAGGATAAGGATCATTCAAACTGGGATAAACATATTACCCAAATACTTTCAATTTTAAGAAGCGCTTACCATAGTTCAATGGACACTTCACCTTACTATGCATTATTTGGTCAAATTATGGTTCAACATGGCCTCACTTATAAAATATTAGAGAAACTTAACTCCTTAAATTATGACCAACTGAATGTTATAGCAAACCCTGAAAAGCTACATAAAATAAGAGATAAAATAAGCGGAAATCTAAATATTGCACACTAGAGAGCCAGCAAATCGTGTAATGTGAGATCAGACAAGTACTTTTTGATAAAGGCCAAATCGTTTTTTGTAAAAACCATATCTTAAGCAACTGTCTAAATAAAATTAATTCGAAATTTATGCAAAAATATTTTAAATACAAAATTAGATCGCGTATTAGTAATTCTCTGCATGATCTTGAAGATAATCAAGGCAATTACATAGGTCCATACCATGCCGCCGATCTAAAAAGATAGAAACAAATTATTGCCCGGCTTTGTGGGTCGAGCCTCACGTTAAGGCCAACAACACCAAAAGAAAATTCGAGTTACTGTTTGTTATTTCAAAGTCCTATTTCCTAACGAAGCAGTTTTGTTACGAATTGTTATTTTTCTTTTTTTACAGAATAAATTTTTCCTTCTAAATAAAATTGGAATACTTATTTTATTTGTATGCCTTCTAATTTAATACCTGCTTAAGTCAAATGTTATTATTATTATATATAATAACAATAGTAATTTACAGTCAAAAACGTATTTTAAGATAAGTAACAAGTAATTGTTACGATTAATAATTACGTACCAAGTAATACAACAATTTTAGTATACTGTTGTTATAATTTTCGGTAATAACCGTCGTCACATCCAAAGTACACAGCCAGTGACGACGCACAGAGGAGTATTTGACCCATAAAGCTGGCCAAAATTATTAAGCGTGGTTTTTGTTTTAAAAGTTTAACTTTTTTGATAGTTTTAGCTTTAGTTTGATAAAAAAAAGGTAGTGGCAGATTGTTATTGGGTTAGTGTTATTTTTGACACCCCCCACCCACCAACCACCCACCCAACCACTATTTAGAACTTTGTTTTTTTTTTCATTTTGAAGAGAATTTATTTTTATATATTTGTTGTGTATTTTTAGAAAAATTATTTATTATTACGTATGCCGTTCTCCCCCTCGAATTCCGCCAAAATTTGATTTGCAACTGTACTTTATTCTAAGAGCCAGTCAAATTAAATTTAGATAGTCGAACTATTGTAGTTGTGTAGATACAGGGAAATAAAACAAAGCTTTTTATGGATGTTACAATGTCTCCTTTCTCAAAATTATAATATATCCAATATTAAATATTTATAAAAATTGGTCTCGTAGCTTGGCTTCCTATAAGGAATAAACAACCAAATAAGCAAAAACATGTTCCCTTCTAATATTTATTTTATATTATTAAATACAATGGATATACAATTTTGTTGGCATTGTATAAAATTTCATATTGGTTTTTCGTGAGTTCAGCATTTATAAACAATGCTAAAGCACCCTCCGTTGAAAACTTATTGACTGTGTTGACTTCGGAAGTTGTTAACGATCACTTGTAAATTTTTGCTTTTCTTGGAGATCGTGTTATATCCATTATTAATTTAGCCGCATCTGGCTCATTGATGCAGTAAATGTGATCTCCTCTGTTGTTAATTGCTGACGAATTTCTTCTCTTTCACTTGCTTCATTAAATAATTTTTTTGGTCGCCCTGAACATGAACTGCCAAATACTGGTATTGTCACAGTTCCTTCCAGCCATTTAGCATACGTGCTTAAAAATCGGTCCTCTTTTCGTTGTGCTAAACCCCAATATCTTTTGAAACAATTTTTGAAATTTATAACACACTGCATTACTGCTTGTATATCCCCATCTCCCTGGCATTCTGAAATCGCACACAATTTACTAGCTAAAAACTGCAACTTCTCGTCAATGATTCTAGCATTAGATTCCTGTACTATTTGGAATAACTCAAATCTTGTGTAATTTTTTCCATGTTATCTCTCAAAGTTGCAAAACTCTTATAATAAGAATTTTGCGCAATAAGCCATATACGTATATTTTTCAAAGTGCATTTTTCTGTTAATTAGTTAATAACCTGATACTTAGGTGCATTTTTTATATATATTTTTTGTAACCCTTTTAAATTAGGTACGTTTATAGCTAACTATATTTTCAGAAGAAATAAAGTGTCCTGAAGACGATGAAGTATTACATAGACCGCTTGTAAACAAAAACAGTTTAATAGGTGTGTATGCGTGGGTTGACTTACAGTTAGTAAATTTGAATTTATAAAGTAAGAACTGAATTCTAAGAAATTCCTCTTTAAAGGCAGGTAATCCATCATGTTGGTAGTTGTTAAAAGTGATTAAATAATATTTCACATCAATAATTCGAAAAACACAAAGGTTTATGACGACAATAAAGTATAAGAAAAAGCGCCTTATGAGCAAAAATAAAAAAAAAGGTAAAATTTTCAAAAAATCACCAAAAATAATGGCGCAAACTTGCGCAAACTTTTTTTCTTTTTTCTTAAATTAGAGATTTCATATTTTATTGTGGTATATAACATTATTTGTACAACAGCTACCTTCACTTTCAAAAAGCTTTTCCTTTTTTGTTTTTGGTAAGAATTAATATATTTAAATACATAGTTTTTTTTATAATTAAAATTTTAAAAATAAATATTTAAGATAATTTTTTCTTTTTAAATATTGAAAATAGCTGCTGATGAAATCTTTCATCAGCTCTACTCGTTTAGCCACAAATAAATATCATATAAATATCTTGAAATCGAAAAAATTCAATAAAAACGCATGCAATTTTCATCACTTTCCTGACTTTAACAGTGTCCCACAACTACAAATCTTAACTTACACCCTTTAAAATGTACGATATGATGTAGAATTTTGTTCTCTATCGATCTGCGTAATTTTTTCTTAGGATTTAATCAAATTAATTTTTGCCTTTTTGGCCAGCTTTTTGGGTCAAATACTCCTCTGTGCGACGGTTATTACCGAAAATTATAACAACAGTTTATTATATACTGGCGGAATCAACCCAATTAATTTAATTTTAGTATACTTCACGCATAAAATTGGTAAAATTTTTTTACGGCGAATACCGAGTCATACCTGAAAAGAAGAAGAAGTGAAAAAACGAAAAGAAGAAGAAGTGAAAAAACGAAGTCAGAAGTATATGGCATGGCCTACGTCTTTTTATAGTGCAAAACGTGTTAAGTTTAATCAAAACAAAGTGTTAAAATCCACTTAAAAAATTCATTTTTTCATGAAAATTGGTAGAAATTAAAAAAATCTACCGTAATAGAAATATTTATTTGGCAAAATAGTTCATAGAAAGACATCAAGTTAGAAAAGGGAATAAACTGTGCCAAAGGGAATTTTTATTATAATTATTAATTTAAAAAAAAAAAAATTTCGTGCTATTTCCTATCATCTCGATTAATTCTTTTAATCACCGATATTTATTATTGAGGGTGTCTTTTATATCTTTATTAATTTATATGTATTACTTAATTATGGATAAATGTTCACAAATTAGTTAAAATAGAATTCTGTTCGGCTTTGGTTCAATTTTTAATTTAATTTCTAAACATTTTTAGAAAGAAATATTATTTACGCAGGTATGCGGACGTTTTCAAAGAAAACAAGAAAAAATAGACGCTAGCAAAATGAAATGCATCATTTTCTGGACAGCCACAACCTTCATCAGCATTCTTCGCATCTGCCTACCTTATGTTATGTACGTTGTAAACATCATCTATTTAACCAACTAATCTTAATATTAATTTGGTTAAACGAAGTCCACACCAGAGAACTGCAAGAGTGTCTATTTTTAATGCTCTAAGTATACTCATCTTAAATGCGGTTGCGGTGTGATCGCCACCGCATTTCTTTTGTGCGAGTATTTACTATACCCATTACATTTCAGTATTGATGAGTTTGAGCCTCTAGCATACTCAAGTAAAATGTTTGCGATGCTGGCTTTACTTTATTCGTACTCATACTCACAACAAACACCAAGAAAGAGAGAGTGAGGAAAACAGAGTTATCAGATCAGAATTATTAAATCAAACACAATATGTATCAAAAGTCGCCAATGTCTAAATTAGCTAACATACATACTTCTTTGAAATTATGAAAGTTTATTAAATATATAACAGAAAATAAATTGAATAGAACCCGTAAAGTTTGCCATATTTTCATTTAGTAAAAACACAACAAAAGTTTAACTCAAGAATAGTTCATTGTTTATTATACTAGGTTTTTTAAGGCTTTTTTTTATGAATCACACAGGATAGAAATTTATAAATTTTATTCTTTAAGCAAATATATTTTTAAAATTAATCGAAAATAAAACTGTTAAATGTATTAATAAATATGTATAAAAGCAATAATTATATGTATAAAAATAAAATGTGTAAATTAACAACTTTATTGCAATTTATTATTTATGAGGTTTAATGAGATTCAGTCAATGCAATATTACAGCTGCGTATATACAGTTTTGTTTAAAACAAAAAAAAAAAAATTGAGTAATTTTCCTTTTATTCACGGATTCGAAAAATAAATTTATTTTATTTTTTAACATTTTATTTTTCTAAATACCGTTAGTAGCATGTTTATGACAACAACGCGCATAAACTGAAAATATTTGTACATAAAAACACCAACAAAATAAGTACAGTGTATCACTAAAGTGAGTATGCAGCGATATAAATAATTGGAATGATTAAAAAAATTGCTTAGGAATTGAAATAAAAACATTAAAATTTATTTTTACATTATTTTATATAGGAACTTAAGAAAAATAATACAAACTAAAAATATTTCTAATTCATTATTGATTAAAAACACTATTATAAACAAAATGTTTCGAATTCAGGTCACAAAAGTGAGTATGCACTTCACAAAAATCTGCACTTTGATTAAATTTCACACTTAAATTTAGTATTTTGTTGGATAGCCCTTAGACTTTTTGACTGATTTCAACCTTGATGGCATAGATGCAATAAGATTTTGGGTAACGGAAGGTGGAATTTTATTCCACTCCTCAATTAGTGCAGCTTTTAGGGTATCTTTGCTTGTAACGCTATGACTTCTAATTTTTTTCTCGAGGTAATCCCACAGATGTTCTATTGGGTTAAGGTCAGGTGACTGGGGCGGAGTTTTTAATTGTTTTGGTGTGTTATACAAAAGCCATTCTCTTACAATATGGGCTGTATGTTTAGGATCATTGTCTTGTTGGAATACAAATGATCCTGTTAGTCCCAATTTAGCTGCACTTTCATGTAAATTATTTTTTAAAATGTTTAAATAAACCATCTTATCCATTATTTCTTCGATAATAACTAGATTTCCAACACCTGATGCTGCAATACAGCCCCATACCATAACAGATCCACCACCATGTTTTACTGTGGCTGCCATGTTTTTTGGATCGAGCTCAGTGTTTACTTTTCTCCACACTTTTCGACATCCATCCGAGCCAAAAATATTATACTTACTTTCATCGGAAAAAATAACTGATTTCCAGAAATTTTCATCTTTATTTTCATACTCTCCTACGAAGTCCAACCGTTTTCTTCTATTAGTGCTGTTTACAAATGGCTTTTTGCGGATGTTACGGCCATGGTAACCAGAATTATACAGCACCCGACGAATGGTTTGCGGGTTACAAGTTTTTCCACTCTCTATTTCAATTTCTGCCATTACTTTTGGAGCGCTCATCTTGGGATTCACTTCTATTTTTCTTGTTATAAGTCGTTTCTCCCTATCCGTAAAGATGCTTGGACGGCCAGTTCGAGCCCTGTTACTAGTATTTCCCTGCTTTTTGTATTTTTCTATAATCTTCTGTATTGTAGAACTGCTCTTGTTCACAAGCTTTGCAATTTCACGTTGACTTTTCTTCTCTTTATAAAGTTTGACAATAACGTTTTTTAAATCCTGCGAAAGTTCTTTTCCATGAGGGGCCATAATTAGAATTTAGAAAAATTTCCAATAAAAAATCAATTTTGGTATTTAATAATAATTAAAAAAACAATTAGTCACTTTTTTCGCGATTAAAATGCGTTTAACTTAAATGAAAGTCAAAACTTTAATAAGTGCATACTTACTTTTGTGATGTGATTTTTTCTATATTTGAAGAAATCGTAACGGAATATATAACGGGACAATTTTTTTTTTATGGGTTTGTGTTTTTGTATAAGGCAATACTACATATTATTGCTAGTGTACAAAACATTATTACTTTTGTAAATTTTTTTAAGGAAAAAATTTAAATGTTTAACTATTTCTATGCTGCATACTCACTTAAGTAATATACTGTATATAATAAGTACAAAAGCTGTTAAGCAATGAAAATCGACTTTGTTTGTGTATGTGGTGCATGTGGGGTTTTTATAAATGTTATTGCCTTTAAGCGGTTTTTATTGCAATTTATTTATTAAATGTGTTGTATTTCATACCTATGAAAACAGTTGTTGCCTTTTTTTTTTTTTTTTGTTAAAGCAATAGATTTGATAAATTTTTTTTTTTGTTTATAGGTAGATCTACATACAATGCAGAATTTCATAAAACGGCAGTAAAAAAATTATTAGGGTAAAAATGTGGCACCGCTGCTTACAAACAAAGAGAATATAGAAAATACTTAAAATTCTGATTGCTATATTTCTGAGACTCGTTTTTACACTCTTTGTTTTAAATATACCCACAACAAAATACACTTAAGGCCCAACTATAATGTGCATTAGCTAGCTTTAGATTATGTCAAAAATCCAACTTATTAAAGAAATTTATGTGGCTATAATGTACCTACATAAATTTAGTAACATATTTGCCACAGTTGCACATTTATGTTTGATTCGTACTTTTACCAAAAATAATTTCTGTATGAATAAACAAAATTTTAAAACGAAAAGGCTTTAAAGAAGATATTTTATATATTTCATAACATTCACATACACATTTTCATATTTTCATATTTTGGTTCATGTTCTAAGAAAAAGTAAAAAAAAATTTACAATTTATTTTCTGTTTGTGGCCAACCGCACTCAATATTGCAACGATGTTCATCGCTTATATCGTATACATATGTGTGTATAAATACAAATTTAATTTAAATATATTATATTTGTAAAAAATTGGCCATAAAGAAAAATTATGTTTTTTCTACATTTTCTATTGAATTAAAAATTTAACAATTTAGGTCTCAGTTAAAGTTTTTCCTTATCAATGTATAACACAAAGCACAATCAGCTGTTTCCGTACGGAAAGTGCGATCAGTTTCGTACCGTGCATAAAGAAATGAAATTTAACGAAACTTGACGAAAAGTTATCTTATGTTCATTATAGTTTACCACATATAATTTAATGTATTTGCACGGTTGTATAAGCTTGCATAAGTTGTTTTATGTCTTCACAAGGGCCTTTACAAGGATGGGTAAAATAAACACCGCAACTTTTTATTGCGGTGTTTAAAATACTCGGGTATAAAAAATATAGAGTAAGTATTCGGTATACTCATGGTTGCGGTGTACTCGTGCCGTTCTCTGCTCCACACACAACTTAAAGCAATTCTTTGTCGTTCTCCCTGTAACTCGTCTTGTACATTTGATTCTTCTTCGTACTAACCTTCGGTATAGCCACGAAATGCATTTTCTTTATCATTTATACTTTTTTGCTCACAACATTAAAGATGCTATTTCAGTAGCATATTGACTGTTATGAGTTAAGTATGAACGTAAACAAGCTGTGCCTTGCGTTTATTTTAATTTTTTCCCAATCAGGATTTGAACTGTGGATCCTTTAAATGAATTACAATTGGCTCCTTTTTGGCTTTGTTTCCTTTTTTAATTTAATTTCTAAACATTTTTAGAAAGAAAAATTATTTACAAAGGTATGCAGATGTTTTCCAAATAAATCGTGAAAAATTAGACGCTAGCGGAATGAAATTCATCATTTTCTGGACCGCCAGATCCTTCATCGATTGAACCATGCCGAAAAATATACCGATTGAGAACGAATTTGAATTAGAAATTAAATTATTAGTTAAATTTTTTGATAAAAGGACAAAGTCCTTTTTCAAATATCAAAAGTGGCGTTTTTTGGAAAAACCTCAATAGTTTTTTTAAAAATGTTAATATAATTGACTATTGGAGTTTAATTTAATAAAGGCACTACTAGAAGTGATCTCCAAAAATTTTTTTCGCCCACTCTCTTTCATTTTCGATAAAAGGACCGAAGCCTTTTTCAAATTTCAAAAGTAGTGTTTTTGTAAAACCTCTATAATTTCTTAAAACACAAAATGTTAATATATTAGATTATTGGAGTTTAATAAAGACAGCACAAGAAGTGATCTTTTTTTTTATTTAATTTAATTAGTATTAATAATACTTTTAACATAATCGTGTAACAATAGGTCTGTTTCTATACTTTTTGGGTAAAGTTCGTGAAAATGAGCGCAAGCATTGTTTACTCTCATAAAGAGACAAAATTATATAAAAGTACGGGAACACAAAATCCATATTTTAAACACAAAATAAAAACTCAAAGTATTTTAATTGTTTTAATAAAAGAAAAATAATTTTAATAAATCAACAAAAAGAAATAATAATTTATTTTGTATTTTGTTTGAGTTTTAAGGCTGTTGCACAAGTTTAAATAACTTGCATGAAGAAAAAATTTAGGCTGTTTCGTGCAAGAAGAAGAAGACCGTTATTCTCTCAAAATCGCTCTCATTTACCCAATTTTGAAGTAAGAAAACAATTTTCGTGCAAATTGGGATCCCAAAGTAGAGTAAAGAAACAGACCTAATAAGTTTTTAAATTACATTAATACTTAATCTGTGAATTATTCTTTACAAATTGAACACATTTTCTATTAAAAATTATATTATTTGTAAAAAAGCGATCTCTGCATTGCTCTTGTAGATACTCTATCAATTCTAAAATCTTGCACGTTCTGTAGATCATATTGCTGAATTTGTCCCACCATATTAAGTTGTTCGCAAAGATATTGTGGTGCATTACCAATCTTCATTTTCCGTACGAGTTTTAAAGTATTAATTTCTATTCTCTGTTGTATATTGAGCCATTTTAACGAATTTAGCATGTACTGGATTGATGTGTACCGGTTGCATTTTAAAATTGTGCGCATTGCTTTATTTTGAAGTCTTTCTATTTGTGTTTTTGTACAACATGCATAGAGTATTGTTGAACAGTACTCATTATACATATTAATAGCGGTAGTTAATGACACTTTGTTTCTTATTCTTTTAAAATAACCAATTTTTTTGCCGATCTTTTTACAAATGTATTCGATGTGCTCTTTAAATTTTAAGTCTCTGTCTATTTTAAAACCCAAGTATTTTATATTTTCTACTTTTTCTATTTCCTTATTATTAATTTTTATTATAATGTCTCTGTTTGTACCTATTATCATTAATTTTGTTTTATTTTCGTTTAGTTTCAGCTTATTCAATTTTAAGCATTTATTAACTCTTTCCAAATCGTGTAACATATTTTCTTGACAATTTTCTTCACTATCTTCAACAGTATACATTAAAGTATCATCAGCGTATAGAACTATTTCGCATTTATTTACCACATTAGGCAAATCGTTAATATATAGGATAAACAACAGTGCTCCCAGTATTGATCCTTGCGGCACTCCAAAATCATTATTTCTTGTTCTTGATTTTACTTTATTTACTAGTGTTGTTTGTTTTCTATCAGTTAAATAAGTTTCGAACCACTTTAGCTCTTTATTCCTTATGCCGTACATATATAATTTCTTTAACAATATATTTCTATCTATGGTCTCGAATGCTCTTTTAAAATCGAGAAAAATTGCCATAATTTTTTTTTCTTTTTTCAATTTTTTTCCATCTGTTGACTATGAAATTAACTGCAGTTTCAAATGAGAAATTCTTTCTGAATCCTGATTGGTACTTTGTAAGTATTCCATTTTTTTCTATATATTTTTCCAATTGATTTTTTACGACCTTTTCTAATATTTTCTCGTATGTTTTTAACATATTTATTGGACGATATTCTTCAAATTTATTTGTTTTATTCACTTTCTCAGTTGGAACAACCACTGATTCCTTCCAATTTTCTGGGAAAACTCCTGACTCGAGAGATTCATTAATTATGTTTAACAACGGGTTGCTCATTATGTCCCAGTTATCCAATATCATTCTTGTTGTCACTCTATTGAAGTCAGGTTTGTTATTAACTTCTTTGCAATCTTCTTTAATTCGGAAAAATCTATTGCACGGAATACAAAAGTATTGTCTGTCCCATGCGTGTTATTTATATATTGCACATTTTCTATACTGTCTCTAATTTCTTTTATACTATCAATAAAATAATCATTGAATTTATTGGCGATTATATTATAATCCTTATATTCTATTTGTTCAAATATCACATTTTGTATCACAGATCGGTTCTTTTTAAGCACTAAGTTTTTTATTTCTAGCCACATTTGTTTCGGATCTTTGGTATTAGTTATTCTATTACTTATGTATTTGTTCTTTTCGTTATTTATTATTGTTCGTAACATTCTTATAATTGTTCCATGCCTCTTTAGTAGTTTCGATTTTTGCAATATGATATTTTGTAATTTTTTCATGTTTAAGTGTTCTGCACTGTGTATTTACTTACGATGTTTTGTTTTCTATTATTGTGGTATCTTGTAAATTTTTTGATTGTGTTTACAATACACATATCAAAATGTACCGCACCATTATTCAAACTGTCATTATAATTACTATTAAAATTTGTTTGTAGTTCTATTCTAAAATCTTCTTTTTTATATTTAAATGTCTCGATTTCGTTATATTGCTCATCTTTTTTATCATTGTTACACTCAATATATATATTTATTACTTCATGATCTGTTACTTTGTTTATATTGCTGTTTTTAGCTGTTACTTTTTTTCTATTTGTTATCACGTAGTCTATTATAGTTTTAGTGTTTTTAGTTACTCTTGTATATTCTTTTATCAGTTGTTTTATGCCATTGTCATTAAATATACTTTCTAGTTTTTTCTTGTAAAAATTATTAGATGACCAATCAATGTTAATGTCACCAGTAGCGATCAGTTCGCAATTAAATTCGCATAATTCTTCAATAAAATTTTCAAACACGGTGAAAAATTCTGCTTCACTCTAACTTGGTGATCTATAAACTGCTGCTAATATAAACTTGTTTTCCTCATTTTTAATTATAACTGCACTTAGCCAATATTTTAAATTATCAACCATTTCTGATATTAATTGCACGTTCCATCTTTTCTTGAAATATATCGCCACACCCCCAGTTCTTGATGAATCAGACAGTGCTGTTATTAAGTTATAACCTTCAATTCATATTTCATCTTCCTCTACATCTCTAGTTACATGATTCTCAGACAAAATTACGATATCCGGTTTTTCTTCTTCAGTGATGATCTCAATTTGCGCGAAATTATTTGTTAAGCCTTGAATGTTTGTATAGATACATTTTAAATTTCTTAGTTGTTATATTTTTAAAACTATATTTTTCTTTTTTAAATTCAGTTTATTTTGGTATACTGGACACTCTCGACTCATAGTATTGTGGTTTTCATCAAGGTCCATATTTAATTCGTTATTAGCTCTTATAAATTTATACATTTTTCTATCATTTTTTTCTGACAGTCCTTTGTTATGTGTTTTTCGTGACATTTTAAACATGTTTCTTGATTTCTGCATTTGCTAGCTCGGTGATTGAATCCTTGACATTTAAAACACTGCATCAATTCTGTTCCATCAAAAACTCTACATTTCTCCCATCCTATGTTTATTCTTTGTGCTTCCAATATTTTCGTGTACGAGTCGTTATCAATATTAATTTTTGCATTGAAGATAATTTTTAATTCTTCTTAAATTCATACCTTTTAAAAACTTTCAAATTGGACTCTTGTAACATGGGGTTCTGTCTTTTTATTTTATTAATAATTTCATTATCATCATATTTAAAACTCACGTCTGTAATTGTAACAGACATCTCTACCGGGTTTGGAACTTTAATGTCATATTTTTCGCTCATTTTCTGTTGAATTGCTTTTTTAATTTTATCTCTTTCCTCATTATTTTCTGTTTGAATTACTAATGTTCAATTTTTTCAGTTTTCTATATATGTTATTTTTAAATTTACAGGATCCACATTTTTGTTCAATTCATTTTTTGTTTTTTCGACACCTTGTTTTTCTTTTGGCCTAAGTATTAACGGCACTGTTTTTAAAAGTTCTGGCAACTCTGTTTTATTTTTTACTGATTCGGCATAGGACATTTTGTTTTTATTTGCACTTGTTTCTTTAATGATCTTTTTAATTTCACCACACATTTTGTTATTGTTTTCTTCCATGTTGCTATACATTTGTTTGTTTTTATTTTCAAAATCATTTACATATCCGTATAGTTTTTAAACTTCTTTTACATTTTTTCACAACATCTTTGAGCATAATCTAATTTTTTTATTCTTTCCTCATACCTCATTTCAACAGCTTCCAATAATTTCTTAATTTCACTCTCATTTTCTTTCAGTGAAGCTTTAAATTCATTTTTATATTCACACAATTTTCTTTCGTTCTTCTCTACATACACCATCTTGTATATTAGCTATTACCAAATCGACATTATGGATATACTGGACACAGTCATCACAAATAAATCTGATGAAATTTTTATTTCCAATTATACCAATTGAACACTGATCGAGACCTAAACATTTTGCGGCGCAGTGATATACTTTCTTACATACTCCTTCACATTGTATTCCTGTTTCACCCCTAATTAATGTTCTGCATTTACTGCATTCAACCGGCATTCTTAATAAAATGTTTTAATAATTATGTTATTTGCAATTTTACTTAAAGCATCAAATATTAAAACTTTTGCAATCTCTTTTAAACTTCATTAATAATAATATTGAATGTAGAATGCAAATAACAATAAAGAATGAAACACTTTTTTATATTTATTTAAAATATTTCACAGAGCTTTTGTATTTTCGTTGTTTATTTAATTTAGGAATTCTAATTCTCCAACAATTTTTTTTTTTCGCCCACTCTCTTCCATTTTCGAGAAAAGGATAAAAGTCCTTTTTCAAATTTCAAGTGGTGTTTTTGGAAAAACCTCTATAGTTTCTTTAAAAACAAAATGTTAATATACTTGACTATTGGAGTTTAATTTAATAAAGACACTACTAGAAGTGATCTCCAACAATTTTTTTTCGCCCACTCTCTTTCATTTTCGAGAAAAGGGTCAATGCCTTTTTCATATTTCAAAAGTGGCGTTTTTGGAAAAATCTCTATAGTTTCTTTAAATACAAAATGTTAATATATTTGACTTGTGGAGTTTATTAAAGACACTACTAGCTCCAACAATTTTTAACCGATAGAGAATAAAAAATATGAAAAAACAGCAAGTAAAAAATTACGCTCAGGCATATTTTCAAGTTACGGTGCTCTGAAAGTTAAAATTTTTTAAAATAGCAATATGGGTATCATTTTAAAGCTTTTGAAGAGATCTTTAAGGATATACTAAAATTTTTGCAGAAAGTTTAACCCATTAAGAGTTGATGTCATTATACCTTTCACACAAAAAGTAGAAAATGGGTATATCTAAGTTTGTCATTCCGTGTGTAATTTCAACAATATCCATTTCCTAACCCATAAAGTGTATATACTCTGACTTCTTATGCATGGCGAAGTCGACTAAGCGATTTTCGTCTGTCCATCTGTCCGTCCGAGTTAGTGTTGAAATTAAATTTGCCCAGGAAAACCTCTAACTTTATATGTCATTTGAAACAATAAAGTTGCTTCAATAAAAAAAATATATGGAGCGATAGAGAATTTAAAAATAAGAAAAAAAAACAGCAAGTGAAAAAATTAGAGCTCGCCCATATTTTGCGAGCTACGGGGCTCTGAACAATGTGAAACCTGAGGCCATTACGATGGCCCTGGAAAGACTGAACGTAAGTCGGTCGATAACCTGCTTTGTATGGAATCTTCTGACCAATAGGGGCAGGTATGACGGGTATTATAACCACTTATCTGGAACCTCGCCATGAACACATTGCTGGCAGAAATGGACTTCAATGCAATGGACGTTGCTTTGCAGTATCAGGAAAGTACCCCGATACGCTATCACAATGTCTGCAATCGGCCCTGGCTGTGTCAGTAGGTGGTGCACCGAGAGCAGGGTTAGCGCGAGGCCTCGTTAGATGGTCTGACAAGGTATGTTTCCAAGAAGTTATGGCCTCAGTATGATAGTAGAAGATCTGCAAATCTGCTGAGGTTTCCTCGAGGACAGCTGGGCATACTGGTGGCTGTGCTGACAGGGCACTGTGTTTTCGGTACCCATGCTAGGAATCTGAATCTTCCACACCATGATTACAGTAGGAGTTGTCAGTATGAGAAAGAGGAAGAAACGGTGGAGCACCTGCTCTGCCAATGTCCAGCTCTTCCAGGGAACAGAGCGGCCCTTTTCGGCAGTACAAGACTGCTTGGTCTTGAAGACCTATCGGTCTGCGATGTTATCAGGATAAACTCGTTTATCCGGTCTTCGGGGTGGTTTAGTGATGGATATTGATGGTAACATAGGGACCTAAATTGATCTTTTGCACATCCCCTTCCAGACAACACAACGGGACCATTAAGGACCCAACAGAAACACGGTCAGATAGACAGACATCGGTCAATCGATTTCGATATGCATAAGAACTCAGAATATATATACTTTCTGGGGTTAAAGAAATTACAAACGGAATGACAATCTTAGTTGTATAGTTATAAAAGTTAACGCAGACAAAGCTTGTCCGAGTAACAACGATTACGTTGGTAAAATTCTTCATATTGTAGCATTTCTCTTTTTTTTATGATTTTTTTTATTTAAGTTGTGTTAAATAATCGTTTTTGCGATACCTGAAAAATTCTTAATTAGACATGTTATGTATCATGCTTAATACTATGTTTCCACGAAGCCCAATATTCTTGCTTTGCTCTCTTTTCATGATTCACAGCTCAATCACGACCGAATCAACGTGCTTCGCTATATAAAATCTTGAGAGCGAAGCATTTTGTTTTGAGACGATTTAGCTTGAATCTACTTGCGAAGCATCAAAAATTTCTGTCTTCCCTAATTTTTATCGCAAGTTTATCTGAACTAGATGTATATAAATGTAAACAAAAAAAGTAAACTGTTGTAACTGCTTATGGAAACTTTCCCTTAAAATAAATCTGGCAACACCAACCAGCAAACTTTTTCGGTTACTGTTCATAATACAATACAATACATTTATAATACATTTATTCAATTAGGAATTCTAATTCTCCAACAATTTTTTTTTCGCCCACTCTCTTTCATTTTCGAGAAAAGGATAAAAGTCCTTTTTCAAATTTCAAGTGGTGTTTTTGGAAAAACCTCTATAGTTTCTTTAAAAACAAAATGTTAATATACTTGACTATTGGAGTTTAATTTAATAAAGACACTACTAGAAGTGATCTCCAACAATTTTTTTTCGCCCACTCTCTTTCATTTTCGAGAAAAGGGTCAATGCCTTTTTCATATTTCAAAAGTGGCGTTTTTGGAAAAATCTCTATAGTTTCTTTAAATACAAAATGTTAATATATTTGACTTGTGGAGTTTATTAAAGACACTACTAGCTCCAACAATTTTTAACCGATAGAGAATAAAAAATATGAAAAAACAGCAAGTAAAAAATTACGCTCAGGCATATTTTCAAGTTACGGTGCTCTGAAAGTTAAAAATTTTTAAAATAGCAATATGGGTATCATTTTAAAGCTTTTGAAGAGATCTTTAAGGATATACTAAAATTTTTGCAGAAAGTTTAACCCATTAAGAGTTGATGTCATTATACCTTTCACACAAAAAGTAGAAAATGGGTATATCTAAGTTTGTCATTCCGTGTGTAATTTCAACAATATCCATTTCCTAACCCATAAAGTGTATATACTCTGACTTCTTATGCATGGCGAAGTCGACTAAGCGATTTTCGTCTGTCCATCTGTCCGTCCGAGTTAGTGTTGAAATTAAATTTGCCCAGGAAAACCTCTAACTTTATATGTCATTTGAAACAATAAAGTTGCTTCAATAAAAAAAATATATGGAGCGATAGAGAATTAAAAAATAAGAAAAAAAAACAGCAAGTGAAAAAATTGGAGCTCGCCCATATTTTGCGAGCTACGGGGCTCTGAACAATGTGAAACCTGAGGCCATTACGATGGCCCTGGAAAGACTGAACGTAAGTCGGTCGATAATCAGCTTTGTATGGAATCTTCTGACCAATAGGGTCAGGTATGACGGGTATTATAACCACTTATCTGGAACCTCGCCATGAACACATTGCTGGCAGAAATGGACTTCAATGCAATGGACGTTGCTTTGCAGTATCAGGAAAGTACCCCGATACGCTATCACAATGTCTGCAATCGGCCCTGGCTGTGTCAGTAGGTGGTGCACCGAGAGCAGGGTTAGCGCGAGGCCTCGTTAGATGGTCTGACAAGGTATGTTTCCAAGAAGTTATGGCCTCAGTATGATAGTAGAAGATCTGCAAATCTGCTGAGGTTTCCTCGAGGACAGCTGGGCATACTGGTGGCTGTGCTGACAGGGCACTGTGTTTTCGGTACCCATGCTAGGAATCTGAATCTTCCACACCATGATTACAGTAGGAGTTGTCAGTATGAGGAAGAGGAAGAAACGGTGGAGCACCTGCTCTGCCAATGTCCAGCTCTTCCAGGGAACAGAGCGGCCCTTTTCGGCAGTACAAGACTGCTTGGTCTTGAAGACCTATCGGTCTGCGATGTTATCAGGATAAACTCGTTTATCCGGTCTTCGGGGTGGTTTAGTGATGGATATTGATGGTAACATAGGGACCTAAATTGATCTTTTGCACATCCCCTTCCAGACAACACAACGGGACCATTAAGGACCCAACAGAAACACGGTCAGATAGACAGACATCGGTCAATCGATTTCGATATGCATAAGAACTCAGAATATATATACTTTCTGGGGTTAAAGAAATTACAAACGGAATGACAATCTTAGTTGTATAGTTATAAAAGTTAACGCAGACAAAGCTTGTCCGAGTAACAACGATTACGTTGGTAAAATTCTTCATATTGTAGCATTTCTCTTTTTTTATGATTTTTTTTATTTAAGTTGTGTTAAATAATCGTTTTTGCGATACCTGAAAAATTCTTAATTAGACATGTTATGTATCATGCTTAATACTATGTTTCCACGAAGCCCAATATTCTTGCTTTGCTCTCTTTTCATGATTCACAGCTCAATCACGACCGAATCAACGTGCTTCGCTATATAAAATCTTGAGAGCGAAGCATTTTGTTTTGAGACGATTTAGCTTGAATCTACTTGCGAAGCATGAAAAATTTCTGTCTTCCCTAATTTTTATCGCAAGTTTATCTGAACTAGCTGTATATAAATGTAAACAAAAAAAGTAAACTGTTGTAACTGCTTATGGAAACTTTCCCTTAAAATAAATCTGGCAACACCAACCAGCAAACTTTTTCGGTTACTGTTCATAATACAATACAATACATACTTGCTGATATACTTTTTACTTTTTTGGCTATCAAGACGTTTTGCTCGCCATCTTTTATATTTTAAATAATTAATAATATTATAATACTTTAATAAAATATTAGATTTATGTAGATAAAACGCGTGCTTGTTTTCTTCCTTACGATACAACAGTTGGCGACGAGTGTAAACATCGTTTCAATTATTAATTTTTTTACACACGTAATACACATGATTCTTTTTTTCTTGTTGAAGCAAGTGCAAGCTTACAAGGTAACAAAATGGATGCCGGACAATTCGCCATCTTTTCAAAAGCACAGCAGGATTTAGTGCAACAAATATCTAGGTTGACTGTTGGTACATCATCCTCTAGTGCAGTGCAGGGCAACAGCAACATGATCAACACGGCATTAGTTCCTAATTTTGATGCATTCGATTCAGCCAAAGAAACTTACCGTTACTATATACAGCGATTCAAAAACTACGTAAACATGAAGGGCGTTGATGGTAATAAAGAATATTGTACGAAACTTCTTCTTAATTCAATTGGTGCTAAGCATTTCGATAGGGTGACAGCATTAGCCACTCCAAAAGTAGCAACGGAGCTCCAGTACGACGACTTTTTGACGCTACTAGAAAATTATTTGGCCCCAAAAAAGAATGTGCTTGTGGCACAACACAGATTCTTATCGAAGTACCAGGGCGAAGGCCAGTCAGTGGCAGATTTTGTGGCGACACTTCGCACTGAAATTGTCGATTGCGAATTTGTGTCAAAGTGCAGGTGCAAAAGCTCTATTGTCACAATATTGACAAAAGTTGATTCGAAGGAATTGTCCCATGCGGTTACAAGCTCATCCAGTGCAACAATTAATAAAATTTGTAATAAGAAAAAGATTGCAAGTCGTTCAAATATTCAACAACAACAAAGACGTAAAGTTAATTATAAGCAATTGGGGATCGCAGGGATATGCTTACGATGTGGGAAAAACGACCATATTGCAAGGAAGTAGGGATGAGCGATCCGGTGATTTTAGAGGAACATCGTTACCAGTGAACGTGATTTTCAA
Organism: Gymnosoma rotundatum; assembly: GCA_916610165.2. Lineage (NCBI taxonomy): Eukaryota > Metazoa > Arthropoda > Insecta > Diptera > Tachinidae > Gymnosoma > Gymnosoma rotundatum. Next base: position 59,704,609 of record OU744339.1, read on the forward strand.
ATCACCATTCTTTTAAACAGTTACCGTGATAACCGTTTGCAGTTCTTTTTAACCGACTTCACTAAAAGAAGGAGGTTATACAATTCGGCTGAATGTTGCTTTTTTTTTTGTGCCTCCAGAACTCAGTCATTTCTGATCCGATTTTGAAAATTTTTGGTAATATGATAGATTATGCTTTCAGATTGGTCCCGTTTTAAAAACAGTTCATATTCTTAAAAATTAATTTTTTACGTGTATTATGAACTGTAAAGGGCGATTCTGTAAAATTTAAAATGACTGCGTATTACTATGGCTCCCAATACCAAAATATTATACAAAAATAAAACTAAAAATTAAAGGGTATGGGGGCACCCCATGATGTAAATTTACTTATTTGGGACTATCTTTTGAACCGTTATAGACAAATGCTTGCAAATCGGACAGAATGTCGATTGCTATGGACGTTATAGTAACAGCTGATAATATTTAAAATTATAAATTAAAGGGTTCACCAATAGTTCATTTAATTTGGTAATGGCCATAATTTTAAACAGTTGTAGATATACGATTGAAATTTAAAAATAACCTGTATTACTAACTCCTCTATAACAACAAGTATAAAATTTGGATTTGGAAATAAACGGGTGTCCCAATAATTGATATAATAAGGTGTATGTGGCCGGACTTTTGAACCGTTATAGACAGACAGCTGAAATTTACAAGGGACCTGTTTTGCTAAGTCTGCTATAACAAGAAGCTTATAATTTGAATTTAGAAAGTAAAGGGTGTTCCTAAAATTAATGTAATTTGTTCTATACGGCCGTATTTTTTTAACCGTTGTATACAAACACCTTAATTTCAGACAGTATGTCCACTACTTTATTTGGTATAATAAGAAGTATAAAAATATTATATTATAAATTTAAATAGTTGATATAATCGGCAAACTGTTGAACCGTTACAAACAGATGATTGAAATTTACACAGAACCTGGAAATTGAAAAGTGACCCTATAATTACTGCAATTTGATTTAAATATATTGCCAAACTATTGAACAGTTGAAAAAGTATAAAGCTTGGAGATATAAGTGTGTCCCAATAGTTAATGTTACCTAATTTATGTGACCATACACTTGAGCTGTTTTAGGCAGACAGATAAAATCTGTTTTGAAGTCGGTTTTTTTTCGCAAGAATTATTTATTTAAACATTCATCTTTATATAAGAAGTATATAACACGAAATAAAGTTTTATGCAAACAGTAATCATAAGGAAAAGGGTATTTTGATCTCTACATTAAAAGCAGGTGTAATTAAATTTGCCCAGAGATATAGAATTCGGAATTTGTTTTTTTTTTTTGCTACATATGTATGAATGTGTGAAGTTTGGGAAAAATAATAGTTGTTGTTAATAAGTAGAAGCAAGAAAAGGCTACACAGCAAAGAAGCTGCTTTGATATACAAATGAAAGAATGAAAGAGTACTTATATTCCTCTTTCACAAAGTAAAATTTAAATTAAATTTATGTTTGTATGTGTGCAAATATAAGAGAACTTTCTTACGCGGAACTGTTATTTGATCAACTCAGTCACTGTAGTGACCAGTGATTTTTTAATCACAGTGATTTAATCACAGGTACTAAAATATCGCTCATCTCTACAAGGAAGTGCCGCTCCAGTGCAAAATTAAAAAGTAATTTATGTGCAAAGCACGGGCATGTAGCAAAAGTCTGCATTGCCTCTCTTTTGGCGGATAGTCCTAATGCCGGACTTAAAAACAAACACAGTACAAGTAGTAATTCAACGCATCACGTACAAAGTGACGTATGTGATTACGGAATTTACAAAATTATTCATGTTTACCGTAATGATTATACGAATGGAAATTCTGAACGTTATTATGCCAATATTGCAATAGAAGGTAAAATTGTCAAATTTGAGGTGGACTCTGGCTCTGGGTATTCATTTTTGCCTCGAGGCTTGTTCAGGTCATTAAAATCAACTAAATAATAATAATATTGTTTTCCGCTCTTATACCCAAAACACATTTACTGCGGACGGAAAGGTACGAGTGCATATAAATTCAACAACGTTTCTATTTTTGATGAAATTTATATTGTACCGGACGAGTGCACAGCCCTGATAGGCAGAATATGGATACGTCGGCTTGGTATTAATCTCAAGGAATTAGATCAATTTAAATCGAACATGGCTATGACCAATTCTATTACTGATGTAAACCCAATCGAAGACTTAATGGCAGAGTTTGCATCTGTTTTTTAACAGAAAATTGGGTGTATACCAGAGACCTGCAACTAGTATGATCGAGCCGTCTTGTTCACAGTAGTTTAATTTTAAGAACAACACGAACAAGTGTTACATCAATTTAATACTTGTTGATTTTTATACACAAACACAAAATGCAACAACAAGTGTAAATCATTTTCAACATTAGACTCGAACAGATTTGTATTGAAACAAAAAAAGTCTCGTTAACAAGAATTTATTTTTTGCACACGTCTTTATTGTACATGATCTGATTGGAGTTTTACCCAAACCAATCGAGCCACTTGAAAGTAAAAAAGCGCAATGCAGAAAAATATAAAAACAATAAGAAAAACTTACAGATGTGCATTTTCTATCATATTAGCATTTTTTATTTCTAGCTTTAAAGGTGAAAACAAAATTTCATACATATTAAATATTTTACAAGCAAACAAAATTTTTGTTGAAATTATATTTACACATGTACTATGTACATAAATCTAAGAATATATATTTTGAAATTTTTTCTCCAAATACCTATAAATAATGAAATCCAAAGTATATAATTTGTTTCTTTTTCATAACTAAAAAAGTAACATTTTATAAAGCAATTACATTTTCATGAAAAAATTATTTATAAAACAATAAAAAGGATATAACAAAATCTAAATTAAAAAATATTTACAAAAAAAAATAATATAAAAAAGGAAAAAGAAACATAATTAAGTAGCAATTTATGGTAAAAAAAAAGAACAAGTTCAACACTATATTTTACGGGCATTCAAAAAACGTTTGGATATTAAGCACAAAAATTTATTGAAAAATAATTTTAAAATGTAAAAAAAACGAGAAACAACAAGAGAAGAAAACATCAAGTAGAAAATTAATTTACAACTGAAAAAAACACTTGTTTCGCTAACAACAAGTTTGCTTTGATGCAAAAATAGATTCAAACCTTAAATGACACTGTCAGAACATTCATGTTCGCACAAAATGACGAGTACATAAAATGAATGTTTTAAACGAGCGGTTGTTTCAACAAGTGTTTTTTTGCTTTTGAACAAAAACGATTCGAGTCATAAAAAACTAAGTGCTTGTTTAAGTAGACTCGAAAATTACGCAACCGAAACCGATCTCTGGTGTATACCCAACTACAAAGTTTCTTTGCAATTGCGTGAGAATGTCAATCCTAGTTACACTAAAGAGCGTCAAATCCCTTACGCATTAGTAGAACGAGTTAACAAGGAGATCGATGATTTAGAAAAAGACGGAATCATTACTAGGGTGGCTAACAGTGATTGGGGTTCACCTCTACTGGTCATACCGAAAGCTGATGGTGGTGTGCGACTTTGCGTCGACTATAAGGTAGGTGTAAACCAAAGGCTGGTGGATGCGCATTACCCGATACCGAAAATAGATCAAATTTTCAAGTCTCAAGGACTCAAGGACTCAAGATACTTCTGCCGCCTTGATCTTTACAAGGCTTATTTACACGTTCCTGTTGATAAATTTTCGTCTGAGATTCAAACAATTTCAACGCATAGAGGCACTTTTTGGATGAATCGCCTTTCCTTCGGTATTAAAACGGCTCCTGCGGAATTTAATAGAATAATGGACCAGATACTGCGTAAAATTCCAAAAACAGAGTCCTATTTCGATGATATTGTAGTACACGGTAAGTCGTGGGCATAGTGTAAAGCCAATTTAAAATCATGCTTACTTCAACTTAAAAAGTACGACCTTCACTTAAATCTTTCAAAATGCACATTTTATAAAAAACAAATTGAATTTTTGGGTCACACCGTTGAGTATAACAAAGTTAGAAAATCCGTTTCCAAAATAAGAGCCATTATTGAGATGCCACTACTAAAATGCGTGGAGGATGTTCGTCGATTTCTTGGCATGGTGACATATTACTCCAGGTTTATACCCAATGCGTCCACATTAGCAACACCTTTACGCCTGTTATTACGCAAAAATTCGATTTTTAAATGGAATTCCAGCTGCCAAAAATCATTCAACCAACTGAGAAAAGAAATTGCCAGCGATCGAGTTTTAGTGCCTTTTAACCCGAAGTTGGAAGTTCAAACTGCCTGTGGACAAAGAAGTGCACTCAATTTGTGGTTCCACCTTGTTACAAATAAATTCGTTGGAATTAAATTACAATTCAATTCGAAGTGCTACAAAAGCAGATCCACAACTTTCAAAAATCATCGCAGACTTGCGTAGCGCAAACGTGGTTAATACGGAAATTACCATTGATTCCGATATTTTGTTCAAAGGAAATAGAGTCGTGGTTCCTAGTTCACTTCAACAAGCGGTACTTAATGAACTTCATTTTACTCACATTGGTATAACCAAAATGAAGCAACTAGAGCAAGAAGGTACGTATTCTGGTTTTCTATAGACATTGAAAGGTACGTTCGCTCGTGTGCTGCTTGTGCATCTGTTCAAAATAGCCCTCCTGGGATGATGAACCACAACAAAATTGGCAACGTATTCACATTGACTACGCGGGGCCTTTTCAGGGCCATCAATTTCTGGTAGTCATCGACTCTAAGTCTAAATGGACAGAAGTGGGCGTGTGCTCCTCTGCGCCAACGTCAACTATCGAAATGTTATCTAACATCTTTGGTAGAAATGGATATCCAGATGTTATGGTATCCGACAATACAACCATCTTCAAGAGTGACGAATTTACAGTTTTGCCGCAGATCAGGTATTTTTCAAAAATTTATTGCCCCAGGTCATCCAGCCACTAATGGTTTGGCTGAAAGAAATGTTCAGACCCTAAAGAAACGCTTAGCAGCGATGTCAGACGATATTACACCTAAACCTAAAAAAGTTCGGGAAATACTGTTTCGATACAGAGCTACACCGCTACGAAATGAAAAATCTCCGTCCGAGCAATACCTAGGAAGGCAAATTAGAATACAATTAGATGCCTTAAAGCCCTCGAAGTTATGCAAAAATTCTGATCCTGGTATAGCGATAAGGCAACTAAGTGAGGGAGACCGCGTTCAGGCCAGATATTACAACACAAATAAGCCAGCATAGAATCTTGGTGCAATAACTAAAAGCTGGGCCGCCTTCACTATCTGGTTAGCCTCGATAATGGGTTCATATTTAAGCGCCACCTAAATCAATTATGCCCCACAAAATTACAATTAACAACAGCAAACCCACAGTCTGATACAGAGTCAGAAAACATTCCAGTTATAGATCAACAGAATCATCAACATCATGCCTTGTTGTCCAATGCTCCTACTCAAGTATTGTGTGATGACCCTGCACTACCTTGTCCTCCTTCACCCATGGAGCCAGCTCAAAAACAACCTCAACTGTCTACTTCAGAAAATGCCGAAGCTGAAACAACACCGAGCCAACGAACATCTAGTCGACAGCGAAAACCGCCCAGTTATCATAGCAATTATATGCGACATTGACTTAAGTCTTTTTTAGTGAGGGAGAATTGTTGTAACTGCTTATGGAGACTTTCCCTTAAAATAAATCTGGCAACACCAACCAGCAAACTTTTTCGGTTACTGTTCATAATACAATACAATACATACTTGCTGATATATCATAATTATAAGTGCTGAGTGAATATTTGTTAATATAAAAACAAACACTAAGATTGAAACGAAAAACAAAATTTTAGAACAGAAGTCAATGTGAAGCATGTAGTATGTGTCGTGGAAATGGCATGCTTCGCAATCATGATTATTTTATTTATCCTCAGGTTCCATTTTCTGGGAACAAAAATTTTTTTCAAAACTTAAAATCATGTTATTTATTACTTATCAGACTACTGGCACACATGCACAATACTGGACGAATGATTCATATTAGTACCATTTACTTAACCTTCATAAGGTCCTCAAATTTTACTTACGTTAACGTTCTTTGGGTCAAATTTGACCCAGTTAGAAAATTCGATATGAAAAAACTTGTTTTCTTTAATTAAGTTTGTTTTTAAAGTTAGTACTTTTTTTAGCTTTGTTTTGAATATTAAAGCTGCACGTTTTCTTTATTTATTACGAATTCATATATATATATATATTTATTTTAAATAAAGAAAGTTGTGTTCTTGGCAAGGAATTTTGCTGTTTTATATAGGGCGTGGCAAACTACAATCCTAAATATTCCAAAAAATGACGACGTTTGGCAAAACAGGTTTCTTTCCAACCATTACTAGCCGATGTAAATAATATAAAAGCATTGAAAGCTGATATGTCTAAAATGTTGCAAAATACAACTTGAGGCCATCCATTGGTTTTCCTTTTGCAAGTGCAACATGAACAACTTTATCCAGAGTATCAACTCCTCCTTTACATTTATTACAGTCTAGTATCATTTGCGGCTTATGTCCTCACGATTGCTTATTTCTGGACTATGATGCAAAGTGCTAAGAAGATGCACAGACTTATTTTTCTTTGGAATATATGAAACAAGAGTAGTGTCCTTAGTGAAGCAGAAAAATGATGAAAATAACGGTCTTCCTTTAGTTGACAAAAGCTTAGGTGTCAATTCAATCCTTATTGTCAAATCTTATTACTCTAGAATGACTTTTGAATCTTCTCAATGGCATAATTGCTCTAAAAATTGGTATTCCTTTCTCAGAGTTTCATACACATTCTGTACTTTCATTATTTGATCTTTACACTCCAGCTAACAAAAGTGTACCCATAAAGGTGTCGTCAACTTCAGTCCAATCCATATCAAAAACACGTTTACTTTTATTATTGATATATTTCAAAATAATGTTTATTACAGGTGGCGGGAAAAACAATTGAAAAGTGGAAATTTCTTCCCTTGTGATTATCGAACAAGAGAAGCGGGTGAGGTGCGGTTTCACGCTAATAATGTTCTTGCTCCGGAATCTTCCTTGACTATTTGTAAGAGGTTGTCTAAAATATCTTATTCCACCTACTTTTATTGTCATTGCTGCAGTTGTTGCTACATCAATTTCATTTCCACTAAAACTGTCAGTTGTCTCCGCTATTCTAAGTTATCATCATATTCTGAACAAATCTCCTCTTCGTCCGATAGTGCATTTAGCAAATTTTCCATTTCACTAGTATTCATTTTCCGACAAGAAATACAGACTCGACACTTTATAACGTTGATACGTTAGATTAGTTCCGTGTTTATTATATGACTGAAAACAGTTTTGCATAAGAAAATAAGCTTTGCTTTTTACATGGGGACCCATTTTTCATACCAGTAATGTTCACCAAAAATGGAGAAAATAAAGGAGACAGATATATTGACTTTTAATTTTGGTGAAAAAAACATTTGCCATTTTTCTTTACAAATAAATTATTTTAACAAAACTGTGTAAAAACATAAAGATTTTGTTCTGGGTCAAATTTGACCCGAAGGTCTTAAGTGCTAAAAACTGCATAATTTTTTTTTGGTACAATATTTTCTTATAAAAACCAAAAATAGTTATTAGTATTCAAAAATAAATAAAATTCATAAAATATCTAAAATCTAAACCCTCTACTTTCGGAAAAAAATACAATTTTCTTGCAAAATGGGTCAAATTTGACCCGAAGACCTAATGAAGGTTAAAAAAAAAAGCCGCAATTGTAAACAGATGCAAAGATTTCACTTGCAAAATTTGATTTCTGCTTTATTTTGAGTAATTTACGAACGTTCGCCCACAATAACATGTGAAAATGAATTAAACTTTAACTTGTACACATGCGTTCTATTCGGGTCGAAAGGGTTAAGTAAGCAACAACGTAACTGATCAACTTACTTGTTTAGCTATATTTAAATCCTTGCATACCAGGGTATGTCCAAAAACAAATTTCATTACTGGATCAAAGTAAGCGTTATACTGAATTAAAGAAAGCGCTGAGTTAACATTGTCTTGACCGACTAAACTCTTGGCAAAATTTACAGTGTGTTCGTTTACTGCATGCGAAGAAATCTTATTTATTGGAATAATTGTGACTCGATGTTGCAATTGCCCATTTTGTAGAATTTTTTTGCTGGTAGTATCGTCATCTGTTACGTGGCTGTAAAGCTGTTTATTATAACAGAATGAAGTAAAAATATGGTAAACTATATAAAAGCAATTTATCATGTTTGATAAAATACTTACACTTCCTCCTGCAGTAATCATAAGTGCTAAACAGTAACGCTCATCAATAACGGTAAATATTTTACCAACCATTCCATGTACTCTTGACCTATCAAATCCAGGCTCAGGATTGCGATATTGCAGAACATAGCGATAAGCATTGCGACGCTCTAATTGAAGTTCTTGCTTCTTTATTTCATTTTGTATATTTATTTTATTATCTTTCAATTTCTCAAAATCTCCATATTCGTACTTAATATCCTCCATTTTTTTACATAAATTTTGTACATCAGCAGACAGGTTGTCAGCTAAGTTTTTGTCTTTGTTATATGCGGCATCATTGCTTTGAGTTTCGCCTTCTTTTTGCCGTAGTATATTTCGGCAATGTTGCAATTCCATTTCAGAGGTTTTAATAATAGTTTGTGATTCCTTCAAACTTTGGTTTGCTTCTAAGATATGATTTGTATTACAACAGTTAAAAAAAAATAAAAATACTTACTTATTAATTGATCTTGAAGAGACGATGCATGTCCGTCATCATTTGTAGATAAGCCTTGGCTAACTGCAGCAAATTTTGTTTGCGCTGTTTCGTAAGCAAGATTATCTCGTTTTTCTGAGTCTTTCAGATCCTGAAATAAATTTTTACTTTGGGCCATTTCAAGTTCTTTCTTCTTTAAGGTTTTTTCATCTTCATTTATATTATTCAATATAATACTTAATTTTTTTTCCTCTTCAATAATTTCTTCCTGATAAGCTCTTAATTTACCGGATAATTTTGCTTCCTGTTTAAGTTCTTCCTCCAGTTCCTCCGCAATTTCTTTAAGAGTGTTATTACTTTCGTTTTCAATTTGAGTTTGTAAATCACTCATTTGCTTCCTTATTTCTTCACGTTTACTATTGTTATCAAGAATATTCTGTTTAGCTTCTTCAATTATTTTTGTCAATCGTGCAATAGTATCTTGGCTTGTTTTTAACACTTCATTTTGCTTAAGCCATCTAAAGGATATGTGAATTCTTGTTAAATATTCAATATCACGACAAATTTTTTGAAATTCTAGATGTGCAGCTCTCTCTCGCCTTAATTTTTCTAATTTAGGTTCAACTTCTTCTTGCAAAAGTGCATTTGTTTCTCTAACTTTTGCATCTTTTTTCTCTATAAGTTTAGTGGTGGCTTCGCGCTTCGTCTCGTACATGCTGGTACCCGCAGCTTCCTCTATCATAGAAAGTATCTAAAATGCAAAAAAAAAATAATAATAAATATTAACACAAATACAGTGCAGTGATTTTTATCTGGCAACGTCATGAAAAGTTACGCGAAAAATATTTTTTTAAGCAAAATTTTTTAGTTATAATTTTTAATTTTCCCTAACCAGGTTTCGAACCATCGATTTTACAAGTTAATGAAATTTTACTTTATTTTCGGCTTTTTGGTTCTTTTTTAATTAATTTCTAAACATTTTTAGAAAGAAAAATTATTTACAAATGTATGCGGACGTTTTCCAAAGAAAACAAGAAAAATTAGACGCTAGCAGAATGAAATGCAGCATTTTCTGGACCGCCACATCCTTCATCAGCATTCTTTGGATCTATCTACCTTATGTTATGTACGTCGTAAACATCATCTATTTAACCAACTAATCTTAATGTTAATTTGGTGAAACGAAGTTCACACACAACTTAAAGCTTTTTTCTTTGTCGTTCTCTTTGTAACTCGTCTTGTTAATTTGTTGTTGCTTTTTTGTGCTAGCAATTTACTAGCCACGAAATGCAACTTTTTATTTTTTAATTATTCATACTTGTTTGCTCACAACATTATAGACACTGTATCAGTATCATATTGACTTTTATGAGTTAAGTATGAATGTAAATACGCGGTGCCTAGCGGTTTTATTTTCGGCTTTTTGGTTCTTTTTTAATTAATTTCTAAACATTTTTAGAAAGAAAAATTATTTACAAATGTATGCGGACGTTTTCCAAAGAAAACAAGAAAAATTAGACGCTAGCAGAATGAAATGCAGAATTTCTGGACCGCCACATCCTTCATCAACATTCTTTGCATCTATTTACCTTATGTTATGTACGTCGTAAACATCATCTATTTAACCAACTAATCTTAATGTTAATTTGGTGAGACGAAGTTCACACACAACTTAAAGCTTTTTTCTTTGTCGTTCTCTTTGTAACTCGTCTTGTTAATTTGTTGTTGCTTTTTTTGTGCTAGCAATTTACTAGCCACGAAATGCAACTTTTTATTTTTTAATTATTCACACTTGTTTGCTCACAACATTATAGACATTGTTTCAGTATCATATTGACTTTTATGAGTTAAGTATGAATGTAAATACGCGGTGCCTAGCGTTTGTTTTAATTTTTAATTTTTCCCTGACCAGGATTCAAACCATCGATTTTACAAGTTAATGAAATTTTACTTTATTTTCGGCTTTTTGGTTCTTTTTTAATTAATTTCTAAACATTTTTACTTTTGGCTGATACTATATTGTCCTGAATCTGATCTACTTTATGCTCTAACGTCTTGAGTTTTGTAAGTTGGTCCAAGTAAATTATCTCCGTTACTATTTAAATTTTCGTATTCTTAATCCTAACTAAAGATGTGTAAATTTCTTTCCTATCATTTTCCACCACAGTTTTCAAAAATGCAATGATTTATTCAACGAATAATTAATAACTATTTGTTTGTTTAGAGTGTTTATAGAAATGTGTGAATTTTGATCAGTAATGAAAAGGTGTTGAAGAATTTCTTGTCTAATGTCGCCATCCATTGTCCCGAACAACCGTTTGTAAAATCTTCCTCCTGCATTAATCAAGCCTCTTCTTTTCCTTTTTAGAGTTGACGTTAAAGTTATGATTTTGGAATTCAATTTCGTTTTTTAGAATTTTTTCTTCATGAAATAGTAAATTTTTATATTTCCCTTTATTTGAGTCAATATGTTCCTCATTTCAACGATGTTTATAATATGAACAAGTGTAGTTGTTCTGTTAACAATGTCCACTTGATCAATCTTTATCTTGATGTATCCACCGTTTTTCGTTATTGAACTAATTTGTAGAGTACCTTGGTTCAGCTGAATGTTCATCAATAGTAGGAGCGCAAACACTAGTACCTAAAAATTTTAGTGGTCTTTTAATGTTGGATTCGTGAATGTTTATCAAGGGATATTTTCTGTATTTTGGTTGTTCTTTCGGTAATTCTTTATGTAACCTTCTTTCCTATTTCCTATATATTTTCTCTCTGTGGATTTCTTTTTGCATTGATTTTATTTTTATAATTCTCTATTCTCCGTTTAATTACTTCATAATTTATCTTATTGTTAACTACATAGAAAGGAGTACATTTTATTGTACTGTGATAGCTATTATTTTAAAAAGTAATGGCTTTTATTATTTGCATTTCTATTCTTTAAGGTTTAGTGCTCTTATTTTCTCAGTAATGGTATTATTTAACCGTTCTACGTCGGCATTCCCAGTATGACTATTTGGTTTTATTATATGGAAATCTATTCCTTCTGTATCTAGGAAATTTTTAACATTCATTGTCAAATACAATTTTTTTTGTTTTACCCTTATATATACTCCAATTTTTCCTTTGGTAACTTCTCTCCTTAATATATTAGATACATTTTCCCGCTCAATGTCATTCTTGTCTATAAAAACTCTTTTATTTCCAAAAATTGCTTCAACGTCTGTTTCTTTTTCCTCGACAACAATAATTTGAATTTTAAAACGATTAACAACAGTATCCAATATACCTATGCCGTCATCAAGATCTTCCTCTTGTGAGTGTACTGTTAGCACTTCTAAAGAATCTGTTGCACTGTTTGTTTCTCCATTATATACAAAATTTTCTTGAATTGCTCTGCTGTATTTATTTCATTTGTCTCAACGTTAATTCTACTAAAAAAATCGGCAATGTAATTACACTTTCCTTTTATGTATTCTATTTTAAATTGATATTCGCCTAAATCTCTGTCTGAATATTTGCTCATAAGCCACTTCAAGGACTGGTGGTCACTTTCTTAATCTTATTTTCTCCCATATATAAAAGGCCTAAAGTATTTTACATCTGACACTATTGCTAACAATTCTTTTTCAATTGAGGCATAGTTGGTTTCGTGTTTTTTTAACGTTCGTGAAACATATGCTACTGGGTGACTATTTATTATTGCATTATTGCTTGCATCTGTAACAATTTTAAAACGTTTATTACAATTTGGGTGTCTCAATGTAAGTGAATTCGTAATGAGCTCTTTGAGTTTCTCGAAGGCTGTGATATAGTAAGGGTCATTCGTTTTTATCTTTTCGTTTTTTCTTAAAAACTTTGTAATTGGATACACAAATTTTTGGTAAAATCCAGTCATTCCCAAAAATGTCTTTATTTGTTTTTCAGTATTTGGAAGCTTAAGCCTTTGAATTATAGAAATTTTATCTGGGTCTGGTTTGATACCATTAGTTATTAAAACATGACCCAAAAAATGTGTCCCATTTTTGAGGAATTCACATTTATCAAATTGTATCTTTAGTGTGGGTCCTCTGAAGGTTTTGAATATTTCCTTGATGTTAATTATATGTTCTGTTAATGAAGCACTCATTATTAAAATATCATCCAAATAAACAATATGTCCAATTATCTATTTAAATTTTGGATTGGGTATCTGTCTTCAATTGTATGTTCATTAAGCTTTTTATAGTCGATGACTATAAGCCATAAGGGACTGTTATAAGAAGAATTGCTCTTTTAGATAATATTCTGTTCTAACATATATTTTATTTGTTTTCTTATTTCATTTTCATGAATTTGTGGGTAACGATATACTTCTGAATAAAGGTTCTTTACAGTATCAGTAATAATTTGATGTTCTATTTCAGTTGTTGCTGAAAGTTTATCACCTTCAACATAAAATAAATCTCTAAAATCTCTTCCTCATCATTCAAATGATCGAAATTAAGTTAACGAAAAATTGATTCTTTCGAAATCGGTTCGAGGGAACATGTGTGTGAAGACAAATATGTCGAGTTATATATGTTTTTGACGTTACGACTTACGTAAACCATATATGAGTGTGAAGTTAAATATGTTTGACGTAACATCATACAAAGAAAAACACGATTTTTTTATATTTTTAAATATATTTATTGTTAAATTTTGTGGAAAATAATATTTATGAGAATTCTGAATTATATCCACATAAATTAAAATTATTTTCCATGAAAGTCAGTACACCAGCTTTTGGTCTCTAAGATATTTTGACCAATGTGGCAAAATGGAGAGGTGGCATGCAATACCACCTTATGTATAGTGTTTATTAGGGTCAAAACTATTGCTCCTATTATCACTTTTTCCAAATTGAGTTTGTGAGTAGTGAAAAAATGATGAAAATTAAATTTGGGTCATATGAGTGATTTTTATGAAGGATTTTGGCCAATGTGGCCAAATGGAGAGTTGTCATGCAATACCACCTTATGGATAGTGTTCACTAGGGTCAATACTATTTCCCATTATAATCACTTTTTCCAAATTGAGTTTGTGAGTAGTGAAGAAAAGATGAAAGTTAAATTTGGGTCATATGAGTGATTTCTATTATTTGGCCAATGTGGCCAAATGGCGAGGTGGCATATTATGCCACCGCATGGATAGTGTTCACTAGGGTCAAAACTATTCCCCTTATAATCACTTTTTCCAAATTGAGTTTGTGAGTAGTGAAACATAGTAGTAGTAACATAATATTATTTGGTATTGAATTATATAACCTCAGTCCTTTATAAAATAGTGAATTTTGCATCGTAGTTGTGTGTGCCAGTTGAAGCCGGAACTCATTAGCATTTCTTAAATTATACGGCTGAACCTCTCCTACATATCTTGTATGGTCGATCACGGCGCATCTCCCATATCTAACAGCCGGAATATATTATTGTTGATCCAAATTCAAAATGTGGTTTAATAATAGTATTATGTATATTAATTGCCGTTAATGTGGATATTTTATTCCTTATCCGTTTAAAAGAAACGTAATCAATGTGGTCTTTAAATTTAAAATTTTTATCAATTTTAAATCCTAAATATTTTAAATTATTAACTTTTTCTATGTTTGTGTTATTTATCCGAAATATTCTGCTTGTGTTCATATTTATTTCCATTAGTTTTGTTTTCTTTTTATTTAACTTTAATTTATTCATTTTAAGCCATTTATTTATGTTGGAGATGTCTTCGGATATGTTAGCGTAACACCTTTCTTCATTTTCAGCTTCCGTAAAGATTAATGTGTACGACACATACATTACATACATTACTACATACATTACTATTTCACACTTCGTTTTCAATATCGTTTATATAAGGTATAAACAAAAGTGCTCCTAATATTGAGCCTTGCGGAACACCATATTCGTTTTCTATCGTACTTGACTCTATATTATTTACCTTAGTAATTTGCATTCGAGTAGATAGGTATGATTTAAACCAATTTAGTTCTTTCCCTTGTATACCATAGCAGTATAGTTTTTTTATAATGATGTCTCTATCTATTGTTTCAAAGGCGCGTTTAAAATCGAGAAAAACAGCTAAAATTTTGATACTTTTCTTGGTAAATTTCCATCTATTTAGAACACAGTTCACAGCAGTTTCGTATGAGTGTTTTTTTTTTCTAAACCCAGACTGGTATTTAGATATTAATAAATTTTTTTCAATGTAGTCTTCCAGTTGTTGTTTAACACATGATTCAAGAATTTTCTCTCAAATTTTTAAGTTATACGAGGGCTGCTCTATATATTTCTGGCCTAATAGTGAAAATGCTAATATTTATAATCAAAAATGGTTTTATTGTTTTTCAAAGTATTCTCCAGCATGATTTATAAACTTTTGCATGCGCTCAAACCAGTTGTCGAAGCACTTTTTCCACTCCGATTGAGACACCTCTAATACATGGTTTTTGAACACTTCAACAGCTTCTTCTGGCGACGAAAATCGTTGACCACGCATTTTTTTCTTGATGTGTGGAAACAAGAAGAAGTCATTAGGTGCCAAGTCAGGGCTGTACGGCGGATGACCCATTAATTCGGCGTTTTGTCCGGTCAAAAACGCTCTGGTTTGAGCCGATGTGTGAGAGCTCGCATTGTCATGGTGAACAATGATTCGTCTTCTCTTGTTGGTTTTTCGAATTTCTCCGATGACTTCAGGCAAACAAATTGTAGTGTACCACTCAGAAGCGACCGTCCTACGTTGCTCAAGCGGAACAGTCGCCATATCACCAGTTTTGCCGAAGATACAGGCGACCATTCGCTTCAAAGTGCTTCTTCCACGAACAACTTTCGTTGGATATTGCTCTTCTTTAAAGACCCACACGGTCGATTGTTGTTTCGTTTCGGGCTCATACGAATAGATCCATGATTCGTCACCTGTGACGATCTTATAAACGTCTTTTGAAGCACCGCAATCGTATTTTTGCAACATTTCTTTGCACCAATCGACACGAGCCTTTTTTTGAGCGACTTTCAAATTGTGCGGGATCCAACGAGAACAACACTTTTTTACGGCCAGGTGTTCATGCAGTATCGATGGTATGCTGGTGGAAGAAATGTCCCAGGGTGTCTCTATCTCTCGGTATGTCGCATGTCGATCTTGCATTATGAGTTCACGCACGGCATCAATGTTCTCTGGCACAACAGCCGTTTTTGGACGACCTTCACGGAATTCTTCTTAGAGCGAGCTTCGGCCACGATTAAATTCATTATACCAATTTTTCCCAGAGCTATTGGATGGTGCTTCATCGCCATACAAAGATTTAAGTTCATCAATGCACTCTTGTCGTGATAATCCACGTCGAAAGTTGTGAAAAATGATGGCACGAAAATGTTCACGAGTTAATTCCATTTTTTTCCATATTAATTTTTTCAAGTCACTGTAAACAACACAAATAATGGTCGTACGTCAAAAAGTTTTGAGTACGATTATGCTTAAAAATGACAAACTTTCCAATGGAAATGTCAGATTTCACCTGGCAGCACTCAGTGTTGCCAGGCCAGAAATATATATAGCAGCCCACGTAATAAATAAAAAAAAAAATAAAATTTTAAACCAGCTTTTGGAGCATTCACACTCAGAATAAATGTTTAGTTTTGTGTGCTTTATTTTAGCCTATTCTCTTATCATCAGTCCTGTAATTAAATTGCATTAAAACGTTCTTGTCTGAACCGTTTGTAAGTGCCAAATCTACTTTTGGCATAAATGTTATCCTTTTCATATCATTTTTTAACGTTCACAATATTTTTTAATGCTCATTTTTTATTTTAACTTTATCTTCAATATTTAAAACGTTCTTTATTTTGTTACCACTGGTAATGATGCTATATTAAATATATAAAATGTAAATGCTTCTTTTATAGTGTATATTGTATGTATTATTAATTTAAGGTTTATAAAAAAAAAGTTCTGCCATTTCGGATAATAGAATTTATCACAGTTAATCAAAGCAAATAATATTAAAACCTTGCAAACAAAAAACAATAGGCTGGTCTTTGGCCATCACGGTTAATCGGGGTTATCGGTTTCTGGATCACGGATAATCGAGGCCAGACTATATAAAAATATAAATGTGATAAAATTGTATTTGCAATTTCTATGCTTAAGGCAAAATTAAGAAAATGGCTCTCCAACCAGATAAATATACAAAATATAAGCGCAAATTAAAATACGAACAAAGAAGTCCCAAAGTGATGGTCCGTTGATTCAAAAGAAACATCCAATGTACAGACGTACATATATCGAATTAAAAACAGTTACGTTAACCCGAATTAAGAAAAATGCGTAAAAAGTTTTACACGAAAAGCATTATTATTATTATTATTTCTTTTTCTGTAAGAAAGGAGACAACGCGTTAATAAAAGCTCTGAATAAATAAATTAATAAAAATATTAACTGGTTTTTAAAATAGACTATTGAAAGACCAATAATAGAACACTTTTGCAAGTTGAGAAATTGAAATTTACTTAAAATATAATCAATTTGTCAGATAAAGTTGATAATAAAATTTGTAAAATATAGCATAATGCCATCATTGCAAAACTATTATTCGTGGTGAAACAGGACTAATGTCAGAAGGTGTATGCAAAAGAAATTTTTCATTGTGCTAAGAAGTGGTCAGGAATTTACTAATACTCTCGAGGAATATTGGATTCTGGCAGGTTCATTAGGTTTTTTATTTGAAAACTGCCTGCAATATATTCATCACATTGATTTAGTACCCAGTGATGTGCAAGAAAATGTGAAAAAAAAAAAGAAAACCTTATTGAGTATAAAGGCGAATTCAAAGCCGCGCTGAAAGAAAAGGAAAGGGAAATTAAACAATTGCTTGAAGCAATTAAAACACGATATTATGAAAGATTAAAAAAAATGGACGAGGCTCAAAAATTATGTGATTAAACGTAAAAGAAATTAAGAAAATATACGGTACCATTAACGATCATGAAAATTAAACAAAAGCAATATTTGCCAACATTGATGATAAAAACAAAAAGATGTGTGAAGATATTAAAAGAGCAATTGAAAAAGCAAATGTTACAACAAATAAAATACCATATTCAGATGCCTTAAAAATAATACAGTGATGTCAGATGTAAATAAACTAAATCCGCTGATTGTAAAGCCTAAAGAAAAGCAAAATATTTTAAAAACTAAAGAAGATCTAAATAAGAAAATTAACCCTACGAATTTTAAAAAAGTTGATGTCGAACAGAGAAAAAATGGATTAATTATTATCCAAAGTGAAAGAACTGAAGAGAGAGAAAAAATTCAATTCAATGCAATTCAAAACAATATGAGAGAAATGTACGAAATAAAAGTGCCAAATCAAATAAAAATAATAGGAATGTCATAAATTAACGGAAAGTAAAACAGTTGAAAATTAGAAAAACAGAATAATATGCTTAGTAAAATAGTGAAGTTATTCGAATATAAAAGAAATAGACATGCAGTATATAACGCTAAGCTTAAAATAGACAATCAGCCGTATGTAAAAGTTATGGATGCAAAAAAAGTTAACATTGGGTGAGAGAAATGCCTAGTCTTCGACGGTACTGATATTATACAATGCTTCAAGTGTAATGGATATAACCATAAAGCTGCAGAGTGAAAAAACCAGGAGATATGCTACAAATGCCACGGAACCCATAAACCGAAGGAGTGTAATAAAGAAGCAATGAATAAGTGCATAAACTGAGTAAATATGAACAGGAAGCTTAACCTTGGTCTAAATGAGAATCATGTCACTATAAGCAGTAAGTATTTCAGAATAAAATTAATGCCAAAAAAGAAGAATTGGTCTGATAGAATAACAATCACGGCAAGTAAGAGGAATTTACACGAACATACAAGGACTTTTTAATAACTACATACAGCCAAGAGGAAACAATTTTCGAAACAACGGGTCCTGAATTTGTTGTTTTCTCCGATACACATTTAATCAGCGATATGAATGAAGAGGAAAAACCACTAAAAGGGTACAAACAATACTGAACAATTCGGCAAGAATAGGGGGAGTTATTATCTATTTTAAAAACAACTGGCATGTGAAAAAATCGCAGAAAATACCAGCTTACATGACTAAACAGGCAAATAATAAGTTATTAATAACAGCTGTATATAGATCACCCAGTAGCGCTGAGAAGGAGTTTATCGAAGCATTTGAGGAAATATTAGAGGAATTCAATGAACACAACTGTGATATAATCATAGCTGGCGATTTTAATATTGGCTGGTACAAGGAAACAAAATTTCGGATCATGAAGCAATCGATATAGTTATACATATTGCTATAGGCAATTCCAACAGAATCATGGACAAGGAAGTTGTTGACGTTTAGGTCAACATATTATTTTAATAAAGTTTTTATTTGAGGTTTTTTAATATCAAAAATACATATATATATATATATATATATATATATATATATATATATATATATATATATAAATATATATATATATATATATATATATATATATAAATATATATATATATATAAATCTATACTTTAATTATTATTATATCAATCAAAATGCAATCTTTGCAATTATTAATTGTAAACATAATAAAGAGGTCATTGATTGTCCCACTTCCGCATAAATAAAAAGAAACAAAAAAATAAATAATAATTTATTTGGAACAACAGTGGTATCAAAATGCTTATTATGCACTTTACCATTTGTTATTGTTAAGTTAATTTAGTATATAAGCAATTACGAAAATAAAGAAATTATCAATCTTCTTAAGGCATTTAAATTGTTTTATTAATTGATTCTACAGTTCTTCAAGTTCAAGTGCTTGAAGGACAAACCGGCGAAACAAAATAGTATCAATACAAGTTCATGTACTTGGATTGAAAATTACTATTGCCATTCAACCTCAACATTTGGTGACCCGAGCCTTTTTAATTCATTTAGTTTCCCCCCACCAGTGGTAAGGAACGTTTTAGAATTTTGAAGGACATAAACAAACACGCAACCACGCGTAGAACATTAATCTACACCACAAACAAAAGGCAGCAAAGTCCTACAAACAGTAGCACAGGGCTACAGTATCCAATTTAATCAATAGAACAGCGTTCCTTACGACAGATTAGCAGCAACGCAAAAAACAGAATCAAAATGGCAACCATACAGGACCTGATGAAGCAGCAGGTGGCTAACGCAGGCGAGATTGAAAGGGTTATTGCAACCATAAGAAAGGCTCCAATTGAGAGGAGATCGCAAGAATTTTACCAGACAAAGCAGAGTGAATTAATTGCTCTATGGGAGACGTTCGAAAAAACGGAAAATAGAATTCGGAATGATGCCACGCTTTCGGAGGAGGATCCTTATATCACAAGGGACCTTTACAAATCCGTTGGCGAAAAATATAGTTCAACTAGGGAATATATTGAACAACACTAAAAAAGTGGGCGACCCCGTACACCAAGCCTGTGCCATCCACAAGATCACCTGTAACCGTTCCAGTCGATCAGCCTGAACCCCAAGGAAATTCAGGTCTAGCCAGAAGAATAATCGCGCGTATCACAGCTTTAACACGGTTGTTGCGTGGTTTAGAATCAATTGAGCAAGAGCAGCCAAAACAATTTTATGAACTAAAGTCAGATACCATAAAAAATTTATGGTCTCAAGTCAAAAATATGTATGACGACATGTGGCAACAAACTGACGATCCCTCGAGACTAGGATTATATCAAAATGAATACAATGAACTTGAAGACTTAGTCCAACGCCATTTAATTGACCTTGCCATTTTGGCAGATCAGCACAAACAAACCAGAGATGACGAATCTCATCCAGAAAGCAATTTAGCTACATACAGCTCGATGCCTCTACCAAAGGTAACAATACCGAAATTCAACGGGGATTATCTGAGTTGGCAACCTTTTTACGATATGTTCAATGAAATGATCCATAAAAAGGCAATGCCAGCGATACAAAAAATGTGGTTTCTAAAAACGAATATAACAGGTGAAACCGCAAGGCTGATACAAAATCTGTCGTTAACAGAAACAAATTATGAAACGGCCTGGAAAACTCTTCAAGATCGCTTCAATAACCCACGAATACTAGCAAATAATATCATAAATAGATTATTGGGCCAGTCAAAAATACCTGAAAATCCTTCTGCTGCAACTATAAAAGGATTACACGACACAACACGCGAGTGCATTGCAGCACTCAACAATCTGAACATAAACACATCAACATGGGACCCCTTGTTAATCAACATTTTGATCAAGAAACTTGACCAAGGTACACATGCGTTATACGAGCAATCGATACAACAACCAAAATTATTGCCATTATTAGAAGAGCTTTTGGGCTTCCTGGAAACCAGATTCCAGTCATTAGAAGCAGTAGTACGAACACAAATCGCATCAAAAAGAACTCTATCTGCAGCAACCACTTCTAAAGAAGAGAATCATTGCAGGATGTGCAATAATGGAAGTCATCAAGTATATTACTGCAGCCAATTTTTATCAATGTCAGCACTTGATCGACTAAAGTGGTAATTGCTTCAAGGGTGGCCATATGTCAAAACATTGCACAACAAGTTCCTGTAGGAAATGTAATAAAAAACACAATACTCTAGTTCACTTGGACAAGTATCCACTTAAGAATACACAGAAGACCAAACCGCTAACTCTATCAGCAAACAACTCTTCCACTGAAGGTAAGGCCCACGCATCAACGGTAGCGTCTAGCTACTAAATCGTTTATCTCTGAAACCATCGCAGACCTCCCTATGCATCGAAGGAATCGGCAGACAGTCGAGAAATACGAACCAACGCCTTAACGTGGGTCTTCAATCTACAACGAGCAACTTCAGCACAAGACTTGAAGCTTTCGTACTTCCCAGCATAATTCCGGCCCAACCTTCAACAGAATTCAGCCGTGCTTCCTGGCCAATTCCAGAAAATGTCCAATTGGCTGATCCTGAAATTAACAGCACCGCCAATGTTGACATTTTATTGGGTTCCGAATATTACCTCGAATTGTTAACCACCGGTAAAAAAAACACTAAGCTAGGCTGGATTGTAAGCGGAAAAATAAAAGAAAACACCAGCGGCTCAGCGGTATGTGCAGTATACAATAAAGACGAAACAACCACAAACGAGCTTAAACAAAGATTCTGGAGACTGGACGAATTTGAATCAGACAACGCTCTGACTACAGAAGAGAAAAAATGTGAGCAAAATTTCATCCAAACGACGACAAGAAATGCTGAAGGTCGATTTGTGGTACGTCTGCCCTTTCTAGAGAGCCCAACTTGCCTAGGGAAAACGAAAAATTTAGCCTTTTCAAAATTAATGGCTTTAGAAAGGCGTCTATCGATGAACCCAGATCGTAGGCATCAGTATGTGGACTTTATGAAGCAATACGAAGAATTGGGTCACATGACCCGCATAAACAACTCAGAGGTGACGAGCCCTCATTATTACATCCCACATCTTTGCATACTCAAACCCGAAAGTAAAACCACGAAACTCCGAGTAGTGTTTGATGCATCAGCAAAATCCGCGACAGGAATAGATCTCAACAACATATTGTGCGTGGGACCTCTAACTCAAGGAGACCTGTTTGGAATGCTATTACGTTTTCGAATGCCACGATTTGTCTTCTGCACGGACATTGAAAAAATGTACAGACAAATCCTAATAGACCAAGCACACCGTAATATGCAACTAATATATTATAGAAATGATACAAATAAAGCTGTGGAAGCATATAAACTCAACACAGTAACTTATGGAACTTCCGCAGCCCCTTATTTAGCGACAAAATGCCTGCAACAATTAGCAGATAGAAACATGGAGAAATATCCATTAGGCGCTACGACATTAGGGTATGATTTTTATGTAGACGATAGTATGAGTGGATCCAATAGCATCATAACAGCAATAGAAATGCAACGACAATTAACAAGTCAACTACAAGAAGCCGGGTTCAAACTAAGAAAGTGGTGCGCAAATCATATCAAACTATTGTCAGGTATTTCTCCTGAAAACGTAGAGCTGAACCTAGATTTTGATAATCGATCAACAAAGATTTTGGGATTAACATGGAATCCCAAGGCGGATATTTTTTGTCTCAGAGTAGACATTCAAGGATCCAATAAAATTACCAAACGCTCTATAACGTCAGATGTAGCTCGAATATTCGATCCGTTAGGGATCGCTGGACCAGTAGTGGTCAAAGCTAAAATGTTCATACAACACCTATGGCAATTACAACTCTAATGGGATGAACCATTACCGGCAGACCTCAACGCCCAATGGGCGACGTTCCGAAATAATCTAAAGCATTTTAACAACTTAAACACAAAGAAGCATATTTTTGACGGCCAAATTTCAAGGGATACACAGATACACACGTTCGTAGATGCTTCCGAAAAGGCGTATGGCGCTACAGTTTACGTACGTTCCAAGCTGCAAGACGGAAGACTCATAGTGAGACTTCTATGTGCCAAGTCACGCATCGCCCCAATAAGAAAGGTGACTTTGCCGAGGTTAGAGTTATGTGCGGCCCTCCTTGGGGCTCAACTTACTACAAGAGTAAAAAAGGAACTACGAGCTGAAAAAACGCCCACATATTTATGGTCGGATTCTGAGATAGTGCTTCATTGGATTAATTGAACATCATCCTCACTTCTAAGTTTTGTCGCAAATAGAGTCAGTAAGATCCAAGAAGAAACCATTAACGTCCAATGGAGACACGTCAGTTCAAAGCAAAACCCAGCTGACCTTATCTGAAGGGGCTTGAATCCAGTACAACTATTACGCAGCAGCATCTGGTTTTACGGTCCAATGTTTTTACACGGCAACGAGAACCAGTGGCCAAAAGAGTTTACTAAAAATCAGAGACCGCCCTCCACCGAGGAGTTCAAACCCAATTCAGCTAGTGTGTTATTTACAATTTCAACACCATTAGAGACGTCATATACAAAATCAACAATCGCAATTCATTCAAAACACTTCAAAGGGTAGTAGCATATGTACAACGATTCGTTAAAAACATCAAATTATCAAGGATAGAAAGACCGGCTAGCAATGCGCTAAGTCCTCCAGAACTCACTTCAGCTAAGCATCTCATAGTTAGAGCTATGCAAATTTCAGAATTCAAAAATGAGATTCGTACACTAAATAACGGAACAGAGCTCGATAAGGCAAGCCCTATTTGTGGATTGTCACCCTTTCTGGATGAGAATAATATACTACGAGTCGGCGGAAGATTGAAGGCTTCGAACATTTCATACAATGCCAAGCACCCAATGCTTCTCCCGTACAACGATCCCATTTCCAAATTAATAATGAGAATTTTGCACAACAACGATAATCATCATTATGGTCCACAAATGCTTCTATCCATCTCCAGGCAAGAATTTTGGGTAATAAAAGGCAAATCTATGGCCAGAAATATCGTTCAAACATGTGTCCGATGTACCAGGTCCAAGCCAAAGTTAATGCAGCAAATAATGGGAGACTTGCCCGCATGCACAGTCACTCCAACTCGGCCATTCATAATATCTGGAGCTGACTGCTGTGGTCCTCTGTGGGTCCACTACAAACTAAGAGGTAAAAGGTCTCACAAGGTGTACCTAGCGGTGTTCATCTGCTTTTCAACAAGAGCAGTACACTTAGAGGTGGTAAGTGATCTCACTACAGAAGCATTCATCGGAGCTCCTATGAGATTCATCGCACGCAGAGGACGTTGTCAAACTATATATTCGGACAACGCCACAAACTTCGTTGGGGCACGGAATCAGCTCGATGAATTAAAAAACGCCATATTTTCCAAACGTTCACAAGAAACGATAATCAAAGCTTGCAATAAGGATGGAATCGAATTCAAGTTTATACCTCCCAGAGCACTTCATTTTGGGGGGTTATGGGAGGCAGCTGTCAAGTCAGCCAAACAGTTATTAATCCGCAGCGTAGCAACGGTCTCGCTAACTCATGAGGAACTGGAAACGGTTGTTATTGAAATTGAGGCTATTCTGAACTCAAGACCACTTACTCCTTTATCAAATGACCCAAACGATTTAGCGGCATTAACTCCCGGCCATTTTTTAATCGGAGAGCCACTAACCGCACAAGTAGACTCTGAAGCACCTTCCCCAATCAGCTCGTTCGAAAAAAGATGAAAATTGGTGTCACAACTCAAACATGACTTTTGGAAAAGATGGTCAGTGGAATACTTGCACCATCTTCAAGAAAAACGAAAATGGAAAACGTCATCCGAAAGAAGGAAATTTAGTCATAGTAAAGGAGGATAATTTGCCCGTAATGGAATGGCCACTGGGTAAATCTAAAAAATCTAGGACTATGGCCACTTCAATGATAATCACTATAATAACAACTTTGCTTTTACTTCCAGTAGCGATGTGCAGCAATGTCAAACTAAAGAATTTTGATGGTGATCCAGGATTGTACTTTGAGGGAATTGGAAATGTGCACCTGGTTACTGCTGAATGTAGACTAATGATTTACTACAACTAAGCACCATTCACTTCGGAATTAAAGGCCTTCCAGTCAGGAGTAAACACCTTGCAACAGCTATGTTCACACGTTAAACATCAATCAACATGCAACATCTTGACGACTAACTTCAACCAAATCAAAGAAGAATTGGTTCAGGAAAAGGAGCTGTTCTACAACAGCAGAGTGAAGAGGAGAGCGTTCAATATTATAGGAAACGTAGCACGGTCTTTGTTTGGCGTTCTTGATTCCGAATACGCAAATGAAATGTCAAACACCATCAAAAATGCTAGAGAAGAAACAGAATATCTTGTTCAACTGTTTAAAAACCAAACGTCTATTATCGATTCAACTATCAATATCATCAAACAAGATGAATTCAGCACGCAGAAACAAATAATGGAAATTGCCAATAAATTCACAGAGCAGGAGAATGCAGTAACTAAGCAATATAACCAGATAAGCCAAACACAATTAATATTACTCTTAGCTAACCAATTGACACTAACGGCAATAAACCTGCAAAGAATTAAAAGAGAACTCATTAATGTTTTAACCGACACACACCATGGAAAAAGTAGCCAATTGTTGTTATCCCCAACTCAACTAAAGGACGAATTAAAGGTACGAGGGCTGCTATATATATTTCTGGCCTGGCAACACTGAGTGCTTCCAAGTGCATTCTGACATTTCCATTGGAAAGTTTGTCATTTTTAAGCATAATCGTACTCAAAACGTTTTGACTTGCGACCATTATTTGTGTTGTTTACAGTGAATAGAAAAAATTAATATGGAAAAAAATGGAATTAACTCGTGAACATTTTCGTGCCATCATTTTTCACAACTTTCGACGTGGATTATCACGACAAGAGTGCATTGATGAACTTAAATCTTTATATGGCGATGAAGCACCATCCTATAGCACTGTGAAAAATTGGTATAATGAATTTAATCGTGGCCGAAGCTCGCTCAAAGAAGAATTCCGTGAAGGTCGTCCAAAAACGGCTGTTGTGCCAGAGAACATTGATGCCGTGCGTGAACTCATAATGCAAGATCGACATGCGACATACCGAGAGATAGAGACACCCTGGGACATTTCTTCCACCAGCATATATTCGATACTGCTTAAACACCTGGCCGTAAAAAGGTTTGTTCTCGTTGGATCCCGCACAATTTTAAAGTCGCTAAAAAAAAGGCTCGTGTAGATTGGTGCAAAGAAATGTTGCAAAAATACGATTGCGGTGCTTCAAAAGAAGTTTATAAGACCGTTACAGTTGACGAATCATGGATCTATGCGTATGAGCCCGAAACGAAACAACAAACGACCGTGTGGGTCTTCAAAGACGAGCAAAATCCAACGAAAGTTGTTCGTGGAAGAAGAACTTCGAAGCAAATGGTCGCCTGTTTCTTCGGCAAAATTGGTCATGTGGCAACTGTTCCGCTTAAGCAACGTAGGATGGTCACTTCTGAGTGGTACACTACAATTTATTTGCCTGAAGTCATCGGAGAAATTTGAAAAACCAACAAGAGAAGACACATTATTGTTCACCATGACAATGCGAGCTCTCACACATCGGCTCAAACCAGAGCGTTTTTGACCGGCCAAAACGTCGAATTAATGGGTCATCCGCCGTACAGCCCTGACTTGGCACCTAATGACTTCTTCTTGTTTCCGCACATCAAGAAAATAATGCGTGGTCAACGATTTTCGTCGCCAGAAGAAGCTGTTGAAGTGTTCAAAAACCATGTTTTAGAGATGTCTCAAACGGAGTGGAAAAAGTGCTTCGACAACTGGTTTGAGCGCATGCAAAAGTGTATAAATCATGCTGGAGAATACTTTGAAAAACAATAAAACCATTTTTGATTATAAATATTCGCATTTCCACTATTAGGCCAGAAATATATAGAGCAGCCCTCGTAATAAAGGCTCATCTTCCAACCCAACGAACCCTTCCGATTTCAGATGACAGCTTAATACAGCTATATAAGTTGATGAAGGCCAAGGGAGCAGTGACAAGGAACGAAGCCATATTTGAAGTTATGTTGCCTTTAGTCGACCACCAATCTTTAGAACTCTTCAACATAATACCGATTCCAAATATAAAACACAACACCTTAGTATCAATCAGCACAGAAGAGTCATTTCTGGCTGTAAACTCCCACAGAGATGTATACATTCCATTCACAAGCCATGAAATATCGAACTGTCTTCATTCGTCAATCAGGTGCTATATCATGGGCAACGGAAGCCGAGTTCATGTCAGTGACTGCAGCTATTCAAAAGTCAGTTTGGTTGAATCGTTTGGAGCGTGAACTTAACCCTGACTGTAAAAGAAATATAATTTCGTTTTGTGACAATAAAGGCGCAATTCAACAATAATTATTCTCCAAGGACGAAACATGTAGATATCAATGCCAAGTTTATCCAACAAAAGATTGAGGACGAAGAAAACGTTTTACAGTACCTCAACACATATAAAATGGTTGCCGATGTGTTTACTAAAGCAGTTACCACTCAGAAGATGAAGTAATTTTCAAAAAATCTTCGCCTACATTGATTCTATTATTTACTTTTGAGAAACTTGATGTTATTGTTTTATATTCAAGGTACGAGGAAAATGTAGATTCTTGTTTTGGATATTTATCATTTAGGAAGTGTTGAGACTGAATAATTAATTTCTCCTCTACTTTATAATACTTTTATGTATTTTAGACGTTACTTATTTAAGTAGCTCTGCCTTTTTTTATAACTAACTATATATTGTTTTTGTTCATTCTTAGTCTATTAAATAAACTCAATTCAATACATTCATATTTATTCACTCCCAACAACTACACTACAAACGCGCAGCGTAGGACTGAATATAATAAATTATGCAAAGAGCAGAAAAGAGCTGCTCTGCGCTGCGCATTTACTTACCCTGGGAAATTGATGCTCTCAGACATGAAGTATTTAGAATAAGTAAATAGCCAATAAGGAAGGTTAATAAAATAAAATATCTACGCTTTGTTATTAATAAAAATTTTAATTTAACAGTCACATAGATTATAACTGTAAAAAAAAATCGGTAAAAAGATAACTTTTTCAAACGAATAAGAAAACAAATCTCTTCTATAACTGCAATTAATATTTATGTATAATACCATAATAAATATATTGCTAGATTTTGCAATATAATACCGAGTAATTTACGGTCTGTCTTTACATCACTAACAACATTCAAACGCAGACTTATTAAATTCCTTAGCTGCTCGAACTCGACACACCAATAACAAGAGTACCTTTTTCTATTATATTACTATCTATAGTTTTAGCGGGTTGTGTGTGCATATGGAGGGACGTTAACGTATGTTTTGTGTACTCTTGGCTTGAAATTGGCCAATAGGCTATGTGTATTACAAATGAATAAATAAAATAAATAAAAATAAAATAAAACCTCACTTTGATTTCGGATCAACTATTTTATATTCATGTACACGGCACATCAAATTTATAGACTTCAAAAGTTGCAAATAAAGCAATGCAAATAATATTGAAATTTAATAGATACATCTAAACTTCATTCTGAAAACTCTTAAATGGCTTAATATAAAACAAAGGCTTCAGTTAAATACTATAATCTTTATACAGAAAATCAAGAGGACAAGCGCCAGAATATTTAACAGAGCAAATATCCTACGTAAGAGGTTCAACCATATAATCATAGAAATACTGAACATTGCAGGATCGAAAGGGTATACTCTAGATCTGGGGGGTTACTCTCTATTGCGTTGCGAAAGAAAATGGCACGTAATCAAACAATTGGTACCCTCTATTGCGTTTTCGTATTTTTTTCGCATCTATTCTCTTTCGCAAATATGGTATCACTGCACTCATTGTTACGAAAGCTTATGTCAAAATCGTTCGTTATGCGCAAATGTCTTGCGCTAGCAAAGGTAACGAATCATGTAAGTAAAATTTTGATATTTACATATATCTAAATTGTATTTTTTTTTAGGGAAATTCCAAAAAAGTTACAGACTCGGCAACGGCAGTTCGAAATTTGATTTTATAATATAGCACAGCGGTTTGGCCAAGGGAAAATTGCAGTGTGGGAATGCCAAACAACGCGTCAAAAAACTGACGGTTTGCATCTCGTTGGTGGGGAAATAGTGGCACTTTATAATATTCTTGTTAACATAAACTTTAACGAAATGATATTTAATATCAATGTGCTTTGTTCTGTTGTTTAGCTTAAAACCTTCAACAATTTTTACACAACTCCGATTGTCCTCGTGTATGATAATGGGTTCGTTGATCTGCTCCCCAAAATCTTTCAAAAGTTCTTTTAACTATAATGCCTCCTTTGACGCTTCAGCAAGTGCAATGAATTCCGCTTCGGTAGAGGATAAAGCACCGTAGGCTTTAAATAAATAACCGTTTTTTGATTTTCTGTTACATTTTTCCTCTCTCCAATTTACATCTGAATATCCGAAGAGATGTTTGTTCATTGTCTACAACGATGTGTAGTTTCATGTTAATAATGCCCTTTAAATATCTAACGACTCTTTTTAGTTCAGCCCAATCTTCTTCATTAGAGTTGCTGGTTTTTTGACTTAAGATATTTATTCCTGCAGTAATATCTGGTCTTGTATTTAGCGCTACATACAACAAGCTTCCCATAAGCTTTTGATAATTCTTGTTGTCGTTTAGAGCCTTCGGTTCTCACTAGGTTTTCAGTACGAGATGTCTATAGGGACTGATGATATATATCTTACATATTGCTATTGAAGTAGCGAGTAAAAATCATCATTCGATCGATGTACTTCCAAGACAAGGTAATGTTTCACTGGTCCTAAATTTTTAATTTTAATGTATGTCTAAATATACTTTTTACCTTAGAAATTGTGGATTCATTTTTAGAACAAAAGAGAATGTCATCGACATAGATTAACACGAATGTCAAATCTTCAATTTCAGTTTTCAACTTTTCGCTTTCTTTGCAAGACATAGCGTCTTCATATGTTGTGGGGACGTAGTCTGTTATAAGATTTAAAAAACTTTCTGAAACCTTGCCTTTAGTTGCACGTTCTGACCTTCTTAAATCTGGACTATTAATTTGGCCGTCTTGAACATCTGTATTGAATTCTTCTGGATGTAGCTTTTCATTAAAATCGAATGTTTTAGCAACTTCTTCATCATTTTTTCTATCTTTAGTTTTAAATATTATTTAAACTACGTTAGTGGAATCAGAAATATTTTCGTCATCAATCGAATTACAAATTTTACCCGTGAATTTCACGTCTCTGGATATGTAAATTTTATACTTTTTGTCAAGCATGCGATACGATTTAGAGTTTTGATCGTATCCGACGGAAATCATTTTCGTAGATTTTACACATAACTTGCTTCTTTTTATTTTTGGAATGTGTGCAAAGCCAGACTTACCAAACGTTCTCAAATGTTGCAAATCAGGAATTTTACCATGAACCCTGTCGTATGGCGTATAACCGGTTGTTCTTGTTACAATATTGTTTTGGAGGTAGTTTGCTGTAGGCACTGCTTCTCCCCATATCTCCTGTTGTAATTTTGCTTCGGCGAGCATACATCGCACCATTTCAAGTAAAGAACGATTTTTGCGGTCTGCAACGCCGTTCTGTTACGGACTATATCCGACTGTGTACTGTATACGAATGCCTGTTTGTTCTAAGTTATTTCTGTAGTTATTTCTCTGTTTACATATTCTTTGCCACGATCTGATCTAAATGCTTTAGGCCTTGTGCCAAAATTGTTATAAATTAAAGAGACGTAATTTTTTAATATACCAGCAACTTTTGATTTATGTTTAATCAAACAAATGTCACAATACCGATTGTAGTCATCTATAAAGGTAAGAATATATCGGTTACCACTTGGTGTAAAAGTCTCAACTGGCCCGCATAAGTTTTAGTGAATTAATTCAAATGTTTCTTTAGCACTTACACCAGTCTTTTTAGGAAATGGTAATCTGGACGATTTTCCTAGCGGACAAATTTTACAGCAGTCATCTTTATAACATGGCTTTATATTAATGCCTTTCGCAGTTGTTTGAACATCATATTTTAATGGCACCGGTACTTCTATGACCCAAAACTCTATGCCAATAAAGGATACAACTGTTTTCGCACCCACTCAAAAGTTTAAAACAATTTTCAGTTTTGCATATATATCAATCCGATTCTCAGTCGTTGTCAGGCACTCGCCGCGTAAACATACAAGCAATTTTACGGATCGTTGTATTCACTCGGGCGGGAAATTGTGTTTTTTTGTTGATTGGAAGGCTACTGGAATAGCATTAACTTAATAACCCTTTTTATTGCGTTTTTTTTTTTTTTTCTTTTATTTCATTGTTTGATTGGAATTATTTTTAAATTCTGAAAAGAGCTTCGGATTTCACCATGGAAGGGGTTAAACCCCCCAACCATAACCGTTTTAGAGACCTAGACCCCTCGCACGAAAAATCGAAATCGACAAAATTAAAAAGATTAAGAGTTGATGATTTTATCCCCTTACCTAATACTAAACCCAATGACGATAACATTCCTAGATATTTGGTTGCATCTGCATTGCCACAGTCTGATAACACAGAAACTAAACCTTTGGCCTCTTACAAAGTTTTCCAAATTGAAAAAGGGGTAAATTTTATTTCTCGTGATTACTTGGACATAACTGAAATGCGTAGCGGAGATTTAATGATAAAACAGCAGATATGAAATCAGCCAAAAAGTTCCTCAAAGCAAAATATATAGACGTTGTACCAGTAACTATAACTATGCAGAAGAATCTTAACTCAACATAGGGCCGAATTTTCTCAAGGAAAATTATTGATATTTCTGAACAAGACCTTTTAAAATCGTTAGAAGACCAAAACGTAATTAAAGTTCGTAATCTATCCAAAAAAGAAGGTGAAAGTTACGTACCGACCGGTGCGGCAATTATAACCTTTAATTTTATACATCGACCAGATATATTAAAGCTCGGATGGGAAAGAGTATGTGTGGAAGAGTACATTTCTAGCCCTATGAGATGTTTCACCTGTCAGCGTTTGGGTCATACTAAGAAAAGATGCAAGAATATAGAGCTGTGCAGGGTCTGCGGTATTACCCCTCCACACGTTCCATGTACTAGAAAGTTCTGTGTTAATTGCAACAGTGCAACCCACACATCATTTGACCCAACATGTCCTTCGTTTTTAAAGCATTAATCTGTAAATAAAATCAAAGCCGACAAAAGATGTACTATACGTGAGGCATGGAAAATTTTTAATGATAATCCTGCATTGCATACACTAAAACCATTCAACAAAATAACCCATCCACCAGAGAGGACGGTTTTAGATCGGCCATTCACGACTACTGGTGTGGATTTTGAAGGTCCATTTGATATGAAAAGTTCGAGCGTTAGATCAAGTCAGGTTTTAAAGGCATACGTTTGTATTTTTGTATGTTTTTCTACGAAGGCAATACATTTGGAAGCGGTGTCGGATTTGACCACGGACAGGTTTTTGGCGGCTTTCAATCGCTTTATATCCAGAAGAGGTTGTCCGAATACAATATTTTCCGATAATGGTACCAATTTTGTTGGCGCTTCACGAGAATTGGAAAGGGATTTTAGGACGTTTTTATTAGAGAGTCAGGCAAGAATGTGTTCTACGTTTAATGTTAATGGTTTGTCATGGCGGTTTATTCCTGCTGGTGCTCCCCATATGGGAGGTTTATGGGAAGCAGGAGTAAAAAGTTTTAAACTCCACTTTCGCAAAGAACCTCAAGAGGTCAAATATACGTTTGAGGAACTTTCAACGGTTCTGGCTAGAATAGAAGCTTGTCTTAATTCTCGGCCGCTTTGCCCAATGAGTGATAACCCTAATGAGCCAGTGGCTCTTACACCAGGTCATTTTTTGATAGGATCACCAATTTTAGCTCCTCCTGAACCGTCAATCGCTATAGGAAAGTTAAGGCATTTACTCATCACTTCTGCCTTCGATGCATAAACGGTATAAGTGGAAGTTTCCTGAAAGGGACATATCTGTGAATGAACAGCTCTCTCCAACGTCTTGGAAATTAGGTCGTGTTGTTTAGACATATCCTGGAAGTGACGATCACATTCGCGTGGCGGACATTCGGACGGAAAATGGGATTGTAAGACGACCTATCACCAAACTGGTCATTTTGACCAACTAAAATTTATTATTTATCATATTTTAACCTTCATTATTTCCAAGTACTATGGATGCCTTACCTACATTTTTTGAAGACGTTTTGCTTGAAGATTATGAGGAAGCGATGGAGGTATCCGACGCAAGTGCGGTGGCAACGACGACTCCGTCTTTGGATGCGGCTCCCGAGCCAGTTTCTTTAAAACCATCAGAGACGGCTTCAAAGGTGGATTCGCCGAATGTGCGTACTTTGGATGATGTAAAAGTTAAAACACCACCAGTAGACGGCGCTGGCTGTAAATCTGCTTCTAAAGCCACTTCCGGAACAAAGCCCAGTGCACCATATTGCGTCCTTAGTAAGAAAAATCACCCGTTGAGAGGTTGTTTCCGTTTTCGTAACTTAGCTCACGAAAAAAAGTTGCGACACGTTTTGGTATTTGGCTATTGTTCGCGTTGTTTATCAAACAACCATTTGTTAAAAGACTGCCAAAGTACCGGAAAATGCTTCAAATGTCAGGGAAATCACAACACCCTTTTGCACTCCCCTACTCGCAAAGTGTCTAAATCCGCCGACGGAAAACAAAAGAAAAAAAAACCTGCTTCGTCACGTGCTTGTGCGACCGTTACAACTCCATTGCCACTTCGTCATGTGACAACCCTTTCGCCGACGCTTCAGGCTAAGCTGGTAATGGGGAGTCAAAAGTATCAGATTCGCGCAATAATAGATCTGTGTTGTAGCATTAGCTACATAAGTGAAGATTTGGTTAGGAAGTTAGGGATACCTATTTCCAATTCATATTGCCGCATCCTGATCACGTCTATTTATGACTCCTCAAAACAAATTTCTATAACAACAAAAGTAAAGAAAATGCACGGCATTAAAACCCCTATTATGGACGTGGCGGAGATTGTGCGGGACCAGTTTCCAGGTTTTCAGTACGCGGATCCGACCTTTTACCATTCTGGTCAGGTGGCTTTAGTTCTCGGTCCTGAGGTTTGCTCCCAAGTGCTCACAGGAAGAAGTTTTTAGAGCCCGGGTTGTCTACTTGCGCAATATACTATTTTCGGCTGGGTAATATCCGGCCAATCGCCGGGACTGTGGTAAAAACCATTGCTACGCAATTCAGTTTTTGGGTCTGTCGTAAAAACCATAAAATTTTACCTTTATGTTGAAAATATAATTTTATTTAATAAAATATTTTAATATATTAATTTCTTTCTTTTAAATTGCCTCTAACGATGTTAGTGCAAGGTAGCCGGCAATGTTTAATGTAAAATGTCTTCACTTTGTTGACTTTCTTAATTCGTCTTTTTATTACTGTTAGGATCTAAATTATACTCCAGTTTTATCAACTTTGTATTTTCGGAGTATTAATTTGGATTCTAACGAGTAAAACCGCTAACGGTTTAATTAAACTTGTGTCGCCATCTTCCAATTGCTAAAATATATTCATTCGTTGAGAGCAATTCGAACGATTAAAAACACCATAGTTGAAAAAGGTAATATTTAAAACAAATAAAACTATTTTTTACAAAATTCTTAAACCTTGCTTTTTATTTATCTTTTTTCGTTCTTTACACAAACATTTTGGTCCTTCGAGCCGGATCTTGGGAAGTAATATTCTATTGGAGAATAACCACCCTTATTTTGTTTATATTTAAAGATCCACAACTTCATTTTCGCCACACCGAATTTCATTGTTTGAAAAATTCATTTGAAAAAAAGGTGCGTAATTTCATTTTAAATAAGTGATTTTTAATTAAAGTGAAAGTGTAAGGAATAGATAAATAAGACACATAAGTACATACATACGACTTGTTTTATTTGTTTGCCTTTTTAATATATACATACATACACACATATGTGCGGTGGTTGATCGTCTTGCAGTTCATTTTTTTGACGTTTGCTTTAATTTATTTTCTTTTGCTACGCAATAAATCGAAGGTGTGTTTTTTTCTATTAAATAGTGAAAATAATTATTATAAAAGTAAAAATAATTTGAAGCCTACGGAATATAAAGAAATAATATTTAAATTCTATAAACTGATGTTTTTAATTTTTAATTCTGTCGTCATTTTCCGTAAAATTTTTATTAAATTACATTACAAATACTTTATTTAGGGTGACTGGGCCCATAACCTGTTTTATTAAAATGTAATTGTAATTTATTGAATAAAAATTATGACGCTTATTAAACACGATGAAAACCGGAAGAGAAGAGCTTTATAAAAAAGACAAATAGATTTTTAGTATAAAGAAGAATGTCAATGACTGCAAATGAGTAAAACAAGTTGGAATGTTAACATTTTTAGGTATGGGTATCTACATATTTTTTTTCCAATAATACGCAACTGAATCCAGCACTATTTTTTATTTTTTAATAAAAAAAAAAAACACACAAAATTATACTTATAAAATTTTGTTCGTTAAAGATCTTTTTGTAATCTGCATTAAATGTTTGTAATTAATAATATTTTGCATTGGACGCGAACCTTTGTGTTTCTACATATACGTATATATAAAAATGGTGTAAAAAATGTATAGTAATTCATAAAATGAGAACGGCTGGGCCGATTTCTGTAAATTTTATGCCAGTTGTTCGTATTTTTGAGGAGTAGGTTTTTACGGAAAAACATAAAAAATAGCGAAAAAAGCGAAATGCGGAAAATTAGAAAAATTGAAAAATGATTTTTTTATGAAATTTTTTTTATCGGGCCTCTTTTTTATCACAATATTTGATGATAAATGATAATTGTGTTGTATTATTACTCTAAAGTTTGTCTGAAGGCTTAAAATTGGGGCGCGGCGAAGTTCGCCGGGTTCGCATCGCAATATAGATTAACCCCCCTGGAGTAGCTAATATGGGTTTTTTTATTTTTTGGAATTTTAAATGCGAGTAGCAATGAAAATATGCGATTTAATAACAAAATTGATGTAGTAAATTTTCAGGCTGAACGCAAGGTGCCTACCCGTGCCATAATGGGGTCAAAGGTCAAAATTTTGAAAAATCACCAAAATACTTTTTTTTTTTGCATTTTTTCAATTTTTTAATAAGAAGTACTATAACTTATGAATTTGTTAATAGTTACATTAATGCCGCCAGAATGAAATAAATGTATATTATAATTTTCAATTGAGCTCTAAGATGGGAATTGTTGCTATTGCTCTAATAGCTATGATGTACTTATTTGAATTCTGCGTAAGAAGAATTTGTTTTTTTTTCGTTGTTTTGCTATCAAGCGTTATAGGGAAAGAGATTCTGGGCAACCTCTAGTCTAAAAGTACCGTTGTTCTAGCTCTGTTACTGAGCACATAGCACTGCTTTTGATATAAATATATGTAAAATATATAATGTAAAATATATTATTTTGTTAATTTTCGTAATTCAATGGCTCAGAAGAAAATTTCATCGTTGAAACTGCTTCAATCTGCTGATACAAGTGCTTCAGTGTTTTTTTTTTTTTTTATATAACGTACGTTGTGAAAATAAAACTCTTAAAGAAAGTGCAAGATTGGTGTTGGCTGAAAATATTGCCTTTTTGGCAATATGTGTGGCTAAAGTCATTAATCTTTATGAAGAGTGGAGAACAGTCCAAAAAGTATGCGATTCTCCGTTTCCGAGTTATCGCAAAAAAGAAAATGACTTTAAGGAAAATTTAAACAATTTATTTGACATTGCACACGTTGACGCTCCAAGCTGATGAGTGTACAGGAAGATATAGACTTCTTAACGAAGCAGCGAGAAAATGGACGCGTTGGTAGCATGCTTGCTTGTATGGATGCTGGCAATATTTCAACTCCATTTGCTATACATTTCATCAGTGCAACTGCCAAAGGGTTGGGTCACAATATTGAGGATCTTGTTCTGAATTGCACAAGTTTGCGTCAATAACGTGAAAAATATGCTCAGCGACATGGCAAACAAATTATTGAAAATTTCAAGGTAAATTTTTTTATTTTGGCCAAGTTATAAGTTTTTTTAGCTTAAGTTTTTACTTAGATCCTGAAATATTTTGCATTGGCTACTTTCCGCAATTGCTGGAAAGGATGAAGTTGATCGCTTGGCTAGTGTGCTTACGTCGGAGAACGTTGAAAAATTGATAGCTATCCCGATCATTAAAGATGGAACTGGTGCTGCAGTTGCACAACCAGTCTACGAATATTTGCTAAAAATTAATATGCAGATTTCGTTAGAATTTCTAATATGTTTTGACACAACTGCTGCAAATACTGGCTCTCATAGTGGTGCTGGAACTTTATTGGAACGCAAACTGGAACGCAGCTTATTGCGGTTGCCATGTCGCCACCATATTGCAGAAATTCTATTAAGAACTGTATTTAACATTAATGTAGGAAAATCAAGTGGCCCAGAGGTGGCGATTTTTTAACGATTTGCACGGGAATGGAGCACACTTAATTTAAAGGGATTCAGCACTTGTATACAGGATGATCAAGTTTTGAGTCATATCTGTCCAAGAACGCAAAACAAGCAAGAACTTTTGTCTTGAATATTTAGCATAAGTTCACATGCAAGATTAAGTTCCAAGGCCATATATTGTCTAAAAATATACATATTTCATGCACACTTTTAAATTTCGCGAATCAGTTGAATGAAATTCGTAATATCTGCATTTTTTTAGTAAGTCTCTATATTCCATACTAGTTCAAGACCGAAAATGCAGTTGAAGCGCCAAATAGAGATATGCAGCTGATAAAGGGGATTATTACCTATTATGATAAAGAAATATCTACAGTGTTATTAGAAAAATTTGGAACCATCTGTGGTATTTAGCAGAGGAGGCAATTGCACTTGCCTTTTTTGATCCACATGTTGACTCAGAAACAAAAAAAAAATATGGTTTTGGCATTGCAAATAGAGTCCGAATAAGACAATTATATCGGTGATGATGTAAATGTTTTCCCTTATAAAAAAGTGTGTGTAAGCGTTGATGAATTACAATTATTCACATCCAAGGATTTGAGTTCTTTTGTGACTAACAATTTTTTTTTTCTCTCGTTTAGAAATTTCTATGGATTTCTTACTTTTAGATCCGTAAAAACTGGCCTAAGAGTAAAGCAGAAAACAGATCGCCATATGCATTACTGTTGTAAATGATGCCGCCGAAAGAAAAGTTAAACTAATAACTGACTTTAACAGATCCTTAACACACAACGTAGCTGATAAACAATATTTATTACACATTGTAGAGGGCTACCGTAAGAATTTTCAACCTGCACAAAATCTTCGTTGGTTTAAAATAAAAATAATAAGCATATAAAATAAAAAAAACATTATTTTTACAGTACTTTTTGTTAAAAAATTTATCAGATGCAAAAAAAGGGTATATGTTCAAAATTTTGACCTTTAACCCCATTATGGCACGGGTAGGCACCATGCGATCAGCTTGAAAATTTACTACATCAATTTTGGCATCAAATCGCATATTTTCATTGCTACCCGCATTCAAGTTTCAAAAAAAAATTTTAACACCAGGTCTAGTATACACAAGTGCGATGCAACGATCACTGTTTTATAAGGGTCTTCAACTATACAACACTATGCCTAATCACATTAAAACTGAAACTAATATGAATCAATCATTGAACCGATCAATTCAGAAGACTTGTTGTTAATTTCGTAAAACTAAATTTATAAATCATTATTAAATAAGAAATCTGTTATTTAAAGTATTTTAAATACTTATAAATAAACAAATAAAAATAATAAAAAAAACACACGTAATTCTAAAGGCACCTCTGCGATGGGCAGTCATCTTGACGTGATGCAGAGGCTTAAATGCAGTGATCCGTGTAGGCCGTGCTGGTAGGGATACCCATGCCAGAGGGGCTCATGGTGAGTGCGAAACTAAGAACTGCCCCCCCCACTCAGTGCCTGATAGTGTCTGTTTCCCCAATGGGGCGGCTATCAGCTACCCTGCACCGAATGTTCCCCCTTTCAATGAGACTAGGCATTCTGTCAGGGTACGTCCGTCTTTCTGTGTCAGCTGGATCCACGGTCCGCTGTCCGAAATCCACGAGCGTCTGTTCACCATATTGGTGCGGCTTAGTGGTCTGCCTAGTCCATACTAGGCAGCGTCTACAAATACATGGCAGTATGTATAAAATGCAACAGCACCCCATGAAATGAAAAAAAAGAACAAATGCCCCAAGTATCCGGTCGGGGGCTTAATAATCTCCGGAGACCCTATTCCCGCGGTGGCGATTTCAGGCCGCGGTGAATCGAATGCTACTGAGATCCAGGCTAGTCAGGTTGGAACACCAGGCCTGACTGGTCTGCAAACTACTGGTGTCACTGGAAATGCAGGAGGAGACTCTGGGAAACCAGGGACATCCAAATGCGTACAGACTGCACAAAATGGTGCACAAAAAGGCAGCCAAGGTCCGTGCCACCAAGGCTAAAATCCCTGCTTCGGGCGCTGTAGGAACACAGCAAGGTTCCACAGCTAACCCAGTGCCGGTTGTGAGCAGTGGAACTGGGAATCAGATTTCGGGTTCCAATGTCTCACCTCCCCCCGTCAGTAAGGTAACTGCGAACAAGATTTCGGGTTCCCAAGCTGTGCCTCCAGCCGCAAAAGGCAAAATAATTCCCCCACGGCACGCCCCACCTGCCAGAAAGGCCTTTTTAAAACGGCGTGCTGCCGAGAAATGTGTGGATCAGTTGGGCAAAAAGCCATCTGAGTCCCTAACGAAGGAGGAATCTACCTCGCTGAAATGGGCAAGATTTTATCAGGCTGGCCTGCAAAAGCCCCCTTCTGCATCTACGGATGTGCCTTAACGGCAAAGATCTGAGGAGGAGGCTTAAGCGCAGAGTCAGCAGCCCGCTACAAAGCGTCCAAAGCACAGATCTCCATAGAGAGGTTGCAAAGGGCAACCTGGTACGCGACCTCGTTGCAGAAATGACGCGGATAGTTCCATCTCCCACTCTAACTGGGAGGTGGTCCGCAAGAAGTTGATGGGAGTGTTTTGGAGGGTCATTAAAGATAACCCAGGACCCTTTCCTAAATGTGACGATGCGGGTTGGTTTCGTGGACGTGTCAAACTCATGGCATGTTCAAACGAGCGTTCGGCTATGCTGTTAAAGCAGGCCGTCGCTCTTTTGGAAGGCCTATGGGAAGGAGCGAAGCTTGACGTGGTACCTCTTGAAGAGATACCCCGCAGGCCTAGAGCAACGGCACGTATACCGGACGAACCTGCTGAACCTAAGGATATAATGGAGCTCAATCGGGGAGGAAATCCTGAACTACCAACCAGTGACTGGAAGGTAGCAAAGGTTTCTGAACCTGAAGGTGCATCCAGACGGGTGTTGTCCTGCTGAGTCAGGAATCGCTGGCGCCGCTTCGGGAGAGACGAGGAAGGATCTATTACGGTTTCGAAACGATCCTTCTTCGTGTCTATCGATGCTGGCAATATTTCAACTCCATTTGCTATACATTTCATCAGTGAAACTGCCAAAGGGTTAGGTCACAATATTGAGGATCTTGTTCTGAATTGCACAAGTTTGCGTCAATAACGTGAAAAATATGCTCAGCGACATGGCAAACAAATTATTGAAAATTTCAAGGTAAATTTTTTTATTTTGGCCAAGTTATAAGTTTTTTTTAGCTTAAGTTTTTACTTAGATCCTGAAATATTTTGCATTGGCTACTTTCCGCAATTGCTGGAAAGGATGAAGTTGATCGCTTGGCTACTGTGCTTACGTCGGAGAACGTTGAAAAATTGATAGCTATCCCGATCATTAAAGATGGAACTGGTGCTGCAGTTGCTCAACCAGTCTACGAATATTTGCTAAAAATTAATATGCAGATTTCGTTAGAATTTCTAATATGTTTTGACACAACTGCTGCAAATACTGGCTCTCATAGTGGTGCTGGAACTTTATTGGAACGCAAACTGGAACGCAGCTTATTGCGGTTGCCATGTCGCCACCATATTGCAGAAATTCTATTAAGAGCTGTATTTAAGATTAATGTAGGAAAATCAAGTGGCCCAGAGGTGGCGATTTTTTAACGATTTGCACGGGAATGGAGCACACTTAATTAAAAGGGATTCAGCACTTGTATACAGGATGATCAAGTTTTGAGTCATATCTGTCCAAGAACGCAAAACAAGCAAGAACTTTTGTCTTGAATATTTAGCATAATTTCACATGCAAGATTAAGTTCCAAGGCCATATATTGTCTAAAAATATACATATTTCATGCACACTTTTAAATTTCGCGAATCAGTTGAATGAAATTCGTAATATCTGCATTTTCTTAGTAAGTCTCTATATTCCATACTAGTTCAAGACCGAAAATGCAGTTGAAGCGCCAAATAGAGATATGCAGCTGATAAAGGGGATTATTACCTATTATGATAAAGAAATATCTACAGTGTTATTAGAAAAATTTGGAACCATCTGTGGTATTTAGCAGAGGAGGCAATTGCACTTGCCTTTTTTGATCCACATGTTGACTCAGAAACAAAAAAAAAATATGGTTTTGGCATTGCAAATAGAGTCCGAATAAGACAATTATATCGGTGATGATGTAAAAGTTTTCCCTTATAAAAAAGTGTGTGTAAGCGTTGATGATTTACAATTATTCACATCCAAGGATTTGAGTTCTTTTGTGACCAACAAATTTTTTTTCTCTCGTTTAGAAATTTCTATGGATTTCTTACTTTTAGATCCGTAAAAACTGGCCTAAGAGTAAAGCATTTTGTAAAAGAGAACAGATCGCCATATGCATTACTGTTGTAAATGATGCCGCCGAAAGAAAAGTTAAACTAATAACTGACTTTAACAGATCCTTAACACACAACGTAGCTGATAAACAATATTTATTACACATTGTAGAGGGCTACCGTAAGGAATTTTCAACCTGCACAAAATCTTCGTTGGTTTAAAATAAAAATAATAAGCATATAAAATAAAAAAAACATTATTTTTACAGTACTTCTTGTTAAAAAATTAATCAGATGCAAAAAAAGGGTATATGTTCAAAATTTTGACCTTTAACCCCATTATGGCACGGGTAGGCACCATGCGATCAGCTTGAAAATTTATTACATCAATTTTGGCATCAAATCGCATATTTTCATTGCTACCCGCATTCAAGTTTCAAAAAAAAATTTTAACACCAGGTCTAGTATACACAAGTGCTATGCAACGATCACTGTTTTATAAGGGTCTTCAACTATACAACACTATGCCTAATCACATTAAAACTGAAACTAATATGAATCAATCAATCATTGAACCGATCAATTCAGAAGACTTGTTGTTAATTTCGTAAAACTAAATTTATAAATCATTATTAAATAAGAAATCTGTTATTTAAAGTATTTTAAATACTTATAAATAAACAAATAAAAATAATAAAAAAAACACACGTAATTCTAAAGGCACCTCTGCGATGGGCAGTCATCTTGACGTGATGCAGAGGCTTAAATGCAGTGATCCGTGTAGGCCGTGCCGGTAGGGATACCCATGCCAGAGGGGCTCATGGTGAGTGCGAAACTAAGAACTGCCCCCCCCCCACTCAGTGCCTGATAGTGTCTGTTTCCCCAATGGGGCGGCTATCAGCTTCCCTGCACCGAATGTTTCCCCTTTCAATGAGACTAGGCATTCTGTCAGGGTACGTCCGTCTCTCTGTGTCAGCTGGATCCACGGTCCACTGTCCGAAATCCACGAGCGTCTGTTCACCATATTGGTGCGGCTTAGTGGTCTGCCTAGTCCATACTAGGCAGCGTCTACAAATACATGGCAGTATGTATAAAATGCAACAACACCCCATGAAATGAAAAAAAAGAACAAATGCCCCAAGTATCCGGTCGGGGGCTTAATAATCTCCGGAGACCCTATTCCCGCGGTGGCGATTTCAGGCCGCGGTCTGACTGGTCTGCAAACTACTGGTGTCACTGGAAATGCAGGAGGAGACTCTGGGAAACCAGGGACATCCAAATGCGTACAGACTGCACAAAATGGTGCACAAAAAGGCAGCCAAGGTCCGTGCCACCAAGGCTAAAATCCCTGCTTCGGGCGCTGTAGGAACACAGCAAGGTTCCACAGCTAACCCAGTGCCGGTTGTGAGCAGTGGAACTGGGAATCAGATTTCGGGTTCCAATGTCTCACCTCCCCCCGTCAGTAAGGTAACTGCGAACAAGATTTCGGGTTCCCAAGCTGTGCCTCCAGCCGCAAAACGCAAAATAATTCCCACACGGCACGCCCCACCTGCCAGAAAGGCCTTTTTAAAACGGCGTGCTGCCGAGAAATGTGTGGATCAGTTGGGCAAAAAGCCATCTGAGTCCCTAACGAAGGAGGAATCTACCTCGCTGAAATGGGCAAGATTTTATCTGGCTGGCCTGCAAAAGCCCCCTTCTGCATCTACGGATGTGCCTTAACGGCAAAGATCTGAGGAGGAGGCTCAAGCGCAGAGTCAGCAGCCCGCTACAAAGCGTCCAAAGCACAGATCTATGGAGCTTTAGTGAGGTTGCAAAGGGCAACCTGGTACGCGCCGTCATTGACAGAAATGACGCGGATAGTTCCATCTCCCACGCTTACTGGGAGGTGGTCCGCAAGAAGTTGATGGGAGTGTTTTGGAGGGTCATTAAAGACAACCCAGGACCCTTTCCTAAATGTGACGAAGCAGGTTGGTTTCGTGGACGTGTCAAACACATGGCATGTTCAAACGAGCGTTTGACTATGCTATTAAAGCAAGCCGTCTCTCTTTTGGAAGGCCTATGGGAAGGAGCGAAGCTTGACGTGGTACCTCTCGAAGAGATACCCCGCAGGCCTAGAGCCACGGCACGAATACCGGACGAACCTGCCGAACCAAAGGATATAATGGAGCTCATTCGGGGAGGAAATCCTGAACTACCAACCAGTGACTGGAAAGTAGCAAAGGTTTCCGAACCTGAAGGCGCAACCAGACGGATCGTTG
This sequence comes from Gymnosoma rotundatum, assembly GCA_916610165.2. Taxonomy (NCBI): domain Eukaryota; kingdom Metazoa; phylum Arthropoda; class Insecta; order Diptera; family Tachinidae; genus Gymnosoma; species Gymnosoma rotundatum. Next base: position 59,749,079 of record OU744339.1, read on the forward strand.
TCCTGCTGAGTCAGGAATGGCTGGCGCCGCTTCGGGAGAGACGAGGAAGGATCTATTACGGTTTCGAAACGATCCTTCTTCGTGTCTATCGAGGCGACGAAAAAGGGTAACCTGACTCCGGAGGGTGATGAGCCTACCCCGGAAAATGTGGTAAATGAGGAGACTGCCAGTCTGATCTCTGAGGAAGGCACCCTATCAAACTCTTAGTTTGTGGGGGAATTCTTTGAGAGAATGGACGAGGCAGTTGACGAGGACGCCCTCTTGGATTCGGACCAAGATGACGCCAACGTCACAATAGTATCCGCAAACAGGGATGGGGAAGGTGACTCAAGTAAACCTTCACCACTTTAAAGCAGCTTCCGCTGCACTACTCCTCCGCATCTCAGAGAGAGGGGAGGAAGTCGTATTAGCCCAAGAACCATGGCTCCATCGGGGCAAGGTTTGCGGGCTTGGTGTTAGAGGCTTCAAGCTGCTATATATGAATGGTCCAGGTAAGATCAGATCATGCATAGTGGCTAAGAGCAATTTGAATATCTTCATTCTCTCTGATTACAGTGATGAAGATACGGTAGCAGCTGCCTGGGAGACAAATGGCGGAACAGTTATAATAGTCTCCAGCTATATGCCGCACGAATGCGAAGCACCACCACCAATGTTTCGCAAAGTGGTTAAGATGGCAGCCACACGGAACTTGCCGGTTATTGTCGGAGCAGATGCCAATGCACACCATGACGTGTGGGGTAGGTCGGATTCCAATGCAAGGGGTGAGTCTCTTTTTGATTTCATTCTTTGTAATAATTTAGACGTTGTAAACGTTGGGTCAGAGCCCACTTTTGTTGTAGTAAATAGAAAGGAGGTTCTTGACATTACGCTAGTTAGTACTAAGCACTCAGATTTGATTAGCGCATGGAGGGTCTCTAGTGGCTGCTCGTTCTCTGATCATAGGTATATTGAATTCAATGTGGTAATTCGGGTATATAGGGTTATTCCCCGACGGAACAGAAGGAAAACGGTCCCTCCTTTCTGGTTTTCTTTCGAGCCCACCGAGAATAGAAAATCGGTGGGACATTGAAACCGCGGTGAATGCATTAACCAATGCGTTTGAGCGCGCGACTTCGGAATCTTGCAGATTAAATATCTGCCGTGGTAAGAGCAAACCACCCTGGTGGAGCTCGGATATTGCGGAGGCACGAAAAGCCTCCTGTAGGCTCTTCAATGAGGCTAAGAGATCAGGAAACTGGTCTGCTTATAAGTCCTCAGTGAATAGGTTCAAGAACATGGTAAGAAATGCGAAGCAAAGGTCTTGGAGATCCTTCTGCAGTGGAGTGGAGGGTTCCTCCGAGACGAGCAGACTTCGTAAGATTCTATCGGCAACTCCGATTGTCCCTAGTTTCATTAAGAAACCATGTGGCAATTGGACCTTGAGTGCACAAGAGACCCTTGAGGTTCTCATTAAGACTCACTTTCCGGGCTGTGCTCCTTTTAGGGGAGAAGACTCAGCCTCTCTTGACTGCCGTGCATCAGTTCCCTTCCCTATAAATAGGGAGAGACTTATGTGGGCTTTGGGTAGTTTTGACCCGTTTAAATCAGCGGGGCCTGACAGCATTATACCGGCTGATTTGCAGCATAATGCGAATATTGTTATACCATGGTCTATTCCGATATACACAGCATGTATTACATAGTCGTATATCCCTGAACCGTGGACTTTTTGCTCTGTGGTCTTCATTCCCAAGGGAGGGAAGACTTCGCACACTGAACCGAAGGACTTTAGACCTATAAGTCTATCCTCCTTCCTTTTGAAAACTCTGGAACGGATAATTGACCTTCACTTGAGGAGGACGATTAATCCGGACCGACTCTCCGCCTCTCAACACGCGTATGTCAAGGGCAGATCTGTTGAGACGGCACTACACACGCTTGTGGGGTGCATAGAGAAATCCCTAGACCATAAGGAATATGCATTGGTTGCCTTCAACAATGTGAAACCGGAGGCCATCACGGTGGCCCTGGAGGGACTGAACGTAAGTCGGTCGATTATAAGCTTTGTATGGAATCTATTGACTAATAGGATCATTACTTCCAGCATGGGGCTAGCTACCATACACAGAGTAGCTAAGCGAGGTACACCACAAGAGGGGGGGGGTATTATCTCTCACTGGTGCAATGCGGACCACCCCGTCGAGGGCCCTTTTTACAATGCTGCACTGGCTGCCGGTTGATCTCATGGCCAAACAATTGGCCAAGAACTCGGCGGTCAGACTGGATGCAGCGGTGGCGTGGAGGTCAAGGGACTTTGGACATGCGGCCATCTTGGGCCATTCCTCGGTTATTCCTGACAACATCGATTACTGCACTCCCACTCCCATGTCTGACATTGATTTCGTGGCATCAACGTCAGGCACGTCGAGTATGCCTCGTGGAGATGTGCTTGATGTCTATACTAACGGGTCAAAGTCGAACACGGGGGTTCGGGGGGGGTGGGCGTCTTCATTCCTAGATTTCGGATCAGGATGAAGTTCAGCCTTAATGATCAATGTAGCGTGGTACAGGCTGAGATCTCTGCCATTAGAAGGGCGGCTTCCTGGATGAGGTACCACAGGATATACGGAGAGGATATCCGGATTTGTACTGACAGCAAGGCCGCGATAACCTCCCTATCAGGTGTCTATACGACAACCAGATTGGTTCGTGAATGCCGGACATCTCTCAACGAGATGGCGAGACATTCCAACCTGGAACTGTTTTGGGTGCCAGCTCACTCGAGCATACCCGGTATATGGTCGCGGACGAACTCGCCAGACTTGGAGCCCGGTTGGAAGACGGAGAAATATATCCACTGGTGGGAGTCCCATTAAGCTGCTGTAAAGCTTTATTTCGGCAGGAACTCTTTAGGGCTGCACAGTCTAGATGGTCTGAAGAGGTTACCTGCAGGGTCTCGAGAACACTGTGGCCTTAGTACGATAGTGGGAGATCCGCAAATCTACTGAGGTTTCCTCGGGGGCAGCTGGGCACACTGGTGGCTTTGCTGACAGGGCACTGCGTCATTGGTGCCCACGCTAGGAGACTGAATCTTCCTCATCATGACTACTGTAGACGTTGTCAAGATGAGGAAGAGGAGGAAACGGTGGAGCATCTGCTCTGCCACTGCCCGGCTCTTTCTGGGAATAGAGCGGCTATTTTTGGCAGTCCGAGACTGCATAGTCTTGCAGACTTATCTGTCTGCGATGTTGCTAGGATAAACTTGTTTATCCGGTCCTCGGGTTGGTTTGGATGTGGATCTTTGATGGTGCCGTAATGACCTCAATCTGATCCCTGCACATCCTGTTTCCAGGTAACACAATGGGACCTTTGGGACCCAAGTGAGTCGGTCTTTCTTTTGCGCCGACGGCAACCTAACCTAACCTAATTCTAAAGGCAACATGATCCAATTACGCACTATTCTAAAGAATAAACGACCGTTCAAAAAACTAGATCGAATCCTAGGAATAATCATCTGAGGATTTCTATTGGACCGAGAAAATATAAATCTTAAGCACAGTTTCAATGGCTCACCACTTTTTATGACTCTATAAAACAAATAAAAGGTTCCGGTAAGCAATTAAGTTGTTAAAGAACAACCAATTAAAGCATAATTATAATTAGAAATTTGTGTTCTCCGCCTAATAATATACACGTAACGTACAATACTGTTTACAATTCCTTTTAACCGCGAAATAATATAACCAAATGTGCCCGATATAACCTCCAAAGCATAAATGATTTGCGGCATCAAAAGCGCATGAAATACCCTATATTTATTTATTTTTTTTTTTTTTTTATTTATTTACATATTTAACCGAGCCCTTGTGGGCCATATATGGTTAAAAGTATTTACAGGGAAAAATGTACAAGATAATAAAACTTAAAAGAAAACTTATTTATATAGCTAATTGAAAAAAAGGAAAAAAACAGAAAACAGAATACTAGTTGTAACAAGGAACACCAAAATTACAGAGATGCAAAAAACTCACGAAAAATAAATTTCGATTTGGGTATAGAAAAAGAAAAAACCTTCAGATTGCTAGGGAAGGTATTCCAGATTCGTGCAATTCTCACAACAAACGAGTGCTCATAAGTAGACTTATGAATCCTATTTATTAAAATCTGAGGTGCACGAACTAAATGCGAAAAGACAAAGCTGTAGTACAAATAACTGGGTTCCATTAAAGAAATAACCTTATAAAACACTTAAATTAGCCTCAACTTGACATACTTGGCAAAAGATAAACCAAGAAAGAAACATTCGACATAAGACGAAACTTGATCTCTTATCCTCAATCTATAAATATACCTTACAATCCTATTTACAATTTTATTGACTACTTTAAGGGTTGTGCGATTAGTTGACGAATAAATTTCAATACCGGAATTAACAATTGAAAGAAGTAATGATTTAGCAACCGTAAGTCTAATAGCAGTAGGAAGATTGAGTCGTAAACTATACAGTTTCTTTAAAACAAGGCATATCTTAGATTTTAGAGGTTAATATGTTTATCAAAGGCAAATTTCTCGTCCAGAATAATACCCAAGCAATACATATGATCCACAAATTCAACATCTGTGTCGTGCATTTTTAATTTAAGCAGTGACTTATTTTGTAAACCGAAGCACATAGCTTTGGTTTTATCAATATTCACACCATGTATCACATCTGTTCAAAGAATAATTAACACGTTCAAACAGTGAGTCAAGAAATTGCCTTTCACCAAAAAATACTAAATTTATATTATCAGCATATAGAAAAATGTCCGATGTGGGCAAATTGAGAAACGAAATGAGGTCACTCATGTACATCATAAATAGAAGGGGACCCAGAATGGAGCCTTGAGGGACACCACTTTTACACATTTGCTTGGATAAGCAGGCATTACTGCGATCCCTAAATTAGCGCGTAAGACGCAAAGCAATGTAATTCATAGTTTTTGCGCTAGAATGTCATCCCTAAATAACAGCGTCAACTTTGTGTCTTTAACAGTAATGTTAACTAATTTTATTTTATAAAATCCGCTGTATAAAAATAAAAACAGAGATAAAACCGCTAGATTGCCTTAAAAATAACTAAATTGTCACTACTTTTCAGCCATAACAAAACAAAACAAAGCAACGAGCAGCCAACTTCACTTCCTAACGCACTGTCAAAATTAGATTTTCCAATTGCTAAGCGTTGACGCCGTGCTATTTAGGGATGCTTCATACATTTTGTATGAACATGAGAAATGTTGACAGTTATCTTGCGCTTTACGCGCTAATTTAGGGATGGCAGTTAATTATTAATACGAATTGTTGTCTCCCGGTAAGGTAAGAATGAACCAAGTAACACGAGGTTTTGTTGAACATAAAGAGGGAATGAAGCTTATTAACTAGGTTGTTATGATTAATTGTGTCGAATGCCTTGGATAAGTCCAAGGCTACTAAAATACTCACATCCTGGTTATTAAGGCACTTTCTAATTTTATCAGTCAAGGTTAACAAGAGTGTAGTAGTTCCATGGTTCTTACTAATAAGCTTGTTCTCATACAAGTATCTGTTGATTTTAATAGCCAGAAGGTGCTTAAAAATCTTGGCAAGGCAGGGAAGAATACTAATGGGACGAAAACAATCAGAACCAATACCATTATGCTTACGTATTGGTATAACTTTAGCAGTCTTCCAGGCTGTAATGAAAGTAGAAGTCATAGTAATGGTATTGAAAACGTGTAATAGATGTTTTTCAAGGGATGGGTATAAGATTCTAACAAACTTAATGGAAATATTGTCAATGTCTGTTGCATTTGATTTAAGGCGAACAAAGGCCTCAAATAGATCTGTAGGATCAAAACGACAAAAAGAAAAAATACCACCATTAATAGGCAAGAGGGGACAAAAGTTACTTGTTTGATTTAATATGAAGGCATCATTCAAGGTGTTAGGATCCTCAGTTATGATATGAAGATATTTTTTGCAACATCCGACGACAAATATAATACAATGTTTTAAATGTCAGGACTATAACCATAAATCGGTGGACTGTAAGAATGATGATGTATGCTATAAATGTCATGGAAACCACAAGAGTAAAGAATGTACTAAGGAAATAATAATTAAATGTATCAACTGCATGAAAGAAAACAACAGATTACATTTAGGCCTTAATGAAAAACACGTCACCAACAACCGCAAATGTCCAGTGTACCAAAATAAGTTAAATTTAAAGAAGAGAAGGATGGGATTATCAACCTAACAATCAACTAAGATACATAGAATATATACCAACATTCAAGGCTTAATTAATAACTTTAACCAACTGGAAATAATAGCAGAATCTGAAAAACCTGAGTTCATAATACTAACTGAAACACACCAAACTAGAGAAATAAATAAAAGTGAAATTCAAATAAAACAATACGACCATTACAGCACATTGTCAAATTCATCTAGATCCGGTGGAGTAATAATATATTTTAAAAAACACTGGAAAGTCAATAAAGTAAAAGACAATGTGAAAGACTCAAAATACTGGATAAGTGCGTATATGGCGAGGTATGAGAAAACTTCCATTATAATAGTAATAATATATAGATCACCAAGTGCTTTAAAATCAGAATTCTGTGATACTTTTGAAGAATTTATGGAAGAAATATGTGACACCAAATGTGATATTTTAATAGCCGGAGACTTTAATATTGACTGGAATCAGGATTTTTATACAAGTAGATTAGAGAGTATACTTAATGATAATGGCCTTAAACATATAATGAACGAATATACTAGAATAACACAAAGATCAAAAATGTTAATAGACTATACAATAACAAATAATGAATCGATTACAGCGGAAAATAATACAAATAATAAAATAGCAGATCATGAATCAATAGACATTTTTATCGGGTGCGAAAATATAGAGATTGAAAAACATTTTAGAGGAAAAAGTATTTTTAAATACAATAAAACTAGATTTTTTAATGAAATAAGTGCAATTCTACAGTATGATGAACAAAACGACCTTAACGACAATGTTAACAATTTTGATGTCTTTGAAAATACTATACGAAGATTCAGTGTAAAAACAAAAATAAATGAAAACAGAAATAATAAATGGTTTAATAATGATCTCAGAATGTTGAAAAGGAAAAAGATCTTTAAATATCAATCTGCAATTCTCGAAAACACCAATGAAGCGTGGAATAACTATAAAAAAATTAGAAATGCATACAAACTTAAATCGAAAATGAGAAAAATAAATATATAAATGATCAAATAAATAACGTGCAAGACCAGAAAGAAATGTGGAAAAAAAATAAAAGATCTAGTATTAAGAAAACCCAGAAAAATTATAAAACTGTGAGATAAACAAATAGAATATAAGGATAATTTTCAAATAGCCGAAAATTTTAATAATTATTTCGTCAATAGCATTAAAGAAATTAGAAACTCCATCGATTATGTGCAATATGAAAACAAAGTACCTGTGATAAATTTAAAATTGAAATTTCGTGCAATATCTTTACAAGAACTTAAAATAATATGTAAGAATATTAAGAAAAAACCTGACTACAATAGAGTGACAATAAATATGATTTTAGATAACTGGAACACAATAGGAATTATTATGCTAAATATTATAAACAAAATCCGACGTTTTTTAGTATTTTCCAGGAAGAAGTAAGATTTATGTTTTTAAAAATTTCCAGGCTGTCTTTTCTCTTTAATTTCCGTATAACATTCTTAACACGATTATGGTATTTACAATAAATGGCCCAATTTTCCTGATTGTTACATTTACAGAAGGCACGATAAGCAAGACTCCGTAAATATTGAGCAGATTTTACCTCACTCTTATCCATATAGTTTCTATTATGTCTAAAGATTTTTCGCTTTACTGGCACACAAGAAAAAAGGTCAAGTAACTTAGAGTTTAGATGTTCAACTTGAATGTTAACGTCAGAAGTTTGATAAATCAAACTAAAATGAATTTCTAAAAATTTACTGCCCAGAAGCTCAAAATCGATAGCATTATAGTCCCTATATTCAGAAACGGATGGATGAACAGTGGTGGGAAATTCTAAACTTAAACAAATAAATGCATGCTTAGACAGATGTGGAGCTTTAAATTGGCCAGAAAAAGTAACGGGAGTATGATTGCTCAGGAAAAAATAATCGATGATAGAAACAGAGTTTGTTCTAATGTCATGATGAGTCGGAAGCGAATTGTGTTGACAAGATAGATTGTAATATCCGCAAAGCTCCCTAATTTTTCTGGACTTGACCGAATCAAAAAGGTTATAATTAAAATCCCCCATTACTGCATTATTATCATAGCAACAAGAAAAATCTAAACGACAAACACCTCCTACAGTGCCATGAGGCAAATAAACCACACCCAATAGGATTTTATGGCGACCAACGCTAACTTCAATGAACAAACATTCAATGGTGTCAGGGTCTGACAGTTCAAAAACAGTCTTGGCTGTAACACATTCCTTAAGGTAAGGAGCAACACCACCACCTCTGATCTCATCTGATCTATCAAGTCTAAAAATAGTATACCCAGGAATTTGCACAGCCGAGTTAGAAATCCAGGACTTAAGCCAAGTCTCCGTAACTCCAACAATATGAAGGATTGATCCAGAAAGAATTTGTTTGAACTCATCAAATTTGGCAGAATAAAAAGACGGGTTAAGGCTTTGTATATTCATGTGTCCGATATTAAAAAAATGTTCCTTGTTACAAAAATTATTTAAAATATAGTCGTGATTACAGGTAATATCACCTAAATTAGCAGAAAGATCCATAATAATGAAAAAAACATCTGAACTACTGCATCGAGGTTTACTCTGGTACTTTTGGGTATAACATTCGCGCTATCGAACGTAATGTGAAACGCATTGTAAGATTCGTTTACAATGTTTCATATCGTGATGATGTTACTGATTTTGTTAAAGATTTCTTAGGCTGCAGTTTCAGAAAATACCTTCAAGCTAAGACTCTGATATATTTCTCCAAAGTAATCAAAATGGAATTCCAAATTATCTTTTTAGCAAATTTTCGTTCTCTCGATCACGGAGATCACCCCAAATCATTGTATCGGTAATTATGAATTCCATGTTTGAAAGATCTTTTGTGGTCAGAGCTGCACGACTTTGAAACTCTTTGCCACGCTCTCTGTGGTCATTTGACTGCTCTTGGCACACATTTAAAGTACGAATTTTTAGTCATATGAATGGTTCCCAATGGGATCCCTTATGAAGAAAAATGAAAGAAAAAATAAAAATAGTTACTAAATGTTTGCTGTGTTTTTGTGTAGAACTTTTTTGAGTTGTTATTGTCTTCTGTCTTATTGATTCAATGGAGTTCTCATTTAATCAATTTGGCTTTTGATATGAGACTTTTTGTTTTTCTGTACAAAATTTGGGTAAAATCCACTGATGAGCTATTTGAGCAGTAGTGAAATGGCCATATGGATATGCTTTCCCCGCAGTAATACATTTCATTTTGTAGTTTAGCTTAAAATAATAAATATTTTATGAGAATATCATGAAATATTTATATTTGAAGGAATCAAGCACGAATAAAGTAAATTAATTGTAGTTTTCCATGATCAACCTCTTGGTGCTGCAGAACTTAATTTAAAAATGATTTTGTTTCTTTTGCTGATAGGGTTACATTGCTGATTGTCTTTATCCGTAATATCCACTTTGGGGAATTTAGCAAGGCGAATAAATAAAGTTACAGGGTCATCGGGAAGAGACATACCAATTACAAAGATATCACTCCTTTTTATTCTTCTGTGAAGGATGTTGTTCTCCATTTCAAGATTAGACACTTTAGAACATATATCTTTGTTGGCAATGTGAAAGAAATCAATGTCATTCTTTAATTCCGTAATGTTAGAAGACATTTGCAACATCATCTGATTAAAGTTGTTTTTCATATCGTCAAATCCAGCTCTTACCAGCACCTTGACAACCATCAACGCAGTTGTTACAAACAAAACCAAGTTTAGGGTTGTCTTTAATTGCTTTGATTTGTTCATTATTAACATCAGCACAGGCAAGATGACACCATCTGTCACAAATAATACATGCAATGCCGCCACCCTTTTTTGTCACATTTCTGGAACATGTGCTGCAAGCTGTTTGAGGTTCAGGCAGTGGAGGCATGTTTGAACCGGCAGTTGATTACAAAAAAAAGTGTAATTTTGTTATGAACCCTCAACAGACTTATGTACAAATATCAATAAAAATCTGTATTTTACCGGCTTTAAATTTATGTGAAGGTAAGAACTGTGTGTTAGGCAAATTGAAAGGCTATTACTTGTATCACTTGATTAATCGCGCATTTATTATACCAAAACTGATTAAAAACGTTTGCCAAACAAAAAATTTATTACTTGCACATTATAAGGTTGCCAGATTTTACACAAAAAGGAAGAAAAATATTACTCGCGTAAAGTTTATGAAGCGTAGCAAAGAAAAAATTAGGTCTACATGCCCCTCAAATGTAAGTTTTTCGTCAATATAGACGCCTAAGCATTTAACCCTGTCAGCAAAAGATAATGGGTCTCATGCATATAACGTGAGCTTAAGCTCGGACTCGATTTTTTGAGTAAAAGGTGTTTGTCGTATGCATAATAAAATTTTATGTATTTGCTTTTACTCACTGCTTACGTTTGATCTCGTCTTGCTCAGTTTGAAATAAGTTAGTTGCGCTTGTGCTCATTTTCATATGCATAAAAACTGGCTTTTGCTTTCTTTTGTGATCTCTTGCTCAAGTTTTGTTGAGAATGCGTTATAGTTGACTCTCGTGCACTAAAAAGGAATAATGACTGAATATTTTGTGCCACAAACAAATACAAAATGTTATCAACAGCGTAAAAAAAATTTAGTAAGTGAGGATAAACAATTATACAGGTTTGTATTCTTAATTATTGTTTTTTTTAATAATATGATAAATACATAGGTTTGATGATATTAGCATCTGCTGGAAGACTAATTATGTTTCTTTTACGTTAGAAGAAACACGTGATGGTGCCCTTAGCAACAATGATAGAATTCTACTGTATTTAAGATTTTGTGCAGATCTTAATTTGCAAAATGGTATAGCTACAGATATTGTAATCCATCAATCAACTGTGTCGTAATAGTGGAAAATGCAAAAATTATATCTGCGGAAACAAGCGAGTGTATAAAATTCCCAAAAGATGCAGATGAAATAAAAGATGCTCAAATAAAATGGCAAGCAAATTATTACTTTCCATTGTACTCATATAAAAATTAAAAGCCTACAAATCAAAGCGATGAGTACATTTGTAGAAACGGCTTCAACTCTATAAATGTGCAGGCAACTTGTAATGGAAAAGAACTTTTTTACAAGCATTGACATATCCTGGCCTGGTTCATGACTCACGCATCTTACGAAACAACGTTATACTTAGAATAATGCAAAATGCAACGAATGATGCATTGATTCTCGGGGATGAGGGCTATGGAATATGCCCATGGTTAATGACACCATTCCGGAACCCAACAACTGACATAGAAAAAACATTCAACAAAGTGTTAACAAGGAAACGTGTCAATATATATTTTATTGTCCGGTTTATTCACGTCTATTTTATTTTTTATGTGACATTTCACGTTTTTTGTTTTTATTTTTAGTGATTGGTAATTGACCCTTTTCCAGCAAATATTTTTTTATATTATTTTTTCTACTAAAAATTTAGAAATGTCGTCTGTTTCTATTTTAATATTATTACTCGATACTACATCTTCAATAACAATTAGACGTTTGATCTCCCTTTGCTCAAGTAATTGCCAATGGTTTGAACTCATTTTTATGCATACAAAATTGATCAAAAGCTGTTGCTGTTTGATTTAACTCATCTTACGAACAATTGCTCACCTGTCTCGAATCAGCGCTTTTACTCGCTTTTATGCATGAGACCCAATGTTTCCATCAATCAATCAATATATATCTGCACTATAATTCATAATAGCCTCCCAAACATCTGGACTGTCATTATCGGAACTCAATAATAGGAATACGTCATCCGCAAAACGGAGGTGCAAAAACTTTCGTCAATAAACTCAGGAATTTAGTTCATACACAAAACAAAAAGCTGTGGCGCCAAAATTGATCTTTGTGGAATCCCACAGAGCAGAGGAAGTGTTTCAAAACGAACTCCAGAAATGTCAACAAATTGCTTTCTGCCAGATAGGTTAGAGTATCTTAGTCTGCAAGCAGACCTAGAGAACTGAAAGAGCGTAAGTAAATTATTAATTATTATAGAAAAATTAATCGAAACTTATGTCTTCGAGTGATAACTTATGTTATGGTCGAGTGATACCAAAGACGTCCGTTCATTTTGACTAACTTTTTCCCGTATAGTGTCCGTTAAATTAATTTGTAAGGAAGTAGTGCTGGGGTCTTTACGAAAGGCATACTGAGGAAGAAATCCTTAATAATATGTTCCACGACCTATGCTAGAGCAGGAACAATAGATTTTGATTTTGTTTTTTCGTTTTAGTAAAATAGGTATTAAAATTACCTTTCCAATGATACCCATATTTCCTCATTCCGCCATAAAATACTTGATATATACCATACTATTCATACTATCTTTGAAGGGCCGTTAGTCTGAAACTTATCGTCAGCCACAAATTTTTCACTTTACATATTTTGCTAAAATTGGATTTTACACCCCATGGACAACTTTTTTTTATCATGAGCTGCGTACGTAACTAGATTTTTCTTAAAAATATTATTCATTTTGCTTTACGCAATGTTAGCTGGAGTAAACCATAAACTTATAATTAGTTCAATTTATTTATAATATATTAATGAGAAAATCACAGCACAGGCTTTTCCATTTTTGTGTAACTATTGCTACAAAATTAAACAAACATTCAATAGAAAAGACAATTAATTATATTACCTCATGTGGTTTCATATTTAAGACTTTTGTAATGCGCCCCTGCATTATCAAGAAATTGGGATTATTCACATTCAACTGTACCGAACAAAAAAAGTCTGAAACTTTTTTATTTTGAACCAATTTTCCATTTATAAGGTATTTGTTTTTCCCTCCGACAACAATTTGTCTTGTAACCGATATTTCTCTACATTTTTCATATCCTAACGGGCATTGACTAGGATTGGTGTTGTCAAATATTAACGTAACTGTTGCCTTGGTTATGCCAGCCTGTCCACTTTTGTACACTAAGTCCTGAAGTGATGTGGCTCTTACTTGACCCAAGTTATTAATGCCCAGAACAAAACATATAGAGTCCAATATGTTCGATTTCCCCGTTCCATTTAGTCCGGTAATAGCTGTAAACTCCGGATCAAATCCATGTATTTCCGTTCGCCTACCGTACGACTTGAATCCATCTATTATCACTGACTTTATAAACATCTCGATAATGGAACCTTAAAAATTGTTTTTTGTATTGGATTAATTTAAAAATATTAGTAAATTGGCGTCACATAAATGCAAGAGAAGAAAACTCTTATACAATAAAAATTTTTGTAACAGAGTTGCACACAACGGAGTATTTTTATTATTCATAACGTAGGGTCTACATTAGAGATAGCAACTGATATGTGAAAGTCAAATTCCATCGCTGAGGGAATTCTGTTACGTGTTGACCTAATACTAAAGTTTATTTAAATTATAATAAAATCTTCTAGTTTTGATTTGAAATTTGCTTCCTTCACACTATGTTTTTTTTATATTAGCAAGATTTCATATCCACAACAATCAGAAAAATAGGCATTATAACAATTACATTGCTTTGTATTTATACACTTGAATATATTTTTATTAAAAAATACAGAATATAAACGTTAATTTGGTTAGACGAAATTTAAACACAAACCAACGTATTTCTTTACTGTTCTCTCTGTATTTCGTCTTGTACATTTGTTTTTGCTTTGTTTCAATCATCGAATGAACACGAATGCAAATTTGTTTTCAATCATTCTTACTTGCTTACTCATAACATTATAGATGCTGTTCCAATATCATTTTGTTTGTTATGGTGTCAGCATGAATGCTCGCTGTGCCTTGCGTGCTTATAATTTAATTTTTGAATTATTTTTTTGAACTGTGAATATTATAAATGAATAGAAATTATTTTGGCTTAAGTTCATTTCTTTTTAATTTCTAAAAATCTTTTTTTAGAAAGAAAATTTATTTTACAAATGTATACGTTTTCCAAGGAAAACAAGAAAAATTAGACGCTAGCAGAATGAAATGCTGCACTTTCTGGACCGCTACGACATTCATCAGCATTCTTCGCATCTATCTATCTTAGTTGTGTATTTTATAAAGATCATCTATTTAACCAACTAACTTTGTAAATAAGAATACGAGAATACTCATAACTCGTATCAACATTAATTTGGTTAGACGAAATTTACACACAAACCAACGTATTTATTTACTGTTCTCTCTGTATTTCGTCTTGTACATTTGTTTTCTTAGTTTTCGGGAGATAAGCCTATATGTAGTATAAGGAAAAGCCCATATAAAATGTAGATTTGTATCTAATTTATTGCTTTAAGTTTTGAATAATTTATTAACATTATTAAATATTATAAAAATTTTTATTTCCGGTTTGTTAAGTTAGTTTGTTAACTTGAAAATCCTCTCTCAAAACAAAAAAAGAAGAAGAGCTGATATTCATTTTTGATTTCGTAATAGAAGTTGCCTTATAATTTATAAAACCTAGCTTGCTTTTGGTGAATTAAAACCTGGCAGCCAGGCCTGCCATATTTGCCGATTTATCCATATTTCGCCGATTTTTCGCCTTAAATTTATCAAAGTGCCGATTCGCAATTTTGGCTCAAAAAATGCCGATTTTTTGATAAACACCGGAACAAGGTCCAGGGATTTGGACACAAAATTAAAAAACTATCATTAAAGTTCACTATTTTTACAGCCTGTTTATAGAACACGTCAAAAGCAAAACGAAACCGGATGGCATATGGGCGAATACGTAATAATTAGTGTCTGTGTAACACGTTCCGGTTTTTCTTTTAACTTACGTTGTGTTTCGTATAAATAAATGTTGTGTCCAATCATAGTATTGCCAATGTATTAATTAATGTTTTTTTATTTGCTTCTTTCTTTCTTATACATTTTTTGTTTTTGCCTTATATGTTGGTAACCCTGCTCCGTCGCTTAAAAAAACAAATCAAACAATCAATCTTTGAAATAAAAATTTGGGAAAATAAAAAAAGTTTAACTTGGGTGTCAGACGATCAAGTTTTCATTCAAGTTTTTAAATTTCTCTCGTTTTTTTACCAATACTTTCAAGTTTTCCTACAAATAAATTTTATTTGTTTTCTTGACGACATCTTGCTTAAAAACTTGCTTTGAAAATGCGTGCAGCCTACGTCACAGCTTTCAATTGAAAGAGAATTGGACAAAAAATTGACCATGTGACTGCACTGTAAGCCATACTTATAAAAATAAACAATAATTTTTAAGTTGCGATATTCTTATATATATATATATATATATATATATATATATATATATATATATATATATATATATATAATACTAATAGATGTTTTTATTAGTGAAAGTGTTATGATAGGCAGTTGGCCAACAATATTAACTCCTGACGAATAGTTTTTTTTCTTCGCTCAGTTTTGACGTGTCTGACACTACAATGCGCGATAAATAAACCAGAAACATTTGCCATTTGTTACTTTAAAAAAAAAAAAACAATTGACATTCGCGATTTTAAAACCCAAACATGTGCGTCCAACGGCAAATTGTGTTCTGTAAACTGGCTGTTAGAAATGCTTTCGGCAAATTTCAAAGTGTATACTTCTTTAGGAAGTTAATTATTTTTTTTTTTTAATATTTATTTAATAAAATTAGAGGAATGAGATGTAAATATTAAATTTATTTTCTTTTATCATAAAGATAATCTTAATTTTTTTAGCAAAAGTGGATATATAATATAGGGCTGACTTTCAAAATGTATTAATACAAAGTTTGTATCCAGTTTTGCTGCGGTATTTAGATCTTGTGCATAAATAAAGTTGCGAAACAAAGCAACAATTTAAAAATTGATGAGTAGTTGCTCGGTTGCAACGTTTCTGATACTTGTCTTTGATATTTCGGAATAGTATGCACTGTATATATTTAGTACCACGGTATTATGAAACAAAATACATAGTTCGAATACAAAGCAACTGACGTTTTGGAAGTCAGCCTAACTTCTTCATAACACCTAATGAAACATATGATTTTTTTAATTTTTTCAAAATAATTTTGTCATGAAGAGCTAAGATGTATTTATATTTAACTTTTCATTGATTTGGTAGCATTTGTGCCAAATATTTATCTGGTCTGGTAAAATATTCTTCAAAGCAGATGAGAAACACTAAAGGCCTCATGACTCTCACGTAGACATGTGCCCGGTCGTTCGTTTCAGTGACCGGTCTTTTTAGGTCTATTATCAAAGACTAATTCTTTCGTTCAATCGGTCAATTGGAACGAAAGGAGCCTATTAAATATCTGGCTCATTTCGTACAATTAAGTCATCCGTTCAAATTAACCCGTACACTATTGAACGAAAAGACCGGATTTAAATGACTGGCTCATTTCGTTCACTTGATTGCTTCGGTAAATTTAACTCGTTCGTTCGCGAACAACACAGCTCACTCTCACGGAAATGTTGCGGACACGTAAACGTTGCGGATGGCTACAACGTTGAACAGTTACTGTTTAAACGTAAACGTTCCATATGTTTCTCAATTATAAAAAAAACATTTCAAAGATGCAATTGCGATTAAAAAAAATCTTTTTACTACACAAAATGTAAAATACTTAATTCAAGTTTTTGTTTCTTATGTGTTCTACACAAAAACATAGCACATTTATTTTGACCAAAAAGGTTTGTAATCAGGGAACGAAGACGATTGGCTAATAGTCGACTAATAGCCGCCGCCGATATTTAATTAATTAAGTGAGCTGCCGCCGAAATAGGCGGCTAACATCGGCTAAAAATGTTAGCCGATTGTGTCGTCTTAACTCCTCAGATAAAGATTTTCACTTTTTGTTTTCGAATAAAATTTCATTGACTAAAATAAGTGCTATTTTATTTATTTATTTACTTTTTTCCAAAAATTATTGTAATTCTTGTTCAAAAAAGAACAAAATCAACGACTAGATTAGTTTTATCAATAAGAAAAGTTTGTAGTTTTGTAAATTTCGCAGAATATAAAAAACCAAAAATTACAATAACTTCTGTCAAAAAATAAAAATTAAAAAAATAATAATTATTTTGGCTAAATAAAATTAGATAACAGTAATTTTTGTAAATAATAAAAATAAGTTTAAAATCAGAAAATGAGAGGTTTTTCTGACAAAAAAATTAAAAATCAATAGAAAAAATAATAACCATTAAATAAGAATTATCTTGCCAAAAAAAAAAATAAAAATCATGAAATATCAAATAAAGAATAATTCAAAATAACACTGTCCAACAAATTAAAACTTTTTGAATGGAACAGAATAGCAACCCCATAATTATGAAAGGGTATGTTGAGTAGATAATTTTTGTAGAACAAACTTATGGTCCAGCACGTCTGAGCTTTTTTTTACAGTGGGTCATAGTTTTCATTTTTTGGTCGAAGGGAGCATTATACTGGATGAAAAAAATGCTGTAAGTTAATGTCTGAGAGAATTCTTTTGGTCTGAGTTATATTGTGGAATTGTATGAGGATTATTTTTTGGAAGATCTTAACCCTCTAACTGGTCCCTTTATGTGTCAATTTGACCCTTTTTTCGAGAAAATAAAAAAATATCCTTTAAAAAAGGACATTTAAGGATCAAAATATGGTACGAAAATGTTTGCCGGAAAATTTCAATGGGGGTCACCAAAGACACCATTGTTGTAAAAAAGCTCTTGACGCTTAATTAGTAAAAGTATACACCAATTTTTACTGCACAATGGAAATCAGCATCCATCAATACCGGTTGCGTATTCCACAAAAAAGGAGATAACATACGCAAATATTTCAAATCTCTTAAATAAAATTGAATACTATAAATATAAATGGGAAGTATGCGCAGACTTCAAAATGATTGCAATATTGACTGGAATGCAAACAGGATATACAAAATATATGTGCTTTCTTTGTAAATGGGATTCACGTGCTATCAGCAGCCATTATCATATTAAATATTTCGAAGAACGTAAAGAAAATATTATTGGTGACTTAAATGTAATCCATGAATCCCTTGTCCCAAAAGATAAGGTCATACTTCCACCGCTGCATATTAAGTTGGGCGTGGTGAAAAATTTTATTAAAAGCTTAAATACACGAGGAAATGCTTTCAAACACATTCAAACAACTTTCCCCAGATTATCTGCAGCAAAATTAAAAGAAGGTAAAATACGGTTTTGAGAAATAATTTATTTCATTTAATGTAAATTACCTTTTCTAGGAATGCTCGTTGGACCCGATATAAGAAAATTATTACAAGATGAAGAATTTTATGGTCATCTGTCAGATATGCAAAAGACAGTATTTGACTTTATGCAGTTGGTTATATCAGAATTCCTTGGAAACTCAAAAGCACAAAACTATGCAGAAAATATTGAATGCATGCTAATCGGTTTTAACAATATTGGCGTTAAGATATCACTAAAGCTGCATTTTCTGCACTCTAATCTAAATTTTTTTTAAAGAAAACCTTGGAGCGGTTTCAGATGAACACGGTGAAAGGTTTCATCAGGATATACAGGTATTGGAGGAAATATTCAAAAGGAAATACCAAAGTGTCATGCTTGCTGAATACGTATGGGGCTTGCACAGAAACCTTGACCCATCGGAACTTTCACGTCAAGCTAAATACAGGAAAACATATTAAGTTTAATCTTAAATCCATTGTCATACTACTGCTATTTCCTAATTCCCTTTTACTCCAAAATTTGAAGAAAAAAAATAAATATTTACATACTAAATAAACCACTATTAAAACAAAATTATAATTTTTTTATCGAAGTTGCCATGTAATTTTGCCAATTAATCGTAAAAAGCTTTTTTTACAACAATGGTGTCTTTGGTGACCCCCACTGAAATTTTCCGGTAAACATTTTCGTACAATATTTTAATCCTTAAATGTCCTTTTTTTAAGGATATTTTTTGATTTTCTCGAAAAAAGGTCAAATTGACCCATAAAGGGACCAGTTAGAGGGTTAATATCTTCCACAAAAATAATCCTCATACAATTCCACAATATAACTCAGACCATAAGAGTTCTCTCAGACATTAACTTACAGCATTTTTTTCATACAGTATAATGCTCCCTTCTACCAAACAATGAAAACTGTAAAAAAAAACTCAGACGTGCTGGACCATAAGTTTGTTCTACAAAAATGATCTACTCAACAAACCCTTTCAGAATTATAGGGTCGCCATTCTGTTTCAAAAATGCTGTTGGACAGTGTAATTAAAAACAAAATATTAAAGAATCAACAAAAATAATTTTTATTATAAGTCTCTGTTGATGACACTTATAACGGCCAGTATTCACTATCATGATCAGTCGTACGATCTGTCAAAAATTGTATGTGTGATCAAAAAGTATGATAATGGGGATTAAAAATGTATGTGTGTGACAAACTTTTCGACCGATCTGTGCGATTTCATTAAATATTTTTCTCTATGCGATCAGAATTGATTTTTTTAAGATGAGGAGAACACAACAAAATATTAACGCCATATGTTTTTTGCATCTTTTTCTATAATAGTGTGGCATCTGCGACTCCACCTTGAAACGATTTTTAAAGCAGGACAGAATTCGTTAGACTTTCGATTGTGTATAATAGTGAAACCTGTACCTCGTTTCTGTATTTCTCGCATCGTAAAAGTTTTCACATCAAGAGTGAAACAAAAAATTTCATCGTTTCTCGATATGCGAATAAAAAGTGTTTCTGGTTCTTAATGCGAAAACAGACAGCACTGATTCTGTTTTTACTGGAATAATTCCAGTACTAGTGTCAAATAAAAACAAAACGTCAAAATAAAGAAATAAATTATCAACCAATATAGAAAAATAGTGAATGTGTAGAAAAGAGTTAATAAATAAAATAAGTTTTAAATAATATAGCGAAAAAAATGTATAATACAGTGTGGAGGACATGTAATCAATTAGCTTTTGCTGTTTGGAAATTCTTTCTATTTTCTAAATAAAAATATATAAAACATAAATAAATGCATAAATACTAATTGATAATACTTGTTTATTATTAATTTAAATTGCTTTTTACCTTTCGGCTGATTTAGACTCCATGTTTACACAAATTTAAATGTATATTTTAAATCTTACTTGTTCTCGCGCTGTTTTGAAATGTGAGTTATTTTGACAGTTCTTGCGTAAAACTTTTCACAAAATATTGGTACAGAAACACTTTTTCTCGCAAACTTCCAATAACTGTTGGAAAATAACTTAAATGACATATAGTTCTCGCATTTTAAAGATACAGAAACACTTGTGTGAGAAAACCCATTTTTTGTTTCAATTTACATCGTTTTCCTAAAAATTCACTTGCTTCATGCGAAAACTTTTACGATGCGAGAAATACAGAAACGAGGTACTGGCCTGAAGTATACATTGAATAAAAAAAATATATTTCGAATATTATTATTAACTGTTGCCAGCTTAGTCGACTTTAAGCCGCCGCTGAATTGATTTTACCTTAGCCGCCGCCGCCGAAAATTTGTCGACTTCAGTCAACTTTTAGCCGCCGCCGTAAATATTTTGCTTAGCCGCCGCCGTTGGCAATTTGATATCGGCTTCGTTCCCTGTTTGTAATAAATGGTTTTGATTTTTTAGCAAGGTTGCTTAAAACAATGTTGTTAACTAATATACTATAATAGAATCGCGAACTTAATTCAATAAGATAATAGAGTAATTAAAAAGAAAATTATGTAATTATTTTTTTATATTTTTTATAGGTTAAAATTGTTTGTTTATAAAAATAATATATTATATGTATGTACATACATAGTTAACATGCAAAAATAATAAAATTAATATGTATTGTATTTAAAAACAAAAACGTATTGAAAATAGTTTCGATAGCGTTTAGAATTGAATCACAATTGCTTTTACTTTTGCTTTGTATAAAAGTATGGAATTTTATAGATGTTTTCCGGAAAATTTTACTTCATTATAAAATTGAAATTCCAATGCATGTTAGATATTTAAAAAAAAGTATTTTGTGAACACATACGTACATATTTCTAATATGCTTTTTATATATTGTATAAGAATTAACTGTAAAATATAATTTTTTGTAAATTTCACCTAAAGGAGAAAATTTCAAAACAAATTTTTTTTGCTGCTGATTTGTATAATATTTACATTTTTGATGTATCTACTTCAGAAGTTTTAAAACTTCATTTTCAGAATTTTTAGTTACAATTACTATTTTCAAGAATATAATTGAATTTTAATAAATTAAAAGTAATGAATATTCCCTAATTACAATTAATTTTTATTTGTAACTGTTCAAGCCTTCACAGTTAACTTCGTGTGCACGTGAGTATGTTTGTATAAATATGCATACATACTTACGTACACACATGCCTGCAATAAATTCATTAATTGTGACGACAACCTTAAATCGCTGCTCATGCATTTTTATTTTAACTTATATTTTAATGTGAAATTTATAAAACAACAAAAAAAAACTATTTGTCATTAAATTACAATTTAGTTTTCTTCAAAATTTATTTTTAATAACAACCTTGAACTACCGCTTAATGTTACATGCCGTTCATTGAATTTTATTTTGTATCACATTTTGCTTATATTTTTTACATTGCCTGGGTGTCTCATGTTTCTGCTGAAGTTATGGCACACACGCCGAAAACTTAACCGGCGGTGCATTGAACTGACGCAAAACAAAAGGCTCAGGTAACAACTCACATCAAATGTAATTGCTTACCAAGAAATTCTTTGATATTTGTATTATTACTATTAATATTTAGTTATATGTAAATGTTTCTTTGACCTTTTTAAATAATTTTTCTTTTCTAATTTATTAAGCACTAGGTCAGTTTTATAAATAATAAAAATTTTTTATTTATATTTTCAATATTTCGCCACACCTTTGGGTGGCATCATCAGGAAACAGGAAACAAAAAAATTAAATTTTCTTTTTTCAAAAATAACAAAAATTAAAATGAAATTATTTTTTCTGTTTTTGTTTGAAAAAATAATTTCATTTTAATTTTTGTTATTTTTGAAAAAAGAAAATTTAATTTTTTTGTTTCCTGTTTCCTGATGATGCCACCCAAAGGTGTGGCGAAATATTGAAAATATAAATAAAAAATTTTTATTATTTATAAAACTGACCTAGTGCTTAATAAATTAGAAAAGAAAAATTAATATTTAGTATTAATTAGTATTTATTATTAATCAGCAAAAAAATAGTATTTAAGTCTTTAATGTGATACCAATAAAATTAGAATTAATAATTCAATCAAAAGAAACGGTTGTTATTTTTTCTCTTCTCCGCTATAACCAAGTTCCAAGTGCTTGCGTTATACAAACTTCTGTCTTGGTGTTACTGCCTTGACGCAACCCAATATATCCTGACTAAGTTCAAGTGCTTGAGTCAGATAAATTATTCAATTAAGTGAACTGACCAAGTTGAAGTGCTTGCGGTAGAACACAACGATCAGCAGACGAGCTGAATCAAAACATTCTGGTGACCCCGACGTGATTACGGCAGGGATGGAATCGATGGACAAGTTGACCAATTCCCAACGAGCTACAGGAGAGCTTATAGAGGCTATTATCAGAAACTACAAAAAGGACCCAGCACCAAGGAAAACTGCAGCTTATTACGAAGAAAGAATCCGAAGATTAGACACAGCTTGGGATGAATTTGAATGCACCGATAACAAAATCCGGTGTCTTGAGGATCCTCCACTGGATCATAAATACTTCACTGACAACTACTACAAGAAGATTGAAGAAATTGTCACGAAACACAGGGAAATATTTACATCGGCCATGACTACAGTATCCAACACTGATGAGCCTACCATCGAAAAACCTATAGTGCAGGCAAGGACCTCTCCTGCATCCTCCAATTCCGCAATAAGAAGACAAAGTGTTATGATATCATCATTAAGGCGGCTATTAGCCATAGACCCTACCGAATCTAACATGCAGCTCAAAGAAAAACTGTGGAACGAAATTCAAAATTTACATTTCTCCATATGGGAAACAAACCCTGACCCAATAAAGGAAGGGTATGATATCAACGCCTACAACGATCTGGAAAAATCAATCATTGAAAATTTCAAGTTGTCCACTCGCCCACAGGAGCAAGCGGTTCAATCTTCATATACCAACATTTTGCCACTGCCCAAGGTCATAATTCCAAGGTTCAACGGAGACTATCTGCAGTGGCAATCCTTTCACGATTTGTTTACACAACTGGTTGACAACCAGCAAATCCCGACGGTACAGAAAATGTGGTACCTGAAGTCAAATTTAGGGGGTGAAGCTGAGAAATTGATAAGTCATCTCACAGCCATAGCCGATAACTACGCTACCGCCTGGAATCTACTACAGGACCGATATAACAATCAACGAGTTCTGGTCACTACTATTGTACAGCAACTATTGGATCAACCCAATGTGGGACCATCAGCAGCTTCGATTAAACAACTCCATGATACAACTCAAGAATCTCTACATGCATTAAACAATATCGGGATTGAAACCTCATCTTGGGACCCCATGCTTCTTCACGTATTGGTAAAAAAGCTAGACCGAAGCATTCATGTTTTATACGAAAGGTCTATCACCAATCCGAAGGTGGTGCAAACAATCAAAGGTCTACTCACATTTCTAGAAGGTCGCTTTCAATCCATGGAAGCAATGATTCATAAAGAAAGGCCATCAAAAGTATACGTTTCCACCACTGCAACCAATCAAACAGAGTTCTCTTGTACACTTTGCAAAAACGGTTATCATCAACTGTATCGGTGCCCAAAATTCCAAAAGCTATCGCCTTCAGTACGTTCGGAAACATAATCTATGCACAAACTGCCTGAGAGCAGGGCACACTGCAAAAACATGTAAATCAGGATCATGCATGAAATGCAATAACAAACATAACTCATTGCTCCACCTGGAGACTGGCAATCAGCCACCGAAGCAAAAATTAAACACTAACAAGGCACATCAACCAAACTCGTCAAAAGTAGACGAAGCCCCTGTCAGTAAAAGGATAAGTAGCCCTCCAGAAGCAGCATCATTAGCAACATCGAATATGGAATCACAGAACTCACATGTGCTTCTCAGCACAGCCCTGGTAAAAATCAAAGCAAATGCAACAGAAGTTGAATGCCGTGCTTTACTAGACTCAGGTTCTCAAGTGAATCTTATAACCGATCGCCTGGTAAAACGACTTAATATTCCAAGACAGGCAACAGCAGTAAACATCAATGGAATCGGAAGCTCCGCTACAAATTCACAACATCCAGAGAATGTTGCTTTGCATTCTCGAATTAGTGGGTTCTCAACTCGTCTTGAGGCACTTGTTCTACCTCGCATAATCGCACCACAACCATCCCAATTAATCGAGACTAACAAATGGCCTATCCCAAAAAACATAACGTTAGCTGATCCTACATTTAATCGACCAGATAAAATTGACCTATTGCTGGGTGCAGAACATTATCACCAACTACTTTCAATTAGACAAATCACATTGTCACCACTACTGCCTACTTTACAGAACACAACATTAGGCTGGATCGTAGCAGGCAAGATACAGAACGAACCCTCAACAGATGTATCATGTGTAGTATGCACTACAGATGAAGACCTTGGAACATCCATTGCTCGACTGTGGGAATTAGATGAAGTAAAACCGATCAACACGCCACTGTCAATTGCCGAACGACAATGCGAAGAGCATTTCGAAAAAAATACTGTAAAGAATCATGAAGATCGTTTCGTGGTAAAACTACCATTTCATCAAAGCCCTGACACTTTAGGCGACTCCCATGGAATCTCACTCAATCGATATCTTGCTCTAGAACGCCGGCTTCAAAAAACTCCAGAGCTGAAAGCCAAATATAGCGAATTCATGGACGAATATGAATCATTGGGGCATATGACAAAACTAGATGCAGCTTCCATCAAATCGCCAAACTATATTATCCACACCATTGCATTTTGAGACCAGAAAGTTCCACTACTAAACTCAGGGTAGTTTTTGATGCCTCGTCCAAAACGTCTTCCGGGCACTCTCTGAACGATCTTATGTATACAGGACCCACAATTCAGAGCGAGCTATTTTCTATACTCCTGCGTTTTCGAATGCCGCGGTTCGTTTTCACTACGGATATTGAGAAAATGTACAGGCAGATTTTGGTTGCTCCCGAGGACCGGCAGTTTCAACTAATAATTTGGCGAAAGGACACCACAAGACCTATTACGTATTACCAACTCAATACCGTTACATATGGCACGCGATCGGCCCCATATCTGGCAACTAAATGCCTACATCAGTTGGCAAAAGAGAACGAACTTGAGTACCCTCTGGCTTCGCAATTTATTACTAAAAATTTCTACGTAGATGATGGATTGGACGGGTCTGACAGCTTAGCAACAGCAATATCCTTGGAAGAACAACTCGTGCGGGTCATGAAAAAGGGTGGTTTCGTCTTGCGCAAGTGGTGTGCAAATCATCCACAACTTCTGCACAACATACCACAAAAGGACTTAGAAGTGAACCTGTACTTCGAGAGCACAAATTCTGACACCATAAAAACTTTAGGGCTTGTATGGCTTCCCAAAGACGACAAACTGGGTGTGAAGGTCAACACGGACAACAGCAAAAGAATCACTAAGAGAACCGTAACATCAGATATAGCCAAACTATTCGACCCATTAGGGATTCTATCTCCCATCATAGTAACAGCCAAACTGTTTATTCAAGAATTATAGGAGCTAAAAATAGACTGGGATCAATCATTGCCTGAGTCACTGCACACCAAATGGGTCAACTTTCGTGCAGACTTGAATATTTTAAAATCATTTAAAATATCACGACACATATTCAAAGGAAGAATTCCAGAGTCACAACAACTACATATTTTTACAAACGCATCCGAAAAGGCTTATGGAGCAGCGGCATACATACGATCAGTTTACAAAAATGGCAGCATTATAGTACACCTACTTTGTGCTAAGTCCCGCGTAGCTCCACTAAAACGACAAAGAATACCACGACTAGAATTATGTGCAGATACTCTCGGAGCTCAACTCGCCACAAGAGTCAAGTCCGATCTCCAACTTACAAGTCCTGCCTGGTTTTGGACTGATTCAGAAATCGTGCTTCATTGGATAAATTCTTCATCGTCATCGTTTAACACGTTTATAGCAAATCGAATTTCAATAATTCAAGAAGAAACTCGGCCAGAACAATGGCGGCACGTCAACTCCAAGTGCAACCCAGCAGACATATTGTCTCGCGGAGTATCACCAACGGCCCTTAAAGAATGTACGATTTGGTTTTATGGCCCCCTGTTTTTACATGGCATAGAGAAATTATGGCCACCTAAGTTCACTCCTAGCTCTAGTACTCCAACAAATCTCGAAAGGAAAACAAAACTGCTTGAATCGCGAGCCATTACTACTCCCGAACCTGACTTTATTTATAAAATTAATCATAAAAATTCATTCCACCGACTGCAGCGGATTGTGGGGTACATTTTGCGATTCATTACTCACACTAAATGTCAAAACCAGCTGCGGCAATCATCAAGACTACTATCTACAGCAGAACTGAACCAAGCACTAATTCCAATAATTGCACAGATGCAATGCTCAGAGTTCGGGGAAGAAGTAAAAAAATTCAAAAGGTATAACAAATTACAAGGCTCTAGTAGCATTCAGAACCTAACGCCCTTTTTGGATGAAAACGGGTTGATTAGAGTTGGCGGTCAACTTGATGCTTCTGCATTGGCATACGATTCCAAACATCAACTCCTCATTCCATACAATGATCCCATTGCAAAACTTATATTTCAAATGATTCATGAAGACTACAAACATTGTGGCATACAGACATTGTTAGGTATTGTCCGACAACGTTTTTGGCCTATTAAGGGAAAAATTATGGCACGAGCCACGGTTCATCGATGCACAACATGTAGCAGAGCCAAGCCAGAGCTTTTCCAGCAAGTCATGGGAAACTTGCCTCCAACACGGGTTACGCCGTCCCGTGCGTTCATCAATGCTGGAGTCGACTACTGTGGCCCCATTACGGTGCACTACAAGATTCGTGGGAAAAGACCACACAAGGCTTACATTGCCGTATTTTGTTGTTTTGCTACAAAAGCAGTGCACTTAGAGCTTGTCAGCGACCTAACTACTGAAGTCTTCATTGGAGCACTTAAACGTTTCAGTGCTCGACGTGGACATTGCCAAAATTTATATTGCGACAACGCAACTAACTTCGTTGGTGC
Organism: Gymnosoma rotundatum; assembly: GCA_916610165.2. Lineage (NCBI taxonomy): Eukaryota > Metazoa > Arthropoda > Insecta > Diptera > Tachinidae > Gymnosoma > Gymnosoma rotundatum. The sequence goes on from OU744339.1 coordinate 59,776,637, forward strand.
AAAGAATAAATTGCCAGAGCTATCAACCATAATATATTCAGCAGATGCACAAGAAGCCATCACGAACGCTTGCAGTACAAAGGGCATACAATTTAATTTCATCCCACCAAGAGCACCAACCTTTGGTGGCCTGTGGGAGGCAGCTGTAAAATCAGCCAAATACCTGTTGGTCAGAACCTTGGGAAATGCTTCGTTAACGTACGAAGAGCTCGAAACGGTGTTAGTGGAAATTGAAGCCATACTCAATTCTAGGCCCATTTCGCCCTTGTCGAATGACCCAAACGGTATAGGAGCTCTAACACCAGGCCATTTTTTAATAGGAGAACCCCTAACTGCCCAGATAGACGCACGAGCTCAATCCACAAGCCTTAAACTAGAAACTCGATGGAAGTTAGTTTCTCAGCTCAAGCATGTGTTCTGGATGAGATGGTCGCGAGACTATCTGAATAAACTGCAATATCGAAACAAGTGGCGAAAACAGTCGAAAAACCTTCAACCCGGAACGATCGTGATCATCAAAGAAGACAATGTTCCAGTCATGAAATGGCCATTGGGGCGTATAGTAAAAACTTACAAGGGAACTGACGACGTTGTAAGAGTCGCAGATGTGCAAACGACTTCAGGAACGTTCAAGCGAGCAGTTCAGTATTTAGCCCCGCTTCCCAAACTTATGGACGAACCTGACGAGGAACAGCAACAACCGGGCCCACAAGATGTGGGATCCTACCCAAACACAGAAATACAGTGTCCAGCTCCGTCACCTGAAGAAACACCACCCACCAAGAAAAAGCGCACATTATCCACTCTAATTCTAGCCACACTCCTCACCATTCTGCTTTTACTTCCACTCGCGACCACAGAAAAAATTGAAACAAAGCCATTCGAAAATAAAGTCGGCTTTCACTTTGAAGGGCTTGGCAACGCACGCATGTCTCGGTCAGAATGGAATATAATATCATACTACAACCTAACACCATATTGGAAAGAAATAGCTACCTTCATGAACGAGGCAAAGGCACTGCATCAATTATGCAATCGTCTAACTTCAAACACGACTTGTTTAAGCATTATTCAAGCAATTGAGCTTAGCCTGATAGGTCTAACAAATAACAACATCTTGCTTAAAAGAAGGGTTACACGCGGTGCCATCAACATTGTTGTGAACATTGCGAATTCACTATTTGGAGTTCTCGATTCAAATTATGCTGAGCAAATGTCAAACACCATTAACGCAGTAAACGAGAATGAAATTCACCTTAAACAACTCCTGCTAAATCAAACCTCAATTATAGATGCCACTCTCAATGTCCTGAAACAAAACAATGATAATCTCAAACAAAAATTTAACAACATAGATAGTGAGTTAAATCAACTCGTATCAAGGCTCCACGAACACGAAAAAGACCAGTATCAAGCAAAACTGTTCAACATTTTCATCTCCCGTTCCATTCAACTTTCTTTAGCATCAACAAGGCTACATCGAATTCAGTCAGAAATCGTAGCAGCATTAACTGACTCACATCATGGGAAAATTAGCCCAACACTTTTGTCACCGTCCCAACTTCAAGCCGAGCTAGTGCAAGTTAAGAATCACCTACTTAGCTCTCTAGAGTTGCCTGTAAGCCAAGATAACATCCTACAGCTCTACAAACTCATGAACGTAAAAGGTGGGGTTACCAAAGAACACGTCATCTTTCACATCTCCATTCCATTGGCTGATCACGAAACATTTGAACTTTTCAAGCCACACTCTATTCCCGCTCACATAAACAACAAAACGCTTGCGATACCACCCTGCGCCGACTTTCTAGCCATAAACGCTCACAAGGACCAATATTTTGTATTGACCGAACGGCAGCGGCCCTCATGCACGATTATTAAAAGGGACGAAGTCCTATGCCAGCACATGCAATCAAAATTTAACGCAAATGCTGGCAAGTGCTTATGCGAGCTTTCCCTTCTCATCAATAGCACCCAAACGCATTGCAATATCAGACCCGTCTTGGACATCATGGCACTAAAACAGCTGGAATCCGGTAATCAATGGTTATATACAATGCATCAGCCTTCCCGAGCAAGCGCCGTGTGCGGACAACAAAAATTACAGCTAAGCCTATAGAGAGATCTGGTCTCCTAAAAATAGCCCCAGATTGCACAATCAAAATCAATTCTATCACCCTCACAGGCCATGAAATCTTCACCACGGATCTCCAAACATCATACACCGTGACTACCAACCTGAGTGACACCGTTGATCCAGAAGAGGTCCTAATTGAAAAAATGCACATCAAATCCTACGTCGACCAAGTTAAGAATATCTCCGAGATACAGAGCAAACTTCATCAACAAGTGGTTTAAGATTTCCCATCCCAAATTAAACACATACAATATCACCATGGAGCCATTGCGTATGCTGCCCTTCTGCTCGCACTCATAATCAGCATTACAATTGCATGGAAAAGGATACAATGCAAAAAAAGTAACTCAAATCAACAGACACCACGTCCAGCCACACGCCAATTTAGGACCACTCCAGAATATGAAGTCTCAGTAACTTAAGTGCTAGCAATGAGAGCAATGTAAGGTTGGCGTCTTTGGAATTTTATTGAGCATGACTCAACGGCCGGGTGGATGTTCAAGCCTTCACAGTTAACTTCGTGTGCACGTAAGTATGTTTGTATAAATATGCATACATACTTACGTACACACATGCCTGCAATAGATTCATTAATTGTGACGACAACCTTAAATCGCTGCTCATGCATTTTTATTTTAACTTATATTTTAATGTGAAATTTATAAAACAACAAAAAAAAAACTATTTGTCATTAAATTACAATTTTGTTTTCTTCAAAATTTAATTTTAATAACAACCTTGAACTACCGCTTAATGTTACATGCCGTTCATTGAATTTTATTTTGTATCACATTTTGCTTATATTTTTTACATTGCCTGGGTATCTCATGTTTCTGCTGAAGTTATGGCACACACGCCGAAAACTTAACCGGCGGTGCATTGAACTGACGCAAAACAAAAGGCTCAGGTAACAACTCACACCAAATGTAATTGCTTACCAAGAAATTCTTTGATATTTGTATTATTACTATTAATATTTAGTATTAATTAGTATTTAGTATTAATCAGCAAAAAAATAGTATTTTAGACTTTAATGTGATACCAATAAAAGTAGAATTAATAATTCAATCAAAAGAAACGGTTGTTATTTTTTCTCTTCTCCGCTATAACCAAGTTCCAAGTGCTTGCGTTATACCAACTGCTGGCTTGGTGTTACTGCCTTGACACAACCCAATATATCCTGACTAAGTTCAAGTGCTTGAGTCAGATAAATTATTCATTTAAGTGAACTGACCAAGTTGAAGTGCTTGCGGTAGAACACAACGATCAGCAGACGAGCTGAATCAAAACAGTAACTAAAAACTCATTACCTGCCATTTTAATTGTAATTGAATCCCCATGACTAATACATACTATAAATGAAGATATTAATATATTGTTCAGATAGGGCTATGTTGGTTACTAATTGTAAAGAGAAGAGTAAACATAAGATATTTGCACAATAAAATTCACTTTATGGTTCCCTACAACCATCTATCAATTGTAAATTTGCTATTTCTACAACTATTTAGAAAAAATAAGATATACAAATTCAATTTCATTGCATTCCATTGTTAAATTTCAATCTGTCTACAAAACTCAATATTTATTATAACTAATATTAACATACACTACTAAAAACTATACTCTACTATTACAGCATTTATTTGTAATCCTTATTTTAAACTTCTATTATATGTTTGATATATATTTTTTATTATATTTAGCACATTTGTGCTAAAATTTACTTGTTCAGGTTCTAAAAGTACCAATTACAATTATAGTTTTAATAATATTTATTACAATAATACTAATAATAATGCAGAGTAATAATAGTAAGAAAAATACTAAAAGTAACATTACAGCAGTATTAGTTAAAATAAAATTAACATAAAGAAAAATACGCTATAAATTCTACATTTTAAAATTTTTTGACAGAACTGCTTATAAAGAGACAACAAATCTATAGCAGCTGATACGTAAAAACGTAGAAAATTTTCAATTTTATTAGGTTCGTCCGCAACGCAACGTCACGTTAACGATAGAGTACCTATTTACATACAACCCAGGTAAGGAAAACGCATCAGCTGATCCGCAACGTGTACGTGAGAGTAACGAGTACTTATTTTTTCTGCACAATTGAGTGATTTTTTTTCTCTCTCGCTCTCAGCTAAAAAAAGTTTGTTGGAAAAAGTTTGTTGTTTTTAGCACGTTTTAATCAAAATATAGTGCCGAAGTTGTTATTGTTTTGTATGGGAAATCTATTTGAAACTTTGTACACTTGCTTACATCTTTTATTTTTCATCAATTTGACAAGATGAAACATCTTCCCGATAAGAAATACATAGGGCTAAAAATCAACATCTTTACAAGATGTTCCTATCTCATTTTGTTCTACTCAACATCTTTCGATAATTTTAGTGTCATCACTAGAAAATGGACATTAAAATATAAAAACGAATTCACTTTATGGTTCCCTACAACCATCTATCAATTGTAAATTTGCTATTTCTACAACTATTTAGAAAAAATAAGATATACAAATTCAATTTCATTGCATTACATTGTTAAAGATCAATCTGTCTACAAAACTCAATATTTATTATAACTAATATTAACATACACTACTAAAAACTATACTCTACTATTACAGCATTTATTTGTAATCCTTATTTTAAACTTCTATTATATGTTTGATATATATTTTTTATTATATTTAGCACATTTGTGCTAAAATTTACTTGTTCAGGTTCTAAAAGTACCAATTACAATTATAGTTTTAATAATATTTATTACAATAATACTAATAATAATGCAGAGTAATAATAGTAAGAAAAATACTAAAAGTAACATTACAGCAGTATTAGTTAAAATAAAATTAACATAAAGAAAAATACGCTATAAATTCTACATTTTAAAATTTGTTGACAGAACTGCTTATAAAGAGACAACAAATCTATAGCAGCTGATACGTAAAAACGTAGAAAATTTTCAATTTTATTAGGTTCGTCCGCAACGCAACGTCACGTTAACGATAGAGTACCTATTTACATACAACCCAGGTAAGGAAAACGCATCAGCTGATCCGCAACGTGTACGTGAGAGTAACGAGGACTTATTTTTTCTGCACAATTGAGTGATTTTTTTTCTCTCTCGCTCTCAGCTAAAAAAAGTTTGTTGGAAAAAGTTTGTTGTTTTTAGCACGTTTTAATCAAAATATAGTGCCGAAGTTGTTATTGTTTTGTATGGGAAATCTATTTGAAACTTTGTACACTTGCTTACATCTTTTATTTTTCATCAATTTGACAAGATGAAACATCTTCCCGATAAGAAATACATAGGGCTAAAAATCAACATCTTTACAAGATGTTCCTATCTCATTTTGTTCTACTCAACATCTTTCGATAATTTTAGTGTCATCACTAGAAAATGGACATTAAAATATAAAAACGAAACATTGTTGCGGCAATAATGCCACGCTACTGTTGTAAAAAAATTATATAATATATGCGTGTGGGAATACCTAGGATAATTTCTAATATGTTGTGTTTGTGCTTTAATTTGGTGTAATAATTTTATCGGTTCTTGTAAATTTTTGTTGCTTCTAGTTTTTTTGGTTTTTGCGTATGTTGTTGTGCGTGCTTGAGGGTTTGTTTTTATGCCTGTAAAAGAAGAAAGATGAAAATTAATGATAAAATTGAGATTTTGTACCGGAAACGATACAATTTATTCAAATTTAAGTATTCCTAAAGCTCCAAATCTATAAATAATTAGGCCTGAAAAAATAATAAGAACACGATTAAAAAGTTATAGCTACTTACATGTGCTGTCCAAAAGAAACTAAAAATGTGCTTGTCAGATTTGTATGCATGTGTGGATATTAGTTGTATATGATAGCTGACATACGTAGACAAAAAGTTAGTAGCACCGGCATATACATATGAGAAGAAAAACTGTTATGGCGTATTTCATTCTGTCCAAAGCGCGTAATATTTAAAAAATATTTCAAATTATTTTTTTTAGGAATGGAAAAATATACTTGCTAAAATGATGGGGATCTTATTTAGATTAAAGAGGGTTAGGTAGAAAAAATGGCAATTAGGACCGCGGGATAGGCAGAATGGTGGAAAAGAAGGTTCTAGGTCAAAGAAACTAAATACAAAAATTATGTTTTCTTAAAAAAATGTAAATAAATAAAATAATAGCCAGGGAGTAGATTGGATAGGAAAAAATCAAAACGTATTGGTGCAATGGCGCTAAGAGTAACCTTGGCGGGAATTTTTTTTAAAATAAATCATATATTTCTTTAGGAGGGAAAATTAGTAAATATTAAAGTCTCCAAAAATTCAAAATAGGGGAGCGTAGGAGGAAAAATTTTTGAAGTTGTAGAGATTTGTAAAAGTATTTAGGGCGAGCAAATAATAAAATTGGGATTATTGCTAAGTCTAGTTCAAACAGTGAAGAAGTGTAAAAGTGCAAAATAAATATTAGTGATTATTTCACAGTAAAGAAAATAACATTAGTTGGCAGCAAATGGATACTGTGTGGCTCATAAATTTTTTTTATTTTTTTTGTTAAGAGTGTTTTTAACATTAAAACGTGAGTGTAGGAGATTGGGTAGAAGTTAACAAATTTTTAGTGTTTAAAATTGAAATATTTTTGTATATTTTTTATAGCTGGCTATTGACTTAACTATCAGTGTAAAAGTGATGCGAGAAGGTAGCAAATATAAGCGAGCAAGGAGCAAATAGCCAGGTAAAAGTTTATAATTATTTTAAATATTTTGTATATGCTGAGCGCCAACCTTTATGATCACTAGGAAATCTTTGCCTGAAGCAAATCCAAGAATAAATAAAAATATAACGTTTCAAAAGAGAATTTGTAGAAGGATTTTATTCGTCTGAATAATTATCTATTATTATAAATTATAATTATATAATATTTATTTAATTCCAAGTGTGTTATCGTGAAGAAATTGTGTCCTTACGTGAGCGTTTAGTGTATGTTAGAGTCTAAGTTCATGAATCTTATATTTAAGCCTAGAGAAATCTAAAAGAAAAAAATAAAATATTTGGTTAATTATATATTTAAATATCTCTAAAAGAGCTGAGAAAATTTGATTTACTGCTTAAATTATGCGCGAAATTCGTATTTAGGTAAACGTTGTTTATTCGTAGAAACAGCGAACAAGTTGCTTCAGGGAGCTCCTTTAAGTACAGATGTTTCTAGTGTTTTTTTCGAAAATCCTGGAATTAGAGGACAAAATTTAGTTTGAGCTGTGAAGGAAAGAAAAAGAAGTTTGTAAAGTAAGAAAGGAGATACAGTTACATATATAATTACTTATAAAAAATTTAAAAAGAATAGAACAGTGTAAATAAAAATATAAGAAATTGTTTTAATATTGATAGTTAAGAGTTTTTGTTCCCAGTTTTTTTGTAAATTTGTAAATTTTTTAAGATAATTTATAGTACCTAGTTAATTTTGATTTTGTTAAGGTTAAGATATACCAATAAAATATGTATATTAGTGTTTAAAAAAAATTAAATTTTTAGAAATGGAATAATTTTTTGCTTAAAGGTGATGGCGATGATGGATTGGTGAGTGTGTGAAGGTTGATTGGGCGGGTTTTGGGTCACAAAAGAAGTTTGCTGGAAAAGTGCTGTGGCATGGTAGGGTGGGCTGTAAGGAGATCAACATCTGTCTCCAAGATTGTCGGTGGTATAGTGCAGTGTTTTGTTATTGTTTTTTTTTTGTGCGAATAATTTCTTTTTTTTTGTTGTGTTACCTTTTCTTGCCTGACGGAAGGGTTGGGACCTTCTGAGACCAAAAGAGCTAGTCGAATTTAACGTCGGGATAAGCTAACCGTAACATAAATGGCGCCCAAACGAATGAACAGCTTAACAGAATTTAATTCATTAAAACATATGGTATGCTGTATGAGGTAGGGCATGTATAACACCCAGGCATGCAGCAATAGTCCACTAGTGTTTGTAATAGACCAAAAAGAATTGTGGGTGCTGAAGCATTTTTTCTTTTACAGCCTCTAAAACGTAGGAGATAAAATATTAGAGATATGAATAAGGAAATGATGCAGTGCTCCAATTCTAAATTAATACCCACGGAAAGAATAGGCAATAGCTCGAAGCACTAGTATGGTGTCTTGTTTAAATGTGTTGCAGTCGTTCCGTATTTGATATTTTAGAGTAAAGATCAATTAAATCGTCAGTGCGAATGTATTAAATTAATTAGCCTCTTTTGACAATTTTGTCGAAAGGATAGTTGTAATGGATTTAAGACAATTTATCGTAATTTCGTTCAAAGAATTTATCGTAATTTCGTTCAAAACAGAATAGTTAAGAACGAAGTACGATAAATCACAGGCAGCAAAATATAATAGTTTTTTTTTTTGATGAATTTATACAACAAGACAAAATCACAGTTAAAACCGCAACAACTTTCACATCCGTCCATCATCGTCAAACCGATATTAATTAAAAAAGAAAAACATATTTTTTTTTGGAGAACAAACACAAAAAATTTTTTTTCAAACTAATATTCATAATTTATATTCTTACATGTAATATCATTTTGGGTATTGGGATAATTACGTAGTAGTTAAATTCAGTTCCAATTTTCTTGTTGTACCAAAATTTATTGCCTTATTTAATTTATAGGTTGTCCATATTTGTTTATTGCTTATATTTAATCAATTTACATATATTTTAATATTTATACATTTATTTAACAAAATTGTCTCAATTAATTAGTTTAGTTTTCCTCATAATTTATATATTTTGTATGATTTTATATTTTATTTTTTGCTTATCAAAACTTTTATGATTTAATAGTATGTACATGAAGAAATTAGTATATTTTTGTTTTTATGTTTTTTTTTTATTTTTGTTTATATACTTATTCACTAAAGTTTTCTTTATTTTATTTTCGTAATTTTCATATTAATAACTAGTATAGTTTGCATAAATTTTTGTGCTTTTATTAAATTGTTATATATTTTAGAATTTCATAGTTATTTATAAACTGAAACAAATTGATTTGTTTTGTAATAATCTCCTTTAATGGTTGGCGGGATTTGCCAATCTCATAGAGATTAAAACTTACAATCAATTATAGGTTTGGGGTTAAGGGGATGAAAAAAAGAGTTAATTAATAACTTCGTCTAAGTTATTAAACTTAAACTCACCGTACTTATTGCTTATATGTTTAATGAAATAGACCCAATTAACACAGAATTTGATTTAATCCAATTGACCTTTATTTCCTTCCAGGTTCTTATTTGGTAAGTAGGTGCACAATGTTCCGGGATTCTTAACTTAAATGTAGGTAGGTATTCAAGAATTTCAAATTTTAGTAAAGATTAAGTAAGGTAAGTGTTTTTTAATTTTGGTAAGTATAAAATTTGGTAAGTATTTAGTTTCATAAGTATTTATAGGAATTTTTTATAGATGTTGACTGTCTTCCAGCTGTTGGTAGAATAATGATAATTTAGTTGATACATTTTTCGTTACCAGCAAACAAAAACTACTTTGTAGCTTTATTGTCGCTTTCGTTAAATCCTTTTTTGCTATTAGGGTGGTAACTTTTATTGTAAACAGTTTTTTTTATGATATTGTCTAAACCAAGTTTAGACATGGCACCGACCTTGCCGTTAGGCAATGGAAGATTTGTCGTCAGCATCTGGAACATTCGCAAGAGATCTTATGGCTTCGACTATTACTTTCATGTCCGGTGTTGTAGAAACCGCTACTTGGAGTTTAGGCTTTTCAGCTATGGCCTTTTGGCGTTGTATTTTACGTTTACGTAATTGTTTTGTTTCAATGCCTCGGCTTCGTTGAGGACTTGGGTGCAGCAGCGTATGATGGTATTTATCACATACTCTACATGTGCCCATCGACGAACATGATCGGAGGTTATGGGTTTTTGCAAGGCAATTAATGCAGTAGTTATGGTTGTCAACCACCTCTTCCCGGTCTACCACTGACATCTTTATAAACTTACGGCAAAACCGTAATGCGTGCTACAATTATAGTTTTAATAATATTTATTACAATAATACTAATAATAATGCAGAGTAATAATAGTAAGAAAAATACTAAAAGTAACATTACAGCAGTATTAGTTAAAATAAAATTAACATAAAGAAAAATACGCTATAAATTTTACATTTTTAAATTTGTTGACAGAACTGCTTATAAAGAGACAACAAATCTATAGCAGCTGATACGTAAAAACGTAGAAAATTTTCAATTTTATTAGGTTCGTCCGCAACGCAACGTCACGTTAACGATAGAGTACCTATTTACATACAACCCAGGTAAGGAAAACGCATCAGCTGATCCGCAACGTGTACGTGAGAGTAACGAGGACTTATTTTTTCTGCACAATTGAGTGATTTTTTTTCTCTCTCGCTCTCAGCTAAAAAAAGTTTGTTGGAAAAAGTTTGTTGTTTTTAGCACGTTTTAATCAAAATATAGTGCCGAAGTTGTTATTGTTTTGTATGGGAAATCTATTTGAAACTTTTTACACTTGCTTACATCTTTTATTTTTCATCAATTTGACAAGATGAAACATCTTCCCGATAAGAAATACATAGGGCTAAAAATCAACATCTTTACAAGATGTTCCTATCTCATTTTGTTCTACTCAACATCTTTCGATAATTTTAGTGTCATCACTAGAAAATGGACATTAAAATATAAAAACGAAACACTGTTGCGGCAATAATGCCACGCTACTGTTGTAAAAAAATTATATAATATATGCGTGTGGGAATACCTAGGATAATTTCTAATATGTTGTGTTTGTGCTTTAATTTGGTGTAATAATTTTATCGGTTCTTGTAAATTTTTGTTGCTTCTTAGTTTTTTTGGTTTTTGCGTATGTTGTTGTGCGTGCTTGAGGGTTTGTTTTTATGCCTGTAAAAGAAGAAAGATGAAAATTAATGATAAAATTGAGATTTTGTACCGGAAACGATACAATTTATCTAAATTTAAGTATTCCTAAAGCTCCAAATCTATAAATAATTAGGCCTGAAAAAATAATAAGAACACGATTAAAAAGTTATAGCTACTTACATGTGCTGTCCAAAAGAAACTAAAAATGTGCTTGTCAGATTTGTATGCATGTGTGGATATTAGTTGTATATGATAGCTGACATACGTAGACAAAAAGTTAGTAGCACCGGCATATACATATGAGAAGAAAAACTGTTATGGCGTATTTCATTCTGTCCAAAGCGCGTAATATTTAAAAAATATTTCAAATTATTTTTTTTAGGAATGGAAAAATATACTTGCTAAAATGATGGGGATCTTATTTAGATTAAAGAGGGTTAGGTAGAAAAAATGGCAATTAGGACCGCGGGATAGGCAGAATGGTGGAAAAGAAGGTTCTAGGTCAAAGAAACTAAATACAAAAATTATGTTTTCTTAAAAAAATGTAAATAAATAAAATAATAGCCAGGGAGTAGATTGGATAGGAAAAAATCAAAACGTATTGGTGCAATGGCGCTAAGAGTAACCTTGGCGGGAATTTTTTTTTAAATAAATCATATATTTCTTTAGGAGGGAAAATTAGTAAATATTAAAGTCTCCAAAAATTCAAAATAGGGGAGCGTAGGAAGAAAAATTTTTGAAGTTGTAGAGATTTGTAAAAGTATTTAGGGCGAGCAAATAATAAAATTGGGATTATTGCTAAGTCTTGTTCAAACAGTGAAGAAGTGTAAAAGTGCAAAATAAATATTAGTGATTATTTCACAGTAAAGAAAATAACATTAGTTGGCAGCAAAGGGATACTGTGTGGCTCATAAATTTTTTTTATTTTTTTTGTTAAGAGTGTTTTTAACATTAAAACGTGAGTGTAAGAAATTGGGTAGAAGTTAACAAATTTTTAGTGTTTAAAATTGAAATATTTTTGTATATTTTGTATAGCTGGCTATTGACTTAACAATCAGTGTAAAAGTGATGCGAGAAGGTAGCAAATATAAGCGAGCAAGGAGCAAATATAAGCGAGCAAGGAGCAAATAGCCAGGTAAAAGTTTATAATTATTTTAAATATTTTGTATATGCTGAGCGCCAACCTTTATGATCACTAGGAAATCTTTGCCTGAAGCAAATCCAAGAATAAATAAAAATATAACGTTTCAAAAGAGAATTTGTAGAAGGATTTTATTCGTCTGAATAATAATCTATTATTATAAATTATAATTATATAATATTTATTTAATTCCAAGTGTGTTATCGTGAAGAAATTGTGTCCTTACGTGAGCGTTTAGTGTATGTTAGAGTCTAAGTTCATGAATCTTATATTTAAGCCTAGAGAAATCTAAAAGAAAAAAATAAAATATTTGGTTAATTATATATTTAAATATATCTCTAAAAGAGCTGAGAAAATTTGATTTACTGCTTAAATTATGCGCGAAATTCGTATTTAGGTAAACGTTGTTTATTCGTAGAAACAGCGAACAAGTTGCTTCAGGGAGCTCCTTTAAGTACAGATGTTTCTAGTGTTTTTTTCGAAAATCCTGGAATTAGAGGACAAAATTTAGTTTGAGCTGTGAAGGAAAGAAAAAGAAGTTTGTAAAGTAAGAAAGGAGATACAGTTACATATATAATTACTTATAAAAAATTTAAAAAGAATAGAACAGTGTAAATAAAAATATAAGAAATTGTTTTAATATTGATAGTTAAGAGTTTTTGTTCCCAGTTTTTTTGTAAATTTGTAAATTTTTTAAGATAATTTATAGTACCTAGTTAATTTTGATTTTGTTAAGGTTAAGATATACCAATAAAATATGTATATTAGTGTTTAAAAAAAATTAAATTTTTAGAAATGGAATAATTTTTTGCTTAAAGGTGATGGCGATGATGGATTGGTGAGTGTGTGAAGGTTGATTGGGCGGGTTTTGGGTCACAAAAGAAGTTTGCTGGAAAAGTGCTGTGGCATGGTAGGGTGGGCTGTAAGGAGATCAACATCTGTCTCCAAGATTGTCGGTGGTATAGTGCAGTGTTTTGTTATTGTTTTTTTTTTTTTTGTGCGAATAATTTCTTTTTTTTTTGTTGTGTTACCTTTTCTTGCCTGACGGAAGGGTTGGGACCTTCTGAGACCAAAAGAGCTAGTCGAATTTAACGTCGGGATAAGCTAACCGTAACATAAATGGCGCCCAAACGAATGAACAGCTTAACAGAATTTAATTCATTAAAACATATGGTATGCTGTATGAGGTAGGGCATGTATAACACCGAGGCATGCAGCAATAGTCCACTAGTGTTTGTAATAGACCAAAAAGAATTGTGGGTGTTGAAGCATTTTTTCTTTTACAGCCTCTAAAACGTAGGAGATAAAATAGTAGAGATGTGAATAAGGAAATGATGCAGTGCTCCAATTCTAAATTAATACCCACGGAAAGAATAGGCAATAGCTTGAAGCACTAGTATGGTGTCTTGTTTAAATGTGTTGCAGTCGTTCCGTGTTTGATATTTTAGAGTAAAGATCAATTAAATCGTCAGTGCGAATGTATTAAATTAATTAGCCTCTTTTGACAATTTTGTCGAAAGGATAGTTGTAATGGATTTAAGACAATTTATCGTAATTTCGTTCAAAGAATTTATCGTAATTTCGTTCAAAACAGAATAGTTAAGAACGAAGTACGATAAATCACAGGCAGCAAAATATAATAGTTTTTTTTTGATGAATTTATACAACAAGACAAAATCACAGTTAAAACCGCAACAACTTTCACATCCGTCCATCATCGTCAAACCGATATTAATTAAAAAAGAAAAACATATTTTTTTTGGAGAACAAACACAAAAAATTTTTTTTCAAACTAATATTCATAATTTATATTCTTACATGTAATATCATTTTGGGTATTGGGATAATTACGTAGTAGTTAAATTCAGTTCCAATTTTCTTGTTGTACCAAAATTTATTGCCTTATTTAATTTATAGGTTGTCCATATTTGTTTATTGCTTATATTTAATCAATTTACATATATTTTAATATTTATACATTTATTTAACAAAATTGTCGCAATTAATTAGTTTAGTTTTTCTCATAATTTATATATTTTGTATGATTTTATATTTTATTTTTTGCTTATCAAAACTTTTATGATTTAATAGTATGTACATGAAGAAATTAGTATATTTTTGTTTTTATGTTTTTTTTTATTTTTGTTTATATACTTATTCACTAAAGTTTTCTTTATTTTATTTTCGTAATTTTCATATTAATAACTAGTATAGTTTGCATAAATTTTTGTGCTTTTATTAAATTGTTATATATTTTAGAATTTCATAGTTATTTATAAACTGAAACAAATTGATTTGTTTTGTAATAATCTCCTTTAATGGTTGGCGGGATTTGCCAATCTCATAGAGATTAAAACTTACAATTGCTTAATAAAAGCAATTATAGGTTTGGGGTTAAGGGGATGAAAAAAAGAGTTAATTAATAACTTCGTCTAAGTTATTAAACTTAAACTCACCGTACTTATTGCTTATATGTTTAATGAAATAGACCCAATTAACACAGAATTTGATTTAATCCAATTGACCTTTATTTCCTTCCAGGTTCTTATTTGGTAAGTAGGTGCACAATGTTCCGGGATTCTTAACTTAAATGTAGGTAGGTATTCAAGAATTTCAAATTTTAGTAAAGATTAAGTAAGGTAAGTGTTTTTTAATTTTGGTAAGTATAAAATTTGGTAAGTATTTAGTTTCATAAGTATTTATAGGATTTTTTTTATAGATGTTGACTGTCTTCCAGCTGTTGGTAGAATAATGATAATTTAGTTGATGCATTTTTCGTTACCAGCAAACAAAAACTACTTTGTAGCTTTATTGTCGCTTTCGTTAAATCCTTTTTTGCTATTAGGGTGGTAACTTTTATTGTAAACAGTTTTTTTTATGATATTGTCTAAACCAAGTTTAGACATGGCGCGACCTTGCCGTTAGGCAATGGAAGATTTGTCGTCAGCATCTGGAACATTCGCAAGAGATCTTATGGCTTCGACTATTACTTTCATGTCCGGTGTTGTAGAAACCGCTACTTGGGGTTTAGGCTTTTCAGCTATGGCCTTTTGGCGTTGTATTTTACGTTTACGTAATTGTTTTGTTTCAATGCCTCGGCTTCGTTGAGGACTTGGGTGCAGCAGCGTATGATGGTATTTATCACATACTCTACATGTGCCCATCGACGAACATGATCGGAGGTTATGGGTTTTTGCAAGGCAATTAATGCAGTAGTTATGGTTGTCAACCACCTCTTCCCGGTCTACCACTGACATCTTTATAAACTTTCGGCAAAACCGTTGTGCGTGGTAGATCTTGCAGAGTACGCACTTATAAATTTCTGGATCACGGTATAATCGACTCTTGCCGTGTTTGCTGTGGTTGTTAGCTTTGGGTTTAATTTCTGTTAGTCTTCGGTTACTCCTAGTATAAAGAAAAAAAAACATGAATTAGATAGGATAAGGCTAGAAGAGAGAATTTCTGTATATCCTTTCAAGCTGTAAAAGAAAATACGAGTATTGGACTATGAATGTTATAAAATTTGAAATATAATAATGTAGAGTGATATAATAATATAGAGTAAATAGAATAAAGCTACTTAGTTTTTAGTTGTACTAGGGCTGCTCTATATATTTCTGGCCTAATAGTGAAAATGCGAATATTTATAATCAAAAACGGTTTTATTGTTTTTCAAAGTATTCTCCAGCATGATTTATACACTTTCGCATGCGCTCAAACCAGTTGTCGAAGCACTTTTTCCACTCCGATTGAGACACCTCTAAAACATGGTTTTTTAACACTTCAACAGCTTCTTCTGGCGACAAAAACCGTTGAATACGCATTATTTTTTTAATGTGTGGAAACAAGAAGAAGTCATTAGGTGCCAAGTCAGGGCTGTACGGCGGATTACCCATTAATTCGATGTTTTGGCCGGTCAAAAACGCTCTGGTTTGAGCCGATGTGTGAGAGCTCGCATTGTCATGGTGAACAATGATTCGTCTTCTCTTGTTGGTTTTTCGAATTTCTCCGATGACTTCAGGCAAACAAATTGTAGTGTACCACTCAAAAGTGACGGTCCTACGTTGCCCAAGCGGAACAGTCGCCACATGACAAGTTTTGCCAAAGAAACAGGCGACCATTTGCTTCGAAGTGCTTCTTCCACGAACAACTTTCGCTGGATTTTGCTCGTCTTTGAAGACCCACACGGTCGATTGTTGTTTCGTTTCAGGCTCATACGCATAGATCCATGATTCGTCACCTGTGACGATCTTATAAACGTCTTTTGAAGCACCGCAATCGTATTTTTGTAACATTTCTTTGCACCAATCGACACGAGCCTTTTTTTGATCGACTTTCAAATTGTGCGGGATCCAACAAGAACAAACCTTTTTTACGGCCAGGTGTTCATGCAGTATCGAATGTATGTTGGTGGAAGAAATGTCCAAGGATGTCTCTATCTCTCGGCATGTCGCATGTCGATCTTGCATTATGAGTTCACGCACGGCATCAATGTTCTCTGGCACAACAGCCGTTTTTTGACGACCACCACGGAATTCGTCTTTGAGCGAGCTTCGGCCACGATTAAATTCATTATACCAATTTTTCACAGAGCTATAGGATGGTGCTTCATCGCCATACAAAGATTTAAGTTCATCAATGCACTCTTGTCGTGATAATCCACGTCGAAAGTTGTGAAAAATGATGGCATGAAAATGTTCACGAGTTAATTCCATTTTTTCTATATTAATTTTTTCAAGTCACTGTAAACAACACAAATAATGGTCGTAGGTCAAAACGTTTTGAGTACGATTATGCTTAAAAATGACAAACTTTCCAATGGAAATGTCAGATTGCACTTGGCAGCACTCAGTGTTGCCAGGCCAGAAATATATATAGCATCCCTCGTAGGTGCTAGAGGTTCATTAGAATTTGCATTGTTCAAGAAAGGGAGGTGGCACAGTTTGACAATGGGTCTTGTTATTAATCCGGAGGCTGTACGTACATCAGCAGTACAAACGTTGTTGTCTAAACCAGAATACGTGTTCTCAATTCTACCTAATCGGCACTCATGCGGTGGTTGAAGAACATCATTTACCGCAATGAGATCGCCGACTTGCAGATTCGGGACTGAATCTTGCCATTTATGCCGTTTGTGTAGTCCTCTTATCATCGGATTGAGAATTGATGGTGAATAGCTTTTAACTTTTCCCATCTATTAATTAGAGTAAGGGAGCATCTCTTAAAAAGTGACCTGGTGTTAAAGCCGTAAAGTCAGCTAGATTTTCAGATAGTGCAGAAATCGGGCGAGAGTTGAGAACCGCTTCAATTCGAGCTAATATTGTTGAGAATTCTTCAAAGCTAAACTTTTGAGCCCCTGCTATACGTTTTAAATGAAACTTAAAACTTTTAACTGCTGCTTCCCATAAGCCGACCATGTGAGTTGCATATGGTGGAATAAATCTCCACTTAAACCCATGAGTTAGATATTTTTGAGATACCTGTGTAGCAGCAGTTTTTACAAATTTGTCAAACTCGTTCTGAAGTACTTTACTGGCTCCAAGGAAGTTTCTTCCATTGTCAGTTACTACCCTTTGGGGGAGCCCCCGCCTCCCAACGAAGCGAGCAAATGCGGCTTGGAATGCAGCTAAGGATAAGTCTGAATAGCCTTCGTACTGAAGCATACGAACACGCTGACATATCCTTTAACAACGGTAGAGTTTCTTAGCGCAGAAGCTTTAATTTCAAATGGGCCTGCAAAGTTAATACCTGTAATTTAAAAGGGAAGAGAAAGACTACATCTTTCAGGTGGTAATGGAGCCATTATTTGTGAGCATGATTGCTGTTTGTAAATAATGCAAGTTTTACATTGACGTATTATCTTTTTTATCCTGGGTTTTAACCGGAATATAAAAAACTCTGTTTGTACTAAGCGGAACATTTGACTACACTCAGCGTGACAAAGAAGTTGGTGCAAATAACTAAGATACAATTGGCAAAATCGAGAGTTGCCAGGCAATATAATTGGGTAACGTTCGTTATAAGGAAGCGACGAGTGAGCTAATCTGCCGTTTTGCTCGCAGAACTGAGTTCGAGTCCAGGAATGGATTAAGAGTTTTAAGGGAACTTTTATTTGAAATAGTTTGTAACTCGTATAAGGCCTTATATTCTTCATTGAGTTACCACTATAAGTCTTGTCTTGAATGTTTGAATTTCCTCCTGAGTTAAATTGTGCGTTTCTGCAATCCGCATTTCTGGTCTTAACTTGCTAATCGAATTTTTTACAAATTGGAAAACGTAACATATAAACGAAGGCATCTGCTATACGACGAGAACCTATCGAGAATGTCGTTTTCTTTTTCTACAATTTTTATGAGATTTTTCTTAGGCCATTCAGATAATGGTTTTTTCATCCACGGTTTTTTCATTCCAGATCTTGTGGCTTACAGCCTCGAGTACCAATATCTGCTGGATTGTCGTGAGTCGGAACTCGACGCCATGTTGCGTTCGCAGTTAAATATTGAATTTGAGCAATTCTGTTTGCAACATACGTTTCCCACGACGAGGGTGGCTTAGACAACCAGCCAAGAACTATGGATGAGTCTGTCCATAAATAAATTCCATTATGAGTAAAATTAAAACACTTTGTGACATAATTTACCAGCTTTGCTAACAAGACAGCACCATTAAGTTCTAATCGAGGGAGGCAAACAGTTTGTATGGGTGCCACTTTACACTTCGCTAACAGTAAGTTTGAGTTTGAGTTTATTTTGGCAGCGAATGTAAACTGTGGCGCAATAAGCTGATTTGGAAGCATCGCAAAACCCAACAATTTGCACCGAACCACTAGGGGTATATTGTAGCCAACGGTTTATAGAAATTCGTCCGAGCTGCTTTAAATCTTGAACAAGATTATTCCACTTCTGGAGGGATTCTGGTGCTACATTGTCATCCCAATCCAACCCTTCTAACCACAACTGTTGCATGAGTATTTTTGCTCTAATAACTACATGTGCTAGCCATCCTGCAGGATCAAAGAGTTTTGCAACTGCAGAGAGAATTTGTCTTTTAGTGATTTTTGTGGATTGATCAATTGGGGCAAAACTATAAGTAAAGGCATCAGTGAGCGCTTTCCACCTGATGCCAAAAGTTTTCGTAGAGGTAGACTAATAAAAACTAAGAAAATTTAAATCATACAAGTCTTCTTTTTTTATGTTCGAGAGTAATCGAGGATCATTTGCGGTAATTTTCTTAAGGGGGAATCCTGCTGAGTTTAGCGCGTTTATAAGTTGGGTCTGAGATTCAAGGGTCTCTTCTACCGAATAACCTCCGGAGAGGATGTCATCGACGTAGGTTTCGGTTCGTAAAATTGATGCTGCCCTCGGGTGCTCATCTTCGGAATCTGCTGCTAGCTGGAGAAGAGTTCGTATCGCGAGATAGGGTGCACAACTAACTCCGAATGTTACCGTTTTTAATTGGTAATCCTTAATTGGGTTATCAGACTTACTCTGAAACAGAATCTTCTGAAAGGGTCTATTAGCAGGATGAACTAAAATCTGACGATACATCTATTCTATATCGCCGCTGAAAACGTATTGATACTTTCTCCAATTGAGTATTATAGATATCAAATTGTTTTGTAGAGTCGGACCTGTATAAAGAATATCATTAAGCGAAAACTGCGATTTTGTTTTTCTTGATGCGTTGAATACTACTCTAACTTTTGTGGATTTATGTTCCGGGCGAACAACCGCATGATGTGGCAAATAATATGAGTTACGTTTGCCCTGAGCTGAGATTTCATGCGAAGAGGTTTCTTCCATGTGATCAAGAGCTAAGTATTCATTTAACACCGCTTTATATTGAGACGCAAGGTTAGGGTCTTTACTGAGAGATTTTTCCATTCTGGAATATTGTGCTAAAGCAATAAAACGAGAAGAACCAAGAAAAATTTTTTCGGGAAATTCCTTTCTGAAAGGCAGTCGCACCATATATCTGCCATTGATCTGACGTTTAGTTGTCTGAGTGTAGAGTCTTTCACAAAAGTCATCTTCAGCTGAAGTTGAGTTGGCGTAGCTATCAGGGATTTTTTCCTGCTCCCAAAACTTTTTCAATAAATCAGTTAGCTCAGAATTATCTGATATTTGAACAGACGTTGTAAAGGATTGATCTGTTTTACATTTTATTGGCCCGCTTAGTACCCATCCAAAGATTGTATTATATGCTGAAGCATGTCCGCAAATATTTCTTTTTATGCCATCAGTGTTAATGTATTGCTCATAAGCGTTACCTAGGATCAGATCTATTTGAGAGGATTTATTGAACAATGGGTCAACAAGATCTAACTCTTCCAGCTCTTTCGAGTAGAAAACCTCGAAGCTACAAGCTGGGAGTCTTTTTGTAAGTTTGGGCAGGACTATGGCTTTAATGGGTATTCGTGTATCTGTTTTTTTTTTGCATACAATAGCAACGCATATTCTTTAGTGGCCACTTGTTTTTGACCACCTATTCCTACAATCTCGAAATGGGATTTATTGTAAGGAAGCTGAAGACGGGATCTAATCTTTTCAGCTAAGAACGTTCGTTGCGAACCAGGGTCTATTAGAGCTGTTAGAGTAAAATGCTCTCCGTTGAGCTCTATTTGCATTAATACTGTTCGCAATAAAATATTTTCATTGCTTGAGGAGCAGTTTGCTTGAACTTGGCTAGATGTACAAGGTGATTCATTTTTATAATCATCTGCCGAATTTTGAGATGAATTGGTTTGGCTAACAGTATTTTTCTGCTGAGCACTTTCTGTTTTCTGGGGATTGATATTTTTAAATCTTTGAGTCATATGCAACAAAGTGTGGTGGGTTTTTTTACAGTAGAGATATGTATGCTTACTTTTGCAATTCGCTTTCATATGGGAGGATCCTAAGCAATTATTGCAAAATTTGTTTTGGTAAACGTAATCGACCCTTTGCTGTACCGTAAAGGCTCGGAATTTAGGGCATGTTCTTAAGGGATGATCTTCATTGCATAGTTTGCACATTGGGTTCAAATTTTCCTGCGATACATATGATTGCACTTTGGATAGTGATGGTTTTGTGAGACTTAATCCATCTTTAGAATTCTTAATACTTGTCACGCGTTCTACTGTTTCGTATCTGTCTATAAGGAACTGAGACATCTGGGACCATTTTGGTAAATAGCGGGGAGAGGTAAGAGATTCTTCCCACAATGCTAAAGTTATATCTGGAAGTTTTGTTGAGATTAGCCGAATAAGAATAGGATCCCAACTTTCTACTTCTATACCAAGAGTTCTTAGGGTTGCAAGCGAATCATTCACAGAAGATTTTATTCTTCTTATGGATTCACTATCCTCGTTTTTTGCTGCAGGGATATCAAACAGAATTCTCAGTTGGTTATCAACCAACACACGTTTATTTTCGTACCGAGATGTGAGAGCATTCCACGCAAGTTCAAATTATCATGTGACAGAGGATATCTATTAACTATAGAACCTGCTTCACCTCTCGTCTTATTTCGGAGGTGGTACAACTTTGTGACAGGTAACAGTTTGGGGTGATTTATATACACTGCCGTAAACATGTCACGGAATGAGGGCCATTGTTCATAGCTTCCTTTAAATACTTCTGTATCGCAAGGCGGTAGCTTTATACAACTACTCGAATCTTCTTGCAAAAAGGTTTGACCACGAGCTTGGGCGTTTGTTGAATAACGAGAAGAGGATTGCAATTTAGGACAATTTGGGTTATCGAATCGCATTATTTTTATTAAAACAGATATTTGTGAGCTACAGTTTGTAACGATGAAAGTCAGGACCTTCGTTTTCACCTCCACAACAACTGTGTTATTATGAATTATTATCATGAATTATTATTATGAATTATTACTATGAATTATGCATTTCTTTTGTGAAACATATTAGTATTATAAGTTTATTATTAGGAATTAATTAAGGTTACGTACTTCGGGAGATGCGTGTCGCCATCTATGAGTCGGACTGCGCTATCAAAAACAGTCAGCTGTCGAGTAAATAAAAACATTACAGCTGTCATTGAGTCAGATACACAAGCAAGCTGCTTGTGTGGATGACTGTATGTGTACGATGAAACGGGTATAAAAGGCAGAACAAAAGATAAAATCGATCAGTTAGCAAGCAGCTTGCCTGCCGGTAAGAAGTGTTTGGTGAGGAATTGTATACTTCCCCAATTTATTTCTTGCTAACAGCTCGAGTTGAAAATTGCTGGAAGGAAAAACACCACGGAAGCGTTACTTCTACCGGTGTTGGCTCGACCCTGGGATTGATTCTGGAGAGGAATTGTAAATTCCCTAGAGTCACGTGGCCGAGAGCTCCCAGCAATCTCTGCGCGTATTAAGTATATTGCTCGCGCTACGTAAGCTACCTGCGCCGCCGCTGAGTGGGTCACCGTCGTCTGTGGGCCATCGCTGTCTGCGCTGCCTGTTTGGTTACCGCCTGTGCCATTGCCGCCCAGTTGGGCCGCTGCCTGTTTGAGCGTTACCTGCGCCATCGCTGCTGAAGCGCTACCTGCGCCATCGTTGTTTGCGTCGCTGCCCGTGCCATTGCCGCCCGGTAGCGCCGCCGTGTGTTTAAGCGCTATCTGCGCCATCGCTGTTGGAGCGCTACCTGCTCCATTGTTGTTTGCGTCGCTGCCCGTGCCATTGACGGCCGGTAGCGTCGCCGTGTGTCAAGCGCTATCTGGGCCATCGCTGTTAAAGCGCTACCTGCGTCATCGCTGTTCAAGTGCTACCTGCGCCATCGCTGTTTGCGTAGCTGCCCGTGCCATTGCCGCCAGGTAGCATCTCCGTGTGTTTAAGCGCTACCTGCGCCATCGCTTTTTGCTTTACTGCCCGTGCCATTGCCGCCCAGTAGCGTCGCCGTGTGTTCAAGCGCTACCAGCGCCATCGCCGTTTGCGTCGCCTTCTCCCCTGTCACCAACTACGCTACGCTGCCCGTTGGCAGAACTGCCAGCTTCACGCCCTGCGCCATTTAACACCGGTGGTTTAATTCATTGGTGGTTTCGTTCCCGACCGTTAGTTAGCCGTCGCTATAGCCTTAAGTATTAGGAGAATAAAACATAAAGTGAAGTTTTGTAACGTTTTTCGAACAAGAAGTGTTTCTTTTCCTTTCCGTCCTAGGACGATAAATAAAATTGCAACGACCCTGGACTCCGCTGCAGCTATCCCAGCAACCAGCGTAGAATGTGTCGTTACAAGTTATAATAAGCCTCTGTACAGGCTTCGAATTTTTCTGTAGCTTCTTCTCTAAATTCGGGTGTTATATCGCAATGTTTCGCCAATATAACCCCTTCGTAGAAAGCCTTCAGCCTAGGCTTCAAACTGGAAGTGATCCCTAGGAGACGGGTCACATTCAGCGCGAGACGTATTGGGCATTTTGACGGCTAAGGGATTTTAAAAAAATAGTTTTCCAGAAAAAACAAATTTCAGAGGTTTTTTGGGAGTTAAAATTTGAAATAGATGTTTAGTTAAAATTTCTAGAGTAGATAATATAAAATCCTAAGAATAGGTTTCTACACTTTGTGTAATAAGGGGCTAATGGGATATAGCACTAGATGTAAGTTCTAGTTTAAAGGCAAGTGTGTAGAAGAGCTATCGCGAGAACTAGGATTTTAAATTTTGTTGCTACACTGAAAGTTTAGGGATTAAGAGGATACTGTAAATCACAGATTCGTTTATTCAATTTTAGTACAATAAATTCAAAAAAATTTAAATTTGGTTTTATATTTTAAGTATAGGAACTACCGCAAGGAGATTTATATACTATTTATGGAAAAAGAGCGTTTAATATTATAACTTTTATTGATACTCTATAAGCAAGATTAATACAACAATTTTTAGGAACAACTAATATGGTTTAATGTAGATTTTGTTTTTACTCTTCTCCCATAAATCAAAAATTGTGGTGATAAATTTTTTTTTTTTATATTTTCAAATATATTTTAGGGTATTAAATTAATTGGGTTCTTTTACTTTTAAATATATTTTAGGGTTCCTTTATTTTTAAATATATTTCAGAGTTCTTTTATTTTGGCAAAAAAAAATCCATTATAAATTACACTTATAATTTTAATTTTTGTTTAATTTAAAAAAAAATTTTTTTTGTACAGGGACCTTAGTTTTTTGTAGTCGACTGTATATAATATAAAGAGTCACTGCTAAAGCATAATCAAGACTGCCATATTTGTCGATCTTTTTTATCACCTTTTTTTTAACATGGTAACTTGCTTGTTTTAGTTTAAAATATTACTTCCTTAACACCATATTTCTTTATACAAAATTAGTTTAATTTGAATTCTATGATATTATCAACAATGAGCTGTAAGTTGTTGTAGCACTTTTATTCAATAGAAGAAAATTCAGAAAATAAATTCCATGAACCGGCTTTAAGTGACTCTAACGGCCCAATTAAATGTACTACGTACGACAAATAGTCCAATGATGGCAGCAGTTAAAACTATATATATATATATATATATATATATATATATATATATTTATTTCCTCTTTTCATTTTTATTTTTTTTTTAGTTATTTTATATGTTGTTGTTAAAAATAATTTTAATTGTATTTAAAATGGGTATTTTCCATTTGCCGTGTTTTGTGTGGATGATAAAGAAGAATTTGTTTGGCGATTTTTTATCAAATTCATCTGGCACCCCTGATCATAATAAATTTCCAGGAGTTATAAATTTTAAGAGACATTAAGTTTTGAACTTATTTATTTTTCTTCTCGCTTATTAATAAAAGAGAATAAGTGACAAATTTCAAAATGACTTAAAAAGAGTTAAAACATGATATTAAGATGAAGCAATAGAATTTATTTCTTTTCTCTTTTAAATATTTCTTTGTTTTAATGGACTGTATGGATTTGTTTAATTTGATTTTAAGGGATAACATCCATTACTTGCATAGATGTAGAAAGGAGCAAAAAACTTGTGTCAAATTGTTCTACAGCATAAGAGGATTTTATTATTTCTTCTCTTTTAAAACTATTTTGCATTTGATAAAATTTAAGAAATAATTGAAATGTATGTATGTAACCTGAGCTGATTTTTTCAAGGGCAAGAGATTAACAAAATGACAAAAACTTACTTCTTTTCTTCTTTGGTTGTTGAATAAATTCTGTTTTTTATTTAGGCATATGTACATACATATTTTTTAATTTTTTGGCGCAAATTGAAATTAAGTTTTTACTTTAAAATTTTACTTTCTTGAGTTTTTTGTTTTTTTTTTTTGTTTTTTTAAGAAATTTTATGCCGTTTTCTTTAGTTTTTTGTTTATGGAACAGTTTTTAATTTTGGAATTTTTTATAACGGACATAACTGGTTTCCTTTTTTCAACACTATACCTTTTACCAAAGACAATAAATTTATAAAGATGTTGCAGTTTGAACATTTAAAAAATCAAAAATTATGAGCCATGAATCAAGAAAACAAGATTGCGCATTCAGCCGTTCAAAAAATATTTCTACTGCGCATCTACGTCACAATAGACCTACAACGTGTGTTTGTTGTAAAAATATAAGAGATTTTTGGCTCTCTTACTTTAACTTTCCATACAAATAGTCTATTTCTACGTCACACAAAAGAGACAACAAACTAACGGACCTGCGCAATGCGCAATCTTGTTTTCTTGATTCATGATTATGAGCAGTTTCAAGGTAGCGGGGGTAAGAGATAAGAGGGAAGAAATTTCTGTGAGCGCAACCAAACTCAAGAGAGCATAATATTAGTTTTTTAAACAAGACAGATTCATACACACATGCGTTTAAAAATGATGTTCATAAAAAATGTTTTGTTAAAGGAAAGTATTGAGAGACAAAAACACACATTTAACATATAGAAACGTACATACATACTTTCATATCTACATATGTATAAAGAAGAATGTGCTTCATAAAGTTTTATTTCTGAATTCTATTTTTCCTACTTAGTTAAAAATTGTTTGTAAGATAAGCTTAAAAACGAAACTGTATGACTGCTCTTGTTATTGTAGGGTAAATATATATTTTTATTTGTGTATTTTCAAAAATATGCATAATCACACCGAACAATTCATACCCTAAATAACGTAGTAATTTTTTTTAGCATTTATTCTTGTGGATACTTAATATGTTTTTTAAGTAATTTCAAACAATGGTAATAGAATAAGGCGCTTATTTATGTATATTTATTATTAAATTTTAACTTTATTTAACCTGCACAGGTTCACTATATATAAACCTCAATATGAATTTGATAGCTAAATTTATAAATTAAAATTTCCACACAAAATAAATTACTGGCGCTTTAAAATTTAGACTTTGCCAGTAC
This sequence comes from Gymnosoma rotundatum, assembly GCA_916610165.2. Lineage (NCBI taxonomy): Eukaryota > Metazoa > Arthropoda > Insecta > Diptera > Tachinidae > Gymnosoma > Gymnosoma rotundatum. The sequence goes on from OU744339.1 coordinate 59,803,145, forward strand.
TTGTTACTTTGCACGCATGTGTTTCCCATGAGTAATGCTTTCTTAGCAACATAAGTATAAGCAAATAATAATAATAATAATTTTAGTACACTATGCACATTGCTTCGTAATATATTTTTTGTGTTTTTAGCTGCGTAATATATTTTTTGTGTTTTAGCTGCTGTTATATCTATTATTCTACATTAATAGCAAGAATATCGTTGAAATATCGCATTTTTCGCAATTTTCCATGTTTTTAACCAAGAACTTTCTATTTTCATTTGAAAAGCCATTAAGAAATAATTTCACCTGAAATTTCGTACAAAAAAAATTAATTTTAATCTTTAAAAATATTATTCTAATTATAACGAACAAATTATTAAAATCACCGATTTTAAATATTGAAGGCAAAAGCACGTCTCGATGGCCATTTCCCTACCGTTTACTTAGCTCTTCAGAAAATTTCTCACAAACATTTTAAATAAACTAAAATTTTTTGTTCAAACAATAAAGTATAGACAAATATCCAAGTTTAAGCAAAAACAACAATTATCAACACTGGGGGCAAATTATGGCATTCGATATCGATCGAAATTTACATTTAAATTCAATTGAAATTTCGATCGATATCGAGTGTCGTAATTTGCTACCTGATTTTATTTTTCTTCATATATTGTATAAGGCTGACTTTTTTTCGGCTCTTCTATACATTTTAAAGATGAAATAAAATTAAGACAACAAATAAAATATCACAACACGCCACGATAATTTATATGTATATACTAATTTAATTTAGATAATAAATGAATTTAATTTCCTTTATTCGTGCTTGATTGCTTCAAATATAAATATATCATGATATTCTCATGAAACATTTTTTATTTAAAAGTAGAAATTGAAATGTATTACTGCGTAGAAAGTATATTAATATGGCCATTCCACTACTGCTATTTTAGCTCGTTAGTGGATTTAACCCAAATTTTGTATAGAAAACTTGAAAGTGTTATATCAAAAGCCAAATTGATTAAATAAGAATTCTATTGAATCAATTAGAGAAAAAGACAGGAACAAAAATACAGTATACAAAAACACAGCAAGCATTCAGTAACTAAAAAAGAATAGTAAATTAAAATCTAATAATATATTTTCATATTGATAATAAATGAATTTAATATTCGGTGTAAATCGATGTTATTTCTTTTATACAACAACAAAACACATATTGTTACCATACAAATACACAATCGGTAACATTAGTTTACGTTGGATATTTTACAATATAAATATATACACACCAGCGTTGCCACACAAGAAATTTACTTCCTACCAATAATTTTCAAAAATCCTACCAAAATCGTTCACAGCCTACCAAAAATTTAAAAATGCATTTCTTGCATATAAACTCTGTTATACTCACTTGGTTTTTTTCTTGTAATTGCTGAGATGGAAGTTTGTTTGATTTTAAATACTTTTAGAGAATACTATGCAGGAGGAACACCCATATCTTTCCTGGCGCCAATCAAATTCTTTTGACTGTTTCTTTACATGCAATATTAGTAAATATTTATGTAATAAATAGGTACATATTTACAATTAAAAAAGTTTACTTTCTTTTCCATTTTGTCTGTTAAATTTTTTAATACAGACACTTGAAAATTCCTTCACTTGAAACCTTCACTCAAAAGTATTGTTAATTTCAATTTCATAATATTGTTCGCGTTTCTTAAACCAGAGATGGTTATAGCTTTAATCATCTCTATGCAAAAAAGCACCTAATACAGTTTTTGAAAACAGTGGTAACACTATTCAAAGTTATTGTTTATTTAATTCAAAGTTACATTTCTTTTTATTTTATGTTCTGAAATTTTAAGGTGAAAAATTTACTATTGCTAAAAAATTGCTAAAGGAGGAAAACCTACCAAAAACTTAAAAAAAATGCAACAAACCAACCAAACTACCAAACTGTTTTCTAAAAACGAAAAACTACCAAGTTTGGTCCGATTGGACCAAAGCGGCAACGCTGATACACACTCGTATGCACGTGTATACAAATGAATTAATGTGAGATGAGAGTAACAAGTTTGCTGAGAATAATAATCTCTCTCTGTGATTTTACTCTTAAAGTGGCAGTAGCAGTACGTCCATCGACAAAATATGCACTGGATGTAGATGTACAGCAGTGAAACATCTTAGTATATTTATAGTCTTTGCTTTTACTGTTTTCTTTGTATATATGTACGGTTATGTTTTTTTTTGTTTTTGCACTTTAGGCAGTTTTAAATATATGCACATTTATATGTAAAAATTACTGTTTTATTTTTAATCCCGCACACACAAACATTACTCTAACGCTTTTTATATTTTAATGCGTTTTCTTTATGTTTTTTTTTTAGTTAGTATGACCCATTACAAATCACAAAATTTTAGAATCTACCACTTTTTAGTTTTATTTTTTTATTTTATTTTTTCACATTTTTACCACCAAACTAGCCCACTTACTTTTGATTGACACACATCGACTGACTATTGTAAGTTTTTTTTTATTTACCTCATGCTGTGGTTTAATAGATGACTTTTTCTTCTGTTCTCTTTAATTTCTTTTGTGAGATATGTATGCAAGTATTGTTGCCACTGGGCTGTTTCTTCTTTGCGGGAATGGACCATGAAACAAATTGATTTGGTTTGTAATAATCTCCTTTAATGGTTGGCGGGATTTGCCAATCTCATAGAGATTAAAACTTACAATTGCTTAATAAAAGTAATTATAGGTTTGGGGCTAAGGGGATGAAAAAAAGATTTAATTAATAACTTCGTCTAAGTTATTAAACTTGGGTTACATATAACTCACCGTACTTATTGCTTATATGTTTAATGAAATAGACCCAATTAACATAGAATTTGATTTAATCCAATTGACCTTCCAGGTTATTATTTGGTAAGTAGGTGCACAATGTTCCGGGATTCTTAACTTAAATGTAGGTAGGTATTCATGAATTTAAAATTTTAGTAAAGATTAAGTAAGGTAAGTGTTTTTTAATTTTGGTATAAAATTTGGTAAGTATAAAATTTGGTAAGTATTTAGTTTCAGAAGTATTTATAGGATTCTTTTATAGATGTTGACTGTCTTCCAGCTGTTGGTAGAATAATGATAATTTAGTTGATGCATTTTTCGTTACCAGCAAACAAAAACTACTTTGTAGCTTTATTGTTGCTTTCGTTAAATCCTTTTTTGCTATTAGGGTGGTAACTTTTATTGTAAACAGTTTTTTTTTATGATATTGTCTAAACCATGTTTAGACATAAACCTTTATCTGTTAGAAATTTTAATATTAATTCTAATTGGTGTTGGGTTCATTGCTTTCAAATTATAATTTTTTTATTTTTTTTTTTTTATTGGGTTATTTGGCCAATGTTATTTTGTTTTTAAGTTCCGTGTATAAGCTAGTATGTCCTGTGTTTCCAAATTTAAATAAATTTTGTTTGAAAAAATAATTTCATTTTAATTTTGTTATTTAAAAAAAAAAGAAAATCTAATTTTTTGTTTCCTGTTTCCTGATGATGCCACCCAAAGGTGTGGCGAAATATTGAAAATATAAATAAACATTTTCATTATTTATAAAACTGACCTAGTGCTTAATAAATTAGAAAAGAAAAATTATTATTGTAGACAAAATAATTGTTGTCATTGAGGCAAAATCGTAGAATTTTCAGGAATTTAGATTTCGGGATTTTCGTGTAGTTTTTAATAAGATTCCATTTGTCCATGATAATATTAATGGCTTTGTTGATCGGTATATTCGTAAAAAGAGAAATAACATCTAGTGAGATAAAAATTTCGTTTTTTTCCAGTCTGAGTTTGCTAAGTTGTTCTTTAAGTCTATTCGAGTTTTTAATATTGTAGTCGTCTGATATTACATTTTTTAAAATGGTTCCAATATATTTAGACAAAGCGTAGCATGGGACTTGTATAGATGAGATTATGGGTCTGAGTGGTATTTCTGGCTTGTGTATTTTTGGAAGTCCATAAATTCTAGGTGCTGTTGCTGCCGAGCAAAGTAGTTGTCGTTTTTGCCATCCGTCTATATATTAATTTTTATACAAATCTAATATTATGTTATTGTTATCTTTCTGGAGTTTTAAAGTTGGATCAGTTCTAAGCTTCCGGTAAGTATTTTTGTCATCAAGTAATATTTCGATTTTGTTCTCATAATCTTTTTTATATAAAGGTACAGTTTTGTTTCCCTTGTCTGCCTGTATAACAACAATATTTTTATTTTTACGCAGAAATTCTTTCGTCTTATCGTAAATATTTAATATGAATTTTTCCTTTGGTGTGTTTTTTAAATTTCTCTTAAATCTTATAATGTTGTTTGCTAGTTTAGTTCTTGCGATGTCCTTTGTTTTTTCTTCATTGTCATTTAATTTCTGTATACATTGTTCAACGTCTGCGATTGTACGTAAAGGTGAAAAATTATGTTTGTTTATTGGTAACGCGAATTTTTTACCGAGTGACAGGATCTACTTATATTCTAGAGGAATGTCCATATCAGTTTTATTTTCAAACCAATTATCATTAAAAATAAATCCATGTATTTTAATGTTATGAAGGTATAATGTCCAATAAACTTTTAATATAACATTCCATTTCCAAATTATATCGATATCAAATTACCGTGTGACTCTAAATTATTTCAATATCGTGTGACTTTAAATTATTGCAATACCGTGTGACTTTAAATATATTTTGGCATTCTTTAATTATTGCATTTGCATCTCGTATTACCATTACTTTCATGACACCACATTAATATGTAAGAAATTATTATTAATAAATAATATAAAAAGAAGTTGAATAAAAGATATGGGTAGAGTTGTAAAAACGTTGTCGCGACACAAACACCAAAGATTATTGTGTTTTATTTCCTCTATGTATATTTCGAACATATTACATGGCGACCGTGACAAGTGAAAAGTGTTAATTAAGACGTGAACTAAAACAAAATAATTTGTCTTTTTGTTAAAGATGAATGAAAAATTTAAAAGAATGACGAAGTGATTCAAGAAGTATGCATATAAAGTTTCTGTTAAAAATGATAAATTAAAAACAAAACCTTTTAAAAAATATATACTTAAACTAAGCTAAAATGACTTGGTGGAAAAAAATACTGTCAACCATCCCATTGCTAGTAGCAGGCTACGAGGTAGGGAAAAATCAGGAAGAAAACGACAATAAACAATTAGAAAAAATATTGGAAACTATGAAGGAGGACAACGTTGATAAGACAACCGAGGGCATGAGTCACATCGAAATTATGGCTCTGTTGCTAGCAGTAGCAATGGTAATTATCTACCTGGTTAAATTAGTATGCAAAACAATCAAAGATATGCAAAGGGGACAACACCGACAGCCCCAAGTATAAGTGAACCACAGCAAATGTATTATAAAAAAAAAAAAAAAAAAACTTTTAACAGTGCAGTAATAAATAAAATAAAATAAATTAAAATATCTTTTATAAATCAAATAATTAATAATTAATAATTCTATTTCATAAATTAATATATTACAAAGTGAACTTATACAGACAGTGAATTGTATAAATATTGCATAAACAGCAGAAAATAAAAATAATAATATATATAAAAAGAAAAAAAACAAGAACAAAAGAAGAACTCTGCAAAAATATAAAACCAGCTTTAGAGCTTTAAAACGTGAAAAAATAATAAAGCTAAAAAAAAAAAAAATATAACTATGTAAGAAATAAATTTAGTAGAAAACAGTTTCAACATTGCAACAAAGTTTTAATAACAATATAAAAAAAAAAGAGAAGGAAGAAGCATCCCCACGCCATGGGATGTATGCTCTCCACGCCGAGGAGAAGCCAATGTTGTACTCCAGGAACAACAACACCAATATCAACACCAGCAACACCAACAAAAAAAAAATGGATAAGTAACAAAAGAAAAATTTATTATAGTATAATTATTTAAGATAGGCAATAGTGTCAAATGCAGAATTTTTTTTTTGAAATATTTTTATTGAAAACAAAATAAACATCTAACTTGTTATAATTAACCTTTATATGACAATATTAATTATTTAACAATAAATTATTAAGAGTACGATTTGGCAAAATATTAAGAGAAAAAGGAAATATAAATATGGGAAAATTATTCCAGTCATATGTCTGACTATAACAGCTACATTATCAAAACCTGACCCATTGCAAATGCAAAACGCAAAATGCCCTAATTGGGAACAGTTATCTCAACAATTTCATGAAAATCAAAGCAAATTCCTCCGGTCCTTCAAATGTTTAAACAAACAGAAACTGCCTAGCAGAGCAGTAATAGAATATCATCTGCATTTAATAGAAATCCACTTTAGTACAATAGTAAATACTTTTAATAACACTGCTTATTACCTTACACCCGAACACAGACAAGAGATTTTTGAATTAATAACCAAATTGAAGACAAAGGTTCAGTCAATAGAGAAACGGTTACAAAAAGAACTAGTAATAATATTCAGGGAGAATGGATGCGTAACTATAACATTGGAGGAGATAGATTATGGGAGCATATTGGAAAACTCGAATATCTGGGAACAGTTTGAAGACATTGACCATGACCTAGCGGACTCAAAAATGGAACCCATTAAATTCATAGAATTAGCCACTAAAATCCTACCGGAATTTGATGGTAAATTTAAGAACCTTCAAAAATTTCTTGATGCTTTGAACCTGTTAGAATCACTGAAAGAAACCCATGAAAATCTTGCAGTACAAATAATACAGACAAAAATCAGCGGGACAGCTCGCATATCAATCAACGATTTAACGTCCATTGCAGCCATTGCAGACAAATTGAAAACGGTAATAAAGGGAGACTCCACTGACATATTAGTATCCAAATTAATGACCGCACGCCAGGGAAGTAAACCAAACAGCGTATATGCCCAAGAAATAGACGAGCTCTCGAAAATGTTATCAAACGCATATATTTCAGATGGCTTACCACCACAAATAGCAAACAAGTATGCCGTACAGGCAACTGTAAAAGCCCTCGCGAAGAATCTAAATAATGATAGAACAAGAATCATCATTGAAGCAGCTACCTTTGATACAATAGACCAAATAACAGAAAAAATTATGAGCACAGATATACACCAATCAAGTGTATCAAATGTCTTACAACTGCGTGGTAGATACCGATGGGGCAGGCAAAGATACCCAAATGGGCGCCTGAATTATAACAATCAAGGATCTCATACATACCGTGGAGATCGTCATTACCAGCAAACTAACAGGGGAAACCCCCGAAGAGTTAATAGATAAAACAATTACCGGCCAAACTCAAATAACAACCACAGTAGAACTAGTAGGCAACATACTAATTCCAGACAGTATGCGGACATGAGGGTTATGAATAGGGTCTCGGGAAACCCCGAGGACCCCCAGATAACACTGGGGGAAGAATAGGACATATCTTGACTTTGAATCTGAACCTCAGTGCTTTTGTTAACCTCTCCCTTACGGGAAGTATACAGGCACTAACATTCTTAATAGATACTGGCGCAGATATCTCCTTATTAAAACATGGGAGTGTTAAAGGACCAATTGATGGTAATATAGTTAATGAATTAAAGGGCATAGGCGAGGGTAGTCAATTCACGATCGGCGTAACTCAAGGTTGGTTGTGCCTCAACAACTTTAAACTAAAACATGAATTTCACGTTGTACCTGATGATTTCTCAATCCCATGCGATGGAGTTTTGGGACTTGACTTCATTAGGGCGCACAATTGTATAATTGACTTCCATTCAAGGGATAACTTCTTGGTAATCTGTCCCATAAATAGCACCATTAAAATGGAAATCCCCATAGTAACAGGTCCGATTCAAGGCACTATTGTTATACCACCAAGATCAGAGGTGGTACGGAAAATAAAATTACAACAGGGAATAGACGATATATTTATTCCACATCAAACAGTAGAAAAGGAAGTCTTTATCCCAAATACTATTACAAATCTCAATAGCCCGGTGGTATGCGTAATGAATGTATCTAATTCTTCGAAAATAATATCCTTAAAAAATATAAAATATGAGCCTCTGTCTCAATACGAGACTAAAACAATAGACACAACTATAAAAAATTCTAGGTCTAATGAGATTTTAGAAAGACTGATGGTAAATTGCCCGCGAATTGCAAAGAATGACCCTTTGGCTCTGTGTGCCGAATTTACTGACGTGTTTGGGTTGGAAACCGAACCGGTATCTACAAACAATTTTTATAAACAAAAATTGCGTATAGTGGATGAAACACCGATATATATAAAAAACTATAGAATTCCGGAAACACAGAAAGAAGAGATTGAGAGGCAAGTTGATAAGTTAATTAAAGGTGATTTAGTTGAGCTCTCTGTTTCGCCTTATAACAGTCCAGTGTTATTGGTTCCAAAGAAATCTTTGGAAGGTAGCGGTGATAAGAGGTGGCGTCTGGTAATTGATTATCGACAGGTAAACAAAAAACTTTTGTGCGACAAATTTCCTCTCCCAAGAATAGACGATATACTCGATCAGCTTGGAAGAGCTAAATACTTCTCAACATTGGATCTAATGTCTGGATTTCACCAAATCGAATTGGAAGATGGTTCGAGGGATATTACCTCCTTTTCAACACCCAAAGGTTCATTTAGGTTTAAGAGGTTACCTTTTGGACTCAAAATCTCACCTAACTCATTTCAACGAATGATGTCACTAGCATTTGCTGGTTTAAAACCGTCAACTGCATTTTTGTATATGGACGATATTATAGTAATCGGATGCTCTAAAGCTCATATGATTAAAAATTTAAGAGAAGTTTTTCATACTTGCAGAAAGTATAATCTTACATTGCATCCTGATAAATGCAGGTTCTTTTGTCATGAGGTCACATTTTTAGGTCATAAATGTACGTCCCAGGGAATTTTACCGGACAGTAATAAATACGATACTATTAAAAATTATCCTAGGCCTAAGGATGGTAATGAAACTAAACGTTTTGTGGCCTTTGCTAACTACTATAGAAAGTTCATTCCAAATTTCGCACATTTCAGTAAACCATTAACAAATCTAACAAAAAAAAAAAACGCACCATTCCATTGGTCGGATAAATGCGAAGATTCATTTAATTATTTGAAAAACACCCTAATATCTCCACCAATCCTACATTATCCGGACTTCACAAAAACATTCTACATTACCACAGACGCAAGTAAGTTGGCATGTGGTGCCGTGTTGAGTCAGCAACACGAGGGGACATTGTTGCCCATAGCATATGCATCAAGAACATTCACAAAAGGCGAAAGTAATAAGGCAACTATTGAACAAGAACTTCTGGCCATTCATTGGGCTATTAATCACTTTAGACCTTACGTCTATGGACGAAAATTCATAATTAAAACAGACCACAGACCTCTAACATATTTATTTTCGATGAAAAACCCATCTTCTAAGTTGATGAGAGTGCGTTTGGATCTGGAGGAATACAATTTCGATATAGAATATATTAAGGGGAGAGAAAATTACGCAGCTGACGCATTTTCAAGAATTACCTTTGAAGATATAAAAGCCTGTAATGTAATGATGGTAACAACTAGGTCCAAGCAACAAGTGCAGAAAAGAGAGAAAGATAGAGAACAAGCCCAACCAAAAATTTATGAAAATATATCGGCGCGCCAATTTAGAAAGCTTCCCAATATAATAACCCACATCCAAGGATGTGATGTTAAAAGAGGAAGTAAAATTATATTTAAATTTAAAGCTAATGTTTATGTTATTAATGGAAAAATAGACTTAGGTAAATTTTTCCAAGAGCTTGAGTTGCATGCCAATAATATTCACATTAAAAAATTGCAAATGAGATTAAATGATAAGATGTTTGAAAAGGTACCTATAAAAGATTTTAAAGAATTGGGCAATAAGTTTTTAAAACACATTAAAATAGCGCTTACACCATCAGTTACAGAAATTACAGATGAAACAGAGAAGCAAGAAATATTAAGAAAATTCCACGAGGACCCCCTGCTAGGTGGCCACCCAGGGATAACTCGAATGATTAACAAAATTAGAAGGTATTTTTATTGCAAAAATATTACTAAATATGTCGCAAAGTATGTAAAGGCCTGTGAAACATGTAAACGGAACAAAACAAATAGGAATATTAAACAACCCCTAATTATAACACCAACACCAATGAGACCTTTTGATACAGTAGTGATTGACACGATAGGACCATTACCTATTACCGAACATGGACAACAATACATAATAACAATAGTGTGTGATCTAACAAAATATTTAATAAGCATCCCAGTTCCAAACAAAACTGCTAAAACTGTAGCAAGAGCAATTTTTGAAAATTTATTTCTTATTTATGGACCCGTCCATAAAATTTTAACTGATATGGGTACTGAATTTAAAAATGAAGTACTACAGGAATTATTAAAACTACTTAACATAAACTTAGTAAATTCAACACCATATCATCATGAAACGTTGGGTACAGTTGAACGTTCACATCGAACCTTCAATGAATTTATCAGATCATATGTATCTAAGTCTCTTAATGATTGGGATCAATGGTTACCCTATTTCACTTATTGTTACAACACAACCCCATCAACAACACACAGTTATTGCCCTTTTGAATTGATATTTGGTAAAACTCCAGAAATTTTTTCTTTATTGAATTCAAAAATCATAGAACCTTTATATAATTTTGATGATTATGTTAAAGAAGTTAGATACCGACTCAAAATTGCCAATGAAAATGCAAGATCTGCATTGCAAAACTCAAAACATTTACAAAAACTAAACTATGATAAAAATACAAAGGCATTACAAATTAAAATTAATGATCAAGTTTTTATAAAAAATGAGCAAGGTCATAAATTAGAAAACGTTTATAAAGGTCCATATAAGGTAATAAAAGTCGATAACAAAAACAATTGCACTTTACAAATTGATAAAAAGAAAGAAATAATAGTTCATAAAAATAGGCTTAAATTAGCAACTATATAAACATATATGAAAAAAAAAAAGAAAACTAAATAGTCTAAAGAGAAATACATAGTAACAAGTATGTTAATAAAATAACACAGTAAATAACAAAAAAACTATAAAATAAGAAAAAAGGTAGAATAATAATAATTTATTTTTAAGATATCAAATTAAACTACAAGAATTTATATAAACAAAATTTTATGAATTAAGCAAAAATATATACATATATATGTATATACATATGCAAATACTCTTATTTTTTATTAATTATTTAAATATTTTTTTTGGTAAATAAATATAAATTATAATTATTTCTCTTCAAGAAATGCATATTATATAGCATTTGTAAAGAAAGCTCTTATGGCTGCCATCTGATCAATGTTCGCTATAAGACCTTTCTATTTAAGAGGGGTGGTGTTATGAAGGTATAATGTCCAATAAACTTTTAATATAACATTCCATTTCCAAATTATATCGATATCAAATTACCGTGTGACTCTAAATTATTTCAATATCGTGTGACTTTAAATTATTGCAATACCGTGTGACTTTAAATATATTTTGGCATTCTTTAATTATTGCATTTGCATCTCGTATTACCATTACTTTCATGACACCACATTAATATGTAAGAAATTATTATTAATAAATAATATAAAAAGAAGTTGAATAAAAGATATGGGTAGAGTTGTAAAAACGTTGTCGCGACACAAACACCAAAGATTATTGTGTTTTATTTCCTCTATGTATATTTCGAACATATTACATTAAACTGTTTTTCTTTCAGTGTGACTAGTTTTGTGTTTTGTTTATCTCTCACAACTTTGTCCATATGTTTAATTCTATTTTTTTGTTTGTTTATAAAAGCTATGTAGTCTTCTTCTGTCAATGATTTTTCAATAGTTGTCCTTAAATAATAAATTTTATGTTTTATATTTGTAATATTTACATTCGTCTGTGAGATCTCGAAGTTAAGAATTTTTTTTATGAAAATTATATTCCACTTTTTTTAATTTATCCTTTATTTTAACTTTTTATAATTTTATAGTTATTATTATTATTATTTGACAATTAAAAATTTTGTTTCGGCAATTTTTTTTATGTTCGTCATACGTTTTCACTTTCAATATATTCTGTGGTGAAGTATTGATCCTGAAGTTAGGGAAATGGCAGCCGACGAGGCATTATTAGTTCAAAGGTCTCTAGAAGATAATTTTAGACAAATGGTTCAAACAGAAATGTCTGAGGTTAAAAAGAGTATTGCAGATCTGACCACCTGTATTGCTAATTTGGCTAAAATTACATGACAAAAACAAAATACGGCAGTGAATCAGAATTTACAACATCCTGCAACCAGTGTTAACACAACACAAGCAAATAATGGTAGTAATGGTAGAACAGCATCAGATAGTAGCTCTGAAACAAATACTGCCATAAATGTAGGACATTTAGCTATACCGTACCAAGGAACTTTTGAGCCAGGACCTAGTTCACAGAGTAATGATCAGTCACGTACTAGAGTCGACAAGCTGGGGGTAATATTTAATGGGAACATCTCGCACTTGAGTATTGATGATTTTGTATTTAGATTAGAACATCTACAAAGGCATTATCAAATTCCCTGGTCTGAAGTTTTGAGGGATTTTCATTTGTTAGTGTCTGGATCAGCGAGAGAGTGGTATTGGTTGTATATCCGCATGCATGGAGTTATTCATTGGCCTGGATTGCGACATGCGTTAGTAAGTCAATATCAAGTTTCACGCTCAAACTTTGAGATTTTGACAGAGTTAGTAGAACGAAAGCAACAAATGGGCGAAACTGTTGATAAGTATTTCCATGCTATGTGTCAAATTAGGTCTAAATTGTTACAGCCTATATCAGTATATGAACTGATAAAAATTATTAAAAGAAACATTAAAGAGAGCATCGGCAGAATAGTTTATCCCATCGCCGTTTCATCTGTTGAACAGTTGAGAATGGAATGCAACGAGGCTGAAAGACACTTTCCAAGGCGAGATAGTCGTAATATTCAACCTATGACACGTCCAACAAGGTATGTAAATGAGTGCTTTTTAGATGAAGAACAGGATAGCGATATGCAGGACGATAGTAATGAGCAAATTGCCGCTTTAAACATAAACAACCAACAACAACAACAGCACAAACAGCCGATTGTGTGTTGGAACTCTAGGCAACAAGGTCACGTTTTTAAAGAATGTTTGGCGGTAGAGAGAACACTTTTTTTTATAAGTGTGGAAAGCCAAACGTAATTACACCCAAATGTCCTAACTGCAAGGCGGGAAACCATTTGAAGAGTTTGGCAATGAGGGGGGACCAACGCTCATCGGAAGACCAAGCCCCTGCAAAGAATTAGATCGTAAAGATAAAAGTCTAATCCACGTAAATAATATTTCACAAAATAGACACTATATGACTAGAGAATTAAGACAGAAAAATTATGATGAAGTAAGAGCTCGTATTTTCGGGAATGAATATAAACTTAGACCAATTTCAAAACGTATTCGTAAGGTCAGACAAAAGTGTAAAGAACGTAGGAAAACTAGGCGATTAATGATAGAGTCATTAGGTAGGGCAAGCCTAAAAGCATAGATAATAGGTGTTTTACTAAAATATTGATAGAAGGAAAAGAAATCGCAGGTCTTTTATATACAGGAGCTTCTGTGAGTATATAAGGTAAAGGATGTAGAGAAATTGTACAGGATTTAAATCTTGATATTCAACCGATATTGACTAATTTAAAAACAGCTAGTGGTCAGTATCATCGAATATTGGGAAAAGTAAAGGCATCCATTAGGTACAAAGATCTGGAGAATACAATGCTTTTGTATCTGTGTCCCGATTTGGAACAAACTCTGTATTTAGGTATAGAGTTTTGGAGAATGTTTAGTTTTGCACCAGAAGTTCTAGGCGTAGTTGAGTTAGATATGGAGAAAATGGAAAAATAATTTCCGTCAAAAGAATCAGAATATAAGATGAAACTGCATGATTTAAGCAAGGAACAAAAATAATTGTAGATCAAGTGATAAAAGAATTTGATACGTTTGAGGAGAAAGGCTTGGGTATGACCCATCGTGAGAAACATACCACTAAATTAGTAGAAGGTGCAGAGCCTGTAAAGGCAGTTCATGAAATTACATACAAAGAAATAGACAACATGTTAGCTTTAAACATAATCGAATTAAGTGATAGTCCTTGGTCAAATAGGACGACAGTCGTGAGAAAGCCAGGAAAGAATCGCTTTTGCTTAGACGCACGAAAGTTAAATAAATATCCGCTGCAAAATTTCGATGGAATCCTGAGAAGAATCAACGAAACACATTTTATTAGCAGTGTCGATTTAAAATACGCCTTTTGGCAAATCGGTTAGATAGCGAGAGTAAAGCTTATACAGACTTTACAGTAGCGGGTCGACCCTTGTATCAGTTCCGAGTTATGCCATTCGGACTGTGCAATGCGGCACAGAGACTTTGTCGTCTGATGGACAAAGTCATACCGAGTCATTTGCGAGGTAACGTATTCATTTATCTTGATGATTTATTGGTAATATCTACCAAATTTGAAGAGCATATAAAACTCTTAAGCGAAGTGGCAAAGTGTCTTAAAGATGCGAAGTTAACCATAGGGTTAAAAAAGTCGCAATTTTGCTTTCAAAAATTAAAGTACTTTGAAAACTGACGCCGATAAAGTCACAGCAGTTAAAAATATAAAACAACCGAAGTCTGTTAGAGTGGTCAGGAGTTTTTTAGGTACTGCGGGTTGGTATAGACGCAGCCACATCAGCGCCTTTAACAGATACCCTTAAAAAAAGCTCTAAAGTTTTACATGACACCTGAAGCGATACAATCATTTCAAAAATTAAAAAAGGCATTAAAGTTAGCCCCTGTTTTGCGACACGAAGATTTTACGAAGCGTTTCTATATACAATGCGACGCATCGGACTATGGAATCGGTGCAGTTTTATACCAGTTAAATGAAAAAAACGAAGAGCACCCAATTGCGTTCTACTCGCAGAAGTTGAATCCCTGCCAACGGAATTATACTGTAACGGAGAAGGAGTGTTTAGCAGCAGTAATGGCAGTATGTAAATTTCGACCATATGTCGAGATGATGCCATTTTCCATCATCACCGACTATGCCAGTCTAAACTGACTGATGAGACTTAAAGATTTAAGCGGAAGGCTTGCTCGATGGTCTTTACAATTGCAAGCATTTGATTTTCAGATCGAACACCGCAAAGGTTCTGATAATGTTGTAGCAGATACGTTGTCACGGAATCCATATATTAAAGAAATTCAAACTGAAGATCTGTTGGATTTCGAAACAACAGATTTTGAATCAGACGAATATTTAGCCCTGGTAAAACAAAGTGAAGAAAATCGGGAGAAGCAGCCTGACATAAAAGTAGTAGACAGAAAAGTTTTTAAGGGCACCAGTTGTGAACAGATGTAGATCAGCAATTCCACTGGAAACTGTGGTTACCACCAAGTTTGACGCATGCTGTGATAGAAAATCCGCATTCATCGACTGTATGTGCCCATGGAAGGAATGGCAAAAACTATTGAAAGAGTAAAAAGATTTTTCTGTAAGGTTTGACTTGTTTAACTTTTTTCTATAGCCCGGTTGTTTTTATACAGCTGTACGGGGATCACTTTGATGTCAAGGCGTTCAAAGGAACTGTCAGATGTGTTACGCGAATTTAAACAAGGCAGTTATTCCAATTCTGTTTAATCAGCTTCTCCGCGCTTTATTTAAATTTACAAGGTCTTATATACTACTTATGAGAATAAAACTTAGTCTCTCTAACTTATTATAGCTTATTGCAATATTACATTTGTCTCTGTCGGCACCATGGAAATCCAAAGGAGTTAAATTACAAATTGATCCCAACCAATCGTAGTGCAACTGCAATGGAATGCACTCAATAGAAAGTGTGTCACTGAATTACTGATAACTCAGCACAATGCATATGACGATAAGTGTTGGTTATCCAATACCCTGTTATTGGCTTGTTTTATGAATTGTACTTGCGTCAATGACCAGTGAGACACACTACATTGTGTATGCACCAGTGACTGATGGGATACACTACACCCTTGCCCTTAAGAGAAAAAATATGAAAATGATTTTTCTTTCTGTCTCCATCTCCATTCCCATAATACCGTTACAAAAGTTCTTAAATGTATGTGTAATTTGATTGTATTTTGATAATTATGAAAATTATTAATAATAGTGTTGTGGACTTTGATTTTTTTTTCTATTTTCTATTTTGATTAAAACTAAGTCTCCTATCTTTGAATCTAATCTATTGCTGTATCTATTTTCTATTACTCTTTTTTTCTTAGTTCTAATTGTTAATTCTTTAGCTTTGTGTAAATAATATTTAAGTCTACGTTTAAGTTCTTGGGCATAATCATCGTAATTGTAATTTTTTGTTTCCTTTGTGCCATATATTTTAGTTGGCAAGTGAGGTAATTTTCCATATACAAGTACGAATGGCGTGTAGCCAGTGTCAATATAGGATGCTGTATTATAAGCAAAAGTAAAATATGGAATCCATTTATCCCATTCGTAGTGAGTTGCTGCTGTTAGCAAGAATTCGTTGAGGACTCTGTGATTTCTTTCTACTGAGCCTATTGTTTCATGGTGGTAGGGAGTCAAGTAATGAGCACATGTTGCTCATTACTTTGTAAATTCTGTCCCTCTGTCTGATTTGAGTACTTGAAATTTTCCAAATTTCAAAATTAGTTGTTCTACAAGTGTTTTTGCCGTCACAAGTGCGTCTTTTGTTGGCATATGGTGTGCAATGACAAATTTTGTCAATTCACATTGCATAGTCAATATGTATCGGTATTCGTTTGAAATTGTAAGAGGTCCTACAGTATCAATTGATATTATTTCAAAACTGTTGCTTGCTGTGTCTGTAATCGTAAGTGGTTCTTTTATGTATGAAATGATTTTTCTTTCTGTCTCCATCTCCATTCCCATAATACCGTTACAAAAGTTCTAAAATGTATGTGTAATTTGATTGTATTTTGATAATTATGAAAATTATTAATAATAGTGTTGTGGACTTTGATTTTTTTTTCTATTTTCTATTTTGATTAAAACTAAGTCTCCTATCTTTGAATCTAATCTATTGCTGTATCTATTTTCTATTACTCTTTTTTTCTTAGTTCTAATTGTTAATTCTTTAGCTTTGTGTAAATAATATTTAAGTCTACGTTTAAGTTCTTGGGCATAATCATCGTAATTGTAATTTTTTGTTTCCTTTGTGCCATATATTTTAGTTGGCAAGTGAGGTAATTTTCCATATACAAGTACGAATGGCGTGTAGCCAGTGTCAATATAGGATGCTGTATTATAAGCAAAAGTAAAATATGGAATCCATTTATCCCATTCGTAGTGAGTTGCTGCTGTTAGCAAGAATTCGTTGAGGACTCTGTGATTTCTTTCTACTGAGCCTATTGTTTCATGGTGGTAGGGAGTCAAGTAATGAGCACATGTTGCTCATTACTTTGTAAATTCTGTCCCTCTGTCTGATTTGAGTACTTGAAATTTTCCAAATTTCAAAATTAGTTGTTCTACAAGTGTTTTTGCCGTCACAAGTGCGTCTTTTGTTGGCATATGGTGTGCAATGACAAATTTTGTCAATTCACATTGCATAGTCAATATGTATCGGTATTCGTTTGAAATTGTAAGAGGTCCTACAGTATCAATTGATATTATTTCAAAACTGTTGCTTGCTGTGTCTGTAATCGTAAGTGGTTCTTTTATGTATTTAGTTTGTTTATTTTTATTACAACTGCCGCAATATGATATGAATGTCCTACCCATTTTGTTCATGTTTTTCCAGATGTACCGTTGTTTTAATTTAATGACGGTTTTTCATATTCCTAAGTGTCTTGCATGGGTGGTATTGTGGAATTGGTCAATTAGTTTATATTTTAAAATGTCATCTGTTATCAGGCTTCAGATTGGCTCGCTCTTTTGCTCTTCTGCTCTTTGCGTACTCTTTTTATGCTCGCTCCTTTTTAAGCTATGGTCAAAAGAGCAGAGCAGAAAAAAAGAGCCAATCGTTAATGCGCATTGCGTTTGCTCCTTCTTTTTATGCTCTGCTCTTTGAGCCATGAACATACAAATTTATTTTTGGCGCTTTTGCTCTGCGTATTGAGCCAAAAGAGCAGCACTTTTGCTCTGCTCCTTTGGATAGTAACAGTGGTTCGTTTGGTTTTTTTCAGTTTTAGAAAAAAATTTCACGTTACATATTTAATCAGAGAGAAATATGTATATGTATAGACTTTCTCTACTGCGTTCACTCTTACCACTTGTTAAGTCAAGCCTTAACCAACGAAATAATTTTACCTGCATTATGTGACAAAAATAATTTGTTTTAGGCTATAATTGGATATCATATACAGCGGTCAAGAAAAGTATTCGACATCTATATTAAATTTTATTTGTGTTTCAATAAAAATAATTAGATTTTGTTTAGTGGTAAAACTCACATAAAATTTTATTTATTAAGGAACAAAGAATATAATTCAGTAAAAAAAATTAGATCTTTACAACTACTAAAACAAAAAACATAATATTTACAACTTAAGCTAAAAAACAGGAACAAAAAAGTATTCGACATATCAAAAACTATTATAAAATTAAACTCTTATTGACATTCTAGTAACGAGTTACTCTTCCTTTGCGGCGTATAACCTCTTTTAAACGCTCAGGCATAGACTTTACTAATGACATTGTATATCCTGGCTCAATTTTATACCATTCGTCCTGCAGTATTGCCCTCATTTGGTTTTTATCTGTAAATGCACGAGATCTAATTTTTTTCTCCAGATGACCCCAAAGATGTTCAACTGGGTTAAGATCTGGGGATTGTGGCGCCGTTTTTATCACTTGCGAGCAGTTGTACAAAAGCCATAGTCTTGTATTCATCGCGGAATGTTTTGGATCATTATATTGATGGAATTTAAATTTGCCTGCAAGTCCTAATTTTTCTGCGCCCGGACGCAAATTTTCCTTCAAAAGGTCAATATATTTCAAATGATCCATTATTCCATCAATGAATGATTAATTGCCAACTCCTGATGCCGCCATACATCCCCAGACCATAACACCACCTCCACTTTGTTTAACCGTTGGCACCATATTTCTTTCCTCCGACTCTGTATTTGCTTTTAGATATACTAGAACCTTACCATCTCGTCCAAAAAGATTATATTTGCTTTCGTCAGCAAAAATTACATTCATCCAGTACTCTTCTGGCTCATTTACATACTTTTTCGCAAACTCTAATCGCATAATTAGATTTTTCTTTGAGCTGTGAAGTTTTTCCTAGCTGATCGTGCATGAAATTGATGCTTTTTAAAACATTTCTAAATGCTTTGGGAGTAACTTCAGTGCCTACGTATTCCTTGGTATTTTTGGCTAATGTTGATGCATTGACTCGGGGATTCTTTTGACTTCGCGCAGTATTTGTCGCTCATATATCTTTGTAAGTTTCCGTGGACGACCACACCTGGGCTTATTTTCAACTGTTTTTACAGCTTTGTGTTTTTTTATTATATAATGGACAGTAGTTCGTGGCCTTCCAACGATTTCTGAAATATAATTTTCCGATTTGCCTAATTCAAAATGGTGGATTATTAAATTTCTTATTTCAATAGTGGTTTCTCGTCCTTTGCGCCCCATTTTTGTAACCACGTGAAACTAAATGAAAACAATGCATGAAAAAAGCTTCGAACTAAACTCCTAACGGTATTAAAAATAACAACAACAAGCATAGTCAACATATTAACGCAAAGGCGACAAAAAATGAGTGATGTCGAATACTTTTTTTGCTTTGCAATTTTAGCGTTTGTTATAACATACGCTCAATTATCTCACATTCTCAAATATTATTAATCTTTGTTACTTTTAATAGGAAACTACCTCCACTGTAATAAAAAATTTCAGCTAAATGCTTCAGATTCTTGTCCGCATATAACACAATAAATGATTTGTAAAAATAAGATTTCATGTCGAATACTTTTTTTGACCGCTGTATGTATGTATGTACCTATATACATATATATGTATGAAAATATGTACCTGCGTACTTATGAATTTTTACACACATACGTATGTGCTCATGGAAAAGTTTAAAATTTTGTTATAAAATTGCCCTAGTTTTTTGTGTAAAAATTATTAGAGAACAAGAAGCCAAAATGGAAAATACCTACTACACAATTAAAAAAAAAAACAACAAAATTCAGTGTTTGGAATGCAATAAATTTATTTCGGGTATAAATACTTTTAATATAAAACGCCATTATTCAAGTATTCATAAAATTAAAATTAAACCCAAAAAATTTTCCAAGTGATATAGATAATGATGAAGTGAATGAAGAACCACCTTCAAAAAGACAATTTAATAAAAATCCCTTCAAAAATATTGACAAAAATAAATTTTTAAAAAGTTGTGTTGGACTAGTGACAGTTAAAAATTTGCCTTTTCGATTTTTTGATGATACCGATTTTTTTAAAGTTCTGCTTTCGCCATGTGAAAACAAATTCGAAACCAACATAAATTCAAAAAACATAACATCACTTTTAACAAATTCTACAACTATAATTCAAAATATTATTAAAAATAGAATTAAGAACCGAATGATTTCATTAAAATTAGACATTGCGACGAGGATGGATAAAAGTGTTCTTGGAATTAATATCCAATACATAGAGGAGTTTAAAATTTTCATAAATACAATTGGTAAATATGATGTAAAAATTATATGCAAAGAACATTTATTATTGGTATAGCACTAATAATATTTTACTGTATTTTCGTTTCTTTATAAAGGTATGATTCAATTGCACGAGCAACACACAGCAGCGTATATTAAGGAAGAAGTAGTGAAATGTTTAAAAACCTACGATATTGAAATTAGCCAAATATATTCCAACACTACGGACAATGGGGCCAATGTAGTTAAAGCTAGCAAGATGTTGCAGGAGGAACAGGCTGAAAAACTGTTCAATGAACAAAACGAAAGCACAGATCATTGTGATGAGAAAATCCATAAGTCCATTGCCTCTGTTTTTTCCGTAATTAGATGTGCTGCTCACACCATTCACCTGGCTGCCAATGATGTTATTAAAACTCTCAGTGAAATAACCGAATGCAGAGAGGTAGAGAGAGAGAGAGCTGTGAAAATGGTATTAAAATGCCTGTTCTGGACAATGCTACACGATGGAATTCAATGTTTCAGATGATGCAATCGTTATTAGATCTGAAAGATCAAGTGGAATCTATTTTTTTCAAGTTCTTCCTTCTTCTTCTAAGGATGCCAATAGAGAAATAAATTGGAATTTTATAGAAGAATTCGCTATCGCATTTCAACCTTTATATAAATGCACTTTGCAACTTCAAACGGAACAAAACATCCTTAGAGATTTTTATAGGGACTGGCTGAGCTGTGAAATTGAATTGGAAGAAATTTGTGAAGCTAATCCCTTTGCCAGAGACTTGTTAGCAGCCATGAAAATCCGAAAAGTTGTGCTTTTAGAAAACGATGCAGTAATTTCAGCATTATACATGGATCCTCGGTTCAACTACCAAAACTCCACCTTTTTATCTGAAGTACAAAAATCGAAGGCAATGGTGAGAAAACTTCCTTATTTAAGTTTTAAAGTTTTTCTATTTTCAGTACTTTTATGAATATAGATAATTATTTATACGTATATACCTGTATATTTCTTCTTCTTATAGACACATTTAATAAAGACTTATGAACTTACAAAGAAACTCAGAGGTTCAGAAGATCATAGCCGACAAGAACTTTCATCTAAATCTACAGACTCAGTGGCTCCTCAATCATCCAATACAAGCTCATCATATTCTAAGCTCGAGCAACGCGTTAGCCAAGTAGATAATTCATCACCGCAGGAAACCGTCTCAATAAAGCAAAAATTGACTGATATAGAAAACAAGAAGAGAGTCCCGTTCGAAACAGATATTTTAGTCCTGGAAAAATTCGAGTTCTGATGAAGACCTCAGCAATGTTGCAAAAGTCGTACTCGCTGTGCCAGCTACACAGGTGTCAGTGAAAAGGGCATTTAGTGCTCTTTCCTTAATCTTAACGAAATGGCGATCAAAGTTGAGCAGTTCAACAATTAATGATTTGTTACTGACAAAATTAAATTATAAAGAATTAATGCCTCTTTCAGTAGATCTAAGCAACTATTCAAATTCAGTTGATGAATAAAATTCTGTTAAATAATATTACTTTTTTCTTTTACTTATACCGTATAAATACATCATACATATACAAGAAGTTCTGCAGTAGGGCTTATCGTTTAAAAGTCGACCATTTATTGGTTGAAATATTTTATATAGTATATAGTATATTTATTTCCAAAAATTTTAATGATGTACATGTTTTCTTAAAACTAATTTTAATTAATTATTTATTCCTTACATACTAGCGTATTTTTCAAGGACTTGCCAAGATATTTTATAAAAGTATTTGCAGCATGGCCGCTTATAATAAAATTAAAGTTAAGTTTACTGTAGGTACAACATTTGTTTTAAAATTTCCCCAAAAAAAAGGTAAATAGGGAGGCATTTGTGCTTAATTCTAATATTAAACTAAACCTTATAGTAAGGCAGGAAAGAAGAAAAATAGCGTTATATACAAAAGAAAATAAAGTTATATACAAAAGAATAGGAATAGCCTATTGGGCGGTGTTATACACCACATTTTCTATATCTAAGGTATTTATTCTCCTATGGTAATATAAGAGGTTTGCACTTTCATATAGCAGGCCAGCTCCGTTTAATGTCATAAGGTCTATCGGTGATAAGTAGTTACACAATCGTATGGTCCTCAGATTGTTTGCGCTTTCAAAGCACTGTGCAAGAAGACTGTTTTCAAGGGATTGAGCCCTCTCAAGAAATTTTATAGCCGACCCTACCATATACGAGTCAATTCTATCGAAGCCTATTGCTTTGTATATTGATTTGCAAGATGGCTTGCGGTAGATGCCATCAGGCCCCTGCTTACACCGTAAGCCAAGGCAAGTGACCATAATTTTCCTCTCCCATTTCCTTAGTCTTTCCATCTGAGCAGAAGAAATTCTGGACCAGACTGGGAAGGCATAGGATATGAGAGGTCGAATTATCTGGCGATAAACAAGGAATCGAATTTTCCTATCAAGTCCTCCCCTATATCCAAGAATAGATCGATATGCGGCATATGCACGCCTGCCGCGCTCCAAGAAAAAGTCTATGTGGCGATAAAACTCAAAATTTTCATGGAAAATTACACCAAGGTATGGTTGAAATATTTTGTTTTATTACTATCTTAAATACAGCTTTGCTTATGTTTTAGGTAGGGGATGTTTACTGGTGCATTTGTTATTGTTTTATTACTTCTTAATTGATGAAAAAGCACCAAATTATTGGTACTAAATGAAGCAAATTTTCATCAACTATTAAATGCAAATGAAAACAAATGCTTTATTTAGTTTAAAAAATTTTATATTTATACCTACCATAATTTATTTATTTTATATTACGATTCTGGTATATTAAACATTTACCTTGATTTTACATACGTATGTATGTATGAGGAAAAGATTGAAACGATGGAATTTTTTTGCATTAATGTTAACAAGAAAATTATATTTTTACAAACAATACCAGGAATTCTACAGTTTTGTTTTTAATACCAATAATTTGGTTTTTTACCATCAATTAAGAAGTAATAAAACAATAACAACTGCACCAGTAAGCATCCCCTACCTAAAACATAAGCAAAGCACCATTTAACAACAAAAAATATCACAAGCTGTAACAAAGATAGTAATAAAACAATAACAAATGAACTACTAGACATCCCATACCTAAATTATAAGTAAAGCACATCTACTTTTTGAAAAAGCACAACAACAAATAACACATGCAAATTTAAAGCAGGAAAACAACTGGACAAACAAAAAACCCAAATGAAAATAATTATTTTATGATACCAGTAAACATCAAAAATTCCTTCCTTAGGTAGAACTGCAATAATGTTAAAGATAAGCAAAATTAATCCGTACTTTTTATAACAGCACTTATTGCACATTTTTTTTAATGAGCCATTCATGTGACCCTCGCTTGAATTTACAAGAAACTTCATTACACACATACATATGTACATACCAGAGAACTGCAAGAGTGTCTGTTTTTAATACTCTAAGAGTGGTTTTACATTAAGGGCGTTGTAGCTGACTCTTTTATTGTTTTCTATTTTGGAGCATTTCCGTAAGTCATCAAGCGTTTACATTATGACCCTTTTGTAGCAAGTGAGAGAATTTTATGATGTTTTATCAATCAATTTTTCGAGTGTTGCCATAAACTAAATGCATAAATTTGTCAACAATTTTTTAACAATATAGAAAAAAACAGCTCTTTGGTAACACCGCTCAAGCATAGAACTGCAAAAAACGAAAGAGAGAAACAGGAATGAGAGAAAAATGAGAGAAAAAACTGAAAAGAGTCATGAATATTCATTTCGTGCTACTTTTGCTATCCCGCAAGCTTCTCTACACCTCTTGCCTAAAAACTTCTGCATCATGACTTTTGTAGCTGATACAATGCCCCAAATATAAACTCCCTCTAAAATCCTCATCTTAAATGCGGTTGCGGTGTGATCGCCACCGCATTTCTTAAGTGCGAGTATTTACTATACCCATTCCATTTGAGTATAAGTGTCTACCATACTCAAGTAAAATGTTTGCGATGCTGGCTTTACTTTATTCGTACTCATACTCAAAACAAACACCAAGAGAGAGATTTTAACGTGTGTAGTGAGAGGAAAACAGAGTTGTCAGATCAGAATTATTAAATCAAACACAATATCAAAAGTCGCCAAAGTCTAAATTAGCTAACATACATACTTCTTTGAAATTATGAAAGTTTATTTAATATATAGCAGAAAATAAATTTAATAGAACCCGTAAAATTCGCCATATTTTCATTTATTAAAAACACAACAAAAGTTTACTAATAGCTCAAGAATAGTTCATTGTTTATTATATTACGTTTTTGTTAGGGTTTTATTTAGTCACACAGGAGAGAAATTTAAAAATTCTATTCGTTAAGCAAATAGATTTTTAAAATTAATAAATAGGTATAAAAGCAATAATTATATTTAACAAAATAAAATACGTAAACTAAAAACTTTATTTTATTTATTATTTTTATTTTATTAGAGTTATATAAAACAATAAAAGATATTATATAACAAATGAAAAGAAGAGTACGAGCAACTAAGGCCTTCGACTCAAGTTATTTATTATTATTTATGAGGAATTAATATATTACATCAGCGTATATACAGTTTTGTTAAAACTAAAAAATTAAGTAATTTTCCTTTTATTCACGGATTCATTTTATCATTTTGTTTTCCTTAACACCGTTAGTACGAGTAGCACATTTATGACAACAAGGCGCATAAACTGAAAATAATTATTCATAAAAAACAGCAACAAAATAAGTATACCTGCTTAAAATAGTGTACAAAAGCTGTGCCTTTAAGCGGTTTTTATTGCATTTTATTCATTAAATATGTGTTGTATTTCATACCTATGAAAACGGTTGTTGTCTGTTTTTCTGTTTATAATGTTTAAGCAATAGATTTTATCAAATTTTGTTTTTTTATTGTTTATAAATAGATCTGCATACAATGCAGTATTTCACAAAACGGCAGTAAAAAACTTTAATAGGGTAAAAATGTGGCAACGTTGCTTACAAATAAAGAGAATTAAAAAATTCTCGCGTACGAGTGTAAAAAATACTTAAAATTCTGATTGCGATATTTTTGATACTCGTTTTTACAAGAATGGGTAAAATAAACACCGCAACTTTTTATTGCGGTGTTTAAAATACTCGAGTATGAAAAGTATAGAGTAAGTATAGAGTAAGTATGCGGTGTACTCATGAGTTGCGGTGTACTCGTGCAGTTCTCTGGTACATACATTTATGTATGCCTACAAAAATATCTATATGCATATACATAAATAGACAATAATATAAATAAAATAAATAGACATATGTATATGTTCCTCCAACCTTAATTTGAATATTAGCTATATTTAAAAAACGATAAACAATCTTTTAAACTGTCCCAAACACTTTCCCAAACACATAAATCAAATAATTTATTTATTGAATTGATTTTTACATTATAATCTTGACGTTAAAAAAAATGTTTTGTACCACAGTAAAAGAGCCAAGCGCATTTTTGGTTTTTTGGCGCATTGCGCACAAAAAAGAAGCAGCACAAAAAAGAGCCAAGAATAATGCTCTTTTTAATGCGCTGCTCCTTCATGGCGCAGAGAAAAAACATTGGCAGAAGCAGCACAAAAAAAGAGCCAAGAATAATGCTCTTTTTAATGCGCTGCTCCTTCATGGCGCAGAGCAAAAACATTGGCGCCGAGCAAAGCGCAATAACAATTTGGCTTTGCTCTTTGCGCAAAAGAGCCAAAAGAGCAGAAAAGAGCTGCTCGGCGCTGCGCATTTACTTGCTCTGTCTGTTATTCTTTTCGGGGCATTGTATATCAATATCTTAAGTTGAGGACTTTTGTTATTTATTTTTAATTTTGCATATGCGTCTTTAAATTATTCTTTTGTATACATTTTAAATATTTTATCTTCATTTGAGAGCGCTAATTCTGTAATATTTTCTATAGTCATTTTAGATGTCAGTTTCCTCAGAATCGAATCTAGTTTCGCTGAGTTATCGCTGAATCTTGCATGCATATTACCATTATTCATATCTTCTGTATGTAACTTCTTTATAATCGAATCTAGTTTCGGAGAATTATCGTTACATACTTTATTCACATCATTCTTATTAATCTTATTTTTGGCACATAACTTCTTCATGGTCGAAACTGGTTTCGATGAATTATCATTATGTCCAATGTGCACCATATTATCTTTAATAATTATATCTTTTTCTTCTATATTTTTAAATTTATAAAATTGAATTTTTTTCATATTTTTGATAGCATTAATGGATATACATACATTCCCATATTTGAAGTTGATTAGACTTCTGAGAATTGTTCTCTTCTACACGTGTATTATTTTCGATATCATTTTTCTCATTATTTATTATTTTATTTGCCTCGTTTGTAATTTTCAATTTATTTTTCATAGCCCATTTCTTGATTAATACTTTTTTTTCTTTTTTGTCATTTTCCTGTGGTATCATTTGTTTTAATATGTCCAAGTCTAGTTTTATCCTAGAAAGTGCATCAGCATTTGTATTCATTTTTCCTTTTTTGTAAACAATTGTGGAAATAGTGAAATTAATGGTCTGTGGTCTGTAACTACAATGAATTTTCTGCCATATAAGTAAGGTTTAAAGAAATTTACACTCCAATGAATAGCTAAAAGTTCTTTTTCAATTACCGGTTTGTTAATATCATGTTTTTGCAGTGATTTACTGGCGTATGAAATTGGTAAATCTTGTCCTATTTCGCCTTGAGATAAGACTGCTCCTAACGCATAGTTTGATGCGTCGGTTGTTAAAATGGTTTTTTAAAATCTGGATATTGCAATACTGGTGGGTTGATTAATTTGTCTTTTAATTCTTTGAAAGCATGTTGGCATTGTTCCGTCCATATAAATTTTGTTGATTTCTTTAATAGTGCGTTCAAATTTTTGGCAATGTCCGCAAAGTTCATACCAAATTTTCATACCAAAATTTTCTGTAGTAGTTGCAGAATGCAACGAATCGTCGAACTTCGTCCGCATTCTTCGGTATTGGATAGTTTTTTATAACATCGTATTTGGATGGGTCTGTTTTCACACCGTCTTTTGTTATTAAATGTCCTAAGTAAACTACTGCTGGTCTTAAAAAACAACATTTCTTTGGATTCAGTTTCAGATTTTATTTTTGTAATCTGTCTAGTACTTTTATTAAATTTTGATTATGGCGGTTTAAACTACAGCCATATACAATTATGTCATCTACGTAAAGAAATGCTTCATATTCTAATCCGCAGAGTGCTATTGTAAGCATTCTTTAAAAACTATTTAAAGAAATTTTTAATCCGAATGGAAGTCTTTTAAATTGAAAATGGCCTTGTGGTGTAGAAAAGGCAGTTAGTGGTCTGGATTCTTTATTTAATTCAATCTGGTGGAATCAACTGGTCATATCAAGTGTGGAAAACCATTTTGCTCTACCTAATTTGTCTAAAATGTCTTCTAATCTAGTCAGAGGAAATTCGTCATTGAGAATTTTATCATTACGAGTCTCCATTTCTTTTTGTCTTCTATATTTTTTTGGTACCAAAAGGAGTGGAGCATTATATGGGCTAATTGATGCTTCTATTATGTCGTCATCAAGCATTTTTTGTACTTGTTTATTTATTACGTCAGTATGTGAGTGTGGTAATCTATAGTTTTTTATGTAAACTGGTGTGTTGTCTGATGTCGTGATTGTTTGTTTATAAAAGTTGCTGACAGTTAATTTTTCGTCTTCTAAATGAAAAACATTTTGATATTGTTTAAATATTCCTATTAATTGTGTGTTTGCAAAATCGTCATTATGGTCTAACTGCAGCTCATTCACTATTCTTTCAAAACTTCTTTCAAAAATTGGTTTCGATTGCATGGGCAAAATTATGGTAGAATCATTTATAAATAAAGAGATTGTAAAAGTTTCGTAATCTATTTTACAAAGATATTTCTTTAAAAAGTCTCTTCCTCTTATCCCGTCTGTTTCGATGGGACAGTTGTCATTTACCATGTGAAAATCGTGTTTGCAATTCTGTTCCGTAAATTCTAGATCGAGTTTCTAATAAGTGTATTTCTTCTTTGCTGATGCCTGTTAATTTGCATTTGTTCT
Source organism: Gymnosoma rotundatum (assembly GCA_916610165.2). Classification (NCBI taxonomy): domain Eukaryota; kingdom Metazoa; phylum Arthropoda; class Insecta; order Diptera; family Tachinidae; genus Gymnosoma; species Gymnosoma rotundatum. The sequence continues at coordinate 59,832,083 of OU744339.1, forward strand.
CATCGTTTAATTCTTCATTATTGAAATACTCTCACATGCGGCAAAGTGAAATGTCCGCGCCTGTGTCGACTAGAAATGTTAGTTGTTTATTCTTGTAGTATGCGATTATGAAATTAGTGTTATGATTTGAAATTTTGTAAATTCTTTATTGTGGGTGTCCGGAACATCTATATGTTCCGAGCCTTGTAAGTTTCCCTCATTCTGTATTGCATGAATACGTCTCCTGTAGTTATTATAGTTGTTATTGTTACTTGTGTTCTTGTTTGTATAATTTGGTTTTGTCTATTGTAGCTATTATTTGCTTGGTTATTTTTGTTGTGGTTTGAATTGTTGTTTTTGTTATATCTGTTAGGTAAGTAATTGTGTCTATTATTGTTGAAATTGTTATTATTATTTCTATTAGAATTTGTGTTGTTGTTATTGTAATTTTGGGAAAAGGATTGTTTCTGTTTTGAAAATTGTTGTTTCTATTATTGTTGTTGTAATGAATGCTGTCGTTATTTACAGGTCGTCGTCTCTGAATGTGCATTATTGAGTTGTCATTTAACTTGGTTTCATTTTGTAATTCCATAGCTAGTTCCACTGCGTCTTGCAGAGTTTTGGGACGAGCCGCAAATATAGTCGTTTTTAAAATTAAATTGATGCCTTTTTTAAATGCATTCAATGCTAGTTTAGCGTTTAATCTAATGATGACACTCTTTTCTGCCTCAGTTGCGTCATTTCCTGATTCTTCTATTTCTAGTTTGTTTAGGTTATCTATTATTGTCCTTATTCTTGCATTGTACATATTGACAGATTGTTTTCCTTGGTGAATGTTTGCTAATTTTGTCTGTAGTTCTGATATTGTCAAAGTTGATTTGTATGTTTTCTGAAGGAAATTTTTTAGTGTATGAAAGTTTTCTGATTTCTTATAACAACCTATCGCTGTTCTTACCCCTGAAGTCAATTTGGCATGGTAGACATATTTTAAGAAATCCTGTTTAGCTGTGTCTACTAGAGTCGTCTCAATTAATTCCGTTGCTATAATGAAACTTTCTAGCTCTTCGTAATTGCCATTGAAGAGTGGTAAAGCTTTGGAAACTGTGTCTAAATTAAATGCTGTCATTTCTGTTATTAATTCTTTTTCTGGCTGTTTTAGATACTGAGTAATAACTTTAAAAATGCTATTAAATTCTGTTTTCAGTGCTATTATTTCTTCTTCATCTTCTTTCTTAGTTTCTGCTATCAGAAATTCTTTTCTTATATTATGTATTAGATCTAGTTTTATCTGTATGGTTTTAGATGAATATGTTCTTTTTGGACTTTTCTTTAAATTTTTCAGTATTTATTTAAGTTCAAATAATTTTTCTTCCTTTTAAACCTCTGTCATTTGTGGTATTTTATTGTTGTTAATGTTTCTTAATTATACAAATAATTGAAGATTTTATATAATGAGAAAAAGATTATGAAAAGTAATATGCTTAAAGATTATGAAAATTAATTTGCTTAATTTTGTGTAAATGACGATAAATCGTCAAATCTGGCATCTATGTGGCTATTGCCTATATTATAAAATCAATACTATCAAAAAGGAATTAAATTGTAATATTTTATCATTAAATAAAATTTTATATATTTTAATTTTATATACATACATACATACATACATATATGTATATATATATATATATATATATATATATATATATATATATATATATATATATATATATATATAAAATTGCATTTTAATAAACGTTTTAAGGCATTTATCTTTTAACTTACGAGCTTTTTTGAGATATCCCAACATTTTAAACTTTTTTCTTGTAAAAACCAGAACTTTAAAATATTACCGGCACTTGTGGTTTTACAATTTAATATTTTTTCGTTTACAATTTTTGGTTGGTTAAATAGGTCCTATATATATATATATATATATGTATATGTATATATATATACATATATTTTACAATATAGGCAATAGCCACATAGATGCCAGATTTGACTTTTTCATAGTATTTTATAATTAGCAATTTACCCAACATTGTGTTGTGTTGTCTTTCTAATAAAGAGCAAAAGAGCGAGCAATTGAGGTTCTTTATTATTGCGTTTGTGATTGAATAATCGTTGTTAATTTTGGTACTTCTTTCATATATTTATGTGTGTATATTATTCAAATAAGACCTATTTAACCAACCAAAAATTGTAAACGAAAAAATATTAAATTGTAAAACCACAAGTGCCGGTAATATTTTAAAGTTCTGGTTTTTTACAAGAAAAAAGTTTAAAATGTTGGGATATCTCAAAAATGCTCGTAAGTTAAAAGATAAATGCCTTAAAACGTTTATTAAAATGCAATTTTTTATATATACATATGTAGATAAAAGAAATGAAGATCCCCAAGAAGACCTGGAGGAACCACAATGTACTTCATCGGTAAGTGAATAATACTTAAATTATTGCTGATTTGAGTTGTTTATTCTTAGCTAAATAGTGTTTTGGAAAAACTAAAACCTAATTTATGTACATATGTAGCTGACAGTATTAGTTTTATATTCTGGCTTAAAATTATTTTGCAGACGGAACCAAGAAAAAGAAGAAAAATTAAAGATTGCTGGTTTGACACACCCGAAATTAAATCCTGGGCCGTAAAAAATGATAAGGTTTTCTGTAACGTTTGCAATGTTTACCTCAAACTGTCTTCAGGAAAATCGGATCTGATAGCACATCTTAACTCAAAGAAACATCAAGATGCAGCCAAAGCAGTCCGCCAAACAAGAATTGATGAAATTTTTCCAATGGAAAAAAATACTACAAAACATTGTGAAATTAAACTTGCTGCTTTTATAGTTGAACACAATTTACCTTTTAAAGTTGCCGATCATTTAAATAAGGTATGTCAGAAGGCATTTGACTGCGAAACAGCCTCTAGTTTATCACTAGGAAGAACGAAGGCAAGTGCTATTGTTAAAAAAGTTATAAGATTGACACAATTTTCAAATTTAAATGACCTGTTAAAAACCAATTCATTTTCATTATGTATTGCTGAGTCCACTGATTTGTCAAATACTAAATCATTATGTTTAGTAGTAAGAATTTGCATAGATTTCGAAATTAAAGATTTATTCTATGGATTACTGACTGTAGAGCAAGGCGACGCTAATAGCTTGTATAACCTTATCGTGCATTATTAAAAAAAAATAATATTGACTATAAAACAAATATGATTGGTTTGGCTGCAGATGGAGCCGCAGTTATGACCGGAAAAAATAAATCCGTGGCGCAGCTTTTCAAAGCCGATAACCAAAATTTATTTGTTTTAAAGTGTGTGTGCCATTCCCTAGCATTATGTTCATCGTATGCATGCCTTAAATTGCCATCTTCGCTAGAAACCCTTGCTAGGAATATTTATAACTATATTTCAAATAGCCCTAAAAATCTAAACAGTTTCAAGACATTTTAAGACTACTTGAAATTAAACCAAAAAAAATCTTGTATCCCTGCCAAACACGCTGATTGTCTCTTGAGGCTGTTGTCGTGAGGTTGTTAGATTTATTCGAACCCTCGAAAATCTTTTTTTCTTTTGCAGTAAATATTGATCATATAGATACCGCAAAAAATATTTTAGATAATTTAAACGATCAGCATAAAGTATATTTAAGTTTTTTAAAATATATGTTAGGCGTAATTGATAATATAAATAAAATGTTTCAAAGCGAAACAACAGAAATACACACTTTATACGCCCAAATGGAAAAACTTTTAAAAACGGTAATGAGTAATTTTCTTCATTTGAATTTATTAAAAAATGAAAATTTTCATACCGTAAATTATAAAGACAAAAGTAAATATTTAACTCATGAGGACGTTTATTTAGGAATATATGCAAGAGATATTCTGACTAATGGAAATATCACTGAGAATGAATACCAAGAAATAGTTGATAATTGCATTAATTTCTATGTCGAGTTGTGCGACCAAATATTAGTCAGATTCGACTTTGGAGAAACATATAAATCCTTAGGACTTATTAACCCTTACAACATAATAAATAATGATATTGTTCATTTTATGACATTGTAAAAGATTTTTCTCATTTTGTAGAAGAAATGAAAAACAAGAATTAGAATCCGAATTCCGACAGTTGAGACTTATAAATTTAAATAATTTTGTTACGGTAAATGAAAGTTTATTAGAATTTTGGAAAATAGTTTTCGAAATTCACAGAAAAGACTCAACACTCTTTTTCCAACCCTAACCAAGTTTATAAAAAAATTTTAGTTTTACCTCATTCCAAGCAAATTTAAATAAAACTAAAGTTAGGAATAAATGGAAACACCTTCATTGGAAGGAATATTGTATACCAAAGATTTTTTAAAACTAAATATATGTAATTGTTATGATATGAATGTTGTACCTGATTTAATAAAAATTTTTAACAACGAAATGTATTTATCAAATTAAATTTATTAAATTCCGTAATTTGCAATTATATTTTCAAATTTTAATTAGAAAAATTATATTTTCTATTTATGTATGTATATCAGAAGCTTTTAATTGCATTTCAGAAATTTTGTATTGTATTTTTAAAACACAATCAGAAAATTCTGAAATACAACTAGCAACCACTAAATGCAATTGGAAATTGTGTCCTTAAAGGCTTATATTTTATATTAAAGAGTAGTCATTGTTTAATGCCATTAAATTGTTTATGTTTTACGTTGAAGCTATGGAAATAATTATTTGTTAATACTAATACTTATTAACACTTTTAATGAAAGAGAAATTAATATGAAAAGTTAAAGTTTTTAAAACTATTTTATGTTTGTGTTCCTAATACATTAATTTTTTTTTGTGATTTATTTTATTCTTAATATTTTTTATTTTAATACTAGCCATTTAAATTTTTTTTAAACTCATATCGATCTCTTAATCTTCATTTTTTGGTTTACTTATTGTTTATGTTATGAATTATATTTTTAAATAAACAAAACATTTAACTAATAAAAAGTTTTATTTTATTTGACGAATTTTTGACGATTTCAACCCTCATTTATCTGGCGTCTGTGAACAGCCATTAGAATTAACATAACGATAATGATGATTTCGAATGTGTCTATATCATCCTCTTTTCCTAAATACTGTATATCTGGTTTCATGTATTCTATAATTTTGTTGTTTTTGTCTTGTTCATTTTCGTGTTTGCCTACTTTGTATGCTGCAAACAACGCTGGGATGGTTTTTAAAATGTTTTTCCACCACGTCATTTTTTTAGATATTAAGTCTACTGTTTTTTAATTAAGTTATATTGTTTTTAAATTAAGTTAGTTTAGTTTTCTTTATTTTTCTTTTTAGGTTTATTTTTTTTTCAGTGGTATCTGCTATGGTTAACTCATAGTATAGTATTGCTAGTTTCTTTTTTTTCTGGAACATTTTTCCAGCGCGTTTCTTCTTTTTTGTGATAATTTGTTGGTACTGGTTCTTTTTTTACCATCTTTCTTTTGTATTCCTCTATACTGATAGCTTTAGGGTCTGCTGTTAATGGGGTGGGCTCGTATACTGGTGTTGACTCTGGAACTTGTTCTGGATGGTATTGCTCCAAGTATTTTATCCAGCGGGATACAATTTCGTCTATTTCTGCGGACATGTATTGTTGATTTCTCAGAAATGGTCCGGGTTGGCCATGTGGTCAAAAATGTAAAATAATTTGCCGTGTTTTGGTCCTATTTTGCCGTGTTTGGCAGGATCGCCATGTAAGGTTTGAACTATTTAACTTTTTCTTATAGTGCAACTGCAATGGAATGCACTCAATACAAAGTGTGTCACTGAATTACTGATAACTCAGCACAATGCATATGACGATAAGTGTTGGTTATCCAATACCCTGTTATTGGCTTGTTTTAAGCATTGTACTTGCGTCAGTGACCAGTGAGACACACTACATTGTGTATGCACCAGTGACTGATGGGATACACTACATTTATATTGGCCAAAAATGACAATCCAGATAAGAGAATTCATGAAAAACTGTCAAGTGTGTAAGGAAATACAACCTTCAAATAAAAATTTAATGCCAGAGATTGGACAAGAAGTAATCACTGGAAGACCTTTCCAGAAATTATATATTGATTTCCTGGGAAAATATCCAAGGTCAAAAAGTGGCAACAGTTATGTATTTATCGTAATGGACAATTTCACAAAATTTATTTTCTTAAAGGCCATGAAGGTAGCGACAACAGCTAATCTTATAAAATTTTTGACCCAGGACATATTTTATAAATTTGGCGTTCCTGAGGTGATCCACAGCGATAATGGTTCACAATTCGTGGCCAAAGGATTTGTTAGAAACGTTTGGCATCAAATACATTAAAACTGCCGTGTGCTCCCAACAATTAAATGCGTCTGAAAGAGTAAATCAATCAGTCTTAGCAGCAATCCGAGCCTATTTGAACGAAGACCATAGGGACTGGGACCTATACTTGTCCGAGATAGAATGTGCGCTCAGGAATTCTGTCCACTCTGCTATAGGTTTTACACCCTTTTTTGCGCTATTCGGCTTCCATATGTTTTCGAATGGAGCAGATTATAAACTTACCCGAAAATTAATGTCGTTATCTGACCACGAAATAGAAAATTTAACTAATCAGGAAAAGCTAGAAGTTATAGAGAGAAGATTAGGAAAAATATGCACGAAGCTTACGAAAAAAGTGCAGTCAGATATAATAGGGGCGCACGAAAAGTAAAATTTATTCAAGGTCAAGAAGTATTTCGGAGAAATACAGTTCTAAGCGACTGCGCGAAAAACATAAATACCAAATTTAGCAAGGAATTTGTCAAATGCCGAATAGTAAAGCCCATAGGAAATAATATGTACGAATTGGAAGATTTAAAAGGCAGGTCAATAGGAATCTATCATGTAAAAGATATAAAAGTCTAGATAATGTGTAACAGTGGTAGAGAAGAAAATTTCAAATACAGTGCAATATACATATGTACCAGTGCAATAATATAGTCGTGTTTGTTTTGTCCTATTTTTTTACCTAGGCGGTTTAACAGCCAGTTAAAGATATACTAATGCTTGCAATATTAGTATAGGAAAACGACAACAACTTATCTAAATATCTGTATTTGTATTAACCTAATGTTATAAATAGTACCTGACTTTAAATGAATTATATCTAGTCTTTCAACAAAAAAGTGTGCAATAAACTCACCCGTGCTTCACTGATAAAACATGACTTAAAATAATCTTCCGTCCTACATAAAAATTTGACATCACCACTGATCAACCTTAATTAAATCATCGTAGAAATTATTCTGGTAATAAAAAACACATAAAGTAAAATTCGTATAAAACAAAAAAATCTCATTTGTACTTCCCGTAAAACAGTTAACGAATCCATGAGATTTAATTGCCCGGCTAGTTCAGTTAGAGACTTTTGCTCAGGTTGTGAGAAGTCCCCACGTTGGACGTATAAGAAATGTGCCATTATACCCGCACACCGTTCCCTCTGACGGTAGTCAGCGACCACGGAGTTTTGTTGCAGGTCAGGTCAAATATTCCCTACAGGTACCCCACCGGCAATAATGCCACGCTACTGTTGTAAAAAAGTTATATAATATATGCGTGTGGGAATATCTAGGAGGAGCTTTAATTTGGTATAATAATTTTATCGGTTCTTGTAGTTTTTTTTTTGGTTTTTGCGTATGTCGTTGTGTGTGCTTGAGGGTTTGTTTATATACCTGTAAAAGAAGAAAGATTAAAATTAATGATAAAATTGAGATTTTGTAAAGGAAACGATACAATTTACCCAAATATAAGTATTCCTAAAGCTCCAAATCTATAAATAATTAGGCCTGAAAAAATAATAAGAACATGTCTTTGTTTATGTGTTTATTGGCCAATATATATTATTGATTGTGTTACTGTTTTTTATATAAGCTAATTAGGCCTATTCAGATAAATGTAATGGAAACCAAATTTGTTACATTTTTTAATCCCGACGTTTCGTCAATTTTTTGTTGACTTTTTCAAGGGATATTCGTCTGTATTTAATAAAATTATTATTATTAAAATGTATATACAAAAAACAACAATCAGAACTTACAATTATTTAAGCAATATTACATTTAAAATTAAACAAGTAAAAGAATTTTACAAAAGACAAAGATTTAGACATTGCACTACTTATTTTAATAACAGTTGTACTGTCAAAATTTTTATTTTAATGCAACACTATAGCTTGCGCTTATGTTGTCAGTGTCTGCTTTATCATTCATTGTTTTTGTAATTTTTTGTTGTATATGTAAGCTCTCAATTATGAAACGTTTTTTCTCCACTTTTTCCTTGTCAAGTATTTTAATCGTATCGAAGTCAGCTGTGTGTCCTGTTTCTATGATGTGTTGAGCTAGTGCAGTCGATCTTTTTCTTTTTTCAATGTCCATCTTGTGTACGTTCATTCTTGTATGTAATGCTCTTTTTGTTGTGCCAATGTATATGAGATCACAGTTTTGCTCTTCTTTTCCCTTACACCTTATTTCGTACACAATGTTGTTTCGTTGTAATTTATTGACTGGCGCTTTTACGTTTGTAAATATTGCTTTTAGAATTTTGTTTGGTTTGTACGCCAAACTAACTTTTTCTGTTTTTATTGTTTTTCTTATGATTCTGTTGTCAGTGAGCCCCGGAATGTACTGTACACTGAAAAAAGTTTTTGTATCTTTAACCGTTGTGTTACATGAATGTTGATTTTTGTTGTTTATTATTTCGTTATACGTAGATTCAATAACAGATTTTATTAATTTTGTAGGGAAGCTGTTGTCCTGTAGTATTTGTTTAATCCGTTTAATATTGTTATTGTGGAATTTATTGTCACTGATGTTTAAAACTCTTCTTATTAGGTTTTTGCGGTGTTTATAATTTGGTATTTTGATTGTGTTGAGTTAAAATTCATTATCCTACCAGAGGCTGTTTCTTTTTCGTACCAGTCAAATATTATTTTGTTATTTTTCCTTATTAGTTTTGTATCCAAATATGTGATAATTCCTTTTTCTTCTATTTCAATTGTAAACTGTAATTTGTTATGATATCTATTTAGGGTTTTTAGAATTTCATCCTTGTCCTTAAGTTTTACTATAGCCAATATATGAGAACAGCTGTGCATTTTTTTTCAGTTGTTCGTATTTTAAAGTAGAAGGTTTTTACGGAAAAAATTTTTTGAAAATCCCTCCAGAAAAGTTGGAAAATTGAAAAAATCAAAAAATTGGTGATTTTAATAATTTGCTCGGGATAATTAGCACAATATTTTTTAAAGATAATAAATTTAATTTAAAATTCCCGTAATTTAATTTTAATTATTAACTTGCAAGTGCCCATATAAAAGGCATAAATAATTATCGTGGTGTGTTGTGATATTTTATTTGTTGTCTTAATTTTACTTATACTAATGTTGCTAAGAAAGCATTGCTCATGGGAAACACATGAGTGCAAAGTAACAAGTACTTGTAAAGTCTCAATTTTAAAGCGCCAGTAAGGTATTTTGTTTCGCAATTTAAATATATAAATTTAGCTATCAAATTCATATTGAGGTTTATATATTTTGAACCTATATGCAGGCTAAATATACTTAACAAAATGTTTAATAATAAATATACATAAATAAGTGCCTTATTTTATTACCATTGTTTGAAATTTCTTAAAACACATATTAAGTATCCACAAGAATAAATGCTAAAAAAAATTACTACATAATTTAGGGTATGATTAGTTCGGTACGATTACGCATATTTTTAAAAATACACAAATAAAAATGTATAGATACCCTACAATAACAAGAGCAGTCATATAGTTTCGTTTTTAAGCTTATTTTACAAACAATTTTTAAATAAGTAGGAAAAATAGAATTCAAAAATAAAATTTTATGAAGCACATTCCCCTTTATATGTAGATATGAAAGTATTTATGTACGTTTCTATATGTTAAATGTGTGTTTTTGTCTCTCAATACTTTACTTTAACAAAACATTTCTTATGAACATCCACACACATTTTTAAACGCATGTGCGTATGAATCTGTCTTGTTTACAAAACTAATATTGTGCTCTCTTGAGTTTTGGTTGCGCTCACAGAAATTTCTTCCCTCTTATCTCTTACCCCCGCTACCATGAAACTGCTCATAATTTTTGATTTTTTAAATGTTCAGAGTGCAACATCTTTATAAATTTATTGTCTTTGGTACAACTGTTATTAAAATAAGTAGTGCAATGTCTAAATGTTTGTCTTTTGTAAAATTCTTTTTATTGTTTACTTTTAAATGTAATATTTCTTAAATTATTGTAAGTTCTGATTGTTGTTTTTTGTATATACATTTTAATAATAATAATTTTATTAATTACAGACGAATATTCCTTGAAAAAGTCAACAAAAAATTGACGAAACGTCGGGATTAAAAAAATGTAACAAATTTGGTTTCCATTACATTTATCTGAATAGGCCTAATTAGCTTATATAAAAAACAGTAACACAATTAATAAGAACATGATTAAAAAGTTATGTCTAGTTACATGTGTTGTCCAAAAGAAACTAAAAATGTGCTTGGCTGATTTGTATGCATGTGTGTATATTAGTTGTATATGATAGCTGACATACGTAGAGTAGTATTACTGATAAAAAGTTGGTAGCACCAAAGCGCGTAATATTTAAAAAATATTTCAAATTATTTTTTTTTTTTGTTAATGGAAAAATATACTTGCTAAAAAGATGGGATCTTATTAAGATTAAAGAGGGTTAGGTAGAAAAAATGGCAATTAGGACCGCGGGATAGGCAGAATGGTGGAAAAGAAGGTTCTAGGTCATAGAAACTAAATACAAAAATTATATTTTCTTAAAAAAATGTAAATAAATAAAATAATAGCCAGGGAGTAGATTGGATAGGAAAAAATCAAAACGTATTGGTGCAATGGCGCTAAGAGTAACCTTGGCGGGAAATTTTTTTAAAATAAATCATATATTTCTTTAGGAGGGAAAATTAGTAAATATTAAAGTCTCCAAAAATTCAAAATAGGGGAGCGTAGGAGGAAAAATTTTTGAAGGTGTAGAGATTTGTAAAAGTATTTAAGGCGAGCAAATAAAAAAATTGGTATTATTGCTAAGTCTTGTTCAAACAGTGAAGAAGTGTAAAAGTGCAAAATAAATATTAGTGATTATTTCACAGTAAAGAAAATAAACATTAATTAGTTAGCAGCAAAAGGATACTGTATGGCTCATACATTTATTTATTTATTTTTTTTTTTGTTAAGAGCGTTTGTGACAAATTTGTAGTGTTTAAAATTGAAATATTTTTGTATAGCTGGCTATTGACTCAACAATCAGTGTAAAAGTGAATCGAGAAGTTAGCAAATTTAAACGAGCAAGGAGCAAATAGCCAGGTAAAAGTTTATTATTTTTTAAATATTTTATATATGCTGAGCGCCAACCTTTATGATCACTAGGAAATCTTTGCCTGAAGCAAATCCAAGAATAAATAAAAATATAACGTTTCAAAAGTAAATTTGTAGAAGGATTTTATTCGTCTTATCTTTATATCCTGAATGATTATCTATTATTATAAATTATAATTATATAATATTTATTTAATTCCAAGTGTGTTATCGTGAAGAAATTGTGTCCTTACGTGAGCGTTTAGTGTATGTTAGAGTCTAAGTGCATGAATCTTATATTTAAGCCTAGAGAAATCTAAAAGAAAAAAAAATAAAATATTTGGTTAATTATATATTTAAATATATCTCTAAAACAGCTGAAAAAAATTGATTTACTGCTTAAATTAGGCGCGAAATTCGTATTTAGGTAAACGTTGTTTATTCGTAGAAACAGCGAACAAGTTGCTTCAGGGAGCTCCTTTAAGTACAGATTTTTCTAGTGTTTTTTTTGAAAAGAAAAAGAAGTTTGTAAAGTAAGAAAGGAAAAAATTTAAAAAGAAAAATAATATAAGAAATTGTTTTAATATTGGTAGTTAAGAGTTCTTGTTCCCAGTTTTTTTGTAAATTTGTAAATTTTTTAAGATAATTTATAGTACCTAGTTAGTTTTGATTTTGTTTAGGTTAAGATATACCACTAAAATATGTATGTTGGTGTTTAAAAAAAATGAAATTTGTAGAAATGGAATAATTTTTTGTTTAAAGGTGATGGCTATGATTGACTGGTAAGTGTGTGAAGGTTGATCGGGCGGGTTTTGGGTCACAGAAGAAGTTTGCTTGAAAAGTGCTGTGGCATGGTAGGGTGGGCTGTAAGGAGATCAACATCTGTCTCCAAGATTGTCGGTGGTATAGTGCGGTGTTTTGTTATTATTTTTTGGTGTGAGAAATATTTCTTTTTTTTTGTTGTGTTACCTTTTCTTGCCTGACGGAAGGGTTGGGACCTCCTGAGACCAAAAGAGCTAGTCGAATTTAACGTCGGGATAAGCTAACCGTAACAACACTTGTAAAAAAAAAAATACAATGAGTATGATGTAAGAGGGGCAAGGTTATTAATATTAAATTGCTATACCTATAAATAATGAAAATAACTTTGAAATGTGTTTTATGACAAACTCTCCATATAAATTTGTCTTAAAATACATTTTAAAGCTATTTTAATACTTTACGAATACGGCAGAAATTATTTTAAAAATTTTTAAATGGTTTTTCTTTCGAATATATTTAGAAATTAAAGTATACGTGAAATTAAGCAGAATAAAATTTTTTTCATTTTGTTATAATACTAAAATAGTTTATCTTACAACTGCAAAAACTGAATTTAAAAAAATAATTTTCTTTTAATGGTTTTGTATTAAATCCGCTTCGAAAAAACAATGAAAACGTTGTCTTATCTGTGTGCAAATTCTCCTAAAGAAATTCCCCACTTCTATTTGGAATATCTTATTCCCAAAAACTACAATTTCTTCGTTCTCCAGGATAACTTCTGCTAATTCTTCAACAGCAATAACTAAACCAATTATTGTAGACTTTTTTAGCTCCATTTTATTAAACAGCTTAACATTTCGGTACACGCATAACAAAGTGTTTGTCTAAAATTAAAGATGTTGCAAATGTAAACGTTTCTATTTTTAATTTTCAACATCTTCCACGCGATCCTCATAGATGTATGCAAGTGTAAAAACCCTATAAACTAAACTAGATTTTGCTCGAAATCTCACAGATAATTAACCAGATAAGACACGAAAAATACAGTGTGGCCAGATTACAGCTTTCGTTAGAGAGGGATAGTTCCAGTTCTTACGTTTTTTATATTACTACCTCTTTCTGATTAGAGCTGGAGTTTGACATTTTATTTATTTACAAAAATTTGCATAGAAAATTGGGTGCAGGCACCTATAAAATAAAAATTGTTTTTTCGCCAATTTATTTACTTAAATATAAATTATTAAATAGAAAATCGAGTGTCTGTATCAATTCGGTGGTATGCATTTGTGTGTAATAAAATATAAGGGTTGAAAAATCAACAACCACAAAAAAATAATAAGAAATATAAGAGGAAAGATGTTGACCAAAGTTATTTTTTTAATTCGAATTAGTTTTTAATAAAATTATTTCATTTTTAGGCGTCAGCGCTGTATAATGGGTTGTTCCCAAAGGGAGAAACTGTACCAGCTCCAGAAAAACCCGGCCAAGTAAGTTTATATATGTAAGTAATTTCATTAAGCAGCTAAATGTTTGCCGGCAGGTTTTGTACATAGAGGAACTAGGTATGTTCTTTTTCAATGTACAAAATTTTACTTAATTTAGTCAATTGGATTTTATTTCCGCAAACATAAAATTTGAATTTTTCAAAAAGTGTTTGTGTTAATCAAGTGTTCAAAACAGATATTACAAAAAGCAAGTGAAAAATTGCTAAAAACTTTGTATATAATTAAATAAAAACCGTAAAAGTTATCATAAAAGTTAAAAAATATTATAACAAAAATTGTATGTTTTTTTCTTTTCATAAGATTTTTGAAATATAAAAGTAAGTATTATTATTATTGATTAAAACTTTCACTTTTGTTCACATATTTGGAATCTGTTAATTTAGTGAGAGTTATTTCGATACCCCACTGTGCTAGGCAATGTAAAAATAATAAGAGCATAACTCAGATAGACTTTTATAAATACACAAATACCTCTAGATTAAGAGGCTGTTTCTCGCCCTCGCTGTTTTAGGATGAAGGTTGCGTGAAAGAAATTTTAATATTGCAGACATTCGCAATAATCTTAAGAAAACAAATATAAATTTCTATGCTATCGCCACATTGCGTAAAAGCATCAATTTTATTAATTGAAATTACTTGATATAGTTGATATACCTTAAAAAATATAAAAACACAAATATTAGTTTTGCTGTAGTAACCTAGAATATTATAACTAACTTACCTTCTGGCGTAACGTTTTTTTTACTGGTGGGGGATTCATCGAGTTTGACGAATCACCATCATCAATGTAACGTCTCATTTTTATTTTCCGTCCACTTCGACGGACAGGTTCTGTTAGATCTGTACCAAGTAGGACAGATGAGACCACATCTGTATCTGTCTTTTCCTATAACTTCGTTAACCTTTTTAACACTTTCTTCCTTTACATCCATTACCTGTGGTTCGTCAACCGTAGTATTATTGATGACACTTTCATCCACAGTACTTTCCAAAGCTTCTTCAGCTTGAGAAATATCTATACCTTCAGGCGCTACGTTTGGCAAATCAGTAGGCTCTATTTGATCAATGGCTTCTCGAAAATTACTCCGTTTCATATTTTTGTCTGTGGCGAATTTTTCTTTGTTTTCAACATAAAAGGTCTTCCACCTTAATATTGGCAGTGTCACCGGTTCCATAGAAATATACATTTAATTTTTTGTTGTTGTACTTTGCAATTTGAGCTTCCCATGCTGGATAGCCTTTGGCAAAAACAAATCGCCAATAATAAATTTTTTCTTCTCTTTTACCTTTTTTCTGTCTACTTTTGTATATTAATATTTTATAGTCCCATCTTAACTGCTGTATATTTTTATTTGATTCGGAACGTTAGTTCTATACACATATAATCGCATCCCTGCCGGCTGTAATGGCATTTTGTATGATGAAGGCGCGATTATTGTGTACGTTGTAACGACTGGCCACGTCTAGTCCAGTTGTATGAAGCTATTATATTGACCGGGTCTTAAAATACAATAAATTTAGCGGAACCTCCAATGGAATTGTTGTACAATCTGAAATTATAAGGGAAAACAATATTTTTTTAGTTGTTCTTATACACTGTAATATTATAAAAACATTTTATAATTTTTTTATTAATTACTTTTACTGATATTTTTACTTTTTTAAATTTTATTAAGAAACTAAATTTTTACCCCAATTTTGTTATACATTTTTTGGTTGATTAAATGAAAACATATGTTTGCAATATGTATGTGTAGCGGTTTCTTCCAACTCATTGCTTTCAGCGTTTTTGAATATTTTTTTACTCACTTAAACGAAAGCTGGAAGAAAATATGATAACTCACTTTTTTAAACGTCATTATTAATCTGTGCGAAATCTTACGTAGGAGAATGTAACAAATTCTGAGAAACGGTAGACTCTTTTTTAAAGAGTTGTAAAAAAAGATGTATTGTTTGTTCATAACAAAAATTTAAACAAAATTTGACAATAAATAAAACTTTTTAGAAATGTTTCACAATTCGTCAATTTTTCATAGATTTTAAAATAAAAATTTGAAATAAAAAGCTCTAAGCTTGCAGAATCAGATTTTCAGGTTGTCACTTTCACCATTTTAAAAATGGAGGAGCTATGGTGGATGGTATGGCGAGTTAAAATAAGAACAACATATGGTCTCAAGGTTTAAAACAAACTCAACTTCAGTTCTTTTAATTAATCTTAAAAGGCTTAAGAATTACGTAAGTGTATTAGTATGTGTGTACTAAAAATATTTCTATTAACTTATGAGAGTAGGTGAGAAGCTTATGTTATATTAAAATTAAAAAAAAAATGTTGAATCAAACAGGTGATCAGTCCGTCGGATACAATATTTTTTTAACAAATAGTATTTTTATTTAACAATGTTTTTTTCTTTTATTTCTTCAATACTAATATTTATAATTTTGAAAAATAATCAGAAATTTTTTTTTTTCAAATTTATTTAACGTATGTGCGGTTGTATATATTTAGTTGTTTTTTTTGTGTTAAAATGTTATAAAAATAATTAGAAAACTGAATAAACTGAAACCCTGAATAATTAGTAAACTGATGTCATACTGTAAGTTAACATATTTTTGCACATTTTCGCGGTAATTGTTTCTAATTGTAACTGTGTTGAATTGTTTTCTTTTAAAAAAATAGAGAACCCCTTGAGAAAGTGAACAAAAAATTCACGAAACGTTGGGGAAATATGTAATAAAAAATTGTTTTTTATTTACATGGATCAATTTAGGCCTTATTAGAAACTTGGTGGCCAAAAATAACAAAAATAATGAAAACTGATATAGTATAGATGCCTATACAGTTTTACTTATTTTAAAATTTTGTCAAAATTTACAATCTACTTAACCGATTCGTAAACGATTTTTATGAATAGTCTTTTCTTTATTAGATATATCATCGAATACAGTAACATTTACTCCGTTTATTTCTTTTACAATTAATGGACCATCATAAATGTGATTGAACTTATAATATGGTTCTTTTTTTATAAAGACTTTGTCATGGTTTTGCAAAATTTTTCATATAGGCTTTTATTTCTCTTTTTTTTTAATTTCTAAGAGTTCGCTTGCCATATTATGAGACTTTTGTAACCTAACCTTTTGTAACTTCTTTATTATAATTTTCGACATTGTACACAGGATTAACTTTATCAGGGTTTAGTTCATTCGGCATAATTGTTTTTTTCCCAAATACTAGTTCGTATGGTGTAAATTTATTGTTAAATACAGAGTTTAGAGTTGTGTTGTGCGAAAACGTAAAATATTTTAGATATGTGTCCCAGTCCGAAAGGTTCTCACGTATATATGCTCTGTCGTACTCGTTAAAAACTCTATGGTTTCTTTCGGCCGTTTCTACTATTTGTTGATGGTATGCAGTTGAAAAATTATGTGTTATATTCAAAAGTTTATACAGTTCACTAACTATTTGATTTTTTAACTCAGTTCCTAAGTCTGATTTAATAGAAGTCATTCTTCCGTAAATTAAAATAAAGTTTTCGAAGATTGCCCGGGCAACTGTCCTCTTTTATATGGTAAAGCTTTAGTAACCAAATATTTTGACAAGTCACATATCAATTAACATTGACGTATTTAACGTATTTCCATATTTTGGCAATGGACCTATTATGTCAAGTACCACAACATCAAAAGGTTTAGCTGGCGTAGGTGTTAGGGTAAGTCCTTCTTTTGTTCCATTTCTGACCTTATTCAAACTACATTCTTTACAATTTTTGATCAATGCTGCAAAATCTCAAGTCATATCTTTCCAGTAATATTTTGTTTTTAATTTTGCGTATAACCTTTTACGCCCGCAGTGTCCATGTAAAATCGGATCGTTGTGTACATTTAGCTTTATGTTAGTAATTTTCCCCTTTTTGTAATATATTTCCGATTTTATTTTCGCAACTTTCCTGTTGAACACATGTGAAAATTTACCATATACTTGTAATTTTGTGCATTTAGAATCCTGTGCAAGTTGTCTGCTATTGTCTTTTTGTGTGGACATTGCACGAGTTGACATGGCTAAAATTGTTTCATTACTTGTGTCGTTTCTTAATTCATTGATTAAATATGAGACAATGCATCTGCACCTACATTGCTCTTTCCTTTAATATATTCTATTGAAAACTTGTACTCTGCAAGTTTTAGTCTCATTTTTGTCAATTTAGACGATGGGTCTTTCATGTTAAATAAATATATGAGTGGTCCGTGATCTGTTGTAACGATAAATTGAGTTCCGGAAACATACGGTCAAAATTGATTTATTGCAAAGTATACACCAAATAATTCTTGCTCGATAACTGGCTTTTTTTGTTCTTATTTGCTAAAAGCTTTAGATGCATAATATATAGGTAAGTTATTACCATCGACATTTTGGCTTAAAATAGCTCCGCAACCAATCTTAGAAGCGTCCACCGTGATTAAACACTGTTTACTGAAATCGGGAAATTAAAGAATTTTCGAAGATATTTATTATGACTTTATCTTTTCGAAAGATTGTTGGCAGCTAATGTAACAAAGTTGGGGATAAATCTCCTATAGTAATGTGCAAAAGCAACGAAACATTTTACAGCATCTTTATCCGCGGGTGCCGTATAATTTTAAATAACTGAAATTTTAGAGTCATCTGGTAAAAGTCCGTTAGAAGTAAATCTATGGCCAAGAAATATTACTTCTGGTCTGAAGGAATTGTATTTGTAAGGGTTAATCTTCAAATTAAACTTCCTTAATATTCCAAAAACTTTCTAAATGATGTTGCTAACTGCAACCAAGTACATATATGTCGTCGATATACAAAAATGCTCTGTTGGGCTGAAGACCAAGAAATGCTAAAGACATCATGCGAGAAAAAGAATTAGGAGCAACATTTAGTCCGAATGGTAGCACTTTCCAGCGGGATACACCTTGATCCATACTAAATGAGGTAACGTCTCTTGAATCTACGTGTAGGGGAATCTGGTGAAATTCAGAAAACAAATCAATAATAAAAAAGTATTTAGCTCTTCCTAAATTGTCGAGTATAGCGTCGATTCTTGGTAAGGGCAATTTATCCGTAATAAGCTTTTTTTTGATTGCTCTAAAGTTGACACTCAATCGATAAAATTTTTGGTCATTTGAACTTTTTTGGGAACAAAATAAATGCGCTATTATATTCAGATGTACTCGGTTCTTTGCGCGTAAGACAGTCGATAATTCTTTATATAGACTGGTTCCTCATCCTTAAGTTTTAATTTCTGTTCATAAAAGTTGTTTATGGCCATTTTGTCGTTGTCTAAAGTAAAAATATCTGCATATTCTTTGCATAGTGGCATTAGGTCTTCCCTTATGTATTCTGGCATTGTGCCATTTAAAATAGTTGTAAGTTTTTGAACACGATCTTTAGAAGTAAAAAGTTCATTAATTGAATAAATATAAAATTTAGAAATCTTCACATTATATGTGTGCAAAATTTTCGTTTCATTTGTTGTATTTAGAACGCGTAAAATAGGAGTTCGCATTACATTTACCTTTACAAATTTCTTAGGAATCAATAAAACCTGATTTTGTGACACCTTTCAACTGAAAAACTCTAAACACTTCACATCTTGGTGGAATAAAACAGGAATTTTTGCTTATACTATGAGAAATATGGATTATTAGTTTTTCACCGTATGAGCATAATGACACTGTCATAAATTATAATTGATTTGACACTTATTTCTTTTTAGAAAGTCTTTGCCTAAAATACCATCTGAAGAGATGTTGAAATCGTCAGGGACAATGTGGAAAACTTGTGGTATTGAGTGATTGACAATTAACAATTAAGTGCATGTACACATTTAGAAGTTTGTTTTCCTCTTAATCGTGCTATTTTTCATATTTGGATTTTATACGCATTAAGTAACAATGCATTATTTCTATATTTGTTGTTAAGTTTTATATCAGTATTTTCAAGGTTTTACAAATACATTTTCTTTATAATACAATAAATTTGTTTATTATAAAAATTAAATATTCAGGGTTGTTGTAGAATCCAAGTCAGAATTGTTAATTATCAGAATTGAAAATCGATTCTAATTTGAATTGGTGTTATAAAATCCGATCGGTTTTGAGTTAATTCGAAAATAAATAAAACCCATAATCGAATCAGCTGTTTGGTTTTGGTTTATAGTGATGAAAAGTTCTGCTATTTTCAATTACTCAAGACTATTAATTTGGGTCTTCGATTAAAGTTACATAAAAATATACCCGTATGCCTACAGTGATATAAAATGTAAAAAAAATATATATATATGATAATAAGTGTGTGCAAAAAAATTTATGTTTTTCAATATATACTAGTGTAATCAAGAAGTAAGGTCAATTTGTTTATAAAATCTAAATTCTTTATTTATCATTCTAAATCAGCTTCTTACCCTTTCAAAGCTATTCGCGTCCGACAAAACGCACTTTTGCCAACAATTTTTCCAATCCTAGAAACAGTCGGAATAGTATTTTTTCGGTATAGCCTTCAAAACCTTTTTAGATTGGGTTTTTATGTTCTCGATCGTGCCAAAACGGCGTCCCCGTATTGTCCTTTTGAGTTTGCTGCTGTCTATAAGTCGCATGGAGCCAAATCAGGTGAATACGGTGGGTGCGGAACGATATAAATCAGGTTTTTCGAAAAACAGTCGCGAAAAACCAATGGAGTGTGAGCCGGTGCAATATCGTGATGAAGGAGCCAAAAGTTGTTCGCCCATAAGAACGAATAGTTTCATGCAAACGATGCATAAGGCTCAAATAATATTCTTTGTTGAAAAAAATTTACCTGCCTTTCGCATAACGGGAATTTAAAATGAAAATTTCACCTTGCTTTTTGTTCACAATAGCATAATAATAAATATTTTAACAATTTTCATTTTCTAAATACGTGATTTAGAAAAACGTAATTTCGCACGAACACGCACGAGATATATTTTTCAAAACACTTTCATGCCTCTAAAAATGATGTTTGAAACAAAACTTTTTTTTGGTCATGTAAATTTAAAGCATGTACTAGATTTCAAAGCAGCGTAAGTGTACTATAAAACTTTGTCGCAACATGTAAATTTTAATACATAATAATGCAACAACTAAATGTCATGAGTTATTATATATTATGTCATGAGTTATATATTCGGTATTCACAACTTTGTTAGTACTGCTGGTTTGTTTACATTTTGCATTTATTCAACAAAATTTTTGTCATGAATTTTTAAATACTCGGTAAAAAATGGTTGAGGCGGTAGGTTTGTTTTTGTTTATTGAAGAAAACAATGAAAAAGTGAACCGAAAGATTCTGAGAGATTACACCAATTCATTGGAGCTGCCGGATACAGCGTAAGTATATTCTTATACATAATCAAGAATGGCAAAGATGTTTTAACACAAAATATACGTAAAGATTTATTAGCCAATTTCGCCTGAACAAAGAGGCTTTTCAGATGCTGTTGGACATCCTAAAAAGTCATTTGCCATCTTCAAGTATATCATGTGTTGTCCAGCTGGCTGCAACAATGCGCTTTTGGCAGAAGGATCGTACCAAAAGGCAGTAGGCAATGACAGCTCTGTTTATCTTGCCAGAAGTACAGTGTCCATCGTCTTAGAAAATGTGTTGAAGGTTTTTGAAAGGCATGTCTGTCCCCAATGGGTAAAACTAAACATGGATGTCAACGAAAAACGAAGATGTAGAAGCCTTTTTTTTAACAAATTTAAAATTCCCTCCATAGTCGGTTGCATCGATGGAACCCACATCAAAATAGTAAAACCTGCTTTGGATGAGCATTTATTTTTCAATAGGACGGGGTATCTTTTTACAAAAAGCTTATTTTTAAAATTTTTTTCAATGGAAGATCTGTGATAGCGATATGGTAATTCGTGCAATAGACACACGGTATCCAGGCTCAAGCCACGACGCTTTTGTTTGGAACATAAGTAAGGCCCGTCAACATTTTCTAGCTGAGTATGAAAGTGGCGATCGAACGTCGAAGTTGTTGGGAGACTCTGGGTATGCCATAGAGCCATTTTTACTAACTCCATACCGAAGTGCGGTCTTGAACACAAAGGAACATAAATTTAATAAAGCACATGCTTTAGCACGTAATATTGTAGAGCAAACAATAGGAGTCCTTAAAAGTCGTTTTCGCTGCTTGATGGGTACACTGCATTACAGCCCACAAAAAGTGGTGCAAATAGCGAACGTTTGTTGCGCCTTACATAATATATGCAGAACCTACAAAATTTCAACTGAATTAGTTGAATTTAATTTTGAACCCGAAGATCTTTCAGAGAATAACGATTTATTGGTTGCTACAGTGTCACTTCAAAATGAAGGGAATAGAATAAGAGATGAAATTGCAAACACTTTGTAAAAATAAAAAACAATAAAAGTTAAAGAGTTAAAAGCCTATGCAATCTTTTCATACGTTTTTATTTCATGAAGAATTCATTAAAGTTTTATTAAAAGTAATATACACACATACATATTTCATTTTTGGTACTTCAAACAGTCTTTTTTGTTTTTATATGGTACATAAGAGATTTTATACAAAATTAGTAATTGCGATTGTCTTGCATGTTGAATTTTAAAAGCTCTAGTTCCAACTGCTGTTTTTTATTTCATTTTTGTCCTGCAACACTTTGAGCATTCGGGAACTAAAGCTTGCAATCTCATATTTTAGTTCTTTCACGGAATTTGTCACAGATTCATTGCTTTTTTCTATGGCACGGTATATGCGTCTAAGGGAGCTTGCATTTTCTTTTTGAACGGAAATAAGCTCATCGATTTTACTATTTAGTTTATAATTTCTTTCACCATCTTCACCCAAAAACTTTTCAAACAGTGCTGTTGTCCTCTCTGGTCTTGACCTTTTTGGTGTACTAGAAGTAAATGGCGTTTCAGGTCTTCTCTTAGAAGCTGGTGTTGTAGCAGTGTCATCGCTTGAAGCAATTTCAGAGACATCAACTGTGCCCAATGCTACTCCTAAGACACCTTCATCCGTCGTTTTTATTGCACATATTTGAGCGGTTGTTGCCTCTGTTGGTATCAGCTGGAATTTATTAAAGGGGCCTCCCCCAGTAGCACGAGACTCGGACTTGTTATGCGCAAGTTTTTTTTTAAATTCGGATTTTCATTCCATCCATATCTATGTTTGTATATAAAAAGTGTTAGGTTAAACATTTTTTCAGGATATTTAAAAATTACCTTTTTCCATCCTTTGTAGGAGGTCCAGCACTGTTAAGTGACTGAACCAGCTCCTGCCAAATTGACTCAATCAGCACCTTATCGCGTTTAGTGTAAACGCATGCTAAATCCTTATTTTCTTCCATGAACTTCAAAAATATTTCATTTTGTGTACCGTTTCTATGCTTTGCCCTAGCGAAATGAGAGAATTAAATTAAATAATTCTGATTTTTTAATGTAATAAATTCAAATTTACTTACATTGTGGTCAATTGGTATTTAACCGCCGGAATATTCTGATAATAAACCGATAAAAACAGTTTCTGTGACACGTAATTCTGACACAATTCTGATTCGAACATAAAAGCGTTAAATATCTGTTTCTGTGACACCAAAATGAATTCAGTGTCGATTTCAATTCTGATTCTGATAGCAATCAGATTCTACAACAACCCTGATTAGTGATAGTAACTAGTGGTAAGTAAAAATGATTAACCCTAGGTAATAATAAAAATATAAGAATACATATTATTAATAATACAAATCAGTAGTAAATAAAAAATAGAATAAATTTCAGTTCGTATCATAAATTTTTGTGTCAGCCTTCGTCTTCAATCATTGTTTGTTGCTGTTGCTGTTATTTTTGTTTATATGTTTTCATTTACATATTTAGTACACCAAAGAGTTTTTTTCTAGGGAAGTTTTTATTTTACTTTCTTTTCTTTTCTTGTTCGCTTCATTTTTCGCATGTATGTATTTTAAGTTTCTTTTGTTCAAATTTCTGATTTTTCATAATTTTAGATATATGCACTTGTCTTAAAATTTAAGTTCTTTTAATCATATTAACAGCCAGTTTACAGAACTCAATTTGCTGTATAGACGCACAAAAACGTTACCATTTCCCAATTTTGGGTTTTTAAAACGCGAATGTCATTTTGTTTTTGTAAAAAACGTAACAAATGGCAATTGTTTCTGGTTTATGTATCGCGCATTGTAGTCTCAGACACGTCAAAACTGAGCGAAGAAAAAACAACCATTCGTCAGGAGGTAATATTGCCCATCATAACAGTATCAATTAAAAATATTTATTAGTATTATACATACATTAAACAAATTATTGTTTATTTTTATAACTATTGTTTAAACTTTTTTATTTTCACACATTTTTGGTTTTGCAGATAAAATTTTTTACTTCATTATTTGATAATTCTGTTTTGTTTATTTAACTCAGCTGTTTCTTTTTAAGCGCCGAAGCAGGGTTACCATCATGTAAATAGAATAATTTAATACATTGGCAATACTACGATTTGACACAACATTTATTTATACGAAACACAACGTAAGTTAAATGAAAAACGCGGGCGAGAAGATAACAAACTAAATGTAACAAACTAAAATTTTGACTCAATATGAAGAGAGAACTGCTTTCTTTCTCTCTTAATATTGAGAAGCAAAATGAGTGATAACGCATTTCGTTAATGTTGCTATAAACATCATCATGTCCACCGACCATCGACTACAAGATGTCAAAAATAGAATACATGCGTTCTTATGAGTATAATTCTTGTAGTTCTTTTTTCATCAATTTCTAATTTGTTTCATTTATATTTATTTTTTGGGTTTTTTATTGGAATTGGTAAGTATATAATAGTCATTTTTACTGTTTATATGTATTTATTATATTGTTTGATGTAAATGTTTAGTTCAATTTACTTGCAAATATGGACGTGGACACTTCATTCACTGAATGAAGTCTTTGTTTCCACTATTTTAGCAATAGTAAAAAGTCATTTAAATTTTCTTGAGACATTTAAAATTTTTTTTTACACAAATTCACTTAAAAAAAATTAATTTTTTTTTGTTTTGGTTAATTTTAATACATATGTCAAAACAGATGTTTATTTTTTGTAGTTAGTGGTCAATAGTCGTTACAAGAATTAAGTAGCTGGCGACTTGGCTACTTGGCTATAATTGATGTAAATATGGGCCTATCTTTTGAACCGTTATAGACAAACGCTTGCAAATTGGACAGAATGTCAATTGCTATGCGTAATGGTAACAAGTATTAAAACTTCAAATTATAGATTAAAGAGTGCACCAATAGTTCATCAAATTTGAGATATATGGCCATACCTTTGAACAGTTGTGGACAGAGGCTTGAAATTTACAACGAACCTGTATTGCTAAGTCCGCTAAAACAACAAGTATAAAATTTGAATTTGGAAGTTAAAGGG
Source organism: Gymnosoma rotundatum (assembly GCA_916610165.2). Classification (NCBI taxonomy): domain Eukaryota; kingdom Metazoa; phylum Arthropoda; class Insecta; order Diptera; family Tachinidae; genus Gymnosoma; species Gymnosoma rotundatum. The sequence continues at coordinate 59,857,196 of OU744339.1, forward strand.
TGTTCCAATAGTTAATGCAATTTTGTGTATGTGACCAAACTTTTGAACCGTTATAAAGAGAACGCTGAAACTTAAAAGGGACCTTTATTGCTAAATCCGCTATATCAACTAGTTTATAATTTTAATTTAGAAATTAAAGGGTGTCCCATAATTGATAAAGATTTACTTATATGAGCCTACCTTTTGAACCGTTACCCAGCAAACATTTTTTGAAAAGGTAATCCAGTGTGGAATTAAGCATTTTTGGCTAGATTGCCCAAATAGATTGCCATCTTAATGATTTTAATAAGGCATGAGACTTTTATAATCATTTACTGAGAATCGATTACATTAATTATTGTAGGAAATAATGAGTACCATAAGTACGGTGGTCTCTTTTAACATAAAGAACTAGTTCCGTTAATACTTCCTTTTTTGGAAACTAAGGTAATGTGTTTTGTAAGCGAGTAACAAAATATGGCAATCACAAAAGTAAGTCATTATATGGCAAGTACTTTTTAAGGTAATGTTTAATTTTTTGCTGGGTATAGACACCCGCATGCAAATTGGACAGAATGTCGATTGCTATGGCCGTTATAGTAACAAGTATAAATATTTAGAATTATAAATATTAGAATTGCTGAGTCCGCTATAACAACAAGTATAAAATATGGATTTGGAAGTTAAAGGGTGTTCCAATAGTTGATATAATTTCAAGTGTGTGGCCGTACTTTTGAATTTTCTAAGTCCGCTATATCAATGAGTTTGTAATTTGAATTTGGAAATTAAAGGGTGCCCATAGTTACTGTAGATTTACTTATATATGCCTATCTTTTGAACCGTTATACACAAACGCTTGTAAATTTGACGCAATGTCGATTGCTACGGCCGTTATAGTAACAGCTGATAATATTTAAAATTATAAATTAAAGGGTATATGGCCATACTTTTAAACAGTTATAGACAGACGATTGAAATTTAAAAAGAACCTGTATACTATACACTATAACAACAAGTATAAAATTTGGATTTGGAAATAAGCGGGTGTCCCAGTAGTTGATATAATATGGTGTATGTGGCCGGACTTTATAACCGTTATAGACAGACAGCTGAAATTTTTAAAGGACATGTATTGCTAAGTCCTCTATAACAAGAAGCTTATAATTTGAATTTAGAAATTAAAGTGTGTTCCCAAAATTAATGTAATTTGTTCTATATAACCGTATTTTTGAACCGTTGTATACAAACACCTTTATTTTAGACAGAATGTCCACTACTTTGTTTGGTATAATAAGAAGTATAAAAATGTTATATTATAAATTAAAAAGTTGATATAATCTTATGTATATGGGCAAACTGTTGAACCGTTAAAGACAGACGGTCGAAATTTACACAGAACCAGATTGCTAAATCTACTACAACAGCAAGTATATAATTTATATTTGAAAATTAAAGGGTGACCCTATAGTTGCTGTAATTTGATGTGTATTCCCAAACTATTGAACAGTTGAACTAGTATAAAGTTTCACGAAAATTTTAGCTACTTATAAAAATCCATATAAACGCTTAAAAAATTTTTGAACGCCCTAGATTAGTTCCCTTTCAACCCCTAAATTCCAAAATTCCAAAAATTTAAAAATTAAAACTAAAAAAAAATTATCTATAATAAAAATTATATTCAAAATTTATGATTTTTTACAAATTCGTATAATAAAATAAAATATCTTATAAAAAAAATATGTATTATTCATTAAATAGATATATTAAATTAGAAATTACATTTTTTAGCCTATACAATAATTTAATGTATAAACAAAATTAAATCAATAATATAATTAAAAGTAAAATAATTATAAATAATTATATAAATTTCATGAATATTAACAAAAAAAAATTTTTTTCTTATTTAAATAAAAAATAATACAAATAATTATAAATTATTAAAAACTAGTCATTTTATTTTATAAATAAAATCACATCTAGATAATTTTTTTTTCTTTCTAAAATTTTAAAAATAATATGTTTTACTTTCTAAAAAATTTTTATAACGACGAGTTCAAAAAATGAATTTAAGACGATATACTCTATAGGATTAACAGATATCTATTAATATATAAATATTTAATTAATTAATAGATATCTATTAATTTAGATTTAAAAAAAAAAAAATTAAATCCAATGAAGAATATCATGTTACTAAATCTTTGTCTATAATTATTTATCCATTAATTATGAAGATATTGAGTTATGTTTATGTTTTCTTATTGACCGTTGATTTCTAAATAAATAAATTTAATATAAATAATTTATATATTATTAAATTCATAACATTAAATACATAATTTAATATTAATTATAAATCATGTATATGTATATAGAAATAAATAAATATATATATATATATATATATATATATATATATATATATGCAAATTATAATTATTTAAATTAAATAAATTTAATTTATAAATATTTAATTATTATAATTAAATAATAATTTTTTTTTATTTATAAAAATTTATAAAATTATAAAATTGTAATAAATAAAAATTCATGTAAAAAATGGTTAGTAAACTCTATTAACATTTTAAAAATTATATAAAAATTCAGATTTTTATCAAAAATTCTTACTAAATTTTATTATTTAATATAAATATTTAAATCATAAAAAAAACCTTTTTTATCAAAAAAGTTACTTTAAAGAAAAAAAAAAAAAAAAACGGTTAGTAAACTCTATTGTTTTAAAAATGAATTGCCTGATAAAAGGATTACCTTGATAGGGTAAATTATGTAATAAATTACATTCATATTAATAGAATTAAACTATTACTAAAAGTATCAAAAACTTTTGTGCATCATACACTAAAATATATTATATTATATAATAATAAATTTATTAAATTAATGAAAAGATAAGCTAAGGAAGCTATTAGGTTCATACCCCACTTATAAAGGTTTTAATCCTTTTCTTTTTAATTTTTAATAATTCATCAAAAATTATATTTTTGTTTATTTTAATTATAGGAAGTTTAATTTCTATTTCAGCTAATTCATGATTAGGAGCTTGAATAGGACTAGAATTTAATTTATTAGCTTTTATCCCCCTATAAATAAATTAATATCTACAGAATCCTCATTAAAGTATTTCTTAACTCAAGCTTAAATTTTAATAATATTGCAAAAATAATATTTTTTTCATCTTTGCTTTTAAAAAGAGGAGCAGCTCCATTTCATTTTTGATTCCCAAATGTAATAGGTGGCCATACACTTGAACTGTTATAGGCAGACAGATGAAATCTGTTTTGAAGTCGGTTTTTTTCGCAAGAATTATTTATTTACAGAAAAAACCAATGTATGGCCATTATATTAATAATATCGTCACTTCAGTATTGTTTTAACGTATGTGTAAAAAAGCCAGTAACGAGAAAAACACTAACATTAGCATTTCTCAATATATAACCGATCAATCTTTTTTATAAAAAATAAATTTTTGCGCATATTTTTTACAAATAAGAACGTTTCAGTACGTTTGGATATGATAATTCATGATATATCAAGCTCCTAAGCAAATAAAAATTATTGTTTTATGCTCCATATCAAATTTTTTTTTTTTAATTTAGCTCTGTTCACATCCATATAAAGTTTAAATTTTATTCCTTTCAAAAATTATGACTAAGCGAAATATTAATGTTTTTTGAAGGAAAAATTGCAGTGTATGTAACAACTTCCCTTTATTTTTATTTATTAATTTAATAAAAAATGCACAAAGTCAACAGACCTACTATTATATTTTATTGCTTAATACATTTTATAATTCTACATATGTACGAGTACATACTTAAAGAAACATAAAAAAGACATAATACTAAAACGACGTCAACGACGTCGACATTAACTCCAGAGTAACATTTTTTTAAATCACGAAAATTCTGTTATGTTTTCTTTTTTTGTACTTATTGTCAAAACATATACATAAATCAAACTTTTTCTTAAAGGAACGATGTTCCACATAAAATAACTATTCCAAATAAAATAAGGGTATTTGCGGTTTTAACTTAAATTTTATGTATGTAATAAGGCAAAATAATAATTATGTTTATTATCATGTTTTCTTGACAATATTGCCTCATAGTCTAATCATTGCTTTTAGGGGCAAAACAATATTAAACAAGCTTAAGTCAGAAATAGTATATTCAAATATATATTCCATACCTAACTATAGTCAGTATGTTCGTGTAGCATACCTTTACTTTGAGTTGATTACCCTGTATTCAACATGTATATACATATATTTTGCGCACTGCCTACCAAGTTACCGTAGTTGCCTAAGAATATTTATTATCTATAGTTTTACTTACATTTTAACGCATACAGTCATATTTTTGCTTTATTTATACACTTTATGTATACGCATGCGCACGGACTACTTTGTTAAAATACACTCAAATGTTTTTATTCTTCTTATTATACATATGTACGTTGTATTTTACTTACATGCACTTATTGTAAACATAGCATGTCATTTTACTCCTGTTAATATACGCACACATACAAATTATAAGTCGAAAAATTAAGTACTGAAATAAAAAATTTAGTTTGGATGAAAATATCAAGAGAACGAGTTGTCCTACTACAATTTCAGAAGTGGGGTACCAGATTTTGTTTTAATAGAAAGCAAAAAGTGCAATATAAGAACTAAACGAATATTAATGCAAATTGGTTTTATAATTAAATATAAGAGAGACAACAGAAAAAACAGTTTTTTTTTATATATATATACGAAGAAATAAATAAAATTAAAATGAGTGATGTATGCGGGTCGGATTATACGTCTGCGGAGTTGCGGTTTTGGCTACAGAGCCTTGGGCTCTCGTCAACCGGAACAAAAATTGCCTTGCTTGTGTACCTTGAGAGTCCAGCAGCTAGTGGTCGTTCTGACGTAGCGATTGGCGAAAAAAAGGAGTGTGGCCAGGAAAATGATTGTATAGGCGAATTGGCGTATTGTACAACAAATGAAGAAGATGGACAGACAAAAGATCGTGGGGAAAAACGAAGATTTCAGAAAAAATAAAGATTTCGAAAAAAAGAAGATTTGAATTGAATTAAAGCGGAACGGAAAATTCCAAGAAATGGAAGAGCGGATAAGTGAAGGAAAGTTTGATAAAGTCAGATGTTATAACTGCAACTGTCTTGGACATTATGCGAACGAATGTCAGAAGCCGAAGAGGGAGGTGGGCGCACGCTATGGTTGCGGAAGTTTGAGCCATCTGGTAGCAGCTTGACCGGAACGAAAGGAACTGGGATCTAAGGTAGAAACCAAATACTTAAGATATTTTAAGTGTAGTTTAGATACTAATTATAGGAATTTATTTTATATAGAATGCTTGATGGATACAGGGAGTCCCTCATGTTTTATAAAAAAGTCGGTAATTTCGCAGAGGAGTTAAAAGCCTATGCAATCTTTTCATACGTTTTTATTTCATGAAGAATTCATTAAAGTTTTATTAAAAGTAATATACACACATACATATTTCATTTTTGGTACTTCAAACAGTCTTTTTTGTTTTTATAAGGTACATAAGAGATTTTATACAAAATTAGTAATTGCAATTGTCTTGCATGTTGAATTTTAAAAGCTCTAGTTCCAACTGCTGTTTTTTATTTCATTTTTGTCCTGCAACACTTTGAGCATTCGGGAACTAAAGCTTGCAATCTCATATTTTAGTTCTTTCACGGAATTTGTCACAGATTCATTGCTTTTTTCTACCGAAATAAGCTCATCGATTTTACTATTTAGTTCATATTTTCTTTCACCATCTTCACCCAAAAACTTTTGAAACAGTGCTGTTGTCCTCTCTGGTCTTGACCTTTTTGGTGTACTACAAGTAAATGGCGTTTCAGGTCTTCTCTTAGAAGCTGGTGTTGTAGCAGTGTCGTCCCTTGAAACAATTTCAGAGACTTCAACTGTGCCCAATGCTACTCCTGAGACACCTTCATCCGTCGTTTTTATTGCACATATTTGAGCGATTGTTGCCTCTGTTGGCATCAGCTGCAACTTATTAAAGGGGCCTCCCCATGTAGACTCGGACTTGTTATGCGCAAGTTTTTTTTTTTTAAATTCGGATTTCCATTCCATCCATATCTATGTTTGCATATAAAGTGTTAGGTTAAACATTTTTTCAGGATATTTAACAATTACCTTTTTCCATCCTTTGTAGGACGTCCAGCACTGTTAAGAGACTGAGCCAGCTCCTGCCAAATTGACTCAATCAGCATCTTATCGCGTTTAGTGTAACCGCTTGCCAAATCCTTATTTTCTTCCATGAACTTTAAAAATATTTCATTTTGTGTACCGTTTCTATGCTTTGCCCTAGCGAAATGAGAGAATTAAGTTAAATAATTCTGATTTTTTAATGTAATAAATTCAAATTTACTTACATTGTGGTCAATTTTTATTTAACCGCCGGAATATTCTGATAATAAACCGATAAAAACAGTTTCTGTGACACCTAACTCTGACACAATTCTGATTCGAACATAAAAGCGATAAATATCTGTTTCTGTGACACCAAAATGAATTCAGTGTCGATTTCAATTCTGATTCTGATAGCAATCAGATTCTACAACAACCCTGATTAGTAATAGTAACTAGTGGTAAGTAAAAATGATTAACCCTAGGTAATAATAAAAATATAAGAATATGTAATAATAATACAAATCAGTAGTAAATTAAAAATAGAATAAATTTCAGTTCGTATCATAAATGTTTTTGTCAGCCTTCGTCTTCAATCATTGTTTGTTGCTGTTGCTGTTATTTTTGTTTATATGTTTTCATTTACATATTTAGTACACCAAAGAGTTTTTTTCTAGGGAAGTTTTTATTTTACTTTCTTTTCTTTTCTTGTTCGCTTCATTTTTCGCATGTATGTATTTTAAGTTTCTTTTGTTCAAATTTCTGATTTTTCATAATTTTAGATATATGCACTTGTCTTAAAATTTTAGTTGTTTTAATCATATTAACAGCCAGTTTACATAACACAATTTGCTGTATAGACGCACAAAAACGTTACCATTTCCCAATTTTGAGATTTTAGAAATGCGAATGTCATTTTGTTTTTGTAAAAAAAGTAACAAATGGCAATTGTTTCTGGTTTATGTATCGCGCATTGTAGTGTCAGACACGTCAAAACTGAGCGAAGAAAAAAAACCATTCGTCAGGTGGTAATATTGCCCATCATAACACTTTCAATTAAAAATATTTATTAGTATTATACATACATTAAACAAATTATTGTTTATTTTTATAACTGTTGTTTAAACTTTTTTATTTTCACAAATTTTTGGTTTTGCAGATAAAAATTTTTACTTCATTATTTGATAATTTTGTTTTGTTTATTTAAGTAGCTGTTTCTTTTTAAGCGCCGAAGCAGGGTTACCATCATGTAAATAGAATAATTTAATACATTGGCAATACTACGATTTGACACAACATTTATTTATACGAAACACAACGTAAGTTAAATGAAAAACGCGGGCGAGAAGATAACAAACTATATGTAACAAACTAAAATTTTGACTCAATATTAAGAGAGAAAGGCTTTCTTTCTCTCTCTCTTAATATTGAGAAGCAAAATGAGTGATAACTCATTTCGTTAATGTTGCTATAAACATCATCATGTCCACCGACCATCGACTACAAGATGTCAAAAATAGAATACATGCGTACTTATGAGTATAATTCTTGTAGTTCTTTTTTCATCAATTTCTAATTTGTTTCATTTATATTTATTTTTTTGGGTTTTTTATTGGAATTGGTAAGTATATAATAGTCATTTTTACTGTTTATATGTATTTATTATATTGTTTGATGTAAATGTTTAGTTCAAGTTACTTGCAAATATGGACGTGGACACTTCATTCACTGAATGAAGTCTTTGTTTCCACTATTTTAGCAATAGTAAAAAGTCATTTAAATTTTCTTGAGACATTTAAAATTTTTTTTTACTCAAATTCACTTAAAAAAAATTAATTTTGTTTTGTTTTGGTTAACTTTAATACATATGTCAAAACAGATGTTTATTTTTTGTAGTTAGTGGTCGATAGTCGTTACAGGAATTAAGTAGCTGGCGACTTGGCTACTTGGCTATAATTGATGTAAATATGGGCCTATCTTTTGAACCGTTATAGACAAACGCTTGCAAATTGGACAGAATGTCAATTGCTATGCGTAATGGTAACAAGTATTCAAACTTCAAATTATAGATTAAAGAGTGCACCAATAGTTCATCAAATTTGAGATATATGGCCATACCTTTGAACAGTTGTGGACAGAGGCTTGAAATTTACAACGAACCTGTATTGCTAAGTCCGCTAAAACAACAAGTATAAAATTTGAATTTGGAAGTTAAAGGGTGTTCCAATAGTTAATGCAATTTTGTGTATGTGACCAAACTTTTGAACCGTTATAAAGAGAACGCTGAAACTTAAAAGGGACCTTTATTGCTAAATCCGCTATATCAACTAGTTTATAATTTTAATTTAGAAATTAAAGGGTGTCCCATAATTGATAAAGATTTACTTATATGAGCCTACCTTTTGAACCGTTACCCAGCAAACATTTTTTGAAAAGGTAATCCAGTGTGGAATTAAGCATTTTTGGCTAGATGGCCCAAATAGATTGCCATCTTAATGATTTTAACAAGGCATGAGACTTTTAAAATCATTTACTGAGAATCGATTACATTAATTATTGTAGGAAATAATGAGTACCATAAGTACGGTGGTCTCTTTTAACATAAAGAACTAGTTCCGTTAATACTTCCTTTTTTGGAAACTAAGGTAATGTGTTTTGTAAGCGAGTAACAAAATATGGCAATCACAAAAGTAAGTCATTATATGGCAAGTACTTTTTAAGATAATGTTTAATTTTTTGCTGGGTATAGACACCCGCATGCAAATTGGACAGAATGTCGATTGCTATGGCCGTTATAGTAACAAGTATAAATATTTAGAATTATTAATTAAAGGGTACACCAATAGTTCATTTAATTTGATGTATATTGCCATACTTTTTAACAGTTATAGACAGACGCTTGAAATTTACAACGAACCTGTATTGCTGAGTCCGCTATAACAACAAGTATAAAATATGGATTTGGAAGTTAAAGGGTGTTCCAATAGTTGATATAATTTCAAGTGTGTGGCCGTACTTTTGAATTTTCTAAGTCCGCTATATCAATGAGTTTATAATTTGAATTTGGAAATTAAAGGGTGCCCATAGTTACTGTAGATTTACTTATATATGCCTATCTTTTGAACCGTTATACACAAACGCTTGTAAATTTGACGCAATGTCGATTGCTACGGCCGTTATAGTAACAGCTGATAATATTTAAAATTATAAATTAAAGGGTATATGGCCATACTTTTAAACAGTTATAGACAGACGATTGAAATTTAAAAAGAACCTGTATTACTACTATAACAACAAGTATAAAATTTGGATTTGGAAATAAGCGGGTGTCCCAGTAGTTGATATAATATGGTGTATGTGGCCGGACTTTATAACCGTTATAGACAGACATCTGAAATTTTTAAAGGACATGTATTGCTAAGTCCTCTATAACAAGAAGCTTATAATTTGAATTTAGAAATTAAAGGGTGTTCCCAAAATTAATGTAATTTGTTCTATATGGCCGTATTTTTGAACCGTTGTATACAAACACCTTTATTTTAGACAGAATGTCCACTACTTTGTTTGGTATAATAAGAAGTATAAAAATGTTATATTATAAATTAAAAAGTTGATATAATCTTATGTATATGGGCAAACTGTTGAAACGTTAAAGACAGACGGTCGAAATTTACACAGAACCAGATTGCTAAATCTACTACAACAGCAAGTATATAATTTATATTTGAAAATTAAAGGGTGACCCTATAGTTGCTGTAATTTGATGTGTATTCCCAAACTATTGAACAGTTGAACTAGTATAAAGTTTCACGAAAATTTTAGCTACTTATAAAAATCCATATAAACGCTTAAAAAATTTTTCAACGCCCTAGATTAGTTCCCTTTCAACCCTTAAATTCCCAAAATTCCAAAAATTTAAAAATTAAAACTAAAAAAAATTATCTATAATAAAAATTATATTCAAAATTTATGATTTTTTACAAATTCGTATAATAAAATAAAATATCTTATAAAAAAAATATTTATTATTCATTAAATAGATATATTAAATTAGAAATTACATTTTTTAGCCTATACAATAATTTAATGTATAAAAGAATTAAATCAATAATATAATCAAAAGTAAAATAATTATAAATAATTATATAAATTTCATGAATATTAATAAAAAAAAAATTTTTTTCTTATTTAAATAAAAAATAATACAAATAATTATAAATTATTAAAAACTAGTCATTTTATTTTATAAATAAAATCACATCTAGATAATTTTTTTTCTTTCTAAATTTTTAAAAATAATATGTTTTACTTTCTAAAAAATTTTTATATTGACGAGTTCAAAAAATGAATTTAAGACGATATACTCTATAGGATTAACAGATATCTATTAATATATAAATATTTAATTAATTAATAGATATCTATTAATTTAGATTTAAAAAAAAAATTTAAATCCAATGAAGAATATCATGTTACTAAATCTTTATCTATAATTATTTATCCATTAATTATGAAGATATTGAGTTATGTTTATATTTTCTTATTGACCGTTGATTTCTAAATAAATAAATTTAATATAAATAATTTATATATTATTAAATTCATAACATTAAAGACATAATTTAATATTAATTATAAATCATGTATATGTATATAGAAATAAATATATATATATATATATATATATGCAAATTATAATTATTTAAATTAAATAAATTTAATTTATAAATATTTAATTATTATAATTAAATAATAATTTTTTTTATTTATAAAAATTTATAAAATTATAAAATTGTAATAAATAAAAATTCATGTAAAAAATGGTTAGTAAACTCTATTAACATTTTAAAAATTATATAAAAATTCAGATTTTTATCAAAAATTGTTACTAAATTTTATTATTTAATATAAATATTTAAATCATAAAAAAAACCTTTTTTATCAAAAAAGTTACTTTAAAGAAAAAAAAAACGGTTATTAAACTCTATTGTTTTAAAAATGAATTGCCTGATAAAAGGATTACCTTGATAGGGTAAATTATGTAATAAATTACATTCATTATATTTAATAGAATTAAACTATTACTAAAAGTATCAAAAACTTTTGTGCATCATACACTAAAATATATTATATTATATAATAATAAATTTATTAAATTAATAAAAAGATAAGCTAAGGAAGCTATTAGGTTCATACCCCACTTATAAAGGTTTTTCTTTTTAATTTTTAATAATTCATCAAAAATTATATTTTTGTTTATTTTAATTATAGGAAATTTAATTTCTATTTCAGCTAATTCATGATTAGGAGCTTGAATAGGACTAGAATTTAATTTATTAGCTTTTATCCCCCTATAAATAAATTAATATCTACAGAATCCTCATTAAAGTATTTCTTAACTCAAGCTTAAATTTTAATAATATTGCAAAAATAATATTTTTTTCATCTTTGCTTTTAAAAAGAGGAGCAGCTCCATTTCATTTTTGATTCCCAAATGTAATAGGTGGCCATACACTTGAACTGTTATGGGCAGACAGATGAAATCTGTTTTGAAGTCGGTTTTTTTCGCAATGTATGGCCATTATATTAATAATATCGTCACTTCAGTATTGTTTTAACGTATGTGTAAAAAAGCCAGTAACGAGAAAAACACTAACATTAGTATTTCTCAATATATAACCGATCAATCTTTTTTATAAAAAATAAATTTTTGCGCATATTTTTTACAAATAAGAACGTTTCAGTACGTTTGGATATGATAATTCATGATATATCAAGCTCCTAAGCAAATAAAAATTATTGTTTTATGCTTCATATCAAATTTTTTTTTTTAATTTAGCTCTGTTCACATCCATATAAAGTTTAAATTTTATTCCTTTCAAAAATTATGACTAAGCGAAATGTTAATGTTTTTTGAAGGAAAAATTGCAGTGTATGTAACAACTTCCCTTTATTTTTATTTATTAATTTAATAAAAAATGCACAAAGTCAACAGACCTACTATTATATTTTATTGCTTAATACATTTTATAATTCTACATATGTACGAGTACATACTTAAAGAAACATAAAAAAGACATAATACTAAAACGACGTCAACGACGTCGACATTAACTCCAGAGTAACATTTTTTTAAGTCACGAAAATTCTGTTATGTTTTCTTTTTTTGTACTTATTGTCAAAACATATACATAAATCAAACTTTTTCTTAAAGGAACGATGTTCCACATAAAATAACTATTCCAAATAAAATAAGGGTGTTTGCGGTTTTAACTTAAATTTTATGTATGTAATAAGGCAAAATAATAATTATGTTTATTATCATGTTTTCTTGACAATATTGCCTCATAGTCTAATCATTGCTTTTAGGGGCAAAACAATATTAAACAAGCTTAAGTCAGAAATAGTATATTCAAGTATATATTCCATACCTAACTATAGTCAGTATGTTCGTGTAGCATACCTTTACTTTGAGTTGATTACCCTGTATTCAACATGTATATACATATATTGTGCGCACTGCCTACGAAGTTACCGTAGTTGCCTAAGAATATTTATTATCTATAGTTTTACTTACATTTTAACGCATACAGTCATATTTTTGCTTTATTTATACACTTTATGTATACGCATGCGCACGGACTACTTTGTTAAAATACACTCAAATGTTTTTATTCTTCTTATTATACATATGTACGTTGTATTTTACTTACATGCATTTATTGTAAACATAGCATGTCATTTTACTCCTGTTAATATACGCACACATACAAATTATAAGTCGAAAAATTAAGTACTGAAATAAAAAATTTAGTTTGGATGAAAATATCAAGAGAAAGAGTTGTGCTACTACAATTTCAGAAGTGGGGTACCAGATTTTGTTTTAATAGAAAGCAAAAAGTGCAATATAAGAACTAAACGAATATTAATGCAAATTGGTTTTATAATTAAATATAAGCGAGACAACAGAAAAAACAGTTTTTTTTATATATATACGAAGAAATAAATAAAATTAAAATGAGTGATTTATGCGGGTCGGATTATACGTCTGCGGAGTTGCGGTTTTGGCTACAGAGCCTTGGGCTCTCGTCAACCGGAACAAAAATTGCCTTGCTTGTGTACCTTGAGAGTCCAGCAGCTAGTGGTCGTTCTGACGTAGCGATTGGCGAAAAAAAGGAGTGTGGCCAGGAAAATGATTGTATAGGCGAATTGGCGTATTGTACAACAAATAAAGAAGATGGACAGACAAAAGAAAAACGAAGATTTCAGAAAAAATAAAGATTTCGAAAAAAAGAAGATTTGAATTGAATTAAAGCGGAACGGAAAATTCCAAGAAAAGGAAGAGCGGATAAGTGAAGGAAAGTTTGATAAAGTCAGATGTTATAACTGCAACTGTCTTGGACATTATGCGAACGAATGTCAGAAGCCGAAGAGGGAGGTGGGCGCATGCTATGGTTGCGGAAGTTTGAGCCATCTGGTAGCAGCTTGTCCGGAACGAAAGGAACTGGGATCTAAGGTAGAAACCAAATACTTAAGATATTTTAAGTGTAGTTTAGATACTAATTATAGGAATTTATTTTATATAGAATGCTTGATGGATACAGGGAGTCCCTCATGTTTTATAAAAAAGTCGGTAATTTCGCAGAGGAGTTAAAAGCCTATGCAATCTTTTCATACGTTTTTATTTCATGAAGAATTCATTAAAGTTTTATTAAAAGTAATATACACACATACATATTTCATTTTTGGTACTTCAAACAGTCTTTTTTGTTTTTATAAGGTACATAAGAGATTTTATACAAAATTAGTAATTGCGATTGTCTTGCATGTTGAAGTTTAAAAGCTCTAGTTCCAACTGCTGTTTTTTTATTTCATTTTTGTCCTGCAACACTTTGAGCATTCGGGAACTAAAGCTTGCAATCTCATATTTTAGTTCTTTCACGGAATTTGTCACAGATTCATTGCTTTTTTCTACCGAAATAAGCTCATCGATTTTACTATTTAGTTCATATTTTCTTTCACCATCTTCACCCAAAAACTTTTCAAACAGTGCTGTTGTCCTCTCTGGTCTTGACCTTTTTGGTGTACTACAAGTAAATGGCGTTTCAGGTCTTCTCTTAGAAGCTGGTGTTGTAGCAGTGTCATCCCTTGAAGCAATTTCAGAGACATCAACTGTGCCCAATGCTACTCCTGAGACACCTTCATCCGTCGTTTTTATTGCACATATTTGAGCGATTGTTGCCTCTGTTGGTATCAGCTGCAACTTATTAAAGGGGCCTCCCCCGGTAGACTCGGACTTGTTATGCGCAAGTTTTTTTTTTTTTAAATTCGGATTTCCATTCCATCCATATCTATGTTTGCATATAAAAAGTGTTAGGTTAAACATTTTTTCAGGATATTTAACAATTACCTTTTTTCATCCTTTGTAGGACGTCCAGCACTGTTAAGAGACTGAGCCAGCTCCTGCCAAATTGACTCAATCAGCATCTTATCGCGTTTAGTGTAACCGCTTGCCAAATCCTTATTTTCTTCCATGAACTTTAAAAATATTTCATTTTGTGTACCGTTTCTATGCTTTGCCCTAGCGAAATGAGAGAATTAAGTTAAATAATTCTGAATTTTTAATGTAATAAATTCAAATTTAATTACATTGTGGTCAATTGGTATTTAACCGCCGGAATATTCTGATAATAAACCGATAAAAACAGTTTCTGTGACACCTAACTCTGACACAATTCTGATTCGAACATAAAAGCGATAAATATCTGTTTCTGTGACACCAAAATGAATTCAGTGTCGATTTCAATTCTGATTCTGATAGCAATCAGATTCTACAACAACCCTGATTAGTAATAGTAACTAGTGGTAAGTAAAAATGATTAACCCTAGGTAATAATAAAAATATAAGAATATGTAATAATAATACAAATCAGTAGTAAATTAAAAATAGAATAAATTTCAGTTCGTATCATAAATGTTTTTGTCAGCCTTCGTCTTCAATCATTGTTTGTTGCTGTTGCTGTTATTTTTGTTTATATGTTTTCATTTACATATTTAGTACACCAAAGAGTTTTTTTCTAGGGAAGTTTTTATTTTACTTTCTTTTCTTTTCTTGTTCGCTTCATTTTTCGCATGTATGTATTTTAAGTTTCTTTTGTTCAAATTTCTGATTTTTCATAATTTTAGATATATGCACTTGTCTTAAAATTTTAGTTGTTTTAATCATATTAACAGCCAGTTTACATAACACAATTTGCTGTATAGACGCACAAAAACGTTACCATTTCCCAATTTTGAGTTTTTAGAAATGCGAATGTCATTTTGTTTTTGTAAAAAAAGTAACAAATGGCAATTGTTTCTGGTCTATGTATCGCGCATTGTAGTGTCAGACACGTCAAAACTGAGCGAAGAAAAAAAAAACCATTCGTCAGGTGGTAATATTGCCCATCATAACACTTTCAATTAAAAATATTTATTAGTATTATACATACATTAAACAAATTATTGTTTATTTTTATAACTGTTGTTTAAACTTTTTTATTTTCACAAATTTTTGGTTTTGCAGATAAAAATTTTTACTTCATTATTTGATAATTTTGTTTTGTTTATTTAAGTAGCTGTTTCTTTTTAAGCTCCGAAGCAGGGTTACCATCATGTAAATAGAATAATTTAATACATTGGCAATACTACGATTTGACACAACATTTATTTATACGAAACACAACGTAAGTTAAATGAAAAACGTGGGCGAGAAGATAACAAACTAAATGTAACAAACTAAAATTTTGACTCAATATGAAGAGAGAACTGCTTTCTTTCTCTCTTAATATTGAGAAGCAAAATGAGTGATAACGCATTTCGTTAATGTTGCTATAAACATCATCATGTCCACCGAGCATCGACTACAAGATGTCAAAAACAGAATACATGCGTTCTTATGAGTATAATTCTTGTAGTTCTTTTTTCATCAATTTCTAATTTGTTTCATTTATATTTATTTTTTGGGTTTTTTATTGGAATTGGTAAGTATATAATTGTCATTTTTACTGTTTATATGTATTTATTATATTGTTTGATGTAAATGTTTAGTTCAATTTACTTGCAAATATGGACGTGGACACTTCATTCACTGAATGAAGTCTTTGTTTCCACTATTTTAGCAATAGTAAAAAGTCATTTAAATTTTCTTGAGACATTTAAAATTTTTTTTTACACAAATTCACTTAAAAAAAATTTATTTTTTTTTGTTTTGGTTAATTTTAATACATATGTCAAAACAGATGTTTATTTTTTGTAGTTAGTGGTCAATAGTCGTTACAAGAATTAAGTAGCTGGCGACTTGGCTACTTGGCTATAATTGATGTAAATATGGGCCTATCTTTTGAACCGTTATAGACAAACGCTTGCAAATTGGACAGAATGTCAATTGCTATGCGTAATGGTAACAAGTATCAAAACTTCAAATTATAGATTAAAGAGTGCACCAATAGTTCATCAAATTTGAGATATATGGCCATATCTTTGAACAGTTGTGGACAGAGGCTTGAAATTTACAACGAACCTGTATTGCTAAGTCCGCTAAAACAACAAGTATAAAATTTGAATTTGGAAGTTAAAGGGTGTTCCAATAGTTAATGCAATTTTGTGTATGTGACCAAACTTTTGAACCGTTATAAAGAGAACGCTGAAACTTAAAAGGGACCTTTATTGCTAAATCCGCTATATCAACTAGTTTATAATTTTAATTTAGAAATTAAAGGGTGTCCCATAATTGATAAAGATTTACTTATATGAGCCTACCTTTTGAACCGTTACCCAGCAAACATTTTTTGAAAAGGTAATCCAGTGTGGAATTAAGCATTTTTGGCTAGATTGCCCAAATAGATTGCCATCTTAATGATTTTAACAAGGCATGAGACTTTTATAATCATTTACTGAGAATCGATTACATTCATTATTGTAGGAAATAATGAGTACCATAAGTACGGTGGTCTCTTTTAACATAAAGAACTAGTTCCATTAATACTTCCTTTTTTGGAAACTAAGGTAATGTGTTTTGTAAGCGAGTAACAAAATATGGCAATCACAAAAGTAAGTCATTATATGGCAAGTACTTTTTAAGGTAATGTCTAATTTTTTGCTGGATATAGACAAACGCATGCAAATTGGACAGAATGTCGATTGCTATGGCCGTTATAGTAACAAGTATAAATATTAAGAATTATTAATTAAAGGGTACGCCAATAGTTCATTTAATTTGATGTATATTGCCATACTTTTTAACAGTTATAGACAGACGCTTGAAATTTACAACGAACCTGTATTGCTGAGTCCGCTATAACAACAAGTATAAAATATGGATTTGGAAGTTAAAGGGTGTTCCAATAGTTGATATAATTTCAAGTGTGTGGCCGTACTTTTGAATTTTCTAAGTCCGCTATATCAATGAGTTTATAATTTGAATTTGGAAATTAAAGGGTGCCCATAGTTACTGTAGATTTACTTATATATGCCTATCTTTTGAACCGTTATGCACAAACGCTTGTAAATTTGACGCAATGTCGATTGCTACGGCCGTTATAGTAACAGCTGATAATATTTAAAATTATAAATTAAAGGGTATATGGCCATACTATTAAACAGTTATAGACAGACGATTGAAATTTAAAAAGAACCTGTATTACTACTATAACAACAAGTATAAAATTTGGATTTGGAAATAAGCGGGTGTCCCAGTAGTTGATATAATATGGTGTATGTGGCCGGACTTTATAACCGTTATAGACAGACAACTGAAATTTTTAAAGGACATGTATTGCTAAGTCCTCTATAACAAGAAGCTTATAATTTGAATTTAGAAATTAAAGGGTGTTCCCAAAATTAATGTAATTTGTTCTATATAGCCGTATTTTTGAACCGTTTTATACAAACACCTTTATTTTAGACAGAATGTCCACTAATTTGTTTGGTATAATAAGAAGTATAAAAATGTTATATTATAAATTAAAAAGTTGATATAATCTTATGTATATGGGCAAACTGTTGAACCGTTAAAGACAGACGGTCGAAATTTACACAGAACCAGATTGCTAAATCTACTACAACAGCAAGTATATAATTTATATTTGAAAATTAAAGGGTGACCTTATAGTTGCTGTAATTTGATGTGTATTCCCAAACTATTGAACAGTTTCAGTTTCACGAAAATTTTAGCTACTTATAAAAATCCATATAAACGCTTAAAAAATTTTTGAACGCCCTAGATTAGTTCCCTTTCAACCCCTAAATTCCCAAAATTCCAAAAATTTAAAAATTAAAACTAAAAAAAAATTATCTATAATAAAAATTATATTCAAAATTTATGATTTTTTACAAATTCGTATAATAAAATAAAATATCTTATAAAAAAAATATTTATTATTCATTAAATAGATATATTAAATTAGTAATTACATTTTTTAGCCTATACAATAATTTAATGTATAAAAAAAATTAAATTAATAATATAATTAAAATTAAAATAATTATAAACAATTATATAAATTTCATTAATATTAATAAAAAAAATTTTTCTTATTTAAATAAAAAATAATTATAAATTATTAAAAATTAGTCATTTTATTTTATAAATAAAATCACATCTATATAATTTTTTTTTCTTTCTAAATTTTTAAAAATAATATGTTTTACTTTCTAAAAAATTTTTATATTGACGAGTGCAAAAAATGAATTTAAGACGATATACTCTATAGGATTAATAGATATCTATTAATATAAAAATATTTAATTAATTAATAGATATCTATTAATTTAGATTTCAACAAAAAATTTAAATCCAATGAAGAATATCATGTTACTAAATCTTTATCTATAATTATTTATCCATTAATTATGAAGATATTGAGTTATGTTTATATTTTCTTATTGACCGTTGATTTCTAAATAAATAAATTTAATATAAATAATTTATATATTATTAAATTCATGACATTAAAGACATAATTTAATATTAATTATAAATCATGTATATGTATATAGAAATAACTATATATATATATACATATGCAATTTATAATTATTTAAATTAAATAAATTTAATTTATAAATATTTAATTATTATAATTAAATAATCAAAATGAAAAATTTATTATTCGGAATCTTTTAAATTTAATTACTTTACTTTATTCGTAATACATTTCATTTTGTAGTTTAGTATAAAATAATAAATATTTCATGAGAGTATCATGAAATATTTATATTTGAAGGAATCAAGCACGAATAAAGTAAAGTAATTATAATTAAATAATAATTTTTTTTTTTTATAAAAATTTATAAAATTATAAAATTGTAATAAATAAAAATTTATGTAAAAAATGGTTAGGAAACTCTATTAACATTTTAAAAATTATATAAAAATTCAGATTTTTATAAAAAATTCTTACTAAATTTTATTATTTAATATAAATATTTAAATCATAAAAAAACCTTTTTTATCAAAAAAGTTACTTTAAAGAAAAAAAAAAAAAAACGGTTAGTAAACTCTATTGTTTTGAAAATGAATTGCCTGATAAAAGGATTACCTTGATAGGGTAGATTATGTAATAAATTACATTCATTATATTTAATAGAATTAAACTATTACTAAAAGTATCAAAAACTTTTGTGCATCATACACTAAAATATATTATATTATATTATATAATAATAAATTTATTAAATTAATAAAAAGATAAGCTAAGGAAGCTATTGGGTTCATACCCCACTTATAAAGGTTTTAATCCTTTTCTTTTTAATTTTTAATAATTCATCAAAAATTATATTGTTGTTTATTTAATTTATAGGAAGTTTAATTTCTATTTCAGCTAATTCATGATAAGGAGCTTTAATAGGACTAGAATTTAATTTATTAGCTTTTATCCCCCTATAAATAAATTAATATCTACAGAATCCTCATTATAGTATTTCTTAACTCAAGCTTTAGCATCTGCTGTATTTTTATTTGCATTTATTATTTATATACTAAATTATAAAATAAATTTTAATAATATTGCAAAAATAATATTTTTTCATCTTTGCTTTTAAAAAGAGAAGCAGCTCCATTTCATTTTAGATTCCCAAATGTAATAGGTACACTTGACTGTTATAGGCAGTCAGATGAAATCTGTTTTGAAGTCGGTTTTTTTCGCAAGAATTATTTATTCACAGAAAAAACTTTCGAATTTCAAGTTTATTTTCCCAAATAATTACAAATACAAATCTTAACAATTAAATTAAAATAAACAGTCAAAAAACAAAATTTCTTACATACTAAGGTATTTTTCAAGAACTTCCTACATCTAAACTAAAAGTGCGTATTCTTTTGCACATCTCTCAAAAAATTAAAATACAATTTCCAAAAAATTTCCAAAAAAAGGGGTTAAAAGAGGAGGCGCTCAAAAATGTACTTAAAAATAAAAATGCTTACAAACTAAAACTTAAATAACTAAATAACAATAACAAAGAACAACAAAAAAAAAATAATAATAATAATAACAAGAATAAAAAGGTAAACAAAACAAATTCATATTAAAAAAAAATTATGAATTTACAATCAATATAAAATACTACTTAAAAAGATTAAAAAAACAAATTCATATTAATATAAAAAAAAAATATGAATTAACAATTATATAAAAAATAAAAATAAATAAATACAAAATAAACTATTGAGCCGTATTGTAAACAGTGCTCCCTATATCAAATGAGCGCAGCCTCCTATGGTAGAACATGAGGTCTGCATCCTCGTAGAGAAGGCCAGCTCCCCTAAGAGTCAATAGGTCTACAGGAGAAAGATACCTTGACATTTGAACGGTCTCCAAACCACCTACTCTGGAGAAGCACTCCCTTACCAGGGAGTTCTCTGAGGTTCGTGCGCCTTCTAGATATTTCACAGCCATTTTCACCATGTAGGCATCTACGCGCTCAAAATTAATCGCGCTGTAGATTGACCTACATGATGGCCTGCGAAATTCGCCATTTGGTCCTAAATATGGCCTCAGGCCGAGGCAAGCAACCAACACCCTTCTCTCCCATCTCCTAAGCCTCTCCATCTGGTGACAAGAAATTCCAAACCAAGCAGGAAAGGCGTAGGAGATGACAGGGCGGATGACTTGGCGATAAACCAAAAGACGCACTTTCCTGTCAAGACCTCCCGTACGCTTCAATACGCCCTGGTAAGAAGAGTAGATTCTCTTGGCTCTTTCGAGAATATCATCAATATGTCGATAGAATTCGACATTCTCGTGAAAGGTGACACCTAGGTACTTAAGCCTGTCCGAAGTCCCAATCCGTTCTTGTGCAATAGTCAAACATGGAACATATTGTCTACAATTTGGGTAAATATATTTTCGCCTTCCCTTAAACATTACGGCCACGGTCTTCGCAATGTTTAAGGTTAGACCCCATTTTGCAAAATAGTCCGTCAGTAACTGCAGATATCGGTTCAGTCGGTCGTTGGCGGTTCTCGCTCTAGCACCTGAAGAGGCAATGAGAATATCATCGGCATAGATAATTAAAAGATCCTCCCGTGACGGCTGTGGTATGTCTGACATAAAGATATTGTAAAGCACAGGGCCCAGCAAAGAGCCCTGCGGCACTCCAGCGGAAATCGCTCCCTCGCTAGACCTAACATCACCCAAACGTACCCTGAATGATCGGTCCCTTAGGAAACTATCTACGATACGGCAAATGCCAACACCAAATCCCATACTTATCATCTTGAACATAAGCCCATCATGCCAAACCGTGTCAAAAGCCTTGGCAAAGTCCAAACTGACAGCTATCGTGGGGCATCTTCTGTTCAATCCCCTGGCAATGAAGTCTGTCAGTACCGTCAGAGCGTGCGTTGTCGAAAGTCTACTTCTAAATCCAAATTGAAAGTCCTTTAAAATGTTCTTGTCAACTACAACGTCATTAATCTTTGCCAGGAGAAAGAATTCAAATAGCTTTCCAAAAGCTGATAGCAGGGAAATGGGTCTATAGCTTCCACACACTTCGGGATCCGACCTGGGTTTCAATATAGGAACAACGAGAGCCGATTTCCACGCTTTTGGAAAATAACCAATGTTATAGCAATGGTTGAAAACTATGGCTAGAAATCTCCATGCTATAACATTGGTTCTTTTCAATACAACATCAGCTATTCCATCCACACCACAGGATCTCTTATTTGGCCTACGCCTCAACGCATTGCCTACAGATGCAGAGTTAAAGAAACCAATCCCATCCTCATTCACCAACTCTCCGTCCGCTGTTACAGTCCTGCAAAAACACGTTTATGGTGTTGCTCTGTCCAACGACGAAACAACCGCCCGCACATTCGCTCCGAATGAATCTAAAGGCGCACTCGGAACAGAATGACCAACCTGAAAGAACCGGATTGCTAACAGATTAGCCATTCCAGTACTGTCAGAAACGATCGTGCCATCAGTGTCCTTCAGGTTACGAATAGCAGGCCGATTGTAGAGTCCTGCAGCAAACTAAATATTCCTAAATGTCCTGTCATTAAGTCGAATTTTTTGCAGAAAATTAGTCCAGTGATCACGATCAAAAGCTGCTATGGCTCCCTATATAATTTTGTCCAAATTTCGCACGTCAGCTTTCAAAATGTTTCGTCTACCAGGTTTCACAGAAAAAACCAATGTGTGGCCATTATATTAATAATATCGTCACTTCAGGATTGTTTTAACGTATGTGTAAAAAAGCCAGTAACGAGAAAAACACTAACATTAGTATTTCTCAATATATAACCGATCAATCTTTTTTATAAAAAATAAATTTTTGCGCATATTTTTCACAAATAAGAACGTTTCAGTACGTTTGGATATGATAATTCATGATAAATCAAGCTCCTAAGCAAATAAAAATTATTGTTTTATGCTCCATATCAATTTTTTTTTTAATTTAGCTCTGTTCACATCCATATAAAGTTTAAATTTTATTCCTTTCAAAAATTATGACTAAGCGAAATATTAATGTTTTTTGCAGGAAAAATTGCAGTGTATGTACAACTTCCCTTTATTTTTATTTATTAATTTAATAAAAAATGCACAAAGTCAACAGACCTACTATTATATTTTATTGCTTAATACATTTTATAATTCTACATACATATGTACGAGTACATACTTAAAGAAACATAAAAAAGACATAATACTAAAACATAAAAATAGTAAACATGTAAAAAAATTTTTTTAACTTACCCTGGAGTTAATGTCGACGTCGTTGACGGCGTTTCAACGCCGAAAAAGTTGAAACAGATTGAACTTTTACGGCGTTGCAACGCGTTGAGATTAACTGCTCTCATACAATTTCATACGATTCAACTTTTTTTTTTTGACATTTGACGCCGTCAACGTCGTCGACATTAACTCTAGGGTAAAATTTTTTTAAATCACGAAAATTCTGTTATGTTTTCTTTTTTTGTACTTATTGTCAAAACATATACATAAATCAAACTTTTTCTTAAAGGAACGATGTTCCACATAAAATAACTATACCAAATAAAATAAGGGTGTTTGCGGTTCTAACTTAAATTTTATGTATGTAATAAGGCAAAATAATAATTATGTTTATTATCATGTTTTCTTGACAATATTGCCTCATAGTCTAATCATTGCTTTTAGGGGCAAAACAATATTAAACAAGCTTAAGTCAGAAATAGTATATTCAAGTATATATTCCATACCTAACTATAGTCAGTATGTTCGTGTAGCATACCTTTACTTTGAGTTGATTACCCTGTATTCAACATGTATATACATATATTGTGCGCACTGACTACCAAGTTACCGTAGTTGCCTAAGAATATTTATTATCTATAGTTTTACTTACATTTTAACGCATAAAGTCATATTTTTGCTTTATTTATACACTTTATGTATACCCATGCGCACGGACTACTTTGTTAAAATACACTCAAATGTTTTTATTCTTCTTATTATACATATGTACGTTGTATTTTACTTACATGCATTTATTGTAAACATAGCATGTCATTTTACTCCTGTTAACATACGCACACATACAAATTATAAGTCGAAAAATTAAGTACTGAAATAAAAAATTTAGTTTGGATGAAAATATCAAGAGAACGAGTTGTCCTACTACAATTTCAGAAGTGGGATACCAGATTTTTTTTTAATAGAAAGCAAATAAGAACTAAACGAATATTAATGCAAATTGGTTTTATAATTAAATATAAGAGAGACAACAGAAAAAAAACAGTTTTTTTATATATATATACGAAGAAATAAATAAAATTAAAATGAGTGATGTATGCGGATCGGATTATACGTCTGCGGAGTTGCGGTTTTGGCTACAGAGCCTTGGGCTCTCGTCAACCGGAACAAAAATTGCCTTGCTTGTGTGCCTTGAGTGTCCAGCAGCTAGTGGTCGTTCTGACGTAGCGATTGGTGAAAAAAGGAGTGTGGCCAGGAAAATGATTGTATAGGCGAAGTGGCGTATTGTACAACAAATGAAGAAGATGGACAGACAAAAGATCTTGGGGAAAACGAAGATTTCGGAAAAAATTAAGATGTCGAAAAAAAGAAGATTTGAATTGAATTAAAGCGGAACGGAAAATTCCGAGAAACGGAAGAGCGGATAAGTGAAGGAAAGTTTGATAAAGTCAGATGTTATAACTGCAACTGTCTTGGACATTATGCGAACGAATGTCAGAAGCCGAAGAGGGAGGTGGGCGCATGCTATGGTTGCGGAAGTTTGAGCCATCTTGTAGCAGCTTGTCCGGAACGAAAGGAACTGGGATCTAAGGTAGAAACAAAATACTTAAGATATTTTAAGTGTAGTTTAGATACTAATTATAGGAATTTATTTTATATAGAATGCTTGATGGATACAGGGAGTCCCTCATGTTTTATAAAAAAGTCTGTAATTTCGCAGAGGAGTTAAAAGCCTACGCAATCTTTTCATACGTTTTTATTTCATGAAGAATTCATTAAAGTTTTATTAAAAGTAATATACACACATACATATTTCATTTTTGGTACTTCAAACAGTCTTTTTTCTTTTTATAAGGTACATAAGAGATTTTATACAAAATTAGTAATTGCGATTGTCTTGCATGTTGAATTTTAAAAGCTCTAGTTCCAACTGCTGTTTTTTTTATTTCATTTTTGTCCTGCAACACTTTGAGCATTCGGGAACTAAAGCTTGCAATCTCATATTTTAGTTCTTTCACGGAATTTGTCACAGATTCATTGCTTTTTTTCTATGGCACGGTATATGCGTCTAAGGGAGCTTGCATTTTCTTTTTGAACCGAAATAAGCTCATCGATTTTACTATTTAGTTCATATTTTCTTTCACCATCTTCACCCAAAAACTTTTCAAACAGTGCTGTTGTCCTCTCTGGTCTTGACCTTTTTGGTGTACTACAAGTAAATGGCGTTTCAGGTCTTCTCTTAGAAGCTGGTGTTGTAGCATTGTCATCGCTTGAAGCAATTTCAGAGACATCAACTGTGCCCAATGCTACTCCTGAGACATCTTCATCCGTCGTTTTTATTGCACATATTTGAGCGATTGTTGCCTCTGTTGGTATCAGCTGGAACTTATTAAAGGGGCCTCCCCAGTAGCACGAGACTCGGACATGTTATGCGCAAGTTTTTTTTTTTAAATTCGGATTTCCATTCCATCCATATCTATGTTTGCATATAAAAAGTGTTAGGTTAAACATTTTTTCAGGATATTTAAAAATTACCTTTTTCCATCCTTTGTAGGAGGTCCAGCACTGTTAAGAGACTGAGCCACCTCCTGCCAAATTGACTCAATCAGCACCTTATCGCGTTTAGTGTAACCGCTTGCCAAATCCTTATTTTCTTCCATGAACTTCAAAAATATTTCATTTTGTGTACCGTTTCTATGCTTTGCCCTAGCGAAATTAGAGAATTAAATTAAATAATTCTGATTTTTTAATGTAATAAATTCAAATTTACTTACATTGTGGTCAATTGGTATTTAACCGCCGGAATATTCTGATAATAAACCGATAAAAACAGTTTCTGTGACACCTAACTCTGACACAATTCTGATTCGAACATAAAAGCGATAAATATCTGTTTCTGTGACACCAAAATAAATTCAGTGTCGATTTCAATTCTGATTCTGATAGCAATCAGATTCTACAACAACCCTGATTAGTAATAGTAACTACTTACCACTAAACTAAAAAATGATTAACCCTAGGTAATAATAAAAATATAAGAATATGTAATAATAATACAAATCAGTAGTAAATTAAAAATAGAATAAATTTCAGTTCGTATCATAAATTTTTTTGTCAGCCTTCGTCTTCAATCATTGTTTGTTGCTGTTGCTGTTATTTTTGTTTATATGTTTTCATTTACATATTTAGTACACCAAAGAGTTATTTTCTAGGGAAGTTTTTATTTTACTTTCTTTTCTTGTTCGCTTCATTTTTCGCATGTATGTATTTTAAGTTTCTTTTGTTCAAATTTCTGATTTTTCATAATTTTAGATATATGCACTTGTCTTAAAATTTTAGTTGTTTTAATCATATTAACAGCCAGTTTACAGAACACAATTTGCTGTATAGACGCACAAAAACGTTACCATTTCCCAATTTTGGGTTTTTAAAACGCGAATGTCATTTTGTTTTTGTAAAAAACGTAACAAATGGCAATTGTTTCTGGTTTATGTATCGCGCATTGTAGTGTCAGACACGTCAAAACTGAGCGAAGAAAAAAAAACCATTCGTCAGGAGGTAATATTGCCCATCATAACAGTATCAATTAAAAATATTTTTTAGTATTATACATACATTAAACAAATTATTGTTTATTTTTATAACTATTGTTTAAACTTTTTTATTTTCACAAATTTTTGGTTTTGCAGATAAAAATTTTTACTTCATTATTTGATAATTTTGTTTTGTTTATTTAACTCAGCTGTTTCTTTTTAAGCGCCGAAGCAGGGTTACCATCATGTAAATAGAATTAATTAATACATTGGCAATACTACGATTTGACACAACATTTATTTATACGAAACACAAAGTAAGTTAAATGAAAAACGCGGGCGAGAAGATAACAAACTAAATGTAACAAACTAAAATTTTTACTCAATATGAAGAGAGAATTGCTTTCTTTCTCTCTCTCTTAATATTGAGAAGCAAAATGAGTGATAACTCATTTCGTTAATGTTGTTATAAACATCATCATGTCCACCGACCATCGACTACAAGATGTCAAAAATAGAATACATGCGTACTTATGAGTATAATTCTTTTAGTTCTTTTTTCATCAATTTCTAATTTGTTTCATTTATATTTATTTTTTGGGTTTTTTATTGAAATTGGTAAGTATATAATAGTCATTTTTACTGTTTATATGTATTTATTATATTGTTTGATGTAAATGTTTAGTTCAATTTACTTGCAAATATGGCCGTGGACACTTCATTCACTGAATGAAGTCTTTGTTTCCACTATTTTAGCAATAGTAAAAAGTCATTTAAATTTTCTTGAGACATTTAAAATTTTTTTTTACTCAAATTCACTTAAAAAAATTAATTTTGTTTTGTTTTGGTTAACTTTAATACATATGTCAAAACAGATGTTTATTTTTTGTAGTTAGTGGTCGATAGTCGTTAAAAGAATTAAGTAGCTGGCGACTTGGCTATTTTTGTAGCCAGCTACTTTTGTAGTCGGTAGTCGATGGTCCGTAGCCTTTGATTGAGTTTATAGCATGTATGCTGCCAGACACAAACTTTTTAACCGACTTCAAAAAAGAAGGAGGTTATATAATTCGGGTGAATGTTGCTTTTTTTATATTTGTGCCTCCAGAACTCAGTCATTTCTGATCCAATTTTGAAAATTTTCGGTAATATGATAGATTACGCTTACAGATTGGTCCCGTTTTAAAAACAGTTCTTAATCGTAAAAATTAAAGGGTGTCCCCATACAAGATATTTTTACGTGTATTATGATTCTGTAAAATTTAAAATGACTGCGTCTTACTATAGCCCCCAATAACAAAAACTTATACAAAAATAAATCTAAATATTAAAGGGTGCCCCATAATTGATGTAATTTTGCTTATATTGGCCTATCTTTTGAACCGTTATAGACAAACGCTTGCAAATTGGACAGAATGTCAATTGCTATGCGCGTAATAGTAACAAGTATTAATACTTCAAATTATAAATTAAAGAGTGCACCAATAGATCATCAAATTTGAAATATATGGCCATACCTTTAAACAGTTGTGGATAGAGGCTTGAAATATACAACGAACCTGTATTGCTAAGTCCGCTAAAACAACAAGTATAAAATTTGAATTTGGAAGTTAAAGGGTGTTCCAATAGTTAATGCAATTTTGTGTATGTGACGAAACTTTTGAACCGTTATACACAGAACGCTGAGGCTTAAAAGGGACCTTTATTGCTAAATCCGCTATATCAACGAGTTTATAATTTGAATTTAGAAATTAAAGGGTGTCCCATAATTGATAAAGATTTACTTATATGAGCCTACCTTTTGAACCGTTACCCAGCAAAAATTTTTTGAAAAGGTAATCCAGTGTGAAATTAAGCATTTTTGGCTAGATTGCCCAAATAGATTGCCATCTTAATGATTTTAACAAGGCATGAGACTTTTATAATCATTTACTGAGAATCGATTACATTAATTATTGCAGGAAATAATGAGGACCATAAGTACGGTGGTCTCTTTTAACATAAAGAACTAGTTCCATTAATACTTCCTTTTTTGGAAACAAAGGTAATGTGTTTTGTAAGCGAGTAACAAAATATGGCAATCACAAAAGTAAGTCATTATATGGCAAGTACTTTTTAAGGTAATGTCTAATTTTTTGCTGGGTATAGACAAACTCATGCAAATTGGACAGAATGGCGATTGCTATGGCCGTTATAGTAACAAGTATAAATATTTAGAATTATTAATTAAAGGGTACGCCAATAGTTCATTTAATTTGATGTATGTTGCCATACTTTTTAACAGTTATAGACAGACGCTTGAAATTTACAACGAACCTGTATTGCTGAGTCCGCTATAACAACAAGTAAAGGGTGTTCTAATAGTTGATGTAATTTCAAGTGTGTGGCCGTACTTTTGAACCGTTATAGACAGAACGGGACCTGTATTTCTTAGTCCGCTATATCAATGAGTTTTTTAATTTGAATTTGGAAATTAAAGGGTGCCCATAGTTACTGTAGATTTACTTATATATGCCTATCTTTTGAACCGTTATACACAAACGCTTGTAAATTTGACGCAATGTCGATTGCTATGGCCGTTATAGTAACAGCTGATGATATTTAAAATTATAAATTAAAGGGTATATGGCCATACTTTTAAACAGTTATAGACAGACGATTAAAATTTAAAAAGAACCTGTATTACTACTATAACAACAAGTATAAAATTTGGATTTGGAAATAAGCGGGTGTCCCAGTAGTTGATATAATATGGTGTATGTGGCCGGACTTTATAACCGTTATAGACAGACAGCTGAAATTTTAAAAGGACATGTATTGCTAAGTCCTCTATAACAAGAAGCTTATAATTTGAATTTAGAAATTAAAGGGTGTTCCCAAAATTAATGTAATTTGTTCTATATGGCCGTATTTTTGAACCGTTGTATACAAAGACCTTTATTTTAGACAGAATGTCCACTAATTTGTTTGGTATAATAAGAAGTATAAAAATGTTATATTATAAATTAAAAAGTTGATATAATCTTATGTATATGGGCAAACTGTTGAACCGTTAAAGACAGACGGTCGAAATTTACACAGAACCAGATTGCTAAATCTACTACAACAGCAAGTATATAATTTATATTTGAAAATTAAAGGGTGACCCTATAGTTGCTGTAATTTGATATGTATTCCCAAACTATTGAACAGTTGAACTAGTATAAAGTTTCACGAAAATTTTAGCTACTTATAAAAATCCATATGAACGCTTAAAAAATTGTTGAACGCCCTAGATTAGTTCCCTTTCAACCCCTAAATTCCCAAAATTCCAAAAATTTAAAAATTAAAACTAAAAAAAAATTATCTATAATAAAAATTATATTCAAAATTTATGATTTTTTACAAATTCGTATAATAAAATAAAATATCTTATAAAAAAATATTTATTATTCATTAAATAGATATATTAAATTAGTAATTACGTTTTTTAGCCTATACAATAATTTAATGTATAAAAAAAATTAAATTAATAATATAATTAAAATTAAAATAATTATAAACAATTATATAAATTTCATGAATATTAATAAAAAAAATTTTTCTTATTTCAATAAAAAATAATACAAATAATTATAAATTATTAAAAATTAGTCATTTTATTTTATAAATAAAATCACATCTATATAATTTTTTTTTCTTTCTAAAATTTTAAAAATAATATGTTTTACTTTCTAAAAAATTTTTATATTGACGAGTTCAAAAAATGAATTTAAGACGATATACTCTATAGGATTAATAGATATCTATTAATATAAAAATATTTAATTAATTAATAGATATCTATTAATTTAGATTTCAACAAAAAATTTAAATCCAATGAAGAATATCATGTTACTAAATCTTTATCTATAATTATTTATCCATTAATTATGAAGATATTGAGTTATGTTTATATTTTCTTATTGACCGTTGATTTCTAAATAAATAAATTTAATATAAATAATTTATATATTATTAAATTCATAACATTAAAGACATAATTTAATATTAATTATAAATCATGTATATGTATATAGAAATAACTATATATATATATATATATATATATATATATATATATATATATATATATGCAATTTATAATTATTTAAATTAAATAAATTTAATTTATAAATATTTAATTATTATAATTAAATAATAATTTTTTTTTTATAAAAATTTATAAAATTATAAAATTGTAATAAATAAAAATTTATGTAAAAAATGGTTAGGAAACTCTATTAACATTTTAAAAATTATATAAAAATTCAGATTTTTATCAAAAATTCTTACTAAATTTTATTATTTAATATAAATATTTAAATCATAAAAAAACCTTTTTTATCAAAAAAGTTACTTTAAAGAAAAAAAAAAAAAAACGGTTAGTAAACTCTATTGTTTTAAAAATGAATTGCCTGATAAAAGGATTACCTTGATAGGGTAAATTATGTAATAAATTACATTCATTATATTTAATAGAATTAAACTATTACTAAAAGTATCAAAAACTTTTGTGCATCATACACTAAAATATATTATATTATATAATAATAAATTTATTAAATTGATAAAAAGATAAGCTAAGGAAGCTTGTGGGTTCATACCCCACTTATAAAGGTTTTAATCCTTTTCTTTTTAATTTTTATAATTCATCAAAAATTATATTGTTGTTTATTTTAATTATAGGAAGTTTAATTTCTATTTCAGCTAATTCATGATAAGGAGCTTGTATAAGACTAGAATTTAATTTATTAGCTTTTATCCCCCTATAAATAAATTCATATCTACAGAATCCTCATTAAAGTATTTCTTAACTCAAGCTTTAGCATCTGCTGTATTTTTATTTGCAATTATTATTTATATACTAAATTATAAAATAAATTTTAATAATATTGCAAAAATAATATTTTTTTCATCTTTGCTTTTAAAAAGAGGAGCAGCTCCATTTCATTTTTGATTCCCAAATGTAATAGGTGGCCATACACTTGAACTGTTATAGGCAGACAGATGAAATCTGTTTTGAAGTCGGTTTTTTTCGCAAGAATTATTTATTCACAGAAAAAACCAATGTGTGGCCATTATATTAATAATATGGTCACTTCAGGATTGTTTTAACGTATGTGTAAAAAAGCCAGTAACGAGAAAAACACTAACATTAGTATTTCTCAATATATAACCGATCAATCTTTTTTATAAAAAATAAATTTTTGCGCATATTTTTTACAAATAAGAACGTTTCAGTACGTTTTGATATGATAATTCATGATATATCAAGCTCCTAAGCAAATAAAAATTATTGTTTTATGCTCCATATCAAAATTTTTTTTTTAATTTAGCTCTGTTCACATCCATATAAAGTTTAAATTTTATTCCTTTCAAAAATTATGACTAAGCGAAATATTAATGTTTTTTGAAGGAAAAATTGCAGTGTATGTACAACTTCCCTTTATTTTTATTTATTAATTTAATAAAAAATGCACAAAGTCAACAGACCTACTATTATATTTTATTGCTTAATACATTTTATAATTCTACATACATATGTACGAGTACATACTTAAAGAAACATAAAAAAGACATAATACGAATGCTGCTCTATATATTTCTGGCCTAATAGTGAAAATGCGAATATTTATAATCAAAAATGGTTTTATTGTTTTTCAAAGTATTCTCCAGCATGATTTATACACTTTTGCATGTGCTCAAACCAGTTGTCGAAGCACTTTTTCCACTCCGATTGAGACACCTCTAAAACATGGTTTTTGAACACTTCAACAGCTTCTTCTGACGACGAAAATCGTTGACCACCCATTTTTTTCTTGATGTGCGGAAAGAAGAAGAAGTCACTAGGTGCCAAGTCAGGGCTGTACGGCGGATGACCCATTAATTCGACGTTTTGGCCGGTCTGGTTTGAGCCGATGTGTGCGAGCTCGCATTGTCATGGTGAACAGTGATTCGTCTTCTCTTGTTGGTTTTTCGAATTTCTCCGATGACTTCAGGCAAACAAATTGTAGTGTACCACTCAGAAGTAACCGTGATACGTTGCTCAAGCGGAACAGTCGCCACATGACCAGTTTTGCCGAAAAAACAGGCGACCATTTGCTTCGAAGTGCTTCTTCCACGAACTACTTTCGTTGGATTTTGCTCGTCTTTGAAGACCCACACGGTCGGTTATTGTTTCGTTTCGGGTTCATACGCATAGATCCATGATTCGTCACCTGTGACGATCTTATAAACGTCTTTTGAAGCACCGCAATCGTATTTTTGCAACATTTCTTTGCACCAATCGACACGAGCCTTTTTTTGAGCTACTTTCAAATTGTGCGGGATCCAACGAGAACAAACCTCTTTTACGGCCAGGTGTTCATGCAGTATCGAATGTATGCTGGTGGAAGAAATGTCCAAGGATGTATCTATCTCTCGGTATGTCGCATGTCGATCTTGCATTATGAGTTCAAGCACGGCATCAATGTTTTCTGGCACAACAGCCGTTTTTGGACGACCTTCACGGAGCGAGCTTCGGCCACGATTAAATTCTTTATACCAATTTTTCACAGTGCTATAGGATGGTACTTCATCGCCGTACAAAGATTTAAGTTCATCAATGCACTCTTGTCGTGATAATCCACGTCGAAAATTGTGAAAAATGATGGCACGAAAATGTTCACGAGTTAATTCCATTTTTATCTATATTAATTTTTTCAAGTCACTGTAAACAACACAAATAATGGTCGTACGCCCAAACGTTTTGAGTATGATTATGCTTAAAAATGACAAACTTTCCAATGGAAATGTCAGATTGCACTTGGCAGCACTCAGTGTTGCAGGCTAGAAATATATATAGCAGCCCTCGTACTAAAACATAAAAATAGTAAACACGTAAAAATTTTTTTAACTTACCCTGTACCTCGTTTCTGTATTTCTCGCATCGTAAAAGTTTTCGCATGAAACAAGTGAATTTTTAGAAAAACGATGTAAATTGAAACAAAAAATGGGTTTTCTCACACAAGTGTTTCTGTATCTTTAAAATGCGAGAACTAAATGTCATTAAAGTTATTTTCCAACAGTTATTGGAAGTATGCGAGAAAAAGTTTTTCTGTACCAATATTTTGTGAAAAGTTTTACGCAAGAACTGTCAAAATAACTCACATTTCAAAACAGTGCGAGAACAAGTAAGATTTAAAATATATTTTTAAATTTGTGTAAACATGGAGTCTAAATCAGCCGAAAAGGTAAAAAGCAATTTAACTTAATAATAAAAAAGTTTGTCAATAAGTATTTATGCATTTATTTATGTTTTATATCTTTTTTTTTAGAAAATAGAAAAAATTTCCAAACAGCAACAGCTAATTGATTACATGTCCTCCACACTGTACTATTTAAAAATATTTAAAACTTATTTTATTTATTAACTCTTTTCTACACTTTCACTATTTTTCTATATTGGTTGATAATTTATTTCTTTATTTTGACGTTTTGTTTTTATTTGACACTAGTACTGGAATTATTCCAATAAAAACAGAATCAGTGTTGTCTGTTTTCGCATTAAGAACCAGAAACACTTTTTACTCGCAAATCGAGAAACGATGAAATTTTTGTTTCACTCTTGATGTGAAAACTTTTACGATGCGAGAAATACAGAAACGAGGTACTGGAGTTAATGTCGACGTCGTTGACGGCGTTTCAACGCCGAAAAAGTTGAAACAGATTGAACTTTTACGGCGTTGCAACGCGTTGAGATTAACTGCTCTCATACAATTTCATACGATTCAACTTTTTTTTTTTGACATTTGACGCCGTTATGTTTCCTTTTTTTGTACTTATTGTCAAAACATATACATAAATCAAACTATTTCTTAAAGGAACGATGTTCCACATAAAATAACTATTCCAAATAAAATAAGGGTGTTTACGATTCTAACTTAAATTTTATGTATGTAATAAGGCAAAATAATAATTATGTTTATTATCATGTTTTCTTGACAATATTGCCTCATAGTCTAATCATTGCTTTTAGGGGAAAAACAATATTAAACAAGCTTAAGTCAGAAATAGTATATTCAAGTATATATTCCATACCTAACTATAGTCAGTATGTTCGTGTAGCATACCTATACTTTGAGTTGATTACCCTGTATTCAACATGTATATACATATATTGTGCGCACTGCCTACCAAGTTACCGTAGTTGCCTAAGAATATTTATTATCTATAGTTTTACTTACATTTTAACGCTTTATTTATACACTTTATGTATACGCATGCGCACGGACTACTTTGTTAAAATACACTCAAATGTTTTTATTCTTCTTATTATACATATGTACGTTGTATTTTACTTACATGCATTTATTGTAAACATAGCATGTCATTTTACTCCTGTTAATATACGCACACATACAAATTATAAGTCGAAAAACTCTTTAATAACCTATAAAAATAAATTGCTTAAAGCAAGAAGACGGTATAAAAACAACACAAGTATTGCAGAACGTGTCAAAAGAATAAGTAAAGTGATAAAGTTATGTAATAACAAACTAATGAACTCTTACTATGAGCACAATTTATTGAAATGCAGAGGTGACCAAAGAAAAACTTGGCATTTCATAAACAAGCAACTTGGTAAAAATGCAGTATCTCCCAAGAATTTAATGATTAGCGAAAATGTTTATGTATCACCAGATCGTGAGAAGGCTACAGCATTTAATACATATTTTTATAATTCTGTTTGTAATTTGCGGGCTAATTTAGCAGTAAATATTGATGACAACATTAATATGTTTCGAACATTAACTCGCGTTTCCACTTGCTTTGGCTTAACTGAAATTGAGAACAGTCATGTTGATCAAGCCTTGAATAACTTGGAAGCAAATAAATGTCCAGGCAATGACAGTATTACTCCAAAAATGTTATTGGTGTGTAAAGAAGCTATATTAGATATCGTAACTGTTATATTTAATAATATGATTAGAGAAAACAATTACCCTGATGTGCTGAAAATACATAAAATAGTTCCAATTCCAAAGTATGTTGGTACAAATAAAATACAGGATTTTAGGCCTATTTCCATTTTATCCACTATTGACAAAATCATTGAGAAAATTATTTTTGATCAAATTTCCAATTACCTGCAAGATAATAACATTCTATTCCAACGACAATATGGCTTTAAAAAAGGTTCTGGGACGGAGCAAGCAGTGGTGAATGTTCTTGACAATATTTGCAATGGTTTGGATGCGGGATACAAAGGAGTAGCAGGGGTATTTTTTGACTTAACTAAAGCATTTGATTTGGTTGATCATTGTATCCTGATTAAAAAGTTAAATTATTTTGGATTTTCCCACAATACTATAAAACTATTAGAAAATTATTTAAAAAATAGAATGCAATTTGTACAAATTAATAATTCAAAGAGTGATTCACTGCCTGTTTTATGTGGAGTACCCCAGGGAAGCGTACTTGGACCCTTGCTGTTCAAAATCTTTATAGACGATATAAAAAATTTAGATTTTTTTGGAAAATTATTTATGTTCGCTGATGATATAAGTCTTTTCTATAATTATAAAGATGATAAAGTATTAAGAACACAAATTGAGTATGATGCTGCTATTTTATCCGAGTTCTTGAGATTTAATAAACTGGTTTTAAATGCTGACAAAACAAAATTCGTCAAATTTAAACCACACATTTCAAGCAGCAATAACATAATGAATGTTCATATTGAGGGAAGGATAATAAATGAATCGGAAAGCGTTAAGTACCTCGGTGTTCATTTTAATCGCAATCTTTTATGGGATCAACATGTTGCACATATCAAGGCTAAATTGTCACGTGGAATTGGTATTTTGCAGAAATTTAAGACAAAGTTAAATGTAAATACTAAACTACTACTCTATCAGTCACTTATTCATTCACATCTTACGTACTTACCAATGATTTATGGATGGAAAACAAGCTCAGCTCTTCAAACTCTTCAAGCAGCACAAAACAAATCTTTAAAAATTGTTTTTAATCTTCCGCTGCAATTTAGTACATTAGATTTATATACAAAATATGCAAAGTCTGTTCTTCCGGTAAGAGGACTGTATAAACAACAATTGTTAATACATATGTTTAAATGCTTAAGGAATGTTGGTGCTAATTCTATGCAGTTCGAGCAAAATATGTCTCTAAATCAAAGAATGACAAGGCAGTCTGGTCTTTTAAGCGTTACAAGGTGTCGTCTTGAAGTCACTAAACAAAGAATTCGTTATGCAGGACCGAAAGTATACAATTTGTTACCAGTCTATCTTAAAAATATTTTGGTTTTATCAACTTTTAAAACCTACTTAAGAATCTTTTTACTTAATAATGTCGAAATGCTTCTTACATCATAAGATTTGCAAAATTCTATTGTCATATTTGTTTCTAATATAACTAAATGAAAATGAATGTCAGTTGCCAAATAGCCTCTAACAACCATACTTGGTACTGAGGCAACATGTATTATTTGTAATTAATATTTTCATTGAATAAATACATATATATATAAAAAAAAAAAAAAAAAAAAAAAAAAAAAATAAAGTACTGAAATAAAAAATTTAGTTTGGATGAAAATATCAAGAGAACGAGTTGTCCTACTACAATTTCAGAAGTGGGATACCAGATTTTTTTTTTTTAATAGAAAGCAAAAAGTGCAATATAAGAACTAAACGAATATTAATGCAAATTGGTTTTATAATTAAATATAAGAGAGACAACAGAAAAAAACAGTTTTTTATATATATATATACGAAGAAATAAATAAAATTAAAATGAGTGATGTATGCGGATCGGATTATACGTCTGCGGAGTTGCGGTTTTGGCTACAGAGCCTTGGGCTCTCGTCAACCGGAATAAAAATTGCCTTGCTTGTGTGCCTTGAGTGTCCAGCAGCTAGTGGTCATTCTGACGTAGCGATTGGTGAAAAAAAGGAGTGTAAACAGGAAAATGATTGTATAGGCGAAGTGGCGTATTGTACAACAAATGAAGAAGATGGACAGACAAAAGATCGTGGGGAAAAACGAAGATTTCGGAAAAAATTAAAATGTCGAAAAAAAGAAGATTTGAATTGAATTAAAGCGGAACGGAAAATTCCAAGAAAAGGAAGAGCGGATAAGTGAAGGAAAGTTTGATAAAGTCAGATGTTATAACTGCAACTGTCTTGGACATTATGCGAACGAATGTCAGAAGCCGAAGAGGTAGGTGGGCGCATGCTATGGTTGCGGAAGTTTGAGCCATCTTGTAGCAGCTTGTCCGGAACGAAAGGAACTGGGATCTAAGGTAGAAACAAAATACTTAAGATATTTTAAGTGTAGTTTAGATACTAATTATAGGAATTTATTTTATATAGAATGCTTGATGGATACAGGGAGTCCCTCATGTTTTATAAAAAAGTCTGTAATTTCGCAGAGGAGTTAAAAGCCTACGCAATCTTTTCATACGTTTTTATTTCATGAAGAATTCATTAAAGTTTTATTAAAAGTAATATACACACATACATATTTCATTTTTGGTACTTCAAACAGTCTTTTTTGTTTTTATAAGGTACATAAGAGATTTTATACAAAATTAGTAATTGCGATTGTCTTGCATGTTGAATTTTAAAAGCTCTAGTTCCAACTGCTGTTTTTTTATTTCATTTTTGTCCTGCAACACTTTGAGCATTCGGGAACTAAAGCTTGCAATCTCATATTTTAGTTCTTTCACGGAATTT
Source organism: Gymnosoma rotundatum (assembly GCA_916610165.2). Classification (NCBI taxonomy): domain Eukaryota; kingdom Metazoa; phylum Arthropoda; class Insecta; order Diptera; family Tachinidae; genus Gymnosoma; species Gymnosoma rotundatum. The sequence goes on from OU744339.1 coordinate 59,895,872, forward strand.
GTCACAGATTCATTGCTTTTTTCTATGGCACGGTATATGCGTCAAAGGGAGCTTGCATTTTCTTTTTGAACCGAAATAAGCTCATCGATTTTACTATTTAGTTCATATTTTCTTTCACCATCTTCACCCAAAAACTTTTCAAACAGTGCTGTTGTCCTCTCTGGTCTTGACCTTTTTGGTGTACTACAAGTAAATGGCGTTTCAGGTATTCTCTTAGAAGCTGGTGTTGTAGCAGTGTCATCGCTTGAAGCAATTTCAGAGACATCAACTGTGCCCAATGCTACTCCTGAGACACCTTCATCCGTCGTTTTTATTGCACATATTTGAGCGATTGTTTGCCTCTGTTGGTATCAGCTGGAACTTATTAAAGGGGTCTCCCCCAGTAGCACGAGACTCGGACTTGTTATGCGCAAGTTTTTTTTTTTAAATTCGGATTTCCATTCCATCCATATCTATGTTTGCATATAAAAAGTGTTAGGTTAAACATTTTTTCAGGATATTTAAAAATTACCTTTTTCCATCCTTTGTAGGAGGTCCAGAACTGTTAAGAGACTGAGCCAGCTCCTGCCAAATTGACTCAATCAGCACCTTATCGCGTTTAGTGTAACCGCTTGCCAAATCCTTATTTTCTTCCATGAACTTCAAAAATATTTCATTTTGTGTACCGTTTCTATGCTTTGCCCTAGCGAAATGAGAGAATTAAATTAAATAATTCTGATTTTTTAATGTAATAAATTCAAATTTACTTACATTGTGGTCAATTGGTATTTAACCGCCGGAATATTCTGATAATAAACCGATAAAAACAGTTTCTGCGATAAATATCTGTTTCTGTGACACCAAAATGAATTCAGTGTCGATTTCAATTCTGATTCTGATAGCAATCAGATTCTACAACAACCCTGATTAGTAATAGTAACTAGTGGTAAGTAAAAATGATTAACCCTAGGTAATAATAAAAATATAAGAATATGTAATAATAATACAAATCAGTAGTAAATTAAAAATAGAATATATTTCAGTTCGTATCATAAATTTTTTTGTCAGCCTTCGTCTTCAATCATTGTTTGTTGCTGTTGCTGTTATTTTTGTTTATATGTTTTCATTTACATATTTAGTACACCAAAGAGTTTTTTTCTAGGGAAGTTTTTACTTTACTTTCTTTTCTTTTCTTGTTCGCTTCATTTTTCGCATGTATGTATTTTAAGTTTCTTTTGTTCAAATTTCTGATTTCTCATAATTTTAGATATATGCACTTGTCTTAAAATTTTAGTTGTTTTAATCATATTAACAGCCAGTTTACAGAACACAATTTGCTGTATAGACGCACAAAAACGTTACTATTTCCCAATTTTGAGTTTTTAAAACGCGAATGTCATTTTGTTTTTGTAAAAAACGTAACAAATGGCAATTGTTTCTGGTTTATGTAACGCGCATTGTAGTGTCAGACACGTCAAAACTGAGCGAAGAAAAAAAAACCATTCGTCAGGAGGTAATATTGCCCATCATAACACTTTCAATTAAGAATATTTATTAGTATTATACATACATTAAACAAATTATTGTTTATTTTTATAACTATTGTTTAATCTTTTTTTTTTCACAAATTTTTGGTTTTGCAGATAAAAATTTTTACTTCATTATTTGATAATTTTGTTTTGTTTATTTAACTCAGCTGTTTCTTTTTAAGCGCCGAAGCAGGGTTACCATCATGTAAATAGAATTAATTAATACATTGGCAATACTACGATTTGACACAACATTTATTTATACGAAACACAAAGTAAGTTAAATGAAAAACGCGGGCGAGAAGATAACAAACTAAATGTAACAAACTAAAATTTTTACTCAATATGAAGAGAGAATTGCTTTCTTTCTCTCTCTCTTAATATTGAGAAGCAAAATGAGTGATAACTCATTTCGTTAATGTTGTTATAAACATCATCATGTCCACCGACCATCGACTACAAGATTATTTTAGTTCTTTTTTCATCAATTTCTAATTTGTTTCATTTATATTTATTTTTTGGGTTTTTTATTGGAATTGGTAAGTATATAATAGTCATTTTTACTGTTTATATGTATTTATTATATTGTTTGATGTAAATGTTTAGTTCAATTTACTTGCAAATATGGACGTGGACACTTCATTCACTAAATGAAGTCTTTGTTTCCACTATTTTAGCAATAGTAAAAAGTCATTTAAATTTTCTTGAGACATTTAAAATTTTTTTTTACACAAATTCACTTAAAAAAAATTAATTTTGTTTTGCAAATTGGACAGAATGTCAATTGCATTCGTAATGGTAACAAGTATTAAAACTTCAAATTATAGATTAAAGAGTGCACCAATAGTTCATCAAATTTGAGATATATGGCCATACCTTTGAACAGTTGTGGACAGAGGCTTGAAATTTACAACGAACCTGTATTGCTAAGTCCGCTAAAACAACAAGTATAAAATTTGAATTTGGAAGTTAAAGGGTGTTCCAATAGTTAATGCAATTTTGTGTATGTGACCAAACTTTTGAACCGTTATAAAGAGAACGCTGAAACTTAAAAGGGACCTTTATTGCTAAATCCGCTATATCAACTAGTTTATAATTTTAATTTAGAAATTAAAGGGTGTCCCATAATTGATAAAGATTTACTTATATGAGCCTACTTTTTGAACCGTTACCCAGCAAACATTTTTTGAAAAGGTAATCCAGTGTGGAATTAAGCATTTTTGGCTAGATTGCCCAAATAGATTGCCATCTTAATGATTTTAACAAGGCATGAGACTTTTATAATCATTTACTGAGAATCGATTACATTAATTATTGTAGGAAATAATGAGTACCATAAGTACGGTGGTCTCTTTTAACATAAAGAACTAGTTCCATTAATACTTCCTTTTTTGGAAACTAAGGTAATGTGTTTTGTAAGCGAGTAACAAAATATGGCAATCACAAAAGTAAGTCATTATATGGCAAGTACTTTTTAAAGTAATGTCTAATTTTTTGCTGGGTATAGACAAACGCATGCAAATTGGACAGAATGTCGATTGCTATGGCCGTTACAGTAACAAGTATAAATATTTAGAATTATTAATTAAAGGGTACGCCAATAGTTCATTTAATTTGATGTATATTGCCATACTTTTAAACAGTTATAGACAGACGCTTGAAATTTACAACGAACCTGTATTGCTGAGTCCGCTATAACAACAAGTATAAAATATGGATTTTAATTGCGATTGTCTTGCATGTTGAATTTTAAAAGCTCTAGTTCCAACTGCTGTTTTTTTATTTCATTTTTGTCCTGCAACACTTTGAGCATTCGGGAACTAAAGCTTGCAATCTCATATTTTAGTTCTTTCACGGAATTTGTCACAGATTCATTGCTTTTTTCTATGGCACGGTATATGCGTCTAAGGGAGCTTGCATTTTCTTTTTGAACCGAAATAAGCTCATCGATTTTACTATTTAGTTCATATTTTCTTTCACCATCTTCACCCAAAAACTTTTCAAACAGTGCTGTTGTCCTCTCTGGTCTTGACCTTTTTGGTGTACTACAAGTAAATGGCGTTTCAGGTATTCTCTTAGAAGCTGGTGTTGTAGCAGTGTCATCGCTTGAAGCAATTTCAGAGACATCAACTGTGCCCAATGCTACTCCTGAGACACCTTCATCCGTCGTTTTTATTGCACATATTTGAGATATTGTTTGCCTCTGTTGGTATCAGCTGGAACTTATTAAAGGGGTCTCCCCCAGTAGCACGAGACTCGGACTTGTTATGCGCAAGTTTTTTTTTTAAATTCGGATTTCCATTCCATCCATATCTATGTTTGCATATAAAAAGTGTTAGGTTAAACATTTTTTCAGGATATTTAAAAATTACCTTTTTCCATCCTTTGTAGGAGGTCCAGAACTGTTAAGAGACTGAGCCAGCTCCTGCCAAATTGACTCAATCAGCACCTTATCGCGTTTAGTGTAACCGCTTGCCAAATCCTTATTTTCTTCCATGAACTTCAAAAATATTTCATTTTGTGTACCGTTTCTATGCTTTGCCCTAGCGAAATGAGAGAATTAAATTAAATAATTCTGATTTTTTAATGTAATAAATTCAAATTTACTTACATTGTGGTCAATTGGTATTTAACCGCCGGAATATTCTGATAATAAACCGATAAAAACAGTTTCTGCGATAAATATCTGTTTCTGTGACACCAAAATGAATTCAGTGTCGATTTCAATTCTGATTCTGATAGCAATCAGATTCTACAACAACCCTGATTAGTAATAGTAACTAGTGGTAAGTAAAAATGATTAACCCTAGGTAATAATAAAAATATAAGAATATGTAATAATAATACAAATCAGTAGTAAATTAAAAATAGAATATATTTCAGTTCGTATCATAAATTTTTTTGTCAGCCTTCGTCTTCAATCATTGTTTGTTGCTGTTGCTGTTATTTTTGTTTATATGTTTTCATTTACATATTTAGTACACCAAAGAGTTTTTTTCTAGGGAAGTTTTTACTTGACTTTCTTTTCTTTTCTTGTTCGCTTCATTTTTCGCATGTATGTATTTTAAGTTTCTTTTGTTCAAATTTCTGATTTCTCATAATTTTAGATATATGCACTTGTCTTAAAATTTTAGTTGTTTTAATCATATTAACAGCCAGTTTACAGAACACAATTTGCTGTATAGACGCACAAAAACGTTACTATTTCCCAATTTTGAGTTTTTAAAACGCGAATGTCATTTTGTTTTTGTAAAAAACGTAACAAATGGCAATTGTTTCTGGTTTATGTAACGCGCATTGTAGTGTCAGACACGTCAAAACTGAGCGAAGAAAAAAAAAACCATTCGTCAGGAGGTAATATTGCCCATCATAACACTTTCAATTAAAAATATTTATTAGTATTATACATACATTAAACAAATTATTGTTTATTTTTATAACTATTGTTTAAACTTTTTTTTTTCACAAATTTTTGGTTTTGCAGATAAAAATTTTTACTTCATTATTTGATAATTTTGTTTATTTAACTCAGCTGTTTCTTTTTAAGCGCCGAAGCAGGGTTACCATCATGTAAATAGAATTAATTAATACATTGGCAATACTACGATTTGACACAACATTTATTTATACGAAACACAAAGTAAGTTAAATGAAAAACGCGGGCGAGAAGATAACAAACTAAATGTAACAAACTAAAATTTTTACTCAATATGAAGAGAGAATTGCTTTCTTTCTCTCTCTCTTAATATTGAGAAGCAAAATGAGTGATAACTCATTTCGTTAATGTTGTTATAAACATCATCATGTCCACCGACCATCGACTACAAGATTATTTTAGTTCTTTTTTCATCAATTTCTAATTTGTTTCATTTATATTTATTTTTTGGGTTTTTTATTGGAATTGGTAAGTATATAATAGTCATTTTTACTGTTTATATGTATTTATTATATTGTTTGATGTAAATGTTTAGTTCAATTTACTTGCAAATATGGACGTGGACACTTCATTCACTAAATGAAGTCTTTGTTTCCACTATTTTAGCAATAGTAAAAAGTCATTTAAATTTTCTTGAGACATTTAAAATTTTTTTTTACACAAATTCACTTAAAAAAAATTAATTTTGTTTTGCAAATTGGACAGAATGTCAATTGCATTCGTAATGGTAACAAGTATTAAAACTTCAAATTATAGATTAAAGAGTGCACCAATAGTTCATCAAATTTGAGATATATGGCCATACCTTTGAACAGTTGTGGACAGAGGCTTGAAATTTACAACGAACCTGTATTGCTAAGTCCGCTAAAACAACAAGTATAAAATTTGAATTTGGAAGTTAAAGGGTGTTCCAATAGTTAATGCAATTTTGTGTATGTGACCAAACTTTTGAACCGTTATAAAGAGAACGCTGAAACTTAAAAGGGACCTTTATTGCTAAATCCGCTATATCAACTAGTTTATAATTTTAATTTAGAAATTAAAGGGTGTCCCATAATTGATAAAGATTTACTTATATGAGCCTACTTTTTGAACCGTTACCCAGCAAACATTTTTTGAAAAGGTAATCCAGTGTGGAATTAAGCATTTTTGGCTAGATTGCCCAAATAGATTGCCATCTTAATGATTTTAACAAGGCATGAGACTTTTATAATCATTTACTGAGAATCGATTACATTAATTATTGTAGGAAATAATGAGTACCATAAGTACGGTGGTCTCTTTTAACATAAAGAACTAGTTCCATTAATACTTCCTTTTTTGGAAACTAAGGTAATGTGTTTTGTAAGCGAGTAACAAAATATGGCAATCACAAAAGTAAGTCATTATATGGCAAGTACTTTTTAAAGTAATGTCTAATTTTTTGCTGGGTATAGACAAACGCATGCAAATTGGACAGAATGTCGATTGCTATGGCCGTTACAGTAACAAGTATAAATATTTAGAATTATTAATTAAAGGGTACGCCAATAGTTCATTTAATTTGATGTATATTGCCATACTTTTAAACAGTTATAGACAGACGCTTGAAATTTACAACGAACCTGTATTGCTGAGTCCGCTATAACAACAAGTATAAAATATGGATTTTAATTGCGATTGTCTTGCATGTTGAATTTTAAAAGCTCTAGTTCCAACTGCTGTTTTTTTATTTCATTTTTGTCCTGCAACACTTTGAGCATTCGGGAACTAAAGCTTGCAATCTCATATTTTAGTTCTTTCACGGAATTTGTCACAGATTCATTGCTTTTTTCTATGGCACGGTATATGCGTCTAAGGGAGCTTGCATTTTCTTTTTGAACCGAAATAAGCTCATCGATTTTACTATTTAGTTCATATTTTCTTTCACCATCTTCACCCAAAAACTTTTCAAACAGTGCTGTTGTCCTCTCTGGTCTTGACCTTTTTGGTGTACTACAAGTAAATGGCGTTTCAGGTATTCTCTTAGAAGCTGGTGTTGTAGCAGTGTCATCGCTTGAAGCAATTTCAGAGACATCAACTGTGCCCAATGCTACTCCTGAGACACCTTCATCCGTCGTTTTTATTGCACATATTTGAGATATTGTTTGCCTCTGTTGGTATCAGCTGGAACTTATTAAAGGGGTCTCCCCCAGTAGCACGAGACTCGGACTTGTTATGCGCAAGTTTTTTTTTTAAATTCAGATTTCCATTCCATCCATATCTATGTTTGCATATAAAAAGTGTTAGGCTAAACATTTTTTCAGGATATTTAAAAATTACCTTTTTCCATCCTTTGTAGGAGGTCCAGAACTGTTAAGAGACTGAGCCAGCTCCTGCCAAATTGACTCAATCAGCACCTTATCGCGTTTAGTGTAACCGCTTGCCAAATCCTTATTTTCTTCCATGAACTTCAAAAATATTTCATTTTGTGTACCGTTTCTATGCTTTGCCCTAGCGAAATGAGAGAATTAAATTAAATAATTCTGATTTTTTAATGTAATAAATTCAAATTTACTTACATTGTGGTCAATTGGTATTTAACCGCCGGAATATTCTGATAATAAACCGATAAAAACAGTTTCTGCGATAAATATCTGTTTCTGTGACACCAAAATGAATTCAGTGTCGATTTCAATTCTGATTCTGATAGCAATCAGATTCTACAACAACCCTGATTAGTAATAGTAACTAGTGGTAAGTAAAAATGATTAACCCTAGGTAATAATAAAAATATAAGAATATGTAATAATAATACAAATCAGTAGTAAATTAAAAATAGAATATATTTCAGTTCGTATCATAAATTTTTTTGTCAGCCTTCGTCTTCAATCATTGTTTGTTGCTGTTGCTGTTATTTTTGTTTATATGTTTTCATTTACATATTTAGTACACCAAAGAGTTTTTTTCTAGGGAAGTTTTTACTTTACTTTCTTTTCTTTTCTTGTTCGCTTCATTTTTCGCATGTATGTATTTTAAGTTTCTTTTGTTCAAATTTCTGATTTCTCATAATTTTAGATATATGCACTTGTCTTAAAATTTTAGTTGTTTTAATCATATTAACAGCCAGTTTACAGAACACAATTTGCTGTATAGACGCACAAAAACGTTACTATTTCCCAATTTTGAGTTTTTAAAACGCGAATGTCATTTTGTTTTTGTAAAAAACGTAACAAATGGCAATTGTTTCTGGTTTATGTAACGCGCATTGTAGTGTCAGACACGTCAAAACTGAGCGAAGAAAAAAAAACCATTCGTCAGGAGGTAATATTGCCCATCATAACACTTTCAATTAAAAATATTTATTAGTATTATACATACATTAAACAAATTATTGTTTATTTTTATAACTATTGTTTAAACTTTTTTTTTTCACAAATTTTTGGTTTTGCAGATAAAAATTTTTACTTCATTATTTGATAATTTTGTTTTGTTTATTTAACTCAGCTGTTTCTTTTTAAGCGCCGAAGCAGGGTTACCATCATGTAAATAGAATTAATTAATACATTGGCAATACTACGATTTGACACAACATTTATTTATACGAAACACAAAGTAAGTTAAATGAAAAACGCGGGCGAGAAGATAACAAACTAAATGTAACAAACTAAAATTTTTACTCAATATGAAGAGAGAATTGCTTTCTTTCTCTCTCTCTTAATATTGAGAAGCAAAATGAGTGATAACTCATTTCGTTAATGTTGTTATAAACATCATCATGTCCACCGACCATCGACTACAAGATTCTTTTAGTTCTTTTTTCATCAATTTCTAATTTGTTTCATTTATATTTATTTTTTGGGTTTTTTATTGGAATTGGTAAGTATATAATAGTCATTTTTACTGTTTATATGTATTTATTATATTGTTTGATGTAAATGTTTAGTTCAATTTACTTGCAAATATGGACGTGGACACTTCATTCACTAAATGAAGTCTTTGTTTCCACTATTTTAGCAATAGTAAAAAGTCATTTAAATTTTCTTGAGACATTTAAAATTTTTTTTTACACAAATTCACTTAAAAAAAATTAATTTTGTTTTGTTTTGGTTAACTTTAATACATATGTCAAAACAGATGTTTATTTTTTGTAGTTAGTGGTCGATAGTCGTTACAAGAATTAAGTAGCTGGCGACTTGGCTACTTGGCTATAATTGATGTAAATATGGGCCTATCTTTTGAACCGTTATAGACAAACGCTTGCAAATTGGACAGAATGTCAATTGCATTCGTAATGGTAACAAGTATTAAAACTTCAAATTATAGATTAAAGAGTGCACCAATAGTTCATCAAATTTGAGATATATGGCCATACCTTTGAACAGTTGTGGACAGAGGCTTGAAATTTACAACGAACCTGTATTGCTAAGTCCGCTAAAACAACAAGTATAAAATTTGAATTTGGAAGTTAAAGGGTGTTCCAATAGTTAATGCAATTTTGTGTATGTGACCAAACTTTTGAACCGTTATAAAGAGAACGCTGAAACTTAAAAGGGACCTTTATTGCTAAATCCGCTATATCAACTAGTTTATAATTTTAATTTAGAAATTAAAGGGTGTCCCATAATTGATAAAGATTTACTTATATGAGCCTACCTTTTGAACCGTTACCCAGCAAACATTTTTTGAAAAGGTAATCCAGTGTGGAATTAAGCATTTTTGGCTAGATTGCCCAAATAGATTGCCATCTTAATGATTTTAACAAGGCATGAGACTTTTATAATCATTTACTGAGAATCGATTACATTAATTATTGTAGGAAATAATGAGTACCATAAGTATGGTGGTCTCTTTTAACATAAAGAACTAGTTCCATTAATACTTCCTTTTTTGGAAACTAAGGTAATGTGTTTTGTAAGCGAGTAACAAAATATGGCAATCACAAAAGTAAGTCATTATATGGCAAGTACTTTTTAAAGTAATGTCTAATTTTTTGCTGGGTATAGACAAACGCATGCAAATTGGACAGAATGTCGATTGCTATGGCCGTTACAGTAACAAGTATAAATATTTAGAATTATTAATTAAAGGGTACGCCAATAGTTCATTTAATTTGATGTATATTGCCATACTTTTAAACAGTTATAGACAGACGCTTGAAATTTACAACGAACCTGTATTGCTGAGTCCGCTATAACAACAAGTATAAAATATGGATTTGGAAGTTAAAGGGTGTTCCAATAGTTGATGTAATTTCAAGTATGTGGCCGTACTCTTGAACCGTTATAGACAGAACGGGACCTGTATTTTTAAGTCCGCTATATCAATGAGTTTATAATTTGAGTTTTGAAATTAAAGGGTGCCCATAGTTACTGTAGATTTACTTATAGGCTTATAGTAACAGCTTATGGCCGTTATAGTAACAGCTGATAATATTTAAAATTATAAATTAAAGAGTATATGGCCATACTTTAAAACAGTTATAGACAGACAATTGAAATTTAAAAAGAACCTGTATTACTACTATAACAACAAGTATAAAATTTGGATTTGGAAATAAGCGGGTGTCCTAGTAGTTGATATAATATGGTGTATGTGGCTGGACTTTATAACCGTTATAGAAAGACAGCTGAAATTTCAAAAGGACATGTATTGCAAAGTCCTCTATAACAAGAAGCTTATAATTTGAATTTAGAAATTAAAGGGTGTTCCCAAAATTAATGTAATTTGTTCTATATGGCCGTATTTTTGAACCGTTGTATACAAACACCTTTATTTTAGACAGAATGTCCACTACTTTGTTTAGTATAATAAGAAGTATAAAAATGTTATATTATAAATTAAAAAGTTGATATAATCTTATGTATATGGGCAACCTGTTGAACCGTTAAAGACAGACGGTCGAAATTTACACAGAACCTGATTGCTAAATCTACTACAACAGCAAGTATATAATTTATATTTGAAAATTAAAGTGTGACCCTATAGTTGCTGTAATTTGATGTATATTCCCAAACTATTGAACAGTTGGACTAGTATAAAGTTTGGAGATATAAGGGTGTCCCAATAAATAAAGTAATATAATTTATGTGGCCATACACTTGAAATGTTATAGGCAGACAGATGAAATCTGTTTTGAAGTCGGTTTTTACGCAAGAATTATTTATTCACAGAAAAAACCAATGTGTGGCCATTATATTAATAATATCGTCACTTCAGGATTGTTTTAACGTATGTGTAAAAAAGCCAGTAACGAGAAAAACACTAACATTAGTATTTCTCAATATATAACCGATCAAACTTTTTTATAAAAAATAAATGTTTGCGCATATTTTTTACAAATAAGAACGTTTCAGTACGTTTGGATATGATAATTCATGATATATCAAGCTCCTAAGCAAATAAAAATTATTGTTTTATGCTCCATATCAAATTTTTATTTTTAATTTAGCTCTGTTCACATCCATATAAAGTTTAAATTTTATTCCTTTCAAAAATTATGACTAAAGCGAAATATTAATGTTTTTTGAAGGAAAAATTGCAGTGTATGTAACAACTTCCCTTTATTTTTATTTATTAATTTAATAAAAAATGCACAAAGTCAACAGACCTACTATTATATTTTATTGCTTAATACATTTTATAATTCTACATACATATGTACGAGTACATACTTAAAGAAACATAAAAAAGACATAATACTAAAACATAAAAATAGTAAACACGTAAAAAAATTTTTTTAACTTACATTTTTCAAAATCACGAAAATTCTGGTATGTTTTCTTTTTTTGTACTTATTGTCAAAACATATACATAAATCACACTGTTTCTTAAAGGAACGATGTTCCACATAAAATAACTATTCCATATAAAATAAGGGTGTTTGCGGTTTTAACTTAAATTTTATGTATGTAATAAGGCAAAATAATAATTATGTTTATTATCATGTTTTCTTGACAATATTGCCTCATAGTCTAATCATTGCTTTTAGGGGCAAAACAATATTAAACAAGCTTAAGTCAGAAATAGTATATTCAAGTATATATTCCATACCTAACTATAATCAGTATGTTCGTGTAGCATACCTTTACTTTGAGTTGATTACCCTGTATCCAACATGTATATACATATATTGTGCGCACTGGCTACTAAGTTACCATAGTTGCCTAAGAATATTTATTATCTATAGTTTTACTTACATTTTAACGCATATTTTTGCTTTATTTATACACTTTATGTATACGCATGCGCACGGACTACTTTGTTAAAATACACTCAAATGTTTTTATTCTTCTTATTATACATATGTACGTTGTATTGTACTTACATGCATTTATTGTAAACATAGCATGTCATTTTACTCCTGTTAATATACGCACACATACAAATTATAAATCGAAAAATTAAGTACTGAAATAAAAAATTTAGTTTGGATGAAAATATCAAGAGAACGAGTTGTCCTACTACAATTTCAGAAGTGGGATACCAGATTTTTTTTTTTTAACAGAAAGCAAAAAGTGCAATATAAGAACTAAACGAATATTAATGCAAATTGGTTTTATAATTAAATATAAGAGAGACAACAGAAAAAAAAAACAGTTTTATATATATATATATATATATATATATATATATATACGAAGAAATAAATAAAATTAAAATGAGTGATGTATGCGGATCGGATTATACGTCTGCGGAGTTGCGGTTTTGGCTACAGAGCCTTGGGCTCTCGTCAACCGGAACAAAAATTGCCTTGCTTGTGTGCCTTGAGTGTCCAGCAGCTAGTGGTCGTTCTGACGTAGCGATTGGTGAAAAAAAGGAGTGTGGCCAGGAAAATGATTGTATAGGCGAAGTGGCGTATTGTACAACAAATGAAGAAGATGGACAGACAAAAGATCGTGGGGAAAAACGAAGATTTCGGCAAAATTAAGATTTCGAAAAAAAGAAGATTTGAATTGAATTAAAGCGGAACGGAAAATTCCAAGAAAAGGAAGAGCGGAAAAGTGAAGGAAAGTTTGATAAAGTCAGATGTTATAACTGCAACTGTCTTGGACATTATGCGAACGAATGTCAGAAAGGATAAAATTTTTCACTTTCAACCAAATGAATTGAAGGCTTTTGAGACATTAAAGGAATTATTGGTCCAGTCTCCAATATTAGCATTATTTGATCCGAAAGTTATCACAGAATTGCACTGCGATGCCAGCAGTATGGGATTTTGTGCTATACTATTGCAGAAGAAAAGCGATGGGAAAATGCACCCAATATTTTACTATTCTATTTGAATTGGAGACGCTTGCTGTCCTCTACGCTCTAAGACGATTTAGGACCTACTTGTATGGAAAGAAGTTTAAGGTTGTTACCGATAGTAATTCTTTTACAATGACTCTTTATCGGAAAGAAATGAATCCTAGGATAGCCAGGTGGGCACTTGAATTTCAGGATTACGACTTTGATTTGGAACACAGAGCTGGAGTACGATTGCAGCATGTTGACGCTTTGAGTAGAAGCTTACAAGTGATGGTAATCGAGAGTAACACTTTTGAGGAAAACCTAGTAATAGGACAAAATAAGGATTTAAACTTATTGAAGATAAAGGAAAGACTACAAGGAAAATAAAGCAAAATGTTTGAAATGAGAAATGGTGTTCTGTACAGAAAAACTAACAAAGATGACCTAGTATTGTTCTGTGTACCAGAGGCAATGGAGAGTCACGTACTATATCGCTACCATGATGAAATGGGACACATTGGAATCGGTAAAATGATAGATCTTATATCGGGCAGCTACTGGTTACCTCAACTGAGAAAAAAAGCATTCGAGCATGTCCAGAATTGTTTGAAGTGCATTGCTTACTCGGACAAACAGGGTAAAGAAGAAGGTTATCTGAATAATTTTCCCAAGTCAACTACTCCCTTTGATGTTATTCATATTGCCCATTTTGGGCCCAAGGACAATGGGGACCGTTAAAATATATTTTGGTTGTTATCGACGCTAGCACGAAATTTGTTAGACTCTATCCTACAAAGACTACTACGACGAAGGAGGTGATAGAACATTTAAAGGATTATTATAAGTGACAGGGGAACTGCTTTCACTTCCTCTGAATTTAAAGATTTTTTAGATGGACAAGATATTCAACAACAGCATCCCGGCATCATGTTGTTCGGATTAGGACAGAGGGGTCTCGTTGTGGACTCACTGAAAGAAAGTATATTAGGCATTTTTCAACAAATGACTCAGGCTGACCATGATGAGGTGAGAAGAGTGGCTTCTGAGAAGCAGAAATCTTTGCAGGATTACAAATCTTTGCAGGGTTGACAGAAAGAGAAAGCCGGCTACCAAATACTCGGAGGGTGACTATGTTATGATAAGAAATTTTGACTCTCAAGGAGGTATATCGAGGAAACTCATTCCCAAGTTTAAGGGGCCATATAAGGTAGCAAAGATTTTTAAAAATGATAGATATCTAATAGAAGATGTAGAGGGTTTTCAACAATCTCGTAATCCGTACAAAGCTATATTAGCTGTCGAAAATATGCGTCCGTGGTTTAAGGGGATGAATAATGCTTGTTCGACCCGAGATCGGGTGATCACGTTTGTCAGGATGGCTGAGTTATAGTCAGTATGTTCGTGTAGCATACATTTACTTTGAGTTGATTACCCTGTAACCAACATGTATATACATATATTGTGCATACTACCTACTAAGTTACCGTAGTTGTCTAAGAATATTTATTACCTATAGTTTTACTTACATTTTAACGTATACAGTCATATTTTTGCTTTATTTACACACTTTATGTATACGCATGCGCACGGACTACTTTGTTAAAATACTCTCAAATGTTTTTATTCTTCTTATTATACATATGTACGTTGTATTTTACTTACATGCATTTATTGTAAACATATCATGGCATTTTACTTCTGTTAATATACGCACACATATAAATTATAAGTCGAAAAATTAAGTATTGAAATAAAAAATTTAGTTTGGATGAAAATATCAAGAGAACGAGTTGTCCTACTACATAACTAATTTTTTAAGTGGCTATTGGACCAAAACAATTCTGAGGTGTCGAAATAAAAAAATGGGAGCTTTGATATGATTAAGTGCTGCCAGCAGGGGTGCCAGAGAATTTTGATAAAAAATCGGCACTTTAGCACAAAAAAATCAGCTTTATCGGCACTTTAATTTTAAAAAATCGGCAAATAATCAGAAAGTTGAAAAAAATATTTTGGATACAATAAAACATAATTTTTAATATATGAATTGTAAGTTCTAAATAAAAATTAGTACAGTTTTTTATTTATTTTGCTTTTTTCCTTTTTGTTATTTTCTGATTCTTATATTACTCTTCATTCAATGAGACCAAATACGTCATCAAATTTCCAATATTCCGTTAAATAAAGTTCATTGATTTTAGATTACTTAGTACAGTTTGACTCACTCAAGAATATATTTTAAGAGGATAAATATATTTGATTTGGTTGGTTTACATTTTTTATCATTGTTTTCGCTGTATCGATTTGATCAACATAAGCAGCAAATGAAAAGTAAATGTTCAACTCCTCATACAAATCTAGTATTCAAACAACTTTTGGTTTTATTTCTAGGTGTTTTTGAATATTATTAAAATTGATAGTCTTTCTGGACTATTTGATACGCAATTGTAAATAACTTTAAGTAGAGTTTTAAATTCGGAAGTTAATTAAAGACAAGCATTTAGTGCACGTAATGAAAGTGAGTGCCAAACACATTTCCTAACAAATAAATTTGGAATATCATTTTTTAAAATTTTGCAACTTAATTAAAAGAGCCTGTCATAACGGCAGCACCTAATCCTATCAAATTGGACTTGTAATTTTTGTGATTTTGTATAAAACTTGTAGAAACCTTTGGCATAGCATTAATCTCTTTCAACTTTTTTACTTTTATCAATCGGATGAAATAGTCTTTTAAATTTACGTACAACCAAACACAATGACCTGGTCTTGCATAGATCTGTTGATCATTCACAACAGCGAGACCTTTTTATTTTTTAATAGCTCACACACAGTTAAGAACTGTTTTTTCCAACGATTTTTTTATATCAGCAAATAGAAGTGCTGACTTATTGTTGTCTTTTTCTAATGTTACAAGTATTCTAGTGTTGCCGAAATAATAAATAAAGTTATAAATTATTGTAAAACAACAAAGTTACCTTGTTCCGGTGTTTATCAAAAAATCGGCATTTTTAGAGCCAAATCGGCGAATCGGCACCTTAATAAATTTAAGGCGAAAAAGCGGCAAATTTGGCAGGCCTGGCTGCCAGGTTTAAATTTACCAAAAGGTAGCTAGATTTTATTATTTATATGGCAACTTCTATTACGAAATCAAAAATGAATATCAACACTTCTTCTTTTTTTATTTTGAGAGAGGATTTTCAACTTAACAAACTAACTTAACAAACCGAAAATAAAAAGTTTTATAATATATAACAAAGTTTATATTATACCGCATTTACAATATGCAATTTTTCATGAAACTAGCATGAAATTTTTGTTTGTTTGTGAAGCAGGAGGAGTAAGCAATATGGTATTGCTTGAGTTTTGAGGGGATGTTACTGTTGCTAGTGTTTACTTTTAGATATCGCATAACGCTGTAACTTAAATAGAAAATTGAGAAAAAAATGCCTCAAAAAATTGCATAGTGTAAATACGGACTTATTCAAAAGTTAAAGCAATAAATTAAATAAAAATCTACATTTTATAAACAAAAAAAATGTTTTATAAAAAAGACTAAAAATACTATACAACTACTATATATGGGCTTTCCCTCATACTACACATGGGCTTCTATCTCGAAAACTAAGAGTTGTTCGTGGATGGGACCAATTGTGAATGCAAGCCACATATATTGCTCTAATTTGGTATATATGTGTTATTCATTGAGCATATTTTCTTGAACCAAGTATTAAAAAAAAAAAATTTTTAACTTTCACTCATACTACATAGGGGTTATATCTTGAAAACTAAGAGTTGTTCCTGGATGGGACCAATAGTGGTTGAAAGCTACATATATTGCCTCTTATTCGGTGTATATGTGTTATTCGTTGAGCACATTTTCTTGAACCAAGTTTAAAAAAAAAAGAAATTTTGAACTTTCACTCATACTACATATGGGCTTATATCCCGAAAACTAAGAGTTCTTCCTGGATAGGACCAATTGTAGATAAAAACCACATATATTGCCTATAATTTGGTATACATATTAATATATATTATATATATATATATATATATATATATATATATATATATATATATATATATATATATATATATATATATATATATATATATATATATTTATTTTATTTATATTATATATTAATATATATTTTCATATAATATAAAAATATATATATAAAAATATTTTACAACTACTCAATATGGGCTTTCCCTCATACTTCACATGGGCTTATATCTCGAAAACTAAGATTTGTTCTGGATGGGACCAATTGCGAATGCAAGCCACGTATATTGCTCTAATTTGGTGTATATGTGTTGTTCGTTCAGCATATTTTCTTGAACCAAGTATTAAAAAAATTAATTCTCATCTTTCACTCATACTACATATGGGCTTATATCTCGAAAACTAAGAGTTGTTCCTGGATGGGACCAATTGAGCTTGAAGGCCACATATATTGCCTCTACTTTGGTGTATATGTGTTATTCGTTGAGCATATTTTCTTGAACCAAGTATTAAAAAAAAAAAAATTTCAATTCTCGAAAACTAAGAGTTGTTCCTGGATGGGACCAATTGTGGTTGAAGGCCACATATATTGCCTCTAATTTGGTATATATGTGTTATTCGTTGAGCATTTTTCCTTTAACCAAGTATTAAAAAACAAAGAAATTTTCAACTTTCACTCATGCATATTGCCTCTAATTTGGTATATAAAAATATTTAAATTTAAAAATAGATATTGTAGAAATTACACACGGAATGACAAACTTAGATATAGAAAGGACATAAAATTAAACCTAGGAAAAGACGGGTAGTATAAGCTAGTATATTATAAATCTCTTTGTTCGTGCGTCAATCACGAGTAAAACGATTTTATTGAAATTTGAAACACACACGTGTATATTTCTTCTTATGGCCAAACAGGACATTTATATTTTAAAATAATTAAATAACATAAATTTTATCTGTTTAAATTTGATTTATTGTATACTGAAATTAATAATATAAATAAATGTTTCAGGAATTAAGAGCTCGCCATTTAATGTTACCAAAAATATCAAAGGACAATAAAGTTTGCAATTGCGCCTTTCTAATATGATTTCAACCGAATCTAAATTGCATTTTTTAAGACCAAATCAGTCAACATAACGTTATCTAACAACAATAGACTTAGGTAGTATTTTAACCACAAAAAATAAACTTAACTATATTTAAACAGCACAGCCAAACGTAATTAATTTACATACAATACAATATACATGTATATGCATTTTTTTTTATAATTATTTTTTATACAAAAATCAAAATTAATAAAATGAAATAACATAAAATATTAAGAAATTATAAATTTCTCTAACACTGCAAAACAAAAAGGATAAATATAAATTCCTCTACTTTAACGTAATTGTTATTTTTTAAAAATTAGGTACTTTGTATAAAAAGGTAGTACGAGTGAAAGTTGAAAATTTTTATTTTAAAGTTGGTTCAAGAAAATATGCTCAACGAACAACACATATATTTCAAATTAGAGCCAATATATATGGCTTTCATCTACAAGTGGTCCCATCCAGGAACAACTCTTAGTTTTCGAGATATAAGCCCATATGTAGTTTAAGTTAAAGTTGAAAATTTCGTTTTCTTTAATATTTGGTTTAAGAAAATATGCTCAACAAACTACACATATACACCAAATTAGAGGCAATGTACGTGGCTGTAATTCATAATTGGTCCCATCCAGGAACAACTCTTAATTTTCGAGATATAAGCCCATATGTAGTATGACTGAAAGTTGAAAATTTCTTTTTTGTTTAATACTTAGTTCAAGAAAATATGCTCAACGAACAACACATATACACCAAATTAAAGGCAATATATGTGGCTTTCAACCACAATTGCTACCATCCAGGAACAACTCTTAGTTTTCGAGATATAAGCCAATATGTAGTATGAGTAAAAGTTGAAAATTTTTTTTTTTTTAAATTAGTTCAAGAAAATATGCTCAACAAATAACATATATATACTGAATTATAGGCAATATATACGGCTTTCATCCACAATTGGTCCCATCCAGGAACAGCTCTTAATTTTCGGGATATAAGCACATATGTAGTATGAGTGAAAGTTCAAAATTCTTTTTTTTTATACTTGGTTCAAGAAAATATGCTCAACGAATAACACATATATACCAATTTATAGGCAATATATGTGGCTTTCATCCACAATTGTTGCCATCCAGGAACAACTCTTAGTTTTCAGAATATAAGCCCATATGTAGTATGAGGGAAAGTTGAAAATTTTATTTTTTTTAAACCTGGTTCAAGAAAATATGCTCAACAAATAACACATGTATACCAATATATGTGGCTTTCATCTAAAATTGGTGCCATCCAGGAACAACTCTTAGTTTTCGTGATATAAGCCCATACGTAGTATGAGTGAAAGTTGAAAATTTTTTTTTTCTAAAACTTGGTTCAAGAAAATATGCTCAACGAATAATACATATATACAAAATTATAGGCAATAAATGTGGCTTTCAATCACAATTAGTCCCATATAGGAACAACTCTTAGTTTTCAAGATATAAGCCCATATGTAGTTAAAGTGATAGTTTAAAATTTCTTTTTTTTAATTACTTGGTTCAAGAAAATATGCTCAACGAACAACACATATACACCAAATCAGAGACAATGTATGTGGCTTTAATTCATAATTGGTCCCATCCAGGAACAACTCTTAGTTTTCGGGATATAAGCCCATATGTAGTATGAGTGAAAGTTAAAATTTTTTTTTTTTAAACTTGGTTCAAGAAAATATGCTCAATTAATAACACATATATACCTAATTATAGGCAATATATGTGGCTTTCATCTACAAGTGTTCCCATCCAGGAACAACTCTTAGTTTTCGGGATATAAGCCCATATGTAGTATAAGTGAAAGTTCAAAATTTCTTTTTTTTTTAACTTGGTTCAAGAAAATATGCTCAACGAATAACACATATATACCAAATTATATTCAATATATGTGGCTTTCAACCACAATTGGTCCCATCCAGGAACAACTCTTAGTTTTCGAAATATAAGCCCATATGTAGTATGAGTAAAAGTTGAAAATTTCTTTATTTTTGTGAATACTTAGTTCAAGAAAATATGCTCAACGAATAACACATATATATCAAATTATAGGCAATATATGCGGCTTTCATCCACAACTGCTCCCATCCAGGAACAACTCTTAGTTTTCGGGATATAAGCCCATATGTAGTATGAGTGAAAGTTCAAAATTTATTTTTTTTTAAACTTGGTTCAAGAAAATATGCACAACGAATAACACATATATACCAAATTATAGGCAATGTACGTGGCTTTCATCCACAATTGGTCCCATCCAGTAACAGCTCTTAGTTTTCGAGATATAAGTCCATATATAGTATGAGGAATAGCGCAAGTAGTAGTTGCAACGTATTTGGAGTTTTTTTTACAAAAGATTTTTTTTGTTTATAAAATATCGATTTTTATTTAACTTATTGCTTTAATGTGCTGTTTCTGTATTACAGGCGATCAACTCGTCTGAAAAATTTATTAGAAAAACACTCAGTTTTTTGAGTTATTTCCATATAAATTTTCTAGACGAGTTGATCGCCTGTAATACAGAAACAGCACATAATTTTTAATAATTCATTAATGTGCTGTTTCTGTATTACAGGCGATCAACTCGTCTAAAAAATTTATATGAGAAGCACTCAGTTTTTTGAGTTATTTCCATATAAATTTTTCAAACGAGTTGATCGCCTGTGATATAGAAACAGCACTTAAATTTGTTTAATTGATGAAACTTTTCATTTCCAGTTTGATAAGTTAGTTTAACTTAAAAATCCTCGCCAATGAAAAATGAGAAAAGAGGAGCTAATATTCATTGTTGAGTGTGTACTTATGTAGATGTTGCCATATTATTTATAAAATCTAAGTATTTTTTGTTGGATTTAAACTTGGTAGCACTCAATTTTAATTATTACGTATTTGTCCGGTTTCGTTTCGCTCTTGACGTGTTATATAAACAGGTTGTTAGTTTGTTTTTGTTTTAATTAGTTTTTGCTTTTAATTAAGTTTGACAATACTTGGCCATTTAAATAAAGAGTTATTGTTTCTTTTTCTTTATACAGCTGATTATTTGTGTCTTATTGCATTTAGTTCATATTGTTTTAACTTTTTTATGTTTAATACTATTTGCAAAATTTCGAAAATAACACTCTCCTGATCTTCCTTGTTTTCTTTTTTTTCTCGTCTCTCCTTTTTTTAACCGACTTCAAAAAAGAAGGAGGTTATACAATTCGGCTGAATGTTGCTTTTTTTAAATATTTGTGCCTGCAGAACTCAGTCATTTCTGATCCGATTTTGAAATTTTTTGGTAATATGATAGATTATGCTTACAGATTGGTCCCGTTTTAAAAACAGTTCATAATCTTAAAAATTAAAGGGTGTCCCCATACAACATACATATTCTTTACGTGTATTATGAACTGTAAAGGTCGATTCTGTAAAATTTAAAATGACTGCGTCTTACTATAGCCCCCAATAACAAAAAGTTATATAAAAATAAATCTAAAAATTAAAGGGTGCCCCCATAATTGATGAAAATTTACTTATATGGGCCTATCTTTGGAACCGTTAAAGGGTGCGCCAATATTTCATTAAATTTGATGTATATGGCCATACTTTTGAACAGTTGTAGACAGACGCTTGAAATTTGCAACGAACCTGTATTGCTTAGTCCGCTATAACAAAAAGTATAAAACATGGATTTGGAAGTTAAAGGGTGTTCCAATAGTTGATGTAATTTAAAGTGAGTGGCCGTCCTTTTGAACCGTTATAGACAGAACGCTGAAACTTAAAAGGGACCTGTATTTCTAATTCCGCTATATTAACGAGTTAATAATTTGAATTTAGAAATTAAAGAGTATCCCATAATTATTGTAGATTTACTTATAGAGGCCTGTCTTTTGAACCGTTATAAACAAGCGCTTGTAAATTTGTCGCAATGTCGATTGATATGGCCGTTGTAGTAACAGCTGATAATATTTAAAATTATAAATTAAAGGGTGCGCCAATAGTTAAGTTAACAAAGAACCGGTATTACGAACTTCTCTATAACAACAAATATAAAATTTCGATTTGGAAATAAACGGGTGTTCCAATAGTTGATATAATAGGAGCATGTGGCCGGACTTTTGAATCGTTATAGACAGACAGCTGAAACTTACAAGGGACATGTTTTGCTAAGTCCGCTATAACAAGAAGCTTATAATTTGAATTTAGAAATTAAATGGTGTTCCCAAAATTGATGTAATTTGCTCTATATGGCCGTATTTTTTGAACCGTTGTATACAAACACCTTAATTTAGGCAGAATGTGCACTACTGTTTTTGGTGTAATAAGAAGTATAAAAATGTTATATTATAAATTAAATAGTTGATATAATTGGATGTATGTGGGCAAACTGTTGAACCGTTACAGACAGACGTTTGAAATATACACAGAACCTGATTGCTAAATCTACTACAACAGCAAGTATATAATTTGAATTTGGAAATTAAAGAGTGACCCTATAGTCGCTGCAACCTAATTTATGTGGCCATACACTTGAGCTGTTATAAGAAGACAGATGAAATTTGTTTTTTTTTCGCAAGAATTATTATTAATATACTTTGGATTTAAAGTTTTCTTTTTTATTCCTGTTTTACTTGAGATATAATTTCGAAAAAGTAACGGTTATCTTTAATTCTTTTCATAAATTTTTGCATTCTTCGCTTTTATATTTTTGTTCTACATGTATTTTGTGCAGAATGTACTTTTTCAAAAATTTGGTGTCTTATAATAACTGCTATAATTTTTTTTACCACTTAAATTACATGTTTGTTTTATCATTTTCAACTCTCGTTGAATTTTTTATGGAAAATATATGTATGTATGTAAATGATGAAATATAATATGTTTTTTCTTACATTATTGTGTTCTGTCTTAGGTTCACTTAGTTTGAATGTTGACTGTACTTATTATTTACTGTTATATTTTCTGTTTTACTATTTTATATTTGTCATTAAAAATTTTTACTCATTAAAGAGACCATTTCCACCACTTTTATAATTCAAAACAAATATCTTTATTATGTTTAATATAATTTATTTTTTATTAATTACTGAATTTTAACATAATTATTATGTTTTCAAGTTTTGGTCCAGTTTTTGCAGTCATTACCTTCTTTAGCTTAATACTTTTGTGTTCTTTGTTTTTGATGAATTTAAATTTGCTTTATTGTTTAAAGGTTTTTGTGATTTATTTTTATTTTACACAGCATTAATTTTGATTTTTATTCGCACACAAAACTCAATTAATTGAATTAAATTCAACAATTTAAATTTAAAGTTACTTCAGTTTTAACCGACTTCAAAAAAAGAAGGAGGTTATCTATTCGGCTGAATGTTGCACTTTTTATGTTTATGTCTGCAGAACTCAGTCATTTCTAAACCAATTTTGAAAATTTTTGGTCATATGATAGATTATGCTTAGTCCTCTTTCAGACACGTCAGGTTTACTGGATCAGTTTTTAATTAATTTTCTTTTGAACTTGCGTTTGTGTACACACACCGTCAAGCTTGTTTCATCAAGTTCCGTTTTCGTTGCTTTCAACTTCTGAAACTTATATTCTGCAGCCAACTGCGGGTATAAAATTTTCTTGATGGTACGGTCAGGTTTGTACCTCTTTCTATTCTCTTCTCTCTTTTCTCACAAAAACTCAAGACTTGACGAGTCAAACCTGATGTGTGTGAAAGGGGACTTACAGATTAGTCCCGTTTTAAAAACAGTTCATAACGGGGAGTCCACACCTGATGAATTTATATCTTGATGAAAGTCAAATTTATATCATGATGAAAATTCATCCTGTGTAGACTTCATTTATTAATATTATATCGTCGTTATGATATAATCATCAGAGTTCATAGACTAATAAATTCATCATGATATGAAACGTCATTTTATATGTCATTTACTTTCTGACGCATAATTTTTCCAATAAAAATATTAAATTATTTCTAGCTTAGGCGTTATTTTATTAAAAAGGTAGGCAAAATTTTATTATTATTAATTGAATTGTTCCTTTTTAAATTTATTTTCATTTTAGAAATAAAAATCAAGAGAATTAAAAGTGGGTTTTGCTGTACAGAGTGTGATGAAAGGAAGTTTGAACTATTTAGACAAAGCTGTAAAATTAATTAATTAATAGAAAGCGGTAGTTTAGTAGTAGCGTGCACCAAAAGTGATGGTAAAAACAGCACAGCCGCAGCAGAAACTATGTAGAAAATCCTTTGTAATATTGACCTTTTGATTTGCAGTTCTATTTTTGCATTATGGATTGGGGAGTGCAGGACGTTTTTAAAGTCATTGCCCTTTATAAGCAATTTCCGTGCCTGTGGGACTATAAGTCTCCCGACTATAAAAGAGTGGTTTAAAAAAAAACGCATAGACCGAATTTCAAAAAACATGAGCAAGGATGAGCCTGATGTGAAAACAAATTAAAAACCTTCGAGGCGCCTATATGTCTAAAAAAAAGTTGCTGAGTCCAAAAAGTCAGGTACGTCAACTGATGACGTCTATCATCCACATTTATTTTATATTGACGAGCTGAGCTTTTTGGAAAACGACGTTGTTCTACGAAAAACAACAAGCAATTTTTCAGAAGTAAGTTGAATGTTTTTTAACTTACACACACTTTAATTTTAGCTAAAGAAAAATTTTTTCAAGTGATGTGATCGAGTTTAGCCCTGAAATGCAAAGTAGCTCAAATTTTGAATTGCAGCAAGTTTTGGCAAATTATTATCAAAAAGGAAATCAAAACGACTTACTGCATAATGCACTTACTGATGCTAATATATTGTAATATTTACAACTTTTTTTCCAAATGTTTTTTATCTTTAAAATAAAATATTGAAAACAAAATTGAGTTGTAAGAATGTATTATTCATCTTATATTCACTGCTTGGTAGCTTTCTTCTCGAAGGACATACATAGGCTCATATACCAATTACAATAATTTCATTAGTCTTTTGCTTTGCATTTGAAGGATTAGGAAAGACTAAGTCCACAGTCAACGAGTTTTACACTTTAGAATATTACCTTTAGTTTTTTTCTGAAGAAGTTTTGCTTGAAGAAAAGAAATCTCTTATATATTTTTGATGGCCCTGAAAAGGGCCGATTGTTGCTTTTAATAATTTGTTCTAATTTATTGTTACACTAACAGGATTTGCCACTTGTTTTTTAATTTTTCTCCAATGGAATGATATATCTCCATCTGTAACAAGGTATTTTGTTACGTTTTCCCTCACTTCATTGGCAAGTCTAATTGTATCATGGGCTTGCGGGGGAAGTGAAGTCATTGTTTGTAGTAGATTTAAATTAATTTCTTCCAATAGTTGAGGTTCAATCACATCTTTACTTAAGTAATTATGTAAAATGCAACATGTACCACAATTGAGTATATAGGGACTGCCAAAATGTATGGAAAAGTTTGCAAAAGCCATAAATCAAGTTGCAAAAGCGATTAATGTCACTTTTAATTGCTTTTTTATGCTAATGAGGCACGTGCTAGGGCTTTTTTACTCTTCCGTTAATTTATTACCCATTAATGTCAAGTACGAAGGCCATTAAAGAATGACAAGGGTTGCATGAGTGTAGTTGTGAAATGCAGGTGTGCATTGATCTTGTGTAAAGGGATTTGGGGAGAAAAAGAAAGTATGTTAATTTCTGTTTAAGGTTTTATTGAAATGATCGTGATTTGAATAATTAAAAATGCAGGTGTGTGTTGATCCTGTGTAAGTGGTTGGAATAGTATGATGGTATGTACTGATATTGTGAATGGATATTTGGTGAAGAAAGGAAAATATGTTATCTTTTGTTTTAGGTTTTATTGAAATGATCGTGGTTTGAATAATTAAAAAGTGTAAATAGTAATATTGGGGAGTAGAAAAATTTATTTTATTTTTATAAAAGTTTTCTTTTTTTGTTTTTAAGTGGATGTAATAGTATTGTAGTGTGTACTGATCTTGTGTATAGAGATGTGGTGAGAAAAAAGAAAATATGTTGATTTCTGTTTAATAAGAAAAATATTTGGGAGTAGGAAATCTGTATTGAATAATTAATAAATGTGTTTAAAAAGTTTACTTACGTTGGCCATTGAAGAATGATGAGGGCTGGAAATGTAAGATGAATGCAGGTGTTAAGGTTATTGAGTTTTGAATAAGCAGAAGCGATATGAAAGAAAAAATGTAAGAAAATTTTCGTTTTTTAAAAATTAAAAAACTAAAAATTTCTATACAATAAGGATTCAATTTTTTCAAAGAGTAATAAATTCATCCAACTAATTGCTTAAATGTGAAGTGCTATATGACGTGGGTTGGCATCTTAATAAGTGTGACAATGTGATCACAAGTATATGGAAGGAACAGAGAAGCCAAACACAGCAGGTGTGTTGAGAGACAGTTATGTTGAAAAATGTAAAACATGTTAACAAGTGTAGTTAGATATAGCTAAGAAAATACAAGTATTTTACACATTAGGAAAAATAAGCAATCTAGGTAAAGGTCACTAAAGTTTGATTTTTTTCATAGGAAAAAAATAAACAATCAAGGTAAAGATCATTAAATTTTGATTTTTTCATGACGAGGGTTGAAAATGTAAGATGAATGCAGGTGTTAAAGTCATTAAACTTTGATTTTTTATTTTCAAGAAACAGAAGTAAGAATTTGGGTGTATTGAATTTTCTAATAAAACAGTACAGAATAGATACTGAGTAAAGGTAATGATGTGTGTGTGTGTATGTATGTGTGTCTGTGTGTGTGTGTGTTTGTGGTCAATTTACGTTTTAGGTTTGTTCACATTAGGAAAAGTAAGTAATCTATGTAAAGGTCATTGAACTTTGATTTTTTGTTTTCAAGAATAAAAAATACAAGTATTTTACATATTAGGAAATATAAGCAATCTAGGTAAAGGTCATTGAACTTTGATTTTTTTGTAGCAGAACTAAGAATTTGGTTGTATTCAATTTTCTAATGAAACTGCAGAGATAGATACTGAGTAAAGGTAATGATCTTGTCTGCGCGTGCGTGTATGTGTTAGTTAGTATGTATGTGTGTGTTTGTGATCAATTTAAGTTTTAGGATTGATTGAAATGATCGTGATTAAAATATTTAAAAAAGGGTTAATAGTAATATTAGGGAGTAGAAAATCTATATTGAATAATTAATAATTGTGTTCTTTTTCAAATATATTTTTAGTTTTTTGTTCTATACTCTTTATTTAAATTATTGCTTGTTGTTACCCATGTTTAGTTAAATATTCATTATCATTTACGTATATCAAAAGAATTAAAAGGGTAGGTGAATAGAGACAGACAGGTAAATTGTTAATATATTCTAGTTGTGCTTGAATATTAACAAGCCTATCTCTATCCTCTTCACTCATGATATTACTGATTGATTTTAAAAATTTATGTATTTCTTTGATCATTTTGCAAGGATTACTATATACTAATGTAAAGAGTTTGTGAATAGTCTTTAATATTGTTAATGTTAATTTCCTTTTTAATTAACTCTTTTCGAAATAATTCAATTAAATCATCTACAGTAAAATGTTGTTAGTTACCATTGCATTTCGGATTAGGGGAGGGAGAGGTTGTTAGTTAATCGGTTTCTAACAGATCAAGATTAATCGATAACTAAATTCCTCTTACAGTCAGAGTTTGGTTTGGAAGTTTATATATAAAGTTAGTATATTTGTTTGTTTCACCATCTAATAAAATGGTTTCGTTTTCAATTTCTCCTTGATATTGTAGTTCTTGTTGATATGTTAAACCATAATTGGCTTGTATACTACTTCTTTCAATATTAAATTGGATAAATATATATTAAATCACAACAGTAACAATATAAACATCAGGGCAAACAACTATGAAAATATTATAAAAGATTTAAAAGTTCTTAACATAAAATTATATACTGCGCAAGTATAGCTATGGAGTTTTACAACGATACACGATTTTTGAAAGAAAATAACCACCAATACAACACAAGAAGACGGATAGAAGGCTGTTTTAAAGTCGGAAGCCTTAAAAATAAATACGGAAAGAACACCCTGAAAGTAAGTTTGCTTACAAATTTCAACATGTTGCCAAAAAATATGCTACATATTTCAAAGAAAAACACGAGGAAAAATTTATCAAGCGATATTTTATAAGTTCTTAATGAAATCTCTTATTTTTTTATGTATTTAATTTATTAAAGGCTGGTTCACCGGCAAAAATTTTGTTCCGAAACATTTTTTTTTATATGTAGTTTCTCTCTCTCTCAAAAAATAAAATGTCAAACTACATATAAAAAAAAAATGTTTCGGAACAAAATTTTTGCCGGTGAACCAGCATTAAGGTGCAAGCGAATTATAAATATTTTTACTAATAATATGAAACTGTAATAGATCAAAACATAAAATTTTAATAAAAAAATTTTGCAGTAGCATTTTAGGCGATAAATTAACACTTAAAAATAACAATAAAAAACAAAACGACTAGCTCTTAATTCAATTTGAAAACTTTTGTGTTTCATTTGCAATTTCCTTAAAATTCAAATTTAGAAAGATGTGTTTTTAAATAAAAAAATTTTCCATTTACAAAAATAAGATGTGCAGACAACAGTTTTAGTAAGATTATACAGGTAAAATTAGGTGCTATCTCCTTATACATTTATTTTTTGGGTTGGAGTTACTTTATTATTCAAAATGACATGAAAAAGTTAGATGTAGGCGTGGTGTTTTGCCTGCTGCCTCGAAGGACATGGACCCATCATACTGATTTCTAATAGTAGCTCTTTCGACTCTATATCTGATCGTTTGACATATTTATTTATTTATTTTGCAAAGTTGCTTTCATCACCAACGCGGACGGACAGACGGACATCGCTCAATTGACTTCGCTATGCATAAGAAGTCAGAATATACATATATACTTTATGGGGTCAAAAATGGATATTTTAGAAATTATACCCAGAATGACAAACTTACCCTTTTTTCACTTTTTGTGGTGGTATAATAACAGCATGCAAAAAATAAATTAAAATAAGAATAATGTAAAAATCAAAAGTGAACTTATCTTTTGCTAGCGTTCGTTTTAAAAATTTACGAAAAATAATTGTTTGTCGTGTACATAAATTTCAACGACAATATTTGAACAATTTATCATTCGAATGCGACAAATGTAATACCGATTTTTGTAATAGATTTGTTTTTCGAGTAACATATTTAACGATAACGACGTGCGTAGTACCATTTAAAAAAAATGTAGGATTTTCGACACGAGAACGACAACCGTAATAAGGCTGATTACCTTAAAAAGTACTTGCCATATAATGACTTACATTTATGATTACCAAATTTTGTTGCTCAATTTCAAAAGCCATTACATTACTTAGCAAAAAAGGAAGTTGTAATTGTACTAGTTCTTTAAGTTAAATACAAATTTATGATCATCATTATTTCCTACAATTCTCAGTTATTGATTATAAAATTCGCATCCCTTGTTTTAATTATTAGGTTGTAATTTAGTTGGGAAGTCCTTCCGTTAAAAATGTTTGATTAGCTTTTCTAAAATTGTTTGCTGGGTGTTAGAGACGAAGATCAAACGAACACAATAAATAAATTCAAAATGAAAACAAGGTTATCACGGCAGCTCGAAAATTTAGTTTTTAAAATGTAATAAGGTATTAATATTATTATCAAGGCTTAGATATATGATACTTGTGAAAAAAATCACAACACTTGCTAGTTTATTGTTAGCGTTATTATAGACTTTCGCATGTTGCATTTATGTTAAGGAGTAATCTGTTCCAATACGTATTGGAGGGTAGTTTAATTAATTCTAAATATGCGTACAAATATTGAGAAATAAAAATTTTGATATATACATACATTTACAAATTGTTTTTATAAATAAACCGTTTCTAACAAAGAATAAGGAATTGCAAATATGCATCTTCACTTGAATAGCATCTTCACTTGAACTTGAAGAAAAACCATTAAATGGAATCTTTATTCATATTTATAAAAAACTGCTACCTGTTGAAGATCGTGTAGCTGATCATTGTCATTTAACGGGCGAATGTAGCGATCCCGCGCATAACATATGTAATTTAGAGTATCAAACTGCAAACTTCATTCCTATATTTTTTATAACTTTTCGGCATATGATTGTCATTTCTTCATTAGAGAACTTTAATCTATTGAAGGTGATATAAATATAATTACCTCAACTGAAGAATTATATGTATTTACATATATAAAAAAATGTTAGTTAATGATGATGGTGATGAAAAAAAGTCAATAGAACTACCACGAATACTACTACTACTATTACTACTTTGTTTGACTATAAAATCAACTTATTAAACTCGTAAAGAATTCAGTTTAATGAAGCGTAAAGGTGTCTTTTCATATAACTAATTAGATTTAGTAAATTGTCTCGAGGAAACACAGCTACCACCTCAATCATATATCTTTATTAGCATTACTAATGAGTAGTGCAGTGAAGATGATTATGATACCGCTTAAAAGCATTGGCAAACATTCAAATGTAACACACTTTTTGGTTATCTTTTATTATATTTAAAAGTAGATATTTTATTGCTTTGTCATGTATTTTAAAGTTTTCGTAATGTTTGTAAAGACATTTACAATTTAGATCCCTGTCAATATTATTATAATATCCCCGGGGCTATCATAGGATGCAATGTTAAAACCAACTGAAAAAGAGTTGCAATTGTTGACTGATATTGACATACACAGTTTTACTGTGCGGGGGGATACGGGGAGATATTTTACAATGCTACTGATTATGATTTTACGAAAGATTCGATTTATCTAATGTATTTTGATGTAAATAATTTATATGGATATGCATTGTCGCAATACCTACCTTATAGAAATTTTAAGCGGCTTGAAAACTGTAAGGACTTTAATATAGATAAATATAGAGGAAGATTCTGAAATTGAATATATACTCGTATATTAGAGGTTGATTTAGAATATCCAATCGCACTGAAAGATTATCATAAGGACTTGCCATTTTGTACACAAAACAAGACAATAAAATGTAAAGCATGAAACGTGAAAGTTAATTACAAATTTAATTAATAAAACCATTTATTTAATACATTATAGCTACCTTCTGCAATGTTTTAAACATGGATTGATTTTAAAGAAAATTCATAAAATACTTTATTTAATCAACGGATTAATTAAATTACTCATTTAAATCAATACATATAATAAAACAGTAACGAGATCATTTCTGCACATGAAAATTTTTTTGGAAAATTATATTGTTGGTGTAGATAGTAATCGATATAGAATACAAAACAACTACTTTTTTAATTTTTACTCGTATTTGTCTATCTATCTATTTGTCTGTCTGTCTGTTTGTGTTCGCATCATGTAAAAAGTACTTGATGTATTTAAACAAAATTTTGTGATTAGGACCCTCAGAACTTTGTGTAATAGTAGCAGCTGTTCAAGTTATTAAAAAAAAATAAATATATATACACGTGGAGTGGCCAGATCGTTGGCGGCGCTGGTATGCTGGCGGATGCTCCGGCTGTAGCTCGCCGGTTTGGGGGTGGTTCTTTGCCAACCAATCTGCCTTACACTGCTATCACAAAAAAATTATACCAGCCTCTTTTTTTTGGTTTTAAAGGGAAATAAGGCCCGAAGCAAATGAGCGCAGGTCTTCCTTTTCGCCACAATACACCATACAAATCAGCTTCTGGCTGGTGGACTGCCAGGACGCGTACCCACACGCTTGGAGTTAGGAAAACCCCACCGTGACATCGTAATGGTCTCCCAGATAGTGTTAGATGTCCCGACTATACCCACCTTTGTTCATTCTTCTCCTTTTTTTTCACAACCACGCACGTCTGCATCGTTTGACAACCCGACTCCAACAAAACCCTCTCGAATTTTTCATTTTCCTTCTTCTTATTCAATTTAATTTTTCGCCTCCCCCAAAAACCGCCATCTTTTTTTCTTTCTATTCAGCAATTCCGATCATACACTTTTTATACTTTGGAACCATTTTTATTTTTCTATTCTTTGTCATCCCGCCTTCGTTACCCTAATGCTACCAGATGAAACAATTTAGCGTTGCCAGAATCGACACAGGGTGCACACGACAAAACGACTGGGGGGGGAAATTCCACTGCCAACTTCACCCTAGGCCTCCAGGTTTTTACGAAGCCTATCGTCGGTAAGGAGCAATTTGTTATCCCTACTTCACAGTAACTCTGTTAATTGCGGCTTCGCTCCTAGCTGAACTCAGCCTGTCGGGCATCCCTCACTTAGCGAGTATGATCTCTATACGAATGACCGATAACCAAGAAAAGAAATACTACTTTATGTGTACCCGAGGCGAATTAATTTACAGGCAGACTTTATAGTCAAGCTGACTTTTTATTTGATTTTAACGTTGACAAAAATTTTAAATGATTTTAGGATTAACAAAAAAACTCTCAAACAATTTGGAAAAGTAAAAACTGTGACTTTAAAACACAAATTCCAAAACCAACAATGAAATATTGAGGTATTATTGCATATGCATGAGTCAGAAACCAACTGATACAACTTCATTTAAAATACCAACGAATGATCAAATGATAAATCGAATTCGGCTTTCGTTTTCTAGTCGGCTACTTTTGACATCGTCGTGGTGCTCGGCAGCAGCAAAATTACACTAGGTTTTGTTCTGGTCCCCTCGCGAGTACAGAAAAAGGGCAAAAAACATTGCAAAGTTATACCCGTTGGGTAAACGTGACGTTCCGTGACATAGTGGTTAAATTAAACAAAATGTCTCGTGCATTCATGCAAGAAGTCTAAATAGAAAACGGAATCTGAATTAGAAACAGATACGCGGGAATAATGTCAATACACAAAAGAACAAAACATTCTGATGTATTAAAACGTTGCAAAAGACGGAAGACGTGGAAAACAAATCGAACGATTTTTTGATTTTAGGGCAAAGTTTGTTACGTGTTGGTTATAAATTCTAATAATAAAAATTGAATAAATTAATATCAAGGAAAATAACTAATCCAATAAAAACCGTGGTTAAGGGGTATGAAGGGATGACCAGCTAGCTCTATTCGTAACGTTGGTTCTTAACCCGTATTTAACGCGTAAACATATAGCATACTCTCACACCCAGGGAGTATGCGAAAAATCGAACGAAATGAAAAGGAAGTAGAAGATGTCATGGCAAGTTGGTGTGCCATGTAGGGTACGTTTAACCCGCCCAAAAAGCTCCTATGACAGACTGAGTACCCGGAATTTATAATCTGTCCCTATATTACATGATCTCTACTTACATTATTTTATACCTTGTTTTGGCTACCCTTCCCATTATAATAAGAATTTAGTATTGCATATTTTTTTTCTTTTATGTATGTACAAAATCCATAAGATATTTTATTTACAAAATGAGATATAATTATTAAAACTAGAAATTATCATGAACTAAGCTACTCATTCATAACAACACAATGTATGTATGTATATATAAGCAAAAAAATAAACATTTGTTTATACGTACATATGTGTATAAAATTTACGCAAAGAGAGTTCCAATTAAAATAGTAGTAGGAACAATTTGGATTTCGGAACTACAAAAATAATTAATTACGTATGTATATATATGCATATATGACTGTGTATAAATATATATGTATATATATATAAATATGTACTTACAAAATATATGCGTATGTAGTGATGTGTAAAAAGGAAAAATAATATACCAAACGAAGTAATAATAATAATAATTAAGTTTAATAATTAAATCATTTTACTCACAGTGCAAAATTGTTGTAGTGTTTACATTTCATCGCGTCTCACTGATGATGGGCCCAGCAAACAGAAGATCATGATGATGTGTTTAATATTTATGATGATTAAATGTTTGCAAAAAAATTTTTTGATCATTATTATAAAAGAAAGTATTTAGATATAGAATATAAATGAAAGAAAATTAAAGATACCTTATGATACACTGCTTCATATAATATTAGGGTGACTAATCAAAGTTTTCTTTATGGTTATTTTATAATTTCATAATAAATTTTACAAATAATTTTTTTTAATATAATAAAATTAATAAGGTAATTTTTATAAATTCATAAGCTTTATATGACATACATACTTACATATGCATGTGCAACGGTACTTTTAATACACATTCATACACAATATGTAGGTATGTAGCCTACGTTAAAAATTTGTTTGAAGGCTTTATACCATTAATATTAAGTCAAAATACTTTAAGGGTTAGTTAACTAGGTTGGGGTGAAATAATGTTTAATTTTCAGGTTAAGGTGAGATAATTTTTAATTTTTAGGTTAAGGTGAGATAATTTTTAATTTTCAGGTTAAGGCGAGATAATTTTTAATTTTCAGGTTAAGGTGAGATAATTTTTAATTTTCAGGTTAAGGTGAGATAATTTTTAATTTTCAGGTTAAGGTGAGATAATTTTTAGTTGTATTATGTTTAATCAATGTGTTTAGGTTAAGGTACCAGTTCCTGTCCAGAACGATAAGAGTTTTAATCAATTTTAGATTCAATTCATACGCATGTGTATGCTACCCGCTTTTGCTAAGACCCATGCCAAAACGTTGTAATTCCACAACAGGCCTCTGCATGAGCGCTTTCAAGGTCTTCAGATTAGAGTTTATATTTATTCTGGTCCTGTAGCACCATGTGGTCTCAGGTAATTTCTTTCCTTTTCAGTGATTTGCAATTATTCACCTTAATTAATTAAGGTTTTAATAGGATTTAAAATTGCAATAAAATGTTAAATTGATTCTCACTTACTTGTAACTTAAATGCTGATTATTTAAAACCAAAATGGTTGAAAAAGGAGGTTCACGTGGAGACAAATTTTTTATTTTTATTTTAAATGACTTGTGTTTTTTTTTTTTTTTACTTTACGATAGAGTACCACTTCTGCTCTGAATCACTTCACACTGATCTTTTCCTACAAATATTCTTGTAACCAAGCCAAAGGAAAATTCTTAACATTTATTACCTTCGTCTAAAAAAAAAACGATTAAGCGATCATATATACGTATGTATGCCTGCAAAAGGAGAAAAATGTATTTTTTTCTCATTTATCTTACATACATACATTACAACTTAATAAGGCGTGAGAACCAAATGATAAAAAACTCTAGCATGCTACTTTTGATCTGTTGATGGACCCCCGTATAAATGAACAATTCCTTACGATTTGTACGTAACATACCGCAACAGAATTTTGGAAAATTAAGACGAACATATAAATCGTTACAAACCTGCTTCGTTTGAAGCAGAAAACGAACAGGAGCGCGATCTATATAGTTATAAATTAACAAATTTTTTTATTATTAGTATTCATATTTTAATCGTGTGGCACGACCCACGATGCCGGGCAAAAACTTTATCGTTTCAGATCCGATGTGTGATACTTCCCAATGTATTTAACTTTTAAATCTTCAATATAATATAAATTATTGCCAATTTTTCTCTTGATTCTACATTTTATGTATTTAGGTAGAAATTTCCTGTTGACATATTTTGATGCATCACTTAATAACTGGTTTTTCCTGAATACTAACTCATTCTCTTTAAAGTCTATAGGCCTACTCTTAAGATTGTATGCTTTTGCCGCCTTCGTATGTGCAACGTCTAAGTTTTGGCGCAGGTTTTCTCTAAGCTTTACAATTTTATCGCATTTTTCCTCAATTTTTAAATCTTCTCCCCGAATGCAACCTAGTTTATCCAGAATTTTATATGTGGAACCATGTTGGATCATGTTTTGCCCAAATAATGCAAGGTAAGGTGAACATTTAATTGATGCATTGTAATCACTCCCCAATACAGATAAAATTTGTGGTATGTATTTATCCCAACTCCTATGATCCGCTTGGTTTCGCAAAAAACATCTAATTTTCGTAATTATTTCACGATTAACGCGTTCAGATGCGTTTGAATGAGGAGCATAAAAACCCGTAGTAAGGCGATTTATTTCATAGTTTTCGAAGAAAACTTTCATCTCCTTGGAGACAAATTGTTTCCCATTATCACTATGAATGTATCGTGGACAACCAAATGTTGGAAATATTTCCGTTTGGAAAAACAATATTACATTTGCAGACGTTGCAGAGTTCATAGGCTTAAGAAAAACAAACTTACTTAAATGATCCGAACAAATAAATATGACTGTGTTATTGATTTTAGAAGAAGGATATGGACCCAGAAAATCGCAATACAATCTTTCGAATACTCTATTCGATACAAATTGGCTACCCATTTTTGGTCTTGAAATTTGATTTAAGGGCTTGATGCTTTTACAGGTACTACAGTCACTGACATAACGCTTTATATCATTTACCATTGAAGGCCAAAAGTACTTTGATCGAACTCTGTATAATGTTTTCAGAAAACCTCCATGACACGAAGAATCTGAATTATGAGCTAATTCAATTACCTTTTCTACAAGAGATTTAGGGACCCATATTCGACAAAGTGAATCTTCCTCGTCTTCAACGCCTTGTCTTAACTGTACCCTCTTCAATACCAAGTTATTTGACACACGGAGGTCCTTATAATCATCTTTATCAAATTCCGGTGACGACAAATCAATTTCGAAAAAATTATCGGTTATCGCTAGCTCCTCTACTTCTACTCTTGATAAACAGTCAGGTACAGTATTTAGTTTTCCTTTTCTATGCTCTATCTTAAAATCATACCGCTGTAATTTTAAGCTCCAGCGAGCTAATCTACCACTCAGATCCTTCTGTGACATTAGCCACCGTAGCGAAGAATGATCTGTACTTATACGGAATGGTAACACTTCAATATACTGTCTAAACCTGTTTACACACACAATGGCAGCGAAGCACTCAAGCTCCATTACCGTGTAGTTCCTTTGTGCTTTGTTTAACTTTTGTGAAACATAGGCTATGGGGTGTTCGTTGCCTTGTTTATCATACTGCACTAACACTCCACCTACTCCTATTCTTGAGGCATCGCATCGCAACTGGGGCAGTGGAAAGAGCCAATTTAACCTCTTCAAATGACTTTTTCGCAGCCTGAGTTAGGGAAAAGGGCGCTTTCGACTTTCGCAAGCAGTCAGTCAGTGGGCCGGAAATATCGGAAAAATTATTAATGAAGCCTCTGTATTAGTTTGCCATTCCCACAAATCTTCTCAGCTGCTTCGGTGTTTTTGGTAATGGGAAATCTTTAATGGCCTCAACCTTCTCTGGATCTACTTTTAAACACCCGTTACCTACAATATACCCCAGATATCGAATTTGTCCTTGGCAAAACTTACTCTTTGCCACATTAATCGTAAGTTTGGCTCTCTTTAGGCAGGAGGCAACTTCAGACAGGAGCTTCATGTGGGAAGGAAAGTCAGGACTACAAACTAATAAGTCATCCAAGTATATAAAGACGTTTTCTCTTAGCCGTGAAGGTATTACCCTATCCATGAGGCGACTCATGGTCTGAGGGCCATTGCATAGCCCGAATGGCATATATTTGTAATGATACAATGGCTTTCCAGGAATCGCGAAAGCTGTCTTTTCCTTCGAAGTCTCAGTAAGGCGAATTTGTAAAAAGGCGTCCTTAAGATCTATACCACTTATATAAAAGGTATCTTTAAGCCTACTCAGTAATCCATTAATAGAAGAATTTACTTCATACTCGGGGATTGAAGGGATGGACGAGTGTCCCCGGTTGCCTGATCGCCCACCTTGGAATTTCCCAGAAATTTATGCTTGTTAGGACAACCTGGTGTTAGCACCCCCTTGTGACCGCACTTAAAACAAAAAGGTTGCTTAATCTCCTGCGCACTGTAGATATACGAATGTCCAGATAACATACAATTCCAACATTGTAAATTTGTATAGTCGTATCTAATTTTTCCCCTTGACATTTGAATCGCTTCAACTTGGAGGTCTATTAATTCAAGGTCGTCATCCTCAGCTGTTGAAAAACTCATTTCATTGACAATACGAGTATTTGCGATACTAGGATTCTGGAATTTTGTTTCTTGTATAAGATTCTCTGCCCTACGAGCCGTATCCCTGAAATCATTCAGGTCTCGCGAATCTGATTATCATAAGGACTTGCCATTTTGTACACAAAACAAGACAATAAAATGTAAAGCATGAAACAGTGAAAGTTAATTACAAATTTAATTAATAAAACCAATTATTTAAAACATTATAGCTACCTTCTACAATGTCTTAAACATGGATAGATTTAAAAAAAAATTCATAAAATTCTTTATTTAAGCAACAGATTAATTTAATTACTCATTTAAATCTATACATATAATAAAACAGTAACGAGGTCATTTCTGCACATGAAATTTTTTTTGGAAAATTATATTGTTGGTGTAGATAGTAATCGATATAGAATACAAAATAACTACTTTTTAATTTTTACTCGTATTTGTCTATCTATCTGTCCGTCTGTCTATCTATCTATCTGTCTGTCTGTCTGTTTGTGTCTGCATCATGTAAAAAGTTCTTGATGGATTTAAACAAAATTTTGTGATGAGGTCCCTTAGAACCTTGCCTCCAATATAGAATACTTTTTTTTTATAATAATAAGTCATTTCGCATACAAAATAGAGAAACAAATGTGAAAGCACCCAATATTATTGGTATAATGATACTAAAACAGTTTTCAGCAATTTTTATTTTTGAAAATTAAATATAACACGCAGAGGAAGTCGTGGCTACTACTAGTAATCATAATAAAACATTAGCTAAAGAATCACTTGAACAAAATTTCCTCAAATTATTAAACAATGCTGTGTACGGTAAGACTATAGAAAATGTGAATGGGAGAGTAAAAGTAAGCGACTAGGAGTTAAAGCTCTTATTGGCAAGACCTAACTTTCATAGTTATGTCAAAACTCACGACGAAATGATAGTCATTAAAATGAGTATAGTGTGTACAGAATATAATAAACCCATTTATACTGGCTTTTCTGTTTTATAGCTATCGAAATGGAAAATGTATAATTTTTATTACGATTACATGAAACCCAAATACAAAGAAAATATTCAACTCAATTATATGGCTACTGATTCCTTCATATATGATATAAGAACAAATGATCTGTATGATGACATTCGTTATGATATTTTACATCATTTTGATACATCCACATATCAGAACGAAAACCCCTATAATTTTCCACTCATGAATAAAAAAAGTTTTTGGAGTGATGAAAGATGAGTGTCATGGTCGAAATACTAAGGAATTTATTGGTTTACAATCTTAAATGTATTCTGTTAAAATAGACAAAGTTGATAAGGAAATAAAGAAAATAAAAGGAGTAAAACAAAGTATAACCAACGAACTAACAATAATAAATGATTTTAGGAAATGTTTGTTGCAATAAAAGCTTTACTATTATGCAATGTATATATCGTATTTAGTTCTAAGATACATCAGATCTATACACAATATAAAAATAAGCTATCATTAAGTTATTTAGAGGATAAGAGTCTTATCAAAGAAAATAATATTGATACTTATGCCTGAGGGTCCTTATAAAATAAATTATAATAAAAACTTGTAAAAAGATTAAAAAACTTGTTTTTTTATTTCAAATTATATTTATTGTATAGAAATTCTAAGCAAAAGTGACCGCATTTATATGTGTTGAATTTTTGTTTTCGTTCATAATTATACTTTATAGGCGATTTGAAATAGTTGGTGACTTTCAATGGTGGTTGCAAATCTCCAAAGCTATTAAACTATTCCTTATAGTTATAGTGTTTATTATATACTACCCAATGTGTTCCAAGACCATTTGAATTATTAAAATTAACAATATTGTATTATTGTGCTAAAGGTTTCTTAGTTAAATTGCCCCGGAATTTACGATGTCACGGTAGGATTTTCCTAACTCCAAGCGGGTGGGTACGCGTCCTGGCAGTCCACCAGCCAGAAGGTGATTTGTGTGGTGTATTGTGGCGAAAAGGAAGACCTGCGCTCATTTGCTTCGGGCCTTATTTCCCTTTAAAACCAAAAAAAGAGGCTGGTATGATTTTTTTGTGATAGCAGTGTAAGGCAGATTGGTTGGCAAAGAACCACCCCCAAAACGGCGAGCTACAGCCGGAGCATCCGCCCGCATACCAGCGCCGCCAACGATCTGGCCACATGTATATATATTTATTTTTTTTTTTTATTAACTTAAACAGCTGCTACTATTACAAAAATGGCACCCAACGTGGGGACCGAAGCAGATTTTGAAGATCAAATATTCCCACTTTTATTTTAGTTTTTTTAACGTTTAGTTTCTGCTCGGCTCGTATGTCCTGTTAGGTAATCTAAGAGTCCCTGACAAGTAGCTACGAGTCCGGGCCGAATTTGGCAAAATTTTTTTTAGTTGCATTTTTGTTTGGTTGAATCTAAGGAACCTACAAGCCACTTGCACTCCACCCATATATAAGTCCCGGCGCTCAATGCTTAGGACCTGAGGTCACGTAGCGATGTATAGGCGGGTTGCAGGGGCTTGCAGACTCTTCGATTTAGAAGGCCACGCATTGTCAGTGGAGCTGAGGCTTAAATAAACAAAGTAGCCATAGTGCTCGAAGTTTTAATTGCTCAAGTTGAGTGAGAATGAAATGAGATTCTACTTTACCGCTCAAATACAATAGCCCTAAATAGTTAGTCTATTACTGCGTTTATATACACCCTGTTTGCAAATGAAGAGTATTTCTTATTAAGTAATTAACAAGGTATACAGCTAGTTGCACACAAGTTCTTTTGACATTTTAGTGATACCGAAAACCAATATTATATTTAACGTAAGTTTCGATGAATAACATTTGAAAATCTTATAAATTTTACTGAGAAGATACTTTTCGCTCAACGTTTTTGTTCCAAATTTATTTGGGCAAAATTTTCTGTCTGATTTTAAGCAATAATTTTTCATTTCAAAATTCTACTTTTTGCCTAATGGGCAAAAACCCATAAATCAAAAATGCTTGTTTATTCACCGGTTCGGCGGCAAAATTTTCTATTTACAGTACTTTTATTGGCCAGAAAACGTACATGTAAACGTAGTATATAAAATATAGTAAATAAATTTGTTTCCTTTGCCACAAGTGTTACGCGGGATTCAGTAAAATTATCGCCGGCAATAGTCTGTTTGCTAGTCCTGGAAGCGAAACCGTAAGGGTTACTTGCCAGTCGCAGCGCAGCTATATTCGGCGATTGAAGCGACAGACTACTATTCCTCTTACAGCCATTAATTGTTTTGATTTTCATTCTTCTGCAGATCTTCTGAAACAAGGAGACAAAAATTAGTTAGTATATAATACACCCACACAACAAATCCCAAATCATTATTATCTACCTTGCAACTTTTTAACCGAAATGCCGCTCCCAAACAAAAATTTAGCTCACCTTTTATAATATAGAATAAATTTTGGGGTATTTTTGTTTCGAATAGGAATCCGGTCATTTATGAGTTTTGTTGCAGATTGAATTTAAGAAATTTATTTTGTTGAAAAAATTATATAAATATTATTATTTTTTTTACTTTTGTAGGGAAACTAAACCTTTTTTCTTATTCATATTTATTTTATATCCTTCTTTGTATTTCTGGTCTCAATTTTTTTTTTGGCAGTATTTGATTTTGCTTCATCATAGTGTTAAGCCATTTTCATTAATTTTTTTTGCATTGTACGTATGGCTTATATTTCACCTAGCTGTAGTGCTGTTTGGGTGTTGTCTATTACATTTTGTCCGTCGTAAGTGGGCGAAGAGTTTGCTAGGTCACTATCATCTTAATGGTGTTGACGCGTTCTGCTAGTAGACAGGTGTCAGCCGAAGTTTTAGAGTCTAATCTGGCTCCTATCATGGAAAACGTACCTACCACTAGCGCAGCTGCCGTTTCGGCGGCATCCGGTTCCATGGTGCCGTCAGTTCAGCAGTTTCTGTCTATGGCTCGGGGGGGAATAATACATTCGACTAGCTCAGATAGTACCATACCTTCACCTGAATACAGCAGCTTGACTGCTAGAAACGTTCAGCAGACTTTACGTCCTAACTCACCTGCAGCTGAAGCTCAATCTATTCCAAGGGTTAGCAATTTACCTGACGACAACGGAGCGGGGGATACTGCAATGATGAATATTTGCAAGCAAATCCAGGAGATGCAGCTCATTCTTTAACAGGAAGTAGCGCGAATGTACAATCGTTCGGCAGCAGCCGGACCGGGTCCAAACACTTTGAATGTGTCGGCAATGCCACAGGCATCAAACAGTGGTAGTTGGACTCCAGCTCTCCGTACCCAGGGAGATGTGTTTGGGCAACTGGCCACCAATACCCAACGCTGGAGGGAGCAAGGTAGATTTGCCACAAATGGTCAACAATCATCACAGGCTAACCTAATCGGGTCAGCATCGCATCCAGCTGGTGGGCCATCTCAAGGGGCTAATTTTTCCTTAGGCCCGCGTCTACAACCCACAGCAGGTCCGACATTCTCGATCAGTCCGGAACAAGCTCAAATTCCTCTAACAAGAGGATACCCGACAGTTCAGTCAGATTTTTCTAACCCACTCCCGAGAGGCGTGGACTTGTCGAAATGGGGGATTAAATTTGATGGTACCACAAAATCAATGAGCGCTGAAGATTTCATTTTTAGGGTAGATGCCCTACAACAGGACTATAATTGTTCGTTCAATGAAATAAGGCGTAGCTTCCATTTATTGTTGGAAGGACCAGCCCTCGACTGGTACTGGAACGTGAGAAAGTTGACCTCTATTCAGTCCTGGGAGGATTTGCAATCAGTCTTATTAACCCAGTATAGGCGGTATGAAAACGAATTCCAATTGCAGAAGAAGATTATGGATCGTCGTCAGCAGCCACAAGAATCTTTTGAGGAGTTTTATAACGCAATTATGCGGTTGCGCAACCAGCAACGGTCCCCGTATTCGGAGATAGACCTCATTGAAATTATGAAGGCCAACTTAAAACCATCTTTGTCCCATCTCTTGTTCTCGGTCAGTATTGATAGCTTAAATAACTTTTGTATACAGGCCAAAAGGGCGGAGAATTTGCTGGCCAGCCAGCGGGTCAGCGCCAATACATAGCTAGGGTACAGGAACTGGACTTGGAAGAAGAAGAAAAGACTTTTACAAGTGAGGTGGATGCCATTTCGGCAACCGGCCACTATATGTGCTGGAATTGTAGGCAGGTTGGCCATGGTTTTATGGATTGCCCGTCGTATATCAGGCGTATATTTTGTTTTAGGTGTGGTCGCGATAATGTGGTAACAGGGCCCGGAACCCGTCTCCAAACGTTAGCTAACACCAAATTAGAACCCAAGCTTAGAGAATTAAAACCTTTGCATATTAGAATAAATGAATACAGAGAAGCTAAACTCAGAATTTTCGGTAAACTCTCGAGTCGCATTAAGAAGGCGCGTGAACGATATCGGATTCGTAGACGTTTGAGACGTGAGATTTCGGTGGCCTCCCTATACGAGGGTAGGGACTCCCGTTTGTATACGCGTATAAATATAGGCGGTCATGAAATCGAGGGTCTACTAGATAGTGGTGCCACGGTGACGTGTCTGGGCCGCAACTGTCTTGAGTTTGTAGAAAAAGCGGACTTACAGTCCATAGTTTTTCTACAAATATCAAGACAGCTGACGGTACAGAGCACCCTATAGTCGGTCGTGTGCGGGCAGAGGTAAGGTTTGGCCAAACAACGCAGGTCATAACGTTCTATTTAGTGCCTACTTTGGTGTCGACTTTATGAATGGTTTTATGGTTTTTAAGATGTTTGCCAGGATAGAGAGTCTTACGACCAACAATTTAAGCCTCTGTGAAGAGACAGAAAGTAATTCAGATGTCGTAACACACACTTTGACAGCTTTGGTTATATTGATGTTTCCATGCCATACCAAAAAAGGCCTCGGCAGAACACATTTAGAAACGCATTCTATAGATACGCATTCTA
Organism: Gymnosoma rotundatum; assembly: GCA_916610165.2. Classification (NCBI taxonomy): domain Eukaryota; kingdom Metazoa; phylum Arthropoda; class Insecta; order Diptera; family Tachinidae; genus Gymnosoma; species Gymnosoma rotundatum. Next base: position 59,940,118 of record OU744339.1, read on the forward strand.
TGATGCAACTCCAGTGAAGGATAAATATTACCCTGTCTCCCCAGATCTACAAAAACTAATGTATACAGAGCTTGATAGGATGCTTGGAATTGGTGTTATTGAGCTTAGTGAAAGCTCTTGGAATCATCCGGTTACTTTAGTCCGTAAGGGCGAAAAGAACCGGCTGTGCCTCGATGCTCGAAAGCTCAATGCGCTAACTGTCAAGGATGCCTATCCTCTGCCTCACATCTGCTCAGTCGGCTAGGTGACACCATGTTTATTTCGAGTGTCGATCTGAAAGACGCGTTCTGGCAGATACCACTGGATCTATCCAGTAGGGAGAAAACTGCTTTCACGGTACCAGGGCGGCCACTTTACCATTTTACTGTCATGCCTTTTGGATTGTGTAATGCCGCTCAAAGGTTATGCCGGTTAATGGATAAAGTGATCCCCGCGGCGTTGCGTGATCGAGTTTTCGTCTACTTGGATGATCTTTCGATAGTGTCTGCCGAATTCGAGACACATCTGGAGTTGGTGAAACAATTATCTATATGTTTGGCGAATGCAGACCTGACCATCAATGTAGCGAAATCAAAATTTTGCTTCAAAGAATTAAAGTATCTGGGTTACATACTAAGTAATGGCAAACTAAAACCTGATCCGGCCAAAGTGGAAACGATCACTCATTTTGCTTACCCTAAAACAGCGAAACAAGTGCGGAGTTTCATGGGGGCAACAGGCTGGTACAGAAAATTTATACCAGACTATGCCACCATTGCGGCTCCAATCTTTGACACGCTAAAGAAGGGTAAACAATTCAAGTTTTCGGATGAAGCTAAGGTCGCGTTTGATCGGCTTAAGAGCGCTCTGACTTCGAGCCCGCTTCTGAATCACCCTGACTTCTCCAGACATTTTTACGTTCAGTGTGACGCGTCAGACGTAGGTCTTGGGGCTGTATTGTTTCAGAAAGATGATTCTGATGGAGAACACCCTATTGCCTATTTCTCTCACAAGCTGACACCGGCGCAGAAGAATTATTCGGTCACGGAGCGTGAATGTTTGGCAGTTGTTTTGGCGATTAAGAAGTTTAGGCCATATATAGAACTTATGCCATTTTCCGTTATCACCGATCAGAGTAGCCTTAAGTGGCTTATGTCACATAAAGATTTGACCGGTAGATTGGCGAGGTGGAGTCTGCATCTCCAATCATATGATGTCCAAATTGAGCATAGGCAGGGTAGACAAAATATTGTCCCCGATACCCTATCGCGGTATGAAATGGAGGAAGTCTCGGCCGATGTAGAGGGGCTTGTGGACTTAAGTTCCGATGCTTTTAAGTCTGGCGATTACTCAGAACTTGTTTCCACTATAGAAGCAAATTCTGAGCAGCTGCCTGACTTAAAAGCTGTCGATGGCTTTATCTACAAGAGTGTAACGCCCTATGATGGAGTGGTTATAAATGAGGATTTCGCATGGAAATTGTGGGTTCCTCACGAACTGACCAAAACTATCATACAAAAGTCCGATAACTCACCACAAACTTCGCACGCAGGCGTTGGTAAAACTCTACACCGCATACGAGAGTATTTTTATTGGCCAAACCAAAGCGCGCAAGTACGTGATTTTGTCGCTAGTTGCGAAATTTGTAAAGAGACGAATGTCACATTGAGGCCACCTATGGGAGCCAAATCGGCGATCCAAAAACGGCAATTGTTTTATTTTTATTGTTTTGGATCACCTGACAAAATTCGTTTTGCTTAAGGCTTTGCCAAAAGCCAATTCCAAAAGTGTAGTGAAATTTTTGATATCCGAAGTTTTTCATAAGTTTGGAACTCCCGAAACAATTGTCTCAGACAACGGAAAGCAATTTGTCAGCCGTGAGTTTGCGGATCTGGTAAAAAATTTCGGGGTGAAACACGTTCGTACAGCCATACATTCTCCACAGGCAAATGCATCCGAGCGGGTGAACCAATCTATTTTGGCGGCAATACGCTCATATTTACAGGATGATCAGTCGGAGTGGGACAAACATTTGTCCGAAGTCGAGTTTTTACTTAGATCATCGGTGCAGACTTCGATTGGTGTTACACCGTATTATGTCCTGTTTGGAGTGAATATGTTTGGCCACGGTAGCTTATACGGTTTAGCCCGGAAACTGAGAATGTTAGATGATACCGAAGTAGATATTTACCCAAGGGCCACCAAAATGTCATGGATAAGACAGAAGATTCGTGAAACGCTACACCGAACGTACCTTCGGAATGAAAAAACGTATAACATTCGTTGCCGAGTTGTTAAGTTTGTCCCGGGACAAGAGGTATACCGGCGCAACTTTCAGCAGAGTGATTTCAAAAGTGGTTTCAACGTAAAACTCGCACGTAAATTTCTGAAGTGTCGTATAGTTAAACCGGTCGGGAAAAGTCTTTGTGAGGTAGAAGATCTGAAAGGCAAATCTTTAGGTGTGTTTCACGGAAAAGACTTGAAGCAATAAATGTTTGTGTGAGACTGTCGAATAGTTTTTTTTAAAGAAAGAATTATACTTTATTTTTTATATAGCTGGTTCTAAGTTAAAAGATGACATCGAATGGGAAGACTCCTGTTTGTTGCTCCGTCATTCTAGCTTGATTTAGAGGAAGTAGGGTCACCCTCTTTATACTTTTATTAAATTATATTCTTCATAATTTCTAGATTTTAATTCTTATGATACGGTTACCGATTGTTCTATAGTCGCGATTCTCTGGATGGCTTGAATTAATATAAGGCGGCTGGTGATAGTTTCGCCCCCGGGGCTCATTGAATACTATCTAGCCTTTGAAAAGGAAACAAAGTTAATTTTAGTTTAGAAGGCTTTTCGTTTATATATACGCATATATATAGGTACAAGAGAACATATTTTAATGGGAAGAGCCTGAAGTCTAATGCATTAACTTGCTTCACCTTCTTTTGGGAATATGAAGGGTTTTTTGTTTTTAGGAAATGTTTCTGTTTTAGTTCTATGACAGGGGGTACTACGCGCCAAAGGGTTTAAGGTAATATATTGAACTTAAGAACTTTGGGGGTTTTAGTCCCTGTTTATTTGACAAATAATTCTCTTCAGCTGGTTATGAGATCTTTCGGTAAGTTCCTTTCTTAGCCGGCTAAGTCACTTCACTGAAATCGGCGAAGAGAAAGTAACAAAGTTAGGGATTTTGGTAACAACTAGGACTTGATCGTGTTTGTAGATTAGAAAAGGGAAACAGTATACAGGACATTTTTTTTGTCTTGTTAGATTTGACACAGTTTTCGCAGCTAAAGTTCAGAACTTTGCCCTAAAATCAAAAAATCGTTCGATTTGTTTTCCACGTCTTCCGTCTTTGGCAACGTTTTAATACATCAGAATGTTTTGTTCTTTTGTGTATTGACATTATTCCCGCGTATCTGTTTCTAATTCAGATTCCGTTTTCTATTTAGTCTTCTTGCATGAATGCACGAGACATTTTGTTTAATTTAACCACTATGTCACGGAACGTCACGTTTACCCAACGGGTATAACTTTGCAATGTTTTTTGCCCTTTTTCTGTACTCGCGAGGGGACGAGAACAAAACCTAGTGTAATTTTGCTGCTGCCGTGCACCACGACGATGTCAAAAGTAGCCGACTAGAAAACGAAAGCCGAATTCGATTTATCATTTGATCATTCGTTGGTATTTTAAATGAAGTTGTATCAGTTGGTTTCTGACTCATGCATATGCAATAATACCTCAATATTTCATTGTTGGTTTTGGAATTTGTGTTTTAAATTCACAGTTTTTACTTTTCCAAATTGTTTGAGAGATTTTTGTTAATCCTAAAATCATTTTAAATTTTTGTCAACGTTAAAATCAAATAAAAAGTCAGCTTGACTATCAAGTCTGCCTGTAAATTAATTCGCCTTGGGTACACATAAAGTAGTATTTCTTTTCTTGGTTATCGTTCATTCGTATAGAGGTCATAATCGCTAAGTGAGGGATGCCCGACAGGCTGAGTTCAGTTAGGAGCGAAGCCGCAATTAACAGAGTTACTGTGAAGTAGGGATACCAAATTGCTCCTTACCGACGATAGGCTTCGTAAAAACCTGGAGGCCTAGGGTAAAGTTGGCAGTGGAATTTGCCCCCCCCCCCCCATTCTGTGTTCTAGAGGAACTTCAGAAGTGGTCGGGTTTTGTCGTGTGCACCCTGTGTCGATTCTGGCAACGCTAAATTGTTTCATCTGGTAGCATTAGGGTAACGAAGGCGGGATGACAAAGAATAGAAAAATAAAAATGGTTCCAAAGTATAAAAAGTGTATGATCGGAATTGCTGAATAGAAAGAAAAAAAGATGGCGGTTTTTGGGGGAGGCGAAAAATTAAATTGAATAAGAAGAAGGAAAATGAAAAATTCGAGAGGGTTTTGTTGGAGTCGGGTTGTCAAACGATGCAGACGTGCGTGGTTGTGAAAAAAAAGGAGAAGAATGAACAAAGGTGGGTATAGTCGGGACATCTAACACTATCTGGGAGACCATTACGATGTCACGGTGGGGTTTTCCTAACTCCAAGCGTGTGGGTACGCGTCCTGGCAGTCCACCAGCCAGAAGCTGATTTGTATGGTGTATTGTGGCGAAAAGGAATACCTGCGCTCATTTGCTTCGGGCCTTATTTCCCTTTAAAACCAAAAAAAAGAGGCTGGTATAATTTTTTTGTGATAGCAGTGTAAGGCAGATTGGTTGGCAAAGAACCACCCCCAAAACGGCGAGCTACAGCCGGAGCATCCGCCAGCATACCAGCGCCGCCAACGATCTGGCCACTCAACGTGTATTTATTTTTTTTTTAATAACTTGAACAGCTGCTACTATTACACAAGGTTCTAAGGGTCCTCATCACAAAATTTTGTTTAAATACATCAAGTACTTTTTACATGATGCGAACACAAACAGACAGACAAATAGATAGATAGACAAATACGAGTAAAAATTAAAAAAGTAGTTGTTTTGTATTCTATATCGATTACTATCTACACCAACAATATAATTTTCGAAAAAAATATTCATGTGCAGAAATGACCTCGTTACTGTTTTATTATATGTATTGATTTAAATGAGTAATTTAATTAATCCGTTGATTAAATAAAGAATTTTATGAATTTTCTTTAAAATCAATCCATGTTTAAAACATTGCAGAAGGTAGCTAGAATGTATTAAATAATTGGTTTTATTAATTAAATTTGTAATTAACTTTCACGTTTCATGCTTTACATTTTATTGTCTTGTTTTGTGTACAAAATGGCAAGTCCTTATGATAATCGTGCAGTGCTATTGGATATTCTAAATTAACCTCTAATATACGAGTATATATTCAATTTCAGAATCTTCCTCTATATTAAAGTCCTTACAGTTTTCAAGCCGCTTAAAATTTCTAAAAGGTAGGTATTGCGACAATGCATATCCATATAAATTATTTACATCAAAATACATTAGATAATTCGAATCTTTCGTAAAATCATAATCAGTAGCATTGTAAAATATCTCCCCGTATCCCCCTGCACAGTAAAATTGTGTTTGTCAATATCAGTCAACAATTGCAACTCTTTTTCAGTTGGTTTTAACATTGCATCCTATGATAGCCCTGGGGATATTATAATAATATTGGCAGGGATGTAAATTGTAAATTTCTTTACAAACATTACGAAAACTTTAAAATACATGACAAAGCAATAAAATATCTACTTTTAAATATAATAAAAGATAACCAAAAAGTGTGTTACATTTGAATGTTTGCCAATGCTTTTAAGCGTGTTCATAATCATCTTCACTGCACTACTCATTAGTAATGCTAATAAAGATATATGATTGAGGTGGTAGCTGTGTTTCCTCGAGACAATTTACTAAATCTAATTAGTTATATGAAAAGACACCTTTACGCTTCATTAAACTGAATTCTTTACGAGGTTAATAAGTTGATTTTATAGTCAAACAAAGTAGTAATAGTAGTAGTAGTATTCGTGGTAGTTCTATTGACTTTTTTTCATCACCATCATCATTAACTAAAATTTTTTTATATATGTAAATACATATAATTCTTCAGTTGAAGCAATTATATTTATATCACCTTCAATAGATTAAAGTTCTCTAATGAAGAAATGACAATCATATGCCGAAAAGTTATAAAAAATATAGGAATAAAGTTTGCAGTTTGATACTCTAAATTACATATGTTATGCGCGGGATCGCTACATTCACCCGTTAAATGACAATGATCACCTACACGATCTTCAACAGGTAGAAGTTTTTTATAAATATGAATAAAGATTCCATTTAATGGTTTTTCTTCAAGTTCAAGTGAAGATGCTATTCAAGTGAAGATGCATATTTGCAATTCCTTATTCTTTGTTAGAAACGGTTTATTTATAAGAACAATTTGTAAATGTATGTATCAAAATTTTTATTTCTCAATATTTGTAAGCATATTCAGAATTAATTAAACTACCTTCCAATACGTATTGGAATAGATTACTCCTTAACTGAAATGCAACATGCGAAAGTCTGTAATAACGCTAAAAATAAACTAGCAAGTGTTGTGCGATTTTTTTCACCTTATTACATTTTAAAAACTAAATTTTCGAGCTGCCGTACTAACGGTTGCTTCAGCTGTAAATTCCAACCAAATAACAAAAACCACAAATATTTAATTATAAAAATGAAAGTAGATTTAAAAAAAAAACAATACTTAAAAATAAATTATTTTGAATACCATGGAATTGAACGGAAAGAATTCATAGTAATGGTTAAATTGATAAAATTCTTGTACCCGAGAATTACACGATATTATTTACTTTACTTTATTTTAATTAACCTAACAGAAAAATTTAAAAATATATATACATTATTAACTCCGCGAAGCGTAATTGTTTGTCTGCGGAAAAAATATACTTAATATGTGTATAGTTTCATATTATTAGTAAAAATATTTATAATTCGCTCGCATCTTAATAAATAAAATACATAAAAAATATAAGAGATTTCATAAACAACTTATAAAATATAGCTTGATTAAATTTTTGCTCGTGTTTTTCTTTGAAATATGTAGCATATTTTTTGGCAACATGTTGAAAATTGCCGGGAAAGTTACTTCTAGGGTGTTCTTTCCGTATTTATTTTTAAGGCTTCCGACTATAAAACAGCCTTCTATCCGTCTTCTTGTGTTGTAGTGGTGGTTATTTTCTTTCAAAAATCGTGTATCGTTGTAAAACTCAATAGCTATACTTGCGCACAATATAATTTTATGTTAAAAACGTTTAAATCTTTTATAATATTTTCATAGTTATTGTTTGCCCTGATGTTTATATTGTTACTGTTGTGATTTAATATATATATATATATATATATATATATATCCAATTTAATATTGAAAGAAGTAGTATACAAGCCAATTATGGTTCAACATATCAACAAGAACAACAATATCAAGGAGAAATTGAAAACGAAACCATTTTATTAGATGGTGAAACAAACAAATATATTAACTTTAATTATAAACTTCCAAACCAAACTCTGACTGTAAGAGGAATTTAGTTATCAATTAATCTTGATCTATTAGAAACCGATTAACTAACAACAACAGGAAACAGTATACAGGACATTTTTTTGTCTTGTTAGATTTGACACAGTTTTCGTAGATAAAGTTCAGAACTTGTAACGATTTATATGTTCGTCTTAATTTTCCAAAATTCTGTTGCGGTAAGTTACGTACAAATCGTAAGGAATTGTTCATTTATACGGGGGTCCATCAACAGATCAAAAGTAGCATGCTAGAGTTTTTTATCATTTGGTTCTCACGCCTTATTAAGTTGTAATGTATGTATGTAAGATAAATGAGAAAAAAATACATTTTTCTCCTTTTGCAGGCATACATACGTATATATGATCGCTTAATCGTTTTTTTTTAGACGAAGGTAATAAATGTTACGAATTTTTCTTTGGCTTGGTTACAAGAATATTTGTAGGAAAAGATCAGTGTGAAGTGATTCAGAGCAGAAGTGGTACTCTATCGTAAAGTAAAAAAAAAAAAAAAACACAAGTCATTTAAAATAAAAATAAAAAATTTGTCTCCACGTGAACCTCCTTTTTCAACCAGTTTGGTTTTAAATAATCAGCATTTAAGTTACAAGTAAGTGAGAATCAATTTAACATTTTATTGCAATTTTAAATCCTATTAAAACCTTAATTAATTAAGGTGAATAATTGCAAATCACTGAAAAGGAAAGAAATTACCTGAGACCACATGGTGCTACAGGACCAGAATAAATATAAACTCTAATCTGAAGACCTTGAAAGCGCTCATGCAGAGGCCTGTTGTGGAATTACAACGTTTTGGCATGGGTCTTAGCAAAAGCGGGTAGCATACACATGCGTATGAATTGAATCTAAAATTGATTAAAACTCTTATCGTTCTGGACAGGAACTGGTACCTTAACCTAAACACATTGATTAAACATAATTCAACTAAAAATTATCTCACCTTAACCTGAAAATTAAAAATTATCTCACCTTAACCTGAAAATTAAAAATGATCTCACCTTAACCTGAAAATTAAACATTATTTCACCCCAACCTAGTTAACTAACCCTTAAAGTATTTTGACTTAATATTAATGGTACAAAGCCTTTAAACAAATTTTTAACGTAGGCTACATACCTACATATTGTGTATGAATGTGTATTAAAAGTACCGTTGCACATGCATATGTAAGTATGTGTGTCATATAAAGCTTATGAATTTATAAAAATAACCTTATTAATTTTATTATATTAAAAAAAATTATTTGTAAAATTTATTATGAAATTATAAAATAACCATAAAGAAAACTTTGATTAGTCACCCTAATATTATATGAAGCAGTGTATCATAAGGTATCTTTAATTTTCTTTCATTTATATTCTATATCTAAATACTTTCTTTTATAATAATGATCAAAAAAATTTTTTTGCAAACATTTAATCATCATAAATATTAAACACATCATCATGATCTTCTGTTTGCTGGGCCCATCATCAGTGAGACGCGATGAAATGTAAACACTACAACAATTTTGCACTGTGAGTAAAATGATTTAATTATTAAACTTAATTATTATTATTATTACTTCGTTTGGTATATTATTTTTCCTTTTTACACATCACTACATACGCATATATTTTGTAAGTACATATTTATATATATATATACATATATATTTATACACAGTCATATATGCATATATATACATACGTAATTAATTATTTTTGTAGTTCCGAAATCCAAATTGTTCCTACTACTATTTTAATTGGAACTCTCTTTGCGTAAATTTTATACACATATGTACGTATAAACAAATGTTTATTTTTTTTGCTTATATATACATACACACATTGCTTATATATATATACATACATACATGATAATTTCTAGTTTTAATAATTATATCTCATTTTGTAAATAAAATATCTTATGGATTTTGTACATACATAAAAGAAAAAAAATATGCAATACTAAATTCTTATTATAATGGGAAGGGTAGCCAAAACAAGGTATAAAATAATGTAAGTAGAGATCATGTAATATAGGGACAGATTATTAATTCCGGGTACTCAGTCTGTCATAGGAGTTTTTTGGGCGGGTTAAACGTACCCTACATGGCACACCAACTTGCCATGACATCTTCTACTTCCTTTTCATTTCGTTCGATTTTTCGCATACTCCCTGAGTGTGAGAGTATGCTATATGTTTACGCGTTAAATACGGGTTAAGAACCAACGTTACGAATAGAGCTAGCTGGTCATCCCTTCATACCCCTTAACAACGGTTTTTATTGGATTAGTTATTTTCCTTGATATTAATTTATTCAATTTTTATTATTAGAATTTATAACCAACACGTAACATATATGGCGCCCAACGTAAAGGCCTATGCACAGCCAACCAATGGTCATTGCAAAGGTCAATATTTTTATATATGTATATATATTTAGTATTAAAATACTTACAATTTTTTACTTAATTTTCCAATTGGCTATACATTGGCAAAACATATCAATTCTTTGTCAAGAACGTTATACGTTATTTAACGCTAAATATTTCATGATTTTATATAAGTCTTAGATTCTGAGTAAATTATAGGTTTGGATCTAATTGCGATATAGAAAAATGTTGTATTTAAGTTTAGCCAAAGAGCTCTTCAATTTGTTTATAAGTCTTAGAATGGTTTTATTATCTGGTTTTAATCGCGATATACCTATTGCACTTGTTCTTCGAATTTTACCATTTGGAATATAGTTTCATTGCTTTGAAAGTCCCAAATCTGAGAATATTATTTTGGTTTTGGTTGCGTCAAAACAATGAGAGAAAATCAGCTCGTGTAGTTTATATGCTGATTAAAATTATGCTAAATTATTATTTTATAATTTTGTTTTCTTAGATGGCAGGAAAAGAAAAAAATTCAAATCAAAACGATTTGAAAAGGAATAAATTTGCTTTTGCAATAGAACACTAAAAGAATAGGTTGTAAAAAAAGAAAAAAAAAATGAAATAAAAATAAATAAATAACTAAAAGGGTGTAGATTTTTGCAATAATGAATACTCAGTTTTTTTTTTTTTTGTTTCCGTTTCTATAGAAGTCTTAGTATCATGATGTTAACAACTTCTAATGCTTACTGCGATACAGGAATTGTAAATGGAAAATTACATAGTTTAACCATAAAATTTCTAGGGAATATGTGTTAAACCTAAACAAAACAACACCTTTTTGATTTCAGTCAAGTCTAAAGACTTTAACAAGAATAATCTGCATGCCTTCAATTTTTCCTGTTGTATTTTTTTGTATTAAATTAGCGAAAGCAATCTAAAATTAAAACATGATCTTACTTGCTACATATATATGTATTTTGTTATGGTATATCCTTCCCTGGATTAATATAAAATTATTTCCGATCCGTAATACTAAAATTTAATTTAATTTGTGTCAATCTTAATTTTCTTTAATTTTTTTTTTGTTTTATGTATTAAAACAAAAACATAGCAAAGAATAGTAACTATTCGTTATTGAGTTTTTAAATAATTATTGGGTTATCAATTAACACTTTCATTGCAATAATCACTCATAGAAAAGGGTAGAATATTTTTTTTAATTAACATGGATACTCGAAATTCTTCCAGAGGAGCTATTAAGAAAAATCCTTCTTGTAAGGGTCGTAACCGCTCTTCATCACAGAATAATATATCAATAGAGCTACGCCCGGACACTAATAGTCCAAGACCTACGGTAGTACACTCTCCAAACAATAGGCAAACGGGCACACAACACGTTCCAAAAACATCTAGTGCGAGTAATTTGTTTCAGGATATTCAAATGTTAGATAGTCACGGAGCATTGTCACTACCTCAGGAACCCATTTACACTAATCAAAGAACTAGTATTAACCATACTATGGATCCTCAGTATGATAAATGTTCCCTTCTTAACATTAATGAACCAACTGGTTCCAACCCAATTAATAATCCCACATCTTCGTTTTCATTTGACTCACTAATGGCTGCAATGCAGCAGACTATGAGAAATACGCAGGAGGAGTTCAGAAGGGAACTTACTTCAATAAAAGCAAGCATTTCCCAAATAGGAAATGTGACGGTTCCAAACTTAGAAAAGCCCGCTGAGATTTTGAATAATTCGGTCAACTCTCATAGCAATCGGAACTCAGAAATCCGGAATAGGTCTCCAGTAGCTGGTGACGCGAATGTAAAATTGGAAAAGTGGAAAATAACATATGATGGTTCCGGTCCAGTATCTGACTTTCTATTTAAAGTGGAAACACTTAGTTCTAGGTCAAGGTGTTCAAATGAACACTTACTATCAAATTTCCATATATTTTTGGAGGGCAGGGCGGAGAAATGGTATTGGCTGTTTACCAGACAGAATAGGAATGTGACTTATCCATTACTGCGCGGTGCACTTATTAAAGAACTCGGTCACATGGAGTCCGATCACGATATTATATTGAAAATATCGTTACGTAAGCAACAAATTAAGGAAAGCTACGAGGATTTTCATACCTCAGTAGTGTCCATGAATTTGCGTCTTAGAACCCCTTTACCTGACGAGACCTTAATTGATATTATGAGAAGAAACCTTAACCCAAACCTCAGATTTTTATTATTCAACTCAGATTCGCGAGACCTGAATGATTTCAGGGATACGGCTCGTAGGGCAGAGAATCTTATACAAGAAACAAAATTCCAGAATCCTAGTATCGCAAATACTCGTATTGTCAATGAAATGAGTTTTTCAACAGCTGAGGATGACGACCTTGAATTAATAGACCCCCAAGTTGAAGCGATTCAAATGTCAAGGGGAAAAATTAGATACGACTATACAAATTTACAATGTTGGAATTGTATGTTATCTGGACATTCGTATATCTACTGTGCGCAGGAGATTAAGCAACCTTTTTGTTTTAAGTGCGGTCACAAGGGGGTGCTAACACCAGGTTGTCCTAACAAGCATAAATTTCTGGGAAATTCCAAGGTGGGCGATCAGGCAACCGGGGACACTCGTCCATCCCTTCAATCCCCGAGTATGAAGTAAATTCTGCAGATTTTAGTAAAATAAATAAATCTGCAAATATTAATTTATTCAATTTTACACAACCACGAACGAACGTCTTAATAAATGCTTCGACCCAAACAAAAGACAATTTTCATTCTCCTGATAAAGAACATTCTAGTGGAAAACATTTCCAGAGAACAACCTTGAAAGTGAAAAAGTGTAGATTACGCTATGGAAAACGACGACATTTTCGTAAATTGTTAGAAGAAACAATTATTCAGGGTTCTGATGACAGGCCATTTGCTGAAGTAAGGATTCTGCAGGAAACACTTATTGGTCTACTTGACTCTGGGGCAAACGTATCTTCTTAGGTAGGGGCTGTATGTCCTTCTTAGATAGAAATAATGTCTTATATGTACCCTTAAATTCTAAAATACAAACTGCGAATGGAGTCAAACAAAATGTGGTCGGTTATTGCACTTTACCGGTTTTTTTTAAAGGTGTTGAGAAAGGAATAGAGTTTTACCTAGTTCCTACATTGAGTCAGGAGGCCTATTTTGGTGTTAACTTTTGGCGCGAATTCGCCCTTGCTCCTGAAATAATTTCAATTCTTCCTAATAATATATCGGAACTTTCCTGCGACTTAGACAAAGAAAATAATTTTCACACATTAGAACCTGCTCAAAAACTGATTCTGGAAAAACACATTTTAGAATTTCCAGCGTTCGAAAGACTAGGCTTAGGATGTACCGATCTATTGGAGCACAACATTGATACCGGAGATGCCACCCCAATAAAATATAGACACTACCCCTTATCACCTCTAAGACAAGAAGAAGCGTACCGTGAGATCGATAGCTTGTTAAGTATGGGCGTCATTGAGGAATCTAATTCGCCCTAGTGTTCTCCGGCGGTCTTAGTGAGAAAACCAGGGAAAATAAGACTGTGCATTGACTCTAGAAAATTGAATGCGGTCACAAAAAAGGACAGCTACCCTTTGCCTCATATTAATGGATTACTGAGTAGGCTTAAAGATACCTTTTATATAAGTGGTATAGATCTTAAGGACGCCTTTTTACAAATTCGCCTTACTGAGACTTCGAAGGAAAAGACAGCTTTCGCGATTCCGGGAAAGCCATTGTATCATTACAAATATATGCCATTCGGGCTATGCAATGGCCCTCAGACCATGAGTCGCCTCATGGATAGGGTAATACCTTCACGGCTAAGAGAAAACGTCTTTATATACTTGGATGACTTATTAGTTTGTAGTCCTGACTTTCCTTCCCACATGAAGCTCCTGTCTGAAGTTGCCTCCTGCCTAAAGAGAGCCAAACTTACGATTAATGTGGCAAATAGTAAGTTTTGCCAAGGACAAATTCGATATCTGGGGTATATTGTAGGTAACGGGTGTTTAAAAGTAGATCCAGAGAAGGTTGAGGCCATTAAAGATTTCCCATTACCAAAAACACCGAAGCAGCTGAGAAGATTTGTGGGAATGGCAAACTAATACAGAGGCTTCATTAATAATTTTTCCGATATTTCCGGCCCACTGACTGACTGCTTGCGAAAGTCGAAAGCGCCCTTTTCCCTAACTCAGGCTGCGAAAAAGTCATTTGAAGAGGTTAAATTGGATCTTTCCACTGCCCCAGTTCTAGCCCAACCAGATTTTAATAAGGAATTTATTGTGCAATGCGATGCCTCAAGAATGGGAGTAGGTGGAGTGTTAGTGCAGTATGATAAACAAGGCAACGAACACCCCATAGCCTATGTTTCACAAAAGTTAAACAAAGCACAAAGGAACTACACGGTAATGGAGCTTCAGTGCTTCGCTGCCATTGTGTGTGTAAATAGGTTTAGACAGTATATTGAAGTGTTACCATTCCGTATAAGTACAGATCATTCTTCGCTACGGTGGCTAATGTCACAAGAGGGATCTGAGTGGTAGATTAGCTCGCTGGAGCTTAAAATTACAGCGGTATGATTTTAAGATAGAGCATAGAAAAGGAAAACTAAATACTGTACCTGACTGTTTATCAAGAGTAGAAGTAGAGGAGCTAGCGATAACCGATAATTTTTTCGAAATTGATTTGTCGTCACCGGAATTTGATAAAGATGATTATAAGGAAATTAGAAATACTGTCTTGAAAAACGGCAAAGTTCTACCGGACCTCCGTGTGTCGGATAACTTGGTATTGAAGAGGGTACAGTTTAGACAAGGCGTTGAAGACGAGGAAGATTCACTTTGGCGAATATGGGTCCCTAAATCTCTTGTAGAAAAGGTAATTGAATTAGCTCATAATTCAGATTCTTCGTGTCATGGAGGTTTTCTGAAAACATTATACAGAGTTCGATCAAAGTACTTTTGGCCTTCAATGATATAAAGCGTTATGTCAGTGACTGTAGTACCTGTAAAAGCATCAAGCCCTTAAATCAAATTTCAAGACCAAAAATGGGTAGCCAATTTGTATCGAATAGAGTATTCGAAAGATTGTATTGCGATTTTCTGGGTCCATATCCTTCTTCTAAAATCAATAACACAGTCATATTTATTTGTTTGGATCATTTAAGTAAGTTTGTTTTTCTTAAGCCTATGAACTCTGCAACGTCTGCAAATGTAATATTGTTTTTCCAAACGGAAATATTTCCAACATTTGGTTGTCCACGATACATTCATAGTGATAATGGGAAACAATTTGTCTCCAAGGAGATGAAAGTTTTCTTCGAAAACTATGAAATAAATCGCCTTACTACGGGTTTTTATGCTCCTCATTCAAACGCATCTGAACGCGTTAATCGTGAAATAATTACGAAAATTAGATGTTTTTTGCGAAACCAAGCGGATCATAGGAGTTGGGATAAATACATACCACAAATTTTATCTGTATTGAGGAGTGATTACCATGCATCAATTAAATGTTCACCTTACCTTGCATTATTTGGGCAAAACATGATCCAACATGTTCCACATATAAAATTCTGGATAAACTAGGTTGCATTCGGGGAGAAGATTTAAAAATTGAGGAAAAATGCGATAAAATTGTAAAGCTTAGAGAAAACCTGCGCCAAAACTTAGACGTTGCACATACGAAGGCGGCAAAAGCATACAATCTTAAGAGTAGGCCTATAGACTTTAAAGAGAATGAGTTAGTATTCAGTAAAAACCAGTTATTAAGTGATGCATCAAAATATGTCAACAGGAAATTTCTACCTAAATACATAAAATGTAGAATCAAGAGAAAAATTGGCAATAATTTATATTATATTGAAGATTTAAAAGGTAAAGACATTGGGAAGTATCACACATCGGATCTGAAACGATAAAGTTTTTGCCCGGCATCGTGGGTCGTGCCACACGATTAAAATATGAATACTAATAATAAAAAAATTTGTTAATTTATAACTATATAGATCGCGCTCCTGTTCGTTTTCTGCTTCAAACGAAGCAGGTTTGTAACGATTTATATGTTCGTCTTAATTTTCCAAAATTCTGTTGCGGTATGTTACGTACAAATCGTAAGGAATTGTTCATTTATACGGGGGTCCATTAACAGATCAAAAGTAGCATGCTAGAGTTTTTTATCATTTGGTTCTCACGCCTTATTAAGTTGTAATGTATGTATGTAAGATAAATGAGAAAAAAATACATTTTTCTCCTTTTGCAGGCATACATACGTATATATGATCGCTTAATCGTTTTTTTTTTAGACGAAGGTAATAAATGTTAAGAATTTTCCTTTGGCTTGGTTACAAGAATATTTGTAGGAAAAGATCAGTGTGAAGTGATTCAGAGCAGAAGTGGTACTCTATCGTAAAGTAAAAAAAAAAAACACAAGTCATTTAAAATAAAAATAAAAAATTTGTCTCCACGTGAACCTCCTTTTTCAACCATTTTGGTTTTAAATAATCAGCATTTAAGTTACAAGTAAGTGAGAATCAATTTAACATTTTATTGCAATTTTAAATCCTATCTTAACCTAAACACATTGATTAAACATAATACAACTAAAAATTATCTCACCTTAACCTGAAAATTAAAAATTATCTCACCTTAACCTGAAAATTAAAAATTATCTCACCTTAACCTGAAAATTAAAAATTATCTCGCCTTAACCTGAAAATTAAAAATTATCTCACCTTAACCTAAAAATTAAAAATTATCTCACCTTAACCTGAAAATTAAACATTATTTCACCCCAACCTAGTTAACTAACCCTTAAAGTATTTTGACTTAATATTAATGGTATAAAGCCTTCAAACAAATTTTTAACGTAGGCTACATACCTACATATTGTGTATGAATGTGTATTAAAAGTACCGTTGCACATGCATATGTAAGTATGTATGTCATATAAAGCTTATGAATTTATAAAAATTACCTTATTAATTTTATTATATTAAAAAAAATTATTTGTAAAATTTATTATGAAATTATAAAATAACCATAAAGAAAACTTTGATTAGTCACCCTAATATTATATGAAGCAGTGTATCATAAGGTATCTTTAATTTTCTTTCATTTATATTCTATATCTAAATACTTTCTTTTATAATAATGATCAAAAAATTTTTTTGCAAACATTTAATCATCATAAATATTAAACACATCATCATGATCTTCTGTTTGCTGGGCCCATCATCAGTGAGACGCGATGAAATGTAAACACAACAACAATTTTGCACTGTGAGTAAAATGATTTAATTATTAAACTTAATTATTATTATTATTACTTCGTTTGGTATATTATTTTTCCTTTTTACACATCACTACATACGCATATATTTTGTAAGTACATATTTATATATATATACATATATATTTATACACAGTCATATATGCATATATATACATACGTTATTAATTATTTTTGTAGTTCCGAAATCCAAATTGTTCCTACTACTATTTTAATTGGAACTCTCTTTGCGTAAATTTTATACACATATGTACGTATAAACAAATGTTTATTTTTTTGCTTATATATACATACATACATTGTGTTGTTATGAATGAGTAGCTTAGTTCATGATAATTTCTAGTTTTAATAATTATATCTCATTTTGTAAATAAAATATCTTATGGATTTTGTACATACATAAAAGAAAAAAAATATGCAATACTAAATTCTTATTATAATGGGAAGGGTAGCCAAAACAAGGTATAAAATAATGTAAGTAGAGATCATGTAATATAGGGACAGATTATAAATTCCGGGTACTCAGTCTGTCATAGGAGCTTTTTGGGCGGGTTAAACGTACCCTACATGGCACACCAACTTGCCATGACATCTTCTACTTCCTTTTCATTTCGTTCGATTTTTCGCATACTCCCTGGGTGTAAGAGTATGCTATATGTTTACGCGTTAAATACGGGTTAAGAACCAACGTTACGAATAGAGCTAGCTGGTCATCCCTTCATACCCCTTAACCACGGTTTTTATTGGATTAGTTATTTTCCTTGATATTAATTTATTCAATTTTTATTATTAGAATTTATAACCAACACGTAACAAACTTTGCCCTAAAATCAAAAAATCGTTCGATTTGTTTTCCACGTCTTCTTTTTTTGTCTTTTGCAACGTTTTAATACATCAGAATGTTTTGTTCTTTTGTGTATTGACATTATTCCCGCGTATCTGTTTCTAATTCAGATTCCGTTTTCTATTTAGACTTCTTGCATGAATGCACGAGACATTTTGTTTAATTTAACCACTATGTCACGGAACGTCACGTTTACCCAACGGGTATAACTTTGCAATGTTTTTTGCCCTTTTTCTGTACTCGCGAGGGGACCAGAACAAAACCTAGTGTAATTTTGCTGCTGCCGAGCACCACGACGATGTCAAAAGTAGCCGACTAGAAAACGAAAGCCGAATTCGATTTATCATTTGATCATTCGTTGGTATTTTAAATGAAGTTGTATCAGTTGGTTTCTGACTCATGCATATGCAATAATACCTCAATATTTCATTGTTGGTTTTGGAATTTGTGTTTTAAAGTCACAGTTTTTACTTTTCCAAATTGTTTGAGAGTTTTTTTGTTAATCCTAAAATCATTTAAAATTTTTGTCAACGTTAAAATCAAATAAAAAGTCAGCTTGACTATAAAGTCTGCCTGTAAATTAATTCGCCTCGGGTACACATAAAGTAGTATTTCTTTTCTTGGTTATCGGTCATTCGTATAGAGATCATACTCGCTAAGTGAGGAATGCCCGACAGGCTGAGTTCAGCTAGGAGCGAAGCCGCAATTAACAGAGTTACTGTGAAGTAGGGATACCAAATTGCTCCTTACCGACGATAGGCTTCGTAAAAACCTGGAGGCCTAGGGTGAAGTTGGCAGTGGAATTTCCCCCCCCCCAGTCGTTTTGTCGTGTGCACCCTGTGTCGATTCTGGCAACGCTAAATTGTTTCATCTGGTAGCATTAGGGTAACGAAGGCGGGATGACAAAGAATAGAAAAATAAAAATGGTTCCAAAGTATAAAAAGTGTATGATCGGAATTGCTGAATAGAAAGAAAAAAAGATGGCGGTTTTTGGGGGAGGCGAAAAATTAAATTGAATAAGAAGAAGGAAAATGAAAAATTCGAGAGGGTTTTGTTGGAGTCGGGTTGTCAAACGATGCAGACGTGCGTGGTTGTGAAAAAAAAGGAGAAGAATGAACAAAGGTGGGTATAGTCGGGACATCTAACACTATCTGGGAGACCATTACGATGTCACGGTGGGGTTTTCCTAACTCCAAGCGTGTGCGTACGCGTCCTGGCAGTCCACCAGCCAGAAGCTGATTTGTATGGTGTATTGTGGCGAAAAGGAATACCTGCGCTCATTTGCTTCGGGCCTTATTTCCCTTTAAAACCAAAAAAAAGAGGCTGGTATAATTTTTTTGTGATAGCAGTGTAAGGCAGATTGGTTGGCAAAGAACCACCCGCAAAACGGCGAGCTACAGCCGGAGCATCCGCCAGCATACCAGCGCCGCCAACGATCTGGCCACTCAACGTGTATTTATTTTTTTTTTTTAATAACTTGAACAGCTGCTACTATTACACAAGGTTCTAAGGGTCCTCATCACAAAATTTTGTTTAAATACATCAAGTACTTTTTACATGATGCGAACACAAACAGACAGACAAATAGATAGATAGACAAATACGAGTAAAAATTAAAAAAGTAGTTGTTTTGTATTCTATATCGATTACTATCTACACCAACAATATAATTTTCGAAAAAAATATTCATGTGCAGAAATGACCTCGTTACTGTTTTATTATATGTATTGATTTAAATGAGTAATTTAATTAATCCGTTGATTAAATAAAGAATTTTATGAATTTTCTTTAAAATCAATCCATGTTTAAAACATTGCAGAAGGTAGCTAGAATGTATTAAATAATTGGTTTTATTAATTAAATTTGTAATTAACTTTCACGTTTCATGCTTTACATTTTATTGTCTTGTTTTGTGTACAAAATGGCAAGTCCTTATGATAATCGTGCAGTGCTATTGGATATTCTAAATTAACCTCTAATATACGAGTATATATTCAATTTCAGAATCTTCCTCTATATTAATTTTGAAATTGAGCAACAAAATTTGGTAATCATAAAAGTAAGTCATTATATAGCAAGTACTTTTTAAGGTAATGTTTAATTTTTTTGCTGAGTAATGGGGTCGATGGAGAAATATATATATCCAATTTAATATTAAAAGAAGTAGTATACGAGGCTATTATGGTTCAACATATCAACAAGAACAACAATATCAAGGAGAAATTGAAAACGAAACCATTTTATTAGATGGTGAAACAAACAAATATATTAACTTTATAAACTTCCAAACCAAACTCTGACTGTAAGAGGAAATTAGTTATCGATTAATCTTGATCTATTAGAAACCGATTAACTAACAACAACAGGAAACTGTATACAGGACATTTTTTTCGTCTTGTTAGATTTGACACAGTTTTCGTAGATAAAGTTCAGAACTTTGCCCTAAAATTAAAAAATCGTTCGATTTGTTTTCCACGTCTTCCGTCTTTTGCAACGTTTTAATACATCAGAATGTTTTGTTCTTTTGTGTATTGACATTATTCCCGCGTATCTGTTTCTAATTCAGATTCCGTTTTCTATTTAGACTTCTTGCATGAATGCACGAGACATTTTGTTTAATTTAACCACTATGTCACGGAACGTCATTTGATCATTCGTTGGTATTTTAAATGAAGTTGTATCAGTTGGTTTCTGACTCATGCATATGCAATAATACCTCAATATTTCATTGCTGATTTTGGAATTTGTGTTTTAAAGTCACAGTTTTTACTTTTCCAAATTGTTTGAGAGTTTTTTTGTTAATCCTAAAATCATTTAAAATTTTTGTCAACGTTAAAATCAAATAAAAAGTCAGCTTGACTATCAAGTCTGCCTGTAAATTAATTCGCCTTGGGTACACATAAAGTAGTATTTCTTTTCTTGGTTATCGTTCATTCGTATAGAGGTCATACTCGCTAAGTGAGGGATGCCCGACAGGCTGAGTTCAGCTAGGAGCGAAGCCGCAATTAACAGAGTTACTGTGAAGTAGGGATACCAAATTGCTCCTCACCGACGATAGGCTTCGTAAAAACCTGGAGGCCTAGGGTGAAGTTGGCAGTGGAATTTCCCCCCCATTCTGTGTTCTAGAGGAACTTCAGAAGTGGTCGGGTTTTGTCGTGTGCACCCTGTGTCGATTCTGGCAACGCTAAATTGTTTCATCTGGTAGCATTAGGGTAACGAAGGCGGGGTGACAAAGAATAGAAAAAGAAAAATGGTTCCAAAGTATAAAAAGTGTATGATCGGAATTGCTGAATAGAAAGAAAAAAGATGGCGTTTTTTGGCGGGAGGCGAAAAATTAAATTGAATAAGAAGAAGGAAAATGAAAAATTCGAGAGGGTTCTGTTGGAGTCGGGTTGTCAAACGATGCAGACGTGCGTGGTTGTGAAAAAAAAGGAAAAGAATAAACAAAGGTGGGTATAGTCGGGACATCTAACACTATCTGGGAGACCATTACGATGTCACGGTGGGGTTTTCCTAACTCCAAGCGGGTGGGTACGCGTCCTGGCAGTCCACCAGCCAGAAGGTGATTTGTATGGTGTATTGTGGCGAAAAGGAAGACCTGCGCTCATTTGCTTCGGGCCTTATTTCCCTTTAAAACCAAAAAAAAAGAGGCTGGTATGATTTTTTTGTGATGGCAGTGTAAGGCAGATTGGTTGGCAAAGAACCACCCCCAAAACGGCGAGCTACAGCCGGAGCATCCGGCAGCATACCAGCGCCGCCAACGATCTGGCCGCTCCACGTGTATATATATTTATTTTTTTTTAATACCTTGAACAGCTGCTACTATTACACAAGGTTCTAAGGGTCCTCATCACAAAATTTTGTTTAAATACATCAAGTACTTTTTACATGATGCGAACACAAACAGACAGACAGACAAATAGATAGATAGACAAATACGAGTAAAAATTAAAAAAGTAGTTGTTTTGTATTCTATATCGATTAATATCTACACCAACAATATAATTTTCAAAAAAAATTTTCATGTGCAGAAATGACCTCGTTACTGTTTTATTATATGTATTGATTTAAATGAGTAATTTAATTAATCCGTTGATTAAATAAAGAATTTTATGAATTTTCTTTAAAATCAATCCATGTTTAAAACATTGCAGAAGGTAGCTATAATGTATTAAATAAATGGTTTTATTAATTAAATTTGTAATTAACTTTCACGTTTCATGCTTTACATTTTATTGTCTTGTTTTGTGTACAAAATGGCAAGTCCTTATGATAATCTTTCAGTGCGATTGGATATTCTAAATCAACCTCTAATATACGAGTATATATTCAATTTCAGAATCTTGCTCTATATTTATCTATATTAAAGTCCTTACAGTTTTCAAGCCGCTTAAAATTTCTATAAGGTAGGTATTGCGACAATGCATATCCATATAAATTATTTACATCAAAATACATTAGATAATTCGAATCTTTCGTAAAATCATAATCAGTAGCATTGTAAAATATCTCCCCGTATCCCCCCGCACAGTAAAACTGTGTATGTCAATATCAGTCAACAATTGCAACTCTTTTTCAGTTGGTTTTAACATTGCATCCTATGATAGCCCCGGGGATATTATAATAATATTGACAGGGATCTAAATTGTAAATGTCTTTACAAACATTACGAAAACTTTAAAATACATGACAAAGCAATAAAATATCTACTTTTAAATATAATAAAAGATAACCAAAAAGTGTGTTACATTTGAATGTTTGCCAATGCTTTTAAGCGGTATCATAATCATCTTCACTGCACTACTCATTAGTAATGCTAATAAAGATATATGATTGAGGTGGTAGCTGTGTTTCCTCGAGAAAATTTACTTAATCTAATTAGTTATATGAAAAGACACCTTTACGCTTCATTAAACTGAATTCTTTACGAGTTTAATCAGTTGATTTTATAGTCAAACAAAGTAGTAATAGTAGTAGTAGTATTCGTGGTAGTTCTATTGACTGTTTTTCATCACCATCATCATTAACTAAAATTTTTTTATGTATGTAAATACATATAATTCTTCAGTTGAAGTAATTATATTTATATCACCTTCAATAGATTAAAGTTCTCTAATGAAGAAATGACAATCATATGCCGAAAAGTTATAAAAAATATAGGAATAAAGTTTGCAGTTTGATACTCTAAGTTACATATGTTATGCGCGGGATCGCTACATTCACCCGTTAAATGACAATGATCAGCTACACGATCTTCAACAGGTAGAAGTTTTTTATAAATATGAATAAAGATTCCATTTAATGGTTTTTCTTCAAGTTCAAGTGAAGATGCTATTCAAGTGAAGATGCATATTTGCAATTCCTTATTCTTTGTTAGAAACGGTTTATTTATAAAAACAATTTGTAAATGTATGTATATATCAAAATTTATATTTCTCAATATTTGTAAGCATATTCAGAATGAATTAAACTACCTTCCAAAACGTATTGGAATAGATTACTCCTTAACTGAAATGCAACATGCGAAAGTCTGTAATAACGCTAAAAATAAACTAGCAAGTGTTGTGCGATTTTTTTCACCTTATTACATTTTAAAAACTAAATTTTCGAGCTGCCGTGATAACCTTGTGTTCATTTTGAATTTATTTATTGTGTTCGTTTGATCTTCGTCTCTAACATCCAGCAAACAATTTTAGAAAAGCTAATCAAGCATTTTTAACGGAAGGACTTCCCAACTAAATTACAACCTAATAATTAACACTAGAATTACCGATGTTAAATATATACCTAGTTTTATCGAACCCGTCAAATTGACGGATTTTTGATTATGGCTTTCATAGTAACTTGTGATTTAGTTTAAGTAAATAAAAGAATGCAATTTAGCAATAACAACACTTAATATAATAATTCATTAATTATATATAAAAAAACAAACAAAAACAGTTTCTACTTCAATTTATATTATAGCAAATTTGTCATGTATGAAATAACTATGAGGCACATATTTTACATGTACATGTTATCTTAGATGAACACTTGCCACAAACATATTTGTTGCATGCATTGCAAGTATAAATCGCTCTGTTTTTATTGCACAATCGAATTTGGCAAGATTTGCGTTCATAAGGAGTTTTTTTTGAGTTTTCTGGAGTACAATCCATTGCCTGTTCTTGTTTTTTGGAGGAGGCTTCTTTTCTGCAACGACTATATTCACTGGAGAGTTCTTCGGATAATTGAAATAAAAATTGTTTTCTAGTTATTTTTTCATCACAAGTCTCTTTATATAAAATCCACGCATTGATTGCTGCCAAGTCCAAAATATTATAAAATACCTGCAGAGGCCATCTACGTGAGCCTGCTTTTACGCTATATTTGCGGGCCATTTGGTCAACTACATCTACTCCAAACTTTGTTTTATTGTAAAAAGATACAGTTTCAGGAATTTGTTTTCGATTAGAAGCAATTTTTACCGATTTATGCTTAGTACTAAGAAGTAGTACTTTTTTGCGAGACTTACTTTTGTAAATTGTTAGAACAATATCATTTGATTTGTAGAGCTTTGTGGAGAAAAGAGGCATGTTATCTTTTCTAACTTTAGCTATTTTCGGTAATTCTCTTTTATTTGCCCGCATAGTTCCAACAAGGCTTGTTTTTTTGGCCAATAGCTTCTTTGCAAGTTGAACACTTGTAAAAAAATTGTCTGTTGTTATGTTTCTCCCACAATTTACATAGTTGTCTACAAGATTCAAAACTACAAATTCATTCAAAGGTACTACTGATGGTCTAGTTTCATCTTTGCCTAAGTAGGGAAAGCCACTTATAAGATATTAACTTCGCACGTCTGTAGCTAACCAAAACTTAATTCCGAATTTGTCCGGTTTATTGGGCATATACTGCAGAAATCTGCATCTTGCCTTTGTGGGAAACAGTTGTTCATCTACGCTTATATTCTGATCTGGATTATAACAAGCTTGGCTATTATCAATGAAGGACTTCCACACTTCGGAAACTAATCCAAATTTTTCAGTTTGTAAACGAACACTCCTCTCGCTTTTTTTGTCAAAACGAATGAATTTCATAATTTCTGAAAATCTGTTTCTACTCATAGTTTCGTGAAAGAAAGAAGGACCTCATTTTTTGGACCCCAAATATGATAACTTCATGTTTCTTGCTTCATAGGCTCCTCGAGCATATAAAATGGCTATAAAAGCATATATTTCGTCTATAGTAATTTCCCAGTCCTGTAAAATGGTTTTGGCTTGTAGCTCAGTGCAAGCTTTTATGTGATTCATCATTCGATTATCAATTATAAGTCGAAATGCACTACTAACATTACCAAGCATAATTTTTCTCTTCGCATAACCAGTTGGGCCCGAAGTATCCTTGAATATAGTATGTGATGGCAGTCTACCAACACAACCATTCCCTAATTCTTCCCATTCAGTACCGTCGACAGCAATGCTTTTTTGCGGTTTTTCTTGGGTTTCTGCTTCGCTATCCGATTCAGTATCTGAAAAAATTCTCAACCGTTTTCTGCGTTTCTGGCTCTTTTGAAGAATTTCTTCTTCGCTTACTGAATCTTCACTTTGATATTCATCTTCTTCACTTTGTTCAATATCTTGCACTTCAATTTCATCTGAAGATTCTTCAGAATCTAAAAATTCAGTTTTATTTTCCACGCAAGATATGTCCAAATCATTATTACCTGAATTAGTATCCGAACACTCTTCATTTATATTAGTGAGTTTTTTGAATTCTTCAAAAACATTTTTGCTTCCTGGAAATCGTTTCATTGTTGCATAGGGTTTACAAAAACTAAATTTCAATTTTGATATGATTTCAATTTTGATGATATAAGCCTGGTACTCTGTTCAAATTTGTGAAAATTGTTGAGCAACATTGATTATTTCATGTAGAATATTTGACATTTAAAGTGTGGTATCATTGTTTTAAAAACGTAAGTAAAGGACATACGATCAGCAGTTGTATGAAAAATTCCGCATGAAACAATGCCTACTTGCTTTATTTAACAGCTTTGATAAAATGTTGCCAGAAACATTTCATATGTTTTTCCACAGTAAAAACAGAGTACTGCTTCTGCAACATTTTTTCATGACTTTTTCATACAAATTTTTTATATATGTGATTTGACAGCATTCCGCATGAAAAACTGAACAGAGTACCAGGCTATACATATAAATTATTATAAACGTCATTTTGACGGGTGCTGGTATAAATAGGTATAGGTCATACTGATTATGGAAATTAAAGTCGGTGAGGGGAAATTGAATAGTGATAATTAACTGTTCTTATATTTTATTAAAAGTCGTAATAAAACTCTGGAAAAATTATATAAATTATATCAAATTTATAAGCATGTAATTTGAAAACCGTCAAAATGACGGTCTTGGTAGTTCTAGTGTTAAAACAAGGGATGCGACTTTTATAATCAATAACTGAGAATTGTAGGAAATAATGATGATCATAAATTTGTATTTAACTTAAAGAACTAGTACAATTACAACTTCCTTTTTTGCTAAGTAATGTAATGGCTTTTGAAATTGAGCAACAAAATTTGGTAATCATAAAAGTAAGTCATTATATGGGAAGTACTTTTTAAGGTAATGTTTAATTTTTTTGCTGAGTAATGGTGTCGATGGAGAAATAATGTTTTATTGTTGTTACTATCTTCATTTCAAAATGGTGAATACCGTTATATTTAAGACTGATGTCGATAACGACAACGGTAATGCCACATTATCGTTTTTATTTCGTTTTTTAACTAGAACGCTAACGGTTGCTTCAGCTGTAAATTCCAACCAAATAACGAAAACCACAAATATTTAATTATAAAAATGAAAGTAGATTTAAAAAAACAATACTTAAAAATAAATTATTTTGAATATCATGGAATTGAACGGAAAGAATTCATAGTAATGGTTAAATTGATCAAATTCTTGTACCCGAGAATTACACGATATTATTTACTTTACTTTATTTTAATTAATCTAACAGAAAAATTTAAAAATATATATACATTATTAATTCCGCGAAGCATAATTGTTTTTCTGCAGAAAAAATATACTTAATATGTGTATAGTTTCATATTATTAGTAAAAATATTTATAATTCGCTCGCATCTTAATAAATAAAATACATAAAAAATATAAGAGATTTCATTAACAACTTATAAAATATAGCTTGATTAAATTTTTGCTCGTGTTTTTCTTTGAAATATGTAGCATATTTTTTGGAAACATGTTGAAAATTGCCGGTAAAGTTACTTCTATCAAAGACTATAAATATACTAAGATGTTTCACTGCCGTACATTCTACATCCAGTGCATATTTTGTCGATGGACGTACTGCTACTGCCACTTTAAGAGTAAAATCACAAAGAGAGATTATTATTCTCAGCAAACTTGTTACTCTCATCTCACATTAATTCATTTGTATATACGTGCATACGAATGTGTATATATTTACATTATAAAATATTCAACGTAAACCAATGGTTACCGATTGTGTATTTGTATGGTAACAACATGTGTTTTGTTGTTGTATAAGAGAAATAACATCTATTTACACCGAATATTAAATTCATTTATTATCAATATGCAAATTTATTATTCGGAAACTTTTCGATTTTAATTTACTTTACTTTTTTAGTTTCTGAATGTTTGCTGTGTTTTTGTATACTGTCTTTTTGTTCCCGTCTTTTACTCTTATTGATTCAATAGAGTTCTTATTTAATCAATTTGGCTTTTGATATAAGACTTTCAAGTTTTCTATACAAAATTTGGGTAAAATCCACTAATGAGCTAAAATAGCAGTAGTGAAATGGCCGTATGAATACACTTTCTACGCAGTAATATTTTCAATTTCTACTTTTAAATAAAAAATGTTTCATGAAAATATCATGAAATATGTATATTTGAAGCAATAAGCACGAATAAAGTAAATTAAATTCATTTATTATCTAAATTTAATTACTACATACATATAAACTAAATACCACAATTATTAACATTAATGAATTTGTTTCAATAACATTTATTAACATTAATTTTTTTAACTTTTATCACTATTCAAAGAAGAATACTAGTTTAGCGTCTCAGTTGTAGTGAAAATAATGCTTGAATCTTATATATAAAAATGGTGTAAAAAATGTATAGTAATTCATAAAATGAGAACAGCTCTGCCGATTTCTGTAGCATTTTTTTTCAGTTGTTCGTATTTTAAAGTAGAAGGTTTTTACGGAAAAAATTTTTTGAAAATCCCTCCAGAAAAGTTGGAAAATTGAAAAAATCAAAAAATTGGTGATTTTAATAATTTGCTCGGGATAATTAGCACAATATTTTTTAAAGATAATAAATTTAATTTAAAATTCCCGTAATTTAATTTTAATTATTAACTTGCAAGTGCCCATATAAAAGGCATAAATAAATTATCGTGGTGTGTTGTGATATTTTATTTGTTGTCTTAATTTTACTTATACTAATGTTGCTAACAAAGCATTGCTCATGGGAAACACATGAGTGCAAAGTAACAAGTACTTGGAAAGTCTCAATTTTAAAGCGCCAGTAATTTATTTTGTTTGGCAATTTAAATATATAAATTTAACTATCAAATTCATATTGAGGTTTATATATATTGAACCTATATGCAGGCTAAATATACTTAACAAAATGTTTAATAATAAATATACATAAATAAGTGCCTTATTTTATTACCATTGTTTGAAATTTCTTAAAACACATATTAAGTATCCACAAGAATAAATGCTAAAAAAAATTACTACATAATTTAGGGTATGATTAGTTCGGTGCGATTACGCATATTTTTAAAAATACACAAATAAAAATGTATAGTTACCCTACAATAACAAGAGCAGTCATATAGTTTCGTTTTTAAGCTTATTTTACAAACAATTTTTAAATAAGTAGGAAAAATAGAATTCAAAAATAAAATTTTATGAAGCACATTCTTCTTTATATGTATGTAGATATGAAAGTATGTATGTACGTTTCTATATGTTAAATGTGTGTTTTTGTCTCTCAATACTTTACTTTAACAAAACATTTCTTATGAACATCCACACACATTTTTAAACGCATGTGTGCATGAATCTGTCTTGTTTACAAAACTAATATTGTGCTCTCTTGAGTTTAGGTTGCGCTCACAGAAATTTCTTCCCTCTTATCTCTTACCCCCGCTACCATGAAACTGCTCATAATTTTTGATTTTTTAAATGGTCAGAGTGCAACATCTTTATAAATTTATTGTCTTTGCTTCTAGGGTGTTCTTTCCGTATTTATTTTTAAGGCTTCCGACTATAAAAAAGCCTTCTATCCGTCTTCTTGTGTTGTAGTGGTGGTTAATTTCTTTCAAAAATCGTGTATCGTTGTAAAACTCAATAGCTATACTTACGCAGAATATAATTTTATGTTAAGAACGTTTAAATCTTTTATAATATTTTCATAGTTATTGTTTGCCCTGATGTTTATATTGTTACTGTTGTGATTTAAATGTATATATATTTATATATATATATATATATATATATATATATATATCCAATTTAATATTGAAAGAAGTAGTATACAAGCCTATTATGGTTCAACATATCAACAAGAACAACAATATCAAGGAGAAATTGAAAACGAAACCATTTTATTAGATGGTGAAACAAACAAATATATTAACTTTAATTATAAACTTCCAAACCAAACTCTGACTGTAAGAGGAATTTAGTTATTGATTAATCTTGATCTATTAGAAACCGATTAACTAACAACAACAGCAACCTCTCCCTCCCCTAACCCGAAATGCAATGGTAACTAACAACATTTTACTGTAGATGATTTAATTGAATTATTTCGAAAAGAGTTAATTAAAAAGGAAATTAACATTAACAATATTAAAGACTATTCACAAACACTTCAAATTAGTATATAGTGATCCTTGCAAAAACATCAAAGAAATATATAAATTTTTAAAATCATTTAGTAAAATCATGAGTGAAGAGGATAGAGATAGGCTTGTTAATATTCAAGCCCAACTAGAATATATTAAAAATTTACCTGTCTGTCTCTATGCACCTACCCTTTTAACTCTTTTCATATACGTAAATGATAATGAATATTTAACTAAACATGGGTAACAACAAGCAATAATTTAAATGAAGAGTATAGAACAAAAAACTAAAAATATATTTGAAAAAGAACACAATTATTAATTATTCAATACAGATTTTTTATTCCCTAATATTACTATTAACCCTTTTTTAAATATTTTAATCACGATCAATTTAATCAATCCTAAAACTTAAATTGATCACAAACACACACGCATACTAACATATACAAACACATACACGCACGCCCAGACAAGATAATTACCTTTACTCAGTATCTATCTCTGCAGTTACATTAGAAAATTTAATACAACCAAATTCTTACTTCTGCTTCAACAAATCAAAGTTCAATGACCTTTACCTAGATTGCTTATATTTTCTAATGTGTAAAATACTTGTGTTTTCTTATTCTTGAAAACAAAAAATCAAAGTTCAATGACCTTTACATAGATTGCTTACTTTTCCTAATGTAAACAAACCTAAAACGTAAATTGACCACAAACCCACACATCATTACCTTTACTCAGTATCTATTCTGCAGTGTTTTATTAGAAAATTCAATACACCGAAATTCTTACTTCTGTTTCTTGAAAACAAAAAATCAAAGTTCAATGACCTTTACACCTGCATTCATCTTACATTTTCAACCCTCGTCATGAATTAATCAAAATTTAATGATCTTTACCTTGATTGTTTATTTTTTTTTTCCTATGAAAAAATCAAAATTTAGTGATCTCTACCTTGATTGTTTATTTTTTTCCTATGAAAAAAATCAAACATAAGTGACCTTTACCTAGATTGCTTATTTTTCCTAATGTGGAAAATACTTGTATTTTCTTAGCTATCTCTAACTACACTTGTTAACATGTTTTACATTTTTCAACATAACTGTCTCTCAACACACCTGCTGTGTTTGGCTTCTCTATTCCTTCCATATACTTGTGATCACATTGTCACACTTATTAATGTGCCAACCCACGTCATCTAGCACTTCACATTTAAGCAATTAGTTGGAAGAATTTATTACTCTTTGAAAACATTTAATCCTTATTGTATAGAAATTTTTAGTTTTTTAATTTTTAAAAAACAAAAATTTTCTTACATTTTTTCTTTCATATCGCTTCTGCTTATTGAAAACCAAATTCAAAATTCAATAACCTTAACACCTGCATTCATCTCACATTTTCAACCCTCATCATTCTTCAATGACCAACGCATTTATTAATTATTCAATACAGATTTTCTACTCCCAAATATTATTCTTATTAAACAGAAATCAACATATTTTCTTTTTTCTCACCACATCTCTATACACAAGATCAGTACACACCACAATAGAAAAAAAAAAGAAAACCTTTATTAATTATTCAATAAAATTTTCTACTCCCCAATATTACTATTTTCACTTTTTAATTATTCAAACCACGATCATTTCAATAAAACCTAAAACAAAAGATAACATATTTTCCTTTCTTCACCAAATATCCATTCACAATATCAGTACATACCATCATACTATTCCAACCACTTACACAAGATCAATACACACCTGCATTTTTAATTATTCAAATCACGATCATTTCAATAAAACCTTACACAAAAATTAACATACTTTCTTTTTCTCCCCAAATCCCTTTACACAAGATCAATGCACACCTGCATTTCACAACTACTCTCATGCGACCCTTGTCATTCTTTAATGGCCCTCGTTCTTGACATTAATGGATAATAAATTAACGAGAGAGTAAAAAAGGTCTAGCACGTGCCTCATTAGCATAAAAAATCAATTAAAAGTGACATTAATGGCTTCTGCAACTTGATTTATGGCTTTTGCAACTTTTCCATACATTTTGGCCGGAAGTGGTTTCAAACTCGCAGTTCCTATATACTCAATTGGCCTGTGTGGACGCAAGTCTTCCGAAGGCCATCTCAACTGGCTTTACATGGCGAGCTAGCCCGAAAATATCATCTCCTATGAAAAAATGGGGTTTTAAACACTTGCTCTTTTAAAGGCCTGTCGCTTGGTATATTAAGCTTCCCCTCCTTCAAAAAGTTATAGAGCGAACAATTTTTAGAGATGACTGCATCTGAGGCTCTGCCAAAACCCTAAAAACCCTTTGTATTTGAAAAAATCAGATCCAGAAAGAGCTGGAGCTTTTATTCTGATATTCTTGCCATTCATTGCTCCCAAAGTGTGTGGAAATTGCCACAAGTGTTCAAAGCCCTCTGCCACAGTAATCCAATCATTTTCATTGGATGGAAACTGTAAAAATTTGAGCAAAAATTATCTTGATGATTTTGATTATAAATCTTACCTGTAAAAAGTCACTTTGCAATGATTCAACAATTGCTCTCAACACTTCTGGTATGAACTGACTTGTTGTTTTTCTTGAGATGCGAGTTAGAAATTCTAATGACCTAAAAGAGTCTCCAGTTGGTAAATAACGCAATGTAATTGCCAAACGAATTCGTGCGCTTATAGCATACCTACAAATCGCATTTTATTATATTTTTGTACTAAAATTTGTTTAAATAAAAAGGACAACTCGCAATACTCTTCCGTACGGAGCACGAACTTACCAGTTTAAGTATTTTCTCAAAGTCGCTTACATTTAAACGGCAGAAATTGCGGTATTCCTTCTCCTCCCACAAAATGTCCTTTAAAAGGTGTGCTTCCAAACCGTAAATTTCTCTTTTGGCCAAAAACGGGTTCACCCATATTTTACGGTGCCGTCCGTACATCATAATATAAAATCATCAACGTCTACCCTTTTGTGCAGATATTAATATAAATTTGACAATTGTTATGCTGGCGTTTTATTAGGCATTATGATGAAAATTCGTCTCGTGTGGACATAGTGTGTTTTTTAAGTGTATTATGAACTGTAAAGGGGGGTTTAGACGGTACGACTTTACGTACGTAAAATCCAAGAGAAAATATTATCAAATTCCATCCGTATTTTAAAACGGAGAGTAAAAATCTTACGACAGATTATTTTTGAGTTTACACAATTGGTATGGGTAAAACACACCAAAACTAAAATAGCTGTTTGCAGAAAATACATCCCTGATCTAATGATTCGTACTTGTCTTTTGAAAATTTCCAAAAAAAAAAGAGAGCCATACGACTGTCAAATTTTCATCCGTATTTTCTCTCAATTTGTGCAGATTCATTACTTATTTAGTTTAGACGATCCCACTGGTACTATTCTGCACAAAAATTTGACATGTCGTAAGACTTCTGTGATCATGTAAACCGCCCTTTAAGAGCACTTCTGTAAAATTTATAATGACTGCGTATTACTAT
The DNA here is from genome assembly GCA_916610165.2 of Gymnosoma rotundatum. Lineage (NCBI taxonomy): Eukaryota > Metazoa > Arthropoda > Insecta > Diptera > Tachinidae > Gymnosoma > Gymnosoma rotundatum. Next base: position 59,973,646 of record OU744339.1, read on the forward strand.
AGCTCCAAATAACAAAAAGTTATATACAAAAATAAATCTAAGAATTAAAGGGTGCCCCATATTTGATGTAAATTTACTTATATGGTCCTTTCTTTTTAACCGTTATAGACAAACGCTTGCAAATTGTACAGAATGTCGATTGCTGTGGCCGTCATAGTAACAAGTATTAATATTAAAAATTTTAAATTAAAGGGTGCACCAACAGTTCATTTAATTTGATGTGTATGGCCATACTTTTAAACAGTTGTAGACAGGCGATTGAAATTTACTAACTCCGCTATAACAACAAGTATAAAATTTGGATTTGGAAAAAACGGTTGTCCCAATACTGTAATTTTATATATTGCCAAACTATTGAAAAGTTAAACAAGTGTAAAGTTTGGAAATGTAAAATACAAGTATTTTACACATTAGGAAAAATAAGCAATCTAGGTAAAGGTCACTAAAGTTTGATTTTTTCATAGGAAAAAAATAAACAATCAAGGTAGAGATCACTAAATTTTGATTTTTTCATAGGAAAAAAAATAAACAATCAAGGTAAAGATCATTAAATTTTGATTTTGTCATGACGAGGGTTGAAAATGTAAGATGGATGCAGGTGTTAAGGTCATTAAACTTTGATTTTTTATTTTCAAGAAACAGAAGTAAGAATTTGGGTGCATTGAATTTTCTAATAAAACAGTACAGAATAGATACTGAGTAAAGGTAATGATGTGTGTGTATGTATGTGTGTCTGTGTGTGTGTGTGTGTTTGTGGTCAATTTACGTTTTAGGTTTGTTCACATTAGGAAAAGTAAGTAATCTATGTAAAGGTCATTGAACTTTGATTTTTTGTTTTCAAGAATAAAAAATACAAGTATTTTACATATTAGGAAATATAAGCAATCTAGGTAAAGGTCATTGAACTTTGATTTTTTTGAAGCAGAACTAAGAATTTGGTTGTATTCAATTTTCTAATGAAACTGCAGAGATAGATACTGAGTAAAGGTAATGATCTTGTCTGCGCGTGCGTGTATGTGTTTGTATATGTTAGTATGTGTGTGTGTTTGTGATCAATTTAAGTTTTAGGATTGATTGTAATGATCGTGATTAAAATATTTAAAAAAGGGTTAATAGTAATATTAGGGAATAGAAAATCTATATTGAATAATTAATAATTGTGTTCTTTTTCAAATATATTTTTAGTTTTTTGTTCTATACTCTTTATTTAAATTATTGCTTGTTGTTACCCATGTTTAGTTAAATATTCATTATCATTTACGTATATCAAAAGAATTAAAAGGGTAGGTGAATAGAGACAGACAGGTAAATTGTTAATATATTCTAGTTGTGCTTGAATATTAACAAGCCTATCTCTATCCTCTTCACTCATGATATTACTGATTGATTTTAAAAATTTATATATTTCTTTGATCATTTTGCAAGAATTACTATATACTAATGTAAAGTGTTTGTGAATAGTCTTTGATATTGTTAGTGTTAATTTCCTTTTTAATTAACTCTTTTCGAAATAATTCAATTAAATCATCTACAGTAAAAAGTTGTTAGTTACCATTGCATTTCGAATTAGGGGAGGGAGAGGTTGTTGTTAGTTAATCGGTTTCTAACAGATCAAGATTAATCGATAACTAAATTCCTCTTACAGTCAGAGTTTGGTTTGGAAGTTTATATATAAAGTTAGTATATTTGTTTGTTTCACCATCTAATAAAATGGTTTCGTTTTCAATTTCTCCTTGATATTGTAGTTCTTGTTGATATGTTAAACCATAATTGGCTTGTATACTACTTCTTTCAATATTAAATTGGATAAATATATATTAAATCACAACAGTAACAATATAAACATCAAGGAAAACAACTATGAAAATATTATAAAAGATTTAAAAGTTCTTAACATAAAATTATATACTGCGCAAGTATAGCTATTGAGTTTCACAACGATACACGAATTTTGAAGGAAATTAACCACCAATACAACACAAGAAGACGGATAGAAGGCTGTTTTAAAGTCGGAAGCCTTAAAAATTAATACGGAAAGAACACCCTGGAAGTAACTTTGCTTACATATTTCAACATGTTGCCAAAAAATATGCTACATATTTCAAAGAAAAACACGAGGAAAAATTTATCAAGCGATATTTTATAAGTCCTTAATGAAATCTCTTATTTTTTTTATGTATTTTATTTATTAAGATGCGAGCGAATTATAAATATTTTTACTAATAATATGAAACTGTACACATATTAAGTATATTTTTTCTGCAATAATGTATATATATTTTAAAATTTTTCTATTAGATTAATTAAAATAAAGAAATAAAGTAAAGTAAATAATATCGTGTAATTCTCGGGTACAAGAATTTTCTCAATTTAACCATTACTATGAATTCTTTCTGTTCAATTCCATGATATCAAAACAATTTATTTTTAAGTATTCAGCCTGATTACGGTTCTCGTATTCGAGCTGCAAAATACTCGATTTTATATTTTGGTACTACGTTTCTCGAATTTCAAAAAACACAACTCTGCTTTAAAATTCTATTACAAGTTTCTTACTACGATTCTCGAATTCAACTGCCAACAGTTAAAAAAATAGTCGATCGTTTTTTTACACACGACAAAAAAAAAATAAACAAATCAGCCTTATTACGGTTGTCGTTCTCGTGTCGAAAATCCTACGTTTTTTTAAAATGGTACTACGCACGTCGTTATTGTTAAAAATGTTACTCGAAAAACAAATCTATTACAAAAATCGGTACTACGTTTGTCGCATTCGAATGTTAATTTGTTAAAATATTGTCGTTGAAATTTATGTACACGACAAACAATTTTTTTCGTAAATTTTTAAAACGAACGCTAAAAAAAGATAAGAATACTTTTGATTTTTACATATGCTTACTTTAATTTATTTTTTGCTTGCTGTTTTAATACCACCACAAAAAGGAAAAAGGGTATATTTAAGTTTGTCATTCGGGGTGTAATTTCTACAATATCCATTTCTGACCCCATAAAGTATATATGTATATTCTGACTTCTTATGCATAGCGAAGTCCATTGAGCGATGTCCGTCTGTCCGTACGTGTTGATGTTGAAATCAAGTTTGCCTTTGCAAAAAACAAAAAAAAAAAAAATAAAAATAAATGTCAATCGATCAGATATAGAGTCGAAAGAGCTATTAGCAATCAGCATGATGGGTCCACGTTTTTCGAGGCAGCAGGCAAAACACCACGCCTACATCTAATTTTTTCATGTCATTTTGAATAATAAAGTAACTCCAACCAAAAAAAATAAATATATTAGGAGATAGCGAATTAAAAAATAATTAAAAAAACATCAATTAAAAAATTGGCGGTCGCTAATATTTTCTGAGTTACGGGACTCTAAAATTTAAAAATTTTTTAAAATATCAATATGGGTATCATTATAAAGCTTCTGAAGAGGTCTTTAAGGAAATACAAAATTTTTAAAAAAATGCTTAACCCATTAAGAGCCGATGGTATTTTTATATAAAATTATATATATGCAGAAACATTTTTTTTAATTCTCTGTCACCCCAATATTTGCTTTTTTGATTGGAGTAACCTCACTAAACTAGATTTACATAGATGGTGAAGGGTATATAAGATTTGGCATAGCTGAACTCTTTCTTGTTCATTTTAAATAAAAAATAACAATCGTAAGCAGTTCAATCTGCTGGTTGAGCATATGGAGGAACATCAGACTTAGCTAGAGGCCCAAGTTCCAATGTCAATAAAATTGAAGCTAAAGAAGAGTGAAAAAATTAGCAACAAAATTAAGCATTCAAACAGAACTGTATACCTAAGTTATGCAGACGTTAAAAGAAATTGAAAGATTTAATAGAAAAAGATACATATCAAAGGAAGAAACTTAAAAAAAGAAGAATACATTTGTTTCATAAAAATAAGATATTTTGTTTAGAAAAAAGAGATACAAGTGTTAGAGCACCCAATTTTACCTGTAAAATCGTACTAAAACTGTTGTTTGTGCATTTTATTTTTGTAAATGGAAAATTGTTTTATTTAAAAACACATCTTTCTAAATTTAAATTTTAAGAAAATTGCAAATGAAATACAAAAGTTTTCAAATTGAATTAAGATCTAGTCGTTTTGTTTTTTATTGTTATTTTTAAGTGTTAATTTATCGCCTAAAATGCTACTGCAAAAATTTTTTATTAAAATTTTATGTTTTGATCTATTACAAAAAATTTTATTGTCGAAAATTTTACATAGTACCAAAAAAACTAACTACCGACAGCGACTACGACTATTCTCGAATGTCGTTTTCGACAACCGTAATAAGGCCGATTGTTTTTTTTTTATCTACTTTCATTTTTATAATTATATAATTAATTTGTAATTATATTTGTGGTTTTTGTTATTTGGTTGGAATTTACAGCTGAAGCAAATGTTGGCGTTCTAGTTAAAAAACGAAATAAAAACGATAATGTGGCATTACCGTTGTCGTTATTGACATCAGCCTTAAATATAACGGTATTCACCATTTTGAAATGAAGATAGTAACAACAATAAAACATTATTTCCCCATCGACACCATTACCCAGCAAAAAAATTAGACGGGCTTATTACGGTGGTCGAAAACGAAATTCGAGAATAGTCGTAGTCGCTGTAGATAGTTAGTTTTTTTGGTACTATGTAAAATTTTCGACAATAAAATATTTTGTAATAGATCAAAACATAAAATTTTAATAAAAAAATTTTGCAGTAGCATTTTAGGCGATAAATTAACACTTAAAAATAACAATAAACAACAAAACGACTAGCTCTTAATTTAATTTGAAAACTTTTGTGTTTCATTTGCAATTTCCTTAAAATTCAAATTTAGAAAGATGTGTTTTTAAATAAAAAAATTTTCCATTTACAAAAATAAGATGTGCAGACAATAGTTTTAGTACGATTATACAGGTAAAATTAGGTGCTATCTCCTTATACATTTATTTTTTGGGATGGAGTTACTTTATTACTCAAAATGACATGAAAAAAATTAGATGTAGGCGTGGTGTTTTGCCTGCTGCCTCGAAGGGCATGGACCCATCATGCTGATTTCAAATAGTAGCTCTTTCGACTCTATATCTGATCGTTTGACATATTTATTTATTTATTTTGCAAAGTTGCTTTCATCACCAACGCGGACGGACAGACGGACATCGCTCAATTGACTTCGCTATGCATAAGAAGTCAGAATATACATATATACTTTATGGGGTCAAAAATGGATATTTTAGAAATTATACCCAGAATGACAAACTTACCCTTTTTTCACTTTTTGTGGTGGTATAATAACAGCATGCAAAAAATAAATTAAAATAAGAATTATGTAAAAATCAAAAGTGAACTTATCTTTTGTTAGCGTTCGTTTTAAAAATTTACGAAAAATAATTGTTTGTCGTGTACATAAATTTCAACGACAATATTTGAACAATTTATCATTCGAATGCGACAAATGTAATACCGATTTTTGTAATAGATTTGTTTTTCGAGTAACATATTTAACGATAACGACGTGCGTAGTACCATTTTAAAAAAACGTAGGATTTTCGACACGAGAACGACAACCGTAATAAGGCTGATTACCTTAAAAAGTGCTTGCCATATAATGACTTACATTTATGATTACCAAATTTTGTTGCTCAATTTCAAAAGCCATTACATTACTTAGCAAAAAAGGAAGTTGTAATTGTACTAGTTCTTTAAGTTAAATACAAATTTATAATCATCATTATTTCCTACAATTCTCAGTTATTGATTATAAAAGTCGCATCCCTTGTTTTAATTATTAGGTTGTAATTTAGTTGGGAAGTCCTTCCGTTAAAAATGCTTGATTAGCTTTGCTAAAATTGTTTGCTGGGTGTTCAAGACGAAGATCAAACGAACGCAATAAATAAATTCAAAATGAAAACAAGGTTATCACGGCATCTCGAAAATTTAGTTTTTAAACTGTAATAAGGTATTAATATCATTATCAAGGCTTAGATATATAATACTTGTGAAAAAAATCGCACAACACTTGCTAGCGTTATTATAGACTTTCGCATGTTGCATTTATGTTAAGGAGTAATCTGTTCCAATACGTATTGGAAGGTAGTTTAATTAATTCTGAATATGCTTACAAATATTGAGAAATAAAAATTTTGATATATACATACATTTACAAATTGTTTTTATAAATAAACCGTTTCTAACAAAGAATAAGGAATTGCAAATATGCATCTTCACTTGAATAGCATCTTCACTTGAACTTGAAGAAAAACCATTAAATGGAATCTTTATTCATATTTATAAAAAACTGCTACCTGTTGAAGATCGTGTAGCTGATCATTGTCATTTAACGGGTGAATGTAGCGATCCCGCGCATAACATATGTAATTTAGAGTATCAAACTGCAAACTTCATTCCTATATTTTTTATAACTTTTCGGCATATGATTGTCATTTCTTCATTAGAGAACTTTAATCTATTGAAGTTGGTATAAATATAATTACCTCAACTGAAGAATTATATGTATTTACATATATAAAAAAATGTTAGTTAATGATGATGGTGATGAAAAAAAGTCAATAGAACTACCACGAATACTACTACTACTATTACTACTTTGTTTGACTATAAAATCAACTTATTAAACTCGTAAAGAATTCAGTTTAATGAAGCGTAAAGGTGTCTTTTCATATAACTAATTAGATTTAGTAAATTGTCTCGAGGAAACACAGCTACCACCTCAATCATATATCTTTATTAGCATTACTAATGAGTAGTGCAGTGAAGATGATTATGAACACGCTTAAAAGCATTGGCAAACATTCAAATGTAAGACACTTTTTGGTTATCTTTTATTATAATTAAAAGTAGATATTTTATTGCTTTGTCATGTATTTTAAAGTTTTCGTAATGTTTGTAAAGACATTTACAGTTTAGATCCCTGTCAATATTATTATAATATCCCCGGGGCTATCTTAGGATGCAATGATAAAACCAACTGAAATAGAGTTGCAATTGTTGACTGATACTGACATACACAGTTTTACTGTGCGGGGGGGGCTACGGGGAGATATTTTACAATGCTACTGATTATGATTTTACGAAATATTCGAATTATCTAATGTATTTTGATGTAAATAATTTATATGGATATGCATTGTCGCAAAACCTACCTTATAGAAATTTTAAGCGGCTTAAAAATTTTAAGGACTTTAATATAGATAAATATAGAGGAAGATTCTGAAATTGAATATACACTCGTATATTAGAGGTTGATTTAGAATATCCAATAGCACTGCACGATTATCATAAGGACTTGCCATTTTGTACACAAAACAAGACAATAAAATGTAAAGCATGAAACAGTGAAAGTTAATTACAAATTTAATTAATAAAACCAATTATTTAAAACATTATAGCTACCTTCTACAATGTCTTAAACATGGATTGAATTTAAAGAAAATTCATAAAATTCTTTATTTAAGCAACAGATTAATTTAATTACTCATTTAAATCTATACATATAATAAAACAGTAACGAGGTCATTTCTGCACATGAAAATTTTTTTGGAAAATTATATTGTTGGTGTAGATAGTAATCGATATAGAATACAAAATAACTACTTTTTAATTTTTACTCGTATTTGTCTATCTATCTGTCCGTCTGTCTATCTATCTATCTGTCTGTCTGTCTGTTTGTGTCTGCATCATGTAAAAAGTTCTTGATGGATTTAAACAAAATTTTGTGATGAGGTCCCTTAGAACCTTGCCTCCAATATAGAATACTTTTTTTTTATAATAATAAGTCATTTCGCATACAAAATAGAGAAACAAATGTGAAAGCACCCAATATTATTGGTATAATGATACTAAAACAGTTGTCAGCAATTTTTATTTTTGAAAATTAAATATAACACGCAGAGGAAGTCGTGGCTACTACTAGTAATCATAATAAAACATTAGCTAAAGAATCACTTGAACAAAATTTCCTCAAATTATTACACAATGCTGTGTACGGTAAGACTATAGAAAATGTGAATGGGAGAGTAAAAGTAAGCGACTAGGAGTTAAAGCTCTTATTGGCAAGACCTAACTTTCATAGTTATGTCAAATTTCACGACGAAATGATAGTCATTAAAATGAGTATAGTGTGTACAGAATATAATAAACCCATTTATACTGGCTTTTCTGTTTTATAGCTATCGAAATGGAAAATGTATAATTTTTATTACGATTACATGAAACCCAAATACAAAGAAAATATTCAACTCAATTATATGGCTACTGATTCCTTCATATATGATATAAGAACAAATGATCTGTATGATGACATTCGTTATGATATTTTACATCATTTTGATACATCCACATATCAGAACGAAAACCCCTATAATTTTCCACTCATGAATAAAAAAAGTTTTTGGAGTGATGAAAGATGAGTGTCATGGTCGAAATACTAAGGAATTTATTGGTTTACAATCTTAAATGTATTCTATTAAAATAGACAAAGTTGATAAGGAATTAAAGAAAATAAAAGGAGTAAAACAAAGTATAACCAACGAACTAACAATAATACACCAATACCCCGCTTTGCGTCTCTTCATTTTGCGTCGCTTCGAAGTTGCGTCTTTTTTTAAGTTTCTGGAATTTCAATGCTGCGTCGTTTTTGTTTCAGTTTGCTTCGCATGGCTTCGAAGTTGCGTCGTAAATGTTTCGATTTGCGTCGTTGATTTAAAAATGTTTTTGCAAAGCTAAAGCAGAAAAAGGGGATTTCCCGTTTAGTAGAATGCAAATTTGCAGGTGTGCGTAGTTATTAGTTTCGAATTACATATATGTCGTGGAGTGAAGTTCAGTCTGAAAGTTAAAAAAATAAGCCAAAAAAGAAAGCAAATAACTTTAGACTAGCTCCTTCTACAATTAAATCCATTGTTATATTTTTATTTTAATAAAATCTGTTATTCAAAAAATAATAAGAAAATATTTTGAATTAAAAACCCTTTTTCTAAGCTAAAATGTTTAAATCCTGTATTGAGTAAACGAAAATCAAATACATACGTAAACAATTTAAAATTCTGCTTCAGTTTGCGTCGTTTCGGTTTGCCTCTAATTTTTTCAGTCCCAATTAACGACGCAAACCGGGGTATTGGTGTAAATGGTTTTAGGAAATGTTTGTTGCAATAAAAGCTTTACTATTATGCAATGTATATCGTATTTAGTTCTAAGATACATCAGATCTATACACAATATAAAAATAAGCTATCATTAAGTTATTTAGATGATAAGAGACTTATCAAAAACTTTCAAGTGATGATAATACTGTAAGAATAGGAACAAGTGGATGAAATCCGCATGCTACTTGTTTAACACAAATTAAGGGTTATTTAACTGTTAATGTAATCTGTTTAGCTGTTTAAAAAAGCTGTTTAGCTGTTCAAGAAAAGCTGTTAAGCTGTTCAAAAAAACCTGTTTAGCTGTTCAAAAAAAGCTGTTTACCTGTTAAAAGAAGCTGTTTAGCTGTCCAAAGAAGCTGTTTAGCTGTTTGTAGATGCTGTTTATAAATCTCATACATTTTTTTTTAATAATTAAGAGTCATACACAAACATGAAGGAAAATAAAAATAGGAGCGGCTTTTAACGGGTTAAGCATTTTTAAAAAATGTTAGTATTTCCTGAAAGATCTCTTCAGAAACTTTAATGATACCCATATTAATATCTTAAAAAAATATGGTGCACAACATACTTTTTCTATTTATAACTCATTTTTAAGATATGGCAACACCCTACCATCGGTCATGGTCGCATAATATAATATATAACACGCTACATTGTGCGTCAAACAAACCAATTAACCAATAAAATAAACTAATCGACTGTAGCGTAGGCATGAGCAGCTAAACAGTTTTTTTGGAAAGCTAAACAGCTTCTCTTGAACAGCTAAACAGCTTTTTTAAACAGCTAAACAGATTATATTAACAGTAAAATAACCCTTAATTTGCATTGGCTTTGAGTTAGCTGTCGAGCATAGACGTGTTTTTTCAACAAATTGAAAAAATATTAGAAGGCTTCGAAAAAAAAAAAAATATATATATATAAAAAAAAATAAAATATTTCAAATTTCGTTTTACTCAAAATTACATTAAATTAAAATAAATCTACGTTCTGCAATCTTTTTATTTGGAAAAAGGAAGGACAAAAACAACCACAGGACATTTTGCAGTTGCTTTGTTTATTAGTTTAAATCCCTTCAAGAACAATTTTTAAGAGGAAGATGGATGACCCCGGGGGCAGTTGCCCACCGGCGAAAAATCGTGAAATCGTTGTTGAGAAAAGAAAGCTCAAGGCGTGTGAAACGGCATCAAATATTAGAAATGAAGCAGGTAAGTCGAATTTCCCTTCAACTAATGCGAGTAAGTGCGATTCAGTGACCGTGGCGACTAACGTGGTATCTGACCATAACTGTTCTGTACAACGTGAACGCCGTTTCGATTATAAATATGATTCTGACCATAAGGGTCCATTTATGGTATATGTTGACTCGTTTGACTCATCGGGTTTACGCAAATTTCTAAGCGCTATAGCAGTGAGCAAAATTCTCATTAAACTCGGCATTCCTGATGTTGTCGAGGTAATTAAAATCGGTTACGGTCGTTGTAAAGTCACGTTTAAGAACCACCAGGCAGCAAATAATTTTTCTTCTGACCCTAGACTCACTAAATACGAGCTAATTCCAAAAATTTTCGAACATTTTATTTCCAAAATTGCAATTGTTTTTGATATCCCAACCGATATCAGTGAAGAGGAATTCAAGGCCGGTATTATCTCGCCAGTAGAGGTAATAAGATGCATTAGGCCGTTACGCCGTCTTAAAGGTCAGGATGGTGAGGAGATGAAAAATCCATCAAAAAATATGAAGATTGTGTTTAAAGGTAATAACATTCCTAATGAAATAATTTTCGGCTATGTAAAATTACCAGTTAAACATTTAATTTCCTTTGCGCAATGCTACAAATGTTTTCGGTATAACCATTTTGCACAACATTGCAAACAGAATTTTGATTTATGCCGTTCTTGTTATAGTCAGCATAATGTTGAGGAAAATTGCGCGGAATTATCTTGTTCAAATTGTAAAGGGAATCACAACCCAATGTACAAAAAATGTCCAGCGCGTGCTAAAGCTTTTGCAGTTAAAAAAATAATGACCCTCGAAAACCTGTCCTTAAAAGAAGCTAGAATGCGTTTTAAAAGTATATTTTCAAACAGATTTTCTGAATTAGAGGATGACTGTTCTGCCTTTCCTCCTCTTAGACAGATAGGAACAAAGGATAACGTCCAGAATAATCACCAAGCGGCAGCAAAAGCTATTCATGACATTATGCCTTTTTCTAAAGTACTTAAAAATAACGCTAATAAAATAAGAGAAGAAGCTAATGCTAGAAATACAATGAATAGACACAAAGAAGTGTTAGAGGAACATTTTTATCAGTGTCAACATGAAAAGCTGGCCTTTCCACCACAACCTCAAAACCTGAATGCAATCCAAAAACCTGATTCGAACCGTCAGATGGCCTTGAACTTCTTAACAAAAACCTCGAATGATACTGAATCCTTTTTAAAAAATATTGATAATGGTAAATATGAGAGAGGAACAGTATCTAAATTTGTAGCTCAACTAAGAGATAATATTAACTTAAGTTTGAATTATTTAGATCCGGATTTAATAAATTGCTCAATGTCTCAAGATTTCAGTACATAAATAATGGCTTACGAAATTAAACTACTACAATATAATATTCAAAGCCTAAAAAAGCCTGGTAATAAAGAACTTTTAGAAGTATTTCTTCACAATCACGACATTGACATCGCGCTTTTAACTGAGACTTGGCTGACAGATAATGCCTGTTCAAGTCTCAAGAACTACAATTTCGTTTGTAAAAATAGAAAGGATGGCTTTGGCGGTATAGGCATATATGTAAACAAAGATATAAAATTCGCTATTATTAATACCAGTTCAACACATGATACCATAGGAATCTCCACTCTGAATTTGAGCAGAAATATTAATGTAATCATCAACTACAGTCCACCAAACTTAAGTTTGATAGACTTTGAGCATGAATTAAATCGCATTTTTGTACTGGGCAATCAACTGAAAGGAACAACGCTAATATGCGGTGACTTTAATGCCAAATCTTCACTTTGGGGAGCAAGGCATTCTGACAACAAAGGAATGTTTTTAGAAAGCCTAGCTAATAGTTTTGATTTTGTATGTATGAATGATGGTAAGCCAACCTTTTCAACAGCTTCTACATCATCATCGGTTCTTGATGTATCCTTCGTGGGTGCTCCTTTAGTAGACTTTACTTGGAATTCATTGGACTCTAAAATTACGGGTAGTAACCACCATCCAGTTATTATATCGTTGGGTGTTAGTTGCAGACCTTCTATATCTAAAACTTATCTGCTACGAAATCGTTTTTATTCAGATGTTAGAAAATTGGTGGTACAAGGAAATATTGATTCCTTTGAATCGGAGCTAAAAGATTTATATAAAAAACACACAATAAGGTTGTCAGAAAATAACAGATATATTCCTAAAAGGTGGTGGAACGATGAATTGAACAGACTATTTCGACTTAGAAATGCTGCAAGGAAAAAATATTTTAAGTCAAAAACTTTGGATGACTGCGCAGCCTTGTTAAGAGCTGAAAGGAAACTAAAATCTTACATTTTTACAGCCAAAAAAGGTGACTTTGCTGATTTGTTATCAGAATTATCGAGTCCTTCTTCACCTAAGCAATTTTGGACAAAACTTGCTCATTTAAAAAAATATAATCTTAGAAAAGAAATTAAAAGCTCATGGAACGATACCCAGACTCGAAGTTTTTTAGATGGGTTAGTTGGATAGTTTGTCCGTTCACCTTCCCCAAGTTTGGATATACCTCCATCGGTTGATGTCCCTGTTTTTGATTTTGAGGATTTCGACGCATATATTAACTCAAGGAATCTAGACTCGGCAGCTGGGCCAGATGGTATTTCTTATCGTGTTCTTATAAATCTCTCAACTTTCAGCAGAAAATCTATTTTCAATCAAATTATGTTGCTGTGGTCCAATGGAATTGTTCCACCATCATGGCGTGCAATAAAAGTTTGCCCAATTTTAAAAAAGGATAGAGATCCTACATTAATCACAAACTACAGGCCCATATGTTTGATGTCCGTCTTACTTAAGGCCTCAGAACATCTAATCAAACGCCACATCGTAGCTCACTGTGAAGAAAATAATATCTTTCCCGCTAGATCATACGCTTTTCGAAAAAATAGATCTTCTGCAAACTGCATTAATGATATTATAAATACAGTTTATAGCTTCAAGAAAAAAGGTCTTCATGTTGTTGCTGCTTGTTTAGACGTTGATAAAGCTTACGATGCTACTGACCCCTTGTTACTTTGCCGATTATTAGTGGATCTTAATTTTAACTCTCATGTAATTAATTGGATTTATTCTTTTCTAAGTGATAGAAAGTTAATCGTTAATGGGCAAGTAGCGACTACTGCAATGGGCCTAGCCCAAGGAAGTACTCTCTCTCCAAGTCTGTTTAATATTTTTACCGCAAAGTTTCATGAAATTTCAACTGATAAAGACGTTCTATTTCAGTTTGCGGATGACTTCTTCTTAGTTTGTGCTCACCGTGACTTTGTAACCGCGAAGCAGTCTTTAACAAGGAAACTAAACGAACTTAGTCAGCTTTGCACCCTACGATGTCTCTCTTTCAATCCTGAAAAATCAAAAGTCATTCATTTCAACAGGAAACCCCGCCCTCTTAACATCACAATTAATAACTTATTAATTCCTCAAGTAAATTTAATAAAATTTCTTGGAAGAGTAATAACACCTAATAATTCTTCAGTACCGCATGCCACTCACGTTATCGACTCAGTACGCAAAACCTGCAGTTTCCTTAGGATATTAAATAATCGTTTTTCTGGCGTCAATCCTTCACGTGCACTGCAAATGTATAAAGCTTTTGCAAGACCAAAAATAGAGTATGCTGTATCTACATTTTCTAATATGTCCAAAAAAGCTTTAGCAAAAATTCAAGTTTATATCAATGACGCTCTTAAACGTTCCTTGGGCCTTATTAAATCAACTCCCAATATTGTAGCTTTTCATATGGCTGCAGAACTTCCACCGACATATCGTTTCATACTGGTCACTGCTAAAGAAATTACCAAGTCTTTTACTTACAATCTCCCAATCTCCAAAGCTCTATGTTTGTCGAACTCAAGTCTCAACATTAGCATTTCAAAAGTGTTTCATCGATTTAGAGATATATTCATGGACTTAGGTAGCATTAAGCCAAGGTACAACAAACCTCAAAGTATAGCTGTTTATTTGGATTTCTTTGGTAATACGGCTACTAGTAAAAAGAATGCTAGCAATGACATAATCATAGAATTGGCAAAGGAAAAAATTAACTCGTTGGTTGAAAATGGTTTTGAAATTTTGTTCACTGATGGTTCCGTGATCGGTGAGTCCACTGGATTTGCGTTTTACCATTTAAGATCTGATTCAGCTTACCGATATTATACTAATAAATCTCTGTCTTCAACTTCAGCAGAGCTGTTAGCTATTGAAAAAGCTATAGAATTTGTAACGCGTTCTGGCTTTACTAAGGTTGCTATTTTAACTGATTCAAAATCAGGACTGTATAATATTAAAGGAGAAGATCAGATCAACTACATTTCTAATGACATTCTTACAAAGATTGCCGATTCTTCATTAACTACTATTGAGTTACACTATATCCCTGCTCATGCGTCAATAATTGGTAACGAAAGAGCTAATGCAGCTTCGAAAGAGGCCCACTATCTTGGAGTTTTTGTAACAGTTAAATGGTCTTACCACGATGCCATCAGGCGAATCGAGACTTTACTGCTAGATGATTGGCAAAGGGAATACGACTTACTACGACAGACTAAGGGCAGACTGTATGGTACTATTTTTCCAACTATTGTTAAAACACCATGGTTTCATAAAATTAATTGTGGCGCTAGAGCCCAACTTTCAACAAAAATAAGAACGGCCAATAGAATACTTTCTGGACACACTTTTTCTAAAGCTACCCTTTTCAAAGTGGGAGTGACAAACTCTGATCTATGTGATTTATGTGGTGTTTCTGAAGATGTATCTCATGTAATTTTTACTTGCCCCCGTTTTAATGCCCAAAGATTAAATTTTCCCGCTATTCTTCGCTACAATAATATTATGGATTTCCTTACTGGAGAGGACTTAATGAATATTTTGTCGCTGGCTGATTTTGTAGAGACAATAGAATTGAAACTCTAGAATTTATTATTTAAGTTAATTTTATGTTTGTTTTTAAATTACGAGTTTTAGCTCTTGTGTTGTGTTGTTAGTATGATTATATATATATTAGTGTGCTTATATGTACGTATGTGTATGTACATATGTATATATGTGTGTAGGTATGTTTTTGTGTATGTAAGTGTATCGGTGTATATGTATTTACATATTTTTGCTTGTTATTTATTTGCTTGTTTTTGTCGCTGGTGGTTTATACCTTAATATGTAATGGCTATATGAATACTTTCGAGGCCAAATAATTCTCTAATCCTTCTAGAGTAACTTAAATCTACAAAAAAAAAAAAAAAAAAAAAAAACCCTTAATTTGTGTTAAACAAGTAGTATGCGGATTTCTTCCACTTGTTCCTATTCTTACAGTATTATCATCACTTGAAGGTGTAGCAACCGTGGATCTGCTATTTTTATGGTAATCAATGACATTAAAAACTACTACATCTCAACCCATATAAAATTGGATAAGGCCTCTTTTATGGTATACCTCCAAACAATTCTTTTTAAAATTTACCTAATCGTCGACTATAAGAACTGGAACTTGAACATTTTAGAGATGTTTTAATGGGGGGCAATTTAACTAAGAAACCTTTAGCACAATAATGTAATATTGTTAATTTTAATAATTCAAATGGTCTTGGAACACATTGGGTAGTATATAATAAACACTATAACTATAAGGAATAGTTTAATAGCTTTGGAGATTTGCAACCACCATTGGAAGTCACCAACTATTTCAAATCGCCTATAAAGTATAATTATGAACGAAAACAAAAATTCAATACATATAAATGCGGTCACTTTTGCTTAGAATTTCTATACAATAAATATAATTTGAAATAAAAAAAAAAGTTTTTTAATCTTTTTACAAGTTTTTATTATAATTTATTTTATAATGACCCTCAGGCATAAGTATCAATATTATTTTCTTTGATAAGACTCTTATCCTCTAAATAACTTAATGATAGCTTATTTTTATATTGTGTATAGATCTGATGTATCTTAGAACTAAATACGATATATACATTGCATAATAGTAAAGCTTTTATTGCAACAAACATTTCCTAAAATCATTTATTATTGTTAGTTCGTTGGTTATACTTTGTTTTACTCCTTTTATTTTCTTTATTTCCTTATCAACTTTGTCTATTTTAACAGAATACATTTAAGATTGTAAACCAATAAATTGCTTAGTATTTCGACCATGACACTCATCTTTCATCACTCCAAAAACTTTTTTTATTCATGAGTGGAAAATTATAGGGGTTTTCGTTCTGATATGTGGATGTGTCAAAATAATGTACAATATCATAACGAATGTCATCATACAGGTCATTTGTTCTTATATCATATATGAAGGCATCAGTAGCCATATAATTGAGTTAAATATTTTCTTTGTATTTGGGTTCAATGTAATCGTAATAAAAATTATACATTTTCCATTTCGATAGCTATAAAACAGAAAAGCCAGTATAAATAGGTTTATTATATTCTGTCCACACTATACTCATTTTAATGACTATCATTTTGTCGTGAGTTTTGACACAACTATGAAAGTTAGGTCTTGCCAATAAGAGCTTTAACTCCTAGTCGCTTACTTTTACTCTCCCATTCACATACTATTTTAATATCCTTTCTTTTGTCAACATTTTCTATAGTCTTACCGTATACAGGATTGTTTAATAATTTAAGGAAATTTTGTTCAAGTGATTCTTTAGCTAATATTTTATTATGATTACTAGTAGTGCCCACGACTTCGTCAGCGTGTTATATTTAATTTTCAAAAATAAAAAGTGCTGACAACTGTTTTAGTATCATTATACCAATAATATTGGGTGCTTTCACATTTGTATCTCTATTTTGTTTTCGTAATGTTTGTAAAGACATTTACAGTTTAGATCCCTGTCAATATTATTATAATATCCCCGGGGCTATCTTAGGATGCAATGATAAAACCAACTGAAATAGAGTTGCAATTGTTGACTGATATTGACATACACAGTTTTACTGTGCGGGGGGGCTACGGGGAGATATTTTACAATGCTACTGATTATGATTTTACGAAATATTCGAATTATCTAATGTATTTTGATGTAAATAATTTATATGGATATGCATTGTCGCAATACCTACCTTATAGAAATTTTAAGCGGCTTAAAAATTTTAAGGACTTTAATATAGATAAATATAGAGGAAGATTCTGAAATTGAATATACACTCGTATATTAGAGGTTGATTTAGAATATCCAATAGCACTGCACGATTATCATAAGGACTTGCCATTTTGTACACAAAACAAGACAATAAAATGTAAAGCATGAAACAGTGAAAGTTAATTACAAATTTAATTAATAAAACCAATTATTTAAAACATTATAGCTACCTTCTACAATGTCTTAAACATGGATAGATTTAAAAAAAAATTCATAAAATTCTTTATTTAAGCAACAGATTAATTTAATTACTCATTTAAATCTATACATATAATGAAACAGTAACGAGGTCATTTCTGCACATGAAAATTTTTTTGGAAAATTATATTGTTGGTGTAGATAGTAATCGATATAGAATACAAAATAACTACTTTTTAATTTTTACTCGTATTTGTCTATCTATCTGTCCGTCTGTCTATCTATCTATCTGTCTGTCTGTTTGTGTCTGCATCATGTAAAAAGTTCTTGATGGATTTAAACAAAATTTTGTGATGAGGTCCCTTAGAACCTTGCCTCCAATATAGAATACTTTTTTTTATAATAATAAGTCATTTCGCATACAAAATAGAGAAACAAATGTGAAAGCACCCAATATTATTGGTATAATGATACTAAAACAGTTGTCAGCAATTTTTATTTTTGAAAATTAAATATAACACGCAGATGAAGTCGTGGCTACTACTAGTAATCATAATAAAACATTAGCTAAAGAATCACTTGAACAAAATTTCCTCAAATTATTAAACAATGCTGTGTACGGTAAGACTATAGAAAATGTGAATGGGAGAGTAAAAGTAAGCGACTAGGAGTTAAAGCTCTTATTGGCAAGACTTAACTTTCATAGTTATGTCAAAACTCACGACGAAATGATAGTCATTAAAATGAGTATAGTGTGTACAGAATATAATAAACCCATTTATACTGGCTTTTCTGTTTTATAGCTATCGAAATGGAAAATGTATAATTTTTATTACGATTACATGAAACCCAAATACAAAGAAAATATTCAACTCAATTATATGGCTACTGATTCCTTCATATATGATATAAGAACAAATGATCTGTATGATGACATTCGTTATGATATTTTACATCATTTTGATACATCCACATATCAGAACGAAAACCCCTATAATTTTCCACTCATGAATAAAAAAAGTTTTTGGAGTGATGAAAGATGAGTGTCATGGTCGAAATACTAAGGAATTTATTGGTTTACAATCTTAAATGTATTCTGTTAAAATAGACAAAGTTGATAAGGAATTAAAGAAAATAAAAGGAGTAAAACAAAGTATAACCAACGAACTAACAATAATACACCAATACCCCGCTTTGCGTCTCTTCATTTTGCGTCGCTTCGAAGTTGCGTCTTTTTTTAAGTTTCTGGAATTTCAATGCTGCGTCGTTTTTGTTTCAGTTTGCTTCGCATGGCTTCGAAGTTGCGTCGTAAATGTTTCGATTTGCGTCGTTGATTTAAAAATGTTTTTGCAAAGCTAAAGCAGAAAAAGGGGATTTCCCGTTTAGTAGAATGCAAATTTGCAGGTGTGCGTAGTTATTAGTTTCGAATTACATATATGTCGTGGAGTGAAGTTCAGTCTGAAAGTTAAAAAAATAAGCCAAAAAAGAAAGCAAATAACTTTAGACTAGCTCCTTCTACAATTAAATCCATTGTTATATTTTTATTTTAATAAAATCTGTTATTCAAAAAATAATAAGAAAATATTTTGAATTAAAAACCCTTTTTCTAAGCTAAAATGTTTAAATCCTGTATTGACTAAACGAAAATCAAATACATACGTAAACAATTTAAAATTCTGCTTCAGTTTGCGTCGTTTCGGTTTGCGTCTAATTTTTTCAGTCCCAATTAACGACGCAAACCGGGGTATTGGTGTAAATGATTTTAGGAAATGTTTGTTGCAATAAAAGCTTTACTATTATGCAATGTATATCGTATTTAGTTCTAAGATACATCAGATCTATACACAATATAAAAATAAGCTACCATTAAGTTATTTAGATGATAAGAGACTTATCAAAAACTTTCAAGTGATGATAATACTGTAAGAATAGGAACAAGTGGATGAAATCCGCATGCTACTTGTTTAACACAAATTAAGGGTTATTTAACTGTTAATATAATCTGTTTAGCTGTTTAAAAAAGCTGTTTAGCTGTTCAAGAAAAGCTGTTAAGCTGTTCAAAAAAACCTGTTTAGCTGTTCAAAAAAAGCTGTTTACCTGTTAAAAGAAGCTGTTTAGCTGTCCAAAGAAGCTGTTTAGCTGTTTTTAGATGCTGTTTATAAATCTCATACATTTTTTTTTTAATAATTAAGAGTCATACACAAACATGAAGGAAAATAAAAATAGGAGCGGCTTTTAACGGGTTAAGCATTTTTAAAAAATGTTAGTATTTCCTGAAAGATCTCTTCAGAAACTATAATGATACCCATATTAATATCTTAAAAAATATGGTGCACAACATACTTTTTCTATTTATAACTCATTTTTAAGATATGGCAACACCCTACCATCGGTCATGGTCGCATAATATAATATATAACACGCTACATTCTGCGTCAAACAAACCAATTAACCAATAAAATAAACTAATCGACTGTAGCGTAGGCATGAGCAGCAAAACAGTTTTTTTGGAAAGCTAAACAGCTTCTCTTGAACAGCTAAACAGCTTTTTTAAACAGCTAAACAGATTATATTAACAGTAAAATAACCCTTAATTTGTGTTAAACAAGTAGTATGCGGATTTCTTCCACTTGTTCCTATTCTTACAGTATTATCATCACTTGAAGGTGTAGCAACCGTGGATCTGCTATTGTTATGGTAATCAATGACATTAAAAACTACTACATCTCAAACCATATAAAATTGGATAAGGCCTCTTTTATGGTATACCTCCAAACAATTCTTTTTAAAATTTACCTAATCGTCGACTATAAGAACTGGAACTTGAACATTTTAGAGATGTTTTAATGGGGGGCAATTTAACTAAGAAACCTTTAGCACAATAATGTAATATTGTTAATTTTAATAATTCAAATGGTCTTGGAACACATTGGGTAGTATATAATAAACACTATAACTATAAGGAATAGTTTAATAGCTTTGGAGATTTGCAACCACCAGTGGAAGTCACCAACTATTTCAAATCGCCTATAAAGTATAATTATGAACGAAAACAAAAATTCAATACATATAAATGCGGTCACTTTTGCTTAGAATTTCTATACAATAAATATAATTTGAAATAAAAAAAAAAGTTTTTTAATCTTTTTACAAGTTTTTATTATAATTTATTTTATAATGACCCTCAGGCATAAGTATCAATATTATTTTCTTTGATAAGTCTCTTATCATCTAAATAACTTAATGATAGCTTATTTTTATATTGTGTATAGATCAGATGTATCTTAGAACTAAATACGATATATACATTGCATAATAGTAAAGCTTTTATTGCAACAAACATTTCCTAAAATCATTTATTATTGTTAGTTCGTTGGTTATACTTTGTTTTACTCCTTTTATTTTCTTTATTTCCTTATCAACTTTGTCTATTTTAACAGAATACATTTAAGATTGTAAACCAATAAATTGCTTAGTATTTCGACCATGACACTCATCTTTCATCACTCCAAAAACTTTTTTTATTCATGAGTGGAAAATTATAGGGGTTTTCGTTCTGATATGTGGATGTGTCAAAATAATGTACAATATCATAACGAATGTCATCATACAGGTCATTTGTTCTTATATCATATATGAAGGAATCAGTAGCCATATAATTGAGTTAAATATTTTCTTTGTATTTGGGTTTCATGTAATCGTAATAAAAATTATACATTTTCCATTTCGATAGCTATAAAACAGAAAAGCCAGTATAAATAGGTTTACTATATTCTGTCCACACTATACTCATTTTAATGACTATCATTTTGTCGTGAGTTTTGACACAACTATGAAAGTTAGGTCTTGCCAATAAGAGCTTTAACTCCTAGTCGCTTACTTTTACTCTCCCATTCACATACTATTTTAATATCCTTTCTTTTGTCAACATTTTCTATAGTCTTACCGTATACAGGATTGTTTAATAATTTAAGGAAATTTTGTTCAAGTGATTCTTTAGCTAATATTTTATTATGATTACTAGTAGTGCCCACGACTTCGTCAGCGTGTTATATTTAATTTTCAAAAATAAAAAGTGCTGACAACTGTTTTAGTATCATTATACCAATAATATTGGGTGCTTTCACATTTGTATCTCTATTTTGTATACGAAATGACTTATTATTATAAAAAAAAGTATTCTATATTGGAAGCAAGTGTCGTGTGCACCCCGTGTCGATTCTGGCAACGCTAAATTGTTTCATCTGGTAGCATTAGGGTAACGAAGGCGGGATGACAAAGAATAGAAAAATAAAAATGGTTCCAAAGTATAAAAAGTGTATGATCGGAATTGCTGAATAGAAAGAAAAAAAAGATGGCGTTTTTGGCGGAAAGCGAAAAATTAAATTGAATAAGAAGAAGGAAAATGGAAACCCGACAGACGTAAGTGGTTGTGAAAAAAAAGGAGAAGAATAAACAAAGGTGGGTATAGTCGGGACATCTAACACTATCTGGGAGACCATTACGATGTCACGGTGGGGTTTTCCTAACTCCAAGCGGGTGGGTACGCGTCCTGGCAATCCACCAGCCAGAAGGTGATTTGTATGGTGTATTGTGGCGAAAAGGAAGACCTGCGCTCATTTGCTTCGGGCCTTTAAAACAAAAAAAAAAGAGGCTGGTATGATTTTTTTGTTATAGCAGTGTAAAGGCCCAACTATAATGTGAATATACTAGCTTATGCCAACTTATACAACTGTGCAAATACATTAAATTATATGTGGTAAACTATAATGTGAATAAGATAACTTTTCGTCAAGTTTCGTTAAATTTCATTTCTTTATGCAAGGTACGAAACTGATCGCACTTTCCGTACGGAAACAGCTGATTGTGCTTTGGTTTATACATTAATAAAGAAATATTCTAATTAAGACCTAAATTGTTAAATTTTTTAGTTTTTAATTCAATAAAAAATGTTAGAAAAAACAATATTTTTCTTTATGGCTAATTTTTTACAATTATAATATATTTTTAATTAAATTTGTATTTATACACACATATGTATACCATATAAACGATTAACATCGAGGCATTTTTAGTACGGTTGGCCACAAACACAAAACAGAAAATAATTTGTAATAATTTTTTTTTACATTTTCTTAGAACATAAACCAAACTATGTAAATGTGTTTGTGAATGTTATTAAATATATAAAATATTTTCTTTAAAGCCTTTTAGTTTTAAAATTTTGTTGATTTATATAGAAATTATTTTTGGCAAAAGTACGAAATAAACATAAATGTGCAACTGTGGCAAATAAGTTACTAAATTTATATATTTACATTGTAGCCACATAAATTTCTTTGATAAGTTACCTAAGCATTTGACAGGCTTTTCGTTGAATTTTTGACATAAGCTAAAGCTAGCTTATGCACATTATAGTTGGGCCTTAAGGCAGATTGGTTGGCAGAGAACCACCCCCAAAACGGCGAGCTGCAGCCGGAGCATCCGCCAGCATACCAGCGCCGCCAACGATATGGCCACTCCACGTGTACATATATTTATTTTTTTAATAACTTGAACAGCTGCTACTATTACAAAAATGGCGCCCAACGTGGGGCCCGAAGCAGATTTTGAAGATTAAATATTCCCACTTTTATTTTAGTTTTTTTTAACGTTTAGTTTCTGCTCGGCTCGTATGTCCTGTTAGGTAATCTAAGAGTCCCTGACAAGTAGCTACGAGTCCGGGCCGAATTTGGCTAAATTTTTTTTTTAGTTGCATTTTCATTTGGTTGAATCTAAGGAACCTACAAGCCACTTGCACTCCACCCATATATAAGTCCCGGCGCTCAAGGCTTAGGACCTGAGATCGCGTAGCGATGTATAGGCGGGTTGCAGGGGTTTGCAGACTCTTCGATTTAGAAGGCCACGCATTGTCAGTCGAGCTGAGGCTTAAATAAACAAAGTAGCCGTAGTGCTCGAAGTTTTAATTGCTCAAGTTAAGTGAGAATGAAATGAGATTCTACTTTACCGCTCAAATACAATAGCCCTCAATAGTTAGTTTATTTCTGCGTTTATATACTCCCTGTTTGCAAATGAAGAGTATTTCTTATTAAGTAATTAACAAGGTATACAGCTAGTTGCACACAAGTTCTTTTGACATTTTAGTGATACCGAAAACCAATATTATATTTAACGTAAATTTCGACGAATAACATTTGAAAATCTTATAAATTTAACTGAGAAGATACTTTTCGCTCAACGTTTTTGTTCCAAAATTATTTGGGCAAAATTTTCTGTCTGATTTTAAGCAATAATTTTTCATTTCAAAATTCTACTGTTTGCCTAATGGGCAAAAACCCATAAATCAAAAATGCTTGTTTATTCACCGGTTAGGCGGCAACATTTTCTTTTACAGTATTTTATTGGACATTACATGATTCGACTAGTTCAGATAGTACCATACCTTCACCTGAATACAGCAGCTTGACTGCTAGAAACGTTCAGCAGACTTTACGTCCTAACTCACCTGCAGCTGAAGCTCAATCTATTGCAAGGGTTAGCAATTTACCTGACGACAACGGAGCGGGGGATACTGCAATGATGAATATTTGCAACCAAATCCAGGAGATGCAGCTCATTCTTTAACAGGAAGTAGCTCGAATGTACAATCGTTCGGCAACAGCCGGACCGGGTCCAAACACTTTGAATGTGTCGGCAATGCCACAGGCATCAAACAGTGGAAGTTGGACTCCAGCTCTCCGTACCCTGGGGGATGTGTTTGGGCAACAGGCCACCAATACCCAACGCTGGAGGGAGCAAGGTGGATTTGCCACAAATGGTCAACAACCATCACAGGCTAACCTAATCGGGTCAGCATCGCGTCCAGCTGGTGGGCCATCTCAAGGGGCTAATTATTCCTTAGGCCCGCGTCTACAACCCACAGCAGGTCCGACATTAGCGATCAGTCCGGAACAAGCTCAAATTCCTCTAACAAGAGGATACCCGACATTTCAGTCAGATTTTTCTAACCCACTCCCGAGAGGCTTGTCGAAATGGGGTATTAAATTTGATGGTACCACAAAATCAATGAGCGCTGAAGATTTAATTTTTAGGGTAGATGCCCTACAACAGGACTATAATTGTTCGTTCAATGAAATAAGGCGTAGCTTCCATTTATTGTTGGAAGGACCAGCCCTCGACTGGTACAGGAACGTGAGAAAGTTGACCTCTATTCAGTCCTGGGAGGATTTGCAATCAGTTTTTTTAACCCAGTATAGGCGGTATGAAAACGAATTCCAATTGCAGAAGAAGATTATGGATCGTCGTCAGCAGCCACAAGAATCTTTTGAGGAGTTTTATAACGCAATTATGCGGTTGCCCAACCAGCAACGGTCCCCGTATTCGGAGATAGACCTCATTGAAATTATAAAGGCCAACTTAAAACCATCTTTGTCCCATCTCTTGTTCTCGGTCAGTATTGATAGCTTAAATAACTTTTGTATACAGGCCAAAAGGACGGAGAATTTGCTGGCCAGCCAAAGGCAACTCACGGGTCAGCGCCAATACATAGCTAAGGTACAGGAACTGGACTTGGAAGAAGAAGAAAAGACTTTTACAAGTGAGGTGGATGCCATTTCGGCAACCGGCCACTATACGTGCTGGAATTGTAGGCAGGTTGGTCATGGTTTTATAGATTGCCCGTCGTCTATCAGGCGTATATTTTGTTTTAGGTGCTGTCGCGATAATATAGTAACCCCTAAGTGTCCTAAATGTCAGGGAAACAGGGCCCGGAACCCGACTCGAACTGGAGAGGCGCTGTCCACGGAAGTTTAAGTCCAGTCACCGAGCAACAACAAGAAGTAACCCCAGTCAAGATTTTAGTCAACCCAAACCAAACGTTAGCTAACACCAAATTAGAACCCAAGCTTAGAGAATTAAAACCTTTGCATATTAGAATAAATGAATACAGAGAAGCTAAACTCAGAATTTTCGGTAAACTCTCGAGTCGCATTAAGAAGACGCGTGAACGATGTCGGATTCGTAGACGTTTGAGACGTGAGATTTCGGTGGCCTCCCTATACGAGGGTAGGGACTCCCGTTTGTATACGCGTATAAATATAGGCGGTCATGAAATCGAGGGTCTACTAGATAGTGGTGCCACGGTGACGTGTCTGGGCCGCAACTGTCTTGAGTTTGTAGAAAAAGCGGGACTTACAGTCCATATTTTTTCTACAATTATCAAGACAGCTGACGGTACAGAGCACCTTATAGTCGGTCGTGTGCGGGCAGAGGTAAGGTTTGGCCAAACAACGCAGGTCATAACGTTCTATTTAGTGCCTACTTTGAGTCGCGAGTTGTTCTTGGGTGTCGACTTTATGAAGGTTTTTAAGATGTTTGCCAGGATAGAGAGTCTTACGACCAACAATATAAGCCTCTGTGAAGAGGCAGAAAGTAATTCAGATGTCGTAACACACACTTTGACAGCTTTGGTTATATTGATGTTTCCATGCCATACCAAAAAAGGCCTTGGCAGAACACATTTAGAAACGCATTCTATAGATACCCGTGATGCAACTCCAGTGAAGGACAAATATTACCCTGTCTCCCCGGCTGTACAAAAACTAATGTAAACAGAGCTTAATAGGATGCTTGGACTTGGTGTTATTGAGCTTAGTGAAAGCCCTTGGAATCATCCGGTTACTTTAGTCCGTAAGGGCGAAAAGAACCGGCTGTGCCTCGATGCTCGAAAGCTCAATGCGCTAACTGTCAAGGATGCCTATCCTCTGCCTCACATCGAGGGTTTGCTCAGTCGGCTAGGTGACACCATGTTTATTTCGAGTGTCGATTTGAAAGACGAGTTCTGGCAGATACCACTGGATCTATCCAGTAGGGAGAAAACTGCCAGGGCGGCCACTTTACCATTTTACTGTCATGCCTTTTGGATTGTGTAATGCCGCTCAAAGGTTATGCCGGTTAATGGATAAAGAGATCCCCGCGGCGTTGCGTGATCGAGTTTTCATATACTTGGATGATCTTTTGATAGTATCTGCCGAATTTGAGACACATCTGGAGTTGTTGAAACAAGTATCTATATGTTTGGCGAATGCAGGCCTGACCATCAATATAGCGAAATCTAAATTTTGCTTCAAAGAGTTAAAGTATTTGGGTTACATAGTAGGTAACGGCAAACTAAAACCTGATCCGGCCAAAGTGGAAACGATCACTCGAGTTGCTTACCCTAAAACAGCGAAACAAGTGCGGAGTTTCATGGGGGCAACAGGCTGGTATAGAAAATTTATACCAGACTATGCCACCATTGCGGCTCCAATCTTTGACACGCTAAAGAAGGGTAAACAATTCAAGTTTTCGGATGAAGCTAAGGTCGCGTTTGATCGGCTTAAGAGCGCTCTGACTTCGAGCCCGCCTATTTCTCTCACAAGCTGATACCGGCGCAGAAGAATTATTCGGTCACGGAGCGTGAATGTTTGGCAGTTGTTTTGGCGATTAAGAAGTTTAGGCCATATATAGAACTTATGCCATTTTCCGTTATCACCGATCACAGTAGCCTTAAGTGGCTTATGTCACATAAAGATTTGACCGGTAGATTGGCGAGGTGGAGTCTGCATCTCCAATCATGTGATTTCCAAATTGAGCATAGGCAGGGTAGACAAAATATTGTCCCCGATACCCTATCGCGGTATGAAATGGAGGAAGTCTCGGCCGATGTAGAGGGGCTTGTGGACTTAAGTTCCGATGCTTTTAAGTCTTTCGATTACTCAGAACTTGTTTCCACTATAGAAGCAAATTCTGAGCAGCTGCCTGACTTAAAAGCTGTCGATGGCTTTATCTACAAGAGTGTAACGCCCTATGATGGAGTGGTTATAAATGAGGATTTCGCATGGAAATTGTGGGTTCCTCACGAACTGACCAAAACTATCATAGAAAAGTCCCATAACTCACCACAAACTTCGCACGGAGGCATTGTTAAAACTCTACACCGCATACGAGAGTATTTTTATTGGCCAAACCAAAGCGCGCAAATACGTGATTTTGTCGCTAGTTGCGAAATTTGTAAAGAGACGAAACCGGCGAATGTCACATTGAGGTAGGCTTGCCAGATCCAATTTGCCAAAAAGCTTGACATTGCCCAAAAAAAAACTTGATTTTGAAAAAAAAACTTGACAAATAAAAACACTCATACTATTGGTTTTTATTTAATTTTTTTTATTATTTTTTTCATAAAAATTATTAGAATAAAAACAAAAGTATCGTTAAAAGTAAAAATAACAGAAACAATGTGAAAGAAACAAAAAACAATATAAGAATAAAAATTCAGTCGTTATATATTTTAGAGAAAATTAAGCGTTATTTAAAAAAAATATAGGTACTATCTTAAGAAATATAGATAGTAAAAATATGCTCTTTCGATGTGTTTTTTAGAAATATAAACTTACTTTTTTAAGTATTATTACATATGTAGCTAGAATAAATTTGAGAAAAAAAAGTTAACTTACAAAAAACATTGACAAATCACTTTTTCACTTGACACTTGACGCGCATTAAAAAACTTGACAATCAGGCCAAATCAGGCCCGTCTGGCAACCCTACATTGAGGCCACCTATGGGAGCCGAATCGGTTAGTGAACGTCCGTTTCAACGAATCTTCATTGATTTTCTTGGCCCTTACCCGCGATCCAAAAACGGCAATTGCTTTATTTTTATTGTTTTGGATCACCTGACAAAATTCGTTTTGCTTAAGGCTTTGCCAAAAGCCAATTCCAAAAGTGTAGTAAAATTTTTGATATCCGAAGTTTTTCATAAGTTTGGAACTCCCGAAACAATTGTCTCAGACAACGGAAAGCAATTTGTCGGCCGTGAGTTTGCGGATCTGGTAAAAAATTTCGGGGTGAAACACGTTCGTACAGCCATACATTCCCCGCAGGCAAATGCATCCGAGCGGGTGAACCAATCGATTTTGGCGGCAAAACGCTCATATTTACAGGATGATCAGTCAGAGTGGGACAAACATTTGTCCGAAGTCGAGTTTTCACTTAGATCATCGGTGCAGACTTCGATTGGTGTTACACCGTATTATGCCCTGTTTGGAGTGAATATGTTTGGCCACGGTAGCTTGTACGGTTTAGCCCGGAAACTGAGAATGTTAGATGATCCCGAAGTAGATATTTGCCCAAGGGCCACCAAAATGTCATGGATAAGACAGAAGATTCGTGAAACGCTACACCGAACGTATCTTCGGAACGAAAAAAACGTATAACATTCGTTGCCGAGTTGTTGAAAGAATTATACTTTATTTTTTTATATAGCTGGTTCTAAGTTAAGAGATGGCATCGAATGGGAAGACTCCTGTTTGTTGCTCCGTCATTCTAGCTTGATTTAGAGGAAGTAGGGTCACCTTCTTTATACTTTTATTAAATTATATTCTTCATAATTTCTAGATTTTAATTCTTGTGATACGGTTACCGATTGTTCTATAGTCGCGATTCTCTGGATGGCTTGAACTAATATAAGGCGGCTGGTGATAGTTTCGTCCGCCGCACTGTGGTCAATATTTTGAGATAGCGGCCAAAACTACTTTTGGTTTTTGTTCTCCGATTTTAAAGTTATTAGACTCATATGAAAGTAGACAGTAGTAAACCTCGGGAGCCAAAAAATTAGAACTCTATTTCAACTATTTCACTGAGAACAGGGTGGTCCAAAATGGGCTTTTTCAGAATTTAGTAAATTTATGATATTTTTAGTTAATTTTTAAAGTTTAAATGATCATAACTTTTTTGTTTTTCAAGATTTTTGGACGAAATAAATTTTGTGTTGTAACTTAACTTATTTCCTATTACTGGTAAATTGAAGCTCTACTGTTTTCAGAACAATTTAAATATTTTTTTTTTAAAAGGTCAAATTTCTCGGAAATTTCCTACTTCATAGAGCACAACTCCTGTGAGTCAAGCTGAGTCAAAACACAAATTTACTATTTAGTAGTCCTAACTCTCCCCTACATTCCTATATATACATGTCCATGCATCGGGACTGCACTTTTTGAGCTACAGCAATTTTTCTGACCCAAGGTAAGATATTCGGTACAAATGAACGTCATATTTTTTGAGAAGTTATTTGTATGTGAAAGTGGCTATTATGCATATATTTTGATGAAATTTTGTACAAGAGTTCTTATTGATCCAAAAAATAATTCTGTTGAAATTAGGAGAAGTTGGCCCATATTTGGACCTAGTCCACATAGAAGGGTGTATCAAAATTTTGACAAAAATGACAATAGAACTCCCAAATTATGTGGTATCTAGCAATTAATTTGGAAAAGGTAAAAAATGATTTTATTGCCATCTAATATTACATAACTTAAATACCTGAAAATTGCAAATAAATTTAAAACCAATGGAAGTAAGTGCTAAAACCAAGTACCTGTTATATTATTACCAGTACCTGCTAACTCTCAAATTATGTGGTATCTAGCAGTTCATTTGGAAGAGGTAAAAAATGATTTTATTGCCATCTAATATTACACAACTTAAATACCTAAAAATTGCAAATAAATTTAAAACCAATGGAAATAACTAGTAAAACGAAGTACCTGTTATGTTATTACCAGTACCTGTTAACTCTCAAATTATGTGGTATCTAGCAGTTCATTTGGAAGAGGTAAAAAATTATTTTATTTCCATCTAATATTACACAACTTAAATACCTAAAAATTGCAAATAAATTTAAAACCAATGGAAATAACTGGTAAAACGAAGTACCTGTTAACTCTCAAATTATGTGGTATCTAGCAGTTCATTTGGAAGGGGTAAAAAATGATTTTATTGCCATCTAATATTACACAACTTAAATACCTAAAAATTGCAAACAAATTTAAAACCAATGGAAATAACTGGTAAAACGAAGTACTTGTTATATTATTACCAGTACCTGTAAACTCTCAAATTATGTGGTATCTGGCAATTCATTTGGAAAAGGTAAAAAATGATTTTATTGCCATCTAATATTACATAACTTAAATACCTGAAACTTGCAAATAAATTTAAAACCAATGGAAATAACTGGTAAAACCAAGTACCTGTTATATTATGTTTCAAAGAGGAAAAAAAGATCATGTTGAAACTTCGAGCAATAGTATATTAATCTATGCATTCATTTTTTTCTTCATTATTGTTTCAACAATGGCTAAATTCAGTTATAGTGTTCTATCTGATATATATTTTGAACGGAAAGATGAAAACGACATTATTTTACATATAATGAATAATCCATTCTTCAAAATATGCAACAAACAAGAAATTAAAATTCATAACTTAAAAATAAAAAACTTTTTAAATACTTTAAGAAAACGGTACAATCAATGTTCCAGAAACAAGAAATTGTTTTACTCACGCAACCAAGAATGGCTAAGAAATAAACTTATTTTTTAAAAGCCATCAGTAACTACCACGGAAACTGGAAAAGGTGGTCGACCAGCAAAGCCAATTGATAATTGTAGTGAAAGATCACGAAAAAGCAAGCTTAAACATATCAATGAAGAAGTTTCTTGTAGCATCATAAAGGATTCATTTCTGCATCAAATTCAACCATCGAAAACTAAAAAGAGTAAAATTGCTATCATTAAAAAAATAGTGGAAGCAAGCCCCAGACGCACAAAAAGGATTTTAAAAAGTATTCCGACACCAACTGAAGAAAATAAATTTACTCCAGAAGAAGCATTTGCACTATTTTTGGATTTGAAAATGACTAAAAACCAATATACAGAATTGCGGAAGCGAACCAATGAAAAAAATTGTGGAATTTTTCCATCATATCGAGATATAGTTTCTGCCAAAAAAGATTGCTTACCTTCACCAACTGCTATTAGTGTAACTTCAAGTTCAGCAGAAATAAAATTGCAGGATCTTCTTGAACACACTGCAGAACGATTACTAAAGGCATTTGATGCTGACTATTTAAAGAAGTTTAAAAATTGCAGCATGACTTTAATTTCTAAATGGGGATGTGATGGGTCCTCTGGCCAGAAACAATACAAACAATGTAATGCGGAAAATTCGTCAGATGCCAATTTATTCATGATTGCTTTCGTTCCATTACGTTTAACAAATACATTTATTGGTTCAGAGCCGTCAACTAGTAGAGCTGCAGAGATAGATGTATGGAGGAATGAAATTCCATCGTCAACAAAATTTTGTAGACCAATAAAGTTTGCTTACAAAAAAGAAACTAAAGATGTCATAACTGAAGAAGTTGGCAAAATAAGAGATGAAATTAAAGAACTTAAACCCGTGATATTTGAATTTAATGATCAATGCATCGAAGTTAACTTTAAAATGTCACTTACAATGATCGATGGAAAAGTTGCACAAGCTTTAACCGAAACAAAGTCTTCGTCAAGCTGCACCATATGCCAAAAAACATCAAGTCAATTGAGCCAACCACCAACACAAGACGATAGTTTTAATGAAGCATATGAATTTGGAATGTCACCTCTTCATGTTTTATGGAGCATATTCGTAAATTGGGATACGATTTGGAATTTGGCCCGTTAGGCGAAACAGTGAGAAACAACAAAGAAAATTTGGAAAAAAGAAAGCAAAAAAAAAAGAAAAAGCTATTTGGAAGAAATTTTTACTAATATTGTTTAATTAATACTAGTTTAAAGATTATAATTTGTTTCTAATTTTAGTATAAATTTTTATTAATACATTTAAATAAAATATATGTGCACTTTAAATCAATAGTAAAAGTTTACTAAAAATATCAATATTTGCATGTGCACCTTGCACATTGTTTTTTCAATTTTTATTTTTTCATTGAATCTTTCAAATACATATGAATGGTTCCCAATGGGATCCCTTATGTAGAAAAATGAAAGAAAAAATAAAAATAGTTACTAAATGTTTGCTGTGTTTTTGTATGGAACTTTTTTGAGTTGTTATTGTCTTCTGTCTTATTGATTCAATGGAGTTCTCGTTTAATCAATTTGGCTTTTGATATGAGACTTTCTGTTTTTCTATACAAAATTTGGGTAAAATCCACTGATGAGCTATTTGAGCAGTAGTGAAATGGCCATATGGATATGCTTTCCCCGCAGTAATACATTTCATTTTGTAGTTTAGTATAAAATAATAAATATTTCATGAGAATATCATGAAATATTTATATTTGAAGGGATCAAGCACGAATAAAGTAAAGTAATTAAGTTTACTAAAAATTTTATCGATGTTGTGTTCTGTATATAATATATCCAAATGGTATTGACATTGTTGGGAATTTCAGTGTTATTTTTCAGTTTAATCCTCACAAGAATTAGCTTTCTTCCAAAAAAAACCTACCTTTGGCCACTGTGAATATTGAGACTAAATAAATGTAAGGGGCCAAATGTTGGCAAATTAAGTTTAGGAATAATAAATAAGTATTGGTTGTAAAATACGATTGAGGAAAATAAGAGATTATAAAAAATACCTATTTAAATTGTAAAAATATTCAACTTTTACATGGAAACTCAACAAAAAATTAAAATGCATTTTTAACTCCACATTACGTACGTTCCTATCGGTCGATTTTTACGTTTGAACACGCAAATTGAAGCTTAAAGTCCCTCCTATTAAACAAAACAAAACGCGTAACAAAATACCAATCCGGTCAAAAGTTATAGAGTTTTGACCGCTATCTCGCGAAATTGACCACTGTGCGCCGGGGCTCATTGAATACTATCTAGCCTTTGAAAAGGAAACAAAGTTAATTTTAGTTTAGAAGGCTTTTCGTTTGTATATACGCATATATATAGGTACAAGAGAACATATTTTAATGGGAAGAGCCTGAAGTCTAATGCATTAACTTACTTCACCTTCTATTGGGAATATGTAGGGTTTTTTTGTTTTTAGGAAATGTTTCTGTTTTAGTTCTATGACAGGGGGTACTACGCGCCAAAGGGTTTAAGGTAATATATTGAACTTAAGAACTTTGGGGGTTTTAGTCCCTGTCCATTTGACAAATAATTCTCTTCAGCTGGTTATGAGATCTTTCGGTAAGTTCCTTTCTTAGCCGGCTAAGTCACTTCACTGAAATCGGCGAAGAGAAAGTAACAAAGTTAGGGATTTTGGTAACAACCAGGACTTGATCGTGTTTGTAGATTAGAAAAGGGAAACAGTATACAGGACATTTTTTTTTTGTGTTGTTAGATTTGACACAGTTTTCGTAGATAAAGTTCAGAACTTTGCCCTAAAATCAAAAAATCGTTCGATTTGTTTTCCACGTCTTCCGTCTTTGGCAACGTTTTAATACATCAGAATGTTTTGTTCTTTTGTGTATTGACATTATTCTCGCGTATCTGTTTCTAATTCAGATTCCGTTTTCTATTTAGACTTCTTGCATGGATGAACGAGACATTTTGTTTAGTTTATAACCTTGCAATGTTTTTTGCCCTTATAACTTTGCAATGTTTTTTGCCCTTTTTCTGTACTCGCGAGGGGACGAGAACAAATATTTTAAATGTAGTTGTATCAGTTGTTTTCTGACTCATGCATATGCAATAATACCTCAATATTTCATTGTTGGTTTTGGAATTTGTGTTTTAAAGTCACAGTTTTTACTTTTCCAAATTGTTTGAGAGTTTTTTTGTTAATCCTAAAATCATTTTAAATTTTTGTCAACGTTAAAATCAAATAAAAAGTCAGCTTGACTATCAAGTCTGCCTGTAAATTAATTCGCCTTGGGTACACATAAAGTAGTATTTCTTTTCTTGGTTATCGTTCATTCGTATAGAGGTCATACTCGCTAAGTGAGGGATGCCCGACAGGCTGAGTTCAGCTAGGAGCGAAGCCGCAATTAACAGAGTTACTGTGAAGTAGGGATACCAAATTGCTCCTTACCGACGATAGGATTCGTAAAAACCTGGAGGGTGAAGTTGACAGTGGAATTTGCCCCCCCACCCCATTCTGTGTTCTAGAGGAACTTCAGAAGTGGTCGGGTTTTGTCGTGTGCACCATGTGTCGATTCTGGCAACGCTAAATTGTTTCATCTGGTAGCATTAGGGTAACGAAGGCGGGATGACAAAGAATAGAAAAAGAAAAATGGTTCCAAAGTATAAAAAGTGTATGATCGGAATTGCTGAATAGATAGAAAAAAGATGGCGTTTTTTGGCGGGAGGCGAAAAATTAAATTGAATAAGAAGAAGGAAAATGAAAAATTCGAGAGGGTTCTGTTGGAGTCGGGTTGTCAAACGATGAAGACGTGCGTGGTTGTGAAAAAAAAGGAGAAGAATAAACAAAGGTGGGTATAGTCGGGACATCTAACACTATCTGGGAGACCATTACGATGTCACGGTGGGGTTTTCCTAACTCCAAGCAGGTGGGTACGCGTCCTGGCAGTCCACCAGCCAGAAGGTGATTTGTATGGTGTATTGTGGCGAAAAGGAAGAACTGCGCTCATTTGCTTCGGGCCTTATTTCCCTTTAAAACCAAAAAAAAAAGAGGCTGGTATGATTTTTTTGTGATGGCAGTGTAAGCAGATTGGTTGGCAAAGAACCACCCCCAAAACGGCGAGCTACAGCCGGAGCATCCGCCAGCATACCAGCGCCGCCAACGATCTGGCCGCTCCACGTGTATATATATTTATTTTTTTTTAATACCTTGAACAGCTGCTACTATTACACAAGGTTCTAAGGGTCCTCATCACAAAATTTTGTTTAAATACATCAAGTACTTTTTACATGATGCGAACACAAACAGACAGACAGACAGACAAATAGATAGATAGACAAATACGAGTAAAAATTAAAAAAGTAGTTGTTTTGTATTCTATATCGATTACTATCTACACCAACAATATAATTTTCAAAAAAAATTTTCATGTGCAGAAATGACCTCGTTACTGTTTTATTATATGTATTGATTTAAATGAGTAATTTAATTAATCCGTTGATTAAATAAAGAATTTTATGAATTTTCTTTAAAATCAATCCATGTTTAAAACATTGCAGAAGGTAGCTATAATGTATTAAATAAATGGTTTTATTAATTAAATTTAACTTAAATTTCACGTTTCATGCTTTACATTTTATTGTCTTGTTTTGTGTACAAAATGGCAAGTC
This sequence comes from Gymnosoma rotundatum, assembly GCA_916610165.2. Classification (NCBI taxonomy): domain Eukaryota; kingdom Metazoa; phylum Arthropoda; class Insecta; order Diptera; family Tachinidae; genus Gymnosoma; species Gymnosoma rotundatum. Next base: position 60,009,477 of record OU744339.1, read on the forward strand.
CTTATGATAATCTTTCAGTGCGATTGGATATTCTAAATCAACCTCTAATATACGAGTATATATTCAATTTCAGAATCTTCCTCTATATTTATCTATATTAAAGTCCTTATAGTTTTCAAGCCGCTTAAAATTTCTATAATTGCGACAATGCATATCCATATAAATTATTTACATCAAAATACATTAGATAATTCGAATCTTTCGTAAAATCATAATCAGTAGCATTGTAAACTATCTCCCCGTATCCCCCCGCACAGTAAAACTGTGTATGTCAATATCAGTCAACAATTGCAACTCTTTTTCAGTTGGTTTTAACATTGCATCCTATGATAGCCCCGGGGATATTATAATAATATTGACAGGGATCTAAATTGTAAATGTCTTTACAAACATTACGAAAACTTTAAAATACATGACAAAGCAATAAAATATCTACTTTTAAATATAATAAAAGATAACCAAAAAGTGTGTTACATTTGAATGTTTGCCAATGCTTTTAAGCGTGTTCATAATCATCTTCACTGCACTATTCATTAGTAATGCTATTGAAGATATATGATTGAGGTGGTAGCTGTGTTTCCTCGAGACAATTTACTAAATCTAATTAGTTATATGAAAAGACACCTTTACGCTTCATTAAACTGAATTCTTTACGAGTTTAATAAGTTGATTTTATAGTCAAACAAAGTAGTAACAGTAGTAGTAGTATTCGTGGTAGTTCTATTGACTTTTTTTCATCACCATCATCATTAACTAAAATTTTTTTATGTATGTAAATACATATAATTCTTCAGTTGAAGTAATTATATTTATATCACCTTCAATAGATTAAAGTTCTCTAATGAAGAAATGACAATCATATGCCGAAAAGTTATAAAAAATATAGGAATAAAGTTTGCAGTTTGATACTCTAAATTACATATTGTTACAAAGATGCTTTATTAAAATCATAAAAAGATGTTGAAATAATGGACGCCAAGAAAGTGAAACGAAATGACCTATTGTGTTTGTTTTCAAAGCTAGAAGTTTCTATAAAACATCTGTATTACAAAACAAAAACAACTAACACAAAGCGATGACTAAACAAACACAATACACAAACATACACACACCTGCATTGTATAACAACTAAATAAAAATACACAACATGTATTTTTAAATAATGATTGAAGGTTCTAGAAGTAAATAATAATGCTCACTTATGTGTCTGAGATAAAAGTGGCAACGCAGCATTTTCAACTACGCAATAGATGGCGGTAGAAATTCTCGAACATTCAAGAACGCCTAAAAATAGGGTATATAAAAGCAACGCCAATACGTGCTGATTCATTCGTATTGTGAGCGTCATCTAGTTAAGATCTTGTGGTACAACAATTAAAGTTGCCAGCGTGTGTTATTAATCGCGAATAGTTAAATCGTCAAATAATTGATTAAATAAAGTGTAATTTAATTAAAACTCTAAAAGTTGTGTGTTTAATTATTTTGCAAATAAAGAACTCATTAATAAAACGTTTATAAATTTAAATAAACGTAACAATATGTTATGCGCGGGATCGCTACATTCACCCGTTAAATGACAATGATCAGCTACACGATCTTCAACAGGTAGAAGTTTTTTATAAATATGAATAAAGATTCCATTTAATGGTTTTTCTTCAAGTTCAAGTGAAGATGCTATTCAAGTGAAGATGCATATTTGCAATTCCTTATTCTTTGTTAGAAACGGTTTATTTATAAAAACAATTTGTAAATGTATGTATATATCAAAATTTTTATTTCTCAATATTTGTAAGCATATTCAGAATTAATTAAACTACCTTCCAATACGTATTGGAATAGATTACGCCTTAACTGAAATGCAACATGCAAAAGTCTATAATAACGCTAAAAATAAACTAGCAAGTGTTGTGCGATTTTTTTCACCTTATTACATTTTAAAAACTAAATTTTCGAGCTGCCGTGATAACCTTGTTTTCATTTTGAATTTATTTATTGTCTTCGTTTGATCTTTATCTCTAACACCCAGCAAACAATTTTAGAAAAGCTAATCAAGCATTTTTAACGGAAGGACTTCCCAACTAAATTACAACCTAATAATTAAAACGAGGGATGAGACTTTTATAATCAATAACTGAGAATTGTAGGAAATAATGATGATCATAAATTTGTATTTAACTTATAGAACTAGTACAATTACAACTTCCTTTTTGCTAAGTAATGTAATGGCTTTTGAAATTGAGCAACAAAAGTTGGTAATCATAAAAGTAAGTCATTATATGGCAAGTACTTTTTAAGGTAATGTCTAATTTTTTTGCTGGGTAATGGTGTCGATGGAGAAATAATGTTTTATTGTTGTTACTATCTTCATTTCAAAATGGTGAATACCGTTATATTTAAGACTGATGTCGATAACGACAACGGTAATGCCACATTATCGTTTTTATTTGGTTTTTTAACTAGAACGCTAACGTTTGCTTCAGCTGTAAATTCCAACCAAATAACAAAAACCACAAATATTTAATTATAAAAATGAAAGTAGATTTAAAAAAAAAAAAACTATATTTCAAAATAAATTATTTTGAATATCATGCAATTGAACGGAAAGAATTCATAGTAATGGTTAAATTGATAAAATTCTTGTACCCGAGAATTACACGATATTATTTACTTTACTTTATTTCTTTATTTTAATTAATCTAACAGAAAAATTTAAAAATATATATACATTATTAATTGTTTGTCTGCATTGTCTGTATAGTTTCATATTATTAGTAAAAATATTTATAATTCGCATGCATCTTAATAAATAAAACACATAAAAAAATAAGAGATTTCATTAACAACTTATAAAATATCGCTTGATTAAATTTTTCCTCGTGTTTTCTTTGAAATATGTAGCATATTTTTTGGCAACATGTTGAAAATTGCCGGTAAAGTTACTTCTAGGGTGTTCTTTCCGTATTTATTTTTAAGGCTTCCGACTATAAAACAGCCTTCTATCCGTCTTCTTGTGTTGTAGTGGTGGTTAATTTCTTTCAAAAATCGTGTATCGTTGTAAAACTCAATAGCTATACATGCGCAGAATATAATTTTATGTTAAGAACGTTTAAATCTTTTATAATATTTTCATAGTTATTGTTTGCCCTGATGTTTATATTGTTACTGTTGTGATTTAATATATACATATATATCCAATTTAATATTGAAAGAAGTAGTATACAAGCCTATTATGGTTCAACATATCAACAAGAACAACAATATCAAGGAGAAATTGAAAACGAAACCATTTTATTAGATGGTGAAACAAACAAATATATTAACTTTAATTATAAACTTCCAAACCAAACTCTGACTGTAAGAGAAATTTAGTTAATCGATTAATCTTTATCTATTAGAAACCGATTAACTAACAACAACAGCAACCTCTCCCTCCTCTAATCCGAAATGCAATGGTAACTAACAACATTTTACTGTAGATGATTTAATTGAATTATTTCGAAAAGAGTTAATTAAAAAGGAAATTAACATTAACAATATTAAAGACTATTCACAAATACTTCAAATTAGTATATAGTGATCCTTGCAAAAACATCAAAGAAATATATAAATTTTTAAAATCATTTAGTAAAATCATGAGTGAAGAGGATAGAGATAGGCTTGTTAATATTCAAACCCAACTAGAATATATTAACAATTTACCTGTCTGTCTCTATGCACCTACCCTTTTAACTCTTTTCATATACGTAAATGATAATGAATACTTAACTAAACATGGGTAACAACAAGCAATAATTTAAATGAAGAGTATAGAACAAAAAACTAAAAATATATTTGAAAAAGAACACAATTATTAATTATTCAATACAGATATTTTATTCCCTAATACTACTATTAACCCTTTTTTAAATATTTTAATCACGATCAATTTAATCAATCCTAAAACTTAAATTGATCACAAACACACACACATACTAACATATACAAACACATACACGCACGCACAGACAAGATAATTACCTTTACTCAGTATCTATCTCTACAGTTACATTAGAAAATTTAATACAACCATATTCTTACTTCTGCTTCAAAAAATCAAAGTTCAATGACCTTTACCTAGATTGCTTATATTTCCTAATGTGTAAAATACTTGTGTTTTCTTATTCTTGAAAACAAAAAATCAAAGTTCAATGACCTTTACATAGATTGCTTACTTTTCCTAATGTAAACAAACCTAAAACGTAAATTGACCACAAACACACACATCATTACCTTTACTCAGTATCTATTCTGCAGTGTTTTATTAGAAAATTCAATACACCGAAATTCTTACTTCTGTTCCTTAAAAAAAAAATTAAAGTTCAATGACCTTTACACCTGCATTCATCTTACATTTTCAACCCTCGTCATGAAAAAATCAAAATTTAATGATCTTTACCTTGATTGTTTATTTATTTTTTTGTATTTTGTTGTCATTGTTTCTACAGTTTCCAGCAATGAAAAACAAGAAAAAAAAATCCATTTTAAAAATTGTATTATACACCTTTTGACGATAAATAGTTAACGTTTTTTTTTTCGTCCCATGGTTTGGTGTGGCAACGCTTTCCCCCTAATTTAAATTCGATAATACGACACTGGTTAAAGGAATTTACACAATTCCTTTTGTTATCGCGCTTCTTCTTATACAGCAAAGTGGCATGATCTATTATCCCGTTACGTAACTGACCAATGACAATACGACACTTGGCATTACACGCAAGAATAAATGTAGGACAAAAGGTTAGTTGAAAGGTTGAAAAAATATAGAAGTCAGTCAACAAGTAGTCGTGAGCATGTGCACATCGGAAAATGAGTGTCTTAAGAAAATTAAAAAAACAAAAAGTACAGTGAACACAAAACATAAGGCCTTTACATGGTTTTTTTTTTTAAAGAATAAAAAAATTAACCATTAGTCAAAAGAATTGTGTCACAAGTGTAACTTTAAAAATAAGTAAAATAAAATTATATTAATGGAATCGTGAGTAAATAGACCAGAAATAAAAATTAGAGACATTGGCATATTTTATATCTTTTGCCAAATTAATTTAAAGTGTAAATACGTTAAAAGAATGTGTTTAAAGCAAATAAAATTAATAATAAAAAAAAAGTGATTCCGAAATAATGGCAAAGTTATATTATTTTAAGAACCCTCTTGCCAAAGAAAATTTTGTCAAAAAACCCATAGAATTAAAAGCAGGAAAAGTAAAATGTAATTAGAACAACCGAGGAATAAAATTAGACATAGATTTTTAAAAATTTACTTACCTCCTTATAAAATTACAAACAAAATTTTAAAAAGTGAAAATATAAATCTAATATAACTATGTGATATTCTTAAAATATTTAACATAAAAGATTAAAAGCGAACAATAATAAAAGTAGAACAAAAAACGTGAACCCAAAAGAAATGGTGTTTAATTAGACTGTGCCATAATTATTGAAAATAACTTCAAGCAGATTAATAAAAAAAAAACCGAGAGACTCCAAAGAACTTTAAAATAAAAATGGTTATTTCCAAAATGGCTTTATTTGTGCTGAAAAACTACAAATTATAATGAAATAATAAGATTTTTGGACAAATTAAATACAAACTATACAACGTAAACTTACAAAACAAGTGCAACAACAACAACAAATGACAACGAGAACTCCAATAGCAGCGAATGAAGAACCAACAACAATCAACACCAGCCAGACTACGGCCGCAACAAAGGAAAAATGTCAACAACGGCAACACCGAACAACGTAGATAACGTCGTTAACATAAGTATGTATCCGTATATTTGTTATTAAAATTATAAATGAACTATATATATTAAAATTTATATTGTATTAAAATTATATTGTATTATTGTTTTCCCTGAGTTAAATTAGATACTTAATTATTTTAAAAAATTATATAATTTTCTTAAATCATATAGTATATGCATATACAAAACTTAATTGTAATACCTTTGAAGTCAGTATTAGCTAGTTTACATCCCTTGTAATAAAATTAAAATAAGAAAAAAAAAACATGTTAATTGTAATGGATTTGTTCTTCTCTTTATTGCCAATAAACTAAAAACGATATGAATTGCTAGATTTTTTTTATTGAGAGGAATTTAGGCTGGCCAAAGGAATGAGCGAGTGAGAGTGATTACAGTTAAGGGACAGCTAAAATTAAGGGCATCCATGCTGTTAAAGGTGGTTGTGGGAATACATGCCCGCATGTCATTAATAGCTAGACATGCGGTAAAGTGTTTGAATGTGGTAAGGTAAAGTAAACAATAGTCCTGGAAAGAAATGTCATCAGAAATTTTAACTGAACTCTTGGTTTTATGTGGCATGGAGAGTTCAGATATGTGTTAATACGTCAAAGACACGGGTCAAGAAACTTACCAACCTGATCGAGCTAGTCGGGATTCTTTTAGCTACACCATGCCAAACTTGAATTTGTGTTTTTTTTTATATACCAGCTTTTGATGAAATTGAAAAAAAAAATTAGAACGACGTATAACATATAATGGCGTCCAACGTAATCGTCACTTAAGCGTGATCTAAATACTTTTATAAATCGTTTACATTATATAATTTCCTTATGAAACGTTAACAATTTTAGTAGACATGATGTTTCTTTCCGGAATATGATAACTTTACTTTACCCATTCTAATAATAATATTTTCTTAAATTTTTGTTTCGCGATAGCATCTCGGTTTAGCATAAGTCTTGATAATTAGATATAAATCTGTTAACAATTGCGATGCAAACCGTGTTTTTTGTTATTTTGGGAAGTTATAAGTCCGAATTGACGACAACGAGTCGATCAATTGTCGTTGCGATAATGAACCAATTTTATTAAAACATTTCATGGGCAAAACCAATTCACTTAAGTCCTTGTTTAACTAGTTTTACCTGTAAACAAGAAGCAAAGAGATTCGGTTTGACCTTAGTGAATGCAATGCTTAAAATGTTGCGATTTAAAACAGATTGTATTTGGAAACCTTGTACTTTAGAATTAGTGCTTGAGGCATCATCTTTTCTAATGAAGGAAGGAAAGTGATATGCCAAGAATAATTCTAAAGAGATAGATAATTTAATATTTTGAAAATCCCTCAAGTATTCATGTAATCATTCTCTCTCATTTCATCCTGGACCGCCTTAATGTCCTCTCATGTTAAATCATAATTTTTCCAACTTTTCCGAAGGTTTTATTTTACTTACATACTTTATTTACACTTATCCACTTTACTCAATTCCTGTGAATGTTTTGACATTTATCATCCTTGTTTTGTGTTTAAATATACAAATGTATGTATATATATACATACAATACATTTTATCATATATCGAACTTTTGCCGTGTTTTCAATGTTGCTCTATTACGGTTCCGTAAGCAATTTTTTTTCTCCCTGTTTAGAGGGCATTATGCACAAAAACACCCGTGCAAACCTAAGTACGAACCGTAAGCCAGATTCAATATTATCGACACCACGAGGTAGGGGTAAAAGGACAGTACTTACCAACGTCCCAATATCATCAGTGACCACTAGAAGAGGTAAGATTGCTCCCATGGTGGCAAAACGATCACTTAGTGCTGTTAGCCTACCAAATAGCAGTTCAAGTAAAAGCTTTAGAGCGTTGAGAGGATCTTCAGACACGCGATCACTCGACTCGTACGAAACAGAAGAAGGAAATAATCCAGTTAGTGAGATTCTAGATAAATCTCTTCCTCAGGTAACAGTAGAGACTTTAGGAAATTTGATAGAAGATAGGGGGTTTAACGGTAGCCAACAATAGTTGGACAAACAGTCAGAAATGGCAACAGGACGAAATAATGAAGGACAAGACCAATCCCTAAATATTGACTTAGCAACGTATTTTCAAGAAGCGTTAAAAACGACGCAGGAGGAATTCAGAAGAGAATTAGCTGCGCTCAGGCAGTCCATTAACCAACCGCGTAATGACGGAGCAACTCCGTCCACTTCTATGAATAATAATAATGCCTCTAATTTGTCCACTAACGTTTCTTCCCCGTCTTTCATAACAAAAATAAAAGACTGGAAAGTAACTTGCAATGGTGAGAGCAGTGTCAAAGATTTTATATTCAAAATAGACACGCTTACAGAGCGTTCACAGTGCCCAATAGACTATCTAATGGCAAACTTTCATATTTTCCTCACAAATAAAGCGGAAACATGGTACTGGACTTACATAAAGCAAAATCCTAATGTGGCCTACGCCCAACTTAAAGGTGCTTTAATTAAAGAATTCGGTACACTCGAAACTGATCATGAAATCTTCCACTCGTAGGCAACTGCCTAAAGAAAGCTATGACTACTTCCACTCGTCAATCGTTCAATTAAATTTGAAACTTAGAAGTCCAATGGCAGATATGTCCCTAATAGAAGTCATTAAAAGAAATGTAAGCCCCGAGTTAAAGGTAATGCTTTTTATTTCCGATCCAAGAGATTTAAGCGAACTGCGTTTGTTAGGTAGGAAGGCTAAAAAATGCCTGAATGAAAATAAGACTTCTACTAACGTTATCGGCCGAGCCAGACATGTAAATAAGGTGTCAGCCGACGTAGTCCCCGAGCTGGATGAAGGTGAAACCGACCCTCAACTAGAGGCTTTAGTAACAACTAAACCTTACGTTAAGGAAGACTATTCAAAAGTAAAATTCTGGAACTGTTTGAAAATGGGACATAGCTATATTTACTGCCCGAAAGAAATACGATATATTTTCTGTTACAAATGTGGACAGAGAGGAGTAACTGTCCCCAAAATGTAGTGGACCACATTCGGAAAACAGGAAACGGGTGACCTGTTCAACTGACGAGCGTAATCCTCCCCAGGAGGACCTATCTCATTCTGAAGTTAAACCAGATCAAACTTTACAAACAGACATCGATGTATCATTGTCATTTTACCCTGATAGACCAAATCTTTCCTTACACCAACGTAGACAAATTTATTTCCACCAACGTAGAAATCTCTGTGAGCATAAACCGTCATTAAGAATTTTTAAATGTAGAACCAGATACAAAACGCGAAAAGACTTCCGAAAAACAATTGAAGCCACTTGCTTATCAAACGCTGACGACGGCAGGCCGTTTGCAAAAATTAAAATTTACGATGAAGAATTATCATTCCTTTTAGACTCTGGGGCAAATGTTTCAGTTTTGGGAAAGAATAGTTTAGACTTTCTAAATAAAAATAATGTTCATATGAGGAAATTTCGATCAAAAATTAAGACCGCAGATGGATCCAGCAATGAAATTCTAGGTTACTGCCCACTTCCGGTGACGTTCAGAGGATTAACAAAGTTTATTTCCTTCTATATAGTACCGTCGTTATCACAAGAGGGTTATCTGGGTGTGGATTTTTGAGGACGTTTTCCCTTGCACCACAAATAATACCAGAAATTTCATGTATGCAAACTAATAACACACCAGAGTTATTATTTCACGATCTCAGTCCAGAACAGAAATATAGGCTTGATGAAACTATTTTGAATTTTCCATCGTATGAAAAACTAGGTCTTGGCTGCACCAATCTTATCGAACACAATATTGATACGGGTGATGCCACCCCGGTAAAATCAAAACACTATCCCCTCTCCCCTCCTAGACAAGAAGAAGCATATAAAGAAATCGACAGGTTGCTTTCGCTAGGGGTCGTAGATGAATCTAACTCTCCCTGGTGTAGTCCTATAGTTACTGTGCGCAAACCTGGAAAAATAAGACTCTGCCTTGATTGTCGAAGATTAAACTCGCTAACCAAGAAAGACTCTTATCCCCTGGCCCACATAAATGGGTTGCTAAGCCGACTGAAAGATACATATTACATAAGCGGAATCGATCTAAAGGATGCATTCTTCCAAATTAGACTATCTGCCACGTCAAAAGAGAAAACTGCTTTTGCAGTCCCCGGAAGGCCGTTATACTAGTATAGAGTTATGCCTTTTGGAGTTTATAATGGTCCCCAAACGATGAGCCGTTTGATGGACAAGGTAATATCATCCAAACTAAGGGATAACGTATTTGTCTATCTAGACGACCTCCTTGTATGTAGCGAAAATTTTGATACCCATATCAAACTACTTAGGGAAGTAGCCCAGTGCCTAAAGTCCGCCGGTCTAACCATAAACGTAAAGAAAAGCAAATTTTGTCAACGACAGATAAAATACCTTGGATATCTGATAGGCAATGGGAACTTAAAAGTTGATCCAGAAAAGGTCAAGGCAAATACATTGGCAAATACCACGCCTCTGATATTCGTCCCTAGGCATTAATCGTTTTAGATGTTGCCCGGCTTCGTGGGTCGTGCCACACTAGAAATCTAATTTTTTTGTACGTTTTTAGTTATTCCTTTCCTATGCGACTCATTTAAAATTCATTCATTCTGATCTAAATAACCATATAGTCAGAGGGGAAAAAAAAACAAGAAACCCAATCCTTCCTGTTCGTTTCTCAATTTTGGAATCTTCGATACGAAGCAGGTTTGTTACGGATGGAATTTTTTTTCTCCCACACTGTATTTTGTTGTCATTGTTTCTACAGTTTCCAGCAATGAAACACAAAAAAAAATATCCATTTTAAAAATTGTATTATACACCTTTTGACGATAAATAGTTAACGTTTTTTTTTCGTCCCATGGTTTGGTGTGGCAACGCTTTCCCCCTAATTTAAATTCGATAATACGACACTGGTTAAAGGAATTTACACAATTCCTTTTGTTATCGCGCTTCTTCTTATACAGCAAAGTGGCATGATCTATTATCCCGTTACGTAACTGACCAATGACAATACGACACTTGGCATTACACGCAAGAATAAATGTAGGACAAAAGGTTAGTTGAAAGGTTGAAAAAATATAGAAGTCAGTCAACAAGTAGTCGTGAGCATGTGCACATCGGAAAATGAGTGTCTTAAGAAAATTAAAAAAACAAAAAGTACAGTGAACACAAAACATAAGGCCTTTACATGTTTTTTTTTTTAAAGAATAAAAAAATTAACCATTAGTCAAAAGAATTGTGTCACAAGTGTAACTTTAAAAATAAGTAAAATAAAATTATATTAATGGAATCGTGAGTAAATAGACCAGAAATAAAAATTAGAGACATTGGCATATTTTATATCTTTTGCCAAATTAATTTAAAGTGTAAATACGTTAAAAAAATGTGTTTAAAGCAAATAAAATTAATAATAAAAAAAAAGTGATTCCGAAATAATGGCAAAATTATATTATTTTAAGAACCCTCTTGCCAAAGAAAATTTTGTCAAAAAACCCATAGAATTAAAAGCAGGAAAAGTAAAATGTAATTAGAACAACCGAGGAATAAAATTAGACATAGATTTAAAAAAATATACTTACCTCCTTATAAAATTACAAACAAAATTTTAAAAAGTGAAAATATAAATCTACTATAACTATGTGATATTCTTAAAATATTTAACATAAAAGATTAAAAGCGAACAATAATAAAAGTAGAACAAAAAACGTGAACCCAAAAGAAATGGTGTTTAATTAGACTGTGCCATAATTATTGAAAATAACTTCAAGCAGTTTAATAAAAAAAACCGAGAGACTCAAAAGAACTTTAAAATAAAAATGGGTATTTCCAAAATGGCTTTATTTGTGCTGAAAAACTACAAATTATAATGAAATAATAAGATTTTTGGACAAATTAAATACAAACTATACAACGTAAACTTACAAAACAAGTGCAACAACAACAACAAATGACAACGAGAACTCCAATAGCAGCGAATGAAGAACCAACAACAATCAACACCAGCCAGAACTACGGCCGCAACAAAGGAAAAATGTCAACAACGGCAACACCGAACAACGTAGATAACGTCGTTAACATTAGTATGTATCCGTATATTTGTTATTAAAATTATAAATGAACTATATATATTAAAATTTATATTGTATTAAAATTATATTGTATTATTGTTTTCCCTGAGTTAAATTAGATACTTAATTATTTTAAAAAATTATATAATTTTCTTAAATCATATAGTATATGCATATACAAAACTTAATTGTAATACCTTTGAAGTCAGTATTAGCTAGTTTACATCCCTTGTAATAAAATTAAAATAAGAAAAAAAAACATGTTAATTGTAATGGATTTGTTCTTCTCTTTATTGCCAATAAACTAAAAATGATATGAATTGCTAGATTTTTTTTATTGAGAGGAATTTAGGCTGGCCAAAGGAATGAGCGAGCGAGAGTGATTACAGTTAAGGGACAGCTAAAATTAAGGGCATCCATGCTGTTAAAGGTGGTTGTGGGAATACATGCCCGCATGTCATTAATAGCTAGACATGCAGTAAAGTGTTTGAATGTGGTAAGGTAAAGTAAACAATAGTCCTGGAAAGAAATGTCATCAGAAATTTTAACTGAACTCTTGGTTTTATGTGGCATGGAGAGTTCAGATATGTGTTAATACGTCAAAGACACGGGTCAAGAAACTTACCAACCTGATCGAGCTAGTCGGGATTCTTTTAGCTACACCATGCCAAACTTGAATTTGTGTTTTTTTTTTATATACCAGCTTTTGATGAAATTGAAAAAAAAATTAGAACGACGTATAACATATAATGGCGCCCAACGTAATCGTCACTTAAGCGTGATCTAAATACTTTTATAAATCGTTTACATTATATAATTTCCTTATGAAACGTTAACAATTTTAGTAGACATGATGTTTCTTTCCGGAATATGATAACTTTACTTTACCCATTCTAATAATAATATTTTCTTAAATTTTTGTTTCGCGATAGCATCACGGCTTAGCATAAGTCTTGATAATTGGATATAAATCTGTTAACAATTGCGATGCAAACCGTGGTGACTTAAAAGGAAATAATACAAATACAATCTTATTTAACATCTTGTAATGTTTTTTTTTTTTGTTATTTTGGGTAGTTATAAGTCCGAATTGACGACAACGAATCGATCAATTGTCGTTGGGATAATGAACCAATTTTATTAAAACATTTCATGGGCAAAACCAATTCACTTAAGTCCTTGTTTAACTAGTTTTACCTGTAAACAAGAAGCAAAGAGATTCGGTTTGACCTTAGTGAATGCAATGCTTAAAATGTTGCGATTTAAAACAGATTGTATTTGGAAACCTTGTACTTTAGAATTAGTGCTTGAGGCATCATCTTTTCTAATGAAGGAAGGAAAGTGATATGCCAAGAATAATTCTAAAGAGATAGATAATTTAATATTTTGAAAATCCGTCAAGTATTCATGTAATCATTCTCTCTCATTTCATCCTGGACCGCCTTAATGTCCTCTCATGTTAAATCATAATTTTTCCAACTTTTCCGAAGGTTTTATTTTACTTACATACTTTATTTACACTTATCCAATTTACTCAATTCCTGTGAATGTTTTGACATTTATCATCCTTGTTTTGTGTTTAAATATACAAATGTATGTATATATACATACAATACATTTTATCATATATCGAACTTTTGCCGTGTTTTCACTGTTGCTCTATTACGGTTCCGTAAGCAATTTTTTTTTCTCCCTGTTTAGAGGGCATTATGCACAAAAACACCCGTGCAAACCTAAGTACGAACCGTAAGCCAGATTCAATATTATCGACACCACGAGGTAGGGGTAAAAGCACAGTACTTACCAACGTCCCAATATCATCAGTGACCACTAGAAGAGGTAAGATTGCTCCCACGGTGGCAAAACAATCACTTAGTGCTGTTAGCCTACCAAATAGCAGTTCAAGTACAAGCTTTAGAGCGTTGAGAGGATCTTCAGACACGCGATCACTCGACTCGTACGAAACAGAAGAAGGAAATAATCCAGTTAGTGAGATTCTAGATAAATCTCTTCCTCAGGTAACAGTAGAGACTTTAGGAAATTTGATAGAAGATAGGGGGTTTAACGGTAGCCAACAAGAGTTGGACAAACAGTCAGAAATGGCAACAGGACGAAATAATGAAGGACAAGACCAATCCCTAAATATTGACTTAGCAACGTATTTTCAAGAAGCGTTAAAAACGACGCAGGAGGAATTCAGAAGAGAACTAGCTGCGCTCAGGCAGTCCATTAACCAACCGCGTAATGACGGAGCAACTCCGTCCACTTCTATGAATAATAATAATGCCTCTAATTTGTCCACTAACGTTTCTTCCCCGTCTTTCATAACAAAAATAAAAGACTGGAAAGTAACTTGCAATGGTGAGAGCAGTGTCAACGATTTTATATTCAAAATAGACACGCTTACAGAGCGTTCACAGTGCCCAATAGACTATCTAATGGCAAACTTTCATATTTTCCTCACAAATAAAGCGGAAACATGGTACTGGACTTACATAAAGCAAAATCCTAATGTGGCCTACGCCCAACTTAAAGGTGCTTTAATTAAAAAATTCGGTACACTCGAAACTGATCATGAAATCTTACTGAAAATTTCCACTCGTAGGCAACTGCCTAAAGAAAGCTATGACTACTTCCACTCGTCAATCGTTCAATTAAATTTGAAACTTAGAAGTCCAATGGCAGATATGTCCCTGATAGAAGTCATTAAAAGAAATGTAAGCCCCGAGTTAAAGGTAATGCTTTTTATTTCCGATCCAAGAGATTTAAGCGAACTGCGTTTGTTAGGTAGGAAGGCTGAAAAATGCCTGAATGAAAATAAGACTTCTACTAACGTTATCGGCCGAGCCAGACATGTAAATAAGGTGTCAGCCGACGTAGTCCCCGAGCTGGATGAAGGTGAAACCGACCCTCAACTAGAGGCTTTAGTAACAACTAAAACTTACGTTAAGGGAGACTATTCAAAAGTAAAATTCTGGAACTGTTTGAAAATGGGACATAGCTATATTTACTGCCCGGAAGAAATACGATATATTTTCTGTTACAAATGTGGACAGAGAGGAGTAACTACCCCAAAATGTAGTGGACCACATTCGGAAAACAGGAAACGGGTGACCGGGGATGCTCGTTCTCCGAAATAAATCCCGAGTTTTTTTCAACTGACGAGCGTAATCCTCCCCAGGAGGACCTATCTCATTCTGAAGTTAAACCAAATCAAACTTTACAAACAGACATCGATGTATCATTGTCATTTTACCCTGATAGACCAAATCTTTCCTTACACCAACGTAGACGAATTTATTTCCACCAACGTAGAAATCTCTGTGAGCATAAACCGTCATTAAGAATTTTTAAATGTAGAACCAGATACAAAACGCGAAAAGACTTCCAAAAAACAATTGAAGCCACTTGCTTATCAAACGCTGACGACGGCAGGACGTTTGCAAAAATTAAAATTTACGATGAAGAATTATCATTCCTTTTAGACTCTGGGGCAAATGTTTCAGTTTTGGGAAAGAATAGTTTAGACTTTCTAAATAAAAATAATGTTCATATGAGGAAATTTCGATCAAAAATTAAGACCGCAGATGGATCCAGCAATGAAATTCTAGGTTACTGCCCACTTCCGGTGACGTTCAGAGGATTAACAAAGTTTATTTCCTTCTATATAGTACCGTCGTTATCACAAGAGGGTTATCTGGGTGTGGATTTTTGAAGGACGTTTTCCCTTGCACCACAAATAATACCAGAAATTTCATGTATGCAAACTAATAACACACCAGAGTTATTATTTCACGATCTCAGTCCAGAACAGAAATATAGGCTTGATGAAACTATTTTGAATTTTCCATCGTATGAAAAACTAGGTCTTGGCTGCACCAATCTTATCGAACACAATATTGATACGGGTGATGCCACCCCGGTAAAATCAAAACACTATCCCCTCTCCCCTCCTAGACAAGAAGAAGTATATAAAGAAATCGACAGGTTGCTTTCGCTAGGGGTCGTAGAAGAATCTAACTCTCCCTGGTGTAGTCTTATAGTTACTGTGCGCAAACCTGGAAAAATAAGACTCTGCCTTGATTGTCGAAAATTAAACTCGCTAACCAAGGAAGACTCTTATCCCCTGCCCCACATAAATGGGTTGCTAAGCCGACTGAAAGATACATATTACATAAGCGGAATCGATCTAAAGGATGCATTCTTCCAAATTAGACTATCTGCCACGTCAAAAGAGAAAACTGCTTTTGCAGTCCCCGGAAGGCCGTTATACCAGTATAGAGTTATGCCTTTTGGAGTTTACAATGGTCCCCAAACGATGAGCCGTTTGATGGACAAGGTAATATCATCCAAACTAAGGGATAACGTATTTGTCTATCTAGACGACCTCCTTGTATGTAGCGAAAATTTTGATACCCATATCAAACTACTTAGGGAAGTAGCCCAGCGCCTAAAGTCCGCCGGTCTAACCATAAACGTAAAGAAAAGCAAATTTTGTCAACGACAGATAAAATACCTTGGATATCTGATAGGCAATGGGAACTTAAAAGTTGATCCAGAAAAGGTCAAGGCAAATACATTGGCAAATACCACGCCTCTGATATTCGTCCCTAGGCATTAATCGTTTTAGATGTTGCCCGGCTTCGTGGGTCGTGCCACACTAGAAATCTAATTTTTTTGTACGTTTTCAGTTATTCCTTTCCTATGCGACTCATTTAAAATTTATTCATTCTGATCTAAATAACCATATAGTCAGAGGGGGAAAAAAAACAAGAAACCCAATCCTTCCTGTTCGTTTCTCAATTCTGGAATCTTCGATACGAAGCAGGTTTGTTACGGATGGAATTTTTTTTCTCCCACACTGTATTTTGTTGTCATTGTTTCTACAGTTTCCAGCAATGAAAAACAAAAAAAAAATCCATTTTAAAAATTGTATTATACACTTTTTGATGATAAATAGTTAACGTTTTTTTTTCCGTCCCATGGTTTGGTGTAGCAACGCTTTTCCCCTAGTTTAAATTCGATAATACGACACCGGTTAAAGGAATTTACACAATTCCTTTTGTTATCGCGCTTCTTCTTATACAGCAAAGTGGCATGATCTATTATCCCGTTACGTAACTGACCAATGACAATACGACACTTGACATTACACGCAAGAATAAATGTAGGACAAAAGGTTAGTTGAAAGGTTGAAAAAATATAGAAGTCAGTCAACAAGTAGTCGTGAGCATGTGCACATCGGAAAATGAGTGTCTTAAGAAAATTAAAAAAACAAAAAGTACAGTGAACACAAAACATAAGGCCTTTACATGGTTTTTTTTAAAGAATTAAAAAATTAACCATTAGTCAAAAGAATTGTGTCACAAGTGTAACTTTAAAAATAAGTAAAATAAAATTATATTAATGGAATCGTGAGTAAATAGACCAGAAATAAAAATTAGAGACATTGGCATATTTTATATCTTTTGCGAAATTAATTTAAAGTGTAAATACGTTAAAAAAAATGTGTTTAAGGCAAATAAAATTAATAATAAAAAAAAACCGTGATTCCGAAATAATGGCAAAGTTATATTATTTTAAGAACCTTCTTGCCAAAGAAAATTTTATCAAAAAACCCATAGAATTAAAGGCAGGAAAAGTAAAATGTAATTAGAACAACCGAGGAATAAAATTAGAAATAGATTTAAAAAAATATACTTACCTCCTTATAAAATTACAAACAAAATTTTAAAAAGTGAAAATATAAATCTACTATAACTATGTGATATTCTTAAAATATTTAACATAAAAGATTAAAAGCGAACAATAATAAAAGTAGAACAAAAAACGTGAACCCAAAAGAAATGGTGTTTAATTAGACTGTGCCATAATTATTGAAAATAACTTCAAGCAGATTAATAAAAAAAACCGAGAGACTCAAAAGAACTTTAAAATAAAAATGGTTATTTCCAAAATGGCTTTATTTGTGCTGAAAAACTACAAATTATAATGAACTAATAAGATTTTTGGACAAAATAAATACAAACTATACAACGTAAACTTACAAAACAAGTGCAACAACAACAACAAATGACAACGAGAACTCCAATAGCAGCGAATGAAGAACCAACAACAATCAACACCAGCCAGAACTACGGCCGCAACAAAGGAAAAATGTCAACAACGGCAACACCGAACAACGTAGATAACGTCGTTAACATAAGTATGTATCCGTATATTTGTTATTAAAATTATAAATGAACTATATATATTAAAATTTATATTGTATTACAATTATATTGTATTATTGTTTTTCCTGAGTTAAATTAGATACTTAATTATTTTAAAAAATTATATAATTTTCTTAAATCATATAGTATATGCATATACAAAACTTAATTGTAATACCTTTGAAGTCAGTATTAGCTAGTTTACATCCCTTGTAATAAAATTAAAATAAGAAAAAAAAAAACATGTTAATTGTAATGGATTTGTTCTTCTCTTTATTGCCAATAAACTAAAAACGATATGAATTGCTAGATTTTTTTTATTGAGAGGAATTTAGGCTGGCCAAAGGAATGAGCGAGTGAGAGTGATTACAGTTAAGGGACAGCTAAAATTAAGGGCATCCATGCTGTTAAAGGTGGTTGTGGGAATACATGCCCGCATGTCATTAATAGCTAGACATGCAGTAAAGTGTTTGAATGTGGTAAGGTAAAGTAAACAATAGTCCTGGAAAGAAATGTCATCAGAAATTTTAACTGAACTCTTGGCTTTATGTGGCATGGAGAGTTCAGATATGTGTTAATACGTCAAAGACACGGGTCAAGAAACTTACCAACCTGATCGAGCTAGTCGGGATTCTTTTAGCTACACCATGCCAAACTTGAATTTGTGTTTTTTTTTATATACCAGCTTTTGATGAAATTGAAAAAAAAAATTAGAACGACGTATAACATATAATGGCGCCCAACGTAATCGTCACTTAAGCGTGATCTAAATACTTTTATAAATCGTTTACATTATATAATTTCCTTATGAAACGTTAACAATTTTAGTAGACATGATGTTTCTTTCCGGAATATGATAACTTTACTTTACCCATTCTAATAATAATATTTTCTTAAATTTTTGTTTCGCGATAGCATCACGGCTTAGCATAAGTCTTGATAATTGGATATAAATCTGTTAACAATTGCGATGCAAACCGTGGTGACTTAAAAGGAAATAATACAAATACAATCTTATTTAACATCTTGTAATGTTTTTTTTTTTTTTTTGTTATTTTGGGAAGTTATAAGTCCGAATTGACGACAACGAGTCGATCAATTGTCGTTGCGATAATGAACCAATTTTATTAAAACATTTCATGGGCAAAACCAATTCACTTAAGTCCTTGTTTAACTAGTTTTACCTGTAAAGAAGAAGCAAAGAGATTCGGTTTGACCTTAGTGAATGCAATGCTTAAAATGTTGCGATTTAAAACAGATTGTATTTGGAAACCTTGTACTTTAGAATTAGTGCTTGAGGCATCATCTTTTCTAATGAAGGAAGGAAAGTGATATGCCAAGAATAATTCTAAAGAGATAGATAATTTAATATTTTGAAAATCCCTCAAGTATTCATGTAATCATTCTCTCTCATTTCATCCTGGACCGCCTTAATGTCCTCTCATGTTAAATCATAATTTTTCCAACTTTTCCGAAGGTTTTATTTTACTTACATACTTTATTTACACTTATCCAATTTACTCAATTCCTGTGAATGTTTTGACATTTATCATCCTTGTTTTGTGTTTAAATATACAAATGTATGTATATATATACATACAATACATTTTATTATATATCGAACTTTTGCCGTGTTTTCACTGTTGCTCTATTACGGTTCCGTAAGCAATTTTTTTTCTCCCTGTTTAGAGGGCATTATGCACAAAAACACCCGTGCAAACCTAAGTACGAACCGTAAGCCAGATTCAATATTATCGACACCACGAGGTAGGGGTAAAAGGACAGTACTTACCAACGTCCCAATATCATAAGTGACCACTAGAAGAGGTAAGATTGCTCCCACGGTGGCAAAACGATCACTTAGTGCTGTTAGCCTACCAAATAGCAGTTCAAGTACAAGCTTTAGAGCGTTGAGAGGATCTTCAGACACGCGATCACTCGACTCGTACGAAACAGAAGAAGGAAATAATCCAGTTAGTGAGATTCTAGATAAATCTCTTCCTCAGGTAACAGTAGAGACTTTAGGAAATTTGATAGAAGATAGGGGGTTTAACGGTAGCCAACAAGAGTTGGACAAACAGTCAGAAATGGCAACAGGACGAAATAATGAAGGACAAGACCAATCCCTAAATATTGACTTAGCAACGTATTTTCAAGAAGCGTTAAAAACGACGCAGGAGGAATTCAGAAGAGAATTAGCTGCGCTCAGGCAGTCCATTAACCAACCGCGTAATGACGGAGCAACTCCGTCCACTTCTATGAATAATAATAATGCCTCTAATTTGTCCACTAACGTTTCTTCCCCGTCTTTCATAACAAAAATAAAAGACTGGAAAGTAACTTGCAATGGTGAGAGCAGTGTCAACGATTTTATATTCAAAATAGACACGCTTACAGAGCGTTCACAGTGCCCAATAGACTATCTAATGGCAAACTTTCATATTTTCCTCACAAATAAAGCGGAAACATGGTACTGGACTTACATAAAGCAAAATCCTAATGTGGCCTACGCCCAACTTAAAGGTGCTTTAATTAAAAAATTCGGTACACTCGAAACTGATCATGAAATCTTACTGAAAATTTCCACTCGTAGGCAACTGCCTAAAGAAAGCTATGACTACTTCCACTCGTCAATCGTTCAATTTAATTTGAAACTTAGAAGTCCAATGGCAGATATGTCCCTGATAGAAGTCATTAAAAGAAATGTAAGCCCCGAGTTAAAGGTAATGCTTTTTATTTCCGATCCAAGAGATTTAAGCGAACTGCGTTTGTTAGGTAGGAAGGCTGAAAAATGCCTGAATGAAAATAAGACTTCTACTAACGTTATCGGCCGAGCCAGACATGTAAATAAGGTGTCAGCCGACGTAGTCCCCGAGCTGGATGAAGGTGAAACCGACCCTCAACTAGAGGCTTTAGTAACAACTAAAACTTACGTTAAGGGAGACTATTCAAAAGTAAAATTCTGGAACTGTTTGAAAATGGGACATAGCTATATTTACTGCCCGGAAGAAATACGATATATTTTCTGTTACAAATGTGGACAGAGAGGAGTAACTACCCCAAAATGTAGTGGACCACATTCGGAAAACAGGAAACGGGTGACCGGGGATGCTCGTTCTCCGAAATAAATCCCGAGTTTTTTTCAACTGACGAGCGTAATCCTCCCCAGGAGGACCTATCTCATTCTGAAGTTAAACCAAATCAAACTTTACAAACAGACATCGATGTATCATTGTCATTTTACCCTGATAGACCAAATCTTTCCTTACACCAACGTAGACGAATTTATTTCCACCAACGTAGAAATCTCTGTGAGCATAAACCGTCATTAAGAATTTTTAAATGTAGAACCAGATACAAAACGCGAAAAGACTTCCAAAAAACAATTGAAGCCACTTGCTTATCAAACGCTGACGACGGCAGGACGTTTGCAAAAATTAAAATTTACGATGAAGAATTATCATTCCTTTTAGACTCTGGGGCAAATGTTTCAGTTTTGGGAAAGAATAGTTTAGACTTTCTAAATAAAAATAATGTTCATATGAGGAAATTTCGATCAAAAATTAAGACCGCAGATGGATCCAGCAATGAAATTCTAGGTTACTGCCCACTTCCGGTGACGTTCAGAGGATTAACAAAGTTTATTTCCTTCTATATAGTACCGTCGTTATCACAAGAGGGTTATCTGGGTGTGGATTTTTGGAGGACGTTTTCCCTTGCACCACAAATAATACCAGAAATTTCATGTATGCAAACTAATAACACACCAGAGTTATTATTTCACGATCTCAGTCCAGAACAGAAATATAGGCTTGATGAAACTATTTTGAATTTTCCATCGTATGAAAAACTAGGTCTTGGCTGCACCAATCTTATCGAACACAATATTGATACGGGTGATGCCACCCCGGTAAAATCAAAACACTATCCCCTCTCCCCTCCTAGACAAGAAGAAGTATATAAAGAAATCGACAGGTTGCTTTCGCTAGGGGTCGTAGAAGAATCTAACTCTCCCTGGTGTAGTCTTATAGTTACTGTGCGCAAACCTGGAAAAATAAGACTCTGCCTTGATTGTCGAAAATTAAACTCGCTAACCAAGGAAGACTCTTATCCCCTGCCCCACATAAATGGGTTGCTAAGCCGACTGAAAGATACATATTACATAAGCGGAATCGATCTAAAGGATGCATTCTTCCAAATTAGACTATCTGCCACGTCAAAAGAGAAAACTGCTTTTGCAGTCCCCGGAAGGCCGTTATACCAGTATAGAGTTATGCCTTTTGGAGTTTACAATGGTCCCCAAACGATGAGCCGTTTGATGGACAAGGTAATATCATCCAAACTAAGGGATAACGTATTTGTCTATCTAGACGACCTCCTTGTATGTAGCGAAAATTTTGATACCCATATCAAACTACTTAGGGAAGTAGCCCAGTGCCTAAAGTCCGACGGTTTAACCATAAACGTAAAGAAAAGCAAATTTTATCAACGACAGATAAAATACCTTGGATATCTGATAGGCAATGGGAACTTAAAAGTTGATCCAGAAAAGGTCAAGGCAAATACATTGGCAA
Organism: Gymnosoma rotundatum; assembly: GCA_916610165.2. Lineage (NCBI taxonomy): Eukaryota > Metazoa > Arthropoda > Insecta > Diptera > Tachinidae > Gymnosoma > Gymnosoma rotundatum. Next base: position 60,032,144 of record OU744339.1, read on the forward strand.
ATACCACGCCTCTGATATTCGTCCCTAGGCATTAATCGTTTTAGATGTTGCCCGGCTTCGTGGGTCGTGCCACACTAGAAATCTAATTTTTTTGTACGTTTTCAGTTATTCCTTTCCTATGCGACTCATTTAAAATTCATTCATTCTGATCTAAATAACCATATAGTCAGAGGGGAAAAAAAAACAAGAAACCAGATCCTTCCTGTCCGTTTCTCAATTCTGGAATCTTCGATACGAAGCAGGTTTGTTACGGATGGAATTTTTTTTCTCCCACACTGTATTTTGTTGTCATTGTTTCTACAGTTTCCAGCAATGAAACACAAAAAAAAATATCCATTTTAAAAATTGTATTATACACCTTTTGACGATAAATAGTTAACGTTTTTTTTTCGTCCCATGGTTTGGTGTGGCAACGCTTTCCCCCTAATTTAAATTCGATAATACGACACTGGTTAAATTTACACAATTCCTTTTGTTATCGCGCTTCTTCTTATACAGCAAAGTGGCATGATCTATTATCCCGTTACGTAACTTACCAATGACAATACGACACTTGGCATTACACGCAAGAATAAATGTAGGACAAAAGGTTAGTTGAAAGGTTGAAAAAATATAGAAGTCAGTCAACAAGTAGTCGTGAGCATGTGCACATCGGAAAATGAGTGTCTTAAGAAAATTAAAAAAGCAAAAAGTACAGTGAACACAAAACATAAGGCCTTACATGTTTTTTTTTAAAGAATTAAAAAATTAACCATTAGTCAAAAGAATTGTGTCACAAGTGTAACTTTAAAAATAAGTAAAATAAAATTATATTAATGGAATCGTGAGTAAATAGACCAGAAATAAAAATTAGAGACATTGGCATATTTTATATCTTTTGCCAAATTAATTTAAAGTGTAAATACGTTAAAAAAAATGTGTTTAAAGCAAATAAAATTAATAATAAACAAAAAGTGATTCCGAAATAATGGCAAAATTATATTATTTTAAGAACCCTCTTGCCAAAGAAAATTTTGTCAAAAAACCCATAGAATTAAAAGCAGGAAAAGTAAAATGTAATTAGAACAACCGAGGAATAAAATTAGACATAGATTTAAAAAAATATACTTACCTCCTTATAAAATTACAAACAAAATTTTAAAAAGTGAAAATATAAATCTACTATAACTATGTGATATTCTGAAAATATTTAACATAAAAGATTAAAAGCGAACAATAATAAAAGTAGAACAAAAAACGTGAACCCAAAAGAAATGGTGTTTAATTAGACTGTGCCATAATTATTGAAAATAACTTCAAGCAGATTAATAAAAAAAAAAACCGAGAGACTCAAAAGAACTTTAAAATAAAAATGGTTATTTCCAAAACGGCTTTATTTGTGCTGAAAAACTACAAATTATAATGAAATAATAAGATTTTTGGACAAATTAAATACAAAATATACAACGTAAACTTACAAAACAAGTGCAACAACAACAACAAATGACAACGAGAACTCCAATAGCAACGAATGAAGAACCAACAACAATCAACACCAGCCAGAACTACGGCCGCAACAAAGGAAAAATGTCAACAACGGCAACACCGAACAACGTAGATAACGTCGTTAACATAAGTATGTATCCGTATATTTGTTATTAAAATTATAAATGAACTATATATATTAAAATTTATATTGTATTAAAATTATATTGTATTATTGTTTTCCCTGAGTTAAATTAGATACTTAATTATTTTAAAAAATTATATAATTTTCTTAAATCATATAGTATATGCATATACAAAACTTAATTGTAATACCTTTGAAGTCAGTATTAGCTAGTTTACATACCTTGTAATAAAATTAAAATAAAAAAAAAAACATGTTAATTGTAATGGATTTGTTCTTCTCTTTATTGCCAATAAACTAAAAACGATATGAATTGCCAAATTTTTTTTTTATTGAGAGGAATTTAGGCTGGCCAAAGGAATGAGCGAGTGAGAGTGATTACAGTTAAGGGACAGCTAAAATTAAGGGCATCCATGCTGTTAAAGGTGGTTGTGGGAATACATGCCCGCATGTCATTAATAGCTAGACATGCAGTAAAGTGTTTGAATGTGGTAAGGTAAAGTAAACAATAGTCCTGGAAAGAAATGTCATCAGAAATTTTAATTGAACTCTTGGTTTTATGTGGCATGGAGAGTTCAGATATGTGTTAATACGTCAAAGACACGGGTCAAGAAACTTACCAACCTGATCGAGCTAGTCGGGATTCTTTTAGCTACACCATGCCAAACTTGAATTTGTGTTTTTTTTTTTACATACCAGCTTTTGATGAAATTGAAAAAAAAATTAGAACGACGTATAACAATTTTCTAAGCTATCTCTAACTACACTTGTTAACATGTTTCACATTTTTCAACGTAACTGTCTCTCAACACACCCGCTGTGTTTGGCTTCTCTATTCCTTCCATATACTTGTGATCACATTGTCACACTTATTAATGTGCCAACCCACGTCATCTAGCACTTCACATTTAAGCAATTAGTTGGAAGAATTTATTACTCTTTGAAAAAATTTAATCCTTATTGTATAGAAATTTTTAGTTTTTTAATTTTAAAAAAACAAAAATTTTCTTACATTTTTTCTTTCATATCGCTTCTGCTTATTGAAAACCAAATTCAAAATTCAATAACCTTAACACCTGCATTCATCTTACATTTCCAACCCTCATCATTCTTCAATGGCCAACGCATTTATTAATTATTCAATACAGATTTTCTACTCCCAAATATTATTCTTATTAAACAGAAATCAACATATTTTCTTTTTTCTCACCACATCTCTATACACAAGATTAGTACACACCACAATACTATTACATCCACTTAAAAACAAAAAAAGAAAACCTTTATTAATTATTCAATAAAATTTTCTACTCCCCAATATTACTATTTACACTTTTTAATTATTCAAGCCACGCTCATTTCAATAAAACCTAAAACAAAAGATAACATATTTTCCTTTCTTCACCAAATATCCATTCACAATATCAGTACATACCATCATACTATTCCAACCACTTACACAAGATCAATACACACCTGCATTTTTAAATCACGATCATTTCAATAAAACCTTACACAAAAATTAACATACTTTCTTTTTCTCCCCAAATCCCTTTACACAAGATCAATGCACACCTGCATTTCACAACTACACTCATGCGACCCTTGTCATTCTTTAATGGCCCTCGTTCTTGACATTAATGGGTAATAAATTAACGAGAGAGTAAAAAAGGTCTAGCACGTGCCTCATTAGCATAAAAAAGCAATTAAAAGTGACATTAATGGCTTCTGCAACTTGATTTATGGCTTTTGCAACTTTTCCATACATTTTGGCCGGAAGTGGTTTCAAACTCGCAGTTCCTATATACTCAATTGTCCTGTGTGGCCGCAAGTCTTCCGAAGGCCATCTCAACTGACTTTACATGGCGAGCTAGCCCGAAAATATCATCTCCTATGAAAAAAATGGGGTTTTAAACACTTGCTCTTTTAAAGGCCTGTCGCTTGTTATATTAAGCTTCCCCTCCTTCAAAGAGTTATAGAGCGAACAATTTTTAGAGATGATTGCATCTGAGGCTCTGCCAAAACCCTAAAAACCCTTTGTATTTGAAAAAATCAGATCCAGAAAGAGCCGGAGCTTTTATTCTGATATTCTTGCCATTCATTGCTCCCAAAGTGTGTGGAAATTGCCACAAGTGTTCAAAGCCCTCTGCCACAGTAATCCAATCATTTTCATTGGATGGAAACTGTAAAAATTTAAGCAAAAATTATTTTGATGATTTTGATTATAAATCTTACCTGTAAAAAGCCACTTTGCAATGATTCAACAATTGCTCTCAACACTTCTGGTATGAACTGACTTGTTGTTTTTCTTGAGATGCGAGTTAGAAATTCTAATGACCTAAAAGAGTCTCCAGTTGGTAAATAACGCAATGTAATTGCCAAACGAATTCGTGCGCTTATAGCATACCTCATTACTGTATTTCGTTTTTGAATTTTATAATTAGTCTACAAATCGCATTTTATTATATTTTTGTACTAAAATTTTTTTAAATAAAAAGGACAACTCGCAATACTCTTCCGTACGGAGCACGAACTTACCAGTTTAAATATTTTCTCAAAGTCGCTTACATTTAAACGGCAGAAATTGCGGTATTCCTTCTCCTCCCACAAAATGTCCTTTAAAAGATGTGCTTCCAAACCGTAAATTTCTCTTTTGGCCAAAAACGGGTTCACCCATATTTTACGGTGCCTTCCTAAATCGTCATCTGAAGCGTCCATCAATTCATGTAGTTGTTTTAAAGCAACCAAAAGTCGCAGATTTTTTTTCTTCGCACTCATTATTTTCTAAAGAAAAGATTACAAAACAAACCGAAAATTAAAAAAAAAAAACATTCACACAAAATTAATTTAACATATTACCTTCACAACGTCTAATAAAAAAATATTACATCATAATATAAAATCATCAACGTCTACCCTTTTGTGCAGATATTAATATAAATTTGACAATTGTTCTGCCGGCGTTTTATTAGGCATTATGATGAAAATTCGTCTCGTGTGAACATAGTGTGTTTTTTAAGTGTATTATGAACAGTAAAGAGCACTTCTGTAAAATTTATAATGACTGCGTATTACTATAGCTCCCAATAACAAAAAGTTAAACAAAAATAAATCTAAGAATTAAAGGGTGCCCCATATTTGATGTAAATTTACTTATATGGTCCTATCTTTTTAACCGTTATAGGCAAACGCTTGCAAATTGGACAGAATGTCGATTGCTATGGCCATCATAGTAACAAGTATTAATATTAAAAATTTTATATTAAAGGGTGCACCAACAGTTCATTTAATTTGATGTGTATGGCCATACTTATAAACAGTTGTAGACAGACGATTGAAATTTACTAACTACGCTATAACAACAAGTATAAAATTTGGATTTGGAAAAAACGGTTGTCCCGTCAACGGTTGTTGATGTATGTAATTTGGCGTATGTTGCCGAACTTTTCAACCGTTATAGACAGACAGCTGAAATTTCAAATTTTAATGCTTGGAGATATAATGGTGTCCCAATAGTTAATGTAATCTAATTTATGCGGACATACTCTTAAACCGTTATAGGCAGACGGATGAAATCTGTTTTGAAGTCGTTTTTTTTCAAGAATTATTTAAGTTCTTGTGTCCACACATAAGAATATATTTGCGTTTTATTCAGTTAGTAAGTAAAATTTGATCTGCTTGCGCCTGCTGTGAAATGATGTTTTCTAATAGTAAATTACCAAAAAGAGCAAGAAAAAGTATTTTAATTAAAGACTAAAATACTTTGATTCATGACTACGAAAACAAACATATCTATTAAGTTGCTGTTTCTGTATACATATTTTGATATAACCTCTATTAACCGTTTGTTTCGATTATCCGTGCTGGTGCCGGTCCCACGAGAACCGAATAATCGAGGTTTAACTGTATAATATAATATGTAGAAGATTTTTTTGTTATTTGCATTAATTGTATTGGCCGCGAGGCTTTGTTTATTATTTAATAATATAAATAAATAAAATTATTATATTTTTTAAAATGCATTGTACCTATCATTTTTTTTTATTTTCTTAGCAGGAATTAAAAGATTTTACATATGTTTTATTAGTAAAAAAAAGACATTAAATTTTTTAATTTTTTTTAACAAATAATTTATTTGCAATATGATTTTAATTCACCTTGACAACTACAACGTATAAAGCTGATGAGCTTTTTCGCTCGCGTTCATCTGTATTATTTCGCCATGATTTTAGCTAAATCTTTATTGGTTGAGGAGAAGATAACAAAACAGGTCACATTGATACAGGTGGCTGCATTAGCTTTTGCGTGTATTTTGTTTTTGTAAAATCTTGTTGAGCTGTCAAAAACGTCTGGCAATATGTATGTATGTATTTGTGAAAAAAAAGAAAGCAATTGCACAAATATATACAATGCGCATGCACACACAATACACAATATACACATACAGTAAGAAAAAGAGCAACAATTTTGACAACTCGCAAAGGAAAACAGCAAACATATGTTGACCGCATGAGCTAATGCAATAACCGTTCAATATAGATGGGCATTTTTCAGTACCAGTACTTTTTCAGTATTTTCTTTTTTACTGATTACTGGAAATAAAAATAAGTATTCAGTAAATTTTACTGGTTACTGAAAAGAGAAATCAGTATTCAGTAAATTTTACTGATTATTGAAATAAAATCTGTATTCAGTAAATTTTACTGGTTACAGAAAAGAGAAATCAGTATTCAGTAAATTTTACTGATTATTGAAAAAAAAATCAGCGATATTATACATCAACTAGTACTAGTGAATGCAAGTGTTTCAGAAACTTATCCACACATATTCAGAAAGGTATTTTCGATCTCTATTACTTAGTGCTACCGACAGTTTTATACTAAGTAGAAATAAAGAAATAAAATTTAATTAGTTTAAAATTTATCACCCATTTTTTTTAGAATTTTTCGATTTTTATAAGTTTGCTGCTTGATAACTTTTTTCGTACAGTCTTTAAAGAAATAACCTATACCATGATTGATTCGTAATTCAATCCTCTATAGATCGTATATAGCGGTATGTGTGCACGAGGAATAGTTTACGAGATACAAGTGAATAACTAAACTTATATATTTGGGCGATTTTTTGGAAATTTTTAAAGTTTGCCGCTTAACAACTTTTTTTGTACGGTATTTTAGAAAACAAACTATACAACCATCGATTCGTATTCTTATCCTCTTTCGATAGTGTGTATCGGTATATGTGCGGAATAGTTCTAGAGATATAATCGAAAAATTAAACTTATTACTTTCAGCGATTTTTTAAATTTTAAAGTTTGCCGCTTAATAACTTTTTTCGTACAGTCTTTCAGAAAACAAACTATAGCTCGATAGATTCGTATTTTTATCCTCTTTCGATCGAGATATAAAAGAGGAACTTTACTTATATTTTTGAGCGATTATTTTTAAGAAACGAGATTTACCACGATCGATTCGAAATTTTAAGGGTCTATCGATTGGCGTTGGTCGCTGTGATGCACGGCTTTTAGTTTGGTTTTTATAACTAACAAACCATCACAATTTATGACTACATGTTTTAGGTGTAGCTCTGTAATGCGAATGCATCACCCATTATCTACGCACATGTTACATAGTTATAATTTTAATACAACATAAGCTTTTCACTTACTCTCATAAGTTAATACATATGTTTTTAGTACATACATACTAATACACTAACCTTATTCTTAAGCTTATTAAGATTAAATAAAAGAACTGAAGTTTAGTTTGTTTCAAACCTTGAAACCCAACGGTGTTCTTATTTTAACTCGCCATGCCATCCACCATATAGCGACCGTGACAAAGTGCCAAAATTATAAAGCAACAAATTGACTGGTGAAAATTATAAACTATAAAATCTTTTAAATAAAAATTAATAAAATAATTCTTGCAAAAAAACCGTCTTCAAAGAGTATGGCCAAATAAATTAGAATAATTTAACTAATGGGACAGCCTTATATTCACCTTTAAACTTTATACTTGTTCAATAGTTTGGCAATATACATTAAATTGCAGCAACTAAAGGGTCCCTTTATTCGGACATATGGAACAATTTACATTAATTTTGGGAACACTCTTTAGTTTCCAAATCTAAATTATAAGCTTCTTGTTATGATAGACTTAGCAAAACAGGTCCCTTGTAAATTTCAGCTGTCTGTCTATAATGGTTTAAAAGCTCGGCCATATACAACAAATTATATCAACTATTGGTTTATTTCAAAATCAAATTTAATACTTGTTGTTATAGCGGAGTTGGTAATACAGGTTTCTTGTAAATTTCAATCGTCTGTCTACAACTGTTCAAAAGTATAGAAATATACATCAAAATAAATGAACTATTGGCGCACCCTTTAATTTAAAATTTTTAATATTTATACTTGCTACTATTTCGGCCATAGCAATCGATATTCTGTCCAATTTTCAAGCGCTTCTTTATAACGGTTCATATGGGCATATAAGTAAATTTACATCAATTATGGGGGCACCATTCAATTCTTAGATTTATTTTTTTATAACTTTTTGTTATTGGGAACTATAGTAATACGCAGTCATTTTAAGTCGGTTAAAAACATATGAATGCTGTACGGATAATAGATGTAAAGCACAGTTAATAGAGGTATAAATCTAAAGCACGGATAATAGAGGTAAAGCACGGTTAATGCGGGGAAAAAATAAAAATAACCTCATGCCGGTTAATAGATGTAACCGATTAATAGAGGCCTGGTTAATCGAGGTTTAACTATATATGTATGTATACATACATCTAACAGTATATGCGATAGATAGAGGATTGAAATACAAATCGAAATACGAAAAAAGTAATTTCGTTTTATTTCATTTTATTTATTTATTTATTTAACGAAGCCCTTCATTCGGCCAGATAAGTTATATGTAAGTATTTACAAAGAAAAAAAATTTGCAATAAAAAATAAACAAAACTTACAATAAATATGTAAATATGCATGTGAAAAAATATAAAAGAATTTAATTATTATTTAAATTTAATTAATTTATCATCGCATTTGACAATCAAGACTCAAGCACCGAGTATTGCTCGAAAGTAATGTTCCAATAATGAACTTTTAGTTCATCTTAATCATAAAGAACTCTAAAAAAGAAACCTATAAGATGGAATGAACAACAAAGTGATTGAGAAGCAATTTTGAATGTAAAATGGTATAAAGCATTTTTTTTTCGACAATTTTGGAATCTGCTCCAAATTCTATCAACTTTATCCTTAATTGATTTTTCATATAATGTGCAATATCGTGTTTGAAACTTGTTGCGGTGGCCGAATATCGCACACCCCTGAATATGGCCACAACACTAATGTCAATAAACAAAATTAAATATTTGTGGCATGTAACGGCATAGAGCATCTGGGAAGAAGCACAATGTGCAATAGTTTCTATGCCGTAAATAATATACATGTATAGAATGGCTAATAGCGGCATAATTTTGTGTTCTGTATATTATATGTATGTATACTATATGCTCGTGTCCCTAATTAAATTTTATGATGACAGGAGAGTTGTATTTCATTCAGTATAATAGATATTAAAGTTCACAATTATTTTATAATTTAAAAAAACGAAACCTACTAAAATGCTGATTTTCTGATACAGCCTGAGGAGCCAGTGTTCAATTAATAGGCAAATAGGGTCAAAAGCGAAAAGAAGTTAATTTAAAAATTGTTAGTAGCTATTTGGTTGAAATAGTAACCACCAAAGTATTAATTTGTTATAAAAAACATTTTCTGTCTGTTTTATTAAATGATAAAGGAAAATAAGTCTATTAGAAATATAAGCCATTCGTATTCTGTGTCTTTTACCATAAAAATATATGTAATATAGCGGGAGATGTGTATGTAACTTTTTTTTATAAATTGAGCAAATGTCAGAGAGGCGGAAATTTTTTTGGTAGGGGTTTTTATGTACAATTGGTATGATATGGAAGGTTCAAATTAGGCTTACTTTTTTTTGTTAACATAGATAGGGTAATTAATATTGGAAGGTCAGTAGTGAGAGTCAATAACCCCTATTATGAATGCCGCCGACGACACCTATCACATCGACGTTTCAAAAACGGCATTATCTATGTCAATAGTGATTAGTATCGATAACTATTGACAGTAATTTGGTATTATGAAAGGCGACATTAAGACGCCGTTGACTTAAAGTGGCTTTGATTTTGTCGACGCTATTTTTATGATTGACATGAGCAAAATTTGTTTTAGTTGTTGGTTGTTTAAGATGCACTTGTTTTTTCGTTAACAAAATAAAATATATGAAAATAAATAACAGTAAATAATTTGAGTTATTAATTGCTGAACTTGAAAAAAACAAGTGCTAGCAAAACGACTTCAAAGAGGAACAGTGCCAAGTAATTTTAAGGAGGATTTGAAATAATAATTTCCAAATTAAATTCCATAGGACCTCCAATCAGAGATAGCGAAGACTGGCAAAGTGTAAGTAACAAATAAAATGCAAGGAAACAAAAAGTTAGTCCACAACAAGAGTGAAGTGAACGCAACTGGCTTTCAAAAAAGAAGAGTTTTTTGAAAATTACCATCAAATGCAAAAAGAATCATTTACTGAAATGTGTAAGGGCATAAAAGAAACAAAAGACCCTTTGAAGGAATCAAGGCGGTACCAGCGAAAACTGTGGGAGGTTGAAAAAGAAAAACAACTTTTCGAAGCAGAATTGGAATTAAAAAGTATTAGAATAGAAATAAAGAAAAAGGAGTTGGAAGTCTTACAGAACAAAACAAAAGTTTTACAGAATCAGTCATCAAATAAAGAAATAAAACTAATTCCCAGAAAGTACTCCAATTGGGGCATGAGACCTCTCATACTCAGTAAACTGCAGTCGAATCTTCGGTAAATGCTAAACTCTTTGAAATACCACTGTCCAAACAACGTTTGAACACATTAAAAAATATACATATATTTTTTTCTTTTATATGAATTATAATTTCTGTATGAATTTCTTACTAAAATGAATTACCAAGACCTGTCTTACATTCTTATTTTAAAATTATTGCTGTATTTATAAGCCAAATTTAAATGAATTGATAACACTTTTTAGTACTCTCCAATTATTGAATTCCAATATTGTATGTATACAGGTTTGCTCTAAAGGAAACCGAGGTTTCTTGTATGGCAAACTTAATATCTATCTTAACTTAATTTTCAACCGTTGAGCAATTTGGATATCATCCATTACCCTTTTTTATAACCCTTAATAAAATTAATTTACTTAAAATTCTTGTAACCTAATTATAATATTAAATTTAAAAAATAAGGTGAGAATTATCAATAAACCCAAATTGATGAAAATAAACTAATTACCCTGTATATTTTCTTTTAAACTCTTTATTGTAATTTCTTGTGAGTAATTACAATATCATCTCAATTAAAGATTGTGACGAATTAATCAAAAGTCCCTTCAGGTCACTTTCAAAGAGATTTATTTTTAATTGATCGCAAACCAACCCCCGTATGTAATCAATTAAGACATGGTCCATCAGCCACGAAGAAAGCAGCAACAAAGAGTACAATCTTCACCACGAACAACTATGAGGTAAATCATTGCATAAAAATGAACAGCGCATCAGTTGAGTATTGAATATCAAAGCCGTAAGTTCACAGACAAAAAGAAACAAAAGTACTTAAAATTTACTAATGTGTGTATGTGTTTAAAGTAATAACCCTAACAAAAATAAGTTTGCTCAAAAGCAAATTAATATGTATGTACAAATAATTGCATTAAAAAAAAAAATGCAACAGAAAAAACATGCATAGAGAGTGGTAAGAAATAGCAAGTTGTGCAAATTTAAAAAATACCTACATATATGTGAACGTATATATGTATGTGTATTAATACTTATTTATATATGTATATGCAAAAAAAATAGAGCAAAATAAGAAAGTGTCCAAAAATAATCAAACTAACGTAAATTCAGAAAAATTTAAGAATAAATACGCACATGTGTTAATAAGTACATATAAAACAAAAAAAACTTAAATCTACACAGAGAATCCCGTTAAGAGAAAACCCGTAAGAAAAAGTTAATATACATACTTACATATTAAAAAAAAACAACAAAAACAAAATTTGCAACAAGTGTTTTTACGTGAAAGGTTAAACCCAAAAATATAGTTGTTGTTGTTGTGCTGAACATCTAACAAAAAAAATTAAAAACAGTTAAGTTTTCTGGAATACTCTGCAGCAAAGGTATTTACATATTTACTTTCTTACTTGCTTTGAATTTAAAACATTAACGTATGCACACACACACTCACACACACACATAAATATATATTTTATAAACAGCAAAGGTATTTACATATTTACTTTCTTACTTGCTTTGAATTTAAAACATTAACGTATGCACACTCACACACACACGCATAAATATATAATTAATAAACATATTTACACGCTAATAAAAACAACACAAAAATTACAGAGATAATTCACCATTAGTTACTGATTGCATTCTCTTAAAAGCTTTTATTCATCTTTTGGAAGATAATATTTTACCGCATTAATTTAATTTGAAGTTATATTTATTACACTCTCTCTTAATATAAGACAGAGAAAGAGAAACAATCAGTTGCTCCTTTATTAACTTCATTACACCAAGGGATAAGTACATGAAAGTCTATAACAAGTGCAAAATTGTTTCTGTCAAAAGCAGTGCAGTAGCAAGTGGGTAAAATTCAATAATTTTCTAATAAGAAAAACTTAATAATTTTCTTAATTATTATACACAAAATAATAAATAACAAAAACAAAACAAATATTATTTCTACGTCTGTGTAAATGAAACAGAGAAATTAATAGGAATAAATAAAAGTTTTTGATACGAAAAAATTGAGCCCGCAAATAATTACACACTAGTATTTTAACTCTAGCACGTACTTTTTACACATACATAAGTATAGAAAGAGATACACTTAAAAATTTTGGTAGATGTGTTACAACTCTTATACAAAAACTATAAAATTTACTTTAAATATTTTAATTACAATGAAAAAGATGATAAAATAAATTCTTAATAAACATACAGTCCACTTAAGAGTCGTTTCAAAAGAATTAAAAGGAAAATGAAATAGAGTATTTTCTTTATATTTGAATATTTGGGGTTGTTTGATTATTGCTATTCTCTTGTCTACATTTACTTTCTCTTTAAAATAAAATTACACTCATGTCCAAAATAATAATTATAATCGAGATGTTGGCTATACTAATAATTTTTTAAGACAAACAAAATTAAAATATTGAAAGAACACAAATCAAAAATTAAAATTTTTTATAAAGCAAAAGAAAAACAATTTTAATTAAAATTAAAAGAAGAAAAAAAAACGGAAAATTTATAATTTCACATTACTGGGAACAATTATACTAATCTATAAATAGGCAAGCACAAAACTTTGGGGATTTTTTTCTCTTCTGTTTATCAACTGAATTTGTTTGTTCTTTCACATATTCGTAGATATTGTCAAGTATTAGTGCATCGTTTTTCTCATTTTTAAATCGGTTCAGTATTTGGGGGATAAATGACCCCGTAAGTTGCTACCACTGCATATGCAAAACACAGACATTTATTCAAAACATTACAGTATACATAAAGTAAACAAAATCAAATTGTGCAAGAGAAACCTAAATTAAGTCCAACTCTAGCTCTTATAATTTGCTTAAATTACTTTGGGAAATTTCGCACAATTTCGGAAAAAAAAGAATTTAATTTCCTACTCATAATTTTAATTTTTTTAAAATCAGTTTATGGTAGTAAAGAACATATATCCATCTAGAACATATATCCCAAAACTCTTTAAACCATTTAACATATTCAGTGCTTTCAGTTCACTTGATCATAATCAGTTTAAAACCCTTTAAAAAATATTAGCCCTTCAGAATTATATCAATTCAATATTTGAAATTAACTCCAATTTCGTATAAGCATGACATCGTCAAATCGAACCAATTCTGACAATTCTTTAATGGAATTGTTCAAATTTGATTGTGATCATTTGCTTCAGTTCTGTTCAAAATTTAGTAGAACACCGGTCGAAGAACAAACGGAATCAGTTCTTGAAATCAAAATAAAAGAGTTAGATTCTAGATGGTCCAGGCTAGATTCCTCGTACGAGAAAGTTTCTTTATCTCAAAATACAATCGAAATCAAAGAGCTCATCAAAAAACACTATGAAACTTGTGAAGATGCCTATTACACATGTAGTTCTCAAATCCTAGACTTAGTTAAAATTCACAGGTCAGATACATTTGTCAATCCACCATTCCAATCAACTTCTCAGTGTGCCCCACAACGCCAAACCGTTAGTCAGAACAACACCCAAGATGCTGATAATTGCATAAAACTCCCCCCATGCGACACAGAAGTGTTCAAAGGCAGTTATGAGCAATGGCTCTCATTTAGGGACATGTTCACTGCAGTTTACATAAACCACCCTAAATTATCCGCGGTCACAAAATTATATCACCTTCGAAATAAAACACAAGGTGAAGCTGGTGCAATCGTAAAACGATACAGTCTTTCTCACGACAATTTTGGACTCGCATGGAACGCATTAAAGACCCGATATGAAAACAAGCGTGTTTTAGTGGATAATCAGATTAAGATTCTCTGAAACTAATCCCCGTTCGGTGGAAGATGAAATATGTGAGAAAAACTACACTGAAACCACTACCCGGCAGCCAGGTGGTAAATATGTGGTACGGTTACCATTCAAGGCTGAATTTCCTAAGGAAGTATATCTCGGCTCATCTCGTTTCGTAGCGTTGGCTCAATACTCCAGAATGGAAAAAACTCTAGCTAAGGATCCCCACCTTCAGTCTTAATATCAAAAGGTTTTAAATGAATATTTAGTTCTTGATCACATGGAAGAAACCACATCACAGGAAATTTTATCTCAGGGTAAATACTATTCGTATTACTTGCCACATCACGCAGTTGTACGCCCAGAGCATAAAACCACAAAAGTACGAGTGGTTTTTAATGCGTCTAGAAAATCAAAATCACAATTTTCTCTAAATGATATTCTCCACACAGGCCCAACCCTACAGAGCGATTTAATAACCATAATACTGAATTGGAGGAAATATCAATATGTGTTTGGAGGCGATATAGAGAAAATGTATCGCCAAATATTAATTCACCCTGATGATAGACCCTTTCAGAAAATTGTATTTCAGAGTCAAAGTGATGGTCCAGTCAAGGATTATCAACTAAAAACAGTAACCTTTGGGGTGAACTGCGCCCCGTATCTCGCTATAAGAACCCTTTTGCAACTCGCCTCAGACTCTGAATCAATTTATCCTAAAGCAGCATCAGTTATACGCACAGAAACTTATGTTGATGATATTCTTTCAGGCGGTTATTCTATAGAAGAGACACGTATTACCCTAACTCAACTTATTAAAACACTGAGGTCGGCAGGATTTCCTTTAAAAAAGATTACGGCAAACGACCCCCAGTTACTTGCGGATTTGCCAAAGGAGGACCTTTACGATCTCAATTTTTTGCGTTTCCATGAAGCCAGCTCCACTAAAACCCTTGGTGTTATATGGAACGCTCTTGACGATTCATTTTCTTACTGCATCTCCCCTCCTGATCAAGCTATGAAAATCTCCAAACGTCAAATTCTATCGTCAGTTGCAAAATTATTTGATCCCGCGGGATGGCTCACACCCATAATCATCAGAGCAAAAATTTTGATGCAACAATTATGGCTTGATGGACTCGAATGGGATGAAGATGTTTCCTCAGAGTCTCTTAGGAAATGGAATGATCTCGCTAAAGATCTGTCTAAATTAGAGACGATATCCGTATCTCGCTGGTTACAATATACATTATCAGACAATGTACAAATCCACGGATTTTCTGATGCGTCAAAATCAGCTTATTGTGCCGCTATATATATTCGATGTCAAAACTCTAGCAGTAACATTTTTTCAAACTTGTTAATTTCGAAAAGTAAGGTGGCGCCAGTTCAAACAGTTTGCCTAACACGCCTGGAACTCAATGGCGCTGTTTTATTGGCGAAACTTGTAAACTATATTAGCTCATCCCTACACTTAAAATCCCAACACATATATTTATGGACCGACTCATCAATAGTCTTGGGGTGGCTTTCCAAGCCCCCTTCTTCCTGGGAAACATATGTCGCTAATAGAATTGCTCAAATTCACCTTTTAGCCCCGAACTCAGTTTGGCGATATGTTCCAACACATGACAATCCAGCTGATCTTGGAACAAGAGGCTGTAAGCCTCAAGAGCTAACACAAAATTCTCTCTGGTGGTACGGACCATCATGGTTAAAGAAACAGGCATCAGAATGGCCTAACAGAAATCCCTTGAGAAATTTAGTAAAACCCAAGGAAACGCAATCTCTGCACGTCGAAGTTGAGGCTAATGATGTTTTAGATAATTCGGTTCCGGTTTCGGTTTTTCAATAAATGCATTAAGAATAAAAGGTCGGATGTTCATCAAACTTTCCAGAGCAGACTAACTCAGGCAGAAATGAATTTTGCTAAATATCGACTCATTATCATAGCTCAAAAAACTTTTTATGTTGAAGAATACCAATGTTTAACTCACAAGTTGTATTTAATAAAAGTTCCCTTGAGACCTTAAATCCTTTCCTAGATTCTAAGTATGTTTTAAGAGTCAACGGCCGACTAGCCCATTCATTTTTACCCTACAATGAGCGATACCCTATAATATTACCTGGCAACTCCCGCTTTTGCCACCTTTACCTTACCTACTTACATCAATTTCTATGCCATGCTGAATGTAGTCAAATGTCCAGAATGGTACAGACAGAATTTTACATTTCAAGACTCAAGCCCCGAATAAAAAATATAATACGCCACTGCAAAACTTGCATAATTCACAAAAGGCAAACGAGCTCGCAGATAATGGCACCTCTGCCCCCAGAAAGATGTAGTTTATCAGTTCCCTTTCAGATAACAGGTGTTGATTTCGCTGGACCCTTCGAAATCAAAATATCACATTTACGCAAAAGCACCTTTGTTAAAGCATATGTAATCGTTTTTGTTTGCTTTAGCACAAAGGCCATTCACCTAGAGCTCTGTTCTGATCTGTCATCTCAAGCATTTCAGGCTGCATTTTCTCGATTTATAGGGAGGCGGGGGCTACCCCAAAGGGTTATATCTGACAATGGTAAAAACTTTTTAGGTGCAAGCCGAGTACTAGAACGTGAATTTAACTCGTTCGTAAAGAATGCAGCACAAGAAGTTTCAGAAAAATATTTAGCACATGGGTTTGAGTGGAAATTTATCCCGCCATACGCACCACACATGAATAGCGGGGGCCCAAAAGTTCAATTTTGAAGAATTTAGTACCATTTTAGCAAAAATTGAGGGAGTTTTAAACTCTCGTCCGATTTCCTCTTTGTCCGAGGACCCCGAAGACCTCACTGCTTTAACACCCGGTCATTTTCTAAGAGGAGCTCCCATAATGGCTCTTCCAGAACAAAGTTTCGAAAATATGTCTCTTATTAACAGATGGGAGAAGTTAAAGGCTATACACCATCAATTTTCCATACGATGGAAAGAAGATTATTTGAAGTCTCTACACAAACGCTACAAATGGAAAAACTCTTCTTCCAATCTCAGAGCGGGGGATCTTGTAGTCGTTGTCGATGATTTGCAACCACCTCACGAATGGCAATCGTACAAACTTTCTTAGGCCCAGATAGACACGTTCTTATAGCAGATGTTCGTGTAGCTACAGGCATTATAACTAGACCGATAGTAAAATTATGTTACTTACCATACTTAAAAGATGACGAATTTCCAAAAATTATACACTAATAATATTTATCATTCATTTACACTAACAAATCATTAATACGTTTAATAACCAGCCTTACGTTCAAAAGCTATATTATCCACTACTTCATAGCTAATAATAAAAAAATTTATCTTTACTTTAGGAACAACAGACGACTAACATCTTATCGCCATACGGAGAAGCGCCGCCACCTGCGTAGTGACCGCTTAGCACGTAAAGATCCTGACATTTATAAATGCATGGTATGCAAAAAGTACCACGCGTTACGCTTTTGCTACCAGTTCAAAAAAATGAGCGTTAAAATGAGGGAAGATGCTGTCGAAAAGTATAGGTATTGCGTCAATTGTTTGGCAAGAAGCCACGATTTGCGATCTTGCACCTCTATGGATACGTGCAAGAAATGTGACATGTTTCACCACACTTTACTGCATCCCACTCCACAACGTTCTAGGAAACCAAGTCAAACCAAAACCCTTCGCAACCAACAAACTACAGTAAAGCAGCAATCTCCAGAGCCTACAGCAGCTACATTGTCAACAACTCCAAATACCAAGATAATTGTTGAAGCGATCAAATCACTGGCAAATGTCCTGTGCCTTGCAGACAAGGCGTCAACAAAAGTGTAACTTGGTGGAGGGAGCATGTCCAAACAACGTTTGAACACATTAAAAAATATACATATATTTTTTTCTTTTATATGAATTATAATTTCTGTATGAATTTCTTACTAAAATGAATTACCAAGACCTGTCTTACATTCTTATTTTAAAATTAATTGCTGTATTTATAAGCCAAATTTAAATGAATTGATAACACTTTTTAGTACTCTCCAATTATTGAATTCCAATATTGTATGTATACAGGTTTGCTCTAAAGGAAACCGAGGTTTCTTGTATGGCAAACTTAATATCTATCTTAACTTAATTTTCAACCGTTGAGCAATTTGGATATCATCCATTACCCTTTTTTATAACCCTTAATAAAATTAATTTACTTAAAATTCTTGTAACCTAATTATAATATTAAATTTAAAAAATAAGGTGAGAATTATCAATAAACCCAAATTGATGAAAATAAACTAATTACCCTGTATATTTTCTTTTAAACTCTTTATTGTAATTCCTTGTGAGTAATTACAATATCATCTCAATTAAAGATTGTGACGAATTAATCAAAAGTCCCTTCAGGTCACTTTCAAAGAGATTTATTTTTAATTGATCGCAAACCAACCCCCGTATGTAATCAATTAAGACAACCACATTAAAATATTTTATACAAAGGTGCCTTAATTTATGAAAAAAAAAATAATTTTTTGTGTTTTAAGTTTAGTTAGTACTTTAATTTTAAAAACTGAAGTGTTTTAAATAAAATTTAATTTTATTTATGTTAAAAAGCTGATTTTTATTCGCTCTCTTATCTCAGTAGCTATGTTATTTGATAAATTTTCTGGATCATTATCAGAACTTGTATTAGAGTTCTTATCCATAACTAATCGCACATCAAAGTCTGCATTTAAACTTTGATATTTAATACAGACGTTATGTAAGGCCGCACAAACATTTACTATTTTGGCTGCCTTGGTATGCTTGTAATGAAGCTGGCGAGCACCAAGCAAGCAACGGAAACGTTTTTAAAGTACTTCAATCGTTCTTTCAACTATATTTCGGGCTTTAGTATGTTTGCTGTTGAAATAGATTCATCACTTCCTTCTTCAGTAGAACGATTAGGCGTCATTAAAAACGGTTCAAGTGGATAACCAACATCACCCATAAATACATGTAAGTATATGTCAAAAATCTTCTTATTAAAAAATACCTTTGTTTATTATTACCCAACAGCCAACAATTACTTTCACCAGCCTGATAGCGCTAACGTAGTACTTGTCTTGCTGAACTAATATTCCTAATCAGAGAGTCATGAGATGAACCAGCGTACCGAGCATCTACAAACCTGATCCTCATCTTGTTATCACAAATCTAAAATTTGACAAATTAAAATTGTTATTGAAAGTGTATTTATTATATTTCATAATTCCGCCTTACAAGCATCGCGTTAAGGCTAAAAAATCCCTATAGCTCCATAATTTATTTTATAAGTTTGCATCATTTTTTGGTACAAATTGACATGTAATAACCTGTCAATAATATTTATACATATTTTATTTAACGAAGCTTGTTATTGCTAAGTTAAGTTCTGGCGCCTTCGACATTTTCTGTTTGCGAGATGACCTAACACTTCTTGAGAATAAGAATTTTTTATATTTTAATACTTTCCAGTAGTTTTCAAAACCAAAAAGTATATAATTATTTTCATTATTTTTAACTGAATTATTCCTAATAAATTGTTGTATAATTAAAGGAAATTTAATATAAACACATTTGCATTAACCAAGTGTTTTATTTGCATTTGCGTTTTATTCAACATTCATTTTCAACAAATACATTTCATTTTTAACCGACTTCAAAAAAGAATGATGTTATACAATTCGGCTGCATTTTTTATATTTGTGCCTCCAGAACTCAGTCATTTCTGATCCGATTTTGAAAATTTGTGGTAATATGATAGATTATGCTTACAGATTGGTCCCTTTTTAAAAACAGTTCATAATCTTAAAAATTAAAGGGTGTCTCCATACCACATACATATTTTTTACGTGTATTATGAACTGTAAAGGGCGATTCTGTAAAATTTAAAATGACTGCGTATTACTATAGCGTCCAATAACAAAAAGTTATACAAAAATAAATCTAAAAATTAAAGGGTGCTCCCATAATTGATGTAAATTTACTTATATGGGCCTATCTTTTGAACCGTTATAGACAAACGCTTGAAAATTGGACTGAATGTCTATTGCTATGGCCGTTATAGTAACAAGCATTAATATTACAAATTATAAATTAAAAGGTGCGCCAATAGTTCATTAAACTTGATGTATGTGGCCTTACTTTTGAATAGTTGTAGACAGACGCTTGAAATTTACAACGAACCTGTATTGCTAAGTCCGCTATAACAACAAGTATATAATTTGGACTTGAAAGTTAAAGGGTGTTCCAATGATTGCTAAATCTACTACAGCAGCAAGTATATAATTAGAATTTGGAAATTAAAGGGTGACCCATAGTTGATGTAATTTAATGTATATTGCCAAACTATTAAACATTTGAACTAGTAAAAAGTTTGGAGATATAAGGGTGTACCAATAGTTAATGTAATCTAATTTATGTAACCATACACTTGAACTGTTATAGGCAGACAGATGAAATCTATTTTGAAGTCGGTTTTTTTCGCAAGAATTCTTTTAGTTAAAAACAATAAATATTCATGAGAATATCATGAAATATTTATGTTTGAAGGAATCAAGCACAATTAAAGTAAATTAATATAAAAAATATTCCAAATAATATTTTTTTGTTAAAGTATTTGTGTGTGCACGTTGCTTATTTGTAAAAATTGTTTTCAATTTTTATTTTTTCAACAAATCTTCCAAATACATATGAATGGTTTTTGATAGCAATCCTTGTGTAGAAAAATGAAGGAAGCAATAAAAATAGTTATTGAGTAACTGTGTTTTTGTATTAAAATTTTTTGAGTTATTTATGGCGGTTTTTGTCTTATTGATTCAATGGAGTTCTCATTTAATCAGTTTGGCTTTTGTTATAAGACTCTCAGGTTTTCTTTACAAAATTTGGGAGTTAGTGTGTAGACTTTCAAACAGAAAGGTCATGTGTGAAAAAGATAAGTATAGTTAAAATATTAAAATGAAAAACAATAAAATATTTTGTTTCACTTTTATTCATCCAATATTTCGGTTAATTTCGTTAACCATTATCAAGGAATCTACATACAGAACAGATACATTTTCTTAAACACAATAACTTGAAAACACTATAAATTTTCATAATACATACATTATAATGTTGAAGCAATTTAATATTTAACTGTCGTACATCCTATTGGTTTCATAAGTTTTCGTCAACTAATTGTTTTGTTTTATGTGTTTATTAATTATGTGTCGATATAATTGAGCGCAGTTGTCAATGTCTGTTTTGTAATTGGGCAGCAAGTGCAATTTTTTGTTCAATAGGTTTTTCTACAGACTTTAAATCAGATTTGTGAGATGGGATCCTATATGTCTTGTTACATATATTAGTTCCTTCCCCATTGCAATTTATTATTTTTTCGTTGATTATTTTATATACATATTTATTTATTAAATAATGTAAATTAAAAACAAGTTAATAAATAATAATAGAAATACTTCCCTGAAGAAGTCGAAAAAAACCGACGAAACGTTGGGAAAAAGATTCGCATCGGTAACAAATCTGACCAAAAATAGCCCGGGATACACTCTTAACAATAACAAAGGTAATTGGTCATAAACAAAAAAAAATCATAATGTGTAAATAAAAACTTTTGTATACAAATAATTCAAAAATTTGTTAAGTCCCTTGGGCACATAAATGATAATTAAATATGGATTCGTCCGCAATGGATGATGTTCTAGCTAAATTCTAAGATCGTGGAGAAGCTTGACTATGCTGGAAGAAAAATTTGCCTTCTTGTGCATGAGAATGGCGCTTTGGAAAAGCAATTGGCGCCTGTGGTTAAGATGCAGCAGAATATACTTGAGGATGAGGGAAATATTTCTTCAAAATAAGTCAATAAAGGAAGCGGCAACATCTAGCAAGAGAGCAGCTTTGCGGCCAAGACAAAGTATTACCGGAGATAAAACTGGAAAACCTCAAGTAAGCAAGTCGGTTCCTGTCATAACCACTTATGACATTAAAGTAAAAAGAATTGTAGTATTAAGACAAATTGTTAGGACATAGAAATTATAGTATCAAAATTTTAGGTAAGGATGTAGCAACCATCGAGGTTTGCATTCTCGATGATTTCCAAAAGTTCAACGCCCTATTTAAAAAGGAGAAGGATCATTTTTATATCTATACCCCTAAGAGTTTGCGTTCGTATACGGTCGTTGTGGAAGGTCTTCCCGACTATTTTGAGTCGGATGAGATACTGGAGTATTTGAACGGTCTCCAGAATAACATCCACATAATAGGTTGATGTCACTGGAGGGTCTTTTAATTATCTATGCCGATGATAATCTTATTGCCTCTTGAGGTGCTAGAGCAAGGACCACAAACGTCCGACTTAACAGATATCTGGCGTTATTGACAGACGATTTTGCAAACTGGGGTCTAACCTTGAACATTTCGAAGACGGTCGCCGTAATGTTTAAGGGTAGACGCAATAAATACCATGTTTAACTATTGGACAAGAACAGATCGGGACTTCGGGCAGGCTTAAGTACCTAGATGTTACCATCCACGAGAATTTCTAATTCTATCGACACATTGATGATATTCTCGAAAGAGCCAAGAGAATCTACTCCTCTTACCTGGGCGTATTGAAGCGTATGGGTGATCTTGACAGGAGAGTGCGTCTTTTGATATATCGCCAAGGCATTTTCCCTGTCATCCCCTACGCCTTTCCAGCTTGGTTTGGAATTTCTTCTCACCAGATGGAGAGGCTTAGGAGATAGGTTTTAGTTGCGTGCCTCGGCTTGAGGCCATTTTTAGAACCAAATGGCGAACTTCGCAGGCCATCATCTGGGTGAATCTACAGCGCGATTGAATTTAAGAGCATAGATGCCTTCATGGTGAAAATGAGTGTGAAATTTCTAGAAGGCGCACGAACCTAAGAGAACTCTCTGCTAAGGGAGTTCTTCTCCAGAGTAGATGGTTTGCAGACCGTTAAAATGTAAAGGTATCTTTCTCCTGTGGACCTGTTACTCTTAGAGGAGCTAGTCTTTTTTACGAGGATACAGACCTCGTGTTCTATCATAGGATGCTGCGCTCTTTTGATAAAGGGAGCACTGTATATAATACTGCTCAATAATTTATTTTGTGTTTATTTATTTTTATTATATAATTGTTGGTTCATATTTTTTATATATATTAATATGAATTCTTTTTAAATGTGGTTTTATAGTGATTGTCAATTCATGTTTTGGTTTAATATGAATTTGTTCTGTTTACTTTTTTATTCTTGTTATTTTTTGTTGTGTAATATATTTAATAATTAATTAAATTATTACTAATAATACCTTAAATCCTACTATTACTTATTTCTATTTATTACAACACTTAATCCTAATACATTTAATTGCAACCTTGTACACTTGAGAATTGGAACAATATTGCAATAAAGTCAGTTTCGTTACAATCATGAATGCGTTCAGATCTTTTAATTAAACAGAACAATTGGCGACGAGGAAAAAAATGATCAAATAATTGTGAATACACCACACGATGCAGTTCGCTCTGCAGCTTTGCAGAAGCAGAAACTACACTCGCTGACGTAATACTTATTGCAGAATCTTATGAAGCAACAACAAGAACAATGGCTACATTAAAAGAAACTTCAAGTGAAAAAACGATAGACATAAACTCAGTAAAAAAACGTTGGGTTGAAAATGAAAATCAAAAATGCAAAAAAGAAAACAATAAAAATAAATCGTGTTCGGGATGTTTTAATTCTCATAAAAGAGAAGAGTGTAAATTTAAAAATGCAATCTGCAATAAATGTGGAAAAAAGGGATACATAGCGCCCGTGTGTATGTCAAAGCAAAAACCAGAATACAAAAAAGTGTGCAAAAACAAAAAACGAAACAATAACATTGATATGGTTGAAAAAATTTATGGAATTTCAGGCAAAATAAAAACAGGGAATTCAAAGAGTGAAATCTATGTTGAAATTAATAATCAAAAATTTAAATTTCAAATGGACTTTTGTGCATCAATTTCAATTATTAATTTAAAAACATTTGAACAGTTGAATAGACCAACATTAATAAAAACAGAAAGAATTTTATATGGTTTTGGGAAAAAAATAATACCTATATTAGGTGAATTGCACTTAAATATGAAATGTGGTGATCGTGA
This sequence comes from Gymnosoma rotundatum, assembly GCA_916610165.2. Lineage (NCBI taxonomy): Eukaryota > Metazoa > Arthropoda > Insecta > Diptera > Tachinidae > Gymnosoma > Gymnosoma rotundatum. The sequence goes on from OU744339.1 coordinate 60,056,582, forward strand.
AAAGAAAGTGGTTTTAATTGTTGTGAACACCAACGCGGGTGAAAATTTGTTTGGCTTTGATTTATTTAATACATTTGGTTTTCAAATTACGCAAATAAATTCCGTTTCGGAAAAAGACAGTGGTCAGTTAAAAGAACTTTGCGAGAAATATGGTGAGGTGTTTGAACTATCTCTTGGTACGGTAAAAAATTTTAGGGCCAGTGTTCGTTTAAACCCTGATGCCCAACCGAAATTTTTTAGAAGTCGAACAATTCCGTTCGCGCAAATGCCTCAGTTTAAGAGTAGAAATACAAGCTTACGGTTGCGGCGACGGATTCCGCAAGTCAGAGAAAAAACAAATAAAATGAGTTGCGGTGACGGATGCGGTTTTTATTGTAATTTTTAGTATTTGTTTACTAGTTTTTTTATTTTTTTTTATTGAAATATATTAAAATTTTTTTTTTAATGTAAATAAGCAATAAATTGAAAAATTTCAAAATTATTGTTGATTTTCAATGACTTTTTACATTTTCTTTCTCCTCTTTTTTCGTAGTCATTCACAAAAAATATTAACAAATAGAATTTTTTGGTAGAAAAACAATAAAACTGTGGCAACATGCTGAAAGAGAAAAAATTCAAAATTGAGAGCTTGTGAGAAAACGCACTTAAATTAAAATAGATTCTAATTTGATGCGGATTCGTTGAACGTTTTTTATTGTCAAAACTCCATATAAAAAAAACAACCGCATCCGCAACCGTGAGGTTGTATTTCTACTCTAAAAAGGAAATAGAAAGACTTGTTGAACAAAAAATTATTATGCCAATAAAGTTTAGTGACTGGGCTTCTCCCATTGTACTAGCAAAAAAACCGAATAATTCGATTCGTATATGCGGGGATTTTAAAGTGGCTGTCAATTCGCAAATCGATATAGAACAGTACCCGCTACCAACTCGTGAAAGCTTGTTTCATACCGTCCGCAACGGTAAATATTTTTTAAAAATCGACTTGAAGGATGCCTATCTTCAAATGGTCGGATGATACGTCAAAAGTAATAATGGTAATAAACACACCGCTTGGACTTTTCCAATAATAACGTTTGCCCTATGGCATAGCTAGCGCTCCAGCTATTTTTCAAAAGTACATCGAACAGCTTCTTCACGGCATTGAAGGATGTGCCAATTATTTGGATGATATCATAATATCAGCACCAACTGTAAAACAACATCTCCATCGACTCGAGCAGGTATTTCACATTTTTTTTATCTAATGGTGTACGATGCAAGAAAGAGAAGTGTATGTTTTTACAGCAGAACATCACATATCTAGGCCGGCAAATTAGTTCAGAAGGTATATTGCCAGACGAAACTGGTAAAAAATTTAAAACCACCACAAGAAATCAAAGAATTAGAAGCTTTCATGGGCAAAGTCAATTATTATCACAACTTTGTGCCAAACTTTTCAACAGTTGCAGCTCCACTAAACATGTTACGCAGAAAAAACATTCCTTTCCGTTAGGGAAAAAGTCAACAACAATCTTTTGAAAAACTTAAGAGAAACATTGTTAACGCAACGCAGCTGTCACATTTTCAAGACAACTTGCCACTTACGCTTTCTACGGATGCATCTCCCTTCGGTATCGGTGCTGTTATTTCACACCTGTATCCAGATGGTTCTGAAAGGCCAATCGCTTTTGCTTCTAAGACTCTAGATAAGCACCAAACAAACTACAGCCAAATTGAAAAGGAGGCTCTCTCAATTATATTTGGTGTTAAGTGTTTTCATCAGTTCCTGCATGGTCGTAAGTTTACCCTTATTACCGACCATAAACCACTGGTAAGCATTTTAAACCCTAAAAAGGAATTACCTTCTATGATTGCGCATCGCATTCAATGCTGGGCTATTACGCTCATGGCTTATCAATTTGAAATAACGTATAGAAATACTGCCGATCATGGTAATGCAGATGCATTATCTCGCCTGCCTATTGGGGCAGATGAGAGTTTCGATAAGGAAGAGGACTCATGTTTGTTAATATCATTTAGTGAGTTTATTATTTGGTAAAACATGGTTAACCGGACCGGCTTTCTCAAGAACAATTAAACCTTAAACCATTTTTCAATCGCAGACATAATTTAGCCATTTACAATAACTTACTTTGCTTAGAAACGGATTATATTCGTGTCATTATAGCAGACGCTTTAAAGCAGCGAATATTAAAACTGTTGCATGACGGACATTGGGGAGTTGTTAAGATGAAGCAACTTGCTAGGCAACATGTATGGTGGAACAACATCGATTCTGATATTGCAAGAATTTCTTCTGATTGCGAAATATGCAAAGTTCACAATCAAGCTCCATCGAAGGAATACGAAAGCTGGCCAAAGTCGTCGAAACCTTGGGACAGAGTACACATAGATTTCGCTGGGCCAATTTTTAACTCCATGTGGCTCGTATGCGTCGATGAATTTTCCCAGTTTCCATACATTTCATCAATGAAAAAAAAAAAAAACAACAACAGAAGACACTATTTCGTCTCTGTCTGCAATATTTTCCATCGAAGGAATACCTAGTACAATCGTTAGCGACAACGGTCCACAGTTAAGCTCCGAAAAAATCGAACAATTTTGTACAACACTTGGTATTCGCCATATCACAACCACGCCGTTTCATCCAGCCTCTAATGGCTTGGCTGAACGGTTTGTCAGAACATTTAAAACTTCTGTTCGTAAAAACATCGAAAACAACCTATCAATAAAAGATGCTATCCATAAATTTCTTTCGACTTATCGTTTTATGCCAACAACTGAAGGCAAATCTCCTGCAGAACTTATGCGAGGCAGACCTATGCGTACAATCTGGTCACAATTATTCGAATCTGCTAAACAGTTCAAACAAAATTCTTCAAGTTCTTCAAAATATCAAATCAATGACCCCGTTTACATTAGAAATTATGGTAAGGGGAAAAAGTGGATGCCAGGCAACATTCAAGCTAAAATTGGCAAAGTCATTTTTATCGTAAGCACAGAGAAAGGAATTTGCAGACGTCATATCAACCAGATCAAACCTCGTAGTCTTCCAGTAATTAATACACATCGGCCGAGCCCAAATGACGACATCATCAAATCGTTCAGTTTCAACATCGCAACCAACAACAAATGAAACATTACCAAATCGTTCAGTTTCAACATCGCAACCAACAACAAATGAATCGTAACCAAATCGATCATTTTCAATACCACAACCATCAACAAATAGAACAACTAATAAGGAGCTTCACCAAGGACTTCATATCATCAAGAAAATAATAGTCAACAGAATCTTCAGGTTCGCAGAACAGCAAGAAATCGTAAAGAAGTATTACATTACCAGCCAGATGATTTCAGAAAACATCAATAAAATTTTATGATTATTATATATTTTATTATCATTAATTGTTGAGTCTAACCCTGAATTTTAAACTGCTAAGCCTACATAGTTTTGTGCGAAAGTTAAAATGAATTGAAATAGATGGAATCAACTACTATGTGGTCTTAAAAATTCGGGGTGAAGTAATGTAATATATTTAATAATTAATTAAATTATTACTAATAATACCTTGAATCCTAATATTACTTATTTCTATTTATTACAACACTTAATCCTAATACATTTAATTGCAACCTTGTACACTTGAGAATTGGAACAATATTACAATAAAGTCAGTTTCGTTACAATCATGAATGCGTGCAGATCTTTTAATTAAACAGAACATGTTGTTCTTTGTTTTTTTGTTTGTAATTTTTAAGTATTATTATTTTTAAGTACATTTTTTAAGCGCTTCCTTTTTTAGCCTCTTTTTGGATCTTTGTTATTTGTTTTCAAAATTTTTGAGAGATGTGCACTGAGGAGTCAATACCAAATTTCAAGCTTCAATTTTGAAATAGTGACTGAATTAGTTGAGCGGAAACAAAGAATTGGCGAAACTGTAGATAGCTAATTTCATGCGATGTCCCAACTAAGATCGAAGTTGATGCAACCGATTTAAGAATATGATCTAATTAAAATAATAAAACGAAGTATCAAGGAAAGTATAGGACGAATAGTGTACCCGATTGCTGTGTCATCGGTGGAAAAAATAAGAGTAGAATGCAATGAGGCAAAAGCAGTCCAACAGCTTTGGAACGAAGGTAGACCAAAGCTCAGCGGTAATTTAATTCCCTGCAAAAAATATATAAATAATAAAGAATCAATTTTCCACAAAGTGAACATTATGCCACAAATGCGACATTATATATCAGGACAAGAAAGGCAGGAGAATTATAATACTGCATATTTGGAAGCGATATTTACAAAAGACCAATATCAAAAAAAATTCTTAAAATACATAAAAAGTTCAGAGACCGACTTAAAACAAGCCGATTACTTTTTGAAGCTATAAAGAGAACAAATAAAGATTTTGATGATATATGTTATGCTGAAGTATTGTTAGAAGGCACACCAATTGAATTTTTATTACCTAGGTTTATTTATTTAGATACAAGAGCATCCATTAGTATGGTAGGGAAAGGTTGTAGAGAGATTATAGAAGCACTTAGTATTGATGTTCACCCTATATTGACTAATGTGAAAACTTCCACTGGTCAATGTAATCGAGTGAAAGAAATAATAAAAGCATCCATATAGTAAAAAGAACACATTAATGAAATGTTTCTGTATCCTTGTCCGGATCTGGAACAGTATCATTATCTAGGAATAGATTTTTGGAGATTATTTAACTTAGTCCTTGAATAAATGAAATAGTAGAAGTACAAAAAATTGATAAAAATTGTGAACTAGAAAAAATGAGTACAAAACGGAAGAAAAGAAGAAAACGGTTTAGGTTTAACACATCTAGAAAAATACACTATTCAAATTATAGTTATTGGCGGAGCCAATCAAGGATCGTTACACCCAATTTTCGCCAGCTACTCAGGAAATACTTATAAAGAATTATACACAATGTTAACGCTAAATGTGATAGAGTTAAGCAATATCCCAAGATCGAATAGGACTACTCTTGTGAGAAAACCTGGGAAGCTAAATAAATTGACAATCAAGGACGCTTATCCGCTCCAGAATATTGATAGGATCTTGAGCAGAATAGATGAGACGCATTTCATTAGCAGCGTCGATTTATAATACGCTTAAGAGACAAAGTTTTCATTAATTTAGATGATTTGCTGGTTATATCTAGTTCCTTAGAAGAACAGCTTAAACTCTTAAGTGAAGTTGAAAAGTTGGTCTTCGTAAGGACCAATTATAAGGAGCATCCAATCGCGTTTTACTCTCAAAAATTAAACTCATGTCAAAAGAACTACTCAGTAAAAGAGAAGGAATGCCTAGCGGCTGTAATTTAGGCCTTATATAGAAATGATGCCTTTCTCATTACTGACTGCTGATCAGCAATTCATAGCAGAAGTTCAAAAAGAAGATTTATTAGTTTTCGAAACAACTGAATTCGAAACAGAAGAGTACGTGCCTTTAATTAAATAAATCAAACAAATCGAAAAATATTTAACCGGGCATAACACGAGCAAGATGATACAGAGCAATCTCAAAGGAAGCTATGGTTTCCACCAAGCCTTACTCATGCGGTGATAGAGAAATCACATTTATCCACTACGTGCGCTAGTTAATTTCCAATTATAGGAAATGAGTAAAAAAATATATTTTCTTTTTTCTGCACCAAAAAATGTGCGTTTCTTTATTAAATATATTCTTAAGACTATCTATCCTATTTTTCTTAGCATCTATTTATATTAATAATTATGTTTAATGTTTCTTTGTCCTAACTAAAAATATGTTTTTCTTTGTTTAGGTTACTAGTACCTTTTTTTTATCAGTAAAACATGTTTTGAGTTATTTGTATTAAGTTAGAAAAGAAAGAATGCGTTTCTTATCGTTACAATAGTTGTATTTATGATGTTTGTCTTATCTCTAGCTTAGAATAGTTATATTTGAGTTTATGGATCTATCATCTTTTATTACTATCTTAGTTATATTTGAATTTATGGATTTGTTATTACTATCTTAAAATAAGAGATGTTAACTCTCCTCCTTCTTAAAAAAAAAACGTCCTCGTTTTAAACTGTATATTGTCTCTGTCGGAGCTTGAGAAGTTCTATTTCATATAATTCGTCGATTTTTTCCTTTGTGTTTCTATTTTCTTTATCCTGTAGCATTCGCAGAATTTAATCATACCATAAGTTAGTAATGCTAATGTACATAGTCCCAATACGAAATAAAATGTGTATTTGACTTAGGGTTGCCAGACGGGCCTGATTTGGCCTGATTGTCAAGTTTTTTAATGCGCGTCAAGTGTCAAGTGAAAAAGTGATTTGTCAATGTTTTTTGTAAGTTAATTTTTTTTTCTCAAATTTATTCTAGCTACATATGTAATAATACTTAAAAAAGTAAGTTTATATTTCTAAAAAACACATCGAAAGAGCATATTTTTACTATCTATATTTCTTAAGATAGTACCTATATTTTTTTTAAATAACGCCTAAGTTTTCTCTAAAATATATAACGACTGAATTTTTATTCTTATTTTGTTTTTTGTTTCTTTCACATTGTTTCTGTTATTTTTACTTTTAACGATATTTTTGTTTTTATTCTAATAATTTTTATGAAAAAAATAATAAAAAAATTAAATAAAAATTAATAGTATGAGTGTTTTTATTTGTCAAGTTTTTTTTTCAAAATCAAGTTTTTTTTGGGCAATGTCAAGCTTTTTGGCAAATTGGATCTGACAAGCCTAATTTGACTGGATGTTCTTCGATGGGTATCAGGAAGGTTGATATTTCTTGGATATTGTTAAATTTGTAATTACCATTAGATTCTAAGATGCGCATTATTTGTAATTGTTCGTCGTGTAGGTTATGTATGGCATCTTTGAGTGCTTGTTGGTGGTTGTAGTATTGTTTTCCATCTAGATTTGTTGAGTAATTAAATTGTATTATTTTAGGTCCATTTATTTTTACGTTATTCCAGGTGTGTTCGTAATCTGTAATGATGTTTCCACTTTCGAGTACTTGTAGCGGTGCGTTATTTTCATGTATTACTTCGCATTTGGCTGGCCTGTTTTCTAATACATTAGTAGTACAGTTGTCCGGTTTCTTAATTTTGCATATAAAGTTTCCTAGATAATTTTTACAATTTTCAATACTTGTAAATTTATTATTGCATTTTGCTATTCTAGAGTCTAGTAATCGTTTTCCGTGCTTAAATGCTAGTGGATACAAATTAAATAGCTTACATTTCGTTTTTAAAAATGGGTATTTATAGGTGTTTACAATTGTGTGATGAAAATAAAAAACATTAATATCGGCATATTCTAATATATTTATTATAGGTAGATCTAACGCTTCATTAGACACTATTTGTTGAATATCTTTTAAATTTAAAGTTCCGGAATAAAAGTTTCCGTCTTTTGCGAAATTAATCATTGTATCGATAGAATGTAGTTCGTTGTATATTTCGGTAAGTATTAAATGTTCTGAAATAGATTCGGGGCTAATTCTTTCTAATATTTTTTCAAATTCAGAGTTTATTTTCTTTTGTTTATTATTATTTTCTATTAGCATATTCAATCCTGTCTTGATTTCAATTAGGTCATCGTGGTCAGGTGTTCCTGTAATAAGTTTGAGGGCTGATCCTAGAAAATTAAGTGAACGTTTAGTTCTGGAGATTCTAGGAAGTAGTTGTGACTTCAGATTTTCTATTTTAGTTATCAACAAATATTCTGCAGAGTTTTGTTCTAAATTATATGCTAATCGTACTGTATTTTCGTAGGATGTCAAGATTCTAGAAAGGTGTCATATTGTATAAGAACGCTGTGTCCTGAAACACGTATACAGGGTCAGTCTCTATCATTATATATTTTTTGTCTTTTAAGTCTATTAGTCTGTTACCGAATGCGACGGATATATATAATAATATTATTATTCTTTGCATGTTTGTACTCGTATATTATCCTTATGTATAACAATATTTTTCTTTGTAATTATTGTGTTACCTTTATCTTCCTTTACAATATGTTTTGAGTATTTCCTTACGTTTTTATTGCGTCGGTGCGTTTTGGAGTATATAACGTCCCCTGCTAGGTATGTGATGTTCTTACGATTTTTGTTGTGATATAGAAGTATTTTCTGTTGGTTTATTTCGATTTTATCTTTAATATCAGGATGTGCTCCCCGGTTAAAAAATACGTCCTCGGGTTTCTCTCCAATGACTGAGTGTATTGTTTTGTTGTATTGTCGAACGGCATTAAAGATTTCGTCTCCTGGTGAAGAATTGTGTTCTTGAGCTAGGACTCGAGTGAGTTCGATCAGCGTGCTATGAGTGCGTTCCACTTGACCGTTTGTTGTTGAATGGTATGTTGGCGTTAGCGTGTGCTCAATATGTAGTTTTTCATAAACCTGTTTTCGCATATACTTGATAATGCTGCTTCGTTGTCAGTCATTATGAATCTAGCATTTGGATAGATTTGCGATAGTATTTCTTCGATGTATTTGTGTATGTTTTTCTTATTTGGAATTTCTCGTATATAGCAATATTTTGAGTACTTATCAGTTGTGGTGATGTATGTGTTTCCGTTCATATAAAATAAATCTAAGTGTATGTGTTCTCCCACGTGATTTGGAATCGGTGTTGCTCCAATTGGTTGTTTATTTGGTCTTCTTTCGTATTTGTTTGTAAGACAGATTTCTTGTGCTTCTTTTTTACACATGGTGCGTATGGTTGGCCAAAAATACGTTGTCTGTATTTCTTGAGCGTTATTTTTGTAATTTCTGTGTGCTCGTCTATTTGCTAGTACTACGATTTCTTTTTGTCTATCTATGTTTTCTATATCTTCTGTCATTTTCTGAGCTACTACAACTTTTACATTTGGAAAAGAAGAAATGATATTATCTTCGACGTGGAATAGAGTTTCTTCCTCTATTTTTATAGCATTTGTTACTTTTGGGTTTATTATTTGTTCTAATCTGTCTAATAATTCGTCCTTGGTTGAATAGAAAAGTGTGTGTCGTGCATATGAGAAAATATTTTGTGAAGATATTTGCACTAAGTTATCTGTGTTATAGTGAATAATTATTTGATTCTTAAATGCATTTAATGGTTGTTTCACGCGTTTCAATTTTTCGATTGGCGAACTTTGTGCTGAATGTTGTGAACAACTCGAAGTATTATTAATCTGTTGACGTGACAATGCGTCAGCGACGACGTTTTGATTTCCTAGTTTATATACTAATTTAGCGCCATATTCTTCGATGAAATTTTTCCACCGTTTCAATTTTGTGTTGGGATTTCTATCAGATATAGAAAAAATGAGTGACTGGTAGTCCGTGTAAATGGTTAAGTCTGCTATACCGTAAAGGTAATTTCTTAATTTTTGAAGTGACCAAACGATCGCAAGAAGCTCTTTTTCGTTTGTGCTATAGTTTTGTTCGGTTTGGTTAAGGGTTCTAGATATAAATGAAATAGGTTTCTTATTCTGAGAAAGTACAGCTCCTATTGCAAAGTTGCTTGCATCAGTTGTTAGTTCGAAGGGCTTGTTAAAATCTGGTTGAAATAATTCGACTTGTGCTTGTAACATATCTTTAATTTTCTCTATCGCTTCGAGTGCTGGTTTATCTAGATTAATTAATACTTTTGTGCTTTGCTTTTTGTTTACACCGCCATTGTCTCCGCGTAAGAATGTAGTAAGGGGTTTTACTATTGAAGCGAAGTTTTGTACAAATTTCCTATAATAACTAGCTAGTCCTAAAATGACCTTAATTCTTTTAAATTTTTAGGTATTGGGTAATCCTTTATTGTTTGGATCTTACTAGGATCTACAGTTATTTTATTGAGTTTTATTACGTGACCAAGATATTCTACTGAGTCTTGGAAAAAATGTGATTTCTCGTCAGAAATTTTCATATTTGCATTATGTAATGCGTTTATTATTATTCGAATGTGCTCCATGTGTTCTTCAGGCGAAGAAGAATATATAAGCACGTCGTCGATACAAACGTAAGCGAACTTACCAATATATGTGCGCAGAATATCATCTATACATCGCTAAAATATAGAAGGTGCGTTCTTTAAGCCGAATGGCATTCTAAGAAATTCGTATTTTGCTCCATTCACACTGAATGCAGTCTTTTCTCTGTCTGATTTTTTTTATCAAGATTTAGTGAAATCCTGACTCTAAGTCTAGTGTTGTAAAGACTTTTGCTTTTCCTAAATTTTGGATAGTCATTGCTACATCTGGGATAGGGTACCTGTCGGTTATAGTCTGAGCATTAAGCTTTTGAAAATCTATTACCATACGTTTTTTTGGTTTCCCTTCCTCATCTGTGTCTTTTTTCGCAACGGTCCATACTGGAGAGTTGTATGGGTTTTTGCTAGGTTGAATTATTTGGTTGTCTAATAATGTTTGAATTTCTTTATTTATAAATTCATTGTCTGCTATTGGATACGGGTACTGTTTCACCCAAATAGGATCTTCTGACTTTGTCCTAATTGTAGCTTGTACAGTGGTTGTAAAGGGCAGAATTTCGTTGGTTTCGTCATTTATTCTCATTATATTTTCAATTTCATTTTTATATTGTCATTATTGACTGTGTAATTCACTTTTTGTTCGCTAATTTCTTCTTTTCTTTTAAATTTATACGTGATTTTATACTCAAATAAGTTAATTTCTGCTTTTATGGCTCTGAGACCATGTTCCCAGAGAACCATATCGAACTCTTCTAAGGCTTCAGTTTCGAAAAATACTAAATTGTGGCCTAATAGTGTAATAATTTTTTTTGCTTTCGTTAAAGAGTATCCGTGAAGCGTTTTTACCTTAACTGGTTTTATTGGAATAGATTTTCCTATGTTGCACTTAGAACTAATATAATTGTTTGTCGCACCTGTGTTGATTAATATATTAACGGATTTACATGTTGTTTGGCAGTGCCTCTGAAGACATGGCAATCCGTTTATTCGCCTAAAAAAGCGCTGCCGGTTTCGTAAGTATCTTCGGTGTGTGGTACAAGTGATTGTATATCTTCATCTCTCGTCTGGTTTACTCGTTGAACTTTATTCGGATTATAATTTTTTGATGAAGGCATTCTATCCTTTTTTGTTGGTTGTTGCTCCCTTCTGAGTGGGTTGTATTGCTGCTGTGGAGAATATTGTGTTGAACGTCTAAATTGTTACGAATTATCCACTTCCATGGGTTCCTGCCGTGGTTGATGATTAAATTGAGCTTGTACATTGGGATTGTACCTCCTTCTATCTTCGTATCGTTGTGGTCCGAAGTTTGGTTTTTGGTTGTATAATTGTGATTAGAACAAATAATAAACCTAAAAGTAACAAATGCTATAAAAATAGAGGAAGAAACTCTATTCCACGTCGAAGATAATATCATTTCTTCTTTTCCAAATGTAAAAGTTGTAGTAGCGCAGAAAATGACAGAAGATATAGAAAACATAGATAGACAAAAAGAAATCGTAGTACTAGCAAATAGACGAGCACACAGAAATTACAAAAATAACGCTCAAGAAATACAGACAACGTATTTTTGGCCAACCATACGCACCATGTGTAAAAAAGAAGCACAAGAAATCTGTCTTACAAACAAATACGAAAGAAGACCAAATAAACAACCAATTGGAGCAACACCGATTCCAAATCACGTGGGAGAACACATACACTTAGATTTATTTTATATGAACGGAAACACATACATCACCACAACTGATAAGTACTCAAAATATTGCTATATACGAGAAATTCCAAATAAGAAAAACATACACAAATACATCGAAGAAATACTATCGCAAATCTATCCAAATGCTAGATTCATAATGACTGACAACGAAGCAGCATTATCAAGTATATGCGAAAACAGGTTTATGAAAAACTACATATTGAGCACACGCTAACGCCAACATACCATTCAACAACAAACGGTCAAGTGGAACGCACTCATAGCACGCTGATCGAACTCACTCGAGTCCTAGCTCAAGAACACAATTCTTCACCAGGAGACGAAATCTTTAATGCCGTTCGACAATACAACAAAACAATACACTCAGTCATTGGAGAGAAACCCGAGGACGTGTTTTTTAACCGGGGAGCACATCCTGATATTAAAGAAAAAATCGAAATAAACCAACAGAAAATACTTCTATATCACAACAAAAATCGTAAGAACATCACATACCTAGCAGCGGACGTTATATACTCCAAAACGCACCGACGCAATAAAAACGTAAGGAAATACTCAAAACACATTGTAAAGGAAGATAAAGGTAACACAATAATTACAAACAAAAATATTGTTATACATAAGGATAATATACGAGTGCAAACATGCAAAGAATAATAATATTATTATATATATCCGTCGCATTCGGTAACAGACTAATAGACTTAAAAGACAAAAAATCTATAATGATAGAGACTGACCCTGTTTACGTTTTTCAGGACACAGCGTTCTTATACCATATGACAAACCTTTCTAGAATCTTGACACCCTACGAAAATATAGTACGATTAGCATATAATTTAGAACAAAACTCTGCAGAATATTTGTTGATAACTAAAATAGAAAATCTGAAGTCACAACTACTTCCTAGAATCTCCAGAACTAAACGTTCACTTAATTTTCTAGGATCAGCCCTCAAACTTATTACAGGAACACCTGACCACGATGACCTAATCGCAATCAAGACAGGATTGAATATGCTAATAGAAAATAATAATAAACAAAAGAAAATAAACTCTGAATTTGAAAAAATATTAGAAAGAATTAGCCCCGAATCTATTTCAGAACATTTAATACTTACCGAAGTATACAACGAACTACATTCTATCGATACAATGATTAATTTCGCAAAAGAACGGAACTTTAAATTTAAAAGATATTCAACAAATAGTTTCTAATGAAGCGTTAGATCTACCTATAATAAATATATTAGAATATGCCGATATTAATGTTTTTTATTTTCATCACACAATTGTAAACACCTATAAATACCCATTATTAAAAACGAAATGTAAGCTATTTAATTTGTATCCACTAGCATTTAAGCACGGAAAACTATTACTAGACTCTAGAATAGCAAAATGCAATAATAAATTTACAAGTATCGAAAATTTTAAAAATTATCTAGGAAACTTTATATGCAAAATTAAGAAACCGGACAACTGTACTATTAATGTATTAGAAAACAGGCCAGCCAAATGCGAAGTAATACATGAAAATAACGCACCGCTACAAGTACTCGAAAGTGGAAACATCATTACAGATTACGAACACACCTGGAATAACGTAAAAATAAATGGACCTGAAATAATACAATTTAATTACTCAACAAATCTAGATGGAAAACAATACTACAACCACCAACAAGCACTCAAAGATGCCATACATAACCTACACGACGAACAATTACAAATAATGCGCATCTTAGAATCTAATGGTAATTACAAATTTAACAATATCCAATATCCAATATCAACCTTCCTGATACCCATCGAAGAACATCCAGTCAAATACACATTTTATTTCTTATTGGGACTATGTACATTAGCATTACTAACTTATGGTATGATTAAATTCTGCGAATGCTACAGGATAAAGAAAATAGAAACACAAAGGAAAAAAATCGACGAATTATATGAAATAGAACTTCTCAAGCTCCGAAAGAGACAATATACAGTTTAAAACGAGGACTTTTTTTTAAGAAGGAGGAGAGTTAACATCTCTTATTTTAAGATAGTAATAACAAATCCGTAAATTCAAATATAACTAAGATAGTAATAAAAGATGATAAATCCATAAACTCAAATATAACTATTCTAAGCTAGAGATAAGACAAACATCATAAATACAACTATTGTAACGATAAGAAACACATTCTTTCTTTTCTAACTTAATACAAATAACTCAAAACATGTTTTACTGATAAAAAAGGTACTAGTAACCTAAACAAAAAAAACATATTTTGAGTTAGGACAAAGAAACATTAAACATAATTATTAATATAAATAGATGCTAAGAAAAATAGGATAGATAGTCTTAAGAATATATTTAATAAAGAAACGCACATTTTTTGGTGCAGAAAACAGAAAATATATTTTTTTACTCATTTCCTATAACTGGAAATTAACTCGCGTATTGTCTGAAAGAAATAAATATTAATAATAGTTTAGATAGGGTGTGAAACTATACTTTTTTGTGTTTACCGCAACTTTAATTAAATCTGAAAAGAAAAAGAAGATTATTAAAATTAATAGAACAATACTTACCTGCATTTGCGTCTGCGAAATACATAATATGAAAATGATCATCTGTCATTAGCACATATATATGTATTGCAGAGTTTCTTTTTGCTTAGGTGTAGGAAAGTCGCATGAATAAAATGATGACAGGAGAGTTGTATTTCATTCAGTATAACATACAAAAACCTAATGTCATTTTGTTGTTGCAGAGCACCTCGTTGATGTCAAAAATAGCTGACTAAACAAGAGGAAGACGAATTTAATTTATCTTTTTATCATCATTTGGTGTTTTAAATGAAGTTGTAACGGTTGGTGTCTTTCTCCTACATGTGCAGCAATACCTTATAAAAAATACTTTTTATAAAATTTAATTTTTTTAATGTTTTCAAATTGCTTGAAAATTTTTTATTTTTAAAATTATTTTAGAATTTTGACAACGTCGAACATAAACAAAAATCAACTGAGCTATTACCACCACTTGTAAATTAATGCGCCCTACAGTCGAACGAAACCTACTAAAATGCTTATTTTCTGATATAGCCTGGGGAGCCAGTGTTAAATTAGTTGGAAAATAGGGTCGAAAGCGAAAAGAAGTTAATGAAAAAGAAATTGTTAGTAGCTAATTGGTTGAAATAGTAACCGCCAAAATTTTTATGTGTTATAAAGTAACTTTTCTGTCTGTTTTATTAAATGATAAAGGAAAATAAAACTATTTGAAATATAAGGCATTCGTATTCTGTGTCGTTTACCATGAAAATTCATGTAATATGGTGGGAGATGTATATGTAACTTTTTTTATAAATTGAACAAATGTCAGAGAGGCGGTTTTTTTTTATTAACATAGATAGGGAAATATTGGAAGGCCAGTTTGAGATTGGCTGAGGTATTTAAGGAAGCCAACAAGAGTAGTGAAGGTCTTTGTTGAAAAAGAAAGAAAAGCACCTAAAAACAGAAATAAGTTTAGTGTTTGGTATTAGCATTTATTTAAAATTTTTATTATTTTAACACGAATTTTGTGACCAAATCAGCAAAAAAAAGTCCACTTTAAGTTAAACCTAAAAAAAATTTATATTTTATGCAAGGAAAACTGTCTGAAAATTTTTAATTTAAATAAAATAAAAAAAGTTATTTAAAATAGTTGTAGTTGGGAATGTTTAAAGTATCATAAATTAAAAATTACATAAAAGAGAAATTATTAAAATAAAAGTTTGTGTACATATACATGTGTTATGTATGCATGTACATACCCTGCAGGAGGATAAGCGTTAATTGTCTTTAAACTACTGGTACCATTACTAGTACAGCAAGCACTAGTTCAAAAGGTGAATATATAAAGAAAAATAATAGTACTTTGAGTAGTTCATTTAAAGATTGTTTTGACTTGCAGAATTTCATATTATTTTTGATGATGTTTTAACGCGAATTGCTAATTCGCATTTTCATTTATTTTATTTTAGTTGTAGTAACAAATTTAAAACAATTATATAAGTAAAGCTCGATTTTCTTGTGTGTAAAAAGTGACATTTAAAAAAATTAAATTAAATTAAAAAATAATTTTAAAATTTTTAGAACATGTTTTTTTTTAAGATTGATGTTCAAATGTAAAACTAGCGATCTTTTATTAAAATACTGAAGGAATTTTTCGACGTTGAGTGAAGTTACACAATCTTTAATACCTGCATGTAGTTGAAATTATGGAAATCAAAAATATTGTGGAATTTTCTTATTAAAATACAGAAATTTAATTGTTTAGTTTATGGTGGAGTAACAAACGTAACTCAAGTTGCACAAAATTGCTAGTGGAATGAGTGTGCCCTGAACAACATGTTGAAATTGCTTCAAGAGCCATAAATTAGTGAGCTTAAGACAAACAAAAATGTTAAAATGTGTAACACAAATAGATAATTTTAAAACAAATTAAAAACACAAATTTCTGTGTAAAAAAAAGAGTACATACTATGCAATGAAAATCCTCGAAAAAATTGAATTTGTGAAGAAATTGTAAATCGACTTGAACTATACTTAAAAGAAAAAATAAGTGATAAAATTAACCTACCGACAAAAGATTACGAATTATTAAATCAGTCTTTGAAAAAAGTTAAAAAATTGGTTTATACAGAAAAAACCCACAAGGAACGCTTGGTTTTTTTGCTATCTCTAAAAGGTCTGATTGGAAAAACGAACAAAATTGAAATCCGGGATAAGTTAATAAAAAAATAGCACGAATTTTTAATAAAAATTAAATCCGAAGTGTTTAATCACGCTTTTTTTACTGTTTAGGAATAGAGAATTAGCTAAAAAAAGTAAAAAAATGTTTTCGGTAAACCAAATTGCATAGAAAATTATTTGCTATAAACCAGTTCCTAATGCAGGACTAATTGTATCCGACTAGAAGAAATGGCACTGACATCCACCTTGAATCTATTGTACTAGTTCTTATTTAAAACCAACAATACTAGTTTTTCATGAAGAACTAATTGTACTAGTATCTACCTAGAATCAATTATACTAGTACTCATCTAGTACTAATAGTACTAGTATCTGCCGAGTATCCATCTAGTACCAATGGTACTAGTAATTTTCCTAACACAATCAATGTTAATTTGAGCATTAAGATGGTATGGGAAAGTTTTCAGTTGGGAACTAGTACTGGTGATTTTTGTACTAGTACAATATACTGCAGGGTATACACATAAGACGTTATATTTTGTCACAATATATCATATATCAATAAATGCATTGCCCCGCAAGACGAGCAATCTATTTATTAAAAATGCTCTATTGAATGAGTTCCACTATTCTCGTCTTTCAAATTATTTGCATTCCTTTCCTATGAATTGCTACTAAGCAAGCAATGAGTAGCGGAGGATTAATTTAAGAATGAGCTACATGTGTGGCATTCTGTTTGTCTGAGTGTTTAACCTTTTACTTGATTAAACTAATAACCACCCTTTTATTTGAAATAATAAAAACAATTTCTTTCAATATATAGGGTGTATTTGTTACAATTTATTAATTTAATTATTTTGCAAATAAAGACTACTGTTCGCAGCAAGGCAGTAAAAGTAAGTGATCTTAAAATATTAATTTCAAATAAGAAAAGTATCAAAAAGAATCAAAAATGTGTAACAGTACATTCCAATTGGATAGCAACGCATTTAACATACGTACTAACATATGTATATACATTCGTACATGTGCTTAAACATAATTAAAACCAGTATTTTTTATAAAATGTAAAAATGTATCAATTCTGATAAGAATAAGTAAGAGCAAATAAATAAGCAAACAACAACATTGTTATATGCGTGAGCTACCGTGTACTGTTTACACTAGCAATGAAATCAAAAATAAAGGAAAGTACTTAAATAAAATAAATAATATTAGATTTATAAAAATAAAATATACAAATGATGTTAATTAAAGTTGTTCACCAACACTGTTAATGCATCATGTCTCCCAATAAAATATAAGCTTTGGGTTAAAATAATAATAAGATTAGTATTAAGAAAGAAGTTAAGGGCGGTTTACATTATACTACAAGTAATACATGTCAAATTTTTGTGTAGAAAAGTACAAGTAGTATCGTCTAAAAATAATATGTAATGAAACTGTCCGACATTGAAAGAAAATACGCATGGAAATTTGACAGTCGCACGGCTCTCTTTATTTTTTGAAATTTTTAAAAACTATTCTATTTCATTAGATCAGGATTGCGTTTTCGTATTAATGCTAACTTTTTAAAGGCAAAACTCGTCAAAATAGCACAAAAACCGCTGAATATAGTGCAAAATAGACTCGGCATCACAAATAGTTTTGTAAACAATTATTGTTTTAACAACAGCTGTTTCAAGTACCATAAAGGAAACTATCGAACAATTAGCGGTGCAACTAATACACACTAAAATTAGTTAAAATACACGGACATAAATAAATGGCCTTAACACTATTGTTGAGATCATAAATAAACCCATGGAAAGTATGAAGAGTGAGTCACCTGAAAGAATTACTTTGGAAAGAATAAATTGGAAACCACGAGCAAATAAACGATGAAAGCTGCAGTTAAGTCGTAATTCAGACAAAACTAAACTTATCATAGAAGCGGGTACATTTACGAAGGTCGAGCAGCTCACAGCCTGAAGAAAATCCAGCAAATTATCGCATTTTACACCAAACCAAAATCAAGAATATCGCAACCGATTCCCAAACCGGTATAGAGCCAACAAATATCCTTACAATCGAGATAGTCATAATTACAGGCGCTATGCTAATAACCGTGCCGATAATAATCGCACTCGTAAGAATAATAACCATTACCGCGGCAATTATAATAATAGCCGTAATTACGCTCATAACTACAACACACGCAATAACAACAGACGTCCTACTTCTAACAGAAATGTTCACATAATTAATAGTGACGAACAGGGAAACGATAACGACCCCAGCAGCACCCATCTGGGGGAAAACTAAATTACAATAGTAACACAGATGATAGCATTGGATCCGCAGTTCTAAATAATAGTAAAATTTACCACCCAAACCTATCAAGGTATTGCTCAATTAGAAACATACTAAGCAAAGATATTAATATATTTTTAATAGACACTGGTGCAAGCGTATCAGTGGTAAAACATCAGAACACAAGAAAACCTAGATCCTTCATATAAATGCAAGCTTACGCGCATAGGCGATACTCCAGTCTATACAAGAGGAAAAATTATAAGCCATTTGATTAAAGAATATACTCTCATCCAACATGATTTTCTTATCGTTGATGACAACTTCTCAATACCCACTGATGCAATCCTGGGACTTGACTTTATTACAAAATTCAATTGCATCCTTTATTTTTAGAGGAGTAGACAATTGTTGGTCCTTAGACCGGATGATCATCCAAATGAAATAATCTTCGAATTAAGGAATCAACCTTCTGCAAAATATCTCTAATCAATACCGGCACGAAGTGAGGTGATTAGATTGAATGTGGGGGCAAAGGATAATCATGTATATATCCCCAACCAGGAAATCGCTCCTGGAATATTTATTGCTAGCACTATTACCTCCAATTAATTATCTTATGCACGTGTTATTAATACTACAGACAGGAATGCAGTAATTTCTAACACAAAGATCACAACAGAAAATTTGAAAAATTACCACACAGTGCAAAACCCAGTAAACCGAAATATGAACAGTGAAACAAGAAAGAGGAAAGTTTTGGAAAAATTACAAGCCAACTTTCCTACTTTCGCACATAAGAATCTAACAAATCTGTGTTCAGAATACACAGATGTTTTCGGTCTGGAATCTGAAACAATTTCATACAATAATTTTTATGAACAGAAGCTTAGGTTAAAGGATGATACACCAGTATACATAAAGAACTATAGAATCCAGGAACCCAAAAGTCGTAGATAAATAGCCAAGTGCAAAAACTTATCAATGATGATATAGTAGTACCCTCCATATCGGAATTTAACAGTCCGATATTGATTGTTCCGAAAAAAACTCTTCCAAATAGTAATAAAAAAGATGGTGACTCGTCATTGGTTACAGGCAGGTTAACAAGAAACTGATAGCTGACAAATTCCCTCTTCCCAGAATTGACGAAGGGCCAAGTAATTTTCTTGTCTTGTTCTAATGTCGGGTTTTCATCAAATAGGGCTGGAAGATAACTCTAGAGATATTACATCTTTCTCAATTAACACTGGTTCTTTCAACTTTAAGAGATTACCATACGAGCTTAAAATTGCACCTAATTCCTTTCAACGTATGATGTCATTGGCCTTTGCTGGCCTAAAACCATCTCAAGCATTTTTATATACGGACGAACTGCTTGTCCTTGGATGCTCAGAAAATCATATGCTAACGAGCCTTAAGGAATTTTTGATATATGCAGAAAATTTAATTTAAAGCTACATCCTGACAAATGTATATTTTTCAAACATCAGGTAACCTTTTTGGGTCACAAGTGTACTGACAAAGGCATTCGCCTGGATGATGGAAAATTCAAAACAATAAGAAATGCCGATGATACAAGAAGATTTATTGCCTTCTGTAACTATTACCGAAGATTCATAGAAAACTTTGCGTAACACTCAATTCACCTCGCAAGATTAACAAGGAAAAATACGCAATTTTTTTGGTCAGAAGAATGTGAAAATGCATTCCAATATCTTAAAAATTCCCTTCTATCGCCACAAATACTGCAATATAAGAACTATCAAAAGCAATTTTGCATAACAACGGATGCAAGCAAAAACGCCTGCGGAGCTATCCTTAGCCAAGACTACAATTGTATTCCATTGCTCGTCGCCTTCGTCTCTAGAACTTTTACGAAAAGTGAATCAAACAAATCAGTGATTTAACAGGAGCTGACAGCTCTACACTGGGCCATTAATTTATTTAGGCCTTATGTCTATGGAAAAAGAAGTGGCGATAGACCATTGGTATACTTATTTTCAATGAAAAATCCGTCATCTAAACTCACTCGAGGAATATGATTTTTCTATAGAATATATACAGGTAAAACAAAACTGCGGAGGAGATGCTCTATAACGCATTGACATTAGTTACATTAAAAGTATGGGTGAAAACATGAATATATTAAAAGTCTCTACACGACTACAGAATAAAAACAAAACTAATAATAATACTGATATGAATGATACGGATACAAATAATACTACTCAAATAACCACTAAACCACGTGCATATGAAACTATTAACCGAAATGACGTGAGCAAACTAGTTCGTTTAAAGTTTACAACAAAATTAGATGCATTTAGGTGTTCACTAATAAAAGGTAAACGTGTTTTAACAAAAATCACTATGGATGTCCTTTTTGTTAATGGAAGGATTGAATTAGATCAATTTCTGCCAAGGCTTGAAAAGATAGCTAATAATGAAGCCACTCAAAAGTTGCAACTTTCGCTAGGAGATATAATCTAAAAAAATACTCGAGTAAATGAATTCAAGGAGATTGCGAACAATAAACTACAAAAATTAGAGATAGCGCTAACGCCAAGAGTACTCGTAAGTATAATAACAAATAAAGCAGAAAAACAGGAAATAATAAAGGTAAACCATGATGATCCACTGCTTGGTGGCTTGGATTATTAAATGAACTAAGAAAAAACCATTACTGGAAGAATATGACCAGACAGGTAACAAAATATGTTAAAAATTGCGTACACTGTAAGTTGAACAAAATACGTCCTAAATATAGGGAGAATATGGCAACACCAACCTCAGCCAAACCTTTCGATATAGTCATTGTAGACACGATAGAGCCATTAATTAAATCTAATGCGGGTAGTGAATATTCCGTGACCTATCAAAATATCTAGTAGCCGTCCCTATACACGATTAATCAGCGAAAACCGTAGCAAAGGCGATATTAATGAATTGTATATTAAAATTCGGGCCCATGAGAACTCTGCTTACTGATATGGGCACAGAATAAAAAATTAAGTACTTGCCGAACTTTGGAAATTACTTGGAATAGAGCGACTACACTCTACGGCATATCACCACGAAACCTTAGGTGCGGTTGAGCGGTCCCATAGAACGCTAAACGAGTACCTGAGAACTTACTTATCACCAGACAGAACAGTTTGGGACAAATGGGTATTAAAAGTATTTATAATTTATATAACTGACCTATAGTAAAAAAAGAAATTTAAACAGATATCTATATAAGAAGAAAAAAATGAGGTAATATAAACAAATGTGTATTAATGTACTTCTTTTTATTAAAACAAAAATATCAAGTAACATAAAACAAATAAATGTATGCCAATTTACTTTAAATAAACAAAACAAAGTGCAACGTATTTATAATTAAACTAAGAAAAAAAGCACAACGGAGCATTCAATTATTTCGTTGGAAATTGTTAGGATTGATCTTGCAGTTGTCTGCATAATAGCAAGATCAATCTTCTGCAAAAGGGAAGTGTTATGTATGCATGTACACATACACATAATACGTTATGTTTTGTCACAATATATCATTTATCAATAAATGTATAAAGTGCATTGCCCCACACGACGAGCAATCTATTTAATCGAAATACTGTATTAAATGAGTTCCAGTATTCTCGTCTTTCAAATTGTTTGCATTCCTTTTCTATGAATCGCTAGTAAGCAAGCAATGAGTAGCGGAGGATTAATTTCAGAATGACCTACATGTGTGGCATTCTGTAAGTGCTAAACGTTTTTTTACATGACTCATGCATGCATCACGTCTCCCAATAAAATATAAGCTTAGGTTAAAATAATGATAAGATTAGTATTAAGACAGAAGTTGATGAATAAAGAACACAAAAACTATGTGTTGTGATGTTTTGTAATGAATTTATATTACGCATGTATGCGTATTATATCTCAAAAAAAAAAAAAAAAATGAAAATCAAAATCAAAATAAGAAACAAGTTTTTTTAGTGCTCAAGTTAGTAAACGCGGTAGTAAACAGCTTAGAAGGCAACGCGTTAAGTCCAGGCGATTATACCTCTTTAAGGAGCTGCTTTAAGTAGGAATAACAAGAAAATTGGTAGATCGTAGGAATCCTGAAGTAAGGAAAAATAAATTAGGTTGAGCTCCAGACGTATGTGTATGGATATAAATTATAAATTTAAAAAAATAAGAAAAGTAATTTTGAAACAATATTGTGAAATTTCAGAAATTTTTATAATTGAATTATATTTTCTAATTTATTATTTTATTAGTATTTTATTTTGTATTATTACCCTTGTTTTTATTTACCTGTTGTAGTTTTTAAATTTTTATATATTAATAATGAATATTAATGTTTGAAACTGAAATATATTTAATATGATGACTAGGTAAGTGGTGAAGATTGGTTAGGAGGGCACTGAGTTGTAGAATAATAATAATGAGGAAGTTTTCGACGACAAGAATGGGTGGGCGATTAGAAGACTAAGATCGGTCTTCAAGTTTTGTCTGTGGTGTTTTATTTCGTGGTATTTTTATTTCCGTTTTTGATTGTTTATGATATTTTGATGTTTTCATATTTTTTTATGTTACCTTTTCTTACTTGGGGAAAGGATTGAGAACCTTCTGAGGATAGTAGGAGTTGGTCGGAAGAAGATTTAGAAAAAAATTTATGTGTCTACTAAAGCTTAAATGCTTATCTAAGATTACCCTCAGAGGACCAAAATACGAGTCGAACATGGTATAGCCCGTTTCTTGAAAGACCGTATGAAAAAATTTATTAAGTAGCAAGCTTTTTATATGAAAAAAATCGCTAATATTTATGTTAGTTTTTCGCTTATATATAATTGTTTTTTTGACCTTTTTAAATAATTTTCTTTTCTAATTTTTTAAGAATAGATTAGACTAGATAAGACACGAAAAGATATGTGGCATCACTACGTTAACCCCTTCGTTTTTACAGGACAGAAAATTTTTATTTTGTATAATTCTGTCTCGTTTCTTTTTTGGGCGTAATTGACATTTTCTTTATTTACATTTTTATTTAATCAATTTACCACAAATTGGCGCGAAAAATTAGAAAATTTGCATTTTCTCTCGCAATTTTCCATATTTTCCTCCAATTTTACTGTCATAGAAATGACAAAACATAGTTCCTGCAGCAGAAGCAGAAGACCAAAGGAAGCAGACGAGAGCAAGGCTGAAAAAATGTAAGTATTTTGGTCTTTCTGGAACAAAGGTTAGAAAGGTCGCAGTTGCTCTGGGATAGGAAAATTTCACCGGTTTCCGAAGGATGCATCAAGGTAAGTTTATTTGAATCATTTTAATTTCTGTGCAGTTGGGAACATTTAAATTTTGCCCAACATTTTAAGCTTTTTCTTGTGAAAAATAAGTGTAATTCCATGTGGATCTCCAATTGGAGTTGTGTTCGTTGTTAGAAACCGGTGAAGTGTTTTGGTGCAGTATAAATTTATAACCATTCGATATTTTGGATGAAATTCATTTTGTCCAAAATGTAGAATGCTCTTTTATTAATAAAAATGATTATGCACGTATTCTTTTATTCAATTGGCATATGGATATGTGATAATAGTTGTATCTCTGAAAGAGTGCAAATTAAGAAAAGCGGATGGAAATGATGCAGTGAAATTTAAAAAAAGTGGAAATTTAACAAGAATAAAAAAGTGGTATAAAAGACAAAATGTATTGTGGACTATTAAATGCAGTGTGAAGGATGTAAGATGGAAAGTGGTATCCAAAGAAAAAACTAAAATGGAGTAAAACGCAAAATGTGTTATGGACTCTTTATGCAGATGACGAACAATTTTAAACGTAAAGGGGAGCCTTAAGTCCTTAATTTATTATACTTTTCTATTTGATTGCCCTCAGAGAAAAGCTTTTGAAAGTTTTAATTTGTTTTTCTTTTTTTTAATATTTTAGGAGGCATCAAAAGGGCTTTTGGAAGTTTTCATTTATCTCTTTTTAAACATTTTCAGAGCCCTAAAAAGGGCTTTTTATATGTAAGTGCCTGTAAGTAAACAGATAATAACACACAATTTATTTCCAGCGCTACTTGACAATATGTTCCGATGTCTATCATTAGTCCTAACTAAACTAATTCACTTTCTATTTCCAGCGCTACTTACCAACTAAAAACTAATTTACTTTCTCTTTTCAGTTAGCACAGTTCTGGGTAAATTTAATGAAATAACTTATTCTATTAATAATAATGTCTTTTTTTAATTTTTTTCAATAAAACTTTTAACTTCTTTAAAATTTTCCAACAAATAGTTTTGTTTATTTTGGTTTTTTGTTTGTATGGTGAGATAAGAAAGGTATGTATAGTTGACTGCTTTTTCGCGTTGTGTTTTAGGATGCCACTTTTTTATTTTCTTTCTCATATTAGGGGTTAATCGCAGATGTTAACTTAATTTCTAAACGTTAGTTCTAAGGAATCTGGTTATATCTGTGCAGTTTACATTAAGTGGATTGTAGCTGACTCTTTTATTGTTTTCTATTTTGGAGCATCTCCGTAAGTCGTCACGCGTTTACATTATAACTCTATTGTAGCAACTGAGAGAATTTTTCTTTCTACGTAACAAGTGTTGCCATAAACTAAATGTATTTTTGAATGTAGCAGAAAACTACTTTGTGGGTAAAACTAACAGTAAAACAAAAACAATAAAATAATAATAGTAATAAGTTTCTGTGGTTAAAGAAATTAAAATGTGTGATTTAACGAAAGAAGAAATTATTGAACAAGTTGTTGATCTAACTGAACTAGCATTTGAAACGTTAGACATAACTGATGTTGAAAATATTAATATAATTTGGAATTTGCTAGATTGCTTTGAAGATACAAGAAGTTTGCCGAATAAAAGATGTCGAAAAGAGTGGTACGGATAACGAACATTATACAGGTTTTCATTCTCCTGATATGATGCTATTGAAATCTCCCTAATTCTTTTGTCCACATGATGTTTTTCCATTTACCTATAAATTAAATTTATTAAGCCGCACCTGTAATAATTTGTATTTCTGTTTCTATTCTATACAGTGTTGCCAAAAATTAATATATAAGAAAATTTTAAACAATATAAAAAACAGCCATTTTTGGAATAAGAGAAAAAACTGAAAAGATTCATGATTATTCATTTCTTGCTACTTTAGCTTCCCCGCAAGCTTCTCTACACCTCTTACCTTTAACTTCTACATCGTGACTTTTGTAGCTGATACAATGACCTTAATGTGAACTCCCTCTAATAAATACAAATCGTTATTTCAGCCGCCGGTTTGCATCAGTAAACGCCACCGCCGCCGCCGCTGTTAATAGCTTCGGATTATTTCACTGCACACTAGAAAATTGAAGAGAATAAATGTAAGTGTTAATATATACATAATAAAATAAATATTTTGAAAAAGCAACAACTTTTTTTGTTTACAAACAAATAAATTTAATATAAAAAAGTTATACAGCAAAACATATATTTAAAAAAAACTAATACAAACTTACGACTTGTAACGAAATTTGAGGAATCAATCACCAAATTATTTTTTTTACAAAAGAATCTAGCGATTGCGTATTAAATTTATTTTAAAGTTTTACGATTATTGTTATGAAAATGAAACAAATCTAGTTTACGGACGCAGCTTAAAAATTAAACAAAATGTTGCATACGGGGTGTAAAATTTAATTTTAAGCACAAAATGTAGAGACAAATTTGGGGCTGAGCCTTGGTTTCAGAGTTACGGCCCTCCAAAGTTTGTGTGTACAATATGGAATACATCCTGTATTTGGAACAAATCAAGTTTGCGGGCACCGCACCAAAATAAAAAAAAAAATAAAAGTTGCCTACGGGGTGCAAAATGCAATTTTAAGCAAAAAATATAAAGTGAAAAAATTGGCGGCAACCCTTAGTTTCGGAGTTCCGGACCTCCGAAGTTTTTGTATCTAAAAAGGCATATATCGAGTATTCGATGGTAGAATGGGACAGTATGGGTATCATTGGAAAGGGAATTTAAGGGCCTATTCAATTAAAACGAAAAAAAGTAAAAATAAAATAAAAAAATCAGGTAAGGCTCCAACAAAACTATTTTTTTCATATGAACATAACTTTACTCAAAAACGAAAGAATTTTCTCCTCTATGGTATAACCAAAAGCGGCTTTGCTTTCTAAAGGTTATCTGCGTAGCCGGCCTTCGGCCGGACGAAAGACTTTTCTCCTCTATGGTATAACCAACATCGGCTTCGCTTTCTAAAGTTTTCCTGCGTAAACGGCCTTCGGCCGTACGAAAGAAATTTCTCCTCTATGGTATAACCAACAGCGGCTTCGCTTTCTAAAGGTTTCTTGCGTGGCCGGCCTTCTCCTCTGTGGTATAACCAACACCGGCTTCGCATTCTAAAGGTTTCCTGCGTAGACGGCCTTCGGCCGGACGAAAGGATTTTCTCCTCCATGGTATAACCAACAGCGGCTTCGCTTTCTAAAGGTTAATTACATAGCAGGCCTTCAGCCGGGCGCAAAGATTTTCTCCTCTGTGGTACAACCAACACCGGCTTCGCTTTATAAAGGTTTTCTGCGTAGCCGGCCTTCGGCCGGACGAAACGATTTTCTCCTCTATGGTATAACCAGTAGCGGCTCCGCTTTCTAAAGGTTTCCGAAAAACTTAATTTATTTTGTAAAAAAAATGTTTTTCCTCACCAGATTTTTTTTTATTAATTTTTTCAATTTTTTCCTGCTTCAATAAATAGCCTCTTATATTCCCTTTTCAATGATACTCATATTGTCCCATTCCGCCATCAACTACTCGATAAATGCCATATTATATATAAAAACTTTGGAGGGCCGTAACTCCGAAACTAAGGGTTGCCGCCAAATTTTTCACTTTACATTTTTTGCTTAAAATTGCATTTTGCACCCTATGGGCAACTATTTTTTATTTTGGAGCGGTGCCCGTAAACTAGATTTAAGCCAAAAAATTAAATGATTTGAAATTATTTTGGCTTAAGTTCATTTTATTCTTAATTTCTAAAAATCTTTTTTTGTAAAATAAATATTCTTTCTAAAAAAGATTTTTAGAAATTAAAAAAAAATTAACTTAAGCCAAAATAATTTCAATTCATTTATAATATTCACAGTTTAAAAAATAGTTTAATAAAAAATAATTTAATAAATTGTAAGCACGCTCTGCACAGCGCGCATTCATACTTACCTCATAACAATTAAAATGATACTTACGCAGCATCTACAATGTTGTGAGTAAACAAGTAAGAATGACTTAAAACAAAATTTGCATTCGCGTTCAATCTATGAAAGCAAAAACAAATGTACAAGAAGAAATACAGAAAGAACAGTAAATGTGTGTAAATTTCGTCTAACCAAATTAATGTTGATATGAATATTCACGTATTCTTATTTACAAAGTTAGTTGGGTGAATAGATGATGTTTATAAAATACACAACTAAGGTAGATAGATACGTAGAATGCTGATGAAGATCGTAGCGGTACAGAAAGTGCAGCATGTCATTCTGCTAGCGTCTAATTTTTCTTGTTTTCTATGTAATTCTAAACACAATGGGACCTTTGGGACCCAAGTGAGTCGGTCTTTCTTTTTGCGGACGGCCTGTACAACCTATGTAATTCTAAGCAAAAAATAGTAAGTGAAAAATTTGGCGCAAACCCTTACTTCCGGAGTTACAGGCCCCCGAAGTTCTTATGTTTAACATGGCATATACCTATCGAGTATTTGACGTCAGAATGGGGCAATATGAATACCTTAAGGTAATTTTAGCGGCTATGTAATTAAACGGGAAAAGGGTAAGTAAAATAAAAAAATATGCTAAAGACCAAAAAACGATTTTTTCATTTAAATGTCAAAATTTTTTCCTCTATGGTATGATTAACACCGGTTTCGCTTTATAAAGATTTTCTGCGTAGCCGGCGCAAATAATTTCTCCTCTATGGTATGACCAACACCGGCTTGGCTTTCTAAAGATTTCTTGCGTAGCCGATCTCTATGGTATGACCAAAACCGGCTTCGCTTTCTAAAAATTTCCTGCGTAGTCAATATATGTATGTATGTCACATTATACGTAAGAGCTTTAAATGTCCGAAACTCGGAAACAAAGGGGTTTTCCGAAAATTATCACTTAATGTGTTTTGTTTAAAATTACATTTTACACACTTCATATAACTTTTTTTTGTAAAGTATTCCAACTAAGCTTAATAATTTTAAGTAAAGTTACGTTCAAATGAAAAAAAAAACGTTTTTTTTGTCTTTAGCAGATTTTTCTTTACCTTTTTCCTGTTCAATTAGATAGCCGCTTAAATTACCTTTCCAATGATATCCATATTATCATATACTGCCATCAAATACTCGATATATGTATGCCATATTGAACATAAAACATGTTTTGCTTAGAATTGCATTTTTGGATCGGTGCCCGTAAACTGGATTTAAGCCATAGTTTCCAAGGTAAACCCAGCTGTTGCTGGGTTGACAATTTTTGGCCGAGATAGACTCGGGACGTTCCGGAGCGTAGATCCAATTGTCGTGGGAACGAAAGGAGATAGTAGTATGCTCTGATTAAAAATTAAGTATTTTTTTTTTTTTTTTATAAAATTTACATTTTTTTTCTAAAAAGATTAAAATTTATTTAATTTTTTGTATCATACATCATCATATTGTAAAGAGATAATCCTTTGTAAAATAAAGACTCTTGCATTGCATTCGTATCCGCCCTCTGCAGTCTAAAATCTAAGGCATTTCTTAGGTTGTTAGGTTGAACATCACCAATATATCTCAATTGTCTGATCAAGTATTTGGGAGCATTTTCCGTTTTCATTTTCTGAATAAAGTGAATTGTGTTCAACTGGAGCCTTTGTCTTATACATATATATACCATTTCAGTGCATCTAAAAATTGATCGCATTGCTTTATTTTGTAGTTTCTGCAGTATTTCTAATTGTTGGTCTGAACAGCATGATCCATATTCAAAATTTGGTTTTTCATGGTATTGTATATGTTTATTGCAGTTATTATTGTTATTTTGTTTCTTAAACATTTAAAAACCCCAGCTTTTTCCAATTTTTTTGCATATATACTCAACATGCTCTTTAAAGTTAAAATTTTTGTCTATTAGAAAACCCAGGTATTTTATATTTATTTTTTCTATTAGTACATTATTTGTTTTAAATGTTGTATTAGAATTCATATTAATTTCTATCACTTCTGTTTTATTTATTCACTTTTAGCCATTTGTTTACATGGTCCATATCATTTTTTAGATTATCATAACATAACTCTTCCGATTCCGCGTAAGTAATTATCAAGGTGTCATCTGCATATAGTACCATTTCAGATTTCTCACAAGCGCTCCTAAAAATAAACCTTGTGGTTCGCCAAAGTCATTTTCTATTGCATTTGAGATTATATTATTTAGATTTGTTAACTGCCTTCGATGAGTTAAGTATAACTGAAACCAAATCAGTTCTGTGCCTCGAACACGGTATTTTGAAAATTTTTGTAATAAGATATTGTTGTTGAAGCAAAAATGAAAAATAGGTTAGTTGTTACTTCACAGGAATGAGCATGTAAAAGAAAAAGGAAAATATAACGTACATGTTGAATAAAAAGGGTTGTTAAATTTCAACACTCCAACTCAACATGTATGTCCTTTACAATAAGGATCAAAAAAGATTAAGAGAAAAAAAAACAAAACTCAAGACATTCAATATTTCAACAAAATATGAGTGTTTGACTCTACCCAGATTCTTTGGTAGGACATCCGCTGTTGAGCAACACTCCAAGATAACCTACTTATTACGTACTACCTCACGAATATGATGATATCTGATGTCTATGTGTTTAGTTCGGTTGTGGTAAATCGGATTCTTAGTAAGTTTTAACGCGCCTTGGTTGTCTACTTTCAACAATATTGCTTTACTATTACCGCAATCAATTTTAGCCAACAAACGCTTTATATACACCGCTTCTGTACACGCACTCGACATAGGCATATACTCTGCTTCTGTAGAACTAAGAGCTACATTAGACTGCTTTTGCGATTCTCATGATACAACACACTTTCAAATATAAAATACGTATCCCGTATAGGATTTTGAATCTTCGAATACTACCCCAATCAGGGTCAGCATAACCATCGACACAAGCATTACCAGCTTGATAAAGCAAACCGAAAGCTACAGTCCCCTTCAATATTTGTTTTACTGCAATCATATGCTCTAATGAGGGTCTTATTTGTGTTGTGTGAGGTTTGATTCAGAGTGCTGTATATTAGGTCTTGACGTTATCGCCAGATAAGTTAAAGCGCCAATTATGGATTGATATTCATCTTTGTTACTTCTTTTGCAAGCCGGGATTAAGTGATATTGATGCTGGCTTACATGCTCCATGCCATACTGTTTTAAAATATTTTTTATTGTACTGACATATCTTAATGCCACTGATATCGCGTTTAATGTGTATTCCGAGACAATGGCTTAATATTCCCTTATCAGAGATTTAGAAGAAATTTGACAAATTTTATTTTAAACCTAAAAATCTCCTTGTTCCTGCTAGCTATTATCAGGTTTGTGCCTGCATAACTCAGTCATTTCTGATCCGATTTTAAAAATTTTTGGTAAAATGATAGATTATGCTTACAGATTGATCCCGTGTTAAAAACAGTTCATAACCTTAAAAATAAATGGGTGTCCCCATACAACATACATATTTTTTAAGTGTTAATAAGTGTAAAATGTAAATGAAGTGTAAAATTTAAAATGACTGCGTATTACTATAGCTCACAATAACAAAAAGTTATACAAAAATAAATCTAAAAATTAAAGGATGTCACCATAATTGATGTAAATTTACTTATATGGGCCTTTTTTTAACCGTTACAGACAAACACTTGCTAATTGCACAGAATGTCGATCGCTATGTCCATTATAGTAACAAGTTTTAATATCAAAAATTATAAATTAAAGGGTGCCCAATAGTCAATTTAAATTTGTGTTTATGGCCATACTTTTTAGCAGTTGTAGACATCCGCTTGAAATTTACAACGAACCTGTATTGCTAAGTCCACTATAACAAGTATAAAATTTGGATTTGGAAGTTAAAGGGTGTCCAAATAGTTGAGTAATTTGAAGTATGTGGCAGAACTTTTGAACCATTATAGACAGAACTCTAAAAGGGATCTGTATTTCTAAGCCGGCTACAGCAACGAGTTTATAATTTGAATTTAGAAATAAAAGGGTGTCCCATAATTTATGTGGATTTACTTATATGGGCCTATCTTTTGTACCGTTTTAGACAAAC
Organism: Gymnosoma rotundatum; assembly: GCA_916610165.2. Taxonomy (NCBI): domain Eukaryota; kingdom Metazoa; phylum Arthropoda; class Insecta; order Diptera; family Tachinidae; genus Gymnosoma; species Gymnosoma rotundatum. The sequence goes on from OU744339.1 coordinate 60,088,621, forward strand.
ACTTGCAAAATGGACAAAATGTCGATTGCTATGGCTGTTATAGTAACAAGTATTGTTATTAAAAATTATAAATAAAAGGGTGCCCCAATAGATCATTTATTTTGATGTATATAGCCATACTTTTCAACAGTTGTACAAAGAACCTGTATTACTAACTCCGCTATAATAACAAGTATAAAATTTGGATTTGGAAATAAACGGGTGTCGCTATAGTTGATGTAATTTGGAATATAATGCCGAACTTTTGAACCGTTGCACAGTGGCGCCCGTAGAGCAAACGAGGTTGCAAAAACCAAAATTTTTATGAGCGCCCACGAAGTTCTGAATAAACCCATGTTATAGGAAACTTTTCAACGATTTCAAATATGCCACTCTTAATAATATCACATTTTTAGTTTAGAAGATATAACCGTTCAAAGGTGAACGACTTTCGTTTTTCAAACAAACACACACAATTTTTAGTCAATTTGTTGCGATTTCAGGTATAATATCACGAAAAATAGGTAACGAATCGCCATATTTTTTGTTTGTATTGATTGATGTATTTATTAAAAGTATAATGATAAAAAAATTACCTGTTTGCTTTGTGTTTCTCCTGGTAAATCACTATTTAAAAACTAACCGTTTTTTCATTATTTTTCAACTTTGATGGAAAATAAAAAAAATCTATGTTTTTCTATATTTGCCATGTTTGCAAAACCTGTTCTTTGATTATTTCTTTACATATTTCAAAAGATTTTATCTGCCCGTACATGCCCGTTTGGCTTCTAGAGGTATAAAAGGTTAAAAACACATGGTTGCAGAAATTGTATGGCGTCCATCCCTTATATGTTTTGACTGACAGTAGTTTTTTTTTAGTAGTAAATTTTTGTTTAAAATTTTTTTGTAGCAGTAAATTTTTAGGCATGGTAGCATAAGCCTATATATTGCAAAATAAGCACAATGCCTGGATTAGTCTACGACTCAAAGTTGGCGCAACAATTACTGAAACCATTAAAGAATTTAAGTACTGAAAACATGGCGTTGAAAAATTTAAAATTATTTTAACTGTTCTGAAAGTCAACCACACCAAAGTTTTTCACGGAAGCTGCTTTAGAAGAACTTGATAGCTTATACGGAAATATTGAGAGAAGCGAAATTATAAAAAATAATTTTTATCTGATATATGCAAATATTAAGGAAGAATGGGTGAAATCTAATCGAACTATTCAGAACTTCAACTCCAAAAACGAGGACTGGCTTAATGAAGACACCATCCTGGCTATAATGGCAGTAGAGAAACCCACCACATCAACCAGAGGAGCAAAAGGAAGGCCAAAAAAAGTATTGAGGAGTGTTCAATTTTCACAAGAAATAGGAAACTTGCAGATGCCACCAATGACTTGACCACGAAGCATTTATCGGACGCGCTAGCTTTTAAATATACAAAGCATAGTGAAAGAGTTAGGTCTCAGATAACCAAATCTGTTGCTGATGCAAGCCCACTGCGACTAAAAAGGATTAAGGAAAGCATTCCCACGCCCACAAACGCACACATTAAAAAGTATGGTTCCGAAGAAGCCTTGGCCTTGTTTATGGACTTAGAACTTTCAAAAGAGAAATATGAGAAACAACGGGCATCTTTAACGCGACACGGCGCTGACGTTTTACCCGGATACAAGCATATTACGCAAGCCAAAATAAATTCTCGACCACTGCATACGGAGTTTACGGAAGTCTCTGCGAAAGCCAATCTGCAGGATCTCATGGGCCATACGGTGAAACGGTTGTTGGAGAGTCTTCCTGAAAATGAGGTGAAAATTCTTCCTGAGAAGTTGACATTGATCAGCAAATGGGGCTGCGATGGATCATCCGGACAAAGCGTTTAAAAAGCAAAGCATATCTTCTGATGACGCTGCAATATCGGACGGAAATATGTTTATGGCATCTGTTGTTCCTTTGCGGCTAAAATCTGATGTTTCCCTACACTGGAGAAATCCACGTCCGTCATCAGTGCATTATTGCCGACCAATAATGTTTCAGTTTGCAAGGGAATCGGCAGAACTCGAAAGGACCACGGTGAAGGACATTGAAGAACAAATAAGCAAGATTAAGCCTACAAAGCTGCAAATTGGAGAAGGAAAATATATTGAATGCCATTACGAGTTCCACCTGACCATGGTTGACGGAAAAGTCGTAAACGAACTGACAGGAACAAAATCAACAATGTCATGCCCGATTTGCAAAAAGAGTCAGAAGAACTTTGGTAATTTAAACGATTCAACAAATGAAGAGAATTACGAATATGGAATGTCACCATTGCACGCAAGGATTAGGTGTATGGAGTTCTTGCTAAAACTGGCGTATACCCTACCACAAGAGGAGGAAAACTTCGATGAAAATACATCAATAAAGGATACGGAAAAGATCAGAAAGAAGAAAATACAGGATGCTTCTTTTAAACAAGTTGGACTAAAAGTAGACTGTCCCAAGCACGGATATGGTAACTCAAACGATGCAAACACTTCTAGGAGATTTTTTGAAAATGATGAGGCAGTAATTAAAATCACTGGAATTGACAATCAAATCGTGAAAAGATCGGTAACGATCTTGGATGTTTTAAACTGCAATGAAAATGTCAATTCTACAAAATATGGAGAATATCCGTCGAAAACTGCATCTCTCTTAGCAGAAATGTATCCACAGAAGAAGTTGACCCCGACCGTCCATAAAATATTGGCGCATGGCAAAGATATAATTGAGTTGCAGTCTTTGCCAATTGGAGAGCTTTCTGAAGAAGCACAGGAGTCTCTTAACAAATTTTATAAAAAATATAGATTGCAGAACACATTCAAAACATCAAGGGTAAGGCAAAATAAGGACCTCTTCAACATGTTGGCAGCATCTTCCGATCCACTTATTTCTTCTCTGCGGCATGTGAAGTCACGAAAAGAGTTACTGCCGTATTCATAGAAAATCAAAATAGATTTGAAATATTTTTTAGGACAAATTTGTATGAAAAATTTGTCATAAAATACATTTCAAAATTATTTTATTTTCTATGAATACGGCAGTTAGAAAATAATTATAGTTTAGAAATGCTTAGTCTTTTAGATATACCTTCTCTTACGATTTGTGATGAATACTTTACAGAAAATTGAAAAAATTTTAAAAAAATTATTTTTTTTTTAATTTGTTGGGTAATAATTTAAAACATAAAACCCTAAAGAAAAAAAAATAAAAACTATTTGAAAATGTAAAAAAAATTTTTTTTAGTTACCATAAAATTGATTTTTCTACTAATTTTAACTTTGATAACCTATAAGTAGGCCCCTACAAAGCGTAGCCCCCTCTCCAAACGCTCATTTCATAGGCTGAACAGTTATCTATCATATGCTGTTTAAACTTTTTAATTATCTTATTCGGTTCAAAAGATGTGATTTTTGCAACGAAAAAACTCAAATGGCGCCACTGTGCGTTGTAGACAGAACGCTGAAACTTAAAAGGGACCTACATTTCTAAGCCCGCTATATCAACGAGTTTATAATTTGAATTTAGAAATTAAAAGGTGTCCCATAATTATTGTAGATTTACTTATATGGGCCTAGCTTTTGAACGTTATACTCAAACGCTTGCAAATTGGACAGAATGTCGATTGCTATGGCTGGTATAGTAACAAGTATTCATATTTAAAATTATAAATAAAAAAGTGCCCCAATAGTTCATTTAATTTGATGTATATGGCCATACTTCTAAACGGGTATAGACCAGAGAACTGAAAGAATATCTGTTTTCAATACTCTAAGTATACTCATCTTAAATGCGGTTGCAGTGTGATCGCCACCGCATTTCTTTTGTGGGAGTATTTACTATACCCATTCCATTTGAGTATAAGTGTCTAGCATACTCAAGTAAAATGTTTGCGATGCTGGCTTTACTTTATTCGTACTCATACTCACAACAAACACCAAGAGAGAGATTTTAACGTGTGTAGTGAGAGGAAAACAGAGTTATCAGATCAGAATTATTCAATCAAACACAATATCAAAAGTCGCCAATGTCTAAATTAGCTAACATACATACTTCTTTGAAATTATGAAAGTTTATTTAATATATAACAGAAAATAAATTCAATAGAACCCGTAAAATTCGCCATATTTTCATTTATTAAAAACACAACAAAAGTTTACTAATAACTAGGGCAACCAAAAACAAGTACAAAAAAAAACTGTTTTAAGCTATTAAAAAAAGCCATTAAGAACATGCAAATAAGCAGTTAGAATAAAAAAAGCAGTTTAGATTTTTTGTTTTTTTTTTTGCATTTTATTCATTAAAAACGTTGTTACAGTAAATTAAAAATTGCTGTGATAGATTTTCGAACAGAAAACACTGTCTATTTGGGACAGCACATTCTTATACATAGAAAAAGTTCTTTCTACATCTACAGATGTTAAAGGAGCATATTTGAAATTGAGAAGATGTTCCGAAGTATACTTTATACGATCGTACTCACAATTCGGCTTTCCACCCAAAATATCAGCAATATTTTTTAATATTGAAAATCCTTTATTTTTAAATAAAACTGATTGAAATTTAGTATTTACTTTGTCTCCTATATCCCCTGGAACATCTTTAATTTTTCTTACAGCGTACATAACTGTATTTACTTGAGAAATCAATGAAAGATTTTTTGTTTCCAATTTTGTAACAACCTCGTGCAAAAACCCAAAATTTGCAGATATATACAATATTTGGTTACGCAGTTCATTTTCATTTATGAGGGATTGACATATACGCACGGCTGATGAATCAGTAGAGCTTAAATTTGAAAATATATAAACGAATTCATCAAAATATTTGGCATAATAATTAACAGCCATTATCCACGTGCCCCATCGAGTTGTTACTGGTTGCGGATGTAGTGGTATATTTGGTAATATTTCTTGTGAAATTTGAAGCCTTGCATGAGATTTAAAGAATGTATTTTTTTGTATTTGCAATAAATGAGTCTACATTTGGGTAACATTCTCTTACATGCTCACAAACTCTATGAACTCCATGTGCAAGACAAGTTACGTGCGTTATATGTGGGTAAAACACAGCAATTGCTTTTGCAGCTTTGACCATATAAGGTGCGGCATCACTTACAAAAAGTAGAACTTTATCTTTCTCTATATCAAACTCTTTCATTGAATCATCAAACAAGCGTGCAATAGTGGAGTGATTAACTTTTTCTAAAACAACTGTGTTTATTAAAAATCTTTTTTCAGAAATATCTTTTTCCACATGTAATATACCCACAATAACGTTTGCCACAAACCTGTTCGACGCATCGGTAGTTTCATCAATAGATACCCAAATAAAATATTTTTGAATTTCTTTCTTTATTTTGTTTACGGTCGATTCATAAACCATTGCTATGTATTTGTTTCGAAGGGACGATTCGGATGGAATATGAAACGAAGTATATTTTTGAAGACATTGCTGTATTCTTAAGTTTCGAATTTTATATAGAGGTATATCTGCAGATAGAACTTTGTAGAAATGTTTGTTGTAAATGTTTATTGGTTTCTCTTTCTTTTAGATCTTTGTGTTTTTTTTTTGTCCAGGTGTTGTTTTATGTTGTAATTTTTATCAGCAGAAATTGGTTTTGAGCACACGTTACATATTAAAATTGATCCATCAGTTTTTAAATCGGGGTACTGCTTTCCTTGCTTTTAGGCATTATCCAAATCAATTTTATGTTTGTCTTTAATACCTTTTTTTCATAATTTCTTGATCAAGGCACATTTATTTTACTAGGTTGTGTCGTACGCCCAGGTGGTTTGTAGTTGGAAATATGAAAAGTTTTTTGTATTTTACTACCTTTTTTTTATGAATATCAAAAAACACTAACAAACAGCAATTGCAAAACAAAGTAGGCATTTGCATTGAAAGCAATTATCTTTTATTTATCTTTCTGTTTTTGACATTTCCAACGCACTAAACAACAATGTTTTATTTGTTGTAAAGCCGCTACTACCTAGTAAAATAAATATGTATTGTTCTTGATCTTGCTTTATTTTATTTATTATTTATTTTTTCTCATTTCAGTATTTGGTTAATACTGTTGCTTTGAGAATGAAAGAGACAACAAAAATTTCGTTCGGACTTTTTGTTTTTACAAATGTCAAATGTACAGTACTGTTCGAAACCTAAGCAACTTTTCCTCAGTAAATACTCATGGTCGTATATGTTCTATTTAAATAGATTAATGAAAAAATTCCCTTTTATTTATTATTATACATATACTCTACATACTAATAATAACAACAAAAAATACATTTTATGTCTTTGGAAGAACTTATAAAACAAAAACAAAATTAATTTAAAAATTCGCTGTTCGAAACCTAAGCAACTTTTACATTGTTGCATTTGTTGCGAAATATTAACTAAAACAACAACAAAAATTTTAAACAAAAGTTTAAGTACCATTATGATTGCTATTGAAAGAAATAATTTTGGTGAATTTTATGCCTTTAAGTAGTACCAATTCTTTAGAAGTGCAACCATGAAGCGAACACGTTATGAATCAGCTTTTAAGCTAAAAATTATTGAAATTTTAAGTAGCGGTAAATCCCAAATTGGAATAGCAAACCAATTGAATATAAATAAATCAATAGTTTCCCTACTTATAAAAAAGTATAAAGCTACTGGGAAAGTAGAAAAGGCCAATAGCGGGGGGCGACCTCGAAAAACTTCTGAGCGAACAGACCAGAAAATTTTCCGTTTAGTTAAAAAAAATCCATTTATTTCGTCGAAAGACATAGTGAATGAGATTAAACTTCAGATTAGTTCTTCCACAGTAAGAAAACGTTTATTGGAACAAAACTTAAGGAGCATGCCATCTAAAAAGCTTTTGCTGACTAAGAAGCATCTAAAAAAGAGGTTTGTTTGTTTGATTGCAAGGTAGTCTCTGATTTTCAAAGCTTTTCGGTAGTTTTAGGTTGGATTTTGCTAGAGCACATATGGATTGGACTATATCCAAAAGGAGAACTGTTTTGTTAAGTGATGAATCTAAATTTAACTTACTAAATTCAGATGGAGTTTGCCACGTGAGAAAACCAAAAGGAAAGCGGCTACATCCTCGGTACTCAAAAGCCACAATAAAGCATGGGGGTGGAAATGTGTGGTCCCTTTGTAGAAATTTAAACAAAAATGGACCGTTTTGTTTACAGACACATTTTAGCAACTCACATGCCTTACTACGCTGAGTGGGAAATGTCACTTCGATGGGTGTTTCAACATGACAATGACCCAAAACACTCATCGGGTTAGTCAAGGATTGGTTATCAGCTAATGGGGTTCAAGTTTTGGATTGGCCACCTAAATCGCCAGACTTGAATCCTATAGAGAACCCCTTTGGAAGTTTAAAACGGAGAGTTGGAACTCGACGCTTTAAAAATAATATAAATATAATAAAATCAGAGTGGGAAGCTATACCAACATTTATTCTATCGAATCTTATTGAATCTATGCCCAAAAGATGCACTGAGGTCGTAAGAAACAAAGGGTATCATACCAAATATTAAAAGTTGCTTAGGTTTTGAACAGCGAATTTTTAAGTTAATTTTGTTTTTATTTTATTAGAACTTCCAAAGAAATGGAATTTAATTTTTGTTGTTATTTTTAGGTTATAGACACATTGTGTAGTAGTAAATAAAAAAAATATTATCATCATATTAATATCAGCATCAAATATAGCTAATTTAACTTATTTCTTTATGATTGAAGTTTGTTTTCAATCAAAAGTTATATATCTTGTAAAACAAAAAAAAGCACTTGCCTTTTTTTGGTTGGCCTACTAATAACTCAAGAATAGTTCATTGTTTATTATATTACGTTTTTGTTAGGGTTTTTTTTAAGTCACACAGGAGAGAAATTTAAAAATTCTATTCGTTAAGCAAATAGATTTTTAAAATTAATAAATAGGTATAAAAGCAATAATTATATTTAACAAAATAAAATATGTAAATTTAAAACTTTATTTTATTTATTATTATTTATGAGGCCTATGTCTATTCAGTCAATGCAATATTACATCTGCGTATATACAGTTTTGTTAAAACTAAAAAAGTTAAGTAATTTTCCTTTAATTCACGGATTCATTTTATCATTTTGTTTTCCTAAACACCGTTAGTAGCACGTTAATGACAACAAGGCGCATAAACTGAAAATAATTGTTCATAAAAAACAGCAACAAAATAAGTATACCTGCTTTAAATAGTGTACAAAATCTGTGCCTTTAGATATGTGTTGTATTTCATACCTATGAAAACGGTTGTTGTCTGTTTTTCTGCTTATAATGTTTAAACAATAGATTTGATCAAATTTTGTTTTTTTTATTGTTTATAAATAGATCTGCATACAATGCAGTATTTCACAAAACGGCAGTAAAAAACTTTAATAGAGTAAAAATGTGGCAACGTTGCTTACAAATAAAGAGAATTAAAAAATTCTCGCGTACGAGTATAAAAAATACTTAAAATTCTGATTGCGATATTTTTGATACTCGTTTTTACAGGAATGGGTAAAATAAACACAGCAACTTTTTATTGCGGTGTTTAAAATACTCGAGTATGAAAAGTATAGAGTAAGTATGTGGTGTACTCATGGGTTGCGGTGTACTCGTGCAGTTCTCTGGTATAGACAGACAATTGAAATTTACAAAGAACCTGTATTACCAACTCCGCTATAACAACAATTATTAAATTTGATTTTGAAATAAATGGGTGTCCCTATAGTTGATGTAATTTGGTGTATATGGCCAACCTTTTGAACCGTTATAGACAGACAGCTGTAATTTACAAGGGACCTGTTTTGCTAAGTCCGCCATAATAAGAAGCTTATGTATTGAATTTAGAAACTAAGGGTGTTCCCAAATTTAAAGTTAATTTGTTCCATATGGCCGTATTTTTTGAACCGTTAGATAAATACACCTAAATTTTAGACAGAATGTCCACTACTTTGTTTAGTATAATAAGAAATATAAAAATTTTAAATTATAAATTAAAGGGTTTTACAATAGTTGATATAATCTGATGCATATATGCATCGCTGGATTCTTTGCGATCTCACTGCTTCCAGTGCCTTGCTCTCTCGTGCTCTTCGATCTTAGCGCATCTCCCCACATTTTACTGCCATACAACAGTATGGAGTAATATCCGGAATATCTATGCCCAAGATCTCGTCGTAACTCAGATTCCAGAGATTTGGACCCAAGATATATCCCTGCGCCGCGCCAGATGTGATCGCCCTAGCCTGTTGAATCTTTGGTGTGTCGTGAAGGAGCACACGGTTGTTCAGATATCTCCAGAGATTTCCCAGTAGGTATCCGGGGATGCGGAATTTCTCCTGTAGTGTCCTTATGATATTCGCGTATCGTACGCTGTTAAAAGCTTTCCGTACATCCAGAGTAGCCATAATAATTATGTGCTTCGTGTAATAGCGACGGCTCTGGGCGCTTTCAATGCGCCTTACTAAGTCCCAAATTGCGCCAAGGGCTGATCTTCCGGGTTGAAAACTGCGCTGCCTTTCCGACAGTCCTCCAGCTATCTCGACAGACTCGGCCAACCTGCGTTGAAGCAGTTTCTCCAGTATGCAAAGGGGGCGATATCTGCTTCCTTTTCGGAAGCTACCTTCCCGAGTGGAGCATCCGACGTCCAGCTTCTGTGCATATATACCTGGATCACATTCATCATTTTTTGACCAGTGGACAAGTCCTTGAGCCGGGCAGGTGATCAGATCGGCCACATTTTGCGTCGACGCACCTGGTGCCTGCTTTGCAGTCTTTTATTCCGTGCCCCGATTCGCCACATCTAATGCACGTATCCTTTCTGTCAGGGCCAGTGCAGTTTTCCTAAGTGTGTCTGATCCCACCTTCTGATGTCCGCGCAAGCTCGTATATTGGCTCGGATCCATCCGATTTTTATTTGGCCAACTTTCCTGAACCTCGCGACACCTTCCGCGGATAACGTGACAAAAGCCCGTACCTACTCCCGTGCGTTTAGCATCGTAATCCTAATTCGCATCTGCTCCCCTGGGTCAGTGAGCAGTTTCAGGATTGCCGTCTCCACTTCGTCTTTAAGAGTCAGGGAATTAAGGTCCCGTATCTCTATCGTAGCACTTGGCTTAAGCTCCGCAATTGAGGCCATTTCCCGAACAGTATTCCTCAACTGTTGGACGAACTCCGGTCTAATTTGCACACATTTCTTAATGAAAATATTAATTAAAAAGTTAAATTAATAAATAAAATAAGTTTAGGTGGTGAATTCCTTCGCTGTCATTTTTATAATATATTTAAAATATTTTTGCAAAATTTGCAATTCATTGTGTTAGTTAGCAGCTGTTTTTCATAAACTATTAATAAATATTTTGATATTTTATAATGCTGCCATATTTTTATAAGAACGGTCAAAGATGACTGAAAAACTGAATCTGTATTTAAATACAACTTAAATTTAAATGCAAATTAACTAAATGCTTATTTAAATATGAAGTCAAAAACTGGCCATAAGTGTTTGCCTCGGTAAACTTGATTTCACAAAAATAATAAATATGTCAATCGATTAGGTATACGGGTCTATTATGAACAGCAACTATCAACTGGTTGAAAAGTGAAAAAGCTTGTCAACTAAAGTTAAAATAGTTATTACGAAAATCAGTTGATAAATTTTTGATTTTTTGAGTACATATGTAGTCGCTTTTGTTAATATGCATTTGAAAGAAAAAGAAGTAAGAGTACAATTTTTCTTTTTTTTTTTTTTTTGTTATTCGTTATCGCCCCATATGTTTGTTTTTTTTTTTTTGATTGGAATTCCTTCACTAAACTCGATTTGTTCCAAATGATATGGAAAAATTAGAGGCAGGCGTGGTGTTTTATCCGCTGCTTCGGAACACCTAGACCGATCTAACTGATTTGCGATAACAAAATTTTCGAAACTATGTCTAAGCGAAACTATGTCTCTAGCTCATTTTGTGCCTTGCCAAAGTTTATTTCAACATGAATATTGACGGACAGACGGACTTCGCTATGCATAAGAACTTAGAATATATATGCTTTACGGGGTCGGAAATGGATATTGTGGAAATTATAAACTTGGACATGGGTTATATCTTTGAAGGGTATAAAAAAAGCTGACAAATGACAAAAATTGATGTAGTAAATGTGCGAAATTCGTTTAAAAATTAGTAACGAAAATTTCATTTTCAAATAAGTTTGGTGTGATATCGAGAAAATGAGACGATGTAAAGAGGAGGCCTCCAATCCTGTAGAATTGAATGATTTGGAGTTTTCGAATTTTTTTTCTTAGTCTTTCATTTCAGATCCTTCAAAATAAACTGCTATGTTTTGCTTTTTTACACAGGAGCAGGATTGCTCCCATTTTTTCCCCAACCATTTTTGAGCAGACTACCTTTGCGATATCCGGGCTTTCTTCCATCAAGCTTACAAGCCTTTCAATTGGCTTTTTGTTGCTTATAATACCCTTCTAGTGCATAAAATAATTTATTTTGTTTATTTTTATTTATTTTTTATGTATTTCTATTTATTTACAACTTACATTTCAAGTGAATATTTTTCTGCTACTAATTTGTAGTTGCTAAAAAAAAACTAAATATCAATTAAAAGCTATTCACAATAGTGCCTTCGTAGTTGCTGGTTGAAAATTTATTGTTGCTACTTCCTTGCAACCGCTTTCATTTCGTAATGCGGATTTATCAACTTTGTTTTAAAAATTTCTTTTATAAACAGTACGTTGTTGTTCATTATAACCCTGATAGTATCGAAAGAGGTGCTATTGGAAATCAGCATGATCGGTCTTCGTCCTTCGAGGAAGCAGACAAAACACCAAGCCTACGTTTACTGCCCGTCCCACGATGTCGCAATCGTTCGTTCGTTCGCATAATTACATTAAAAACAAAAACAATTTTTTAGAATTTAATTAATTTTCATGTCATTTGGAAGAATAAAGTAACTGCAATCAAAATAATAAATATATGGGGCAATGCAGAATTAAAAAAAAAAAGAACAAGTGAAAAAATTGGCGAGTTATGGCCTCTGAAATTTTCAAATTTTTTAAAATATCAATATAGGTATAATTTAAAAGATCTGTAAGGAAATACCAAAATTAAAAAAAAAAATGCTTAATCCATTAAGAGCCGATGACATTTTTATGCAAAATTAAATACATGTAGCACTTAATTTTTTTCTTATTTTTAATTCTGTGGCCCTATGCTCCTTGCAGGAGTAAAAGGATCGAATATAAAATATGTATATGTTTTTGATTCTGTCCCACCCCAATATTTCCTTTTTTGATTGGAGTTACTTAACTAAGATTTACATAAATGGTGATGGGTATATAAGACTCGGCATAGCCGAATATAGCACTCTTACTTGTTTATTTAACTTTCTAAAAATTTTTAAGTAATTGGTTCATATTACATAATAAATCAAAATTAAGAAGAATTTGCTGCTTCCATACATATGGATCGAAAAATTCTTTAGACCAAAATTTTTTTTATAATAACGTAAGCTATATTAGCGGAATGCTATCAATATTTTTTCAAAATTGACATCCAAAAACAAAAATTAGAATTTCATTTTTTCACTTTGTTGTTTTTAATGTTTCATCTTTCTATTTATAAAAAACACGCAAAGAATAGAACTAAGAAACAAATGCTCGTAAAATTTATATATTTATTTAGCATTATTTTGAAATTTTTAAGTTTTAGGGCGTGTGTAAAACGGCAGTAAAGTATCTAAAAGTAAAATTGTTACAGTTCTGAGGTGAATAAATTTTCACTAGCCATGAGGGCTAGTAAAATTTTTGACAAAAGCTTAGAAATTTTGACACAAAATAGTTTTAATACTTTTGTCAAAAATAAATTGGTAACTTTTGTAAAATCATGAACATACATACATTGCTTATATGATTGTATAAAATTTCAAATATCAAATAATTGAGACGATGCCATTCCCAAAAGAATTGAAATAAGCAACGGGAAATATATTTTTTTAACTATTAATTTTTATAAATAAAAACTCTTCCTTTTCTAAAGAAACGTCAAAATTTTATAATCACCCCTTTTCTGACTTTCGATTACGTCTCCGCATTCAGTTACGCTACGATCGAAAATTGGTATTCCAAACAAAAACTGAATCGAAAGAAAAAGAATAAGAAAATGTTAACAAAACCCATTACTATGGAATGAGGAATAGAAACAAAGAAATGAGCAGGTTTGTTATTATTTTAATAAACAAAAGTCACAACAAACAACAAAAATAGGAAAATAAAAAAAATTTGTGCGAATAATAAAAATAATTTTGATTAACTGTACCTTAATACAGCTGAACTCTAAGTATCTAGTAAATTTTTCTATTACATTCCAATACTTGCACTGTTCTTCAAAACTTTAAAAATTTACATAAAAAATTATTATTATTATTTTTGTTTTTTTTTTTGCATTATATTTAAATATAGAAACTACACTGTTGACGTCAAACTTCAAACATCTTCAATTACTACATAATTTTTTAAGCAATGAAAACACCATTAAATTCAGAATGTTCCGGAAACAACAACAATGTTACTTTTTCAGTAAAAGCTGAACCGACTATCCCAAAGGAAAGTGAAGCAGGGCATTTTCAAGCTCCGAATCTTTCTTTGAGTTCGTGCAATAATATAACCAAACGTCCCATGTCTTTAGATTTAAAAAATTCAACAAAAAAACAGCGCTTGTCAGCAGCGATTCCTCTTGTTATTGAATCTCCAGATACACAAGTCGCGAAACCACTTACCACACCTGATTTAGAGAAACTTCTTCATTTATTACCAACGCCACAACCTGGGGTATTGTTTCAAACGAAATCAACAGAGGTAACTTCTGAGCAAGAGGCGTTTGGAAAAGGTTTTGAGGAAGCTTTGCATAGCTTGCGGAACAATGGTAATAAACAAACACAAATTGATAGCGGGAACAACGTCGTGGCTGGAGTGTCAAATACAAGTATTGGCACAGGGATGAGTGGTGGATCATTTACATACACAACTTTAGGTAAATCAATTTGAAGTTTTAAGAAGAAGGATTTACATTTTGTTTACTTTTCGGTAGAACCATTTAATTCCATTCCAATAAAAGATGAGCCACAAAATTCTTCAGCTTCACCACCAGTAAGTCCTATTGACATGGAGACTCAAGAAAAAATAAAACTCGAACGAAAACGCCAAAGGAATCGTGTAGCAGCATCAAAATGTCGAAAAAGGAAACTAGAGCGAATTTCCAAACTAGAGGAAAAAGTAAAAATACTGAAGGGAGAAAACACAGACCTAGGTTCAATACTAAAGAATCTTAAAGAACATGTTGCCCAACTAAAACAACAAGTAATAGAGCATATTGAGTCAGGATGTAGCATAAATGGTACGGCTCTGTTGCAAGGGAAGTAATTATTTATTTTAAAAATACATTTGTTTCGTTTTGCATTACATATAAATATGTATTTATTAGAAGAAATCTTACACTTATGCAGTAAAATAAAGTTAAATTATTAATACGTTTATTTGACTAATAAACGCCTACTTTATTAAATTCTTTTATTGCAAAATAAATACACAGAAATTTATAGCTTTAATTTAAAATAATATTCAACAATGCACGATGGTAACTGTTTATCTTTACCCACTTCAGTAACGATAAAAACTGCTGTATCACGAGATCTATCTCGCTGACGTTTACAATCGGAATGAATGAGTCGGTATGTCCGTTGCTTTCAACTCCATCCACCCTTGTGAATTTCCATTATTTAGATATGTGATGAAAAATGATTGTTTTGAAAAGTTAAAAAAGATTTATGTGTGACGAATTATGATCAGTTTCATATTCCATTTTTCTTTCATCATAAATCATATTTTTTTTAACGTAACCTTGGACGGCTTTTGTTTACTGAAATTTAAAAAAAAAAATTAAAAAAAAAAAACAAATTTTGTCAGTTCTACATACGTATAATATATGACATGTATAGACAATAGAGTTTATAGTGGCATCATCTTTAATTTTATTGGTCGAGTAAAATTTTAGAAAAAATAATTACGATATATCTCCAATACATTGGGATTGCCAGACGACATGTAAGATTATTTTTCATTAAAAATATATTTTTTATTAATTTATTTTTTATTAATATATTTTTTATATTAATTTTTCGCAAATTTATTCAAAGTTTTAGAATTAATAAATAAGCCTTCATAATTGTATTAAATAAAATTGGACACCGTTAATACATCAATTTTACTGGCATTACAGTTATAAGCTGCACTAATACTTTTTGCAGAAGGTGGCTTCCAAAGAGCTATAGGTAACAATGCAAGTATTTCAATGTATCGTTCCACAATTTCAATATCAATAAAAAGATTATTGCTTATATTAGAAAGAAGAATATGTTGCAAATTTATTAAAATAAAACCAGTCTTGCTTTAGTTCATTTATTTTTAATTTCTTAAAATCTTTTTAGAAGGAAGATTAGACGCTAGTAGAATGTAATGCTGCACTTTCTGGACCGCTACGACCTTCATCAGCATTCTTCGCATCTATCTACCTTAGTTGTATAATTTATAAACATCATCTATTTAATCAATTGAACACGAATGCAAATTTTGTTTTTATTCATTCTTACTTGTTTATTTTATTTTGCTAGCGTCTAACTTTCTTTCTTTTTTTTTTTTTTTGAAAACGTCCGCATACATTTGTAAAAAAAATTGTCTTTCTAAAAAGATTTTTAGAAATTAAAAATAAATGAACTAAAGCCAAAATAATTTCCATTCATTTATAATATTCACAGTTCAAATACTAATTTATTAAAAATAAAATAAAACTAGTCAGGAAGATCTTATACAACCACCAATTTTTTTTTTTTTTTTTGAAAAATGCACACACTTCCATCAAAGATCCACGGTGAGTACTTTTATTTATACAGAAAGGGTTGCTTATATACGTTTTACAATCTACGTAGATCTAGTTTAGTGAAGTATTCCAATCAAAAAAGCTAATATTGGAGTGACAGGGAATTAAGAAATAAAAAAAATTTGGTACTGCATAGATATTATTTTACGTAAAAATACCATCGGCTCTCAACGGGGTAAGCATTTTTTTTTTTAACTTTAGTATTTTCTTCAAGATCTCTTCAAAAGCTTTAAAATGATACCCATACTGATATTTAAAAAAATTTTAAAATTTAAGCCGCCCGTAACTCGAAAAATATGGACAAGCGCAAATTTTTTACATGATATTTTTTTTATTTTTTAATTCTCTATCGCCCCATATATTTATTTTTTGACGAGTTACTTTATTGTTCCAAATGACATAAATGCTGCTTCGAAAGACATGGACCGATCATGCTGATTTCCAATAGCACCTCATTCGATTGATTGTCTCGGCAAACTTGATTTCAACTTTAACACGGACGGGCAGACGGACATCGCTCATTGACTTCGCTATGCATAAGAAGTCAGAATATATACACTTTATAAGGTCGGAAATGGATATTGTAGACCTTACACACCAAATGACAAACTTATATATTATATCCTTTTTCCACCTTTTGTGATGAAGGGTATAAAAACATCCCACCTTTTATCTTTTTCAAATCGTTTTTGTGTCTAAATCGTATCTCATCACATATCTGATTATTTCGCATTTATTATTTATGCCATGGTAGTCAATATTATTTAGTTGTTAGGCCATGAATGTCTTTGGTTGTGATCTTCTATTTACTTTTCGTTCTGAGTTAATTGTTTTTGTTTTGTGATCAAGAAGTTTTGCTTTGTAAATAGACATAATAGGTCATTTCATTTTACTTGCTTAGAAACAAGTATTTTTTATTTTTATGAAATCAACCAAACATTTTCGCGAAACTGCAGTCCACCTAAGCCTTTTCATTCCGAACAGGCTATTCATCACCCTTGCCATATTTGGCCAGTCGTTCCAGATAAAGCATTTTTATTTTAGACGTCGAATTATGGAATTTCTGTATCAGGTAAAACATGTCACTCAATTTCTTGATCACCTTTTATGGTCCCTCAAAATGGATTTGCAGCTTAGAGGATATGTAATTCTTTTTTGCGTTGTGGCCTAAACGTGTGTTAATACTACGTGTACAAGTCATATGGAATGTCAATTTCTCCACAAGTAAATCAATACACATAGTGTAAACCTCATGAAATATAAGATGTTGTTTTCCTATGTGCTTTAACATGTGTTAGTTTTTCAGTTAGAGAACGCTGTATATGACAACAGTTGTTTTTAGTGATGCTAACTTTCACTTTTATTCGAAATATTTTAAAGAAGGATTAAAACATAATTTATTAAGAGCTTCCCAATAAGATTTCTAAAAATAAAAAATTTATTTTTTGAACTTTTGTAAGTAATATAGGTATCAATGTATCCTAGGATAAAAAGTAATATTTGCTCATTTCCGTTAACAAGGCAACCACGAGAGTAAAAAATAGAAAACTTTGATCCTTCTTTAACATGATAAAAAATGTAATATTTGAGATTATTCACGCGTATTGCATTTTAAGATCGAATATTACAATTTTAACTCTGCGTCAACTTAGCATACAGTAAAAAATTAATTGAAACCTGAATTATTGCTACTATTAACTTTATATTATTTTCTCTTAGTCTTAGTGAACATGAACACTTCTTTTTGGTACGACGAGTATTAGAGAATTATTTTTAAACATTTGTATGTAAGTTAAAATGTTACAGTTATTATTTATTAAAAATTATTATTTATTTTAATGTTGTCTTTAACTCGACAACCACTGACTTAAAAGTAAAAGTATTAAAAAATATTCTTTTTTATATATACTAGCAGCAATCATGATTTTTGTTATCCGTTAAATGTCAAAGAAGTTGTAGCTGCAAAAAACATGAGAGATTTAGCTTTTAAACCCTATACAGAAAATAGAAATGAGACAATTTGGAAAATTTACTGCAGACACAGAATCAAGGTTAAAATGTTCTAAGAAGGCAAAAATACAAATTCTGGGAAACTAAGGTCACTTATCGCAACAACAAAGAAATGTGGAATATTATTAACCAACAGAGGATAAACTAATCTAATGGTTTTGAATCTCTCAATCCGGATGCATTTAAATAGTATTTCACTTCATCTCCAACTGCTCCTTATCCTACTTATACTAATTTTAATATAACTGCTAATGAACGTTTTACCTTCCGATGTATTAATGAAAATGATCTTACCCTTGCGATAAAAAAGATAAAATCCAATGGAGAAGGGATCAGATAACAAGCCGCTTAAATTTATTAAAGCTATATATCCTTATGTTGGAAAATTTTTATTGCCCATTTTTAATACAATTATTATGACCTCTTGTCACCCAAATATTTGAAAGACAGCTAGAATAATTCCTATCCTGAAAAAGGGTTCAAATAAATGCATAAAAAACTATAGACCGATTACAATGTTTATCTAAGATTTTGGAAATGGTTTTAAAGGATCAAGTTTTAGACTACCTAATTTGAACAAATTATTAGCAATCGACACTGTTTCGAACCGGGTGCTAGTACCTCATCATAACTATTAAACCTAACCGAATTCATAAGGGAAAATAATAACAATAGGATAGTTTCCACGTTAATTTTCTCGACCTAAGCAAGGCATCGTGAATTTTATTGGTTCATCACAATCTCTTGTTTACTGGTGAATCTCATTTTTTAGATTGCAATGAAGCTTTAGTCACTTACGTTCTTTCTTTAGCTTCATATTGGGAAGCTCTTAATAAATTATGTTTTAATCCTTCCAAAACGAAAGCTTTAGCTTTTGACCCTGGCCACGATAAACACGTATCTATCAGAATTCTTTTCGAAGGAGGTAATATATCTTTTGTTGACAGTATGAAATGTCAGACTAACGCTGGATAGTGATTTGAATTTTAAATATCATATCTCTAAGGTCTCTGCCGAAATAAATACCATCTTGTGAACTCTCTTTGCCTTTAATTTTTACTAAGGAGTAAAAATTAACTTATCACATTTCCTACTTATAACTCTTATTTTATACTGTGTCGAAATCTATAGTGAATGCAATGCATCAAAATTAAATAGAATAAAACAAATAGTAAATCGCATAGCAAGATTTGTTTTTAGTCTGAGACTTAACGATCATGTTTCTGAATATGTCAAAGAAATTTTAAAATGTTCTTTTAATGATTTCGTTAATATACAAAAATTAACAACACTGTATCGTATTTTTAGATCTAATTCTAGCTTGGTTTTAAAATACTTTTTTAAATTTTCTAGGTCCACACGTAATCCACAGCTAATTATCCCTTAGATAAACTGCTCTCCCTTTGAAAGAATGTTTCTTATAAAAGGATGTAGGCTATACAACAGTCCTCCAACGGATCTAACAAGTTTTAATTGTTCCGTTCTAAGTTTTAAACATAAAGTAATAAACTATTACAATTAAATTTTATCAAGATGTCGAACTTTTTCCCTAAGATTCAGTTTATATTCTATATATGGGCATGTTCGTAAATGCATCAGTGCTCTGCATAATATGATTATTCTGCACTGCCACTGCTAATCAGCTGTTGCGTATGCTTTGTTTTGCTCATTTTAAGGCGGGTTCACCCATTGTTTCGGAACAAAATTTTTGTTGTGAGAGAATTTTAGTTTTGTGAGAGTTTGTTCTGAAACGATTCACCCACTTCGAACAATTTTTCTGGAAAAACAAAGCTACCATATGAAACATATGTGTAAACGAGATGTGTTACTTTACAAGCAGGCAGCACTGTGACAGAAAATTAAAATCACTGAATACCGTTTTGTTATAAATAAATTCTAAATTAAAAAAAATTCATAATTAAATCAAAAAATGAGGTAAAAAAAAATTGAGGTAAAAAGTCATACAAGCATTCTCTACCCGGCTTTTTCATTTCTGAAATAAGCTTCAAGGCAAGGGATTCATTCGTTGAGATCCATGACACAATTTTTTAAACTTATTTTCTTTTATTTTGTGTTTTATTATAAATATACCAGGCAAATTAAGGCAGGTAATCTTAAGATCAAAACAAATTTTAAAAATAATTATTGAATATCAATGCAAACAAAGAACAAAAAAGTATGTAAAATATATTTTTTTGCTTGAATGATTTTTATCACATTAATTAATGAAGTGGCAGCTCAGTTAAATTTTCTTTGAAAAAAAAAAGTAGTTGGCAGCATAGTTTCTTTGTGCCAAAATAAAGAAATAAAAAATTAATATTTATAAAAAAACAGCATTTGTGGTGAATTATTGACACAACTTTTTCAATTTACTTTTTAAATTTGCAAGCAGTTTCACCTTTTAAATTTATATGCGTATATTTGATATGTACATATAATATGATGTGGCAGCTCAGTTAAATTTTCTTTGAAAATATAAAATAGTTGGCAGCACAGTTTCATTGTTTCGGAACAAAAATTAAAATTAAACCAATTCAAGCTGAAATTTTTCCGAAGTGAGTTTACTCTCTTTCTCTCTCTCTCTCTCAAAAAATAAAACGTCAAACTACATATAAAAAAAAATGTTTCGGAACAAAATTTTTGTCGGTGAACCAGCCTTTAGTGTTTGCATTAACGAACGAAGAAATACTGTGAAAATAGAAAAATTGATAATAAACTCGATTTGTCAACTAGATGATATAAAAATGATAAAAATTTGTGTAATATACTAAAAAAAAAGAAGATTAAAGAATAAAAAACTAAATTTAATTCTATAAAAATTATTAAACAGAAAAAGACGTTCATTGCATCAGCCATTTTTATGATTAGTTTTTTGCTTTTATTTGCGCATAATATACTTCAGTGATGCATTTACGAACAGACGACATTTGCAGTGCTGCCACTTTTTGCATTTACGAACGTACTGCGCATCATATGCAGTGCAGTGATGCATTTACGAACAGGCCCTATTTTATTACTAAAAATTCAGAAAAAGCATTTAAGCAGGATATAAACTTATGATTTTGTGCGTAAAGTTAAGCAAGTTTTTTATCATATTTGGCTTTGTTGCATATGGTGCAATGTCTGATATCTTGTTTTATACTATTTAAAATTTTTGGCCAGTAGTATTGTTGAAATATCTGTTTGTGATTTTATTTACAGTTTCTGTGAGCACGAACATGAGTTTGCTTTACTATTGCTGTTTGATTATCTGGGCTAGAAACATCAATCGCGAATACACTAGTATAAACGAATTTGTCTTAAATAAATTTTTTATCGTCTCAACCCATATCCTATCGCTCCATTTAAGGTGCTATACTGTTTGCTCTCCAATTAGCTACTGTTTTTGTAAAAACAGATGTTTAAAAATGTTTACTTGTAAAATTAGGTTATTTTTTATTACAAACACGTTGAATTTGTTCATTTCGCATTTTTGTTTATAGCATAGTGATCAGAGAATTCTATATTATGTAAAATGTGTTCCAGAAAAGGGTAAGTGATTATAAATGTCAACTTTTACTTACAATGAAACTGATGGTAGTTTCTTGTAATAAAAATCTGTATATTTTATCTTTTGCTTTGAAAATAACATCATTTTATTTTCTAAAGCGATAAAACATGTTTTAATAATACGCCCCATATAAGGTGCATTAGGAATATGAGACACCATGAACAATTTTCAAGCGGTCGTAATTTAATATACGTTTAGAAATAAATTTATCGATTGTTTTTGTTTTGTTTTTCAGTTTAAGTGTTCATGAAATCATTTCAGCTTTAGACGATGATAGCTCAATTTTATCAGCTGACATATTATCACACCTCCTGATAATACAGACGTCTATGATGAAGTTAGCGGAGAGGAGGATAGTGGTGAAATTGCAAATATTGCTCGTAGACTATTATTGGCGGAAGTTGTAGTGCGATATCAAGTACCTTCAAATGAAGGAGTTTTAAAAAAGTTAGAAGGCATTCCGTTTATTTCTAATGAAGAAGTGAATAACCCAGAAACTTTTTCTGGTGAACCACTTAGAAAAAACCGACGACTCATCAAAAGACGGCCGAAACAAAAAGATATTACAGTTAAAACTGAGAACGAGTGTAGTACGCCGTAGTTTGTTTTGGATAAAGATAATGCAGTGAAATTCTTCGAAATGTTTTTTGATGACGAGTTTTTGAATAACTGCGTTCAAGTACAGAAAATAATGCCATTGCAAAAAGCCAATTAAACTTTCGTGTTACCACTGAAGAAATAAAAAGCTTTGTAGGTATTTTACTGTTGTCTAGCTACTATAGTGCAATGCGTTATACATTGTGTTGGGATCACACACACACATCACCCAGGAGTAGCATCATGTATGAGTCGTAACCGATTTGCAGAACTTCTTCGCTTTTTTCATGCTTGTGATAATAGTAACCTTCATACTAACGACAAGTTTGCAAAAGTAGGACCGCTCTGGGACAAAATAAATAAACGATGGCTTCAGTATTTTCCCGGTGAAAAATATCTATCCATAGATGAGTCAATGGTGCCTTATTTTAGAAAGCACGGAGCTAAGGAACATATTCACGGAAAACCAATTCGCTTTTGATATAATATATGGTCACTATGAACACGCTTGGGTTATCTAATACATGGCGAGCTATATAAAGAGGCTAAAGCGGAAAACACAAACCCAGCTTTAAGTGTCGGAGGTTTGGTAGTGACAAATCTGATTTCTAAACTTTCGGACGGAGGAAATTATAGCCTTTTCGTGGATAACTTTTTTACATCTTTACGATTACTTGATGAAGTTACGCAATTAGGGCATGATATAACGGGAACCTAACGAGCAAACAGAACAAAAGGAGCTCCTCTGAAAGAAATAAAGAATAAATTACTGATGTTAAGTCAAATATTACACTAGTCCGTTATAATGTTAACAACATTGTAACTTTTGCTTCAACAGAAAGTGGCGTTAATCCCCTTGGCAAAGTTAAGAGATGGTGTAATAATAAACGGGTCGATGTTCATCAACCTCATTGTTACCAACTATATAATAAATAAATGAGTGGTGTTGACACTCTAGATCAAAATGTCTACAACTGATGATCTTTCCAATAAATGCATGTTTAAATAATGCTTTTCAGTTGTATCGTCTATCGCCAGCTGGACAAACTATATCTGTGGTTTTCATGAATAACAGCGCATGTTTTAAAATCAAACTTTTCAGTAGAGCAAAAACTAGTTATTTTTGAATCTGCGGTCTTGGTATCAAAACTTTTCAACTTTTTTCTATAAAGTAATGTAAGTGTAGGTTTAAGCAATATTCCAACTAGTTTTTGGGAAACATTTCCTTATGGATTAGATCCCAGAGCAATTTGAAAACAACAAACCATTTTAAACATCGAAATTGTGTTCTGACAAAACAGAGTATGTCTATGTAAATGATTTTCGCTGAACAAAAAGAATGCGACCACACAAGTAAGTAACGAACTTAAAGGAGTAGGTAACTCATATGATAAAATTACATACATACATACTGTAACGACACGTTTCCGCTGGTTGCTGGGGCAGAACTCAGCGGCGTCCAGGGTCGTCGTTGTTGTAAATAAAACATGGTATGCTTCACAATACGATAGCGTGCTTTTATTCACGGTTTAACAAAACTACTACTTAATCAATTGCTGGTGACCAAGGCTCAAGCGTGTGGGCGTCACTTACTGTCGGTAGCCGTTGTCGGTTAGCGGGTTTGAGCGTGTATATCACTACTCGTACCGCTTGAGAAGTACACAGGCGCGTACGTCGCAACCTATGTAAGCCTCACTATGACAGTCGACTAACGACAGACAAATGATCACTCTCGGAGGAGTTGGAAATGAAGGCAAGCAACCACTACCACTTCCTACTACTGCCTGAGTATGAGCAACAGTCTAGCGTGTATATCACTACTAAACTACCGGTCTTACCCAAAGGCCAGCCGGCAATCAACTGTCACGATACAGGCAAATTGCTCGCCTTTTATACCCGTCGGCTGGCCACACATACAGGCAGGCTGTGATTGTGGTAGTGTCTGCTTGTAATTCAAAAAATACATTTGCTTACACTACGTAAGCTAAATGGTTGACCATCAACCAACGCATGCTTGGTTGTTGTCGTGGGTGTTGTTGTAAAAATAAAAACAAACAATAAAGCAGCAATACTTGCTTTTGATCGTCACAACAACCCAGCATGAGTAGATCGTTGTTTAACAAAGAAAGGAATGCCTTTTGCTTATAAAATTAAAATAAGAACTTAACAATCAAATAATACAGAATTCATTTTATAAGATCTTAAAGCTAATACTTATGCTAGAGTAAACTATTTTACGATGTGTAGGTAGAAACGACCATCGGGACTTCCACCGTCACACTACCTTCCCTCTCCCCGGATTCTGCGGTAGTAAGCGGATAACCGTCGGCGTGGTTTTCGACCAGGTGACCAAGTAGCGTTGTTTCCCAGCCAGGATGCGGAAACGTGCCCGGGGAATGCCCTTCGCCTTTCCGGCAGCTATTGCTTCTCGCACTTCCTGAGGGGCTTGGTGCTCGGGGATAACGTAAGAGTTTTCGCGTGGGGAGGTTGTCTTCTTCTCGGCGGGTTGTGGCAGGAGATCATTGCCCGAAGGTGACGCGGCAGATGTTGGCCGGATCGGGCTTGTGGTGATGCGTGAGGGTGTCGTGATCGACGTGACTGTTGTTGGTATTTGCATTGAGTCAGCTATCGGTGCCAACGATGACGCTGATGCTGACGATGGAGATGATGAGTCTGATGATGAAGCTGACGGAAATGATGTCTTCCGCGGGCGGGGTTGGTACCTCAGCCGGGTTGTTATTTTTCGTTGTTGGCTTCGACTCGGTACATCGTTTTTATTTAAAAATATGATTCGGCGACCCTTTGCTGATTCCGCCTCCAATTTATGTCGGAATCTCTGGCAGGTTTCTTGAAACCTCTTGGCTTTGGCCGAGTTGGTGGGTGGAGAGGGTCGCTTTCTTTGAAGCGGCTGCATTTTATTCTTAGTTCTTCTTCTATTTCTTTTATGCGTAGATCTGCAGAGAGAAGAAGACGCCGAGTCAGTAGTCGGTGAATGGAAAGGTTTCAATTCACTAAGGTGCGCTCGTCGCACGTCGCTATTGCTACAACTACTAATTTCCACAATAACGGGGGATATAAAGTTCTTTACAACGTAGGGGCCCAGGTATTTTGGAGCTAGCTTGGCCGCAAAACTGTCGATGGCCCGCGATAGCGGATGAGCGCAGACCAGAACTTGATCACCTATGTTGGGCCGCCATGGTCGGCGTCGCAAGTTATAGTGTTGTTGTTGCTTCTTTGCCTTCTCCAGATTTCGCCTGACGAACTTGAAGATATCCGACAATTCCCCAGCTCTGTCTTTCGGGCTTAACTGGCGTGCTCCAGTACTGATGGTTGCTTTATCGTAAAGCGTGCTGGGCAAGCGTGGCTCTCTACCCTGGGTAAGAAAAGCGGGTGTGTAGCCCGTGGACTCGGATGTGGCAGTATTGATAGCCAGCATTATTTCCGGTAACATTTCGTCCCATGTGTTGTGTTGCCTGGCCAACTGAGCTAGCATTGTCTTGATAGTTCGGTTGGCTCTTTCCACTGGGTTTTCCTAGGGGGTATAGGGTGCGGTGAATTGTTGTTTAATTCCCATTTCCCTAAGGTATCGACAAAAAATATGGCCTGTGAACTGAGCACCGTTGTCTGTGAGGACCATCTTCGGGACTCCATAACGTGCAGTGATCCGCTCGCGCAATGCTTTTACGGCGCCTTCGGCAGTTTCGTTTCGTAACGGCACGAGTTCATACCATCTCGAGAAGCTATCGAACAGCACTAACAACGTCATATTGCCGTGCTTGGTTCGTGGTAATGGACCGATGAAATCGGTACAGACTACGGACCATGGTTCGTCTGGTTGGCGAGTCAGCATCATACCGGCGGGAGCTTGCTGGTCGATTCTATACTTCTGACAGGCCTCACACCGTCGTACGTACCGGCTTATGTCCCGTGCCATGCCGGGTCAGTAATACCGCTGAGCGATCTGGTTAATAGTCTTGCGCACGCCGAGGTGGCCGCCGGCCGCCTGGTCATGGTTTTCCTGGATCACCTGGACTCTCAACGGAGGGGCCACACACAGTTTCCAGGGCGTATCATCTTTATCGCCAGTCCCCCTGGTGATATGGCGGTATAGTTGCTGATTAATTATGGTATAATCGGCAACTCTATCAGGATGGTCGTGTACTTCTTGCTTCATTTTCTTCATCCAGGGGCAATGCTCCTCTGCCCTGGATTCGATGATCGCGGTGAGCGGAGTGTCTTCTGGGGGCGATTGTGCCTGAAGTTTATCATGGCCCCATGAGAGGCTGATAGGATTTACCTCGCTATCCTTGCCTCCTGACTGCTGCCTTTCCTCACTGTGAGTACCGTCCCTTATTGTCCGGTAATGTTCGCCACGTGTTATGTGCGTGGGATAGCTATTGTGGGGGATGCATTCGAGCTCCATGGCTAACTTCACGAGGTCGTCGAGGGTTGAAAAATCTCGCCGCCGAATATACAATTGATAGTCGGAAAGGGCGTTTCGAAAAATCCGCTCTAATTTCTGTGCGGGGCTCATATCGGTATGTCTCATTAATCCTTGGATTGACAACACGTAATCCCGGAAAGGTTCCCGCGGTCGCTGCACTCGTTTGCGGACCTCGTCGTCCAACTCTTCGAAGTATCGCGGCGGTAGAAAAAACTTAGCCAGGTCATTTTTAAACTCTGACCACTGGCTCCATGATCGGGCGTTATTGCGGTACTAACACAGAGCCTTGTCGCGCAATAACTCCGGCATTCCGCATAGCACTTCCATCAAGTCTACTTCGTACAGTACAGACAGTTCCTCTAATCTCTCGAGGAAATCAAGGGGGTCCTTGCCGCCATCGTATTTAAGGCCCCAATCCCGGATGGTATCCAGGTGGTGCATACGGACGTCGTGCGACGGACGCTCTGTGCCGGCGGTAGTTTTGTGTGGCAGCCAACCTTCAATTTTCTTTGGTGAGGCTGCGTCGCCCGTCATAGTTGGCAGTGGCAGCTGTAGGTGAACATAGGCTGCGCCAGTGGTGAACAGCTTCTCATGGTCGGCTTGCAGTTCTAAAAGTCGCTGCTGTTGTGCCTGTGGATGATCTGCCGTGATGAACTTGGCGAACCTCTTTCGTAACTCGTCGACGGTGCCGTTCGTAGTTTGTTCGAAGGCGGCAAGGTAGGTAACGAGCTCTTCCTTCTTTAATGAATATACCCAGGTGGTTCTGAGCATCTTGGCGGCCTTCTGTTGCTGTCGGCCGGTAGCGCGCTGTCTTCGGTGCGGCAGCTGACTATTGGGCAGTCCGGTTTGCCGCTGCGGGGATAGTTGCTGGTGGGCAGACTTCTCTCTGCTTGCTTCGTCGCAGTCACGGGTGTGACGTGCTGTCTTCGTCGGTGGACAAATTAGATTTGTCCCTGCTCGGGCGCCAATGTAACGACACGTTTCCGCTGGTTGCTGGGGCAGAACTCAGCGGCGTCCAGGGTCGTCGTTGTTGTAAATAAAACACGGTATGCTTCACAATACGATAGCGTGCTTTTATTCACGGTTTAACAAAACTACTACTTAATCAATTGCTGGTGACCAAGGCTCAAGCGTGTGGGCGTCACTTACTGTCGGTAGCCGTTGTCGGTTAGCGAGTTTGAGCGTGTATATCACTACTCGTACCGCTTGAGAAGTACACAGGCACGTACGTCGCAACCTATGTAAGCCTCACTATGACAGTCGACTAACGACAGATAAATGATCACTCTCGGAGGAGTTGGAAATGAAGGCAAGCAACCACTACCACTTCCTACTACTGCCTGAGTATGAGCAACAGTCTAGCGTGTGTATCACTACTAAACTACCGGTCTTACCCAAAGGCCAGCCGGCAATCAACTGTCACGATACAGGCAAATTGCTCGCCTTTTATACCCGTCGGCTGGCCACACATACAGGCAGGCTGTCTGCTTGTAATTCAAAAAATACATTTGCTTACACTACGTAAAAATAAAAACAAAGAAAGGAATGCCTTTTGCTTATAAAATTAAAATAAGAACTTAACAATCAAATAATACAGAATTCATTTTATAAGATCTTAAAGCTAATACTTATGCTAGAGTAAACTATTTTACGATGTGTAAGTAGAAACGACCATCGGGACTTCCACCGTCACAATACATAATATGTACATACATAATATATTATATTGAAAACTTTTAATACAATTAAAAAAAGGTTAAATAGAAATGTTATAAAATGCGAAACTTTTACATTTTTTTCAACAGCACAGCTAAGATTACATGCAAAAAGAAAAAACACTGTATAAACCACAGTTATGACCATAAAAGACCAAAAACAAACACGTGATTATGATTTGCTTTTAACTAAACAAAATTCAAAACATAATTTTGAAATGTGTTCAGATAAAACAGCGTATCTGGCGCTGTGTTTTTTATAAGAAAGAAATTAAAAAAAAGCCAGTGTTTGTCAACATGCTACGTTATTGTTGAAATTAATTTAGAAAAATGCAGAAGTTGTGTTGTTGTGTGTAGAAAAAAGGGGGATATAGGTCCATATTTTTAATTTTTTTGTTTACATTTGGTATCATTATTTTGAAATGTGAAAATTTGAACATGAAAACCACAGAAATATGCCCACGATTTTCTTTATTTTACAAGGTACATACATAGTTTAGTCATATCTTATGCAGAACAAACCAACTTCTTCTACAAATAAACGAAGTGAAAGGTAATTCTTTTGGGATAGTCGACCTTGTTCTGTAAAACGAATCCGAGTAAATTTCTCGTTTTAAAACAAATTCAGATTTTCTTGGAGTTCTCTTAACCAGATTCGCACAATTTTACTTGTTTTAAAATCGAGTAAACAAACCTGGTCGAATGTTAATCGAATGCAATTTTATTCTTAAAAATGACTGAAAACACAAGTAAAGAACCATTAGAATAAAAAATTTAAAGTCTTTATTATTAGTTATTAATCTTAGTTAAATTATAAACATTTTAATATAGTTTATATTATAAAAAAGTTAGTTTAAAAACACTCTTAAATTGCTTCATATTCTTGCCTCAAGCTTTATAAAAATTAGGTGCATGAATGAAAACATTTTTTTGGTAAAAGTTTTAAACCCACATACGAAGTATCTTTTGTAAACACAAATTAACAATGAAAGTTCAATTTTAAGAAATCAAATTTAAACACAAATTTTTCACCAAATCACAAAGTTTTTGCAAATTTTTAATACGTCGATCACAGTTTATTTATATTATTTATAATTGTAACTTAATACAAATGCTTCGGGCATTTTCAATTCTTGCCTTAAAATAATAAATTTGTTTATTCGTACCTTTTCAATCGACAGCTGACTTTAGCGTTTAAGTAAAAGTTCGAAGTTAATTTCGAATAATCCCAAAACGAGTGATTTGCAGAACACCAAATAGTAATTTCTTCTGTTTTGAATATTGCTCGTTTTCTAAAAGAAGAGGTTTACAGAACAGAGTCGATTGTTTTGGTTCTTCTCATTAATATTATAAAATGGTAAAATTTTCATTTGGGTTGTAATGCCATCGGTTTCGTCTACATTTTACTCTATCAACTTGAATTAAATACGACCGAGGTTAATGCAATCTTTTGATAAGTTTGCCATATTTTCGCAGGTCAATTATCCATACCCTCTCGCCTTCTTTTAGTCTCGGAAGATCTTTTGCTCTATGTCTTTTGTATTAGTTCTCAATTTGCTTCTTTTTGATTTGTATTTCTTTCTTTATAATTCTTTCATTGTTCTCTATTTCTAGTGCACTAGGCAACTTTGGGACCAACGATTTAATCTCACGACCCAGCATTAGTTCTGCGGGCTAAAATCCGTTAGCAATGGAGTTGAACGATAGCTTAGAAGGCTTTCGTAAATATTGTCACATTTTTTATAATCGTTTTTGCTACTTTTACTGCGGCCTCAGTTGCCCCATTCGATTTACTATAATATGGACTACTCGTAACATGCTTAAAATTATATTCTTTTGTAAATTTATTAAATTTCGATTAGAACTGAGAACCGTTATCGCTTCTACATATGAAACATATTGCAGTTATTATAAGCTACAGCGATGGCACGGGTAGCGGCGAAACAGGCGGTGGCGCTTTCAGGCAGCAGCGCTACCGGATAGCGGTCCAACGGCAGTAGAGCTACTGGGCAGCGGCGCTTTCAGGCAGCACCGCTTTCAGGTAGCGGCACAACGGCAGCGACGTTAAAAAAAACGCGGTCACTTGTGTTGGCCGCAGCAATTGCCGTTACAATATTTAAATAGATCTAATCCTATTTTCTCCATAGGCCGTGTCGGTAAATTTTTACATGTGAAAGTCTCCCTTCTATTAATTCTTCTTTACATTTTGACCAATTTTTGACCGAGTCTTCTAGTTCGGAACTAAGACCTAACCACAAAACCGACGTTTTAGCTAGTCTACGACATTTTCTGATGCCCTGGTGGCCGATGTGAATATAATTTAAGACCTCGCTTCGTAAGTCCGGAGTCATGATTATTCTTGTATCTCTCAGTAATAAATTTTCTGCAGCTGATATGTCATAACGGTAATGGTAATATGGTACCATATAAACGGGTAATTTATTACGAGAGTGCCATCCAACCGAAGAGTACTAATCATATCGCATAAGACGCATTCTGAGTCGTTGAAGCTGCGGGGTATAAGTATCTAACTTTTTCGATTTTAAAATATAAACCAGAGGTTTGTGATCGGTTTCAAAAATGACGTAAACACCAATTATATATTCCGCAAACTTTTCAGCGGCCCAAGTTATAGCCAGTGCTTCACGCTCTATCTGAGCATAGCGTTTTTCCGTTTCCGTCTTTGTTCTCGGAATATAAAAATTACTTGTCTTTTACCTTGATCGTTTTCTTGATACAGACATGCCCCCACTCTGTAGCAAGAAGCGTCGCAGCTAAATTTACCTTCTTTTGAAGGATTGTAGAAAGATAAAACTGGAGTTTTTTCAGCTGTCTTTTATTATTGAGAAAGCTTTTTCCAGCACTATATTCCAAACAAATTCTATTTTACCTGTTAACCCATTTATTTATAGGTTCCAGTGTTTCGGAGCGATTGTCGATAAACGTTGAACTTCAGTTTTGTTTTTCGGTCAAGGATAATTGAGAATAGCTTTGATCCGTTCTGTATCAATGGAAATTCCATTTGCCCAAAACATGATTTTTCGTTATTGATAGTTATTCCTTCTTCTTCCAATCTCTTTAAGACTTTACCTAGGATTTAATCGTGTTCAATAAGATCTTGTCCAAAAATCAAGATGTCTACGTGTGAAATACAGTTTCCTATACCCTCCAGGACCTTGTTGAATTTTGAAACGAAATATTGAAGCGCCCAAATGGATATTTAAAACAGGAAAGTAGTTGATTTGGTAAAATTCTTTGTTTGAATCAATTAAAAATATTTCGCTTTCTGAGTCATCTGAGTATAGTCCACACATATTCCCACCTCATTGTTTGGTTTCGGAACCACCACTATAGGGCTGACCTATTCCGTAGCCTCTTCCATACGCTGTATAACATCGAGATTCAGCAATCTTGCAATCTCCATTTTTAGCTTCAGCAAAAAGGCACCCTTCTAGGAATTGTCTGAACAAATGGGATCGTATCGCTTTTCAGCTTTATGCTAATTTTTCCTTTAAATTCACCCTTTTCGCAAAAAAGTTTGGGAAAATTTGTACTAATTGTTTCTAAAGACATATTTTCAGCTTCGTTTTCTGAAACAGAGAAATACATACGTGCCGAAGACTAGACAACGTCTAAATGAACTATAGAATTCCGGCCCAAAATAGGTGTCTTCAACCTTCAACTGTTTAAACAACTTCGATAAATTGTCTCTCGTTAAAAGTTAATGTCAGTTTTGAGAGCAGTGTTGCCGCTCGGTTACATTTTTAAAATTTTTTGTAACTTTTGAAGGGTCCACGTAACATGTCGTTGGCTTAGTCGGCAAACCTGTCAAGTCCATTTTTTTTTAATTTTTTAGGAGAGACAAAAAACTGTCTAACTTTTTTTTTTTTGTTAACTTTTTGAAATCTGTGAACCCAGTTTTATTCTTTAGTTCATCTTATTTTATTTAAATCTGCGAATTAAATGAATTTAAATCTATAGAAGAAAACCAAAATTTGTTGTTTTCAGCTGAACTTGGCACGTGGCTTTTGATGTTTTGTTTTTTTTTTAACTTGACAGAATTTCTTACCACTGCATAACAACAAGCAAAAACAACATTACGGCATTTTGTTTTTTGTAAATGATGTATTTTGAGTTATACTAGCATACTACATCAAAAACTCAATTTGCATAAAAATTGGACTTGACAGGTTTGCCGATTAAGCCAACGATGTATAATTTTGTTATATTAAGCCGAATTTTCGTAACTTTTGGTAAAGACACGAAATAAAGTAAAATCTCTGAAGGAGTACTTGTTTCATTATTTAAGATAAGAACCTCTCTTAACATATCAATTCAATTTTAACAAAGGTTACCTGCAGATACAATCGAAATCGTAATAAAAAATTAGTTTGAAATAAACAAAAATAATATTATTGTTGAAGGTTTATCTGTTTAATTCGTGACAAATCACGAAATGCTTCTTGCTTCATGTTTGCAAAATGTTTCTGGCAACAATTCATACCAACTGTAAAATAATATGAGCTGTATTTCGTGCGGAAAACTATGCATTCTGTTCAAACTTGCAAGTTATTCCGCTTGAAAAATTTGAAAACCTTACCTCGATTTAGAATAAAGTTGCCTTTTAATTTCCTTCAGGGAGTGCCGGATTATATTACAGAAAAATTGTGAGTTATTTAATGTTGAAGGCAAATAGTTTGTCCTTAATAACGGAATTTTTAAAATAATTAGTGTAGTAAATTCTATCGAAGCTCAATCTTTCAAAGAGAAAGGTAAAACGGATTTATTAAAAGAATTGTACTTTAACTAATTTTATTGATTGGCGAGTGGAGGCACTTTTCCTTACCGAAATATTGGTATTGAGTCCCAATTTAAATCCTTATGAGTATCATCGGAAAAAAATATTTTTTCATACGTTTTTATTTTCGTTCAGTAGATAAAATTGTTGCCTTGTTATTTTCTCTGAAGTATGGAATAAAACTTTTTACTATATTATAAAAAATTACATTAAATTACTATTTATTTAAGGAAAATTTTAAAATGGAACTTTTTTGAAAGAAAAGCGTAAATTTTTTCTGTCTTTTCCTGCAACACTGCTTGTGGCACCTACAACCTTTAATGAACAACCATCAGGCCCCTTTAGTCTCGTATTAGTTCGAGAGATGGATAACTTTTTCCTCGCCGTAACTAATTTTGCTGGAAAAAACGCAATCTGCATCCGTATCTATTAGAAATTTATCTTATTTTGTAACTCAACTATTGTACACTGCACGAACCACGATTCCGTATTTGATGTTAATATATTTTGCACAAACAATCATAAATTCAGAATGTTTACGTTCGGAAGAGTTGTTTATACAATTATTGTTAGCAATTGAATTTATTTTTTTTTTTAATTTCGATTCATTACAAGTTTTGGGTAATATTTTTACAAACATTCGCAAAATCCCCTGAACCCACAAACGTTACATTTTTGACTCCTCGCAGGGCAGTCTTTTTCTTCATGTGGCTTATATCCACAGTAATTATATTTATTTTTATAGCTATTACTATATATATAAATATTATAGTTACCTTTGTTACTAGACCTCAAGTTGGGGAAACTATGTTGTTGATTGTAATTATTTGTTGTTCTTTTCCTCTGTATGTTACAAACCTGCTTTTCCTGTGCTGTATTTATTGCCACTTTTAGAGTCAAGTCAGATTTTAACTGCCTTTTCTCATAACTTTTCGCATTCTAACCACAATTCGATCTCGAATTAAGTCATCTTTTTAACTGCCGTAATCAAAATTTTTGGCTAACGTATGTAGATCAACTATAAGGCAGTCAACTGGATCACCTTCTTTTTGAACGCATAAATTGAATCTAAATCGTTCGAAAATAATATTCTATGGATTAAAATACGTGTCAAATTTTTTAGGCATCCAGTAATAATCCTGGTATTAGGCCAAATTCGATTTAAATTTCTTCACTTTTCTCTCGCATGATATAAAATAACAGATCAATTTGCTCCTGTGAATCCTTTGCTGATTGCCTAGATATATTCGCACGCCGCTTAAACTTTTTTCTCCCTTTTGGTCAACTTTCCGCCATTAAAAAATTAAAGAGTTCTGTAGGAGCGATGTTTGCTAGAAATATATATTTGCTTTTTTGTTTTGTGCCAATACAGCACCAAAAGCTGCAATTTACGCATTGATCGTTAGAATAAATTTTTTCTGGTAATCAGGTTGGGTTAGGTCGAATTGACCAGCTGAGAGATCCTTTAATTTATTAAATGCAGAGACACCCTCAATATCGAGTTGAATTTTAAACTTTTTTGAAGGAATAGTAGATACTCTACCTGTTTTCCCGCAAAAAATCTAGTCAAAGGTTTTGCCACATTTGCATAATTACAAACAAATTAACGGTAATAACCTGTAAGACCAAGAAAACTTTTAAGCTACATTAGAGTTTGTGGTTGTGGCGTAATTTTTGATTGCCTCGATTTTATTTGGATCCGTTTTTATTACTCCTTGTGATATTACATACCCCGGGAATTCCCCTTCTTCCTCAAAAAATGTTGACTTTTCCAAGGATATTTTCATATTTGCTTCTCTGAGTGTATTAATTACTATATCCAAATGTTGTAAATCTTTCGAGTATACTAAAATTTCATCTATATAAACGTGGCAGAACCTACCAGTGAATTTTCTGAAAATATTGTCCATGGCGTTTGAAAAAATGGATGAGCATTCCTCAATCCAAATGGCATTCGAACAAACTCGTACTTCCCATTGCTGATAGAAAAAGCAGTTGTTTCCACATCGTCCTCTTTTATGAGTATTTCCAGATAAGTTTTACAATATAACATTACAATCTGGTATAGGGTATTTATATGCTATTGTTTATTTTTATTTTTTTATAATCGATAACCAAACGGAGTTTTTAAGTCCCGTCATCATTCATTCCCTTTTTTTTGTAACTACTCATACTGGTGGACTATAAGGGCCCCTGCACTTACGAATAATGCCTGTCTATGGGCCTTTTGTTTGGGCTGATACATTGTTTGAGAATGTAGATGTTTGTTACCCTGCTGAAAATTACTAGCTCGATTTTGCGATCCAAAACGGTTGTAAAAATAATTTGGCCTGTGATTGTTATTTGGATTTTGTGGAGGTTTAACCCTAGCTGAAGTTCCTAATTCCATCGGTTCAGTTTTAGATTCTGGTTGCCGTAGCTCGCGATAGTTAACTTGTAAGTTATTTTGGTTTCGTTGGCGAAATGTAACGAATTTGTGGGCTGATGTATTGCCTTAATGAACTAAGACGCGAAACTAGCTCGAATATTATTTGATTCTTGCTCCCAAGCTTTCGCTAACGCGTTTGGTAAGTCATTCGGTGACAATTAAAGCGATTTGTTAGCCAACGGAGCATTTAATCTAGTGATAAACACTCTTAAAGCATATTGCCTATTTCTCACATCAAGCTCCCTAGTTAAGTCTGATTCTGAACCATGAGTCATTATAGTCTTTTAAATGAGAGACTTGAGCTTCTATTTACTTCATCATAGTATTCAATAATGGACAAAAACCCTGTCTCATAACACTCATTTCTTGTTCTACAATTTGTAGTGGCCGTTTGTCGGCATCAGCGAGTCTAATCTGCTGATAATTGCGTTGATGTTCAGGACTGTACCGTGAGTAGTAAGAATATCGTTTGCATCTTCAACTACTTTGTATTTTTTCTCCTTACTTAATTTTATTTTTCTCCTTTTTAAAGGATACAAATTTTTTATTATATAACTGTTAACCGAATCCTTACTTCGTTTTTTCAGGATATTGATACGGTAGACGATCACGCTTAAAATGTTACATTTATTATTTATTAAAAATTATTATTTATATTAATGTTGACTTTAACTCGACATCCACTGACTTAAAAGTAAATGTATTAAAAAATATTTTTATTTATATCTACTAGCAGCAAACAAGGTTTTTGTTATCCAGCAATAATTTACAATAAAACAAAAAAAAAGCCAATCCGATTCAGCAATCTTACATTGCGCATGTTAAAAAATTTGATATTTTTAATTAGTAATTAAAAACATTTTTTTTTTTGCAATTATTTCGTTAATATTTGGAGCGAGGCAATGAATGTTTTTTTTTATTTATTAGGACCAGCAGTCAGCACTCACTCACTTAAGTAATGCATTGTTCCAGATTTAGGAAATTTGGTTGTCGGAAGGGGGATAGAGGGAGTAGTGCTTGTGGACATTAGATTTGAATCTTTGCACATTGAAAGTGGCAGGAAAGACCTCTGCGGAGAGTTTATTCCACATACGAACTGTTCGGCTAAAAAACAAAAAAATTTCCCTAATTTCATAGGAGCACATTCCGCTGTAGTAACGATAAAACGGTGAAACACACCCCAAATTGCGTCGATGCTCCAGTGAGTCACTAGAGCTGGATAGCCTACTGACACCGATGAGCTTCTTCGCTGTCTCCTGCAGGCGGTCGAGTAACTCCAAAATAGACTTTGAAGCACCGGCCCA
Organism: Gymnosoma rotundatum; assembly: GCA_916610165.2. Taxonomy (NCBI): domain Eukaryota; kingdom Metazoa; phylum Arthropoda; class Insecta; order Diptera; family Tachinidae; genus Gymnosoma; species Gymnosoma rotundatum. The sequence goes on from OU744339.1 coordinate 60,125,439, forward strand.
CACATGAGAGTTGTATTCCATTTTCGGTCTGATAAAGATGACATAGATAGTAAGAAGATCAGATGGAGTGAAGCATTTCTTACACCGTTTCAAAAAACCTAGGCACTTGAATGCTTCTTTTGCGAAATGAAAAATATGCTGGTTCCAACGAACATCACATTGAATTTTCATGGCAAGAACATCAAGAGCTTGTGATTCCATATATATATTACAGATGAGGTAGCACACAGCACTGAGTTTTATGAGCGTTAAATTAAACCCTATTCGCAAGGCCCCATTCGGAGATTACCAAAAGGTCGCGATTAAGGGTATCGTCCATGTGCTTTCGCATAGCCCCAATTTCCCGAAGGCTTGGTCTATTGCGAAAAGAAGATGAATGGCATATGCTACTGCCATCTGCGAAGGAATAGATAGGGTTGGAAGTCTGACGTAGAAGGTCATTGAGAAAAATAGGAAATAGGGTAGAGGAAAGAACGGAACCTTGCGGTACCCCTGAATTTACCTTGAACTCGTTTGATGAGATCCCATCTATAACAACTCGTATAGTGCGATCCCTGAGGTGGCTCGATATAAGTCGAGAGAAACTATTACCGACACCTAAAGCAATAAGTTTTGATATGAGTGCACCATGCTACACTCTATCAAACGCCTTGGAAATATCTAGAGCCGCCACCTTACTTTCGCCGAAATGGTGAATGGATTGACACCACTTTTCCGAAAGGAAGGCCAGTAAGTCATCCGTAGAGCGTCCCCTACGGAAGCCATACTGCCGGTCACTAAGTAAGCTGTTCGACTCCAGATATTTCACAAGATGAAAATTAAGCATACTCTCCATAATTTTGGAGAGTGCAGAGCAAATTGCGATTGGGCGGTAATTTTCAGGGTTGCTAGCCTCTCCCTTTTTGGGGATTGGTGTTACATTAGCAATCTTCGCTAACGTCGAAGAGCACTGCTTCAAGACCAGTGCTGGAATTCCATCCGGACCTGGGGACTTGTTTATGTTGAGATCCGCTATCACCCTTTTAACTGCACGTGCTCGAATGAATATATCTGGCATAGTTACTGATACTCTTTCCAGTGCGGGCAGTGGTTGATTGCTTTCCGGCAAGTTAAAATTACTTGCAAAGATTTCAGCCAAGAGGTTTGCTTTATCAACCGGTTTGTTAATTATTTGATCATTCCTTAAAAGAGGCGGAATTGAGGAACTAGCATTATCCTTCACTCTTTTAACGAATGACCAAAAAGAACTTTAGCACGAAGGCGCTGATTGTTAGAGCTTGTTGGCGCCTAAGTAATTTGACACACGAATATCACGCCTTTTTGCGTAGCGAATCAGTACCTCTGTTTTTGTTACACCGCCATGTACTAAATGCTTCCTATCTGGATCTGACTGCGTTTTTGCACGTCTGATTAAACCAATAATTCTTTCTTGGCTTAATGCGGGTTTGCTTAGATGGAATGAAGGTTTTCATTCAAAGCAAAATAATGTTCACAACCATTTCCGCCATGGCATAGACTCTATTATCCAGAAAACAAAGCTCAGCCCAACGAGCCTTTTCGTATATATATTTTAAACGTTTTGTATCCATTTTTGAAACGTTGTGAAGTCAGCGACTAAAAAGGAGGCGGATATGGTGCAGCGATCCGAGTTACCAAGAGGCGCAAGAATGCTTACTTTATATCAGGGTGTGAGGTAAGAAAGAGGTCGAGAGGATTGTGTTGTTGCCCTTCTACACACGAAATATGTGTTGGCTAATTAATTAATTGCACGAAGTGGTTGTGCGCGGCGAATAGCTCAACATATTGGCCCTCTAGAATTGTACGATTCAAATGGCGAATCCAAGACGAGTTGTGGACATTGAAATCACCAGCAACAACAACTTCACTGTTCGGACAACTTTCTAAGATTCTCGATATGGAATCGAAAAAGGCATAGAAGCCAGAAAAAGATTTATCCCTTCCAAGACGAGTTGTGAACATTGAAATCACCAGCAACAACAATTTCATTGTTCGGACAACTTTCTAAGATTCTCGATATGGAATCGAAAAAGGCATAGAAGCCAGAAAAAGATTTATCCCTTCCCGCGTTTGACCAGACTTTAAATTTAACCCAAAGACAGTTAAATTCAGAATCGTTCGTGCCTAGTGATTGCTGACACTGGTACACGACTTCATTCCGAATGTACAACGCAAGACCCCGATGTAGACTAAAAAAGGGTAGAAGAGGTAAATGAAAATCCTGTGGATCAGCATCCTCAGATACCTGGGTCTCACATAAGGCGAAAATATCAGGCCGATGGAAACAACATACACAGAGAAAAATTCGCTCTCAACCCACGTATGTTACAAAAGTCAATTCTAAATCTTCCCGTCATTACAAATATCAAAGATTCAAACCTATTGTCTATTTTATCGTACTAATACCTCTGTAAAAACTGATGCTTTTGCGACCAGACAGTGACCAGTGTTATACCTGCGCCACTGACTAATCAAACAACAGTTAACACAAAGGTATAACTAAAATAAAATTACTACTACTCAAAGTATATCAATACCAAGTACATGCAAGTCTATAATAAATACAACATTAGAACAAAAACAGGCATTTTGTTTGTGTAAAATCATGTATTATTTAAAAAAAAAGTCAGAGATTGCAAAGTGGGTAACATTTTACCATTTTTCTAACTAAAAAATTAATATGAATTTTAATTAAATATTATTAAAAAAAGTAAGAGAATGACCTTTTAACGATTATAATAATGTATATTTAAACAAGAATTCAATTAAAGGATGTTTAATGCAACTGCTGAAAAAGTGTATTTGTAGATTTCGTTTACCATCCCTTATAAAACAATAAAAATTAAAAGAAAAACGTGAACAAACAATACCAAAATAAAAATTAAAAAAAAATAAACTTATTTTGACACAAAAACTGATAAACACGCACACAAATAAAACTATCAGCTGAACTCCTGCATGTACTTGTTATAGATATACTTTGCTACTACTATATGAAAAATAAATAAATACTAGGAAAAGGAAAGGAAAAAATTCGCAGTACAGTTTGCATTATAAAGAGCCATAAAGCCCTGATCTGGTCACATGGCAGCTATCACTGTTTATTTTTGTTATCTTTTTTTGTTTTGTTTTTAGTGGTCTGTTGAGTTGATGTGTTTTTTTTTTGTGATGATTTTGATGTGTTGTTGTTGTAAATATTAGATTTTATTGTTTTTATTTATTGTTTTTTTTTTGTAACTGTTTAGGAATTTATATTTGCCTGTTTGTTTGTATGTAACTATTTTTGGTTTTTTAGTCTACATATTTTTCTCTTAATCTTAATTACTATTAATCATTCCCCCCTGTCTTATTTAATTTTGGCACATTTAATTAACAATTAACACTATATTTTTCTGAACGATAAATTAATAAACAACGACGAAACAAAAACGCGTGGCGGCAGGACAAATGACAGAACATAAAAGAAACGACTAAGAGTGCTATAATCGGCTATGCCAAACCTTATATACCCTTCACCATCTATGTAAATCTAGTTTAGTAAAGTAACTCCAATCAAAAAATCAAACAGTAATGAATCTTAAACATCTCTTTAAAAGCTTTAAAATGATACCCATGCTGATATTTAAATTTTTTTGAAAATTTCAGAGTTCCGTAACTATGAAAATATAGGCGAGCACCAATTTTTTCACTTAATGTTTTATTCTTATTTTTTAATTTTCCATCGCCCCATTTATTTATTCTTTTTGATTACATTTATTTTATTGTTCCAAATGTCTCGAAGGACATGGAACGATCATGCTGATTTCCAATAGCACCTCTCTCGACACTATATCTGATCGAGAGACACATTATTTTTTTTTGTTAAATCAAGTTTACTACTAACACGGACGGACAGGCGGACATCGCTCAATCGATTTCGCTATGCATAAGAAGTCAGAATATATTTACTTTATGGGGTCGGAATTGTATATTGTAGAAATTACACGCGGAATGACAAACTTAGTTATACCCTTTTTCCACTTTTTGTGGTGAAGGGTACAAAAATAATAATGCTGTCATCTCCAATGTAAATTTTATGCATCTTATATAGTATATAAAAATGGTGTAAAAAATGTATAGTAATTCATAAAATGAGAACGGCTAGGCCGATTTCTGTAAAATTCTCTGTCAGTTATTCGTATTTTCGAGGAGAAATTTTTTACGGAAGAAAATTTTGGAAAATCCCTCTGGAAAAATCGAGTTTTTGTATGAAATTTTGCGTTCAATTATTCCTTATGGCTTTCCAAATCAGAAAATTGAAAGTTCTTAGTGTAAATCATGGAAAATTGCGAAAAATACGGAAAATTGGAAAATCGAAAATTGATTTTTTGTATGAAATTTTGTGCATCAAATCGCTCTCTACTAATTTCATAAAAAAATCACATTGAAAATTTAAATACTTGTGTTGTATTATTACTCTAAAGTTTATCTGAAGGCTTAAAATTGGGGCGAGGCGATGTTCGCCGGGTCCACTAATATTTAAATATTTATAACAGATAGCAGAAAGAAGATTTTTGGAAATAATTAGTTTTTATTGTTGTTAAAAACCATATTTGTTTTTTTTTATCAGCGTGTTATGGTTTTTATTAAAGATAAACGCGTATGTGCCTCTTAAACAGGTGTTCATGCAGTATCGAATGTATGCTGGTGGAAGAAATGTCCCAGGATGTCTCTATCTCTCGGTATGTCGCATGTCGATCTTGCATTATGAGTTCACGCACGGTATCAATGTTCTCTGGCACAACAGCCGTTTTTGGACGACCTTCACGGAATTCTTCTTTGAGCGAGCTTCGACCACGATTAAATTCATTATACCAATTTTTCACAGTGCTATAGGATGGTGCTTCATCGCCATACAAAGATTTAGTTCATGAATGTACTCTTGTCGTGATAATCCACGTCGAAAGTTGTGAAAAATGATGGCATGAAAATGTTCACGAGTTAATTCCATTTTTTTCTATATTATTTTTTTCAAGTCACTGTTAACAACACAAATAATGGTCGTACGTCAAAAAGTTTTGAGTACGATTATGCTTAAAAATGACAAACTTTCCAATGGAAATTTCAGATTGCACTTGGCAGCACTCTGTGTTGCCAGGCCAGAAATATATATAGCAGCCCTCGTATGTTTTCTAATTCGTACATGTTGCTTCCAATTGAATTACGGACTCTAAATTTTAAAAACTTTTTACAGAAGTCGGCATTTATGTCCTTTTTAAAGTCACTTAGGATGTTGTTGCGTCTAAACGCCTCCTGTTGTAACTTTTTGCGCTTCATATGCCTTATGCATGTTTTCTTTTATCTTTTTCCTAATCAACTTGAGCCTTTCATTTGTGTCCAAGCTATAAATTTCAACGACTTTAGTTTTCTTGCCATCTTATAATCGGATCCACTAGAAAACATATGAAATCCGAATAAGGCGAAAAACAGGGTTACCCCAGTACATGTCCCAACCTCGATGATCTTGTTCTAGGTACGTCCGAATTGCATTTAACGCAGACTGATGAACCCGTTCTGCTGCATTAGATTGTGGATTTTAGGTACTTCCCTAAAAAGTCTATATACACTTTTGAAACGGTCTATGTGTCACTACTTCTTGTACAGGCATAAGAGATTGGTTAGCTGCTTTTGTTTCCTTACAAATCTGACACGAATTTATATATGCTCTTTTTTGGATTGTCATTCGGGGCCAGTAGAAGAAACGCTTTATCCTTTCGAGTATTTTGCCTATGCCACCATGAGGTGCTGCATTTTCTTTGTGGGATTTTTCAATTATAGTCGAAGTAATGTTACAGGGAACCCACAGTTTCCATGAATACTGTTTATCTAGCGTTGGGTCGGCTAGTGTTATCTTATAAATCATCTATGACTTTTAAGTTCGGAAGATGATTTTCATTTTCCAATATATTTTTAATTAGGTCTAAATACTCTTAACTTGCAAATTCTATGGTGTCAAATCCTGATAGATCTTCACTATCGACTTCTTCTCAATACCTTTTATACTTTAAGGATTTCTAGAAAGCATGTCGGCCTCTATACTGTCTGAACCTTTACGGTGTTGAAAATCAAAATTGTACGCCTGCAAATGAAGGGACCATCGTGCCAGTCTTCCGCTTAAATCCTTAAGAGTCATGAGCAACTTCAGACTCGCATGATCGGTGATGACCGTAAATTGCATCATTTCCACGTATGGCCGGAATTTTTTTATTGCGATTACTGCAGCCATGCACTCTGTTTTCGTGACGCTATACTTACGCTGACATGTATTTAACTTTTGGGAATAAAAAGCTATTGGGTGCTCGTCTTCATTTGAGTCTAATTGGTACAGCACGGTACCAATCCCATAATCCGAAGCGTCGCATAGTATATAGGAGCGTTTTACGAAGTCTGAATTTTTTAGTACTGCGGCTGTTGTTAAGGCTATTTTTAACTTTTCAAATGCTTTTGTTGCTTCTGGTGTCATTAAAAACTTTTTTGACTTTTTCAGTGTATCTGTCAATGGTGCAGCAACTGTTGCAGAGTCTTTAATGAAACGCCTATACCAGCTGGCTGTGCCAAGAAAACTTTTCACTTCTCTTGTCGTTTTTGGAATTCTCATATTTCTTATAGCATCGATCTTGTCTAGATCAGTCTTTAGCATTCCTCCCGCTATGACAAAACCTAAATATTTTACCTCCTTAAAGCAAAATTTAGATTTCTGTAATCCAATAGTAAGATTGGCATCTCTAAAACAATTGGCTACTTCTTCCAACAGATGCAAATGTTCATCAAACGAACTTGAAATTACCAAAGGTCATCAAGATAAATAAAAACATTTTGTTTTATGCGTTGTTGATACAATAGCCTGCCTGGCATTGTAAACGCTGTGTACGGTTGGGTTTCATCGTCTAGCTCAATCTGCCAAAAGGCTTATTTAAAATCTACACTACTTATATAATAAGTTTCATCGATTCGGCTCAAAATCCCTTCAATGTTCTGGAGCGGATAGGCATGCTTTATTGTCAAATTGTTTAGTTTTTTCGCATCGAGGCAAAAGCGTGTTTTCCGGGTTTTCTTACAACAGTTATACCATTGCTCCATGCACTTTCACTTTGCTATTATTTTCACCGCACCTTCCACCAATTTGAACGCATGCTTTTCTCGGTGAATTACTCCTAAGTCATTTTCCTCGCGTTGTTCGGAAGTTAATTCGTGGGGTTTATAATTATCTTTTCTTTTGTGGCCTAGTTGATTCTGTTCACTAATTCCAGTCTCTAAATCACTAATTCCAGTCTTTACCTTAAGAATTTCCGGCACTAACCCAAATGCTTCTCAAAAGTCAATTCCTTAATATAATTCCTGTTCCAAGTCAGGACAAAGATAAAGCAGCACATTCCGCTCTTCGCCTTTGAAATTTATGGATGTTTTTGCTTTTCCTAATGGTCTGTGATGACGACCACTGGCAGTTTTCCCACTGGTCAACATCGGACATATTTCGAGCCCTAAACTTTTGGCTAGTTCCCTACAATTTTTCCTAAAATACTAATCGATTCCCCCGAATCTAATCCACTGATTTGAATGTCACCTATTCGAACTTTAATAAAAAGTCTTGGATCATTTGTATTTTCACCAGACTTTGTTATAGCATCTAAAAGTTTTATCCTTAAATTACGCCTTTCCTTAAATTTTTGTCTCAATTTTAATGTCTTATTTGACAGTGTTGCACATTTATGCGTTGTCCCTAGGATTCTAATTGTAGCCTTTTCATAATATTCCATCCTAGCTTCTATTGGGACGTAGTGCCTGATATGCGACATGTTCTATATGCAATGCGCTTGTTTAATTTGCTTCATTATGTTGGTTTTCTTACTTTCCGGTGATTCTACTTGATTGACGAAGCAGGGTTTTCCTTCAGACGTGGGTCGTTCCCACTCCATTCCTAGTTTTTTTCTGCTTACACGTGGGACATTTTAGAGTAGTTGCGTTCTGTCTGCCGCACTTATATCAAAAGAGGGCTTTCTGTTAAACCGGGCCTTCAATGAAGACATGGCCAGGCGTTGTACAGTTCGAGCATATTACAGGATTTTGTGGTTGTCATAGATTTAGTGGGATAGCTTCTAGCTTTAACATTTCTTATTCTGAAAATTCCGTATCTGTCAATTCAGCTGTTTGGCCGTAGGTAATCTCATTGACCTGCCTATTTGCACGTTCTGCCTCGTTACACTCTATTTGAAGTTGTTCTACTGAAAACACGGCCAGAGTATATAGTTCTTGCCAAGCCTGGATTTACGTTGCGTTTCAATATTTCGTTCATATCGAACTTTGGCATTGGTTGTGTCAGTTTTGCTCATGGCCAGAAAGTACATACCGATAGTGTTATTAGCTGTTGTTTCCTCTCGACAAGAGTTTGGTGTTGTGATAATAGGGCCATACGTAATACTGACCATTCAGTAAGGCCATGTTTACTTACAAAAGACCAATACCAATCTCGCACTGAATCGGATATAAGTAAATGTAAAACTCTAATTATTTCCCTATCGGAAATGTTATATTGACTTTTTAAATGTTCCAACCGGAATATAAATTCATCGATAATAATGGTCTTGTTGTCAAATACTATTCCTTATTTGTCTACTTTTATTTGCCTAAAATCGAAGGATTCACTCCGACCAGAACCAACATTCTGAGTAGCCAAACTATGTAAGCATTGTTCTGTATAAAATGTATTTTGAGTTTGGTTTGCATCAATTAAATATGGCTCGTGCTGCTGACTAGACCTTTGATTCTGATTTTGATTGCCGTTCACATTACCCATGAAGAACTTGGCCCATTTCTTTGCGGAATTGTTGATGTTACCCTAACCAGATCCTGGATAGTTTTACCAGATCCCCCATAGACCTTTTTATGTCTCCCACTTCTTCTATCACCATTTCTTTAACCTTATCTTCTAAAGAACGCTAAACAACTAACGCCTCATCCCTCACCAAGTCTTTAACCCCAGAGTCTACCTCTTCATTAGTTTTAGTTGAATCCTTTGGTCGTGGCCGATATGTTCTATACATTAGATAAGTCTATAAAGTGAGGCTCTGTATTTATGCTACTCTGGTATGCCGCCATATCTGTGGATTCTATTTCAGAAAGTTTTCCTTGTTTCAGGTCTGTGTGTGAGCTTAACCTATTCATGTCGAAATTCGGTAATCTATTTCTTTTTCTAGTTCTTTGTACTTCAACTAAATTTTTATCTGAGCTGTTTTTTTATTCCGTTTCATTTTTATATATTGATTTATGATCTGCTGAATTTGCCCTAAATTTTTTATAATATAATATTTACCAACAACAACCAAAAATATTGATAGGACAAAGGAAAACATAACTCGATAATATGCAATAGTTTAAAATAAAATTAAAATACCAATATGAAAATTTATTATTCGGAATATTTTTTATTTAATTTACTTTATTCGTGCTTGATTCCTTCAAATATAAATATTTCATGATATTCTCATGAAATATTTTTATTTAAAACTACAAATTGAGTGTATTACTGCGGGGAAATCATATCTACATGGCCATTTCACTACTGCTCAAATAGCTCATCAGTGGATTTTACAAACAAAAAATATTATATTTCATAGGAAGTATATAAAAAAACTTGTAAGTTTTGATTGCAAACATGGTTTATTAAAATGATTAAATATTTCTCTTTCCATACTTTCTATTTCATTATAGTATTTAAACCTTCGTTCAATGTAGGAATGTCTTCAGCACAATCTTCCTCCTCTGATGTCTCATCTAATTCTTCATTTAAATGTTCTTTAATAATTTCTTCGTCAGTTAATTGGCCATAGCACTCCAAATTTTCGTCGCAGCGAATGAACTCTTCAAATTCATTTTGAACATTATTTATTAACATATCGCCCAGACTGCAATCATCGTCATCTTTCGCATTGTTGCTCACTACATCGGATTGAATAAATTTGGCCTATTTAAAAGATAAATGTTAGATATCGAAATTAGGAATTAAATAATATAAGGATCTGGCATCTTTTCATACATAACATAGATTTAAGAAAGAATGTAATAGAAGAGAAAACACAATGAAATAATAAATTTTAGTCATGTTTTGAACTCATGCTGATACACGACATAAATGGCGACGACAATTTTGCAAACTTCTGGAATTCCAGAATTTAATTCAGAAACAAACTGGAAAATTTGGAATGAACAGTTAGAAATTCATTTCTGTGAAATAAAGTGTACCGAAGAAAATGCAAAAAAAGCAATTCTTCTTAAATCAATTGGAGCTGAAACATATTCACTTTTACACAGTTTATGCGATCCACATCCTCCAGCTAAAAGAAGTTTTAAGGAGCTTTGTGAAATTTTGGAAACGCATTATACAGCTCCCACAATAATATTTAATGAAAGAAAGAAATTCCATACGGCTGAAAGTCAGGATGGGGAGACTGTGAGTGAATGGTATGCTCGGGTGAAAAAGTTAGCTCTAAATTGCAAATTTGCAGACCATTTAGATATCATGATATTGGATCGTTTTATAGTTGGCCTGCCAGCAAAAATCTTCGAAAGAATGTGCGAAGAAGACCAAACTCTAACCGTTAATCAGGCATTGAGAAAAGCCATGATTATGGAAACAAAATTAACCAATAAAGCAACCGATGAAGATATTAATGTGAGTTATGTAAGCAGCCGTCAAAGAAAAAAACATAACGGAAGCAAAGGGAACAACAACAATCATAAGAACAGCAGCAGAATAAAAAAATCATGTACACATTGTGGTTGGTATAATCACAGCTCAGCTGCTTGTAAATTTAAAGAGAGCAAGTGTTTTTCATGCAAAAAAATTGGACATTTGGCATCGGTCTGTCGCGAAAAAAGAGAAGAATGTGTCAACTACGTGTCTGATTCAGACAGTGACTTCGCAGTTAATAATGTTTTTGATTATTCTATTTTTAGTATCACAAATAAATCTCCGTGTGGTGTTTACTCTCTTCCAGTCACAATTGATGGTATAAAATTGAATGCAGCTTGTGATACAGGAGCACCTTGTACGTTGGTATCACATAAGTTTTAGAAAGAAAACAAAGTAAATAAACTTCTTCGAGAGTGTAAAGTACCATACGTTAATTACAGCGGTCAGAGAATTTCTCTTATTGGTGAGTACGATGCAGAAATAACGTACGAGGGTAGTTCAAAAATTTTAACGGTTGTTGTTATTGATACAAATAGTCCACCATTATTAGGCCGAACGTTTTTGAGATCATTTAATTTTGAGCTAAGGCAAGTAAGTACCGTCAACAATGTAAATGATTTCTCTCCTATTGTTGATCAGATTAAAAACGAATTTTCAACAGTCTTCGATTATGGCATCGGCTCATATAACATAAATAAGATTTCATTAGATATTCATGACGGAGCTAAGCCCATATTTTTTAAGCCCCGTCCAGTACCTCTAGCTTGGAGGGCTCAAGTTGAAAATAAAATACGCATGATGGTAGAACAAGGAATTCTCGAACAAGTAGATAATTCAGACTGGGGAACTCCACTTGTGCCCATTTTAAAGCCAAATGGGGACCTGAGAATATGTGGTGACTACAAGGTCACTTTAAATAAATATTTAATTGATTTTAAATACCCTCTTCCTCGTATAGAGGAAATATTCGCTTCTTTACAAGGTGGGGAATTGTTTACAAAATTAGATTTGTCAAACGCATATAACCAACTACTGTTAGATGAGAAATCACAATTATTGTGCTCATGGAGTACACACATCGGTATTTTTAAAGTAAAGCGCCTACCTTTTGGTATTAAAATAGCTGCGGCTATTTTTCAAAAAACAATGGAAAATTTATTGCGAGGGATATCGAATGTTGTAGTATATCAAGACGACATAACAGTTACAGGCAAAAGTTTACAGATCCAATATTGTCAAAGTTGAGTGAATCGATATTAATGGGTACTCTTGAAGGTTTGAAGCATGAGAATTTTACTCCCTATCGTAATAAAAACGGTGAACTTTCAGTTGAATATGGTTGCATTTTATGGGGCTATCGTGTTGTTGTACCATTTAAGTTACGCAACACCATTCTACAACATTTACATGAGGCCCACCTCGGCGTAGTTAAAACAAAGTCATTAGCCAGATCATATGTGTGGTGGCCAGGGTTAGATACAGACATTGAACATATGATTAAATCATGCGATTCTTGCCAACAGTCACTTTCTTCCCCTGAGAAAAGCTCCTTGATACCATGGAGTCCGCCATACTCAGTGTGGAGTCGCATTCACATAGATTTCGCGGGCCCAATTAATAAACATTATTTATTTGTGGTAATTGACTCCTTTTCAAAATTTGTTGAAGTCTTTAAAACAAAGGAAATCACATCGGCCTTCACCATCTCAAAAATGAGAGAGCTTTTTTCTAGATATGGTTTAGTTGATGTATTAGTGAGTGATAATGGTAGGCAATTCACATCGGATGAATTTGTTAACTTTTTAAAGATGAACAATATAAAACATATATTTACTTCACCTGGCCATCTAGCCACCAATGGCCAGGCAGAGAGTTTTGTCAAAATTTTAAGAAAATCAATTATTTCAATTTTAAAAGCAGACAAAAATTGTACAATTGACATTGCACTGAACAGGTTTTTAATTGATTATAGAAATTCCCAACACTGTACCACTGGCGAGTCTCCAGCCAAACTATTTTTTGGAAGACCGTTGAAAACTCGTTTTAGTAATTTAAAACCCCCCTTAATACGAGACAAAATCTTAGAAAATCAAGCAAGAAGTGTTCTCAATTACAAGGGCAACCGAAATGTTAAATTTTCAAGTGGACAAAACGTTTTAATTCGAGATTACCGAAACCCAAATAAACCAAGTTGGTCTCAGGCCACTATCAAGCAACAACTTGGTCCTCGTTCTTATTCTTGCATTGTAGCCCACAACAACCGGGAAATCAAACGTCATTTAGACCAAATTCGTGATCATGAAGTAGAACGAGATATGGATACCAATGTACAAAATGAGGTTGAAGTTAAACCAAATACAAGTGAATCAACATCAAGTGGGGTTTCTTGAGAGTTAAGACCACGCCGTGAGGGGAAGGTAGTTAAGATATCTTAAATTGACTGAACATCTTTTGTATATTTTCTTTTCAATAACAAACTTTTATTAGATCTATTTTATAGTATTATTTTTGTTATTAAGACCTTAAATATTGGATTATTTTATAATTGAAATTTCTCTACTATATGATTGCAAAAATCGTTTGCACGTCTTACATTTTTACATTATAAGCACTTTTTTTTTAATTACAAGCTTAACGGAGAGCGTGTTAGATATCGAAATTAGGAATTAAATAATATAAGGATCTGGCATCTTTTCATACATAACATAGATTTAAGAAAGAATGTAATAGAAGAGAAAACACAATGAAATAATAAATTTTAGTCATGTTTTGAACTCATGCTGATACACAACAATAAATATATATGTATTAGGTATATGTGTACTATATGTTCATTAATATAACAACTAAAAAAGAATGAATGTATGTACTTACTTTTATAAAGCAGTTGGTTAAAGTTGTAGGTTTCACCAACCACCAAGAATGTTTGATCATATTCATGGCCGTTAAAATGTTTATAGACTTCGAAAAGTTTTCTTGAAATTGCCCATTTTCAACGTGACAAATCTGTTTTCTTACTATATTCTGTCTTAGTATGACTTAAAACAGTGTAGTATTCCTTGATCGAGCGGTTTGAATAAGTGAAGTGGTGTTTGGTGGAGGAAATTCTATTTTAATATTTATAAAAGAAATATTCACTTTTTGACAAGCAACGTTATCAACAAATAAAATTATTTGTCCATTTTGAGACACCATTTCATTGTTAAGAGATACCATGACATTTTCCCATATGCTTTAAGTCATCCAAGCTTTAGTTTGTGAATAATATTTTAGGGGTAAAATCTTGTTTCGAAAACATCTTGGATTTTTTTGTTTTCCGATCACCACAATATTTTTGTAGTCACCAGCAGCGTTACAAATAAAAAGCAGAGTCAACCGGTCTTTTGATGTTTTATAACCCTTTACTGATTGCCCCTTTTTGTTTAAAGTTGTTTTTGAAAGAGCTTTAAAAAACAAACCACACTCATCTGCATTGAAAATCTGTGAAGCATCGTACGACGAAATTAACTCTGGTAGAATTTTATGTACGTAATTATCTGCACTTTCTACATTTGCTGATGCTGCATCTCCATGAAGCTTTCTTAGCCGAATTCCTTCACGTTTCTGCCATCTATATAGCCAACCTGCACTGGGATTGAAATCCTTATTCATTTGAGCAGCAAATTGTTTTGACTTTTCTAAAATCATTTGAGACGAAACAGTCGCTTCAGATTCTCTCATTTGATTAAACCACACTGAAAGGGCACGTTCTATTTCATCAACACTGCCTGTTCTTTTACGTCTAGAGCACAATTTGCTTGTTTTAGCAGTGTTCAAAATGCTCTCATGATTTTTAATAATTCTATTCACGGATGCTATTGAGCAACCATATATTTTACATAGTTCACTTTTACTTTTTTGTTTAGAATCTTTTATTAATTAAAATTTTTTCTTTTAAAGTTAAAGTTTTTCTTTTTATTCCACTCATATTGTCGCAAAAATTTCGTTACAATTTAAAAAACTTTATGTATTTTTCATTTTGTTTACATTTTCATCTTTATCATTTCATTGTTGCCACATAAAAGTTAAAAAAACTGTTTTACCAGACAGTTTTCTTTTGAAAATGCATTTTGTGTTTTAGCGCACTTAAGTGAATGATTTTCTTATGTTTATACAGCTGTATACCTAAAAATTTGCTCATAAAAGCTCTTAAGCGGGGCGCACTTAAGTGAAAATTTTGCAATGCAAATGATAGGATTTTTTTTTTGGCAGCTGTTTTTGCTCTTTAAAGCGGGGAACTCACTTAAGCGGGAACCACTGTATAATGTAATAAATTATATATGTATAATAAAGCAATTAATAAATATAATAAATAATAAATAGATGAATAGGTATACATGCAGCAAATACTATTAATAAACAAATATATAAAGCTTAAAGTTGATGTGGTTGATTCTCTTTTTTTCTTTTGGAATCACTTACATATATAAATAGCATCGCAATACTACAATAAAATAAAATAGTCTCTATGATAGCCAAATTAAACCTTTAAAAATAAAATATTTTGATAATTTTCAAGCTTAAGGGGTGGTAAATGTAAGTGGTGATGTGTGCGGAAAAATAATATTTGAACCCCAGCCTTGAGGATTACAAGTTGATATTACTCAGTCACATACTAATAAAAGTTTTAAGCTGAGATTGATCTCTAGACTCGTATTCATTTATTTTTTGACTCTCTTAGGCCTGAGTATGATTCCGTTTGATACATCGGACCCCAAGTTCCACTTTCGAAACGGTATCAAATCGGTCTTACAGGTTTGAAACCTCACGCTTATTGATCTGAATATCATTACACCGAGTTGATAAGTATATTTGAGTAAACTGTATGCACTAATAAGATCTTCTATGTTACCTAATGAAGGTACTATAACCCATAAAAAAAACGATCATATCCTTTTAAAATCCCTATTAAAGGTACCCACACATCGGTTTTCTAGAAATTTTTTCAGAACGGCTATAGGTCCTTTACAGAAATCATTTCCAAAAAAAACCGTTCGCTTTTGGTCTATTAATTTTATAGTCTAGTATTTCTACTAAGTTATGCCTAGATTTTGCTACATAACGTTTTCACTTAACGATGGCATGAAAAGCCATTGGCTCTCTAGTTTGGGCGCCATATGGTTGCATGCACATTTTGGGCTTAGAGCGAATATTGGCCAACTAGATCTCGCCTTAACTCTTCCCGGTCGAGGTACCACCCTCCACTCTAGTCCCTGGACAGCATCAATAAAATGTGACTCGCAAGAACAACACTACGGAGACTAACATACAAACGTAATATCAACACAGTAGGAGAAAGATGTGGTTCTCCTGCCGCCCATCCCAACCATGGTTATCTGTTATCCACTTCAATATAAGATTACCCCGCAAACCCGCTTACAATTTTACCACTTACCTTATACTACACCCCTTATTAAAATTTAACACCTCATATATAATTATTTTTATAGTTAAATTTAAACTTAACTCTATACATAAGGTAGCTCTGATTTTGTTAACTTTTACTAGTTTTAATATTCAAGGCAATGATTTGATAATAATTGAAAAAAAAAAACAAAAAGAAAAATCAGTTTAGTTTTACATCCGTATTCGGTAGACCATTAATATATATAAAAATATAAATATACAAATGAAACAAAAACAAAATAAAGGTACCTAAGATATCTTAAATTTTAGTGGGCCACCCGTACAAAACAAAACCCTGTAATCGGGGATACGCAATAAGTCAAATAACAAATAAAATCTCATTTCCTCTACAATTAGTAGTGCCAGATATCAAAAAGGGACTTTGCTAATCAAATTTGAAAGAGATCTTTAAAACTTTATGCACCTTGGCTAGTGAGTGCACCTGGAACCAAAATCAAACTCCCGATTTCGTTTTGCTTTTGGCCGTTGATCTTAATGTACAAATTTAATTTAATTAGTGAAGACAATTATACTCTTATAAGAAAATCCAAAAACACAAGATTTAATAAATATAAGAAAGTTTTAATAATTAAGATTATCTCCCCTCTTCCTTTGTATACTCGTAAAACTTCCCTCCTTTTCATCTTTGTTAAACAATCGTGAAAATTTAAAAATGGCTGTTGTTGGCAAAGTGCATCGCTTGCTTTAGACGCAAAATGGCTTCGTTTTACGTATACATTAAATATTGTTACCTGGCGGTTGTTTTTGCAAATTTTCGGCGGTGAAAGGAGTACTTTTAGCGGGAAACCTCTGGCCTTCAAAATGGCTTTCTCTGGTCCTGCTCCAAGCAACGCCAGTTTTAACTGTTTTTGCATAATATATATTATTACATATTAGTTTTAACACAACCTCTGTGCAAACACCTAAAGTACAAAACTTACTTAATTAGGGAATCTATCGATTTCCATTTGTATCTTGACCATATTGTATGAAAAAATCGTTCCTAAAGAAAACATACATCGATACTTTCTATTGACTTCATTAAAGCTTTTGACAGAATAGGAATTCATATCGTACTTCAGAAACTGTCCGAATGGTCAATTGGACCAAAAATGTTTAACTTCATAAAATCTTTCCTTATAAAAAGAAAACTTCGCGTTTGTATCAATGACACCTTTTCAAACATTTTTCCTTTAGATAATGGCATTCCTCAGGGATCGCCCATATCCGTAACTCTTTTTATAATTGCTTTCGACGACCTAAGCCGTCTCTTAAAAATCGATAAAAGAGTCGATCACTACATCTATGCTGGCGATCTCTACGTAATAGCAAAAGAACAAATAAATGGAAAAATTCCCAAGTATTTCAAGAAACTTTACACAAAATTGACAGATGGTCAAAAACTTCTGGTGCAGGGATCTCCCTGGAAAAAACATGTTATCTGCACATTTGCAAAAAACGTAATTGTAATAAAATAAATATTTAATAACTTTACTATTCAAAATGTAAACTATTGTAAAATTTTAGGTCTTAATTTTGATAGTAAATATAATTTTAAGCACCATTGTAATTATTGAAGAAAAGATTTAACTAGCAGATTAATTATTGTTAAGTATTTATCATCAGCTAAAAGCCAAATGCACACAAATACTCTGCTAAGATTAGTGAAATCTATTATATTGTCAAAAATGAATTATGGACTAGTAATCTATAATAAGACTTCCAAAACAACTTTTAAAACTATTGAAAATATTCTAAATGCGACCATTAGAACAAGTCTGAGAGCTTTCCGCACTACCCCGATCACGATCATGCAGGCAGAAGGTGGGTTTGAACCCCTCCGTGTTCGTGCCAATATACTATTGCACCGTCTACTGCACATTAGCAGCTGCGCAAGCTCATCCCAGCTTAATAAACATGTAAGCCTGTTAAAAAAGAGGAAAAGAAAAATTAAGTATCCTTCAACCCTATGCGATATCCTCAATACTGCAACCACCACAATATAAGCCTTTATTCCTCAACGTTGGTATCTCGCCCCCCATGGCTGCTTGAACCAAACCATTTTTTGAAAAGCTTCAAAAGTTTTGGCAAAAATAATACAAACCCTATTGTTTTTAAATCTTTATTTGATGAATTTTACAGCGAATACAAGAAGAATGTTTGGCTTTTCGCCTATACAGACGGCTCAAAGACAACAAAACACGTTGGTTTTGCCATATCTGATGAAACAGAAGTACGCTAAAAACAGGGTTATTAACCCAAAATACAACCATTTTTGAAGCTGTAGCAATAACTGAATCTCTACAACTGTGCCAAGTTTCACCCAGCAAATAAATAATTTGCACAGACAGTCGTTCCGCATTTGATGATGCTTTAAACCAAAACAATAAGAATGAATTAATTATTTTTATAAAACAATAAATAATAAATATGAAGAGTAAGATTAAACTTTAATGGATCCCAAGCCACATTGGCATCGCAAGCAACGAGGCAGCAGACCTAGCTGCAAAAGCAGTTTACCTGAAACCTACATATCTATTTATTCCTAAATCCTAAAAATTGTTATCCAGATGTGCTACCACAAAACTTAATATGTCCTTCGAAAACAAATGGAACAAATACAATCACCCCTACGAGATCTTCAATCCCACAAAACAACCCTTAATTATGTCATCTTTAACCAACTGTTTACAAAATAAATGCATCACAAGTCTACGTCTAACACATACACGTCTTACTCACCAATATTTGATCAACAAAACTGGAAAACCAATTTGCACTTTCTGTGGCTCTTCACCATTAACAGTTCTTCACATCTTGACAGACTGCCCGACCCTATTAATCTTACGTGTATCGGTTTGAAAATCTTCCAACATCATTGAATTGTTAAAAACACCAACTAATAATAATATTCACAAAGTCTTTGAATTCCTTAAAAAAACCTCTTTGCATAACAAAATCACCCCTATCGTGAATTATTTTCCACGTGAAATTTTTTCACATTTCACTGAAAATCAAATTTCCCTTATCATGAATGTTTTCTTTTTGCGTGAAATGTGGTATTTTTTCACTGTTTTGTTCACTTTGATTTTGATAGTGGAATTCATATATAAGTAAGTATTTTTCATCTTATAAGAAGTTTTAGGTATGTAAAAAGTAATTTTAGGGTAAAATTGGCAAATAAAATTTAAAGTGACATTCTTCTTAACAAGCAATAAGATAACATGTCAATTGCCGCGATATATGCCATATTATACATACAAGCTTTGGAGATCCGTAACGCCGAACCTAAGGGTCAGTGCAAAATTTTTTACTTTACAATTTTTGCTTAAATTTGCAGTTTATACTCCGTAAACAACTTTTTTTCATTTTTGGAAACGCAATGATAACTATATTCAAGTTGTAGAAAAAATTGTTCACGTGAAATTCCCGATACCAATTTTCAGTTCGGGTGGAATAAGAACTTCACGGGAACAAAAATTTCACATTTTACTCACGATAGGGGTGAATATAAATTTAAAGTCGCCAGTATAAGCTTTCTAAACGTATATATAAGTACATATATTAACAGATGAATATGTGTGCTTATACCTATTTAGGAAATAATAAGCCGATAGCTAGTGTCGCTAGTGCTTTTAGCTTTTGATTTATTGTAATTTTAATTATAATATATTTGTAAATAAATAATAAAAAAATGGTCATAAACATAAATAATCCCTGGAAAATCACCGCAACAACATGTTATTCTTTTTAATTTCCAATATACTACGTATTAAATTAGTGAAAACTTAAATAAATCGTTTTTACTTCACAATTTTTTTACTTAACCTACGTTTAAACTTTATAAAGTTACTAAAAAATGCTTAGTGATTTAGTTTAGATATGTTGGATAATATTAAAAGTGAAAATTTGAATATATGTACATTCTATTACACTATGAAATCTTATTCTTTTATATTTTTTATATATAAAACAGGATGTGTGTATGTATGTAACAAAAAATTGTTCACGTGAAATTCCCGATACCAATTTTCAGTTCGGGTGGAATAAAAATTTCACGTGAACAAAAATTTTACCTTTTATTCACGATAGGGGAGAATATAAATTTAAAATCGCCAGTATTAGCTTTCTAAACGCATATATAAGTACATATATTAACAGATGAATACATGTGCACAACATATGGATTCCAAAACGGCTGGACCGATTTTGATAAAAATTTCAGGGAATCTTCAGACGGGTGACTGTGTGGTCTAATTTTCGTTCTGAGGGCAGAAGGGCGTGGCAAAATCCAATTTTCATATATCACCACAAACGACATACATATATTATTTTTTTTTTGCTTTTTTATTTTATTTATTTTTAAAGCCGTTCTGCCTAAAAAGGTTAAATTTTAAACGTTTTCTCTGGCAAGAAATCTAGTGAAAGGTTTTGTCACACTTGCATAATTACAAACAAATTTATGGTAATAACCTGTAAGATCAAGAAAACATTTAAGCTGCCTTAGAGTTTGTGGTAGTGTGAAATGTTTAATTGTTTCGCTTTTATTTTGATCTGCTTTTATTGCTCCTTGTGCTTTTACATACCCCAGGAATGACCATTCTTCCTCAAAAAATTTTGACTTTTCCAAGGATATTTTCATATTTGTTTCTCTGAGTGTATTAATTACTACATCCAAATGTTGTAAATCTTTCGAGTATACTAAAATGTCATCTATATAAGCATGGCAGGACCTACCAATGAATTTTCTCAAAATATCGTCGATGGCGTTTTAAAAAATGCTTGTGCATTCCGCAATCCAAATGGCATTCGAACAAACTCATACTTTCCATTGTTAACAGAAAATGCTGTATTTTCCACATCGTCCTCTTTTATGAGAATTTGGTGGAAATCATATTCAAGATAAATGGTTAAAAAAATTTTGGTTTACCCAAGTTTGACAATACCTATAACATTAAAATCTGGTTAGGGTATTTATATTATATATATTTCATAACTTTTCCATTTCACTATTTCTATATACTGTCTTAACTTCCGCCCTAATGTCTATTCTAAAAGGCAGATTTAAAATAATATTCGAGTGTAATCTAGTCAGTTTTTCTCGTATATTTTTTGTATTTTTTTCAAGGTTTTCGATATATGATCAACGTTTTTATCAGTACCTTTAGGATATTCTTCATTACTAATTTCATTCAAGATGTTTTCTTCAATGTCTCTGGGATTATTTTCTACATATGTGGAATATTTTTACCAGCATATTTGATTTATGCCTACGTAGAATATTTGTTTTATTCCAAACATGCTCGCTTCATAATAATGTGTAATAAGAGTACAGTAATTAATAGTTTTTAACATCTAAACACTTACAGTCTTATTCACAAAAATTTTAAACTGCTTAATAAGAGGTTAATAAGAAAAAATCGCTAAAGTAGTATTCACAAACACTTAATAGCACTATTACGCTGTTATTAATCATTAATAAATTTCAAATATTTAATGTAGCAGTTACCCTTCTTTAAACCTTTAACAAGTTTTGAAAAGCATTTTTCCCGTAAAATTTTTTACTGTAAAAGTGTGAAAAACTATTAATAAAAAAATATTACGAATATAATAAATTTAGTTTCTAAAATAGGTAAGTGTTTAAAACATACTTAAATAAAAATTACAACTATATGTATTTATTTACACCATTTAAGACCATAAAATGCAAATGAAATCAAACACAATAACGCCCAAATTATTTTGGGGTTTGAAGCAGAGTTTTCGTAGTTTATTAGATGGACTTACATGGTTTTTCAAATGCAAAAAATTTAGTTATCACTTTATCTGTTCTGCAATTAAAGAAAACGATAAGTTTACAGGTAATAAATACCAAATTAACTATTAATATTTGTGGAAAATGTGTTTAGAATAGAGAAAATATCATAATTTAATTAATTGTTCTTTCATAACTAAAGCATTGTATTTTATTGATTTGAAAATAAAAATAATAAATAAAAAATCCACAAATTTGCATCATAAATAAACAAAATAATATAGTGATGTAGACACAGTAATGCCAAGCTCGGTATTTGGATAGTTTTTTGTACTCGTTCACTGAATCATTTTATAAAAAAAGGTTAAACACAATTTTTTTATTACTTTAAAATTTTTTCTGATGCGAAACAATAAATAATACTAAAATAATGATAATTTAAGTTATATCAAATATTATTATTGGTGATTTAATTATTCTTTTTTAATTATACAAACATTATTCAGGTACCTGGTTCGTTGTTGTATGCATCACTAAACGTAAATTTACATATAATATGAAATGATGTTGCCAACATAAAACTACAATACTATAAAAACTGTTTAATAGTTAATTTTGCGTTATTAAACGTTTGTGAATAAAAATTCTTATTACTGGTTAATAAAACAAAAAGTGTTTAACAACTAAAGTACACATTAGGCTTACTATAAGAAATTTTTGTGAATAAGACTGTTATTGTTTGCAAGAACTCTAGGCTTGCAGTAGCTGCTCGTTGCGCCACTGTCAATCAAAATTTTGAGTTTTCATCCGTCCTTTGCTGTCTATCAATGCAGGGCAGGTCGGATTTATTTCTAAAAAAAAGCATCTTCATTGTGAGTATTTATTCTATGGGGGTTTTGATTGGGCTGATACATTGTTTGAGAATGTAGATGTTTGTTACCCTGCTGAAAATTACTAGCTCGATTTTGCGATCCAAAACGGTTGTAAAAATAATTTGGCCTTTGATTGTTATTTTAATTTTGTGGAGGTTTAACCTTAGCTGAAGTTCCTAATTCCATCGGTTCAGGTTTAGGTTCTGGATGCCGTAGCTCGCGATAGTTAACTTGTAAGTTATTTTGGTTTCGTTGGCGAAATGTAACGAATTTGTGGGCTTTAGGTGACTATTAGTCTGATGTATCGCCAACGGAGCATTTAATCCAGTGATAAACACTCTTAAAGCATATTGCCTATTTCTCACATCAAGCTCCCTAATTAAGTCTGATTCTGAACCATGAGTCATTATAGTCTTTTAAATGAGAGACTTGCGCTTCTATTTACTTCATTATACTATTCAATAATGGACAAAAACCCTGTCTCATAACACTCATTTCTTGCTCTATGATATGTAGTGGCCGTTTGTCGGCATAAGCGAAGTCTAATCTGCTAATAATTGCGTTTATGTTTAGGACTGTACCGTGAGTAGTGAGAATATCGTTTGCATCTTCGACTACTTTGAATTTTTCTCCTTTTTAAAGGATACCTAATTTTATTGTTTCTCCTTTTTATAGGATACTTATTTTTTATTACAGCACTTTTAGCCGAATCTTTACTTCATTTTTTCAGGATGTTGATCACGGTAAAGTCCCCAGTTAAAATGTTACATTTATTATTTATTAAAAATTATTATTTATTTATTATTTTATATTGACTTTAACTCGACACGCTCGACGATCACGCTTAAAATGTTATATTTATTATTTATTAAAAGTTATTATTTATACTCGTATTAATGTTGACTTTAACTCGACAACTACTGACTTAAAAGTTAATGTATTAAAAAATATTCTTATTTATATCTACTAGCAGCAAACATGGTTTTTGTTATCCAGCAATAATTTACAATGGAACAAAAAAAAAAACCAATGCGATTCAGCAAGTTTACATTGCGCATGTTAAAAATTTTATATTTTTAATTTATAATTAAAAACAATTTTTTTGCAATTATTTTGTTAATGTTTGGAGCGAGGCAATGAATGTTTTAAAAATACAAAAACTTAAATAATTCTGTCGCCTTAATTTGTACATACATTAAAGAAACGATTGAGATTGCTACATTCGGCTATGCCTAACCTTATATACCCTTTACCATCTATATAAATCTAGTTTAGTGAAGTAACTCCAATCAAAAAATTTGATAATGCATATATATAATTATATATAAAAATTACATCGGCTCTTAATGAACCTTAAACATCTCTTCAAAAGCTTTGAAATGTTTTTTTCTTTTTTTTTAATACTCCATCGCCCCATTTATTTATTCTTTTTGATCACGCTGATTTCCAATAGCACCTCTCTCGACACTATGTCTGATCGAGTGACACATTTTTTTTTTTTGTTAAATCAAGTTTGCCACTATAATGGACGGACAGGCGGACATCGCTCAATCGACTTCGATATACATAAGAAGTCAGAATATATATACTTTATGGGGTCGGAAATGTATATTGTAGAAATTACACACGAAATGACAAGCTTAGTTATACCCTTTTAAAACTTTTTGTGGTAAAGGGTACAAAAATAATAATGCTGTCATCCCCAATGCAAATTTTATATTTAAATATATATAACAGGTAGCAGAAAAAAGATTTTTTTTTTAAATAATTACTTTTTATTGTTGGTAAAAATCGTATTTGGTTTTTTTTTGCCAGCGTGTTATGGTTTTTTTAAGATAAACGCCCATGTGCCTCAAACTTAAATCGTAAAGTTTTTCTGCTATATATAAATGGCTTAATTTTTCTTTTCTAATTTTTTAAGCACTAGGTCAGTTTATAAATAATAAAATTTTTATTTATATTTTTATTATTTCGCCACACCGTTGGGTGACATCATCAGGAAACAGGAAACAAAAAATATTAATAATAAAATTTTTTTGAAAAACAAAATTAAAATAAATTATTTGTTTGACCTAGTGCTTAAAAAATTAGAAAAGAAAAATTATTTAAAAAGGTAAAAAAAACATTTATATCCATATAAATGGCTTAATATAAAAAAGACCTAAATAATTTTTTTGTTACTTTACAGGAGAAGGAAAAATCTTAATAAAATTTGAATAACTTTTAATACAACAAACATTTTAATGCAATTTTTAATAAAAAAAAACAACACAAGTTTTTAAAAATCGCATTAAAATTTTTGTTGTATCTAAAAGTTTTAGAATTTTTTTAAGTTTTTCCTTCTCCTGTAAAGTAACAAAAAATTGAGTTAGGTCTTTTTTATATTAACCGATGAAATGGTCCACGTATGTAATGTAAAGGCGTAAAAACGGCTGGAGCGATTTAGCTGATTTTTTTTATTCGATTACAAATTTTCAGGAGATGGTTTGCATAAAAAAATTATAACATTTTCCGGAAAACTCAGAAAATTCATTTTCTGCTTTTGGTGTTTTAACACATATAAGTTATTCACAAATCGACATGTTCGTTTGAACTGGTTTGACGAAGCTATGTGGTTGTAAGTTGTACATTTTTTTAATTTTACTGTTGTGTATACGAGTTTGTATATAAATGAGTTTGTATACGTGCAAACACACTTATACATTCGTAGCATACTCTAAAAAACCCTTAAGAGGGAGTTTACATTAAGGGCATTGTATCAGCTACAAAAGTCATGATGCAGAACTTTGTTGGCAAGAGGTGTAGAGAAGCTTACGGGGTAGCAAAAGTAGCACGAAATGAATATTCATGACTCTTTTTAGTTTTTTCTCTCATTCCTGTTACTCTCTTTCGTTTTTTACAGTTCTATCTTGAGCGGCGTTACCAAATTGCTGTATTTTGTCTATATTGTTCAAAAAATGTTGAAAAATTTATACATTTAGTTTATGGCAACACTTGAAAATTGGTTGATAAAACATCATACAATTCTCTCACTTGCTACAAAAGAGGCATAATGTAAACGCTTGATGACTTACGAAGATTCTCCAAAAGAGAAAACAATAAAAAAAAAAAAGTCAGCTACAATGCCCTTAATGTGAACTGGCTCTAAGCGGCTATTAGACGATCAAACTTCGCCTGTGAGCACGGCCTCATTACAAGCCGTTAAACCCGTGTAATAGGGTAAATTTCGTGTTTGTCAGCCGCGCTCGATGAAAGTCCAAAATTTTTGTTATTTTGTGTTTGCCTTCAGGCCATCATACTCGTTTAATAGCGTGTTTGTCAAACACAGTGTAAATATCATTTCTGTTTTTGTCGGCGAACAGTAAAGATGGCTTGGCTGGAGCGCATGTGTTAAATAAAGATAATATGTATTGTCAAATTATTAGAAGTAATAGGTAAATTATATTACACTGAAATTCTTATTATTTGCTAGGTTGAAAATAAAATATTAACAATTTAAAACTTGCTTTATTTTAAATAAATGATATTGCACTCATTTTTTTATAATGCAATACAATAAGTTAGTGTATTTTTTATGATAATGCAAGTTTGTATATAGGTAAACATAACTTAATTTGTAAATTTAGCTTTAAGTTTTATCTTGTTCTGTTAATATCATAATAAAATCTTAAATAAATCTTAAATAAACAATAAAATAGTATATTTCTTTTTGAAATAACTAAAAAAAATTATTTAATTCGAATGTTTAAAGAATTTTTTAAAGTATTTATAATTTTACCAGAATTATACAAATAAAAAGTTATTTTTATAATAATAGAAATTTAAACAAGTCTTGAAAAAGTTTTTGGAAAAATTGAAAAAAGTACATCCAAAAGCAACAATCAAAGTTATAAAATAAACGTATTGCAACTAATTCATGCGCTACAACAAATACGAACTTCACTCCTCAAAATCTGCTTGCATACTGATGTTTGACAAACTTTGCCTGATCGTGTAATAGTAAAACACTCTCTCTCTCATCAGGCCGTGCTCACAGGCGAAGTTTGATCGTCTAATCGCCGCTTTATATTAAATGAAAAGACACAAAAATAAAAGACCAAATAAAGAGAGGCTACTTCTCTCACTTCGGTTAAACCGAAAATTGTTCCAACATGTCAACAGTCATGCATGCTTTTTTCGTTTGAAGATTTTTTAATTCATTTCTATACATAGCTGCCAGATTTTTTAGAGATAATACCGTCACAATTTTGTGTAGGATGGGGCAGATGTAGAGTTTATGATGGAACAAAGCTTGGGGTACATTCATAAAGCGGCAGAATGTAGAAATGATGAAGTCTGCTATAGATGTCATGGAAATCATCACAATGTAACAATAAAGTGATAAATAAGTGTAAAAACTGCATTAAGGAAAATAAGAGACTTAATTTGGAGTTGGACATTAATCACACATTGAACAATCGTGATGGACACTCAATCAAAATAAGCTAAACTTAAAGAAGAGGAGAATAGGTTTAAAGGTCTAGCAACGAATGGAATATATACTAATATACAGGGACTAACAAATAACATTAATTAATTGGAGATTATAGCTGCAGCAAAACCAGACCTTATAAACCTCTCTGAAACTCATCACACTGAGAAAATTAATGAAGGATAAATAGAAATAAAAGGATATAACAATTGCTTTTCACTTTCAAACTCGTCAAGGACTGGAGGAGTAATATTATATTTTATGAAGAGTTGGCACATTGAAAGAATTAAGGAATATTTAAAAGATTCAAATAACTGGATTAGCGCGTTCAAGGCAAATTGTAAGAGTGTGGTCTTTATAATAATAATAGTATATAGATTACCACGAAGTAATAAAGCCGAGTTTTGTGATGTATTTCAGGAAGTTG
Source organism: Gymnosoma rotundatum (assembly GCA_916610165.2). NCBI lineage: Eukaryota > Metazoa > Arthropoda > Insecta > Diptera > Tachinidae > Gymnosoma > Gymnosoma rotundatum. The sequence goes on from OU744339.1 coordinate 60,153,156, forward strand.
TAGAAGAAATAAGTGAAAGAAATATTAATATAATAATAGCTGGTGATTTTAAAATTGATTGACATTAAGATTTTTATAGAAAGAAAATAGAAAGTATTCTAAACGAGTGTGGCCTAAAACAAATTATAAATGAATTTACAAAATAACACAGTTCTCTTAAACCAGTGTTTCGAAAAACTGCTATTAGCAGTCACGTTTTACTAACCAGTTCAACTAAACTAAGTTTTCTATTTTACGCCAACTGGAAATAGTTGAAACGCGCAACTAAAAACCAACTGAATTCAGTCTACTATTTTCAGCAGCAAAACGAACACACAGCGACTTAGTTTTGAGTTTGTAAGTAACAGTACGCAACTGAGAAGCCAGTTCGTGTGCGTTTAGTAGACGTACTTATGTTTTTTTAGTTTCGTAACAAAACTGAAATGTGACTGGATAATGCGAATAGAGTGGTTAAACAAAGTTCGTACGAGTATGTTTATATTTTTAAATTGTTTAAAAATTTTCTGGCTATTTTTTTTTAATTGTTTAAAAATTAAAATAGTAGTACACAATTAGAGTAATTCTATTCAACTTACTTAGGTACATGCGGTTTAAAAATTGAACTGAAAATTAGTTTTTGTTTACATGAAATTGGTTTCAACTTGGAACTTTATTAATAATTAACCTCAAACTCAGTAACTTACTTGGGTAGAATTTGTTTGGGATTTTTACACCCATATAATTCAAAGATATCTATGCTTCTATGCGAATTTTGTTTGCACTTATAATAAATAATTTGAATTTAAATGATTTGTTACTTTTATTTTTTGATTATACTTTTTATTAGTTACTTTTTGTTACAACATAAATAAAAGAATTTAAAAATATTCAAAACAATTTATTTATCAGTTAAGTAAATGATAATTTTTATTACAATTTACATGTGTATTTTTTACAGTATTAAAGTGTACATACATATAAAATAATAATTTTCTCCTCTGTGGTATAATGAACACCGGCTTCGTTTACTTAAGATTTCCTGCGTAGCCGGCTTCCGGCCAGTCGCAATGATTTTCTTCTCTATGGTATAACACAGCGGCTTTGCTTACTAAAAATTCTCTACATTCTCTGCATAGCCGGCCTTCGGCCGGACGCAAGAATCCTCTTCTCTGGTACAACAAAACACCGGCTTCGCTCACTAAAGTTTCCTGCTAAATCTTTTTTCGTATAGTATTGCCGCTAAACTTAGTTTATTAGATCAAATTATATGTATTTAATTTCAATTTTCAACAAGTCCACAAAAAATGACACTGCATTTCTGCCACAGATCACAATTTCTGCATTCAAAAAACAGTGCAGATTTAATGACTTTTTCACTTCTTTTATATTGCAAGACCACAACATATCACATTTTTTACAAATTAAAAATTCTTCGTAAATGATTTCTTTATTTACGCGAATAAACAATATTTTTTTTGTGGCAAAAACTTTTTGTGCTGTATGTTTTCTTGTAAAATATCTAGTTTTTGTTTTGTTTATTATGCCTTATTCATAGCACTATATTTGTCTCTTTCTTGAGAAGCTGCAGAAAACCAGATTATATTCACCCCTATCGTGAACAAAATGTGAAATTTTTGTTCCCATGAAATTTTCATTCCCCATGAAGGGAAAATTGCTATCGTGAATTTCATGCGAACGTTTGTTCCCGCTATCAATTCGTACTGAATGCAAATCAGAAAGAAGAAAATATAAATAGGGAAAAAAATATTCCAAATTTTTTAAAGTTAAGTGATTTGTGCTATTGTATTGTTGCAAGAGGAGAAGATACTACAACAGAGAACAATTTTATTTCAAGAACGTGACGTGCAACACGCGTAAAAGTCCTTATAGTTACCCTAGACGCAAAAGGTCCAAACAATGGACCAAAGTGGGCTGTGTCAATACGGCTGCCTGCCTAACCTACCCTAGACCTTGCTTCTGACCCATTTCAATAAAATAAATTTTTATATCTGAGTTTTTCCATTTTTTTCACTTAAAAATGCTTTTAATAAAAAATCTTTATAAATTTATAACCAATAGATCTCTTTGTTTTGCATCTTGATGAGCATAATGTCAGTCTGCACTGCAGTATCTGATATCGAATCAAAAAAATGTGTTATTGATGTAAATTTTCTAAATAAAACATATAAAAACTGGCATAATGTATGCAGTTCCCCAGCAAAATTTAAGTGAACAAATCTAAGGGAAAAGTGAAAAAATTTCGAGGGAAAAAATCAATCATGATAAGGGGAATTTTTGTTTACGTGAAAAATTGTTCACGTGAACTATTCACGATTGCAATTTGGGGAAAAGGAAAAAAATTTCGAGGGAAAATATATTCATGATAGGGGTGATTGTTTTTCATCTGCCCAGGGTTTCACCTCTGTATGCTTAGTGGCTGTGTGTTCGTTTTGCTACTGAAAATAGAAGAATGAATTCAGTTAGTTTTTAGTTGTGTGCTCAGTTTAACTATTTTCAGTTGGCGTAAAATAGAAAACTGAGTTCAGTTGTTTATTTTCAGCATGTAACTGAAAAAAGTTGAACTGGATAATAAAACGTGACTGCTAATAGCAGTTTTTCGAAACACTGATTTGAATTATTATGTTAAAAATTTTGACAGAAAGATTAAAAATGTAATTGAAAAGTTTACAATTAAAACTAAATTTGTTAAAAATAATAAATGGTTTGATAATGAATTTAGATCCTTAAAAATGAAAAAATTCGAAAATATTAAAGGGCATTATTTGAAAACTTGGGAAAATTATAAGATAATAAGAAATCAATTTAAAGTCAAATTGGAAAATAAGAAAAACCTACATACATATACAGGCATGTTCTGAATTCCACTCGAAATTATTACTTTCGTATTATTCAAGACATTGTTTTTGTAAATAATAATTTTATAGCAACAATGCTTTGAAAAATTTGAAGAGAAATTTCGTGTGGAATTCAGAACATGCCTGATAATAAAAAAAATAACAAGTGCATGAAATCAAAAAGAAATGTGATGCAAGATCTCGTAATAAAAAAGCCTAGAACTGTGATAAAAAATGTGACATTCAATAACATAAGCTTTAATAATAATTAAGAAATAGCTAAAAAATTTTAATAAGTTCTTTATATATAGTATTAATGACATTAGAAAATCTATCGAAAATGTGAATTATGTACATAAAATACCGATGATAAATTAAACTTTTAAGTTTCGCGAAATGTTTTTTGAAAATTTAAAAAATATATGTAAAATGATGAGTAGTAAAAAAGATTACAAAAAAATGACAATAACATTAATAATTGATAGCTTGTTTACATTAGGCAAGGTATTAGTAAATATTATAAATAAATCGTTGGAGACTGGAACTTTCCCCGATAGATGGAAAGAGATTATGACAACACCAATAGAAAAAATGAAAAACGCCAGCAAATGTTAAAATTTTCGCCAAATAAATGGACTTATAATTTGTGAAAAAGTTTTAGAAATGATTGTTAAAAAACAGTTATGAGAGTATCTAGAACAACATAATATACTATCAAAGTACCAATCTGGTTTTAGGAAAAAACACTCCTGTGAAACAACTATTAACTATGTGATAAATAAATGGAAATAACATAAAAAGGAGATTAAAATATTGGCAATTTTTGGATTTTAAAAGAGGGTTCGAGACAGTCGATAGCGAGGTAATATTAAACAAACTTTTTAAATATGGAATAAAGAGTTAAATTGGTTCCAGTCATATCTATCAGATCGTAGACAGGAGACAAAAGTGAACAATGTTGAATCTAGTGTGATAATAAATGATTTTAGAGTCCCACAAGGATCAATCCTAGGGGAACTGCTATTCTTAATATATATAAAGGATTTTGAAAATGAATAAACTCAAACTAAACGAAAGCAAAACAAAAATAATGGAGACAAATATGAAATCCAATAGACCATTTATAATTAATAATATTTTATTAGAAAAAATTAATAAAATTAAATATTTAGGGTTTATAATTGATAGAGACTTAAAATTAAAGATCATATAGAAAAGAAAGAAAATTGGATATTTTAAGCGTGTAAGGAATCAGTTGTCACTTCAATAAATACATATATACAACACCATAATAAAACCTCACTTTGAATACGGGTCAACTAAATTATTAACATGCTGCACAGATCAACAGATATTAAGATTACAGAAACTGCGAAATTAGGCTATGCGCGCTATTTTAAAATTTAATAGATGTACTTCAATAGCTCTAATGCTTAACACAATGAAATGGTTAATGTAAAACAGAGATTGCAATTAAATATTATTATGTTTGTACAAAAGATGAAAATGGGGACAACACCGGAACATCTATCAGAACAACTAAGATACGTTGGCGAGGTGCAATCCTACAACCTGAGGAACGCAACTAATTTCTGAATTCCGCAAGCTAACAGCAATGCTATGCAAAGGTCATAAAAAATGAACAAAATGTGCACGACTTCAGAAAAAATGTTGTCAGTCATATTAAACATGATATTATACAGAGCTAAATTCTAAGTTTATGAAAATTATACAATTATAATTAGTTATTATGCAAAGTACTTTAATAGTACTATATTATTTAAATAAATTAATTTAATAAATAAATTAAATAAATAAAAAATCTTACTTCAATTAGAATTCACAATAAATCACATGAACATATGTATGTAAATAGATAGCATGTTTTTCAATACTTTGAAATATATTGGGTTCTGATCTAAGTGTAGTGGGTCCATTTAAACGGACAAAATTACCTAAACCAAATACCTTTTATTCTTAACACTATCTCTTCAGTACTAACAAAAAATATTATCACATCGAAAGCGCTCGCCAAACGTACCAAGTATACAGCCAGTGACGACGGTTTCCACCGAATGATATAAACACCAGTATATAGGAACTGCGAGTTCTGAATCACTTCCGGCCAAAAAGTCCATGAAATGTATGGAAAATCATGCCAAAGCCATAAATCATTCATGCAGAAGCCACTAATGTCATGCAAAAGCAATTAAAGTGTCATTTAATTGCTCTTTTATGCTAATGAGCCACGTGCTAGACCCTTTTTTTACTCTCACGCTAATTTATTACCCATTAATGTCAAGTACGAGTACGTAGGCCATTAATAAATGACAAGGGTCGCATGAGTGTAGTTGTGTAATGCAGGTGTGCATTGATCTTGTGTATAGGGATTTGAGGAGAAAAAGAAAGTATATTAATTTCTGTTTAAGGTTTTATTGAAATGATCGTGATTTGAATAATTAAAAATGCAGGTGTGTATTGATCTTGTGTAAGTGGATGAAATAGTATGATGGTATGTACTGATATTGTGTATGGATATTTGGTGATGAAAGGAAAATATGTTAACTTCTGTTTTAGGTTTTATTGAAATGATCGTGGTTTGAATAATTAAAAAGTGTAAATAGTAATATTAGGGAGTAGAAAATCCTTATTGAATAATTAATAAAGGTTTTCTAGTTTTCAAATGTATTAAATTTGTTTGTAAGTTGATGTAATAGTATGGTGGTATATACTAATCTTATTTATAGGCATTTGGTGAGAAAGAAAAATGTGTTGATTTCTGTTTAATAAGAATAATATTTGGGAGTAGAAAATCTGTATTGAATAATTAATAAATGTGTTTAAAAAGTTTAATCACGTAGGCCATTGAAGAATGATGAGGGTTGGAAATGTAAGATGAATGCAGGTGTTAACGTTATTGAATTTTGGTTTTCAATAAGCAGAAGCGATATGAAAGAAAAAATATAAGAAAAATTTTGTTTTCAAAAATTAAAAAACTAAAAATTTCTATACAATAAGGGTTGTATTTTTTTTCAAAAGAGTAATAAATTCTTCCAACTAATTGCTTAAATGTGAAGTGCTAGATGACGTGGGTTGACATATTAATAAGTGTGACAATGTGATCCCAAGTATATGGAAGGAATAGAGAAGCCAAACACAGCAGGTGTGTTAAGACACAGTTATAATGAAAAATGTAAAAACATATTAACAAGTGTAGTTAGAGATAGCTAAGAAAATACAAGTATTTTACACATTAGGAAAAATAAGCAATCTAGGTAAAGGTCACTAAATTTTGATTTTTTCATAGAAAAAAAAAAAATAAACAATCAAGGTAAAGATCATTAAATATTGATTTTTTCATGACGAGGGTTGAAAATGTAAGATGAATGCAGGTGTTAAGGTCATTGAACTTTGATTTTTTGTTTTCAAGAAACAGAAGTAAGAATTGAATTTTCTAATAAAACACTACAGAATAGATACTGAGTAAAGGTAATGATGTGTGTGTGTGTGTGAGTGTGGTCAATTTACGTTTAGGTTTGTTCACATTAGGAAAAGTAAGCAATCTATGTAAAGGTCATTTAACTTTGATTTTTTGTTTTCAAGAATAAGAAAATACAAGTATTTTACATATTAGGAAATATTAGCAATCTATGTAAAGGTCATTTAACTTTGATTTTTTTGAAGCAAAAGTAAGAATTTGGTTGTATTCAATTTTTTAATGAAACTGCAGAGATAGATACTGAGTAAAGGTAATGATCTTGTCTGTGCGTGCGTGAATGTGTTTGTATATGTTAGTACGTGTGTGTGTTTGTGATCAATTTAAGTTTATGGATTGATTGAAATGATCGTGATAAAAATATTTAAAAAAGGGTTAATAGTAATATTAGGGAATAGAAAATCTGTATTGAATAATTAATAAATGTGTTCTTTTTCAAATATATATTTTTTTGGTTTTTTGTTCTTTAATCTTTATTTAAATTATTGCTTTCTTGCTCATGATTAGCTAAATATTCATTATCATTTACGTATATCAAAAGAATTAAAAGGGTAGGTGAATAGAGACAGACAGGTAAATTGTTAATATATTCTAGTTGTGCTCGAATATTAACAAGCCTATCTCTATCCTCTTCACTCATGATATTACTGATTGATTTTAAAAATTTATATATTTCTTTGATCATTTTGCAAGGATTACTATATACTAATGTAAAGAGTTTGTGAATAGTCTTTAATATTGTTAATGTTAATTTCCTTTTTAATTAACTCTTTTCGAAATAATTCAATTAAATCATCTACAGTAAAATGTTGTTAGTTACCATTGCATTTCGGATTAGGGGAGGGAGAGGTTGTTGTTGTTGTTAGTTAATCGGTTTCTAACAGATCAAGATTAATCGATAACTAAATTCCTCTTACAGTCAGAGTTTGGTTTGGAAGTTTATATATAAAGTTAGTATATTTGTTTGTTTCACCATCTAATAAAATGGTTTCGTTTTCAATTTCTCCTTGATATTGTGGTTCTTGTTGATATGTTAAACCATAATTGGCTTGTATACTACTTCTTTCAATATTAAATTAGATAAATATATATTAAATCACAACAGTAACAATATAAACATCAGGGCAAACAACTATGAAAATATTCCGCCTTATTGCGGTTGTCGAAAACGACATTCGAGAATAGTCGTAGTCGCTGTCGATAGTTAGTTTTTTTGGTACTATGTAAAATTTTCGACAATAAAATATTTTGTAATAGATCAAAACATAAAATTTTAATAAAAATTTTTTGCAGTAGCATTTTAGGCGATAAACTAACATTTAAAAATAACAATAAAAAACAAAACGACTAGCTCTTAATTCAATTTGAAAACTTTTGTATTTCATTTACAATTTTCTTAAAATTCAAATTTAGAAAGATGCGTTTTTAAATAAAAAAATTTTCCATTTACAAAAATAAAATGTTCAGACAACAGTTTTAGTACGATTATACAGGTAAAATTGGGTGCTCTTACATTTGTATCTCTTTTTTCTATACAAAATATCTTATTTTTATGAAAAAAACTGTATATTATATTGGAACCAAGGTTCTAAGGGACCTCCTTACAAAATTTTGTGCAACTCCATACAGCAGTTTTTACATGATGTGAACACATACACAAAAAATTATAAAAATAGGTGTTTTGTATTTGATATAGCGATTACTATCTACACTAATTGTTGCTAATTTTTTCACTGTTCTTTAACTTAGATTTTATTGACATTGAAACTTAGGCCTCTAGCTAAGTCTGATGTTCCTCCATAAGCTCAACCAGCAGATTGAACTGCTTACGATTGTTATTTTTATACTTAACATGAACAAAAAAGAGTTCGGCTATGCCAAATCTTATATACCCTTCACCATCTATGTAAATCTAGTTTAGTGAAGTTACTCCAATCAAAAAAGCAAATATTGGGGTGACAGAATTAAAAAATAGTGGTTCTGCATATATATAATTTTACATAAAAATACCACCGGCTCTTAATGGATTAAGCATTTTAAAAAAAAATTTTGTATTTCTTTAAAGACCTCTTCAAAAGCTTTTAAATGATACTCATATTGATATTTTAAAAAATTTTAAAATTTCAGAGTGCCGTAACTCAGAAAATATGGGCGAGCGCCAATTTTTTAATTGATGTTTTTTTTTTCTTATTTTTTAATTCGCTATCTCCTTATATATTTATTTTTTTGGTTGGAGTTACTTTATTATTCAAAATGACAAGAAAAAATTAGATGTAGGCGTGGTGTTTTGCCTGCTGCCTCAAAAGAAATGGACCCAGCATACTGATTTCTAATAGTATCTCTTTCGACTATATCTGATCGATTGACATTTATTTTTTTGTTGTTGCAAAGGCAAACTTGATTTCAACAAAAACACGGACGGACAGACGGACATCGCTCAATTGACTTCGCTACGCATAAGAAGTCAGAATATACATATATACTTTATGGGGTCAGAAATTGATATTGTAGAAATTACACCCAGAATGACAAACTTAAATATACCCTTTTTCCACTTTTTATGGTGGTATAAAAACAGCATGCAAAAAATAAATTAAAATAAGCATAATGTAAAAATCAAAAGTAAACTTATATTTTGTTAGCGTTCGTTTTAAAAATTTACGAAACAAATTAATATTCGAATGCGACAAACGTAATTCCGATTTTTGTAATAGATTTGTTTTTCGAGTAACATTTTTAACAATAACGACGTGCGTAGTACCATTTTAAAAAAACGTAGGATTTTCGACACGAGAACGACAACCGTAATAAGGCTGAATATCGTGTAATTCTCGGGTACAACAATTTTCTCAATTTAACCATTACTATGAATTCTTTCTGTTCAATTCCATGATATTCAAAACAATTTATTTTTCAGTATTGTTTTTTTAATCTACTTTCATTTTTATAATTATATAATTAGTTTGTAATTATATATGTGGTTTTTGTTATTTGGTTGGAATTTACAGCTGAAGCAAATGTTCGCGTTCTAGTTAAAAAACGAAATAAAAACGATAATGTGTCATTACCGTTGTCGTTATTGACATCAGTCTTAAATATAACGGTATTCACCATTTTGAAATGAAGATAGTAACAACAATAAAACATTATTTCTCCATCGACACCATTACCCAGCAAAAAAATTAGACATTCGGCCTTATTACGGTTGTCGAAAACGAAATTCGAGAATAGTCGTAGTCGCTGTCGATAGTTAGTTTTTTTGGTACTATGTAAAATTTTCGACAATAAAATATTTTGTAATAGATCAAAACATAAAATTTTAATAAAAAAATTTTGCAGTAGCATTTTAGGCGATAAATTAACACTTAAAAATAACAATAAAAAACAAAACGACTAGCTCTTAATTTAATTTGAAAACTTTCGTGTTTCATTTGCAATTTCCTTAAAATTCAAATTTAGAAAGATGTGTTTTTAAATAAAAAAATTTTCCATTTACAAAAATAAGATGTGCAGACAATAGTTTTAGTACGATTATACAGGTAAAATTAGGTGCTATCTCCTTATACATTTATTTTTTGGGTTGGAGTTACTTTATTATTCAAAATGACATGAAAAAATTAGATGTAGGCGTGGTGTTTTGCCTGCTGCCTCGAAGGACATGGACCCATCATGCTGATTTCTAATAGTAGCTCTTTCGACTCTATATCTGATCGTTTGACATATTTATTTATTTATTTTGCAAAGTTGCTTTCATCACCAACGCGGACGGACAGACGGACATCGCTCAATTGACGTCGCTATGCATAAGAAGTCAGAATATGGGGTCAAAAATGGATATTTTAGAAATTATACCCAGTGTGAACTTATCTTTTGTTAGGGTTCGTTTTAAAAATTTACGAAAAATAATTGTTTGTCGTGTACATAAATTTCAACGACAATATTTGAACAATTTATCATTCGAATGCGACAAATGTAATACCGATTTTTGTAATAGATTTGTTTTTCGAGTAACATATTTAACGATAACGACGTACGAGAACGACAACCGTATTAAGGCTGATTACCTTAAAAAGTACTTGCCATATAATGACTTACATTTATGATTACCAAATTTTGTTGCTCAATTTCAAAAGCCATTACATTACTTAGCAAAAAAGGAAGTTGTAATTGTACTAGTTCTTTAAGTTAAATACAAATTTATGATCATCATTATTTCCTACAATCTCAGTTATTGATTATAAAAGTCGCATCCCTTGTTTTAATTATTAGGTTGGAATTTAGTTGGGAAGTCCTTCCGTTAAAAATGCTTGATTAGCTTTTCTAAAATTGTTTGCTGGGTGTTAGAGACGAAGATAAAACGAACACAATAAATAAATTCAAAATGAAAACAAATTTATCACAGCAGCTCGAAAATTTAGTGTTTAAAATGTAATAAGGTATTAATATCATTATCAAGGCTTAGATATATGATACTTGTGAAATAAATCGCACAACACTTGCTAGTTTATTGTTAGCGTTATTATAGACTTTCGCATGTTGCATTTATGTTAAGGAGTAATCTGTTCCAATACGTATTGGAAGGTAGTTTAATTAATTCTGAATATGCTTACAAATATTGAGAAATAAAAATTTTGATATATACATACATTTACAAATTGTTTTTATAAATAAACCGTTTCTAACAAAGAATAAGGAATTGTAAATATGCATCTTCACTTGAATAGCATCTTCACTTGAACTTGAAGAAAAACCATTAAATGGAATCTTTATTCATATTTATAAAAAACTGCTACCTGTTGAAGATCGTGTAGCTGATCATTGTCATTTAAAGGGTGAATGTAGCGATCCCGCGCATAACATATGTAATTTAGAGTATTAAACTGCAAACTTCATTCCTATATTTTTTATAACTTTTCGGCATATGATTGTCATTTCTTCATTAGAGAACTTTAATCTATTGAAGGTGATATAAATATAATTACCTCAACTGAAGAATTATATGTATTTACATATATAAAAAAATGTTAGTTAATGATGATGGTGATGAAAAAAAGTCAATAGAACTACCACGAATACTACTACTACTATTACTACTTTGTTTGACTATAAAATCAACTTATTAAACTCGTAAAGACTTCAGTTTAATGAAGCGTAAAGGTGTCTTTTCGTATAACTAATTAGATTTAGTAAATTGTCTCGAGGAAACACAGCTACCACGTCAATCATATATCTTTATTAGCATTACTAATGAGTAGTGCAGTGAAGATGATTATGAAAACGCTTAAAAGCATTGGCAAACATTCAAATGTACCACACTTTTTGGTTATCTTTTATTATATTTAAAAGTAGATATTTTAATGCTTTGTCATGTATTTTAAAGTTTTCGTAATGTTTGTAAAGACATTTACAGTTTAGATCCCTGTCAATATTATTATAATATCCCCGGGGCTATCATAGGATGCAATGTTAAAACCAACTGAAAAAGAGTTGCAATTGTTGACTGATATTGACATACACAGTTTTACTGTGCGGGCGATACGGGGAGATATTTTACAATGCTACTGATTATGATTTTACGAAAGATTCGAATTATCTAATGTATTTTGATGTAAATAATTTATATGGATATGCATTGTCGCAATACCTACCTTATAGAAATTTTAAGCGGCTTGAAAACTGTAAGGACTTTAATATAGATAAATATAGAGGAAGATTCTGAAATTGAATATATACTCGTATATTAGAGGTTGATTTAGAATATCCAATCGCACTGAAAGATTATCATAAGGACTTGCCATTTTGTACACAAAACAAGACAATAAAATGTAAAGCATGAAACGTGAAAGTTAATTACAAATTTAATCAAGAAAACCAATTATTTAATACATTATAGCTACCTTCCACAATGTCTTAAACATGGATTGATTTTAAAGAAAATTCATAAAAGTCTACATTAAATCAACGGATTAATTAAATTACTGATTTAAATCTATACATATAACAAAACAGTAACGAAGTCATTTCTGCACATGAAAATTTTTTGGAAAATTATATTGTTGGTGTAGATAGTAATCGATATAGAATACAAAACAACTACTTTTTGAATTTCTACTCGTATTTATCTATCTATCTGTCCGTCTGTCTATCTATCTATCTGCCTGTCTGTCTGTTTGTGTTCGCATCACGTAAAAAGTACTTGATGGATTTAAACAAAATTTGTTGATGAGGCCCCTTAGAACCTTGCTTCCAATATAGAATACTTTTTTTATAATAATAGGTTATTTCGTAGACAAAATAGAGATACAACTGTGAATGTACCCAATATTATTGGTATAATGATACTAAAACAGTTGTCAGCAGTTTTAATTTTTGAAAATTAAATATAACACGCAGACAAAGTCATGGGCACTACTAGTAATCATAATAAAACATTAGCTAAAGATTAATTTGAACAAAATTTTCTTAAATTATTAAACAATGCTGTGTACGGTAAGACTATAGAAAATGTTGATAAAAGAAAGGATATTAAAATAGTATGTGAATGGGAGAGTAAAAGTAAGCGACTAGGATTTAAAGCTCTTATTGGCAAGACCTAACCTTCATAGGTATGTCAAAATTCTCGACGAAATGATAGTCATTAAAATGAGTAGAGTGTGGACAGAATATAATAAACCCATTTATATTGGCTTTTCTGTTTTAGAGCTATCGAAGTGGAAAATGTATAATTTTTATTACGATTACATGAAACCCAAATACAAAAAAATATTCAACTCAATTGTATGGGTACTGATTCCTTCTTATATGATATAAGAACAAATGATCTGTATGATGAGATTCGTTATGATATTGTACATCATTTTGACACATCCACATATCAGAACGAAAACCCCTATAATTTCCCCACTCATGAATAAAAAAAGTTTTTGGAGGGATGAAAGATGAGTGTAACGGTCGAAATACTAAGGAATTTATTGATTTACAATAACCAACAAAGTAATAATAAATGATTTTAGGAAATATTTGTTCGAATAAAAGCTTTACTATTATGTAATGTATATATCGTATTTAGTTCTAAGCACTAAGCATACAGAGGTGAAACCCTTGGCATATGAAAATAATATAATCAGGTTTTCTGCAGGTTCTCAAGAAAGAGACAAATATAGTGAACAAGGCATAATAAACAAAACAAAAACTAGATATTTTACAAGAAAACATACAGCACAAAAAGTTTTTGCCACAAAAAAAATATTGTTTATTCGCGTAAATAAAGAAATCATTTACGAAGAATTTTTAATTTGTAAAAAATGTGATATGTTGTGGTCTTACAAGATAAAAGAAGTGAAAGTCATTAAATCTGCACTGTTTTTTGAATGCAGAAATTGTGAACTATAACTTTTTTCGTCAAATGATTAATTTAATTATAACTTGATCAAATAAAAACATATATGTAAATATCACTTTTTTTTAATTTTATAAATTTTCATAAAACCCACCCTTATTTTTGCCTATAATAAAACATTTAATTTTTTCTTGCGCCAGAAACACAAATCAAAACAAAATTGAAGTCGATAGGATGTCAAGAAAGAGATGCATAGAAAAAACGAGACGACTATAGTCTCGTGACACCTCTGTATACTCGGTGGTTTTAAGGTATATCAGATCTATACACAATATAAAAATAAGCTATCATTAAGTAATTTAGATGATAAGAGACTTATCAAAGAAAATAATATTGATACTTATGCCTGGGGGTCATTATAAAATAAATTACAATAAAATCTTGTAAAACGATTAAAAACTTGTTTTTTTATTTCATATTATATTTATTTGTATAGAAACTCTAAGCACAAGTGACCGCATTTAAATATATTGAATTTTTGTTTTCGTTCATAATTATACTTTGTAGGCGATTTGAAATAGTTGCAAATCTCCAAAGCTATTAAACTATTACTTATAGTTATAGTGTTTATAATATGCTACCCAATGTGTTTCAAGACCATTTGAATTATTAAAATTAACAATATTATATTATTGTGCTAGAGGTTTCTTAGTTAAATTGCCCCGCATTAATACACCTTTAAAATTTTCAAGTTAAAGGTCTTATAACCGACGATTAGGTAAATTTTAAAAAGAATTATTTGGAGGTGTACCATAAAAGAGGCCTTATCCAGTTTTATATGGTTTGAGATGTAGTAATTTTGAATGTCATTGATTACCATAACAATAGCAGATCCACGGTCGCTAAACCTTCAAGTGCTGATAATACTGTAAGAATAGGAACAAGTGGAAAAAGTCCGCATGCTATTTGTTTAACAAAAATTAATTTACTGTTAATATAATCTGTTTAGCTGTTCAAAAAAAGCTGTTTAGCTGTTCAAAAAAAACTGTTTAGCTGTTCAAAGAAGTTGTTTAGCTGTTCAAAGAAACTGTTTAGCTGTTCAAAGAAGCTGTTTAGCTGTTCAAAGAAGCTGTTTAGCTGTTTTTAGTTGCTGTTTATAAATCTCATACATTTTTTTTAATAATTAAGAGTCTTATACACAAACATAAAGGAAAATAAAAATGGGAGCGGCTTTTAACGGGTTAAGCATTTTTAAAAAATGTTAGTATTTCCTGAAAGATCTCTTCAAAAACTTTAATGATACCCATATTAATATCTAATAAAATATTTTTAAAATATGGCAACACCCTACCATCGGTCATGGTAGCATAATGTAATATATAACACGCTACATTATTCGTCAAACAAACCAATTAACCAATAAAATAAACTGACCAACTGTAGCGTAGGCATGAGCAGCTTTTTGTATGGAAATGGCTGATACAGAAACCAATGTACTATCTATATATATAAAAATGAATGTCTGTCTGTCTCTTTATTTGTGCTTTATAGGAGGCCAAACCCTTGGACCGATCTTCCTGAAATTTTCACAGCATATTACTGTGACTCTGGAAGGAATAATAGGCTATATGAAGTTTCAATTGGACAAAGGGGCGTGGCACCGTCCATATAACCCAAAAATTTAAATCGCCATATTTTGGCCATTTTTTGACCTACGTCGACGATATTTGGTACATATGGTATTGGCATAATTAGGAATACGTACCAGGAGAAAAGTGGGTGGGACCCCGCCCCTTTTTAGAAAAATTAAAAATCGTAATATAGTCTTAACTACTGGACCAATTGTCATTAAATTTTCGCAATAGGATATTCTTGACTATATAAAGTTGGGAGTGGACAAAGGGGCGTGGCCTCGCCCATATAACCCAAAATTTAATATCGTCATATCTTGGGCATTTTTTGAAGTAAATATATAAATACTTTTAATTTTATTTAATAACGAGGGGGGTAGCGAAGCACACCGGGTTCATCTAGTTATGTATTTGTTGGGTTTTTGTATCAGCCACAAAAAGTTTTTGAATGGAAATGTCTATATCAGACATTTTCATATCCATATAAATTATTTCCATCAAAATACATTAGATAATTCGAATCTTTCGTAAAATCATAATCAGTAGCATTGTAAAATATCTCCCCGTATCCTCCCCTCACAGTAAAACTGTATATGCCAATATCAGTCAACAATTGCAACTCTATTTCAGTTGGTTTTGACATTGCATCCTAAGATAGCCGCGCGGATATTATAATAATATTGACAGGGATCTAAATTGTAAACGTCTTTACAAACATTACGAAGACTTTAAAATACATGACAAAGCAATAAAATATCTACTTTGTGTGTGTGTTACATTTGAATGTTTGCCAATGCTTTTAAGCGTGTTCATAATCATCTTCACTGCACTACTTATTAGTAATGCTATATGCTATTGAAGATATATGATTGAGGTGGTAGCTGTGTTTCCTCGAAACAATTTACTGAATCTAATTAGTTATATGAAAAGACACCTTTACGCTTCATTAAACTGAATTCTTTACGATTTTAATAAATTGATTTTATAGTCAAACATAGTAGTAATAGTAGTAGTACTACTACTTCGTGGTACTTCTATTGACTTTTTTTTTATCACCATCATCATGAACTAAAATTTTTTATATATGTAAATACAGAAATGCTAATCATATGCCGAAAAGTTATAAAATATATAGGAATGAAGTTTGCAGTTTGATGCTCTAAATTACATATGTTATGCGCGGGATCGCTACATTACCCGTTAAATGACAATAATCAGCTACACGATCTTCAACAGGTTGAAGTTTTTTATAAATATGATTAAAGATTCCATTTAATGGTTTTTCTTCAAGTTCAAGTGAAGATGCTATTCAAGTGAAGATGCATATTTGCAATTCCTTATTCTTTATTAGAAACGGTTTATTTATAAAACAATTTGTAAATGTATGTAAATATCAAAATTTTTATTTCTTAAGATTTGTAAGCATATTCAGACTTAATTAAACTACCTTCCAATACGTAATGTCTAATTTTTTTTGCTGGGTAAAGGTGTCGATGGAGAAATAATGTTTTATTGTTGTAACTATCTTCATTTCAAAATAGTGAATACCATTATATTTATGATTGATGTCGATAATGATGCCACATTATTATTTTTATTTCGTTTTTAACTAGAACGCCAACATTTGCTTCAGCTGTAAATTCCAACCAAATAACAAAAACCACAAATATTTAATTATAAAAATTAAAGTAGATTAAAAAACAAAACCATACTTAAAAATAAATTGTTTTGAATATCATGGAATTGAACAGAAAGAATTCATAGTAATTGTTAAATTGAGAAAATTCTTGCACCCGAATTTTACACGATATTATTTACTTTACTTTATTTAAATTAATGTAACAGAAAAATTTGAAAATATATATTCATTATTAATTCCGCGAAGCTTCATTGTTTGTCTGCGGAAAAAATATACTTAATATGTGTACAGTTTCATATTAATAGTAAAAATATTTATAATTCGCTCGCATCTTAATAAATAAAATACATAAAAATATAAGAGATTTCATTAAGAACTTAAAATATCGCTTGATTAAATTTTTCCTCGTGTTTTTCTTTGAAATATGTATCATATTTTTTGGAAAAATGTTAAAAATTGTAGGTAAAGTTATTTCTAGGGTATTCTTTCCGTATTTATTTTAAAGGCTTCCGACTTTAAAACAGCCTTCTATCCGTCTTCTTGTGTTGTATTGGTGGTTAATTTCTTTCAAAAATCGTGTATCGTTGTAAAACTCAATAGCTATACTTGCGCAGTATATAATTTTATGTTAAGAGCGTTTAAAGCTTTTATTATATTTTCATAGTTGTTGTTTGCCCTGATGTTTATATTGTTACTGTTGTGATTTAATATATATTTATCCAATTTAATATTGAAAGAAGTAGTATACAAGCCTATTATGGTTCAACATATCAACAAGAACAACAATATCAAGGAGAAATTGAAAACGAAACCATTTTATTAGATGGTGAAACAAACAAATATATTAACTTATTTCGAAAAGAGTTAATTAAAAAGGAAATAAACATTAACAGTATTAAAAACATTTCACAAACACTTCACATTAGTATATAATAATCCTTGCAAAATGGTCAAAGAAATATATTAATTTTTAAAATCATTCAGTAATATCATGAGTGAAGAGGATAGAGATAGGCTTGTTATTATTCAAGCACAACTAGAATATATTAACAATTTACCTGTCTGTCTCTATACACCTACCCTTTTAATTCTTTTCATATACGTAAATGATAATGAATATTTATCTAAACATGGGTAACAACAAGCAATAATTTAAATAAAGATTAAAGAACAAAAAACTAAAAATATATTTTAACACATTTATTAATTATTCAATACAGATTTTCTATTCCCTAATATTGCTATTAACAATTTTTTAAATATTTTAATCACGATCATTTCAATTAATCCTAAAACTTAAATTGATCACAAACACACACACATACTAACATATACAAACACATTCACGCACGCACAGACAAGATCATTACCTTTACTCAGTATCTATCTCTGCAGTTTCATTAAAAAATTGAATACAACCAAATTCTTACTTCTACTTCAGAAAAATCAAAGTTCAATGACCTTTACAAAGATTGCTTACTTTTCCTAATGTGAACAAACCTAAAACGTAAATTGACCACACACAGACACAGACACACACACATACACACACATCATTACCTTTACTCAGTATCTATTCTGTAGTGTTTTATTAGAAAATTTCAATACACCGAAATTCTTACTTCTGTTTCTTAAAAAAAAAATCAAAGTTCAATGACCTTAACACCTGCATTCATCTTACATTTTCAAGCCTCGTCACGAAAAAATCAAAATTTAATGATCTTTACGTTGATTGTTTATTTTTTTTCCTATGATTGCTTATTTTTCCTAATGTGCAAAATACTTAGCTATCTCTAACTACACTTGTTAACATGTTTTTACATTTTTCATTATAACTGTGTCTCAACACACCTGCTGTGTTTGGCTTCTCTATTCCTTCCATATACTTGGGATCACATTGTCACACTTATTAATATGTCAACCCACGTCATCTAGCACTTCACATTTAAACAATTAGTTGGAAGAATTTATTACTCTTTTGAAAAAAATACAATCCTTATTGTATAGAAATTTTTAATTTTTTAATTTTTGAAAACAACATTTTTCTTATATGTTTTCTTTCATATCGCTTCTGCTTGTTGAAAACCAAAATTTAATAACCTTAACACCTGCATTCATCTTACATTTCCAACCCTCATCATTCTTCAATGGCCTACGTTATTAAACTTTTCAAACACATTTATTAATTATTCAATACAGATTTTTACTCCCAAATATTATTCTTGTTGAACAGAAATCAACACATTTTTCTTTCTCACCAAATCCCTATAAACAAGATTAGTATATACCACCATACTATTACATCAACTTACAAACAAATTTAATACATTTGAAAACAAGAAAACCTTTATTAATTACTCAATAAGGATTTTCTACTCCCAAATAATACTATTTACACTTTTTAATTATTCAAACCACGATCATTTCAATAAAACCTAAAACAGAAGTTAACATATTTTCCTTTCATCACCAAATATCCATACACTATATCAGTACATACCATCATACTATTCCATCCACTTACACAAGATCAATACACACCTGCATTTTTAATTATTCAAATCATTCAATAAAACCTTAAACAAAAATACTTTCTTTTTCTCCCCAAATCCTTATACACACCTGCATTACACAACTATACTATGCGACCCTTGTCATTCTTTAAGGCCAGGATTCACTATCATACTCAGTCGTACGATCTGTCAAAAATTTCATGTGTGCTCAAAAAGTATGATAGTGTGGATTAAAATTGTATGTGTGTGACAGAGTTTTTGACAGATCTGTACGATTTTATAATCTTTTGAAATAATTCATAAAATATTTTTCTCTATGCGATCAGGGTTGATTTTTTTAAGACGATGAGGAGAAAAAACAACAAAATATTAAAACCATATGTTTTTGCATCTTTTTTGTATAATAGTGTGGCACATACGCCGCCATTTTGGAACGATTTTTAAAGTAGGACAGAATTCTATCAGATTTTTGTGTGATTAAATCGTATGATTGTGTATGATAGTGAATCCTGGCCTTTAATGGCATACGTACTCGTACTTGACATTAATGGGTAATAAATTAGCGGGAGAGTAAGAAAAGGGTCTAGCACGTGGCTCATTAGCATAAAAGAGCAATTAGGGATAGTCAGCTTAGCAACGGGAAATATAAATTGTAACAGTATAGTATATCTCTTAGAAGTGTGCGTAAACAATTTGCTGTCAACTACTAATTAGAATATATAATGAATTGATTGAAAAATAAATGTTTAAAAAAAGCAAAAATGAACTAACTTGTTGACAATTTCATCGACAACTTTATAAATGCTAATGAGTTTGTTAGCATTGTCATTATTTTCACTAGCGGTAATTTTATGAAAAATGTTGATCGATAATTAGTTAAATATCTTTAAAGTATAGCATCATGTAGCGTTCCTCCTTTTCTTTATGCCATAAAGCATAATAAAGCAACATTTTAAAGTGAAATTTTTATCACAAAAATCTGGTAAAATATGTACGTTTTAACATTAGGCACTATAAGAATATAATTTTGTTTTCCAGTAAGTAATAAGATCTGCTAGCTAGGGTTGAGTAAAATTTAGATATCAGACATCAAGTTTTATTCCTTTCTAATTTAAATTTAATAAGTTATTAAAATTTTCGAACGAAAGGGTTAAGGTTTATTTTTTAAGCATAGTTCTTTTTAAGGTTTTGCTATTATAATTTTAATTTTCATAAAAACAATTATTTTTTCCAGTTGCAATTCCATTCTATTACCATTATTAAAACAATTATAATTAAAATAAAATTATTAGCATGATTTCGCTGTTTTTTTTCCTTTTTCATTATTTCAACTAATGCTAATTAATCGTAATAAAAAAATTATTTTTATTTTTGCTAAAAATATTTAGATATTCATACTTCATTTTTTGAATTTTTATTATTTTCGGCCGTATTTATTAAAAATAATTTGGATTCAAATGGTATTTTAAACAAACTTAACATAAAAATATTTTTTAATTGATTTTAAATTATCAGGCTATTGTCTTTTTAAATATAGAAACATGCATACCTACATATATTTATTTAGTTATTGTATCCTTAGAACTGTTGAAATCGCTGGTAAAAGTTATTAAAAAACATTATACCTAGTATTTTTAATACAATTATATGCATTAGATTCATAATTTGTTTTTAAAAAATTCAGTTTTGTATATTCACTTTAAATGAAACATAATAAAACAATTAAAAATATTGATCATGTTTAGAAACAATAGCCCAATTCACAATCTTGTGCAAATGGTCTTGCACCATAGCATTTCCAAAATTGTGTAGCATATTTGTATCCGTTTGTGTTACTCTCATTCTCTCTTTACTCATTCGTATCCATCCAATGAGAAAAAGTAACAATATCAACTTATATCAGAAACAGAAAAGTACTCATCTATACGCATTCATAAGAGAGCACGTCTTTAATACGAACGGGTTTGACGAAGCTATGTGGTTGTACGTTGTACATTTTTTCTTTTAATTTTACTGTTTGTGTATACGAGTTTGTATATAAATAAGTTTGTATACGTGCAAACACACGTATATAGTCGTAATATAGGCTAAAAAACAGGCTTTAATATTCAGCACCAACAAATTTTTTTTTGACTGGCGACTGAACTAAAAATAGTTTGAGTATTCATTTTCAACTATTTGACTGCTTAAAATAGTTTAACTGAGCACACACAAAACTAAAAACCAACTGAATTCAATCTACTATTTTCAGGAGCAAAACGAACACACAGCGACTGAGTTTTGAGTTTGTAAGTCAACAGTACGCGTGTTTTACTAGTAACGCAACACAACTGAAAATGTGTGTGGATAGTCTGACTGAATAGTTTGATTGTGTGTTTGTACACAGTTTTTTAACGAATTGATATGTGTATTATCATTGTTGGTATAAATAGAAAATAATTTCATTTCATACTGTTTGTATGAAAGTTTGATTGCAAATGTCTTGTTACATGCACGTGTAAATAATTTTGATGGAATAGATTTTCTGCTTATCTCTTTTTAAATATTGAAATGGTTCTACATGATTAGAATAATTTTACTTAAAATTAATTTTTGGTTTACATGATTTTGTTTTCAACTTGGAACTTTATTAATAAATTAACCTTAAACTTAGTAAATTACTATATAACTTAAAATGTATTAATAAAACATAGCTGTTCATATTAAATTGTCAATAATTTCATCGAGAAGTATAGAATTAAGTTAAGCCAAGATTTTCTACGCCTAACCGAGTTTTGCAGTCTGTCAAAATTAGCTTTAGCACGCCTTTTAAGTGTAGTCTGCTAACCTATTATATACAAAAGTCTCAGTTGGGTGGAATTTGTTTGGGATTTTTACACCCATTAAATTGAAATATATCTATGTTTTTTCTTTCGCGATTTAAAGGATATGTGCCTGTTACAAAGTAACCGCCGCTCAGCCGCAATTTTACTACTTAGCTTAATGGTCAAAGCAAATAAATATTCTTTGCCGTTTTTCTCATAATTCATTTTTTAGTTTACTTACATACATACAGATAGAAGCAGAAAAGAATAACTGCCATATTCATTATACACTACCTAATGTAAAAAAACCCATATGTAATAAATGTGCAAAATACTAACGGGAACCTTTTAACTGTGGGATTTTGTTAACACCAGGTAGATTGATTTTGTATTGTTGTTTTAATATATTCATAATTTTTAAAACGCTGCAGTTTCTTTAAAAAGGACACAGGACAATTTATACATACAACAGCAAGAACGGTTTTTTTCACAAAGCAAAAGGCCTTTAAAAATAATAAAGCATTCACATTTTAATTCCACTCATAATTTCTACAAATTAATTAATAGTTAATTAAAACCCAAATGTGAATATTTCTTTTAAAGCACTGCTCTACAATCTATTCAAAAACTATTAATATTGTTAGTTAAAAAATTTATAATTTTCCTACAATTTTGTTTAATCAAAATAAATTTACATTTTTTAACTCAAATATTAAAAAAATATAAATTAAAGCATTCTCGAGTAACAGCACAAAGTAGTAATGCATGTATAAATTTTTTTAATTTGTTGAACGAAAAAATGTATACGGACGCTCACTTTTCTACTTTGTTTAACCACCCCATTCACATTATCCAGTTATATTTCTAGTTTTGTTACGATACTAAAAAAACATAACTAAGTCTGCTAAACGCACATGAACTGGCTTCTCAGTTGCGTACTTTTATCTTACAAACTCAAAACTCAGTCGCCGTGTGTTCGTTTTGCTCCTGAAAATATTAGACTGAATTCAGTTGGTATTTAGTTCTGTGTGTGTTCAGTTCAACTATTTTCAGTTGGCGTAAAATAGAAAACTGATTTCAGTTATTTATTTTCAGTATACATATACATACATACATTAGTTTTAATAAACATCAACAAGCTTTACTTCTGATACAGATTTTGGCAGGAGAGCCCAACGATCAAGATACGTTTTTAATAACTAGACTTAATTTCGAAGAAAATTTTCTTCGCATGAGAAAATATAAAGAGCAACTCGAAGAACTAAAGTTTTTAACACACTTGCCCTTTTCACATTTTATTTTTCTAAATACATATGAGTTTTTAAGAAAAACTCTTAACTTTTTGTATTCATGTTTTTCTTTTTAAAATACTATGTATTAAATCATATTAGTGAAAACATAAATAAATCGTTTTTACTTCTCATTTTATTTACTTAATCTACGTTAAAACTTTATAAAGTTCCTAAAAAGTGCTCAGTGATTTAGTTTAGACGTGTTGGATAATATTAACAGTATAAAACAGGATGTGTGTATGTATGTAACGTATGGACTCCAAAACGGCTGGGCCGATTTTGATGAAAATTTCAGAGAATATTCAGGCGGGTGACAGTATGCAGTCTAATTTTGGATTTCGGTCTGCGTGCGAAGGGGCGCAGCTAAATCTAATTTTCATATTTTACTACACTGATAGAAAAATCATCATAACGCTAAAGTAATTTAACATCAATTCAATGACAAATGTCTTCGTTTTTGACCCCGTGACACTTGTCATTGTTGTGATGTCAACCATGTCATTATTTGCTTATTTTGTCATCAATGCCAAGGATCACAATTTTGTCATCAATTCAATGACACGCTGACGTAAACGGAATGAAAAACCGATATTAATTAAATGACAAAATTACATCAAAATGATGACGAAACTTTTTGGTTTAATGAAAGAATGTCATCAATGCCAAGACTAAATATTTCGAATGAATAAAAAATGTCATTAGCGCAATGACGAAATATTTCGATTTAATGAAAAAATGTCATTAATGCAACGACGAAACTTTTTTATTCAATTAAAGCATGTCATCAATGTAATGACGAAACTTCTTGATTTAATGAAAAATATCATCAATACAATATATATATATATAATATAAACTTAATGGCAGAATATCATCGAAGCAGCAATCATTGATGTAATACGGAAGCAATAAAAGTTTCAAATCCATGTGTTTTTCTAACAATAAAGATACACATAATTTTTATTTACAATATGTATGTATATATTTCACAAAACAGAAAACTTAAGAACTTCAATTTTTATACTGTTGGTATAATTTTCGGTAATTTTTATGTTATATTATAATTAAAATTAAAAGTTATAAAATATACATAAAAAATTGTGTCAACAATATGATGCTAAAAGTTCATCAATCTGATGACATATTAACATCACTCCCTATGAATATGAGAAAATTCTCTGTGTTTAGCACTTTGCTCTCATTACTTTTTACGTTGGCGCCAAATTTGATGATTATAATCATAATTATGTGTCATCAATATAACGACGGAGTGTCATCATCTTCGTTGTATATATGCTTTAGCTTTTTAAGCATTGTTTTCAAAAGGCCGTGCATATTTAGTTATATATTTGTTTGGTCATAGTAATGATGATGAACTTACATCAATGTGATTTTATTTTTTAGATAAAAAAATAATCAAGTTGCAATTAAAATGCTAATTGGAATTATAAAAACTCTATTTACTTTTTTCTTAAATATATATTTTACGAAATAATCGTATACGAAATATTGCATCAAGTTGATGACATTGTAGTCATAACTTAGATGACATCTAAAATATGACAAAATTCTATGATGATGTCTGTCATTGCATTGATGCAATTTTATACCTTATTGATGACATCTTTCATTACATTGATGTTTAAATTTTGATGTTATAGCGTCATCAAACCAACGATGATTTTTTCTATCAGTGTATACCAATGACATATCCATCCATATATATATATTTTTTTGCTTTATTCTTTTTTTAAGTCGTTCTCATGTTTTTCAAACTCGGTTATGTAGTTCTGAAGATAATTACAAAAAACCTATATTTATATTGATCCAATATAAAAATGTTGCAATAAAAAATCCGTGTTTTCGGTTTATTTACAATATATTTACATCATTCGATAACACAAGATATTCCGCGCTTACTAAGGTGCACCATTTTGCAATACGTTAAGAATAATATTACTATAATATTGCTCTTGCATTTAAGATATCTACATTTTGTGAATATTTTTGGGCTTTTTCAAACGATTATAAAAAATAACGGTAAATTCAAACAAACTTTGCTTTCAATTGCTCACTGATTGCATTTGATCTGTTTTTCACTTGATGTTTTTTTCTTATTTTTTAATTCTTCATCGCCTCATTTAATAATTTTTTGATTGGAGTTATGTTATTGTTCCAAATGACATAAAAGAATTAGAGGTATGCTCTCTCGTCACTAATCAATCGATTTTTTTGTGAAAACAAGTTTGCCACTAACACCGACGGACATCGCTCAATCGACATCGCTATGCATAAGAAGTCAAAATATATATACTTTATGGGGTCGGAAATGGATATTGTAGAGATTACACACGAAATGACAAACTTAGTTATATCCTTTTTCCTCTTTTTGTAGCAAAGGTTATAAAAATAATAATTTTATATTTAAATATTTATAACAGGTATCAGAAAGAAAATTTTTTGAAAATAATTACTTTTTATGTTGTTGTTATATCTCTCGTTAAAAACCGTCGTCTTTGGCTATGTAATTGGTACGTTTGGCCAGCGCTTTCGATGTGATA
The DNA here is from genome assembly GCA_916610165.2 of Gymnosoma rotundatum. Classification (NCBI taxonomy): domain Eukaryota; kingdom Metazoa; phylum Arthropoda; class Insecta; order Diptera; family Tachinidae; genus Gymnosoma; species Gymnosoma rotundatum. The sequence continues at coordinate 60,179,265 of OU744339.1, forward strand.
ACATCATTTTTAAGCCATGCTTTTGTTAGTACTGAAGAGATAGTGCTAAAAATAGATAGTATTACGAATAAAAAGTGGTGGGTTTAGGTCCGTTTAAATGGTATTATACAGGTAGATTGCTTGATATCTGTCATGTTTATTGGGGTAAATAGTTTAATATTTCCGTCTTTTATTATTGGATAGGTACGTGTGACCATTTGGTGGTGTTTTTCCTTTGTAAGAGTGTTTTAAATATTTTAGTGGTGTAAAAATCGTGCCAGAGGTTGTGTTTACCTGTTAGTTAATAATATCTCCGTTAAACGTATGTGTTTTGTAGATTTTCATATTTCCAGGAATGTCTTGTCTTCGTCATTTTTTATTTGGGTGTAATACTGTCATACATTCATCTATTTCCCTTGGTTCATGTGCATGCGTGGTAAGGTGTATTGCGAAATTGGAGTCTTCCCTTTTCCGTTCGTAGGATCGTATGTGTTCTGTAAACCTTGTTTTTAATATTTATCTAGTTTGTCCGATGTACATATGTATGGTTGCAGGTGCGTCTGTATACTCCGCTGGTACTACATTTATCGGTTGTTTCTGTTGATGTTTTGAGATTGTTGCGTAGAGTGTTGCTCGTTTTTAGTGTTGTGTGTATATCTTCTTTCTAGAAAAGGTTAGTTAATCTATATATTTCTGGTCCTGTGTAAGTAAAGATGTGTAGTCGTGTTGTATCGATTGTTTCCTTGTCTTCTTACCTCTTGTTTTTGGTGTTGTATTTTCTGAGTAGTTTGTCGATGGTTGTAACCATTATTTTTAGCTATAGTGTAAATTGTGTTAAGTTCTTTGTTGTTTTTATCTGAAGCAAGTGGGACTATCTTAAGTCTGTTAATCATATGTCTAAATGCTGCGAGTTTATGTTGAGTAGGATGGTTTGAGGAACTGTGAATAGTTGTGTCTGTCATGGTTGTTTTTCTATAAATGTCAAGGTTAAAAGCATCAATACCTCGTGTTATTGATATGTCAAGATAATGTAAAGTTCTGTCTTGCTCTATTTCCGTTGTGTATGTTTTTTTATGTATTGTGTTTAAGTCTGTTAGAACTTGTACGGCGTTGTCTCTTTTTAGAATGCATATTATGTCGTCTACGTATCTACAGTAATGGGTTTTTTATGTTTTCCTATCAGTTTTTTGACTTGTAGTTGTTCTAAATGTTGCATGAAAATCTCTGTGAAAATTGCGGATATTGGGTTTCCCATGCCGAGTCGATCAGGTAGTAAATAGAAGTTATTATTGAATCTAAGGTAGTTTTGTTTTAATATCACCTTTGCAATATCCATTATTTCGTTGATATATTGATTGTCGTATAAATTAGAAAGTGTGTTACGTAGGATAGTCAAAGATCCGTACGTGGGTATTGATGTATATAGATCTTTGATGTCGAAGGAAACGAGTCTCGTATTATCACTGATTTTGATGTCATTAATTTTGTTGATGAGCTATACTGTATTGTGTCTTGTGTATTCCGTAACATCTATATATGTAATGCATATTTACTTTCTCTTTTAATAATGTGGTGAGGCGTGTATGTTTTTATGTTGTAAAAATTTGTGGTAGAAATTGGTTTTATTTCCGGAGTGTTGCCACAGCGTACATTGGCTCAAAATCGTTTTTCATTGGCCAAAAGTCAAGTTTTTTTGTCAGCGATTTTTTTTAGTTTTTACGCATTTTTGGAGCTTATATCCATATTAAGATAGCTAAAAAATTAGGTTAAACTATTGAGAGTTGTGGGCGTGGCATGCTCTTAAACTCAACTGTTTTTTAATTTCAGAAAAACGTGTTATTTGTTTTTTGTCAAAAATAAATGGATAATGGCCTGTTGTCTTTTTTAAAATGTTGGTAGGATTATAGCCTTTAGTTGTTGTAATTGGTTACGACTCTAGCGTTTAATATTAGGGGCGTTATGAAATATTTATAAAACAAATATATTTTTCTGAAATTTAAACTTTAGTGGAATAGAACTTCTAGGGAAAAAGAAACGCATACCACCCAAAGAAAGGTGAAAGTGTCTTCTTTAACCGTATATATACTTTTGCACCCGCCACGACCCGCGGGTAGAACACTTTTTTAATTTTAATGAAATTATACAAATTACGATTATTAAACAGCCCTATAATTACTCGTATACAATAGTGTTTTAAATTTTCACTTTTTGGCCTAAAGCTTTATGTTTTTTAACCGACTTCTGAATGTTGCTTGTTTTAACCGACTTCATTTTACATTTGTGCCTCCAGAACGCAGTCATTTCTGATCCGATTTTGAAAATTGTTGGTAACATGATAGATTATGCTTACAGATTGGTCCCGTTTTATAAACAGCTCATAATTTAAAATTTTAGAGGGTGTCCCCATACAACATACATATTTTTTACATGTATTATGAATTGTAAAGGGCACTTCTGTAAAATGTAAAATGACTGTGTATTACTATAGCTCCCAAAAACAAAAAATTATACAAAAATAAATCTAAACATTAAAGGGTATCCCATAATTGATGAAGATTTAATTATATGTGCCTATCTTTTGAACCGTTATAGACAAACGATTGCAAATTGGACAAAATGTTGAATATTAATAAGGGACCTGTATTTTTAAGTCCGCTATATCAACGAGTTTATAATTTGAATTTATTAATTTAAGGGTGTCCCATAATTACTGTAGATTTACTTATATAGACCTATCTTTTGAACTGTTATAGGCAAACGCTTGTAAATTTGACGCAATGTCGATTTTTATGGCCGTTATAGTAACAGCTGATAATATTTAAAATTATAAATTAAAGGGTGCACCAATAGTTCATTTAACTTGGTATATGGCCATACTTTTAAACAGTAGTAGACAAACGAATGAAATTTACAATGAACCTGTATTACTAACTCCTCTATAACAAGAAGTATAAAATTTTGATTTGGAAATAAACGGGTGTCCCAATGGTTGATATAATATGGTGTATTTGGCTGGACTTTTGAACCGTTATAGACAGACAACTTAAATTACAAGGGACATATTTTGCTAAGTCCGCTATAACAAGAAGCTTATCAGGTATGTGATGGATCGATTTGAAAACGACTCGTTTTGAGATATTTTTTGAACAATAATAAAGAAGTTACCAGAAAGTAATTATAGAAATTGTATGAAGAGTTATTGAAAACTATATTGAAGGTGTTAAAAAAACGAAAATAGCAAGCATATCACAACTATTTTTGGTTTTAAATCATTTCGATTTCGAAATCGATTTCTATCACATACCTGTATAATTTGAATTTAGAAATTAAAGGGTGTTCTATATAAGTGTTCTATGAACCGTTGTACACAAACACCTTAATTTTAGACAGAATGTCCACTACTTTATTTGGTATAATAAGAAGTATAAAAATGTTATATTATAAATTAAATAGTTGATATAATCTAATGTATATGAGCAAACTGTTGAACCGTTACAGACAGACTGTTAAAGTTTATACAGAACCTGATTGCTCAATCTACTACAACAGCAAGTATATAATTTAAATTTGGTAATTAAAGAGCGACACTATAGTTGCTGCAATTTAATGCGTATTGCCAAACTATTGAAGAGTTGAAAAAGCATAAAGTTTGGAGATATAAGTGTGTCCCAATATTTAACGTAACCTATTTTATGTGGCCATACGCTTAAGCTGTTATAGGCAGACAGATGAAATCTGTTTTGAAGTCGTTTTTTTTCGCAAGAAATATTGTTTACTTTAGACTACGTAAAACTAAAATAATTAAATATAATACCTGCGAAAGGGTTTTATGGCTTTGTTTTGATCAGCAAGAAAATAACTCATAAAAATATCACAATATGTTCTACAGTAAACATATGATCTCTTTATAATATACCTGTTATCAACTGTTAGGGTCTACACCACAAGTCATAAACAATTTATTTATTTTATTTTTTATTTATTTATTTTATAAAATCAATACAATACAACAAGAGCAAGTCTTATATTACAGTATTGGGTAGATATTTGGCATAGGATGATTACACTTAAACTTTTAAGCAATTGAAAATTTATAAAACAAAAAAAAATTGTTATTAATTAGCTGAATTTAATTGAATAATAATTATAATAATACAATGAAGATATTAATAAAACAAAAATTTACAACTAAACATCCCCCTACTTAAAACATAAGCAAAGCACATCTACCGTTTAACAACAAACACAACACAAGCTGTAATGAAGACAACAATAACAAATTCACAAGTAAACATCCCATACCTAAAACATAAGCAAAACGCATTTATCGCTTAACAACAAAAAATAAGGCAAACTAAAATGAAGATAGTAATAAAACAATTACAAATGCACTACTAAACATCCCATACCTAAATTATAAGCAAAGCACATCTACTGTTTTGAAAAACCACAACAACAAATAACAGATGCAAATTTAAAGCAGGAAAACAGTTGGACAAAAAAAAAACCCAAATGAAAATAATTATTTTATGATACCATTCCATTATTTTATGAAAAATTCCTTTCTTAGGTATAATTGCAATAATGTTAAAGATAAGCAAATTATTACCCTTAATTCTTACTTTTTATCACACTACTTATTGCACATTTTTATTAATGAGCCATTCCTATGACCCTTGCTTGAATTTACAAGGAACTCCACTACTTACCAATAATCAAAAGCAATCTGCAATGGTATACTTAAATTTTAACTAAAAAATGTTATTACATTTGGTCTATCGTAACCGTCCGTACACGCAGCTATTTTTATTTTTCCATGTGCTTTTTTTCCAACCACGAAGTTATTTTAATTTTTCCGTGTTCTTTCTTTTCAACCACCAAGTTATTTTTATTTTTTAATGTACTCTTTTTTCAACCACGAAGTTATTTTTCAATGTACTCTTTTTTTAACCACGAAGTTATTTTTATTTTTCAATGTACTCTTTTTTCAACCACGAAGTTATTTTTATTTTTCAATATATTTTTTTTCAACCAAGAAGTTATTTTAATTTTTCAATGTATTTTTTCCGAACGCGTACTAAAAGTAGGTACGCGTACGCAAACAATAGCTTTAGTGAAACATTCACGTACGCGTACGCAAAAAAAAATTTAATAGAACACATTCGAGGTTGTGTACGGAAAATTTAAAAATTTAGTAACACACATAATTGTTATGAAAAGAAAAATATGTACGGGTTGGTTTTGAACAGAACATTGTGTGTACCATGAGTGTACTTTCTGAACTCTGGTTTTATTGTTATATTTTTAATATGAAAATACGAGGGCTGCTCTATATATTTCTGGCCTAATAGTGAAAATGCGAATATTTATAATCAAAAATGGTTTTATTGTTTTTCAAAGTATTCTCCAGCATGATTTATACACTTTTGCATGCGCTCAAACCAGTTGTCGAAGCACTTTTTCCACTCCGATTGAGACACCTCTAAAACATGGTTTTTGAATACTTCAACAGCTTCTTCTGGCGACGAAAATCGTTGACCACGCATTTTTTTCTTGATGTGCGGAAACAACAAGAAGTCATTAGGTGCCAAGTCAGGGCTGTACGGCGGATGACCCATTAATTCGACGTTTTGGCCGGTCAAAAATGCTCTGGTTTGAGCCGATGTGTGAGAGCTCTCATTGTCATGGTGAACAATGATTCGTCTTCTCTTGTTGGTTTTTCGAATTTCGCCGATGATTTCAGGCAAACAAATTGTAGTGTACCACTCAGAAGTGACCGTCCTACGTTGCTCAAGCGGAACAGTCGGCACATGACCAGTTTTGTCGAAGAATCAGGTGACCATTTGCTTCGAAGTGCTTCTTCCACGAACAACTTTCGTTGGATTTTGCTCGTCTTTGAAGATCCACACGGTCGATTGTTGTTTCGTTTCGGGCTCATACGCATAGATCCATGATTCGTCACCTGTGGCGATCTTATAAACGCCTTTTTAAGCACCGCAATCGTATTTTTGCAACATTTCTTTGCACCAATCGACACGAGCCTTTTTTTGAGCGACATTCAAATTGTGCGGGATCCAACGAGAACAAACCTTTTTTACGGCCAGGTGTTCATGCAGTATCGAATGTATGCTGGTGGAAGAAATGTCCAAGGATGTCTCTATCTCTCGGTATGTCGCATGTCGATCTTGCATTATGAGTTCACGCACGGCATCAATGTTCTCTGGCACAACAGCCGTTTTTGGACGACCTTCACGGAATTCGTCTTTAAATTCATTATACCAATTTTTCACAGTGTTATAGGATGGTGCTTCATTGCCATACAAAGGTTTAAGTTCATCAATGCACTCTTGTCGTGATAATCCACGTCGAAAATTGTGAAAAATGATGGCACGAAAATGTTCACGAGTTAATTCCATTTTTTTCTATATTAATTTTTTCAAGTCACTGTAAACAACACAAATAATGGTCGTACGTCAAAACGTTTTTACTACGATTATGCTTAAAAATGACAAACTTTCCAATGGAAATGTCATATTGCACTTGGCAGCACTCAGTGTCGCCAGGCCAGAAATATATATAGCAGCCCTCGTATGGAACTTCTGATAAAAAAATTAATTTTTAAAAAATATTTTTATAAAAGGATAAATACTAAACCACATGTTATTAATTTCAAATCCTTACTACCTATTAATTGCTGAACTATTTTTACGCGTCGCTTAGTCAGGAATTGTCGTTAATACTAAATTTCTTCTATGTGAATCGTGGTTAAGTGGCAAGAAAAGGTTTCCGTCTAGCTCAGACGTATTTGGGTTCTCAACCCTGGGTTCACGGACGCTTAACAATAGAAATATACATACTTGCCAAAGAAAAACCACTATGTATATTATCAAAAAAATAACCTTCTGTAAAATACTGGAGACCAATTTCGCTTCAGTGTGGCTTGATGTTTATCCACTTGGGGCACAATTTTTCCCTCCCTGTCGACTTAATGTCAAACACCATGACAAGTCTGTTGCCCTTTTACTTTACTTTACTTGCCCCGAAATCCATCTTGTTTAAAGTCTACTCAAGGCCGTTCTTACCTAGCATTCCCCGTATTAAATGAAAAGTTAGCACATAATTAATTTTGTAACTTTATTCCAGAAAACATGAAAATTAAGTGTTCATTCTTTAAATTATTTTTTTATAAAGTAAATTTTTAGGAAAATAAAATAAAAAAAATAAAATATGAAATATGAAATATGAAATAAGATTTCCAAAATTTATATACTACTAAGTAAGAAAATACGTACACAAGAAAAGGAAATACATAATACATACATAATTAGTTAAAAAAATACTTATGCTAGGATCTTGCCGGTCTGGGTTTCATCAATCTGCTGCCAGGTGAGTGTGCGGTGATGTTTAAGCTTGTTGGTTTTCCGCTATGTCCTAGGACTGATGGTAGGTAGTTAATAGATTTGGTACACGTTGTTATTAGTTCCCATATTTTAGGTTTATTGTACAGTAGTCAACCCCTACTTTTGTATTTTTAACACTTTTTGTATTGTGAAACAATGGGCCTTTTTTTTGTGTTTTAATGCCGTAACGGTAAGTTCTAATGATTTTTCTAATTTCTTTTGGTACAGTTCTTTTAACTAATATATAGAATAAATTTTTTTAACATTGCTTTTCCGATCTTCTTTATTATTATACATTTATTTACTTGTTTCTAGTTTTTGATTAAATTTAAAACCTTTTTAATTCTGTGCCTTGAATTTGTAATTTTTTTGTAATTACATCGGCATTGAAATTATCGTTTTTACAGTTTCATATTATTGTTTTAATTAAAAATTTTCTTTTTACTTCGTACGTTTTACGTACATATGTATATTTTTCTAATCTAAAAATCGTCAGTTTTCACTTTTCTTATTTATATTTCATTATTTTCAAATGTTAATTAAGTTTAAATCAGATTTAAATGAAACACTCCTATTCTTGAAAACTTTTTAAGTTTTAAGCCTTGTCAAAACCTTTTTTTTCCACAGATCGTATACGAAATATTGCATCAAGTTGATGACATAGTAGTCATAACTTAGATGACATCTAAAATATGACAAAATTCTATGATGATGTCTGTCATTACATTGATGCCATTTTATACCTTATTGATGACATCTTTCATAACATTGATGTTTAAATTTTGATGTTATAGCGTCATCAAACCAACGATGATTTTTTCTATCAGTGTATACCAATGACATATCCATCCATATATATATATTTTTTTGCTTTATTCTTTTTTTAAGTCGTTCTCATGTTATTCTGAAGATAATTACAAAAAACCTATATTTATAATGATCCAATATAAAAATGTTGCAACAAAAAATCCGTGTTTTCGGTTTATTTACAATATATTTACATCATTCGATAACACAAGATATTCCGCGCTTACTAAGGTGCACCATTTTGCAATACGTTAAGAATAATATTACTATAATATTGCTCTTGCATTTAAGATATCTACATTTTGTGAACATTTTTGGGCTTTTTCAAACGATTATAAAAAATAATGGTAAATTCAAACAAACTTTGCTTTCAATTGCTAACAGGTATCAGAAAGAAAATTTTTTGAAAATAATTACTTTTTATGTTGTTGTTATATCTCTCGTTAAAAACCGTCGTCTTTGGCTATGTAATTGGTACGTTTGGCGAGCGCTTTCGATGTGATAACATCATTTTTAAGCCATGCTTTGTTAGTACTGAAGAAATAGTGCTAAAAATAGATAGTATTACGAATAAAAAGTGGTGGGTTTAGGTCCGTTTAAATGGTATTATACAGGTAGATTGCTTGATATCTGTCATGTTTATTGGGGTAAATAGTTTAATATTTCCGTCTTTTATTATTGGATAGGTACGTGTGACCATTTGTTGGTGTTTTTCCTTTGTAAGAGTGTTTTAAATATTTTAGTGGTGTAAAAATCGTGCCAGAGGTTGTGTTTACCTGTTAGTTAATAATATCTCCGTTAAACGTTTGTGTTTTGTAGATTTTCATATTTCCAGGAATGTCTTGTCTTCGTCATTTTTTACTTGGGTGTAATACTGTCATACATTCATCTATTTCCCTTGGTTCATGTGCATGCGTGGTAAGGTGTATTGCGAAATTGGAGTCTTCCCTTTTCCGTTCGTAGGATCATATGTGTTCTGTAAACCTTGTTTTTAATATTTATCTAGTTTGTCCGATGTACATATGTATGGTTGCAGGTGCGTCTGTATACTCCGCTGGTACTACATTTATCGGTTGTTTCTGTTGATGTTTTGAGATTGTTGCGTAGAGTGTTGCTCGTTTTTAGTGTTGTGTGTATATCTTCTTTCTAGAAAAGGTTAGTTAATCTATATATTTCTGGTCCTGTGTAAGTAAAGATGTGTAGTCGTGTTGTATCGATTGTTTCCTTGTCTTCTTACCTCTTGTTTTTGGTGTTGTATTGTCTGAGTAGTTTGTCGATGGTTGTAACCATTATTTTTAGCTATAGTGTAAATTGTGTTAAGTTCTTTGTTGTTTTTATCTGAAGCAAGTGGGACTATCTTAAGTCTGTTAATCATATGTCTAAATGCTGCGAGTTTATGTTGAGTAGGATGGTTTGAGGAACTGTGAATAGTTGTGTCTGTCATGGTTGTTTTTCTATAAATGTCAAGGTTAAAAGCATCAATACCTCGTGTTATTGATATGTCAAGATAATGTAAAGTTCTGTCTTGCTCTATTTCCGTTGTGTATGTGGTTTTTTTATGTATTGTGTTTAAGTCTGTTAGAACTTGTACGGCGTTGTCTCGTTTTAGGATGCATATTATGTCGTCTACGTATCTACAGTAATGGGTTTTTTATGTTTTTCTATCAGTTTTTTGACTTGTAGTTGTTCTAAATGTTGCATGAAAATCTCTGTGAAAATTGCGGATATTGGGTTTCCCATGCCGAGTCGATCAGGTAGTAAATAGAAGTTTTTATTGAATCTAAGGTAGTTTTGTTTTAATATCACCTTTGCAATATCCATTATTTCGTTGATATATTGATTGTCGTATAAATTAGAAAGTGTGTTACGTAGGATAGTCAAAGATCCGTACGTGGGTTTTGATGTATATAGATCTTTGATGTCGAAGGAAACGAGTCTCGTATTATCACTGATTTTGATGTCATTAATTTTGTTGATGAGCTATACTGTATTGTGTCTTGTGTATTCCGTAACATCTATATATGTAATGCATATTTACTTTCTCTTTTAATAATGTGGTGAGGCGTGTATGTTTTTATGTTGTAAAAATTTGTGGTAGAAATTGGTTTTATTTCCGGAGTGTTGCCACAGCGTACATTGGCTCAAAATCGTTTTTCATTGGCCAAAAGTCAAGTTTTTTTGTCAGCGATTTTTTTTAGTTTTTACGCATTTTTGGAGCTTATATCCATATTAAGATAGCTAAAAAATTAGGTTAAACTATTGAGAGTTGTGGGCGTGGCATGCTCTTAAACTCAACTGTTTTTTAATTTCAGAAAAACGTGTTATTTGTTTTTTGTCAAAAATAAATGGATAATGGCCTGTTGTCTTTTTTAAAATGTTGGTAGGATTATAGCCTTTAGTTGTTGTAAGTGGTTACCACTCTAGTGTTTAATATTAGGGGCGTTATGAAATATTTATGAAACTACTATATTTTTCTGAAATTTAAACTTTAGTGGAATAGAACTTCTAGGGAAAAAGAAACGCATACCACCCAAAGAAAGGTGAAAGTGTCTTCTTTAACCGTATATATACTTTTGCACCCGCCACGACCCGCGGGTAGAACACTTTTTTAATTTTAATGAAATTATACAAATTACGATTATTTAACAGCCCTATAATTACTCGTATACAATAGTGTTTTAAATTTTCACTTTTTGGCCTAAAGCTTTATGTTTTTTAACCGACTTCTGAATGTTGCTTGTTTTAACCGACTTCATTTTACATTTGTGCCTCCAGAACGCAGTCATTTCTGATCCGATTTTGAAAATTGTTGGTAACATGATAGATTATGCTTACAGATTGGTCCCGTTTTATAAACAGCTCATAATTTAAAATTTTAGAGGGTGTCCCCATACAACATACATATTTTTTACATGTATTATGAATTGTAAAGGGCACTTCTGTAAAATGTAAAATGACTGTGTATTACTATAGCTCCCAAAAACAAAAAATTATACAAAAATAAATCTAAACATTAAAGGGTATCCCATAATTGATGAAGATTTAATTATATGTGCCTATCTTTTGAACCGTTATAGACAAACGATTGCAAATTGGACAAAATGTTGAATATTAATAAGGGACCTGTATTTTTAAGTCCGCTATATCAACGAGTTTATAATTTGAATTTATTAATTTAAGGGTGTCCCATAATTACTGTAGATTTACTTATATAGACCTATCTTTTGAACCGTTATAGGCAAACGCTTGTAAATTTGACGCAATGTCGATTTTTATGGCCGTTATAGTAACAGCTGATAATATTTAAAATTATAAATTAAAGGGTGCACCAATAGTTCATTTAACTTGGTATATGGCCATACTTTTAAACAGTAGTAGACAGACGAATGAAATTTACAATGAACCTGTATTACTAACTCCTCTATAACAAGAAGTATAAAATTTTGATTTGGAAATAAACGGGTGTCCCAATGGTTGATATAATATGGTGTATTTGGCTGGACTTTTGAACCGTTATAGACAGACAACTTAAATTACAAGGGACATATTTTGCTAAGTCCGCTATAACAAGAAGCTTATCAGGTATGTGATGGATCGATTTGAAAACGACTCGTTTTGAGATATTTTTTGAACAATAATAAAGAAGTTACCAGAAAGTAATTATAGAAATTGTATGAAGAGTTATTGAAAACTATATTGAAGGTGTTTAAAAAACGAAAATAGCACGCATATCACAACTATTTTTGGTTTTAAATCATTTCGATTTCGAAATCGATTTCTATCACATACCTGTATAATTTGAATTTAGAAATTAAAGGGTGTTCTATATAAGTGTTCTATGAACCGTTGTACACAAACACCTTAATTTTAGACAGAATGTCCACTACTTTATTTGGTATAATAAGAAGTATAAAAATGTTATATTATAAATTAAATAGTTGATATAATCTAATGTACAGTGACTCAAAAAACCGTCTCAATGTTATGCTAGTGTTAACATATATAAGTACAACAACAAAACTACAGTCTCAATCATTCTGACATTTTCACCATTTGCTTATTGCTCTTTTGTTTATAATTACAATTCAATATATTTGTTGTAATATTTACCGTTATCTAAAAATAAGCAAAACAAGTTTAATAAGTCATTGGGATGGTTTTTTGAGTTTAATTACTTGAGGAAGCTACACGTGTTTTTTCGTTAAAAAAAAGTGTAAAATTTTAGGAATTTTTTTTTCTTGGCTGAATAGTATAATTAAATAAGTAAGACAAACTTGAATTTATTGCTTTATTCTTTTTTAACAAATTTTTAAGTTTAATATGGTTCGTCCATTCCTGTCCTCAAAAGTCAACGAAATTCACCATTTTTTACGCCAAGGTAAAAGTTGTAGTGAAATTTCGTTGCTTCTTGATATTTCCAAATCCAGCGTGGGTAGAGTACGGAAGTCGTTGCCAAATTTATCACTTCCATCACGAGGAGGCAGAAAAAAGATTTTATCCGAGACTACAGAACGGCGCATTTTAAGATATCTTCGGCAGCAAAAAGTTGAAAATGCAGTTCAAATCCAAAAGCAACTAGCAGAAAATGAAAATATTCATGTATCGGTTGAAACAGTTAGAAATACTTTGCGAGCAGCTGGCTTGAAAGGACGTGCCAAAGTGAAAAAGCCAATGCTCACAAAAAGGCATCAAAAAATCCGTTTGGATTTTGCAAAAAAATATGCTTCGTGGACAGCAGAGGACTGGGAAAATGTTATTTGGTCAGATGAGACCAAAATTAATCGTCTTGGGTCAGATGGTAAGGAATGGTGTTGGCGAAAGTCAGGACAAACTTTGCAAGCGAAAGATGTCAGACCGACCTTAAAGTTTGGCGGTGGATCCGTGATGGTATGGGGTTGCATGACAGCTAAGGGTGTTGGAACAGTCCACAGAATAGTTGGTACGATGACTGCTCAAACCTACGTAAATATTTTAAGCACTAACTTACCTACAGCTGCAGAAAAATTCGGATTACAGAAGGAGGATATCGTTTTCCAACAGGATAATGACCCGAAACATACCGCAAAACTTACAAAAAAATGGCTCAGTGACAACCGCTATAATGTTCTCGATTGGCCGCCCCAGTCACCCGATCTTAACCCCATCGAACATCTCTGGGGTGTTCTCAAAAGAGGTGTTGTCGGTACGCCTGGAAATCTGGAAGAATTGTGGGCACATGTGCGAGAAGCGTGGATTGGTATTGACGCAAACATTTGCAAAAATTTAGTCGACAGTATGCCTCGCCGAATTGATGCTGTTATTAAAGCCAAAGGGGGCTATACAAAATACTAAGCCTTTATAAATTCAAAAAATTAGTTAAATAAAGTAAACTCAAAAAACTATCCCAATGACTTCTAAATTTGTTTTGCTTATTTTTAGATAACGGTACATATTACAACAAATATATTGAATTGTAATTATAAACAAAACAGCAATAAGCAAATGGAGAAAATATCAAAAAGATTGAGACTGTAGTTTTGTTGTTGTACTTATATATGTTAACACTAGCATAACATTGAGACGGTTTTTTGAGTCACTGTACATGAGCAAACTGTTGAACCGTTACAGACAGACTGTTAAAGTTTATACAGAACCTGATTGCTAAATCTACTACAACAGCAAGTATATAATTTAAATTTGGTAATTAAAGAGCGACACTATAGTTGCTGCAATTTAATGCGTATTGCCAAACTATTGAAGAGTTGAAAAAGCATAAAGTTTGGAGATATAAGTGTGTCCCAATATTTAACGTAACCTATTTTATGTGGCCATACGCTTAAGCTGTTATAGGCAGACAGATGAAATCTGTTTTGAAGTCGTTTTTTTCGCAAGAAATATTGTTTACTTTAGACTACGTAAAACTAAAATAATTAAATATAATACCTGCGAAAGGGTTTTATGGCTTTGTTTTGATCAGCAAGAAAATAACTCATAAAAATATCACAATATGTTCTACAGTAAACATATGATCTCTTTATAATATACCTGTTATCAACTGTTAGGGTCTACACCACAAGTCATAAACAATTTATTTATTTTATTTTTTATTTATTTATTTTATAAAATCAATACAATACAACAAGAGCAAGTCTTATATTACAGTATTGGGTAGATATTTGGCATAGGATGATTACACTTAAACTTTTAAGCAATTGAAAATTTATAAAACAAAAAAAAATTGTTATTAATTAGCTGAATTTAATTGAATAATAATTATAATAATACAATGAAGATATTAATAAAACAAAAATTTACAACTAAACATCCCCCTACTTAAAACATAAGCAAAGCACATCTACCGTTTAACAACAAACACAACACAAGCTGTAATGAAGATAACAATAACAAATTCACAAGTAAACATCCCATACCTAAAACATAAGCAAAACGCATTTATCGCTTAACAACAAAAAATAAGGCAAACTAAAATGAAGATAGTAATAAAACAATTACAAATGCACTACTAAACATCCCATACCTAAATTATAAGCAAAGCACATCTACTGTTTTGAAAAACCACAACAACAAATAACAGATGCAAATTTAAAGCAGGAAAACAGTTGGACAAAAAAAAAAAACCCAAATGAAAATAATTATTTTATGATACCATTCCATTATTTTATGAAAAATTCCTTTCTTAGGTATAATTGCAATAATGTTAAAGATAAGCAAATTATTACCCTTAATTCTTACTTTTTATCACACTACTTATTGCACATTTTTATTAATGAGCCATTCCTATGACCCTTGCTTGAATTTACAAGGAACTCCACTACTTACCAATAATCAAAAGCAATCTGCAATGGTATACTTAAATTTTAACTAAAAAATGTTATTACATTTGGTCTATCGTAACCGTCCGTACACGCAGCTATTTTTATTTTTCCATGTGCTTTTTTTCCAACCACGAAGTTATTTTAATTTTTCCGTGTTCTTTCTTTTCAACCACCAAGTTATTTTTATTTTTTAATGTACTCTTTTTTCAACCACGAAGTTATTTTTCAATGTACTCTTTTTTTAACCACGAAGTTATTTTTATTTTTCAATGTACTCTTTTTTCAACCACGAAGTTATTTTTATTTTTCAATATATTTTTTTTCAACCAAGAAGTTATTTTAATTTTTCAATGTATTTTTTTCCGAACGCGTACTAAAAGTAGGTACGCGTACGCAAACAATAGCTTTAGTAAAACATTCACGTACGCGTACGCAAAAAAAAATTTAATAGAACACATTCGAGGTTGTGTACGGAAAATTTAAAAATTTAGTAACACACATAATTGTTATGAAAAGAAAAATATGTACGGGTTGGTTTTGAACAGAACATTGTGTGTACCATGAGTGTACTTTCTGAACTCTGGTTTTATTGTTATATTTTTAATATGAAAATACGAGGGCTGCTCTATATATTTCTGGCCTAATAGTGAAAATGCGAATATTTATAATCAAAAATGGTTTTATTGTTTTTCAAAGTATTCTCCAGCATGATTTATACACTTTTGCATGCGCTCAAACCAGTTGTCGAAGCACTTTTTCCACTCCGATTGAGACACCTCTAAAACGTGGTTTTTGAACACTTCAACAGCTTCTTCTGGCGACGAAAATCGTTGACCACGCATTTTTTTCTTGATGTGCGGAAACAACAAGAAGTCATTAGGTGCCAAGTCAGGGCTGTACGGCGGATGACCCATTAATTCGACGTTTTGGCCGGTCAAAAATGCTCTGGTTTGAGCCGATGTGTGAGAGCTCTCATTGTCATGGTGAACAATGATTCGTCTTCTCTTGTTGGTTTTTCGAATTTCGCCGATGATTTCAGGCAAACAAATTGTAGTGTACCACTCAGAAGTGACCGTCCTACGTTGCTCAAGCGGAACAGTCGGCACATGACCAGTTTTGTCGAAGAATCAGGTGACCATTTGCTTCGAAGTGCTTCTTCCACGAACAACTTTCGTTGGATTTTGCTCGTCTTTGAAGATCCACACGGTCGATTGTTGTTTCGTTTCGGGCTCATACGCATAGATCCATGATTCGTCACCTGTGGCGATCTTATAAACGCCTTTTTAAGCACCGCAATCGTATTTTTGCAACATTTCTTTGCACCAATCGACACGAGCCTTTTTTTGAGCGACTTTCAAATTGTGCGGGATCCAACGAGAAAAAACCTTTTTTACGGCCAGGTGTTCATGCAGTATCGTGTGTATGCTGGTGGAAGAAATGTCCAAGGATGTCTCTATCTCTCGGTATGTCGCATGTCGATCTTGCATTATGAGTTCACGCACGGCATCAATGTTCTCTGGCACAACAGCCGTTTTTGGACGACCTTCACGGAATTCGTCTTTAAATTCATTATACCAATTTTTCACAGTGTTATAGGATGGTGCTTCATTGCCATACAAAGGTTTAAGTTCATCAATGCACTCTTGTCGTGATAATCCACGTCGAAAATTGTGAAAAATGATGGCACGAAAATCTTCACGAGTTAATTCCATTTTTTTCTATATTAATTTTTTCAAGTCACTGTAAACAACACAAATAATGGTCGTACGTCAAAACGTTTTTAGTACGATTATGCTTAAAAATGACAAACTTTCCAATGGAAATGTCATATTGCACTTGGCAGCACTCAGTGTTGCCAGGCCAGAAATATATATAGCAGCCCTCGTATGGAACTTCTGATAAAAAAATTAATTTTTAAAAAATATTTTTATAAAAGGATAAATACTAAACCACATGTTATTAATTTCAAATCCTTACTACCTATTAATTGCTGAACTATTTTTACGCGTCGCTTAGTCAGGAATTGTCGTTAATACTAAATTTCTTCTATGTGAATCGTGGTTAAGTGGCAAGAAAAGGTTTCCGTCTAGCTCAGACGTATTTGGGTTCTCAACCCTGGGTTCACGGACGCTTAACAATAGAAATATACATACTTGCCAAAGAAAAACCACTATGTATATTATCAAAAAAATAACCTTCTGTAAAATACTGGAGACCAATTTCGCTTCAGTGTGGCTTGATGTTTATCCACTTGGGGCACAATTTTTCCCTCCCTGTCGACTTAATGTCAAACGCCATGACAAGTCTGTTGCCCTTTTACTTTACTTTACTTGCCCCGAAATCCATCTTGTTTAAAGTCTACTCAAGGCCGTTCTTACCTAGCATTCCCCGCATTAAATGAAAAGTTAGCACATATTTAATTTTGTAACTTTATTCCAGAAAACATGAAAATTAAGTGTTCATTCTTTAAATTATTTTTTTATAAAGTAAATTTTTAGGAAAATAAAATAAAAAAAATAAAATATGAAATATGAAATAAGATTTCCAAAATTTATATACTACTAAGTAAGAAAATACGTACACAAGAAAAGGAAATACATAATACATACATAATTAGTTAAAAAAATACTTATGCTAGGATCTTGCCGGTCTGGGTTTCATCAATCTGCTGCCAGGTGAGTGTGCGGTGATGTTTAAGCTTGTTGGTTTTCCGCTATGTCCTAGGACTGATGGTAGGTAGTTAATAGATTTGGTACACGTTGTTATTAGTTCCCATATTTTAGGTTTATTGTACAGTAGTCAACCCCTACTTTTGCATTTTTAACACTTTTTGTATTGTGAAACAATGGGCCTTTTTTTGTGTTTTAATGCCGTAACGGTAAGTTCTAATGATTTTTCTAATTTCTTTTGGTACAGTTCTTTTAACTAATATATAGAATAAATTTTTTTAACATTGCTTTTCCGATCTTCTTTATTATTATACATTTATTTACTTGTTTCTAGTTTTTAATTAAATTTAAAACCTTTTTAATTCTGTGCCTTGAATTTGTAATTTTTTTGTAATTACATCGGCATTGAAATTATCGTTTTTACAGTTTCATATTATTGTTTTAATTAAAAATTTTCTTTTTACTTCGTACGTTTTACGTACATATGTATATTTTTCTAATCTAAAAATCGTCAGTTTTCACTTTTCTTATTTATATTTCATTATTTTCAAATGTTAATTAAGTTTAAATCAGATTTAAATGAAACACTCCTATTCTTGAAAACTTTTTAAGTTTTAAGCCTTGTCAAAACCTTTTTTTTCCACAGATCGTATACGAAATATTGCATCAAGTTGATGACATAGTAGTCATAACTTAGATGACATCTAAAATATGACAAAATTCTATGATGATGTCTGTCATTACATTGATGCCATTTTATACCTTATTGATGACATCTTTCATAACATTGATGTTTAAATTTTGATGTTATAGCGTCATCAAACCAACGATGATTTTTTCTATCAGTGTATACCAATGACATATCCATCCATATATATATATTTTTTTGCTTTATTCTTTTTTTAAGTCGTTCTCATGTTATTCTGAAGATAATTACAAAAAACCTATATTTATAATGATCCAATATAAAAATGTTGCAACAAAAAATCCGTGTTTTCGGTTTATTTACAATATATTTACATCATTCGATAACACAAGATATTCCGCGCTTACTAAGGTGCACCATTTTGCAATACGTTAAGAATAATATTACTATAATATTGCTCTTGCATTTAAGATATCTACATTTTGTGAACATTTTTGGGCTTTTTCAAACGATTATAAAAAATAACGGTAAATTCAAACAAACTTTGCTTTCAATTGCTAACAGGTATCAGAAAGAAAATTTTTTGAAAATAATTACTTTTTATGTTGTTGTTATATCTCTCGTTAAAAACCGTCGTCTTTGGCTATGTAATTGGTACGTTTGGCGAGCGCTTTCGATGTGATAACATCATTTTTAAGCCATGCTTTTGTTAGTACTGAAGAAATAGTGCTAAAAATAGATAGTATTACGAATAAAAAGTGGTGGGTTTAGGTCCGTTTAAATGGTATTATACAGGTAGATTGCTTGATATCTGTCATGTTTATTGGGGTAAATAGTTTAATATTTCCGTCTTTTATTATTGGATAGGTACGTGTGACCATTTGTTGGTGTTTTTCCTTTGTAAGAGTGTTTTAAATATTTTAGTGGTGTAAAAATCGTGCCAGAGGTTGTGTTTACCTGTTAGTTAATAATATCTCCGTTAAACGTTTGTGTTTTGTAGATTTTTATATTTCCAGGAATGTCTTGTCTTCGTCATTTTTTACTTGGGTGTAATACTGTCATACATTCATCTATTTCCCTTGGTTCATGTGCATGCGTGGTAAGGTGTTCTGTAAACCTTGTTTTTAATATTTATCTAGTTTGTCCGATGTACATATGTATGGTTGCAGGTGCGTCTGTATACTCCGCTGGTACTACATTTATCGGTTGTTTCTGTTGATGTTTTGAGATTGTTGCTCGTTTTTAGTGTTGTGTGTATATCTTCTTTCTAGAAAAGGTTAGTTAATCTATATATTTCTGGTCCTGTGTAAGTAAAGATGTGTAGTCGTGTTGTATCGATTGTTTCCTTGTCTTCTTACCTCTTGTTTTTGGTGTTGTATTGTCTGAGTAGTTTGTCGATGGTTGTAACCATTATTTTTAGCTATAGTGTAAATTGTGTTAAGTTCTTTGTTGTTGTTATCTGAAGCAAGTGGGACTATCTTAAGTCTGTTAATCATATGTCTAAATGCTGCGAGTTTATGTTGAGTAGGATGGTTTGAGGAACTGTGAATAGTTGTGTCTGTCATGGTTGTTTTTCTATAAATGTCAAGGTTAAAAGCATCAATACCTCGTGTTATTGATATGTCAAGATAATGTAAAGTTCTGTCTTGCTCTATTTCCGTTGTGTATGTGGTTTTTTATGTATTGTGTTTAAGTCTGTTAGAACTTGTACGGCGTTGTCTCGTTTTAGGATGCATATTATGTCGTCTACGTATCTACAGTAATGGGTTTTTTATGTTTTTCTATCAGTTTTTTGACTTGTAGTTGTTCTAAATGTTGCATGAAAATCTCTGTGAAAATTGCGGATATTGGGTTTCCCATGCCGAGTCGATCAGGTAGTAAATAGAAGTTATTATTGAATCTAAGGTAGTTTTGTTTTAATATCACCTTTGCAATATCCATTATTTCGTTGATATATTGATTGTCGTATAAATTAGAAAGTGTGTTACGTAGGATAGTCAAAGATCCGTACGTGGGTATTGATGTATATAGATCTTTGATGTCGAAGGAAACGAGTCTCGTATTATCACTGATTTTGATGTCATTAATTTTGTTGATGAGCTATACTGTATTGTGTCTTGTGTATTCCGTAACATCTATATATGTAATGCATATTTACTTTCTCTTTTAATAATGTGGTGAGGCGTGTATGTTTTTATGTTGTAAAAATTTGTGGTAGAAATTGGTTTTATTTCCGGAGTGTTGCCACAGCGTACATTGGCTCAAAATCGTTTTTCATTGGCCAAAAGTCAAGTTTTTTTGTCAGCGATTTTTTTTAGTTTTTACGCATTTTTGGAGCTTATATCCATATTAAGATAGCTAAAAAATTAGGTTAAACTATTGAGAGTTGTGGGCGTGGCATGCTCTTAAGCTCAACTGTTTTTTAATTTCAGAAAAACGTGTTATTTGTTTTTTGTCAAAAATAAATGGATAATGGCCTGTTGTCTTTTTTAAAATGTTGGTAGGATTATAGCCTTTAGTTGTTGTAAGTGGTTACCACTCTAGCGTTTAATATTAGGGGCGTTATGAAATATTTATGAAACTACTATATTTTTCTGAAATTTAAACTTTAGTGGAATAGAACTTCTAGGGAAAAAGAAACGCATACCACCCAAAGAAAGGTGAAAGTGTCTTCTTTAACCGTATATACACTTTTGCACCCGCCACGACCCGCGGGTAGAACACTTTTTTAATTTTAATGAAATTATACAAATTACGATTATTAAACAGCCCTATAATTACTCGTATACAATAGTGTTTTACATTTTCACTTTTTGGCCTAAAGCTTTATGTTTTTTAACCGACTTCTGAATGTTGCTTGTTTTAACCGACTTCATTTTACATTTGTGCCTCCAGAACTCAGTCATTTCTGATCCGATTTTGAAAATTGTTGGTAACATGATAGATTATGCTTACAGATTGGTCCCGTTTTATAAACAGCTCATAATTTAAAATTTTAAAGGGTGTCCCCATACAAAATACATATTTTTTACATGTATTATGAATTGTAAAGGGCACTTCTGTAAAATGTAAAATGACTGTGTATTACTATAGCTCCCAAAAACAAAAAATTATACAAAAATAAATCTAAACATTAAAGGCTGTCCCATAATTGATGAAGATTTAATTATATGTGCCTATCTTTTGAACCGTTATAGACAAACGATTGCAAATTGGACAAAATGTTGAATATTAATAATTATAAATTAAAGGGTGCGACAAAAGTTCATTTGATTTGATGTATAGTGCCATACTTTTTAACAGTTATAGACAGACGCTTGGAATTTACAACGAATCTGAAGTGGTAAGTCCGCTATAACAACAAGTATAAAATATGGATTTGGAAGTTAAAGGGTGTTCCAACAGTTGATGTAATTTTAAATATGTGGCCGTACCTTTGAACCGTTATAGACAGAACGCTGAAACTTAAAAGGGACCTGTATTTTTAAGTCCGCTATATCAACGAGTTTATAATTTGAATTTATTAATTTAAGGGTGTCTCATAATTACTGTAGATTTACTTATATAGACCTATCTTTTGAACCGTTATAGGCAAACGCTTGTAAATTTGACGCAATGTCGATTTTTATGGCCGTTATAGTAACAGCTGATAATATTTAAAATTATAAATTAAAGGGTGCACCAATAGTTCATTTAACTTGGTATATGGCCATACTTTTAAACAGTAGTAGACAGACGAATGAAATTTACAATGAACCTGTATTACTAACTCCTCTATAACAAGAAGTATAAAATTTTGATTGTTGATATAATATGGTGTATTTGGC
Organism: Gymnosoma rotundatum; assembly: GCA_916610165.2. Classification (NCBI taxonomy): domain Eukaryota; kingdom Metazoa; phylum Arthropoda; class Insecta; order Diptera; family Tachinidae; genus Gymnosoma; species Gymnosoma rotundatum. The sequence goes on from OU744339.1 coordinate 60,201,408, forward strand.
TGGACTTTTGAACCGTTATAGACAGACAACTTAAATTACAAGGGACATATTTTGCTAAGTTCGCTATAACAAGAAGCTTATCAGGTATGTGATGGATCGATTTGAAAACGACTCGTTTTGAGATATTTTTTGAACAATAATAAAGAAGTTACCAGAAAGTAATTATAGAAATTGAATGAAGAGTTATTGAAAACTATATTGAAGGTGTTTAAAAAACGAAAATAGCAAGCATATCACAACTATTTTTGGTTTTAAATCATTTCGATTTCGAAATCGATTTCTATCACATACCTGTATAATTTGAATTTAGAAATTAAAGGGTGTTCTATATAAGTGTTCTATGAACCGTTGTACACAAACACCTTAATTTTAGACAGAATATCCACTACTTTATTTGGTATAATAAGAAGTATAAAAATGTTATATTATAAATTAAATAGTTAATATAATCTAATGTATATGAGCAAACTGTTGAACCGTTACAGACAGACTGTTAAAGTTTATACAGAACCTGATTGCTAAATCTACTACAACAGCAAGTATATAATTTAAATTTGGTAATTAAAGAGCGACACTATAGTTGCTGCAATTTAATGCGTATTGCCAAACTATTGAAGAGTTGAAAAAGCATAAAGTTTGGAGATATAAGTGTGTCCCAATATTTAATGTAACCTAATTTATGTGGCCATACGCTTAAGCTGTTATAGGCAGACAGATGAAATCTGTTTTGAAGTCGGGTTTTTTCGCAAGAAATATTGTTTACTTTAGACTACGTAAAACTAAAATAATTAAATATAATACCTGCGAAAGGGTTTTATGGCTTTGTTTTGATCAGCAAGAAAATAACTCATAAAAATATCACAATATGTTCTACAGTAAACATATGATCTCTTTATAATATACCTGTTATCAACTGTTATGGTCTACACCACAAGTCATAAACAATTTATTTATTTTATTTTTTATTTATTTATTTTATAAAATCAATACAATACAACAAGAGCAAGTCTTATATTACAGTATTGGGTAGATATTTGGCATAGGATGATTACACTTAAACTTTTAAGCAATTGAAAATTTATAAAACAAAAAAAATTGTTATTAATTAGCTGAATTTAATTGAATAATAATTATAATAATACAATGAAGATATTAATAAAACAAAAATTTACAACTAAACATCCCCCTACTTAAAACATAAGCAAAGCACATCTACCGTTTAACAACAAACACAACACAAGCTGTAATGAAGATAACAATAACAAATTCATAAGTAAACATCCCATACCTAAAACATAAGCAAAACGCATTTACCGCTTAACAACAAAAAATAAGGCAAACTTAAATGAAGATAGTAATAAAACAATTACAAATGCACTACTAAACACCCCATACCTAAATTATAAGCAAAGCACATCTACTGTTTTGAAAAACCACAACAACAAATAACACATGCAAATTTAAAGCAGGAAAGCAGTTGGACAAAAAAAACCCAAATGAAAATAATTATTTTATGATACCATTCCATTATTTTATGAAAAATTCCTTTCTTAGGTATAATTGCAATAATGTTAAAGATAAGCAAATTATTACCCTTAATTCTTACTTTTTATCACACTACTTATTGCACATTTTTATTAATGAGCCATTCCTATGACCCTTGCTTGAATTTACAAGGAACTCCACTACTTACCAATAATCAAAAGCAATCTGCAATGGTATACTTAAATTTTAACTAAAAAATGTTATTACATTTGGTCTATCGTAACCGTCCGTACACGCAGCTATTTTTATTTTTCCATGTGCTTTTTTTCCAACCACGAAGTTATTTTAATTTTTCCGTGTTCTTTCTTTTCAACCACCAAGTTATTTTTATTTTTTAATGTACTCTTTTTTCAACCACGAAGTTATTTTTTAATGTACTCTTTTTTTAACCACGAAGTTATTTTTATTTTTCAATGTACTCTTTTTTCAACCACAAAGTTATTTTTATTTTTCAATATATTTTTTTTCAAAAAAAAAGTTATTTTAATTTTTCAATGTATTTTTTTCCGAACGCGTACTAAAAGTAGGTACGCGTACGCAAACAATAGCTTTAGTAAAACATTCACGTACGCGTACGCAAAAAAAAATTTAATAGAACACATTCGAGGTTGTGTACGGAAAATTTAAAAATTTAGTAACACACATAATTGTTATGAAAAGAAAAATATGTACGGGTTGGTTTTGAACAGAACATTGTGTGTACCATGAGTGTACTTTCTGAACTCTGGTTTTATTGTTATATTTTTAATATGAAAATACGAGGGCTGCTCTATATATTTCTGGCCTAATAGTGAAAATGCGAATATTTATAATCAAAAATGGTTTTATTGTTTTTCAAAGTATTCTCCAGCATGATTTATACACTTTTGCATGCGCTCAAACCAGTTGTCGAAGCACTTTTTCCACTCCGATTGAGACACCTCTAAAACATGGTTTTTGAACACTTCAACAGCTTCTTCTGGCGACGAAAATCGTTGACCACGCATTTTTTTCTTGATGTGCGGAAACAACAAGAAGTCATTAGGTGCCAAGTCAGGGCTGTACGGCGGATGACCCATTAATTCGACGTTTTGGCCGGTCAAAAACGCCCTGGTTTGAGCCGATGTGTGAGAGCTCTCATTGTCATGGTGAACAATGATTCGTCTTCTCTTGTTGGTTTTTCGAATTTCGCCGATGATTTCAGGCAAACAAATTGTAGTGTACCACTCAGAAGTGACCGTCCTACGTTGCTCAAGCGGAACAGTCGGCACATGACCAGTTTTGCCGAAGAATCAGGTGACCATTTGCTTCGAATTGCTTCTTCCACGAACAACTTTCGTTGGATTTTGCTCGTCTTTGAAGATCCACACGGTCGATTGTTGTTTCGTTTCGGGCTCATACGCATAGATCCATGATTCGTCACCTGTGGCGATCTTATAAACGCCTTTTTAAGCACCGCAATCGTATTTTTGCAACATTTCTTTGCACCAATCGACACGAGCCTTTTTTTGAGCGACTTTCAAATTGTGCGGGATCCAACGAGAACAAACCTTTTTTACGGCCAGGTGTTCATGCAGTATCGAATGTATGCTGGTGGAAGAAATGTCCAAGGATGTCTCTATCTCTCGGTATGTCGCATGTCGATCTTGCATTATGAGTTCACGCACGGCATCAATGTTCTCTGGCACAACAGCCGTTTTTGGACGACCTTCACGGAATTCGTCTTTAAATTCATTATACCAATTTTTCACAGTGTTATAGGATGGTGCTTCATTGCCATACAAAGGTTTAAGTTCATCAATGCACTCTTGTCGTGATAATCCACGTCGAAAATAGTGAAAAATGATGGCACGAAAATGTTCACGAGTTAATTCCATTTTTTTCTATATTAATTTTTTCAAGTCACTGTAAACAACACAAATAATGGTCGTACGTCAAAACGTTTTTAGTACGATTATGCTTAAAAATGACAAACTTTCCAATGGAAATGTCATATTGCACTTGGCAGCACTCAGTGTTGCCAGGCCAGAAATATATATAGCAGCCCTCGTATGGAACTTCTGATAAAAAAAATTAATTTTTAAAAAATATTTTTATAAAAGGATAAATACTAAACCACATGTTATTAATTTCAAATCCTTACTACCTATTAATTGCTGAACTATTTTTACGCGTCGCTTAGTCAGGAATTGTCGTTAATACTAAATTTCTTCTATGTGAATCGTGGTTAAGTGGCAAGAAAAGGTTTCCGTCTAGCTCAGACGTATTTGGGTTCTCAACCCTGGGTTCACGGACGCTTAACAATAGAAATATACATACTTGCCAAAGAAAAACCACTATGTATATTATCAAAAAAATAACCTTCTGTAAAATACTGGAGACCAATTTCGCTTCAGTGTGGCTTGATGTTTATCCACTTGGGGCACAATTTTTCCCTCCCTGTCGACTTAATGTCAAACGCCATGACAAGTCTGTTGCCCTTTTACTTTACTTTACTTGCCCCGAAATCCATCTTGTTTAAAGTCTACTCAAGGCCGTTCTTACCTAGCATTACCTGTATTAAATGAAAAGTTAGCACATAATTAATTTTGTAACTTTATTCCAGAAAACATGAAAATTAAGTGTTCATTCTTTAAATTATTTTTTTATAAAGTAAATTTTTAGGAAAATAAAATAAAAAAAATAAAATATGAAATATGAAATAAGATTTCCAAAATTTATATACTACTAAGTAAGAAAATACGTACACAAGAAAAGGAAATACATAATACATACATAATTAGTTAAAAAAATACTTATGCTAGGATCTTGCCGGTCTGGGTTTCATCAATCTGCTGCCAGGTGAGTGTGCGGTGATGTTTAAGCTTGTTGGTTTTCCGCTATGTCCTAGGACTGATGGTAGGTAGTTAATAGATTTGGTACACGTTGTTATTAGTTCCCATATTTTAGGTTTATTGTACAGTAGTCAACCCCTACTTTTGTATTTTTAACACTTTTTGTATTGTGAAACAATGGGCCTTTTTTTGTGTTTTAATGCCGTAACGGTAAGTTCTAATGATTTTTCTAATTTCTTTTGGTACAGTTCTTTTAACTAATATATAGAATAAATTTTTTTAACATTGCTTTTCCGATCTTCTTTATTATTATACATTTATTTACTTGTTTCTAGTTTTTGATTAAATTTAAAACCTTTTTAATTCTGTGCCTTGAATTTGTAATTTTTTTGTAATTACATCGGCATTGAAATTATCGTTTTTACAGTTTCATATTATTGTTTTAATTAAAAATTTTCTTTTTACTTCGTACGTTTTACGTACATATTTATATTTTTCTAATCTAAAAATCTTCAGTTTTCACTTTTATTATTTATATTTCATTATTTTCAAATGTTAATTAAGTTTAAATCAGATTTAAATGAAACACTCCTATTCTTGAAAACTTTTTAAGTTTTAAGCCTTGTCAAAACCTTTTTTTTTCCACAGAGCAGTTTCTTTTCTTTAGTCAAAGAGATTCACTTTCATTTGTTGTTTTTTTATACACATTTTTTTTTCAAATTTATATTTTTTTTTCAAACGTTTGTATATATTTATATTTTTGCAATAAAAAAAAGGCTTTCATTTAGATAATTTTTTCCCACAAAGTTTATAACGTTACTCGAAGTAGCTTTTATTAAGGGTTTCAAGAATATGAATTTTGTCAGGTGGTCTATCACAATGAAAAGTTGGCGATTTTTTGCTTTAGTACTAGGGTATGGTCCAATGAAATCGCAGTACAGTCGCTGGAAGGGTCGCGTTGTCTGAAATTGATTTCCCATGGGAGGGCGAAGAGTTTGGTTTGTAGGTTTTATAACCTTGCAGTCATCGCAATTTTTGACGAAATTTCTGACATCTCGTGCCATATGTGGCCAAAAGTATTTTTGACGAATCCGAGACAGATTTTTTTGATACCCGCCATGACAACTTGCATCATGGGCGGCTCTTACTATTCCTTCACTTAATGTTTTGGGCAACCATAACCTCCAGAGACTTTCTTCAGCGTTTGTTCCGTTTCGAAATTCTACGCGTTTGTATATAAGATCGTCCGATACCTGTAAATCTGGCAACGAGTCACTATTTTTAAGCTTATTAAATGATGTTATGGCATCTGGACTAAGGCGAAATGTCTTTGTGGATTTGCGTAAGCAATCTGTAAGGGGACCTGCTAGATCTGAAAAGTTCTTAATGAACGCGCGGTACCAATTTGCCATGCCAACGAAACGTCTTACTTGCCGGGGAGTTTTTGGTAATGGAAATTTAACAATTGCTGCGACCTTTTCGGGATCGACCTTTAGGGTTCCCTCGCCAATTCGGTAGCCAAGGTACTTAATTTCTCGCTGGCAAAATTTGCTTTTGCCTACGTTTATCGTAAGGCCTGCGGATTTCAGACACTGTGCGACTTCAGATAATAAACGTATGTGGGTTTCGAAATCCTGGCTGCACACAAGCAGGTCATCTAAATAGATGAAAACATTGTCTCTAAGGTTAGAGGGGATGTCTTTGTCCATCAGGCGGCTCATTGTCTGAGGCCCGTTGCAAACGCCAAATGGCATGACCCTATATTGATATAATGCCCTTCCGGGTACGGCAAAGGCAGTCTTCTCCTTTGAACTTTCGGTTAATTTGATTTGGAAAAAGGCGTCCTTAAGGTCAATTCCGCTAATGTAATGAGTGTCTTTAAGACGGCTAAGCAGCCCGTTGATATGAGGGAGGGGGTATGCGTCTTTTTTGGTCAGCTTATTTAATTTGCGGCAGTCTAAACACAGTCTTATTTTGCAAGGTTTACATATGGTAACAATAGGGCTACACCAGGGTGAGTTGGATTCCTCTATTACTTCTAAAGCCAGTAATCTGTCGAGTTCTTTATACACTTCGGCTTGTTTTGGAGGGGACAACGGGTAATGTTTTGCTTTCACCGGGACTGCGTCACCTGTTTCTATGTGGTGCTGCAAAAGGTGAGTACAACCGAGCCCTGACTTTTCATATGACGGAAAGTCTAGGATGACACTTTCAAGACATAGTTTTTCCTCGGGGCTTAGATGGTGATAAAGGGGACTATCCTCTTTATCCATCTGAAAACAGGCAATTTCTGGTATTATTTCTGGTGCGAGAGCATAAGCTCGCCAAAAATTTACACCAAGGTACGCTTCTTGAGTTAAGGATGGTACTATGTAGAAAACTATGGGCTTCGTAACTTCTTTAAGGCTCACCGGTAGTGAGCAGTATCCTAAAACTTGATTTTTTGATCCGTTGGCGGTAGAAATGTTTGATTTGAATGCTTTCATTTGTATGCCATGCTTATTAATGAAGTCTAAACTTCCTTTCCCTAAGACTGTTAAATTTGCTCCTGAGTCCAGAAGGCAGGATAAATTCGTGTCAAAAATTCTAATTTTAGCATATGGTCTTCCGTCGTCAGAGTTTGAAAGGCAAGATGATTCGAGTGATTTTCTAAACTTTTTTCTTAACGCATATCGAGCTCTGCATTTTAAAATTCTTTGGGATGTTTTACGCTTAAAAGGTGGTCTTTGCTCATGGTTTCGTGTCTGAGAATTTAGGTCAGTGTTGGTTTGAAGACAGGGTAGTAGAGCCCCCTGTGAAGGTTTACTACTAGTGTCTAAATATAACTCGGGATTTAGTCTTTGGAACGAGCATCCCCGGTCGCCCACTCGCTCCGTCGCCTGTTTAGCGCATGTGAATTACTACAATTTGAGTAGAAACTCCTCTTTGTCCACATTTAAAGCAAAAAAGGTATCGGTTCTCATCGGGACAATAAATATAACTGTGGCCTAACTTAAGGCAGTTCCAGCATTTATTCTTGGAATAATCTCCCTTGGCGTATTGTTTATTTACCTTTAATTCTTCTAATTGCGGATCTGATTCTACTTCGGATTCCTCGCAATCCGAATGTGGTTCTATCGAAATCTCTTCTACTTGGCGAGGCCGATTTGGTATGTACTTGGGAATATTGTTTAATTTAAGGCATTTTTCCGCTTCCCTTAGTAAGTCACGATATGAGTCAATATTATTTGGGTTAGAAACAAAAGTGATGTTCTGTAGTTCGGGTCTGACGTTCCTCCATCGTAAGTCTCTTTGGGATGTTGTTTCCGAGCTGAAATTTTCAACAAGATGTCCAGGTCGGTTTCTAAGGTACCAAATTGTTTTGTGATGGCTGTCTTTAGTAAGGGATAAGTTGCCCTAGGATTTTGTTTGATGTACATCCAGAACCACGCGTCTGCCTTACCTCTAAGGAAAATGTGAAAATTTGCCATTAAATAGTCTAGAGGACATTGGCTTCGTTCTGTAAGGGTATCTAACTTAAATAAAAAGTCGGTAACGTCTTCTTCTCCGCTGAACGAAATGTTCCAATCTTTTAATTTTAAAAATATGGGTGCCGATAAAGCATTTGAATTAAATTGTGAGTTGATAAAAGGAGATTCATTTGTTCCCCTATTTCCACGTGATTGAGTCAAATCTCGCCTAAAATCTTCTTGAGTATTTCTCAGAACTTCTCTCACATAATTGCTCAGGGCTTCCACTGCATTTTCATCTGCGAGTGCCTCTTGCGGTGATGGTATGTTGGTTCCCCCCGTGGCCATATCTAGGTTCGGTTGGTTATCTACTTGAAAAGCATGTAGTGGGCTACTTATAGAATCTGAAGTTCCTGGTACCGGTGAAGTTCTTACTGCTTTTATGCTTGTGTTACTTAACGAACTAGCTATACTACTTGATCTTTGAGCTATGGAAGGGAGGCCGCGCCCTCTTCCTTTTGTGCCTGATACGTTTAAATTGTGTGAATATTCAGATACCCTACCTCTTATACTTTCAGATGGCTAAATTAATGATTTCGCACTATGTTAAGCTGTCTTTTTTTGATCTGGCCCTAACCGCGTGTTGTACTTGCGCATAGCGCATTAAGCCAATCAGAAAGAGAGCTAGAGATAACAAGGCGATTAGCAGAAAAATCTGACGTGTCTAAATTAGAAAGTGGAAAAAATATGTAGCTTTATCAATGATTGTCTAAGCAATTAATTTTTAGACGATAATTGGAATTAATAGTTAGAATTGCTTTTTGCCGAATGTGTAAAATAATTTATAAATATTGTCGTCTCGTTTTTATAAAACGGGCCGAAAATATGTTTTTCTTTTGTGAAAGTATATCCCTTTTGACAAACTTAAAAAAATGATCTTATTCAGAAAGTGTTAAAATTCTGGGAATGCTAGTTAGTCACAACCATGAGTAAAAAAAACGATAGTATTAGAAAGGCATAGGATTCTAAGTTCTCTGACTCTTCCTAAACTTTCCATAGCTGGCTTATCAATTCGGTTTATCGAAAACAAACTGATGTCTCAGCATGAATATTTTCTCTTTTTTTTTTCTTCTATTTGTTATTTTTTATTACTGAGCGCAATTACTTGCATGCTTCTCTTCTTCTTCCTTTTCTAACTCCTTTACCTTATAACACAAATAATAGATATGGAGTAAGAAAATAATTTCCGCAACATCAACCAAACTACTCGTTGTCGTTAGTTGTGGACTTTAAATATCTATCTTCATGTATTATGCATTGCATCGCGATTGAAACCAGTCTTATATACTTAGTGATCAAGACTTATGCAATCCATAAAAAATGAAAACAAATTTTTTTGAAATTTGGTTCCAGTCAACCAAAAGGTACTTTACATTAGCTATCCCAAAATTGGGTAGCATTTACGTTGGGCGCCATCTATTGTTACGCGTCGCTTAGTCAGGAATTGTCGTTAATACTAAATTTCTTCTATGTGAATTGTGGTTAAGTGGCAAGAAAAGATTTCCGTCAAGCTCAGAGGTATTTGGGTTCTCAAACCTGGGTTCACGGACGCTTAACAATAGAAATATACATCCTTGCCAAAGAAAAACTACTATGTATATAATCAAAAAAATAACCTTCTGTAAAATACTGGAGACCAATTTCGCTTCAGTGTGGCTTGATGTTTTGCCACTTGGGACTTAATGACCAACGCCATGACAAGTCTGTTGCCCTTTTACTTTACTTTACTTGCCCCGAAATCCATCTTGTTTAATGTCTACTCATGGCCGTTCTTACCTAGCATTCCCCGTATTAAATGAAAAGTTAGCACATAATTAATTTTGTAACTTTATTCCAGAAAACATGAAAATGAAGTGTTCATTCTTTGAATTATTTTTTTTATAAAGAAAATTTTTAGGAAAATAAAATAAAAAAATAAAATATGAAATAAGATTTCCAAAATTTATATACTACTAAGTAAGAAAATACGTACACAAGAAAAGGAAATACATAATACATACATAATTAGAGTAAGTAATTTATTAAATTCATAAAATTTTACATTTATATTAATGTATGTATATATAGTTAAAAAAATACTTATGCTAGGATCTTGCCGGTCTGGGTTTCATCAATCTGCTGCCAGGTGAGTGTGCGGTGATGTTTAAGCTTGTGGGTTTTCCGCTATGTCCTAGGACTGATGGTAGGTAGTTAATAGATTTGGTACACGTTGTTATTAGTTCCCATATTTTAGGTTTATTGTACAGTAGTCAACCCCTACTTTTGTATTTTTAACACTTTTTGTATTGTGAAACAATGGGCCTTTTTTTTGTGTTTTAATGCCGTAACGGTAAGTTCTAATGATTTTTCTAATTTCTTTTGGTACAGTTCTTTTAACTAATATATAGAATAAATTTTTTTAATATTGCTTTTCCGATCTTCTTTATTATTATACATTTATTTACTTGTTTCTAGTTTTTAATTAAATTTAAAACCTTTTTAATTCTGTGCCTTGAATTTGTAATTTTTTTGTAATTACATCGGCATTGAAATTATCGTTTTTACAGTTTCATATTATTGTTTTAATTAAAAATTTTCTTTTTACTTCGTACGTTTTACGTACATATGTATATTTTTCTAATCTAAAAATCTTCAGTTTTCACTTTTATTATTTATATTTCATTATTTTCAAATGTTAATTAAGTTTAAATCAGATTTAAATGAAACACTCCTATTCTTGAAAACTTTTTAAATTTTAAGCCTTGTCAAAACCTTTTTTTCTACAGAGCACTTTCTTTTCTTTAGTCAAAGGGATTTACTTTCATTTGTTGTTTTGTTTATACACATTTTTCTTGCAAATTTATATTTTTTTTTCAAACGTTTGTATATATATATATATATATATATATATATATATATATATATATATATATATATATATATATATATATTTGCAATAAAAAAAAGGCTTTCATTTAGATAATTTTTTCCCACAATGTCTAAAATGTACAGTCTTGATGATATTATTTTCATTACTTTTAATTTTAACTTTGTTTTTTTTTTAAGTTTTAATTTTGTGGTGTTCGCGCCTTAACTGACTTTTTCCAACTGCCACGCATGTCTTGTTTTTCTGCCTGTCAACCTTAAAACTTTGTTTGCTTCGTAACAATTATGCCTACGTGTCTCATTTCTGATTGGTCGAATAACGTAACGGCACTGAAGTCAGACCACATGCGAATGCAAATTTAAAGAAGAAGTGCGATAACTATTTTCAACATTCCTTTCTGCAGGAGCGTTATCGATAGGGGGGGGGGGGGGGGGGGGGGGGTTTGTTAGAAAAAAATATGTCTATATGGGGCTTTCTACATTGTAACATATTTATACTTATGTATATTGGAAAAAAGAAATTTTCAATAAATCCGTAACACTCTTTTTAAAAACTTTTGTATAAAACTTCTGAAAAAAATATTATTTGTTCTGATCGAATACAGAATTTATTTTTGTTAAGTTTTATTACTTTTTGTTTTTCTGAAAACCCTTAAATGTAAAAGACGATTTTGCTATTATATATTTAATATAAAAATATTAATTTTTTTTGGAAAAAATAATTCAATTAACATTTTAAATAAAACAGAATTAAATAAGTTGTTTGTTTTTAGATTTTGACTATTAAGTTGAATGTAAGGTTCTAAATACCATTCTTGATAAAATAGACATTAAGGCTAGAGTGATAAAAAAATATGTAGATGACTTATTTGGAATAATAAAAATCGATCAAGTAGATAACACGTTAAAGGCCTTGAACGCATTTCATAGACAAATTCAATTTACGCTGGAAAAGGAACAAAACAACAAATTACCCCATTTGGACGCTCTGATTATTAGAAAAGAAAACATAATTAAGCTCGACTGATACCAAAAACCCATGGCATCAGGAAGACTAATAAACTTTTATTCAAAACACCCCAAAAACATAGTTATGAATACTGCAACCAACTTCATTTCACGAGTACTAAATATTAGTAATAAAGATTTCCTTACAGCAAATAAAGAGAAAATAAAGACTACACTGCTTAAAAATGACTTCCCTATCAGAACAATAAACAAATTAATTCTTAACGTATAAAGAAGAAAAACGTATCACAAGTTGACAAAAGTAAAAGAACCAAGAAAGATGTACAAATCATTTGACTATATTCCTGGCTTTTCTGAGAGATTTAAAAATTCCGATATTTATGACAAAAAGAAGTTATATTAACGATGAAAACAACAAACATGACAAAAAAGTTCTTCAACAACGTAAAAGCCAGACTAAATAAGATGGAGAAGTCTAACTTAGTATATGAAATTAAATGCAATGGTGACGACGCGAACATATGCCAAAAGGTATATGTTGGCACGACTAAAGACAAGATTAGCATCTCATAAATCACTTTAAATACAAACAAACCTCTTAACCAAAAAAACTGCCCTAGCTGCCCACTGTACAATAACTGGACACAATCCAAACATCGAGAATGTTAAAATTCCAGTAGGAGAAACAAACACAACAAAGAGATACATGCAAGAGATGCTTCATATAATAAACACTCCTACAGAAAAGAGAATAAATTATAAATCAGACGTGGACAATTGCGCTCATATATATGATATACAATTAGTATATGAATCAAATAATAAGATTATGCAAACAGCAGTCCCGTTATTTTTTTTTTTATTAAAACCGTGAGAGTAAAATTCTTTTTCGTGACGTCATACAAATATATTTCGAATAGCACCACACCTAAGAAAAAATGCTTATTTTTCGATAGAAGCACTAAAATTAAAATACGGTTATTTTATTTCAACATATAAAGTAGTAAAGTTATATATTATTGAAGTTAAAAAAGTGTAAAAATGAAATGTGCAGTGTATAATTGTGGAAATACTAAAAATGAAAACTCAAGCTTCAATTTTTTTATTTCCCAAAAGAAAAAAAACTTAGAAAAGAATGGTAAATATTTTGTCGTTTAGATGAAAAAATTTGAATGGGGAAAATTTAATGATTTCTTCTAATTACATAAAAACAAAAACATTGAGACGAGTCAAATTTAATAAATGTAAACGTTAAGACAAAACACTTTTCTTCCGTGCGCGAATGTTTTTCCAAATAAGAAAGCTTAACCATATAATAGGAAATAAAAGCTTAACCAAATTTTAGCATCAAAAAGCACTAAAAACAATGCCGAATGCAAGTTGACATCACTGCATTTTTACACAAAGACTTATTTATATTACGTCATGAACAGATAGAGCGAGAGTCTTTGCGTAATCTTATTATTCATGCAATTAGTAAACATGGAAATAATAAACACAGAAAAACAAAAACAGTCGGTGACAAAGTGTATACATAAACCAACGGACGATGCTGATAATAAATTAATGTAATTGTAATTTTGTATTTTTAATTTGTTATTTTTATTAGTGTATTATTTTGTTATTTGTTTGCTTTGAGCATCAAACATTTTTAATATATTCTAGTCATATTTCCCTGAACATAACCAACAAAGTTGGTCGAAATATTGGAATATTGAAAAATAAATAAAGACAAAAAAGTTTTTTTGTTTGAATTTATTAAAAAAGAGGACCTCAAGCCGAACCTTACATTCAACACAAAACAGAATTTTTAATAGTTTTTCCCCTATTTTGTGCGTTATCAAATTTAAAAGTTGACGACACTGTAGCTAGGACGTTTTATTTTGATATTTTCATATTAAAATTTCTCTTTAGCTGAATTACGCTATCAAAAACTTCAAGCATGTTTTGAATGTTCTACTTCAGTTTTGATATTCTATATCATTTTTGTTCTAGTTCTGTTTTGTTTTAATGTTCTAAAACACTTTTGTTCTCTAATTCTCTATTTTGATGGCAAAGCAAAACATTTGTGTTTGGAAGTATGTGTTTGAAAATGAGAGTGTTCTATACACGCACTACTTGAATTTTTCGTGATTGCTTATAAGATATTTTTCTTATGCTTGTGCAGCCCTTTATTAAATACCACACCAAGATTTTTTGTAGTATCTACAAAACTTATAATATTATTATTGCAGGGTAACACGCGCCTTTGTTTGATAAACCAATAATAAGAGCTACTGATTTTGTTGGGTTAATACTTAAGCCATTTGCAGATGCTCAAAGATGAATTTGATGCAGGTCAGGATTTATTAACCGTATACAGTTAGGAGCTTCTGATATGTTACAGCTTGCATAGAGTTGTACATCATCAGCATATATTTTACTTGCAAGGGAAGATCATTGGCATATATGGAATATAATATAGGACCAAGTATCGAACCTTGAGGTACCCCTTTAGGCATTAAGCAGCTTCTAGAAACATTAGTACCGTGACAGACACTTTGGCTCCTATCACTTAGATACCATGATTATAGTTTTACTGCAGTTGGAGAAAAATAGCACATGTGTTTTAGTTTTAGACAAAGACTCGAATGGTGAACAGTGTCAAATGCTTTAGAATATTCAAGTAATATTAAGAATGGTATAATGGGACGTTAGTCAATTTGGAATCTTATTTCCTCAGTGACGTCAATCAATGTTGTAATGCAGCTATGATTTGATCTGAACCCAGATTGCCTACTATTTAACAAGGAATTTGCATACTGATAACGACTTATCTGTAAATGAAGTAGCCTTTCAAAGACTTTTGACAGATATGGTAGTATTGCAACAGGTCCATCACTTTGGCATGTTTCCACCCCGTTGGGAACTTAGAAGTTGTTATAATCATATTAAAAAATAAGTTAGATTAGCCAGTGGTGTGGAAGTGTAAGTTTGATGAAACTTGGATGCAGTCCATCAAAACCAGCAGCCTTCCATTTGATGTAAAGAATTGCCTCAATTACATCCTCTTGCATAAGAAGTTGGAAGTTAAAGAGATTTGTTTTCTGCTGATTTGATCCGAAATTATAATACTTTTCGTTTATTTGAGGCATGGGTATACTTGAAAATTTATGATTTAATAGATTAACGTCAATGTTAGGAGTATCATCATTATTAACTATGCCCATTTTACGTTTTTCTCTCCATTTACTTCGAGAGTCAGTAGATGTTTGAAAATTTTTTTGATTAAAAATATACTTGGCCCTTTTTATTTTCGAGTTAACGTTCTAAAACACTTCCACCTTTTATACGTACGATTTCTTTCCTCAATTAGGGTTTTTATCTCGGAGGTAAACCACGGTTTCTTCTTCCTTATGACTCTTGTTTTCGTGGGCACATTTTTTTCATAAAGATATCGCAGATCTTGCGGGAGAAAATTTAATTTTTCATCAGCAGTAGGTAAGAAGAAAACATTACTGCAATTTATGGACCCCAATTCGGCATCGAGTAAGTGATAGTCAATATTTTTAAAGTCCTAAATTTCAGAATCCGTGGTTCCATGCTATGATAAACTTTAAATTCGTACGCCAAAAACAAAAAATCATGCTTTGAAAACATACATGCTGACAACTGATCAAATCGCAGTAGGTGGGAGTTGTGGGTAATAAAACAAAGATCAATTAGTGTATTGGAAGTCGACGTAAAGTGAGTTGGTGTGTATTTGTTGACCAAGTTAAGTCCCATACAGCTCATGTCGTCAACTAGGCTGTTGTCTTCAAGTATAACAGCTTTTCCAAAAAGAAGATTCATATTGACGTTCCTCTTATGCCTGTATATAGTCCCGACTAACAACTTTTGACTGTGATTTCATAGTTTAACAAATAAATACTCAATGTTCTAACAAACAGGATTTTTATTCTTTCTTTGCAGGCAATATTTGATGTTATATATGTAGCAACACTACCACCATTAGTTAATCTATCAGAACGGAAAAGTCTATAGCCACTCAAATTGTACATTTTACTATCTACATCCGGATAAAACCATGTCTCTGAAATACATATTACATCTATATGTGAGTTTTCGAACAACAGTTGAAACTCATCCATTTTATTGTTTAAGCTCTGTGCGTTAATGTGACAGATTTTAAGTCCAGAAACATTTGTAGACAGTAGGCTGACCTTAGGTTTTCCTAGAGCCGACCGTCATATTGTCAGAATTTAAAATCGTTGTAAATAATAGTTGCTTTAACAATGCCAACAAGTTTTATCATCCTGAAAAGCGAAATATGTATATGTTTTGTTATTGATATAAAAACAAAAAAGAAAACTAATAAAAACTTTTGACATTAAACTAACGATAACATAAAAAGTAACAAAAATTAATAATTTAGAAAACAAGGTTAGATTCTTAGAAGTTTTGTGGTGTATTACCAGGCGGCTGAAAAAATTGGTCCAGCGTTTCCAATTCATCAATACGTATTGGCTCATCACTTTCGAAGGTTCTCAAGTAAATGATTCTACGATGAGTGTAATGTTTTAATTTTATGTGCGCGGAGAAAAATTCTATGGTTTTCAGGCGTGAGGTTTTCATCAATGTAGAATGGCATTGAACTATTAAAACCAATTAAATTTAGCCGTAGTGCTTCCTTTTTATTTCTTATGTAGGTTTTAGTATATTTTGGCAAAAAGTTTCTATCATGCGGTTTAGTAAACAATAATTGATGAATCAAGTGTACTATTACCGTTCCCGCGTCTATTTGTATAGCTTTTGTTTTTGTTTATTTTGACACGGAAAACTTCCTTTATAATAATAACCACAACATAAAACCATAAAGATAAAAAACAACCCCATATTGGCGAGATGCTAGTTAGTTTTACTTGATATTAAGGTCTGGATAACAAGTGCAGTGTTGTTCAATTAAAGTACCACCTGATATGAAATTGAAGATCAATGTGTGAATAACATGTATCTAAAAATGTATAAAACTACGGATTCGATAAGGGATTACTCTATAATCAGTTAATCCTTTACGTGTACGGACGTATATTTGCAAGTGATAAAACATAACGAACACAAATAAAAATTTTCAGAAAAATATGGAGAGCTTCAGTTATAAAGAACTGGTAGAAGAGTATTTTAGAAATAAAAGCCAGGTAGATGTTTTTAGTTACGTTAAAATAAAATTTAACTTAAGTTCGTGTAGCACCGAAGTACAAAAGCAATTATCTAATTTTGTAAAAGTAATAAAAAACGCTTTGACTAACACGAAGGCTGCATCTAGCTGCATTATATGCCTATAGCATCAACCCAATTAAACCAAGTTCCGAAAAAATTATTAGATAATACGGATGCATATGAATTCGGATTATCAAAAAAAAAAAAAAAAAAAAAATCGGGTCTTCAGGATCCATAAGAAACAATGAAACCAACAAAGAGTTAAGAAGTTCAAAAAAGAAACATGTTCAAGATGAATATCGCAAAATTGGATTGATCAGCCAAAACAAGGGTCATGCATTACAAATGATGGCAATATCGCACGAAGATTCTTTTTAGATCCAGAAAAAGGATCTGAAATTACGGGAGTTGATTTAAACTTTATTTTCAGATTTGAAGAACTTGACTCTAGAGAATTTAGAGATTATGCTAAGGAAACTGTAAAAATATATACAACCAACTACCTATGGAGAAAAATATCTGCAACAATTCACAAAATCCTTTATCATGGATCAACATATCATTATATATCATTTGGTGTCACTTGGAGATCTATCAGAGGAGGCTCAGGAAAAAAAGGACCAGGACTACAGATTTTATAGAGAGCACAATACTAGAAAAATTTTTTGCAATTCCACAAATGAAGACTTATTTAATATATAATTGGCAACGTCAGATCCGTTCATCTCCAATATTCGAAATCAATTGAAAGTGGAACATTGGGATTTACATGAAGAAGCCAAAAAACTACTTAAAAACAGAATATTCGTGTCAAATGAATAATAATTATAATTGCCTTTCATTGCTATTTAAGTACGAAACACATAGACGGTTGAAATTTACACAGAACCTGTTTGCCAAATCTACTGCTACAGCAAGTGTATAATTTGAATTTGGAAAATAAAGGGTAAACCTATACTTGCTGTTATTTGATATAGATTGTAATAAAATTATTTATATTTAATTTTTTGATACAATATTTAATTTTTTTGTTACAATATTTAATGTTTCCACAACACTTAAGACAATAGAACACAAATTGAATTAACTGCCTGAAATATTAGATATGTGTGTTTTATTTTATTTATATTATCGATAAACAGTCAACATCGTCATTAGACTGTTAAGGAATACCAAATTGAAAATAAATATTTTATGATAACAAACATCAAAAATCCCTCCCTAGATATAATTGCAATAATGTTAAAGATAAGCAAATGATTTTCCTTAACTCTTATTTTTTATAACACATTGCACATTTTTAGTCATAAGCCATTCCTATAACCCTCGTTTGAATTTTTAAGGAACTTTACTACATACTAATGATCAAAAATAAACTACAATGGTAGGCTTAAATTTTAACTAAAAAAACAATAATAATAACAATAAAAATGTTATTATATTTTGTCTATCGTATATGTACTTTTTTGCCGTCTGTACGTTTTTTCGTACACGCAGTTATTTTTATTTTTCCATGTACGTTTTTTCGCACACGATTTTATTTTCATTTTTTCATGGACGTTTTTTCCATACACGAATTTGTGTATTTTCAGTTTTTCAGGTACTTTTTTGACGTAGGTGTACGCAAATAAATATTTTGATAAAACACATTCGTGGATGCGTTCGGAAAATTCAAAATTTAGAGACACACATAACTGTTATGAAAAGAAAAAAATAAACGGGTTGGTTTGAACAGAACTTTGTGTGTACGATGAGTGTAGGGATAAAACGATACGAGTAAATACAAGTACATATTCGATACTTTCCTCTCGATAGCAAGTACTTTTAGCATCGATACTTTACCACCGAGTCCCAAGTAGGTATTGGTAAAAAAAGTACTTGAATCGGTCAAAAATACTCGTTGCATACTGACTTGAAGTTAATGTTGAACGTGACGCCATTACAGTCTTTATGAAGTATGTCTTAATTAGTTATCTGTGTAAGTGCAGTTAAAAATTAAGAGGCCAGAACTTGTATAGACTTTTTGGCACTATATTATTCAAATATTGAGTCTAACTTGTGTTTTATAAGTGTAAAGAGGGTCTCTACATCTTTAAAAAAAACTTCTTCAATTGCAGAAATATTTAATTTGAGATACAGAGTTACGGCATTATGAAATTTAAAGTTGACAATAAATTTCGGAAATAGACATGTTTTCTGGAAGTCGATCAAGCATTTCTATTAACAACCTTTTTAAATATAGAAAACAACTTTCTTGTAAAATTAATGTATCAGTTATATTTATTTATATTTTATATTTACTTTATAAATATAAAATAAATTTTACGCCGATTTTTATGTATGGAGTTTGACATTTCCTTCAACGACTGCAATGAATAAATTCGCCACTGCCATCACCTACATACATACATGATTTCGCCATGATAAGTCCCATTTTTTTGCCTTGTATCAAGTTTGCCGAGGCATGATCGGTCCATGTCCTTCGAGCCAGCAGGCAAAACACCACGCCAACCTCTAATTTTTTTATATTGCTTGGAAAAATAAAGTAACCCCATAAAAAAATAATATATAGGACAATAGAGATTTACTTCACTAAACTAGATTTATGTACTTCACTAAACTAGATTTATGTAGATGGTGAAGGGAATATAAGATTCGGCATAGTCGAATATAGCACTCTTACTTTGTTTTTGATAAAATATTAATATTTTACTTTTAATATCAATTACAAAAATTTTAGAAAACTGTTCAGCACTTATGTATATTAACAATATCCTTAAAGTACAAAATGTTAAGAAAGTCTTATGTTTTTTACTTATATATTCTTCTTTAAACAATTCTAATAAAATGTTTTTGGTTGAGGAAACAATATACATATGATCTAAGAAGACGCACTTTGAAAAGTTGTTTTGAATTTGTTCATGGTTTTAAGAATAAACAACAAAAAATTTTAAATAAATTTTATTTATAGTAGATAAACCTTCTTGAATGTACGTAATTTTTCTATATTGGAGGTTTTTTTTCTTCTAACTGTGTACAAACAAAAAAGTATTGCAAAATTCAACCATTGCTACAATGTAGTTCTTACAACAGACTCAAAACACAACCATCTAAATTGAAAATCAAACAAAAAGTACCATATAATAAAAAAGGGTCAAGAAAGAGTAAAGTACAAAAGTAGCAATTTGGTACTTTAGTAGCAACAACGGTCACACTGCATGAGACCAGCGTTATGAATTTTTTATTTTTCTTTGCCTTAATTTTATCAAACAGTCGACCGATACGAGTAGGTATCGATACTTTTTGTTCGAAATTCAGTACGTATCGATATTTTTCAATTGATACTGTATCGAGTAAAATTATCGATACCCTAGTGGTATCATTCTATCCCTAGATGAGTGTATTTTCTGAACTCCGAAAGTAATACCATCAAAAAGACAGTTTTTAAGTACTGCAATGTCTATTTTCGATCCATTTGGTTTTGCGGCGAATTTTGTGGTAGTCGGTAAAATTTCAATGTAAGAAATTTGGAAAAGTTCGACTAATTGGAAATCAAAAGTGCCAAATGGTATTTACGAAAAGTTTAAACTGTGCCTACAAGAAATACCTAAAATTGTTCATTTTATTATCGGGAATTTGAAGATTTCAGCAACTTTTAAATTTTTGAACTTCATGTGTTTTGTGATGCTAGTTAAAAAGCATTAGCGGTTGTTGGATACTGGCGTGTTATTATGAATTCCAGTATAAAACTCACTTCTATAACAGGTAAAACAGCTTATGCTCCAATACGTCTCCATCTAATTCCAAAATTAGAACTGCAAGCCGATATAATGGCAGCACGTCTAAAATATTCTATAGTTAAATGCCATGAATGGCTTAAACCGAAGAAAATAGTTTTCTGGACTGACTCTCACACTGTTATACGCTGGATTATACCCTGTTCAGACATACGTTTTAGTTGCGCAATAAAGGAATTTACGCAATTAAGTCCCTAATTGAATTTAATTCACCATATAAGAAATTAATTAAAAAATTTTTCAATTAGCACTTAATTAAGTCGATAATTGATTAAGTTTACTCCAACAACCCTTGTGAAGTGTGTTCAGTTAGAGAAAATTTTATACAATGACAAAAGTAAATGCCATAAAAATGAAAAATAAAATATTTTTAAATTATATAAAATGAAAAGTTTTTGAAAATTTTATGGAAATTCAAAGCTAGCGTGCAGTCAAAACTTGATCGTACAAACTGGAAGAGTTCCATTTTTCAAATAAAAACAAGCAAACTTTCTTTTAAAGCCGAACTTCTCTTTATTCTTCCAAATTTACCAACACAAATTTCTAATGTAAAAATTAGGTCTGTTCAATAAATTTCCGGCAGAAACTAGCAACGATAGAGTAAAATAAAAATTTACAACATTACTATTCCAAATAAAAAAAAGGAATAAACGCATTTTTGGAAAAAAAAAATAACAAAGTAAAGCCGAACTTACCATAATAACAAAAAACCATAAAAAAAAAATTTGTATCTAAAACAGCAAAAAAGCGGTGTTCGTTGCTTAAATCATTTTGTATTGCAACAGTTAGCATTTGCAAGAGTTTTGTCATCGATTGTGTGCAAATTGCCAAAAAATTTCTGTCTTTTTTGTAAAACTTTTAGTTTATTTTATTCTATTTCTTTTGTTTATTGTTTTATTAACCTGGCGTTTACTTGTACGTAGTTTTCTTAGCTTTCTTCTAACTATTATACAAACATTAGCTTCAATTCAAATATTTTTTATTTAAAACCGAAAACTATAAATGTTATGTATATTTTTTGCTGTGTGGTTGTAATAAATTTCAGCGTAGATATTGGGTTTTAAAATCGCCATATAAATTATGGCAAAAAAGCCACAACGATGTGATGTAAATATTTTCGTGGAGAGTGTTAATAAACACTTTCAGTTCAAAGTATTTAATATTCATTAACTTATTTTGTAAAACAGAACAAGAATCAGCTGTTCTGTTCTTGACAGTAACAAAAGTAGTAACAAATTTATTGACATTCACATCTTCTACTCTTTTTTACTCTTTCGCTGCTTCTTTTGAGGTACTGAAGTAAACACTTTCCAATAACAATTAGTAACAACTTCTTGTTATTGAACAGAACTATATTCTACTGTCAAATTTTAATTAAGTAAATTAAATTGGATATGTGTGAACACCAAAATTAATTACTCAATTAAAATTTTAATTGTATAAATTAAAACCTGTGTCTGAACAGGGTATTAGATCAGATCATCGATTACCGATGCCTCTCCGTTACCGAACATATTAAAAGTATGCCTGTTTAGTTATTAATAAAAAATGTAAGTTATGCGATTGCGAATGTAAGTCACTAACATTTTGTAAAACATTTTTTAGATTTTCCCATTGATTCAAAGTAGTTTATCATTAAAAGCATGTTTCTGTTGTCCTTAACTTGGTCACCACGCAAAAACTTGCTATTCAAAAAAGAAAGGTGAAGTAAAACTTTGTGAAAAAATTCGTCACAGTCTCTTTTATAAAAATATTTTGTTAGAAGAAAATCAGCAGGCTCGAAGCTCTCTCGTTGATGTTGATTCTTCACTTGTTCTTTTTCAAATTGTTCCTGTTATTGTATTTGGACCGAATGGCTCTAAAAAAGTTTACGACTTTGTTGACGATGAAGCTAAAGTATATATGTAATATAGATTCAGAAATTATTCAAAAGTTGGGAATATCTGGTCAAAGAGTCACTTTAAAATTACAGTGGATAAATCATCAAATTTCTCCAGAGCAAAAGCAAATAATTGATGTTGAGTTAAGTGGCATAGGAAATAAAAATCTAAGATACAATATGAAAAATGTTTATGTATCAACTAGAGATGAGCGTAAGCCATATAAAAAAGTACAATATTGCCTCTTTTTAAAAAGCGAATATTGACTGTAGCTGTAAGAGAAATTTCGTGCATAGTAACACTCCATTCAGACACGCAAATTTTACTTTGCAAAATTTTGATTTTATGTCATAGAGAGGGAGAAAGAATGATGGACAGTACAGACTTTTATGTACTCGCAAATTTGCTATGTTTTACTTTCGTTGCTTATACACAGTTTTATATATATATACATACATACACATATTTTTATGTTATAAGCACCACATACAAAACGTCCAAAAATTAGGAACGATCAAACAGAAGAAAATAAAAATTTGTAAAGAAAACTTTTTGTGTCTGAACACCAAACAAAGTTTAAAAGAAAATTACCAAAACTTTGTCAAAGTAAAATTTGCGTGTCTGAATGCAGTCTAAACACAGAGAAAAAATAAACAAGCACACACAAGTTTTTTGTGCAATAGTTGAAAAGACCACAGATTATAATAGTTATCTGTGGAAAAGACAATAGTCTTACGAGTACAACAAATTGTTATGCAATATTTAGTGTTAAGGTTCGTTTAGACTGTGCTAATATTTGTGCAAAATCATAAAAATTTTGTTTGTCCTAGTGTAAACACTCGAATTTGTTAGCCACCAAATATTTTTCGACTGTTTGTTGGCTAAAAAAATCTTTGTTTGTGAATAAAGCTTTGCATAATGTAAACACTTTGTCAGCACGTCGTTACAAATATTTGGCTCGATATTTTGTTTGTTCTCGCAATATTTTTGGCGAAACAAATAGCGACAAATAATTGTAGAAACGTGGGCTGCCAACAGTTATTTTTGAGAGAGCTTAACATATAAAAAATGAAATAAATTGAAATGGCAATATTAGTCAATTCGTTTGACAGATTAGTAACTAAAAAGCGCTTTTTTATAATTCTTTATGATAAAGCATATTTTTCTGAAAGAAAATGGACAACATCAATTATTGAATCGCCACCATCTGCCAAAAAAAAAATCAAAAGGAAGAGGACGACGTACGAGTGGAGTGAAGAAAATATATTTAAATTGATCGGCAAAGTGGAATTCCATCCTTGCACTTGGAATGCATCAAGTGCTGACTACCATTAAAAACCCATGCGGGATAGCGCATGGACTGAAATTGGCGATATGCTTAATGTTACAGCGGAGGAAGTTTTCACAAAATGGTCGAATTTGAAGATTCAGTACCGGGGCTACATCAACAAAAAAAAAAAAAAAAAAAAAAAACAAATCTGGACAAGGTGCAAACAATGCATCAATGTGTAAATATTTCGACTCCATTGCTTTTGTTGGACGCGCAGGTTAGCCAGCAGCAACCAATAACAACAAATTTAGATATTTTATCTGAAAGCGAAGGTATCAAGTAATAGAGGTCATTTATGCAGCGAAGGTTCTTCAAAACTTAGTTCCTTCAGTAGTTTTTTGCAACATCCTTCCATTTTACGACGCTGCACCCACGCTCGAACCCACATTCTTCTGGATCTTTTTTTTTTCTTTTTGCTGGGTTTTTGAAAGTGCCATAGCTCCAGCAGTTATTAATAATAAATCTTCAATATCACTGTCACTAAACATTTTAATTTTTCACGTTGCTTCACAAACACAATTTGATACTATTTAGCAGATGGATTTCATAAACATAACAACAACATTATTTAACAGATGTTTGTTCATACACACCGGACAAATAAAATTATTTGTGCAGTGTAAAAGGGTATACAAATATTTGTACCAAACATGGCTGACACAAAATCTTCTGTTTTTGTGCAAATAAAATTCAAACAAATATTAGTGCAATCTAAACGCATGCCCAAATATTAGTCACAATACCTACTATTAGCCCAAACCATTATTTGTTGTGTTTGGACAAATATTAGCATAGTCTAAACGTACCTTTACACTTGTCAATTGCATTGGCATTTTTTATGAGAAGAAACTTTGATTTTTTAAAATGCATTTTTACTTTCATTTTTTTATTCAGCAACAAAGGTAAACAAACCAAAAAAAAGTTATACATATACAATAACCCTGGACCCACGACTACTCTCAGAGCGCAACCCAAAATTCATTAAGAAAATATACCAATCAGACCTGTAGTAAATCACAAACCTACGCCTGCATATAACTTGGCCAAACACCTCACCACATTCTTAAAAGAGAAAATAAATTTGCGGAATGTATACACGTTACGGTCGACCCTCCACCAGTTTCTTTACTATATTTGAGGCCTTTTGTCGAACGTACTTTTTTTGATCACACCATACCTGAAAAACATTTGAACTTTTTAAAACTCTTCTATACCATTAACTACAATTTTAATTAATTATACATTCTTCCGCTCCGAAACTCTTTTTGTTGTTGCTTTTTATTTGTTGTTTTGGAAAATAAGCAATTCATTCTTAGTTATGTGTTAGAAACTGCTGCCATATTTTTTTAATATAAATTAAAATACTTACATTTTTAAAGACAACTTGCAATTTTTTGGCGAAATTTTTCCCAAAATGTGTTATTGCATTCTTCCTTTAATTGACATTCATACCTACTTTTTTCCCATTTTCGAAGTTCATTTAGAAAAAGGGAAAAATTTTTCCTTATAATTGATGATAAAACACCAAATTATTGGTACTAAGAACAAAACTATAGAATTCGTGGTATTGTTGGTAAAAAAAAAAATTTTCTTGTTAACATTTATGAAAAAAATTTAGATTGTTCCTCATATACATACATGTAAAATAAATTCAAATGTTTAATATACCAGAACATTAAATAATACATATGGATATAAATAATAAAGCAAATTTTCATTACCTATTAAATGCAAATAAAAACAATTGTTTTATTTAGTTAATAATTTATTTATTTTATAAATGTACATATAGGAATTTCTCTCTTTCGGACAAAATTAAACTCTTGTACTCTCTGTTTTCTATTTTAAGGTTTGAGCGGCCGAGCAAGTTAAAGTTTAATTTTGTTATTAAATTATTATAAATGGACTTTTTTGATAGCTTAGATCTTAACTTGGTCAAGACTATAGCAAGTGCACTAAATGCACGTTCTACAAATACTTGTATTGCAGGTACAGCAATTTAGGTTCTTGCTAGTGTATAATGATGAATATATGTAATCTTCTTAGGGTGTTTTCAAATCAAAAAATCAACATAAGTTCACTGTTTTGATCGTGTAATAAAATGGTTTATTTTATATTATTTTCACTCTTCAACAACCGGCAGTGTATGTTATAACTGTTTTCTTGTTTGGCCAGTTAATATATATTTAAACACAATTTTTAACGCTATTGAATTTTTTGCTTATTTAAAGATTTATCTTCAGAATATTAAGTTATTTAATTCTTTTAGAAGTCTCAAAATTAGCCAAGTCTTAAAATTGCTAGTCGCACGATCGACTTCACCACATTAAAAATCACAATTATTTGTTATAAATTGAATTTTCATTGCTTTTATTCTATCCCTGATTTTTACACATATTAATAATAAATATTGATTTTTTTATACTATTTTAATTAATTACACAAAAAAATAAATGACCACTGCTTAACCTGCTTTGAAATTTGAACTTTACAATTTGAGATTCATTACGCAACTAAACTAAATTCTGTTTCTCCCTTTTTTATTTACACAGAAGCAAAAAAGGGCAAAAGAGTGTTTACAATGCATTCTGCCTTTCTGCCACGTAACAAAACGTTAGGGTAGGGTTTGTGGCTAAACATCCCGCCCCCGCTTGCAGGACTGCAACTAGAAGAAATATGTGATCAATAGTAGGGTGGAAGTGCACACCAGAATTACAACCCTGTGTGGGAAAATAAGTTACAAAATCCAACAAGGATGTATAATTTTAAATATCTCAAGCAAAGTTCAAATACAATAATTCAAAAAAAGATAAAGCACCTTAAATTCACCTCAAATTCAAATTCAATAATTAATTAAATAATAGAGTATAATATAAGTAAATTCAAATTCAATAATTCAAAAAGATAGAGTATAATATAATAATGATGATTAGTCGTTGGTGGCACCTAGAGGCCAAACTTTCCCACTAGAACCCATCCCAAAGCTGTGTCCTGTGCGAGGGGCGATGCAAGGC
Organism: Gymnosoma rotundatum; assembly: GCA_916610165.2. Taxonomy (NCBI): domain Eukaryota; kingdom Metazoa; phylum Arthropoda; class Insecta; order Diptera; family Tachinidae; genus Gymnosoma; species Gymnosoma rotundatum. Next base: position 60,228,329 of record OU744339.1, read on the forward strand.
TGCCTGGTTGAAGACCGCTTCTGATGAGCTCCGGGTATACCTCGGCTCCCAGGATGACGTTGATGGTGTTATTGCCGTAGAAGTCTGGGTCTGCCAAACGGAGATTATCATAGTGCTGAGCTACTCGGCTGTCCAGCGGTTTTCTGGCTTGGTTGAGGGGTAGCTTGTCGTCAACTCTGGCGGTGACGGTAAACGAGGTTGCTCCCTCGAAACGTGAACGAAAAGTCATCTTGTACCATTTCTTATGATCGATCAGTTCAACGGGGAGATGATATCGGTCGACAATGAAGGCGGCGATGGCACTTTCAGTGGCACACGGGTTAATTAGACCACGGACTTGCACCCATTGCTTGTTTAGACATATTTGCATAATGACGGTAGGTATCAACGTAGCATTTCCAGTACCGCTTGAACGACGTATTTTGGGGGGGGGGGGGGGCGATGAAGAAGTGTGTAATGCTTACCCCTGCAGATTTTACAACATTCAGCACTGCGACATTTATTAGTCCGGTGCGAGTGTGCTAAACAATTTTCGCAATATAGATAGCGTCGTACTGTTTTTTCTCGTGCGGAAACAGACATGCTGGTAAATTTTTTACATTTTCGCAATGGGTGATCCTTTTGGCAAAGGCGGCAGTCATACGAGGTGGATTTTAAACGAATGATAACCCGTTAGCGCTCAATCGGGGAAGCGCTGCTACGTGGTGAACGCCGCATAATGACTAGAAAAGAAAAGAACGAAATAAAGGCAAAGATTAGTTGTCATTGCTATTCGGGGTAGGGGAGCCACACTAATTTAACGATGGGGCGCGTGATGACACCCGTAGCGGTGCGGATGTCAGCTGTTCTGACCTTGCTGTCCAGGCCGTGATAGACTTTATCAATTCGACCGAGACGCCATTGATGTGGGGGTAAATTGTCTTGTCGCACGACGACAAGATCTCCGATCGCGAAATCTCGCTGTGGGTACTTCCATTATGTCCGTTTATGGAGTTCTATAAGATATTCGTATTTCCATCGACGGGCGAGGTGATGGTGTAATATTTTTAGTTTCTGCCAGCGATTGACATAACTTAACGAGTGATCGGATAAATTGGGTTCAGGGGGTGACAAAATGGGGGTGCCTATGAGGAAGTGACCGGGGGTTATTGCGCATAAGTCGTTTGGGTCGTTGGTCACTGGACTCAAGGGCCGTGAATTCAGACATGCCTCTATTCGTGTTAGCATGGTGCTAAACTCTTCATACGTGAAGTGTTGGCTGTGGCAAATCTTCTTAAAATGTGACTTGAAACTTTTCACTCCGGCCTCCCACAGGTCGCCCATATGGGGTGCTCCTGGGGGGATGAAGTGCCATTCTATCAGGGAGAAGCTGTTTTGAGCTAATACAAAAAAATTGTTGGGCATCATATTGTAGGATTTTGGATGCGCCTACAAACGCAGTGCCATTATCGGAATACATGGCATGAGGCGTTCCACGTCTGCTGAAAAATCTGGCGAAGGCCGCTAAAAAGGCTTGCGTAGATATATCTCCAGTTGCTTCCAGGTGAATGGCTTTAGTGGCGAAGCAGACGAAGATTGCGACGTAACCTTTAGTGATTTTGCAACCGCGGCCCACATAGGATTTTATTTCGAAGGGCCCGGCGAAATCCACTCCAGTGTCGTAGAATGGACGGGTGAGCGTAACTCGTTCGGGGGGTAATACAGCCATCTTCTGCTGGCTGAGCGCACTTTTATGTCTAACGCATGTGAGGCATTTAGAAATAGTTGATTTTATTCGATTTTTAAGACGAGGTACGTAATAATGCCATCGCATAAGGCGGTGTAAAAGCGCATTTTGGCCATGTATGGAGTACATGTGTAGCCATTTGAGGAAAAGCTGAGTATAACGAGCGTGATAGGGTAACAAAATAGGGTAGCGTTCATTATAGCTGAGAGTGGGGGAGTTTGCCAATCGGCCATTAATTCTCATGATTCCGTTAGAATCGAGAAAGGGGTTAAGAGTTAATAACGTACTTTTACGGGATATCGGGCGATTATTGCATCATTTTTTATGCTCATCTGCGAAATGGAGTTTTTGACTCGAAGTAATTAAACATGATTTAACCAAGTTGATTTCATCTGATGTGAGATGATTAGAGTTGAATTTCTGATGATTTTTCAAGCGATGATAAAAACGAAATACGTAACTAAGAACTCGTAACGCTCTGGGCAAGTCCGAAAAATTACGGAGTAGGTCTTCATATTTCACCGTGGTAGAGTGCACACAGAGTGGTCTGGACTCTTCGTCCGTTGAGAAGTTTTTAGTGCATGACGGCCACTCAGCGTGTGGAAGTCTTAACCAAGGGGGACCTTGGTAAGGCCGCGAGATGCCAGGTCAGCTGGAATATTTTTCGTACCAACATGCGACCATGGTTCGATTCCGACCTTTTCGATTATGGAGCTGACGCGGTTTTCAACGAATGTTGTCCATCGGTTAGGGGGACCTCGCACCACGCTAAGACAATCGTGGAATCTGTCCACAAGAAAATTTTGTAATTTTTCAAATTGAGCTGAGCTGGTATTGTGTCCATCATTGTAGTCAACAATTCAGCACCACAAAGTTCTTTCCGTGGTATCGAAACAAATTTTACCTGCGCTATCTTGGTTTTTGCTACTAAAAGGTGTGTTGAGACAAAACCTTGGTTCTCAGACCGCAGATACAGAGTAGCGGCATAGGCCTTTTCAGAGGCGTCGCAGAAACCGTGTAGTTCGGTAGTTTATGAGGGGTCAAAATTAAAAAAACGGGGTATTCGAATTTGTTCGATGTGTATATAGTCATCAAGAAAATTATGCCAGTTTTCGAGTGTAGGGGGGAGAGTAAATCTTCATCCCAGTCTGTTCCATCTTTCCAGATTTGTTGCATTATGATTTTAGCCACAATTATTTTGGGCGATAGCCATCCCGCGGGGTCAAATAACTTGGCTATTTCTGAAAGTACAGACATTACAGACTGCCAAGTACAGACTGCCTTGCGATCAGAGTGAGATTTCAATTTAAAGTAGAAATAATCATTTCCAGCGTTCCACCGCAGTCCAAGCGTTTTAGTGATGCTGGAATCTGAAAGGGTCAAAAATTCTTCATCTAGTAGATAATTTGGGGGTAAATCATTGAGTAAAAGATTGTTATTCGCCGTTCATTTACGTAACGTAAAACCTGCTGAATCAAGCACGTTGCGGAGTTGATTTCTACATAGTAAGCTGGCCGTAATATTATGGGAGCCAGCCAAAACATCATCGACATACATGAAGTTTCGTAAAATGTCAGCTGCCAGGGGGGAATTTTCTTCGGCCTCTTTGGCTAACTCTAGCAATGTTCTGATTGCTAAGTATGGGGCGCAGTTGACACCGAATGTTACGGTATTCAACTGATAATCTTGAAGGGGCTCGTCGGATTGTCGGAAGATAATGCGCTGATATGGGGTCTGAGAGGGTTCTATAAGAATTTGGCGGTACATCTTTTCGATGTCCGCGTTAAATACGTAGCGAAAAAGTCTCCAGCGAAGAATTAAAATGGTTAAGTCGGCCTGTAATATAGGCCTGACGTGGAGCATATCGTGGTAGCACTATCGGGTTTTAGTACTGCGTGGTGTGGCAAGTAGTAGGTTTCAGAGCCGTTGATCGGGGGGGAAACTTTGTCCATTTGGCCGAGAGTGGCATACTCGGTGATTACTCGGTCGTAATCATTTTTGAGTTCGGGGATTTTTAGCAATCTTGTTGCATTGCGTAAAAACTGAAATATGGCGATGTTTCGGGAATCACCTACATTAAGTGGGTTGGGGTAGTTGTGCTTAAAGGGAAGTGACACGACAAAACGACCATCAGGATCAGTCGATTTTTTATACAGCTCTTCACAATATATATCTTCAGGGGTTGAGCGGCGCTTCTTCGGAACTTCTTCCAGTTCCCAGAATTTTTGTAGTTGAGTCGATAGGGTAAGTTCATTGAAAAATGAGCGAATCGTAACACGGTTTTGGGGGGTGTGCATTTTGCCGGTGAGTATCCAACCAAAAATGGTATTTTGGGCAACCAAGGATTGGTTAGAGTCCCATTGTACGCCGTTTTTATTTATCTTGGGGTAGACATCTCCTTCGAGTAGTAGGTCTACCTCAGTGCAGTTTTGCCTATACTTATCAGCCAGTTGAAGGCGTGAGAAGTTTGCATCGTTGATAGCGGATACTGGGTAATACGGTAATTGATCTGTTAACTTATTGACGATAAAGGCATCAACACACATATTGATTGCAGGATTAATTGGAGATCCTATGCGCACTTGACACATGTGAGTTGATGTGGCAGTTAATGAGTCATTTATGCCATGGACCTCAGCATGAGATGACTGAGTGTTGAAGTGGAGTTTTCTTTGCAGTCGCCTCGAAATAAACGACGCTTCAGACGCAGAGTCAATTAAGGCACGAATAGTGCATTTAAAATCATGATTATAAATATCTACCAGGGCGGTGCCCAGTATAATGAGGGGGTAGTTGTTTGTACCTGGGTTGAGTACGATTGCAGCGTTTTTTCAGCCGCTTCACGAGAAGTAGAGGGGGTTGCATCTTGAGGGGGGTGAATACTAGTTGGGGGCGGAGCCCCGCGGGTAAAGTAGTTACCTTTATGTGATGGAGCAACTAGAGGGGGTATATTCGTGTTGTGCGGGGGGTGAGCGAATATTATTTTCATGGGGGTTAGGAGTAGATATAACGCGAGCAGCTTGGGGTGCTGCAGGGTTTCGTATATTTGAGGCTGAATTGCGTTCATAGCGGTGCAGCAGCGAATGGTGGCTTTGTCCACAAGCACTGCACATAAATTTGCTTTTACATTGTCTACGCTCATGGGAGGTAGCGAGACAATTTGTACAAAGTTTATGTTTTTTAATTACATTGTATCGATTTTGAAGAGACATGCCAAGAAACACTGAACAAAATCTAATGGGATGTGAGTGGGGACATAAAGGACATTTTTTGTATTTGTCGACTAACACGTTGGTATTAAAACTGTTAAGTTTCTTCTCATTTGAATACGGTTTTTTGTAATTCGAAACTTTAGGCGCGTTTGAGACATTCGAGTGTGAAAAGGTTGAGCGGATATTTGCAACTGATTCTAATGTCTGGAACCGAGACGTCAGGAAAGCATCCATTTGTTTCCAGGCTGGCAACTCTGTGCTGTGTGGCAAAGAGGGTTCCCACAAATTGAGCGTGGTACCGGGCAGACAGGTGGAACAAATATAAATAAAAATAGGGTCCCAATTTTTGGTGTCGATTCCTAACAGTGTTAAATTCGTAACGCAATCATTAATTGTGCGTTGCAAGCGCCGAATATTGGGTCCAGTCTCTTTGGGAAGGGGGGAAATAGCAAATAAACATTTTAATTGCGCATTCACCAAAACGCGCTTATTTTCATTGCCATCCCATCTCGAACCCATCGTTCGTTATGGGGCAAATTTTCAACAGGTCTCTCGCTTCTCCTTGTGTCTTCTTTAGTAAGTAGCACATCTTTTCCACCGGGGATAGGCGATTATTGTACTTGTAAAGGGCCGTGAACATATCACGGAATGTTGGCCATGACTTATAGTCACCGTGGAAAATCTCTGTATCGCAGGGGGGGTACTGATATTAGGGGCTGTTGAGTTGCCTGTTCCTCCCGAGCAATATGTCGCTTTGTCTTGTTGCGCAGAGTCTCGATGGCTTCATTTATTTTGGCGATCATTTTGGTATAAACCACAAAAGTTGAAAAAACCCGTTTTTCCAAAGTTTCGATATCGATGTCATCTTTCACGGGATCAAACTTTTCCATAGCGTCGTCGTATAGCGACGCAAAAGCGTCCCATATCCGTATAGCTTCTGTCTTCAGGACATCCCACGCGTGAATCGACTGGCCGTCAACCGCGCTCTCATCCATATGAACTGAAAGCTTCGTGATGCGATCAGAGACACGGATCAATGATTTAATTGACGCCATTTTATCCTCAATGCATGAATGGGGGTTATTTTGTTACCAAGGAAAAGACCAGATGATTCGCGTTATAAAAATTGTTCGATTTTTGAGTAAAAGCGGTAAGGGGAGTTCTTGCAGACAAGACAATAAAAAACGTGCCCGAATTGTAAAGGGATTCAAATAATTGATAAAAAATTTAAATATAAAAAAAAATATTTATTTTAGGTTGCGCCTCGTTTTAATGTGCCCAGACTGTTTGGGTTGACCCTCGTATACTTGTACCCGTTACTGTTTGGGGTGACCCTCGTATACGATTGCCCGTTATATTTCGTCAAAAAGAACAAGTGACAGTGAAGGGTAGAATTTGCCGATGACAATAAAATTTGTAAATATTTGTTTTTTAAATAAATAATTACAGTTGAGTATGAAGTTTTATATTTTTTATAATAAATGGGTGGTAAATACCAAATAAAATAATTAACGCCTAATTTATTTTTTTTTTTTAATTTATTTGCCTTATTAAACAGGGGATAGTAAATTTCAAATTTTCTTTTTCACAAAGTTCTATCAACCTTTCAATAGATGTTATTTAATTTAATAAAAACCAAACACGTTATTAGTTTTTGGCTTTCAAATATTTGAACGTCCAAAAAATTTCCAAGATGCACAATATTTGTACGCTACTGTATTCGTATTTTCTTATTTTCAACCACCAAAATTACTTGTATTCCTAATACACAAGCTTGTTATATATTTATATACGTTTGTATAAGCGTTTCTGCTTATGCATGTACACATTAGTTACTCTTCTATTCATGCGTATATTAATGTAAGTCAGTTGAACAACAAATGTTTTTTTTTTTTTGACCATACACTTGCGTATTCTGCTTTAGTAATTTTTTTGTGGTGACGTCATAAAAGTGATCTCTATGAGCCTTTTCACATTGGAATAATTGTTCTGGCATAAAATCGCAGTTTGTAGGCATTTTCGGTGAGGAGAGTGGTTTTTGGCTGGCACAATTTTTCAACCAGCTTCAACCCCGCACAAGCAGAATAAAACTAACACATACACACTTATGAAAACACAGGTTCTGCGTTTTTTTTTTGCAGAGCGATTTTTAGTATTTAGTTGTCCATCGACGAGTAAAGATGAATATGAAGAAAATGATGTTAATTATGTACATGATTGAGATTTGTTTTGATTGAATTCAATTTTCTTATATTTTATCAAGGGAAATTAATGTGCTGTTTCTATATTACAGGCGATTAACTCGTCTGAAAAATTTATATGGAAATAAAAAAACTGAGTGCTTTTCATATAATTTTTTCAGACGAGTTAATCGCCTGTAATACAGAAACAGCACTTAAGTTTAAAGTTAATTGAGTTGATTTTTATATGTATTTTACAGGGAAAAACTTTGAAAACGAACTTTTTTTCAAATATGAATAAAATATTAATTGAAATCTTGTGAAAATGTGGCATAAGTTAAGAAAATCCTCCTAAAATTAATTACCCATTTATCACAACTTATTTTAGCAAAGCTTGTTCCGCAATTTATGCATGTGTTTAACGAACGAAAGGCAAACGTGAAATAAACAAAGAAAATACTAACACACACAAAGCTGTGTATACGTGCACAATTTTATGCCAGCATAATTAGTCTAATGTAAATACGAAAGAACAAAAGTTGTGCGGATTAAAAATTAATCGTGTGTGAAAAGCCTCTATGATTTAACAAATATGTGCTCTCAAAATACAAGCAAATGAAGATGTGTGCATACAACCACACATAAGAATATTGTCTTTATTCTTTTTCTCTGCCGGCAGCGAATTTGCGAAGGCCAAAGAAACTTCTCTGCTGTTTGTATTTATGTATGTTTGTAACTTCTTTTTTTTTACCAATGTGGGTACAGAAATATGTACATACAAATTTGCTTCTTCAATTTCGCTATTTTAACTCGTTGATTTAACCTTGAGCAAATTTGGTGTGTACGTATGTATATATATATGTGCGCATGCCAACAATCATAAGCACATATATGTATATAAATTTCGCTGTTTCTTATTTCTTGCAGGTGTACAAGAAATCAAAAAATAAGAAACCGTTGGAAATGCAAAAAAAAAAACACAAGTACCGCTAATTATGGTCTTTCGCAAATTATCATGCAATTTTGAAAAAAGGGTACAGTCAACGCTGTTTTTTCAAAAGGTTTTTTGTTTTTGAATGTGGGGCCCAGCACGTAGTGCTTGGGATTTTCCTGTATGGAAACACGGGTAGGGGTATGGGGTTTGTTCTCCTTTATACGGAGGAAAACTTAATGTATATATAAACGTATATATATGGGGTCCGGAATGGGAATCCGGTGGGGTTTTTTCTCCTTATGGAGGAAAGTTTTAGGGGTTTTGGGGTACCGGGTTGGATCCGGCTCGAAGGACCAAAAAATGTGGGGCTTTAAGGGGGATTCATCCACGTTGATGTGGGTGGGGTCGTCCCACAGAGTTATGGGGATAGATACTTAGGACTTACCCGGTTTGATCAGCAACGATGACGTTGATTGACGGCTACTCAGGGAGGTGGCTACGGTGGGTCCGGTCTCCTGGAATGACTGTTTTGCTACAGTCTTTTCCTCTGCGACTCTCTAATGTTGATAGTATATGACCCGGATGTACAAGCAAAAGTTTGTTTCCTTTCAATTTAGGTTCTTGCTAGTGTATAATGATGAATATATGTAATCTTCTTAGGGTGTTTTCTTTTGCTATATAGTTTTTTTTGGTGCTATATGTATAATACATATATGGTAAAAGTTATTAAAGCTTCGGCACAACCGAACAAAGCACTTTGATTTGGGATTATTTTATTGTATAATAAAATACAAAATAATATAAAAAAATCAACATAAGTTCACTGTTTTGATCGTGTAATAAAATGGTTTATTTTATATTATTTTCACTCTTCAACAACCGGCAGTATATGTTATAACTCTTTTCTTGTTTGGCCAGTTAATATTTATTTAAACACAATTTTTAACGCTATTGAATTTTTTGCTTATTTAAAGATTTATCTTCAGCACATTAAGTTATTTAATTCTTTTAGAAGTCTTAAAATTAGCCAAGTCTTAAAATTGCTAGTCGCACGATCGACTTCACCACATTAAAAATCACAATTATTTGTTATAAATTGAATTTTCATAGCTTTTATTCTATCACTAATTTTTACACATATTAATAATAAATATTGATTTTTTTATACTATTTTAATTAATTACACAAAAAAATGAATGACCACTGCTTAACCTGCTTTGAAATTTGAACTTTACAATTTGAGATTCACTACGCAACTAAACTAAATTCCACCGCGCATTTTTTTTGCCCTTTTTTTGTTTTCTGTTTCTCTCTTTTTTATTTACACAGAAGCAAAAAAAGGGCAAAAGAGTTTTTACAACGCATTCTGCCTTTCTGCCACGTAACAAAACGTTAGGGTAGGGTTTGCGGCTAAACAATATGCTTGTCTTGGCGACTGATGACATCAATTTTTCAGCAAACCATTTTGTTTTCAACTATCTTTGCTATAGCCCTTTTTATTTCTTGACTAGTATCACCTAGAATATTTGTAAAATTTTTGGAATTTAAAGTAATTTCAAATTATTCCTAGTAGTGCTGTATAATTTTTTTTAACCATCACACATTCCTCAAAGTATGTTACTGTAGAGTCCCTCGGTGAAAAATCACCCATGTGTAATATTTACTGATTTTGTAATGAAAATATTTGTTTTTTTCATTTTACTCAACTTTTTTATTTGCATTTGTTTTTAATTTTCAGTCTTCAATGAAATAATAAATTTAAAATTTATGATAAATTGCAAAAGTACTTTTATATCATACAAAAATATACGATAGATTGGCAAATAAAAATCAATGTGAATAAATGTGAAACGACACTTTTTCGATCCCCTGTGGGCAAATGCAACAGCAATATAAAACGCAAATGGAAAGCATTTAATATTAAATCTATCGATAATATAAGCATCCCAAATATTCTTTTTAAATACATAAAATAAAAAATTAAGATAATTATGTATTAGTCCTTAACAAGACCAATCATAAGTTATGGGTGCCAAATTTGGTTTAACATATCCCCATCTTATATGGAAAAATTACGAGTATTTGAAAGAAAATGTTTAAGATCCTGCACTTCCTTATTCAGATTATCAAATAGTAGTTATAAAAAAATATTTCTAACAAAAGGCTGTATAATGAAGCTAAAATTAGTAGAATAAATAATTGTATAATACACCTTATAAGAAATCACATTCTTAAATGCTGCGAATGTAGTGAAAACAACTTAATTCCAGCTCCTTACCACGTTAATGATGAATACATAGCTCAAACCTTACCGAAAAGTTTTGTACCACCAGAAGCATTTATTTTTCTAGACAAAAATGGATTTATCTTAAACGAGACAGGCATACCTATATTATATCATATCTTTAGAAGAGCTAGTAATAAATCGATAACAAGCAACCAATTAACTAATATAAATATCAGATTTGATACAAGTATTTATCAGTTCGAGAAAAACATACAAAATACTAAAAACAAGAAAAAATATTGGTGGCTAAACAGCTAATATTGCTTCCTTTTTATTGCCTGACATTACCCATTTTTTCAAAACATGATATGAGATTTTTTTCTTCTTTTTCCTCACAATTAAAATATAATAACTTATTTGAAATAAAAATTACAAAAATGTATCTATATATAAAAATAGCTAATATACTTGAGAGCCCGTTGGGAGGGACAGCGTATAAAATATTTTATAATTACTATTTGTTTATTTATAGTTAAATTTATTTACATTTTTTTATTAAATAAGCGTATAAAAAATAAATTTAAGACTAAAAACAACTTAAAACCGGTCGTTAATATAAGAAACAAAAATTTAGCTTGATATAGCAAAATTAAAAAAAAAAAACTTATTTCTCTCGTTGCAATTGCTGCATACAAAATATGCAATTTGGTGTTGCCCGCAAATAAATTTTTGGCAGGTTGCACATGACTTATAAGCCTTCCTACCACTTTTCGGGCAAATCTTACATCGGAAACCCAAACTCAGTTTTCTTCTTTTACGGAAGCAGCTGAATTTCCGCTTTGACCAATTCCATTCCTAAATCATGAAGAAATAACCTCTCTTTGTGTAATATTCCCTTATTTCAATAGTTGTTCATTTCTTGCCACAGAACTAACGCAGTTACTGCTGATATGTCAATCATATGCAAAACAGTGCTTGGGGCCATCAATAAGTTTTTTTTTTCACCCACCAGCTGATCTAAGGTGATATAATCACAGGCAACTTTTTTCCTTCATTCAATACAGATTTTCATGATGAAGAGTACTAAGGGCTTTAACAATTTTGTACTCTGTTGGAACGTATTGCTCCAGTTAACTCTTGTCGTTCAAAAATAACATGCTAGAGAAAACTGCACGCATACGAAGTTCTTGTTTCGTTGATTGCGGCAAAATCGTTTTATTGGACCGTACTGTGCCCACAAAAGTGATCTTTCTCTTTAGCAACTCAAGTGCAAGATTATATGATGTAAAAGAATTATCAAACGTTATATTTCGTCCTTTTAGATCTCTAATTAGGTCTACAACCACCCTTTGGCCTTGATATTTTTGGGTGCAGCTGACTTATCAGTGTATATTTGCAAACTCCATGCAAAATTTGTGACACAGAACCCACAGTTGTATGCCATATTTTACGGGATTCGACGTCATATACTGCTTAAATGATATATGCCTCGGAATCCCAATAGTTGCTCATCAACTATAAAGTTTTCATGTGGGATAGAAGTACGTTTTTTGTTATTTACTTATTTATCCTATAGCTCTCTGATTGGAGCTAATTTATCACGAGCTGTTCACTTCTGATGTGCTTATCATCAATTCGAATAACTCGACACAGTTTTTGAATTGTTTCAATGAAATCGTTGATCGGAATAAACATCTTCATGTTCCTTCACCCAAAAGATTTCTACTGACTCACCATGTGATTTATACACGGCAGCCAATACAAGTAGGTCAAAATACGATTATTAAGAGATTATTAATATCTTGCCAACCATTTCTATAAACGCGAAGCCTCTCCACATTTGTATACTTTGATAATTTTTCGTAAATTTTCTGGAAAATATATCAAAATGCGTTGTCCATGTTCATGGACACTTATTTTATAAATCATTATAAATTTGTATGAATTAATACTTATTTTTATATCTTAACATAATTAATGTTAGTTAAAGCACTGCAATGCTACAAAATGTTGCCTTATGAAAGAACTTTGTCAGAACTAAATTATAAAGGTTAATTTTAAATAGAACGGTTTTTTCCAAAACATAAGTTTCCTACTAAGCTAAAAAATCTTAACTAATCACTTGCCTTAAAACTTTTTTGAAATCAACGTGAATTTTACTTACCGTAATAATTAATAATTAACCTTTTATTAATCCCTTATTTCTTTGCATGACAAATTAACAATTACAATCATTTTAATGAGGACTGTAATTGCAAAGCAATCAAAGAGGTGTCTCTTATACTTACCTTAGCTGCTGTATTGTATCAACCCTAAAGAGAATTAATAATACAATCCCAATTGTATTCATGCATCTTTTATACTAGCAATGCGATTTGAAGCATAATAAGTTATTCCTACTCTATCGCGGATAATATTTTCTCCACATGTTCGTCCAACAGATCTTGACAACTCAGTAGACCACCTAAATTTTTTATCTTTAGATAAAATGCTTATTTGTAGAAAGTATAAAAAAATTAATAAAATTGCCACAACCTGAACTTGTTTTCAAATTAATTTATTAAAACGGGGAAGGAAAACATGTGGTTGGACTGTACTGCCAGAAATATTTAATTTCTCTCATAAAGGTCACCATTATAAAATAATTATTACACAAGTTTCTTAATGGATGAAATTTCACCCAAGGGACTTTATAGTAATTTTTTAATACTTTCGAAATTATTTATTATGTAAAGAAATTTGTCGTTTTTTTAATGCAAAATACCAATTTAGAAAATTAGAAAAAGTTTCATCTGTATTAAGCAAAACTTGTAAGAGATATATGGCTTTAAAATTAAAAATGGGGGAAATTTAAATCTTTATCGTCAAGAATACGAAGCGGTATATATATTTTTTTGACACTAGTCCAATGCAACATTTTAGGAACTCTTCTCTGTTTAATGTTGTATAGAATTTAATTAGTGTATTTTTTTTGTGGCAATAGCCCTTGGAAGTGACTCTTCTCCATCAATAGCAATGTTACGTAGTTATTTATAATGACGTTTAAGTTTTGCATTATTTTTGCAGGTTTAAACAAGACAGATAATTATATTGTTTCTTCATTAAAAGTTGCGAATTTTTTAAAACAAAACTTTTTTCGTTAATTATTATCTATTGCTTTTTAGACATCACAAAAAATAATATCTTAAACCAGGATAAATGTTTGCACACTGATCATAAATGAAAATTTGCTTAAGTTTTATATCCTTATATGTATTATTTGTTGTTCTGGTATATTAAACATTTAGATTTATTTTACATATGAATGAGGAAAAGGTAGAAACGATCTAAATTTTTTGCTTTAATGTTAACAAGAAAATTTCATTTTTACCAACAATACCACGAATTCTACAGTTTTGTTCTTAGTACCAATAATTTGGTGTTTTACCACTTTGTTTGGTGTCGTCAACACAAGACGACGTAGTTTTTCTTCATTTGTTGTAAATAAGTATTCCCGTTATCAATGTTTTCATTAATCGATGACTGTCGACATATATTTGGTATTTTCTAAGAACGATTGATGTTGCCATTTTTTAAGTTTAGTTGTGTGCATAGTTGAGGGTAGTGCACTCATTTTGCAATCTTCACTAAAATTAGTGATAGTGCAAAATAATTGCATTAATTTTGTTGATGTCTAGTGATGATTTGAAAATTTGTAGTCTGAATCAACATTAGTAATAGTGATTTAAAAAATTTTAGCACTAAAGTTCATTTATTTGATTTCAAAAAAAGCAATCAGCAATATATTGCAACTTCTTTTTCTTCACTAATTTTGGTGCAACGGAGAAATTTTGCACTAAATTCGAAGCTCACTTTGAGTTATTATTATTTTTAGCAACTAATGCAAAACTGAAGCCTAATAATTTATTAATCCTTAGTTTAACAAAATTTTTAAATTAATTAATTTAAATTTTTTAATAAGCATAGAGATAAGATTATTATAACCACCGCAGATAAAGGCAATATAACTGTGGTAATGAATAGAGACGACTATGAAAAGAAAATGAAACAGTTACTAGAGGACAAACATACGTATAGAGAAATAAGAGAAAATCCAACTGAAAATCTTCAAAAGAAAAATAATTTATTAATAACAGAATTATTTAAAGAAGGCTACATAACAAAATTTGAAAAATATAAAATGATTTCACATTCAGCAGCGGCACCAGAACTATATGGCCTTCCAAAAATCCACAAAGAAATTGTACCGCTCAGACCAATATCCTCATCCGTGAAAGTACCATGTTACCAATTATCAAAGTACATTGGAAAAATTTTGAAAAACAAAATTTTACCAATTTTCAATATAAAAAATTCATTAGCTATGACAAGCAGACTAGATGATGTGAAGTTAGAAACAGGCGACATTATGGTTTCATTTGACGTAGTGTCACTTTTCATTAATATACCAATCTATCTAGCCATTAAAAATATAATGAACAAATGGGAAACGATAAAGCAATTTACAACAATATCAAAACAAAAGTTCTTGAAGATTCTTGAATTCTGTTTACGCGAAAACAATTATTTTATGTATAATAATAAAATTTACCATCAATTACATGGTATGTCCATGGGAAATCCATTATTACCAACAATTGCAGAGATTGTATTGGACGCATTACTGGACGATGTAATTGACGAATTAAAAAATAAAAACATCAGGATAAAATTTATAACGAAGTATGTAGATGATTTATTTGCAATTAAACAAAACCGGATAAAAAAATAATATTAGAAGCACTAAACTCATACCACAACAAAATACAGTTTACCATAGAGAATGAAAAAGACAATAAAATACCATAGTTAGATATACTCTTAATTAAGGACCACGAAAAAATAAAAACAAATTGGTATACAAACCCAACGTCATCACGCAGGATGATAACTTACAACTCAACACAACCAATGAGTATAAAAATCAACACAGCCACAAATACGATAAGAAAAATTTTGCAAATAAGTGACAGAACATCGGCAAGATTAGAAGATTACTTATAATGAATAACTACCCCGCATATGTTATAAACAATTTAATAAACAAAGCGCTAAGTGATACAGAACATAACAGAGAAAGAATCAAAAATACAAAAACTTTTTATAGCGTACCGTTTATTCCAAAACTTATTGGAGCTAAAATATTTACAAACATGATGAGAGGGAAAACAACAACAATAACGTACAGATCAAACACAACACTGAGGCATCTTTTTACAAACAAAAAAAGAAAACATGACAAACTAAAAACTGATAATGTTGTATATGAAATAAAATGCGACGGAAATGAGAGGGAAAGGTGCAATTTAGTTTACATTGGTACAACAAATAGAGTGTTAGAAACTTGTATCAAAGAGCACAAGGCAGACATATCTAAAGGTAAAGATTCGACAGCATTTTCACAGCATGCAAAACAGTCCAGTCACACAATAAACTTTGACAACATCCAAATATTGGATAGAGAACATAAAGAGAATAAACAATACACTCTGGAAAGCTTACGAATTATTATTATTATTAAAATTAGTTGAAGTTCTGTGATATTAGTTGTAAGACTGGCAAAAAATTATGTGTTTGTGTTGTATAAACTTTTTAATTATTTAATTTTCGGTGTTGTGAAAGTCCAGTTTTTAAATATTTAGTAAATAAAAGAAACTTAAGTAAAACCTGTGGGAATATTTGTGCAGCCTTAACCGTATTTATAAAACAATTATTATTTTATGTTGCTAGAATTTTAATAAATATCCCCTGATGAAGTTTGAAAAAAAAACAAACGAAACGTGGGGAAAAATACATAAAAAATGCTTTGATTTTTTATTAATATTTGAAAACGAATAAATGACCAAAATAGCCCAAAGAGATTAGCAAAAATCTTAAAATAATAGGAATTGAAATTTAACATTGGTCATAAAAAACAAAATTTTTGTTGTTCAACAAAAAAAAAAAAATATATATATAAATAAATCAATAAAAATATAAAAACATTTTAAAAGTTATTTACTTTTAAATAAACAAGCATTTCAAAACTGCTATCACTAAGCTTCTAGGAACGGCCCTCATTCCGCTAAATTATTTTTGCTCAATAATATACATATAATTATTGATTATTACATATTTTTTATTTGACCGTATGTATAGGTTTTTTTTACTTTCTTTCGCTTATAATTCTTATAATACATAGTATATACATATCTACATATATTACAATTTTTTTTTTTTTGTTTATTTAAGTGAGCGAAGAATTTTTGCACTAAATCTGCATTTAGTGATAGTGAAAAAAATTTTCAGTATCACTAAATTTATTTAGTGATAGTGAAGATTTGCAGTTTATCACTAAGCTGCAAAAAAATATTTTGCAAAAATTTTTTGGAAATTTTATTTAGTGGTAATTCAATGCTTATTTCAACCAAAATTAAGGGCAATTTAAAAAAAAACATGAAAAAGTATACAGCAATATTGAAAAAAAGGCAGTTAGGCAGGATTTTGTCGGACCGGAAAATGGATTTGCATAATCATAATAATAATAATAATAATAATAATAATAATGCAAAGCTATATATCAAACAGACAAAGTCCTACCTCTAACTAACGGCAAGTTGAAATAATTGCCCTTAGACTATTTATTTTAATTATTTATAATAGTTTTGCTTATTTTATTGTTTATATTTTACTTTTATTTTTTACAAAATTTAAATTTTCTACAACACTTACTTAACACAATAGAAAACAAATTGAATCAACTGACTGGTATATATGTGTGTTTTATTTTATTTATATTATCGATAAACTGTCAACATATTAATATTGATGTTGTGTTAAATTTGTGTTGTGTCAAAATTGACGACGATGTTGACGACGCCAAACAAAATAATGGTGAACAACTAATGCACAAGTAAACATTCCCTACCTAAAACAGAAGCAAAGCAACTTTACTGTTCAACAACAACAAGTAACACAAGCTATTATGAAAATAGTAATAAAACAATAACAAATGCACAAGTAAACATCCCATGCCTAAAAAATGAAAAAAGCACATTTACTGTTATGAAAAACTACAACAACAAATAACACATGCAAATTTAAAGAGAGCGAAAACAATTGCACAAACAAAAAACCCAATTGAGAATAATTATTTTATGATAACAGCAAACATCAAATATCCTTCCCTAGATATATTTGCAATAATGTATGTTCGTTTTTTCTGTACACGAATTTATTTTCATTTTTTCATTTCATTTCATTTTTTTTCTCCATACACGTACTGAAAAGTACACGAACACAAACAATAGCTACTGTAGTGTTTAAACAAAATGTTTATTTTATTTTTAGCTTTAGTGCTCCGCGATTAGAGCTACTTAGCGATGTTTATTTAATTCTTGTCTATTCTAACAAATTGTTCCTCTTATATACTATTTGGTTGAGTATTTTTACAAATTACACTCAACCTCTTATTTCTATACTTAATCTAATTTATCCATATCCTAACTTCAGTAAAATACCAGGCAATCATGAATTTTGAGTAATTTACAAAATTCAGGTTTGAGTGGAATTCTTAAATTCTTATTATTTATATTTTACAAATTTACTTAAATAGAACAAATGCAATGAGAAAATGCTGATCGTTGCATTATTTTGCAAACCACTTGTCTGTTGGTTTACTCAACTGCATGTGTACAGTGTAACATGAGCTTATTGTTGTGAATGCCAGTGTGTCGGCAATTTAGACTGTTTATTACAGTACTTATGTGATAGTAACATTAACCGATCAGTCACACTACACCTCCGCTTTTCATAAGAATGTTCATACAACGGTAGTTTTATGGACATTCTTTCACAAAATATGAAAAAATAATTATTTGTTTTTATTTTATTTATTGGCTTTCTAAAGCTGTTCTTATATTAGTATTATTAATTTTTCTTAAACTATCCGGATAGTTTTCTTACTTGTACTATTATTTATTGTTTTTGTGGTATATCTTAAGTCTATTTTTATGAACAGTTTGTTCTTTATTGGTTGTCTTATCAACTATGGTTACATTATCTCTTAAATCTATTCTCTTAATTTTAAATGGTCCTTTATATTGATTATCCAATTTATGACCTACTTCATTTCTAAGTAAAACTAAATCTCCTATTTTAAAGTTATATGCTGACGTTTCCTTATCATAATTTTCTTTTTGCAATATCTTATTTCTATCTAATAATATTCTAGCTCTTTTAAAGGCTATTTCTAATTTAAATTTTGCCTCCTTTGCATAGTTATCTACATTGTATAATGGACTTATTCTATCTACCTCATTGAATTGTTGAAACATATTGGGTAGTTTTGCAAAAACTAATTCATAAGGACAGTAATTGTGTACTGTCGATGGTGTTGTATTGAAACAATATGTAAAATATTTGAGCCACTCATCCCAGTCGGTTTTATGTACAGATATGTAAGACCGTACGTATTCGTTAAAAGTTCTGTGACTTCTTTCTATCGTACCTAAGGTTTGGTGATGATGTGCTGTTGAGGTTAGTTTTTCAATTTTAAGTAGATTACATAGTTCCATCAACATAGCATTTTTGTATTCAGTACCCATGTCCGATATGAACGTCTTCATTGGACCGTAGGTAAGAATGAAATTTTCAAATACAGCCTTAGCAATTTATCCGCAATATATGCGTTTTCTAGTTGTTTTGCTAAATTTTCTATTTCATTGCAATAGGCGTTTGCAGTTTTATTGTTTTGTTTTATATTCATTATTTTCGCCGTAAGCAGTTCAACTGATTCTCCTTTTACACTGTTGTTTAATTTAGTAATAATTTCTGCAATAGTGTTTTCAGTGTCTATTAAGTTTCTAGCGTTCCCTTTCAGCTTAGTTTTTATAAGTGATACCGCTACCGATTCATGCGTTCCCTTTATAGAGTCAACCAGTGTTAACGAGTCTATAAAAGAACGTAGATTTTCGGATCTCCCGTCAAAATCAAAGATAAGTTTTGAGGCTGTGCCTAGAAAGTCGACTATTGTTTGTGCCATATTATTTTTTTTTTTTCTTTAGATTTTGTCCAGACCGTTTGCTCTACTCAAATATCGTTTTTTCAATCTTCTACTATGTATTGCGTAAATTCTCAAAGAAAAGTTGAGGCCTAATAATATAGTTATTATTATTAAACAAATTTCAATAGTTAGTAAATTTGGTTTTTCCTGTACTACTTCCACCTCATTGACCACGTTGGCATTTGGGTGTTCTATTTTTGATTGCTCTTTTCCCAATGTTCAGACCAGCTAATCATTCTAACTATTTCTTCTTCTATTCTTGGTTTTTCTGTTACGTCGGTCACCGTAGGTGTTTCTTTAATACCAATTATCGTCCATAGCTCTGTTAACATTTCAATTTTATTTTCTAATGAAGATTCTTTTAACATATATGTATGATGTTTTTCGACCTTTTTCTTTTTTTAAATTATGTGTTTTATTCCTATAGAGTTTTTATCTCTATTTCATTCTAGTTTAAAGTTTAGTGTAACTCCAAACTGTGATATATAAACATATATATAAAAAAAAAATTATAAATAAATTATAAAAAAATTGTTTACTGTGATATTCTATAAAGTTTTGTTTATTTATACAATTATGCCTATATGTTATATGTAGTTTTTAAAAAAACTTTCTTGTTTTTATGTTCAACTATGTATGTATATGTTTTAAAATTTAAGTGTGGAAATGATTAAGAGGTAAATTTTAATAGTTAATAGTAATAACATTCTTTTCATCGTTGTCATCATATTAAAGCTTTTCTTCTTTTTTGTTAAATGTTACCAGATTTTAATAAATATGTTATCCCTGAAGATGTTGGAAAATCCCAACGAAACGTCGGATACAAAAATGAAATAAAATGTATTTTATTTACATTTAAATTTTGACCTTAAAAGCCCGAAATAGAGATAAAAACTCTATAGGAATAAAACACATAAGATTCTTTTAGTTTTTCTTCCTTAAAATTAATTGGATTTTTGCTTTTGACCATTTTATGTACTATAATATTTTATTTATTGGAACATCTATGCATATTTTTGTTAAAAAAATTAGTGTTTTTTTATTTAATAATGCTTTTAGTAAAGCATGTATTTCATTTATACGCTCCCAAATTTTGGTAGCGCGTTCCCAACTTGGTGGTGGGTTTGATTTTACTTCTCTCAGAAGTAGCGCTTTTTCCCTTTTTAACTTATTAGTGTAACCTCCTCGTCGTTTGGGTTTTGATACTTTTGGGATTGCCGTTTTATTAGCCGATTCCCTCTTTTGTTGTCTTATTTTATATTGCTCTATGGTTAACGGCTGTGGACCAATTTTAGACATTATTTATAATAATATTTTTAATTAGATTACAAAAACTCCTCAAAACAAAATATTGTTTTTCCTCGAGCGGTTAACGCTTACAGGTCCTTGGAGTGCACCGTTATTAGTGCACTTCGTTTAAGTTAAAATTAAAATATTACACATTTATTATTTTATTTTATATCCTTTTGTTTTTGTTGCGCCTTTTGGCTAGGCTGGACTCTCCATCTGGCGGCTATTGGGCTGTGCTATGCCTTTTGGCCAGGCAGGACTCTTCTCTGGCGGCTGTTGGCTTATCCTTTTTCTTCCTATGCCTCTTGGCCAGGCAGGACTCTTCTCTGGCGGCTATTGGCTTGTCCGCCAGGACCGATATAATTTCTTTTGTTGGGTGCTTTGTTAAAATGAGCACTTCCAAACTGGCAGGATCGCCATGTAGTGTTTAAACAAAATGTTTATTTTATTTTTAGCTTTAGTGCTCCGCGATTAGAGCTACTTAGCGATGTTTATTTAATTCTTGTCTATTCTAACAAATTGTTCCTCTTATATACTATTTGGTACAAATTACACTCAACCTCTTATTTCTATACTTAACCTAATTTATCCATATCTAAACTTCAGTAAAATACCAGGCAATCATGAATTTTGAGTAATTTACAAAATTCAGGTTTGAGTGGAGTTATTAAATTCTTATTATTTCTATTTTACAAATTTACTTAAATAGAACAAATGCAATGAGAAAATGCTGATCGTTGCATTATTTTGCAAACCACTTGTCTGTTGGTTTACTCAACTGCATGTGTACAGTGTAACATGAGCTTATTGTTGTGAATGCCAGTGTGTCGGCAATTTAGACTGTTTATTACAGTACTTATGTGATAGTAACATTAACCGATCAGTCACACTACACTACAGTCCTACATTCACGTACATACGTGTACGCAAATAAATATTTTAATAAAACACATTCGTGGATGTGTACGGAAAATTACAAAATTTAGAGACATCTATAATTGTCATGAAAAGAAAAATATGTGCGGGTTGGTTTTGAATAGAACATTGTGTGTACGATGAGTGTATTTTCTGAACTTTCCTTTTGGTTTTGTGGCGAATTTTGTGGTAGTCGATAAAATTTCAATGCATGAAATTTGGAGAAGTTCGATTGATTGGGAATCAAAACTGCTAAATGGTATTTACGAAAAGTTTAAATTGTGGCTACAAGAAATACCGAAAATTGGTCAGTAAAAAATTCCTAGATTTTATTTTCGGGAATTTGAAGATTTCGGTAACTTTTAAATTATTGAACTTCATGTTTTTTGTGGTGCCAGTAAAAAAGCTTTAACGGTTGTTGGATACTGGCGTTATTTGAATTCAAGTTCAAAACTCGCTTTTATAACATAAGCTTTTATAACGCAAGCCGCTGTAATGCAGCACGTCTAAAATATTCTATAGTTAAATGCCATGATCGGCTTGAACCGAAAAAATAGTCTTCTGGATTGACTCTCACACTGTTAGATGTTGAATTAGATGAAATCATCGAAAATATAAGCAATATGTTGCGATTTGCGTATCAGAAATACTAGAAAATTTGCAATTGGCGTTGGTGTCCTACAATGGAAAATCTTGCTGTCGTTGTGACTAGAGCGATATTTCCTATTAATTATAATATATTTTCTTTTTTCTGCACCAAAAAATGTGCGTTTCTTTATTAAATATATTCTTTATTAAATATATTCTTAATCCTATTTTTCTTAGCATCTATTTATATTAATAATTATGTTTAATGTTTCTTTGTCCTAACTCAAAATATGTTTTTCTTTGTTTAGGTTACTAGTACCTTTTTTATCAGTAAAACATGTTTTGAGTTATTTGTATTAAGTTAGAAAAGAAAGAATGTGTTTCTTATCGTTACAATAGTTGTATTTATGATGTTTGTCTTATCTCTAGCTTAGAATAGTTATATTTGAGTTTATCGATTTATCATCTTTTATTACTATCTTAGTTATATTTGAATTTATGGATTTATTATTACTATCTTAAAATAAGAGATGTTAACTCTCCTTCTTAAAAAAAACGTCCTCGTTTTAAACTGTATATTGTCTCTGTCGGAGCTTGAGAAGTTCTATTTCATATAATTCGTCGATTTTTTTCCTTTGTGTTTCTATTTTCTTTATCCTGTAGCATTCGCAGAATTTAATTAATCATACCATAAGTTAGTAATGCTAATGTACATAGTCCCAATACGAAATAAAATGTGTATTTGACTGGATGTTCTTCGATGGGTATCAGGAAGGTTGATATTTCTTGGATATTGTTAAATTTGTAATTACCATTAGATTCTAAGATGCGCATTATTTGTAATTGTTCGTCGTGTAGGTTATGTATGGCATCTTTGAGTGCTTGTTGGTGGTTGTAGTATTGTTTTCCATCTAGATTTGTTGAGTAATTAAATTGTATTATTTCAGGTCCATTTATTTTTACGTTATTCCAGGTGTGTTCGTAATCTGTAATGATGTTTCCACTTTCGAGTACTTGTAGCGGTGCGTTATTTTCATGTATTACTTCGCATTTGGCTGGCCTGTTTTCTAATACATTAGTAGTACAGTTGTCCGGTTTCTTAATTTTGCATATAAAGTTTCCTAGATAATTTTTACAATTTTCGATACTTGTAAATTTATTATTGCATTTTGCTATTCTAGAGTCTAGTAATAGTTTTCCGTGCTTAAATGCTAGTGGATACAAATTAAATAGCTTACATTTCGTTTTTAATAATGGGTATTTATAGGTGTTTACAATTGTGTGATGAAAATAAAAAACATTAATATCGGCATATTCTAATATATTTATTATAGGTAGATCTAACGCTTCATTAGACATTATTTGTTGAATGTCTTTTAAATTTAAAGTTCCGGAATAAAAGTTTCCGTCTTTTGTAGCATTGTAGCGATAGAATGTAGTTCGTTGCATACTTCGGTAAGTATTAAATGTTCTGAAATAGATTCGGGGCTAATTCTTTCTAATATTTTTTCAAATTCAGAGTTTATTTTCTTTTGTTTATTATTATTTTCTATTAGCATATTCAATCCTGTCTTGTTTTCGATTAGGTCATCGTGGTCAGGTGTTCCTGTAATAAGTTTGAGGGCTGATCCTAGAAAATTAAGTGAACGTTTAGTTCTGGAGATTCTAGGGAGTAGTTGTGACTTCAGATTTTCTATTTTAGTTATCAACAAATATTCTGCAGAGTTTTGTTCTAAATTATATGCAAATCGTACTATATTCGTAGGGTGTCAAGATTCTAGAAAAGTTTGTCATATGGTATAAGAACGCTGTGTCCTGAAAAACGTATACAGGGTCAGTATCTATCATTATATATTTTTTGTCTTTTAAGTCTATTAGTCTGTTACCGAATGCGACGGATATATATAATAATATTATTATTCCTTGCATGTTTGTACTCGTATATTATCCTTATGTATAACAAAATTTTTGTTTGTAATTATTGTGTTACCTTTATCTTCCTTTACAATGTGTTTTGAGTATTTCCTTACGTTTTTATTGCGTCGGTGCGTTTTGGAGTATATAACGTCCGCTGCTAGGTATGTGATGTTCTTACGATTTTTGTTGTGATATAGAAGTATTTTCTGTTGGTTTATTTCGATTTTTTCTTTAATATCAGGATGTGCTCCCCGGTTAAAAAACACGTCTTCGGGTTTCTCTCCAATGACTGAGTGTATTGTTTTGTTGTATTGTCGAACGGCATTAAAGATTTCGTCTCCTGGTGAAGAATTGTGTTCTTGAGCTAGGACTCGAGTGAGTTCGATCAGCGTGCTATGAGTGCGTTCCACTTGACCGTTTGTTGTTGAATGGTATGTTGGCGTTAGCGTGTGCTCAATATGTAGTTTTTCATAAACCTGTTTTACGCATATACTTGATAATGCTGCTTCGTTGTCAGTCATTATGAATCTAGCATTTGGATAGATTTGTGATAATATTTCTTCGATGTATTTGTGTATGTTTTTCTTATTTGGAATTTCTCGTATATAACAATATATTGAGTACTTATCAGTTGTGGTGATGTATGTGTTTCCATTGATATAAAATAAATCTAAGTGTATGTGTTCTCCCACGTGATTTGGAATCGGTGTTGCTCCAATTGGTTGTTTATTTGGTCTTCTTTCGTATTTGTTTGTAAGACAGATTTCGCAGTCTTGTGCTTCTTTTTTACACATGGTGCGTACGGTTGGCCGAAAATACGTTGTCTGTATTTCTTGAGCGTTATTTTTGTAATTTCTGTGTGCTCGTCTATGTGCTAGTACTACGATTTCTTTTTGCCTATCTATGTTTTCTATATCTTCTGTCATTTTCTGAGCTACTACAATTTTTACATTTGGAAAAGAAGAAATGATATTATCTTCGACGTGGAATAGAGTTTCTTCCTATATTTTTATAGCATTTGTTACTTTTGGGTTTATTATTTGTTCTAATCTGTCTAATAATTCGTCCTTGGTTGAATAGAAAAGTGTGTGTTGTGCATATGAGAAAACTTTTGTGAAGATATTTGCACTAAGTTATCTGTGTTATAGTGAATAATTATTTGATTCTTAAATGCATTTAATGGTTGTTTCACGCGTTTCAATTTTTCGATTGGCGAACTTTGTGCTGAATGTTGTGAACAATTCGAAGTATTATTAATCTGTTGACGTGACAATGCGTCAGCGACGACGTTTTGATTTCCTGGTTTATATACTAATTTAGCGCCATATTCTTCGATGAAATTTTTCCATCGCTTCAAATTTGTGTTGGGATTTCTATCAGATATAGAAAAAATGAGTGACTGGTGGTCCGTGTAAATGGTTACGGTTGCTATACCGTAAAGGTAATTTCTTAATTTTTGAAGTGACCAAACAATCGCAAGAAGCTCTTTTTCGTTTGTGCTATAGTTTTGTTCGGTTTGGTTAAGGGTTCTAGATATAAATGAAATAGGTTTCTTATTCTGAGAACGTACAGCTCCTATTGCAAAGTTGCTTGCATCAGTTGTTAGTTCGAAGGGCTTGTTATAATCTGGTTGAAATAATTCGACTTGTGCTTGTAACATATCTTTAATTTTCTCTATCGCTTCGAGTGCTGGTTTATCTAGATTAATTAATACTTTTGTGCTTTGCTTTTTGTTTACACCGCCATTGTCTCCGCGTAAGAATGTAGTAAGGGGTTTTACTATTGACGCGAAGTTTTGTACAAATTTCCTATAATAACTAGCTAGTCCTAAAAATGACCTTAATTCTTTTAAATTTTTAGGTATTGGGTAATACTTTATTGTTTGGATCTTACTAGGATCTACAGTTATTTTATTGTGTTTGATTACGTGACCAAGATATTCTACTGAGCCTTGGAAAAAATGTGATTTCTCGTCAGAAATTTTCATATTTGCATTATGTAATGCGTTTATTATTATTCGAATGTGCTCCATGTGTTCTTCAGACGAAGAAGAATATATAAGCACGTCGTCGATATAAACGTAAGCGAACTTACCAATATATGGGCGCAGAATATTATCTATACATCGCTGAAATATAGAAGGTGCGTACTTTAAGCCAAAAGGCATTCTAAGAAATTCGTATTTTGCTCCATTCACACTGAATGCAGTCTTTTCTCTGTCTGATTTTTTTTATCAAGATTTGGTGAAATCCTGACTCTAAGTCTAGTGTTGTAAAGACTTTTGCTTTTCCTAAATTTTGAATAGTCATTGCTACATCTGGGATAGGGTACCTGTCGGTTATAATCTGAGCATTAAGTTTTTGAAAATATATTACCATACGTTTTTTTGGTTTCCCTTCCTCATCTGTGCCTTTTTTCGCAACGGTCCATACTGGAGAGTTGTATGGGCTTTTGCTAGGTTGTATTATTTGGTTGTCTAATAATGTTTGAATTTCTTTATTTATAAATTCATTGTCTGCTATTGGATACGGGATTGTTTCACCCAAATAGGATCTTCTGATTTTGTCCTAATTGTAGCTTGTACAGTGGTTGTAAAGGGCAGAATTTCGTTGATTTCGTCATTTATTCTCATTATATTTTCAATTTCATTTTTATATTTGTCATTATTGACTGTGTAATTCACTTTTTGATCGCTAATTTCTTCTTTTCTTTTAAATTTATGCGTGATTTTATACTCAAATGCTTTTATGGCTCTGAGACCATGTTCACCGAGAAGCATATCGAACTCTTCTAAGGCTTCAGTTTCGAAAAATACTAAATTGTGGCCTAATAGTGTAATAATTTTTTTTGCTTTCGTTAAAGAGTATCCGTGAAGCGTTTTTACCTTAACTGGTTTTATTGGAATAGATTTTCCTATGTTGCACTTAGAACTAATATAATTGTTTGTCGCACCTGTGTCGATTAATATATTAACGGATTTACCTGTTGTTTGGCAGTGCCTCTGTAGACATGGCAATCCGTTTATTCGCCTAAAAAAGCGCTGCCGGTTTCGTAAGTATCTTCGGTGTGTGGTACAAGTGATTGTATGTCTTCATCTCTCGTCTGGTTTACTCGTTGAACTTTATTCGGATTATAATTTTTTGATGAAGGCATTCTATCCCTTTTTGTTGGTTGTTGCTCCCTTCTGAGTGGGTTGTATTGCTGGTGTGGAGAATATTGTGTTGAACGTCTAAATTGTTGCGAACTATCCACTTCCATGGGTTCCTGCCGTGGTGGATGATCAAATTGAGCTTGTACATTGGGATTGTACCTCCTTCTATCTTCGTATCGTTGTGGTCCGAAGTTTGGTTTTTGGTTGTATAATTGTGTTGTAGCCAGTGTGTCGAACTGCATATTTGTGTTGTCATGGTATATGGTGCTTGCGATTGCAAATGCAGTTTCTAGGTCCTTTGGATGATGGCTATATAATGTACCGCTTGTGTATTTACTGTTTAGTCCTGTGATGAATGTACGGACTGCTTCCTGATTTGCATATTCCGCCATGGATGCAGATCCCTTATCACCTGACATCTCTATTTTCGAAAGTGCGAGGTTCAGTGCTTTGCTATTTTTGCTGTGGAATTCTGAGACTGTTTGTCTTCCCTGTTTATGTTTCTTCATTTCCTCGAGAAGTACGTATAATGGTCGTTGATCTGCGTAAGTGTAGTCAAGCCTGTTAATTATAGAATAAAAGTTCATCTTGGTGTTGTGGTTGATGAGAATGTCTGCTGCTTCTCCAACAATTTTTGAATGCAGTATCGTGAATGCTGTGTAGTAATTTGGGTGGTTGGAAAATTGTTTGATATTTTCCATGGATGTCCATGCCCTTTTCCGCCAGGATCTATATTGGTTTTTATCCCCACTGAAGCACGGTATAGCTTCGAATGTTTTTAAATTTATCTGAGTTGCATCTTTTATATTTGGTGTGAAGTCACTATGTTGTTCCTGCGTAGTGATTGTATGGGGAGATCGTTCCGCCTCCAGTGTATTTACCTTCAATTGAGTATTCTGTAGAGTTTGTGTGAGTACCTCTATTTGTGCTCGTAAAGCTGCGATATCTTGATTCATTGTGTCGTTGTCTTTTCCTATAGATCGTAGGGAATTGAATATTTTCTGCCGTTTCTGACTTTGGTCCTGCGTGGTAATTTCTCACTTTTTCAGAGATTGGTTTGCTTTTCTTCAAAGCCGTGGAATTTTTATTTAAATATCTTGAATGTCCAGAATATTTGGCTGTGGTCAAGAGTTTAGACCGGCTTGAGCCCCCAGTTAATTTCCAACTATAGGAAATGAGTAAAAAAATATATTTTCTTTTTTCTGCACCAAAAAATGTGCGTTTCTTTATTAAATATATTCTTAAGACTATCTATCCTATTTTTCTTAGCATCTATTTATATTAATAATTATGTTTAATGTTTCTTTGTCCTTACTCAAAATATGTTTTTCTTTGTTTAGGTTACTAGTACCTTTTTTATCAGTAAAACATGTTTTGAGTTATTTGTATTAAGTTAGAAAAGAAAGAATGTGTTTCTTATCGTTACAATAAATGTATTTATGATGTTTGTCTTATCTCTAGCTTAGAATAGTTATATTTGAGTTTATGGATTTATCATCTTTTATTACTATCTTAGTTATATTTGAATTTATGGATTTGTTATTACTATCTTAAAATAAGAGATGTTAACTAGCGCTGGAAAAAGGGACCAGAATTCCTTTTGGTAGGGAAGGATAAGTGGCGAAACGAAAATGTTATGGGAAATAAGAAATATAAAAGTGATGAATTTTTGAAACCAAGGAACATCGTATTGTTAACACAAGACTTATATGTCATTGAAGCAATAACAAAAACCATTTTTCAAAATTGAAGGAGAATGACTGAATCATCTGAAGCTGAAAATAAAATTGTACGATACATTCAGAAAAAACATTTTGCTAATGAATACGAAAATTTAACACCAGAGGAGAATATTGATATATCAAGTGATCTAAAAACATTGAATCCTTACGTCGATGAAACTGGATTACTACGAGTTGGTGATCGTTAATATAATGCTTCCATCTTTTAAGCTATGCCAAAATTTCGATAACGTAATGGGAGACATACGTAAAAATATTGGATTCCTTCTTTAAGAATCCTAATTCGAACTATTGAAAATAAATGTAATGTTTGAAGGATAAATAAAGCTAAGCCAATTCAACCTCAGATGGGTATCCTGCCAGTTGATAGGGTAACTCCTTTTAATATGCCTTTTTCCTATACTGGTGTTGATATTTTTCGACCTTTTGATATTAACATATGTCGTTGTTAAAAACGGTTGGGTTGCCTTATTTAGGAAAGTTTTTATACAGTCGTGGAACACCAAACATCCAAATTAGAAGCAATAATGGTAGAAATTTTGTAGGAAAAAAAGATAACTAAAAATGAGCTGTTTTATATGGATTACAATGAAATAATATGCAGTTCATCACCCTTAGGAATAAGATGGATTTTCAACACGCCTTATGATCCAAGCTCTGGTGGTCCTTGGGAACGATTGATGCAATCAGTAAAGAAGACGCTTTCCATACTATTAGGAAATATTATTCATAGATTGGATGTTTTTATGAGTCTTTTAATCGAATGTGAAAATATTATAAATTCAACCCTTAACACATATTCCTGTATCACCGTATTAACCGGAACCCATATCACCCAACTAATAATAATAATAATTTTACCCCAAACTGAGCGAAGAGTTAAATGGGCACCACCTTAGTTCTTATTTGTATCTATAGGGGAGACGCGATCGTGTGGTACGAATTTATGCTGCTAAGCTTGATACGACAAGATCCGCTGACATTAAAACGTATGATGGAGTTTTAAAGAGGCCAGTATCAAAACTTGCTGTGTTAGATATGATAAACGAGTGAATTTTCGTGATGAATTTGCGGGAGGCAGAAAAATTGTTATTTGTTTTATTAGGATGTTGTTAAAATGTTCTTTGGTTATTACTTCACTTTGTATTTTAATTTTATTTTGAAATCGATTTAAATTTATATTGAAAGCTTTTGAAAACATTAGCTGACTTCCAAAACGTCAGTTGCTTTGTGTTCGAACAATGTATTGCGTTTCATAATGCCGTGGTACTAAATGTTTATAATGCATACCGTTGCAAAATGTCAGACAAGTATAAGAAAGGTTGCAGCCGAGCAACTAGCGAATCAGTTTCTAAATTCATGCCCCAGAAAAACTGTATAAAAATTTGTAATAATAATGGAAGTCAGCCATTGTTTGAAAATGTTCATTCGTTCAAAACTTCTTGATAAAAATATATTGAAATTGTAATATTTTCCAATTTCACAACATTCATATGCACACATTTGTTAATCAATTGAGTTTATTCAATTACCGTCTTGTTTTTAACAAGTATCTTAAGGTATAATAATGTTCTAAAAATTGTGAAATTTTTATCATACAAAACATACATCAATATTAAGAATTAAAATACATACTTAAAAATATTCCATCAGGTTGGATGGAGTCTTTTCTAAATGGTTGTTTGATAAGTTTTAAAAAGTATCTTAAAAATAAGGATTTTAGTGTATTGAATTTTCTAATAAAACACTGCAGAGTGAGAGAGAGAGACTGAGTAAAGGTAATCATTTTGTGTATGTGTGTGCTTGTGGTTAATTTAAGTTTTAGGCTTGATTGAAATGATAGTGTTTTTAATATTAAAAAAAGGTCTATAATAATATTGGGGAATAGAAAATCTTTATTTAAAACTCTAATGATGTGTTTGAGTACATTGTAACGACACGTTTCCGCTGGTTGCTGGGGCAGAACTCAGCGGCGTCCAGGGTCGTCGTCGTTGTGAATAAAACACGGTATGCTTCACAATACGATAGCGTGTTTTTATTCTACTTCACGTTTTAACAAAACTGCTACTTAATCAATTGCTGGTGACCAAGGCTCAAGCGTGTGGGCGTCACTTACTGTCGGTAGCCGTTGTCGGTTAGCTGGTGTGAGCGTGTATATCACTACTCGTACCGCTTGGGCGTACGTCGCAATCGATGTAAGTCCCACTATGACAGTCGACTAATGACAGACAAATGATCACTCTCGGAGGAGTTGGTAATGAAGGTAAGCAACCACTACCACTTCCTTCTACTGCCTGAGTATGAGCAACAGTCTAGCGTGTATATCACTACTAAACTACCGGTCTTACCCAAAGGCCAGCTGGCAATCAACTGTCTCGATACAGGCAAATTGCTCGCCTTTTATACCCGTCGGCTGGCCACACATACAGGCAGGCTGTCATTGCGGTAGTGTTTGCTTATATTTCTAAAAATACATTTGATTACACTACATAAGCTAAACGGTTGGCCATTAACCAACGCTTGCTTGGTTGTTGCCGTGGGTGTTGTTGTAAAAATAAAAACAAACAATAAGGCAGAAATACTTGCTTTTGATCGTCACAACAACAACACAGCATAAGTAGACCGTTTGTTTAACAAAGGAAAACAAACGTCTTTTGAATATAAAATTAACAATAAAAGAATACAGAATTCGAAGATCCAAAGCAAAATAATTCAATGATAAAGATATAATAATATAATGATAAAATTAAAATAATTCAATGATAAAATAATAAAGAATTCATGTTCTAATATATTTACGATAATACTTATACTAGGGTATACTACTCTACGACGTGTATGTGGAAACGACCTTCGGGACTTCCACCGTCACAACATTCACATGCACACATATTTACACAGGGTCAGTCCTAATTATTATATTAAGTTTTTAGCGATAGGAAATCAAACTTAGTATATCGTGTTCGCTAACATATAAAGTTAAAAACTTGCAGAAAAAAAATACATTTAATTTCCATATTTGGAAATTACATTTTTAGAGAATTTGAAAATCCGAATATATCAATGGTAAGCAAATTCCATTAGAAAGCATATTTACATTCACCCCTATCGTGAACAAAATGTGAAATTTTTGTTCGCATGTAATTTTTATTCCCCATGAAGGGAAAATTGCTACCGTGAGTTTCATGAGAACGTTTGTTCCCGCTATCAATTCGTACTGAATACAAATTAGGAAAAAAATATAAACAGAAAAAAAAATTCAAATTTTTTAAAGTTATAAAAAATAAATGAATAGAATTTATTTTGGCTTAAGTTTATTTATTTTTAATTTTCTAAAAATCTTTTTTTAGAAAGAAAATTTTATTTTTACAAATGTATGCGGACGTTTTCCAAAGAAAACAAGAAATTTTAGACGCTATCAGAATGAAATGCTGCACTTTCCGGACCGCTACGACCTTCATCAGCACAGAGAACAATTTTCTTTCTAGAACGTGACGTGCAAGACGCTTAAAAGCCCTTAAGTTATCCTAGACACAAAAGATCCAATCAATGGACCCAAGTGTGCTGTGCCAACACGACTGCATGCCTACTTACCCTATACATTGCTGCTGACCCATTTCAATAAAATAAATTTTTGTATCTGATCTGAAGATGGCATTTTTTATTTAAAAATATTTTTAATAAAATACCTTTATAAAGTTATAACCAATAGATAGATCTCTTTGTTTTGCATCTCGACGAGCAAATTGTCAGTCTGCACAGCAGTAACTGATATTGAATTAAAAAAATGTGTTATTGATGTTAATATTCTAACTAAAACATATAAAAACTGGCATAATGTATGCAGTTCCCCAGCAAAATTTAATTGAAAAAATCTGAGGGAAAAGTGAAAACATTTCAAGGGAAAAAATCAATCACTATAGGGGGAATTTTTGTTTAGGTAAAAAAATTGTTCACGTAATTATCCACGATTGCAATTTGGAGAAAAATGAAAAAATTTCAAGTGAAAATATATTCATGATAGGGGTGAATGTTTTTCCTTTCAAGTCTGGGATACCATTTTTCAATCATAAATGAAACCAATTTTATCAACAAAACAGTATCAACTCAAAATAAAACCAAATTTAAATAAAACTTTTTTATTATTTTTATTTTGAAAAAAGGCTCAACTCAAAACAATCAGCCTTATTACGGATGTCGTAGTTGGGTCGAAAATCCTACTTTTTTTAAATGGTATTATGCACGTCGTTACCGTTAAATATATTAGTCAAAAAACAAATCTATTACAAAAATCGGTATTATGTTTGTCGCATTCGAATAATCGCCCTTATTACGGTTGTCGAAAACGACATTCGAGAATAGTCGTAGTCGCTGTCGATAGTTAGTTTTTTTGGTACTATGTAAAAGTTTCGACAATAAAATATTTGTAATAGATCAAAACATAAAATTTTAATAAAAAATTTTTGCAGTAGCATTTTAGGCGATAAAATAACAATAAAAACAAAACGACTAGCTCTTAATTCAATTTGAAAACTTTTGTATTTCATTTGCAATTTTCTTAAATTTAGAAAGATGTGTTTTTAAATAAAGAAATTTTCCATTTACAAAAATAAAATGTGCAGGCAACAGTTTTAGTACGATTATACCGGTAAAATTGGGTGCTCTTGCACTTGTATCTCTTTTTTCTATACAAAATATCTTATTTTTATCAAAAAAAATGTATTCTTTATTGGTATCAAGGTTCTAAGGGACCTCCCTACAAAATTTTGTGCAAATCCATAGATTAGTTTTTATATGATGTGAACACAGACACAAAAAATTCCAAAGATAGGTGTTTTGTATTTGATA
Source organism: Gymnosoma rotundatum (assembly GCA_916610165.2). Taxonomy (NCBI): domain Eukaryota; kingdom Metazoa; phylum Arthropoda; class Insecta; order Diptera; family Tachinidae; genus Gymnosoma; species Gymnosoma rotundatum. The sequence goes on from OU744339.1 coordinate 60,262,141, forward strand.
TAGCGATTACTATCTACACCAATATCAAAATGTTTTAAAAAATATTTCATGTACAGAAATTACTCCGTTACAGTTTTATTATATGTATAGGTTAAGAAACTTGATATTTGTAAAATTAAAAAAAAAAAAAAAAAACTTGAAATTAGTGTAAAATAAAACGTACTCTGCCTTTCAGTTCTTTTAATTCAATTTTACGTTTTTTATTCGATTTCATCGGACGTAAGTTTTAGATGATGTTTTCTATGCTCTTTTTTTTAAGTTTCTTTTTTTAAATGTATATTTTTCTATTAAATCTTTCAATTTCTTTTAACGTCTTCATAACTTTAGTATACAGTTCTGTTTGAATGCTTAATTTTGTTGCTAATTATTTCACTCTTCTTTAGCTTTAATTTTATTGACATGGAACTTAGGCCTCTAGCTTATTGTGATGTTCCTCCATAAGCTCAACCAGCAAATTGAACTGCTTACGATATATTTAAAATGAACAAGAAAGAGTTCGGCTATGCCAAATCTTATATACCCTTCACCATCTATGTAAATCTAGTTTAGTGAAGTTACTCCAATCAAAAAATCAAATATTGGGGTGACAGAGAATTAAAAAAAGTATATAATTTATAATTTTACATAAAAATACCATCGGCTCTTAATGGGTTAAGCATTTTTAAAAAATTTTTGTATTGCCCTAAAGACCTCTTCAAAAGCTTTTAAATGATACCCATATTGATATTTTAAAAAATTTTTAAATTTCAGAGTCCCGTAACTCAGAAAACATGGGCGACCGCCAATTTTTTAATGGATGTTTTTTTCATATTTTTAATTCGCTATCTCCTTATATATTAATTTTTTTGGTTGGAGTTACTTTATTATTCAAAATGATATGAAAAAATTAGATGTAGGCGTGGTGTTTTGCCTGCTGCCTCAAAGGACATGGACCCATCGTGCTGATTTCTAATAGTAGCTCTTTTGACTCTATATCTGATCGATTGACATTTATTTTTTTTTTTTTTTTTTTTTGCAAAGGCAAATTTGATTTCAACACCAACACGGATGGATAGACGGACATCGCTTAATTGACTTCGCTATGCATAAGAAGTCAGAATATACATATATACTTTATGGGGTCAGAAATGGATATTGTAGAAATTACACCCAGAATGACAAACTTAAATATACGCTTTTTGCACTTTTTGTGGTTGTATAAAAACAGCATTAATTAAAATAAGCATAATGTAAAAATCAAAAGTAAACTTATCTTTTGTTAGCGTTCGTTTTAAAAATTTACGAAAAAAAAATTTTTGTCGTATACATAAATTTCAACGACAATTTTTGAACAAATTATCATTCGAATGCGACAAACGTAGTACCGATTTTTGTAATAGATTTGTTTTTCGAGTAACATTTTTAATAATAACGACGTGCGTAGTACCATTTAAAAAAAACGTAGGATTTTCGACACGAGAACGACAACCGTAATAAGGCTGAATAATTTGTTCAAATGTTGTCGTTGAAATTTATGAACGCTACAAAAAATTTTTTTTTAATTAACGCTAGCAAAAGATAAGTTTACTTTTGATTTTTACATTATGCATATTTTAATTAATTTCTTGCATGCTTTTCATTTTAAGTATAAAAATAACAATCGTAAATCAGTTCAATCTACTCATGGAGCTTGTGGAGGAACATCAGACTTAGTTAGAGGCTTTAGTTCCAATGTCAATAAAATTGAAGCTCAAGAAGAGTGAATAAATTAGCAATATAACTTAGCATTTAAACAGATCTGTATACTAAAGTTATGAAGTCGTCAAAAGAAAATGAGATATTTAATAGAAAAAAAAATGCATATCAAAGGAAGAAACTTAAAAAAAGAAGAGCATAGAAAACATCACCTTAAGCTGAAAGGCAGAGTGTGTTTTATTCTACACTAATTTCAAGTTTTTCTTAAGTGCTGTTTCGGCATTCCAAGCGATAAAATCGTCTGAAAAACTTGTATGAAAAGCACTTAGTTTATTCCAATATAAATTTTTCAAACGAGTTGATCGCCTGTTACAAAGAAACAGTACATTAATCTATACATATAATAAAACTGTAACGGAGTTTTTTTTACATGAAATATTTTTTGAAAATTTTGATGTTGGTGTAAATAGTATCGATATGAAATATAAAACACCCAGTTTTGGAATTTAGATGTGTCTGCGTTCGCATCAGTTATAAACTCCTAAATTCACAAAATTTTGTAAGGAGGTCCATTAGAACCTTGATTCCAATATAGAATACTTCTTTTTTTTTGTAAGAAGAAGTCATTTTGTAGAGAAAAAAGAGAAACAAGTGTGAGGGAACGCAACATTTTACTTTTGTAAATGGAAAATTTTTTTTTATTTAAAAACACATTTTTCTAAATTTGCATATAATTAATTTTTTTACCTTTTTGAATAATTTTCTTTTCTATTTTTTATTTCCTGTTTCCTGATGATGCCACCCAACGGTGTGGCGAAATATTGAAAATATAGTATAAAATTATATTATTTTTAAACTGACCTAGTGTTTAAAAAATTAGAAAAGAAAATTATTCAAAAAGGTCAATAAATCAATTAAATTGAATTTTCTGTGTTTGTTTGAAAAAATAACTTCAACTTAATCTTGTTTTTCAAAAAATCTAATTTTAAATATTTCTTATTTCCTGTTTCCTGATGACGAAAATATAAAATAAAATTATATTATTTATAAACTGAACTAGTGCTTATAAAATTCTAAATTTGCATTTTAAGAAAATTACAAATGAAATACAAAAGTTAGCAAATTGAATTAAGAACTATTCGTTTCTTTTTATTATTATTTTTAAGTGTTAATTTATTAATGCTACTGCAAAAAAATTTTATGTTTTGATCTATTACAAAATATTTTATCGTCCATAATACCAAAAAAAGATTACTAACGACTACGACTCTTCTCGAATGTCGTTTTCGACAACCGTAATAATGCCGAATACCTTTTTTTAAATATACGATGTTAACATTAATAATAACTTTTTGGTGATATATAGATAGTCACTACATAATCATGAAAATGGTCTCAAATGTTGTTTTAGATATGAAAGAGGTATCGAAATTTATATATAAAATTTTCGTAGCATTATATAATTACTTTCATAAAATTTTTTCATTTAAACAAAGATGGTGACGAACATGACTCCTTTGTATGTATATATATATACGAGTATATATATGTATATATATATATATATATATATATATATATATATATATATATATATATATATATATATATATATATATATATATACATATATATACATATATATATATATATTTATAATTATATTTTTATATATATATATATATAAATATTTTTTTTTCAGATGGCTCATATTCCACACAAAGGAGTCATGTTCGTCTCCATCTTTGTTAATGCGAAAAAATTTTATGAAAGTAAATATATAATGCTACGAAAATTTTGCCCATTTAAAGAAATTGTACATACTCAGTATTTGGTAGTTCCAAGGGATTTGAACAGTCCCAGATTCTCCTTCTCATACGCAACATGTGTGTTTCTTCATTACCTTCATCATCATCAAAAAATAAATCGACCTGGATAATAAAAAAACAACTAACTAAGTGAACCACTTAGTGTCCCTTATTCAACAGTTGAGGAAGGCAAACGAGCTTACCCTTAACATGTTTGGCGACCGTGACAGGACTTCGGATTTAAAACACAATCTTTGAAGTGAACAAACTCCATAAGCGACCAACCGCAAACCATAAGCGTTAACGAAACCACCATGGAAAAGATATAAGAAAAACTTCTCCGCCAGCTGAAGAAAACTGGGGAATATACTGCTACCGTTTTTCGGAATTTCAGTAAGGACTCAGCCAGTCGGAAAACAATAACGTATTATCAGGAACGATTGTTCCGCCTGAAAACAGCATGGACAGAGTTCGAAAATGCAGATAATGAGTTGCGAGGCTTAAAGGATCTAGATAATTTTTCCATCGATTACTATACTCGAATTCAGGCGTTTGCTATAAAGTACATAGACATAATGGAACATGAGCTTGAAAATCAAGACACAGAATCCAAAACTGTTGTAAACAAAGATCAACCCCAAGTAGTTGCAGTAAGTGCACCGACTGCACCTAGTGCTGCAGGTGGTCACGACGATCTAATCAGTCGGTCTCTCGGAATAATGGCAGCTCTTAGTCGACAGCTAGAAGGCTTTTAAGTGCAAGCAGGTCAAGATAGGTCCTATAATGATGTAAAAAGGTCCACAAGCACCCAATTATGGCAGCAACTAGAACGGTTGAATGATGAGGTCTTGGATAAATGTCCCGACCCGGACATCGCAGGCTATGATTTAGCCAAATATGTTCACCTCGAGCAAGCTTCCCAGTCAGCAATCATCCATCCCACCACAGCCAATGACCAACACTATGATTAAACCATAGAAACCATGGCTAGATCACCTATTCCGCCATTACCCTTTATCACCATAACCAAGTTCGATGGTGATTACATAAAGCGGGCATCGTTTTCCGATCTCTTTAAGAGGATTGTTCATGAGCAACAGATGTCTGACGCTCATAAAATGTGGTGTAAGTATTTATATTTTATTATAATTGAAGCACTTGTGTTTTCTATGATGGTTGAGCACCATCAACCCGTGTGTTTTATTATTCTTTCTTAACACATCTTAATTTATACATGGTTGTAATTTTAAGTATTATATTTATAATAAAAGTAGGATGTGTGCAGAAGTGGCACTACACCCCTTTTTTTATTTGAGAAAAATAATAAATAGGAGTAAATGAATTGATTATCCGAATTATATAATCTAAAGTATATGTACAATACTATACGAGTACTAGCAAGTTAGAAGTTATGATTAATATCAATACAATTTAATTTATGTTGTTTCTTCTTCTTCTTCGAAATTGACGCTCAAGAAAAGCGACAATGATGGTGCCGAAAGGTAAAAGGCTGCCGTAAACGCTGGGTTCTTAATTGCAGCCTTTGATACAGTCCATAAACGATAGTTTAAATAACGATGTTACATCAATAAAACAGTAGAGATAATACATATATACATTAATTTAAAACGATTATCTTCGTAGTATGTAGGTGAAAAATTTACAGATTATTACGATAATGATTGTACATATATAGTGTTACGTTTATTTAAATTTATAAACGTTTTATTAATGAGTTCTTTATTTGCAAAATTAATAAACACACAACTTTTAGAGTTTTAAATAAATTACACTTTATTTAATCAATTATTTGACGATTTAACTATTCGCGATTAAAAACACACGCTGGCAACTTTAATTGTTGTACCACAAGATCTTAACTAGATGACGCTCACAATACGAATGAATCAACACGTATTGGCGTTGCTTTTATATACCCTATTTTTAGGCGTTCTTGAATGTTCGAGAATTTCTACCGCCATCTATTGCGTAGTTGAAAATGCTGCGTTGCCACTTTTATCTCAGACACATTAGTGAGCATTATTATTTACTTCTAGAACCTTCAATCATTATATAAAAATACATGTTGTGTATTTTTATTTAGTTGTTATACAATGCAGGTGTGTGTATGTTTGTGTATTGTGTTTGTTTAGTCATCGCTTTGTGTTAGTTGTTTTTGTTTTGCAATAAAGATGTTTTATAGAAACTTCTAGCTTTGAAAACAAACACAATAGGCCATTTCGTTTTACTTTCTTGGCCACAACTATTTTTAACATCTTTTTATGATTTAATTAAGCATCTTTGTAACACTGCCGCCCACTTAAGCCTTTTCGTCCCGAATAGGCTCAACATTACTTCTGCCATACTTAGCCAACCGCTCCAGGTGAACCACCTTCATTTTGGACCTCGGATTATGATATCTCGGTATCCGGTAAACCACGTCATTCAGTTTCTTTATCACCTTGTACGGTCCCTCCCAGTGGGTTTGCAGTTTAGGGGATAATCCTTTCTTGCGTTGCGGGTTAAATAGTAGAACCATTTGTCCTTCAGTAAATCCCTCCGTGTTTGCTGCTCGATCATATCTGGCTTTCATCTTATCGCTGGTCATTTTAATGCGGTTACGTACGAACTCATGAAGCGCATGCAGTTCTTCTTGTGCCTGGAGAACGTTTCCATTGTCTTCGTGCACTTGTCCAGGTTTAACACCAAATTCTAAATCTGCTGGCAGTTTTAGTTCTGTCCCAAACAAGATTTTTGTTGGACTACGTGAGGTTGAATCGTGTACAGCTGACCGGTACGCCAGTAGAAATTTGGGTATATGCTCATCCCAATCCTTTTGGTGTGAACTGACCACTTTTCTTAGATATTCTTCTAGGGTACGATTGAATCTTTCCACCATGCCATCAGACTGTGGATGCAGTGGTGTCGTCCTCGTCTTTTTGATACCATAAACGTCGCACATCTCTTTAAATATAGCCGATTCAAAATTTCGTCCCTGGTCTGAATGTAGTTCTAGTGGAACACCATATCGACATACCCAATTGTTCACAAGGGCGTCTACCACTGTTTTGGATTCTTGGTTTGGAATGGCATAGACTTCGGGCCATTTGCTAAAATAATCCATTACCACTAGTACATATCGGTTTCCAGCATCACTAACAGGGAATGGACCTGTAATATCAATAGCTATCCGCTCAAAGGGTGCACCTGCGTTGTACTGTTGAAATTTGCCACGACTTTTTCTTACAGGACCCTTGGCCTTTATGCACTCTTCGCAATTAGCTATCCAATCGGCTACGTATTGTTGGCAGCCTACCCAGTAAAATCTCTGCTTTATCTTTTCCAGAGTTTTTGTTATACCCATATGTCTGCCGCTGGGACCATTATGGAGCTGCTTTAGTATCTCATTTCTTTTTGAAGTTGGCACAACAATTAAGTCCGTTGTAGCTTTGCCATCTGTACTTTCCCAAGATCGATACAAGCAGCCGTCTTCTACTTTCAGGCTATTCCACTGGGCCCAGTACGACTTGGCTAGTTGGCTCTCTGCCGATATTTCATTATGATTCGGTCTCCTGTTGTTCTGCTTAGCCAATATAATTTTTCCCAAAATTGGGTCGTCATTCTGGGCCTTTGACCAGTCTTCCCTTGACCCAATTTGGGTAAGCCGCACATCAATGACACACTCCTTTTTCTCTACTTTTGTGCAGTGCTTGCACTCTACATTGCATGGCCGTCTTGATAGGGCATCAGCATTATTGTGCTTTCCTCCTTTTCTATGCATAATACTAAAATCATAGCTCTGCAGACGTTCAACCCAGCGTGCAAGCTGGCCCTCAGGATTCTTAAATTGCATCAGCCAACGTAATGCAGAATGGTCCGTCCTTAAGATGAAATGTTGACCATATAAGTACTTGTGGTAATGTTTAACACACTCCAGCACTGCTAAAAGCTCCCTTCGTGTAACGCAGTAATTTCTTTCGGGCTTAGAGAGCACCCTGCTGTAATAGCCAATGACCTTTTCTACTCCATTTATCTCCTGAGAAAGCACTCCACCTATTCCATAGCCGCTTGCGTCCGTGTCCAATATGAATTTCTGTCCAGCTATTGGATAGGCAAGGACTGGTGCCGTACACAAAAGTTTCTTGAGCTCCTGGAACGCTTTTTCCGCTGCTTCACTCCAGTGGTATGGTTGCGACTTCCTGGTCAACTCGTGCAAGCTAGCAGCTACTTGAGCAAAGTTTGGCACAAATCTCCTGTAATATGTGCAAAGCCCCAGGAAACTACGCAGCTCATGAAGATTTTGTGGGCGAGGCCAGGTCTTTACTACCAATACTTTGTCTTCATCAGTTGACACGCCCTCTGCCGTTACACGATGCCCTAGGTATTTGACCTCCTTTTGAAACAAAGCACATTTCTTAACACTTAATTTTAATCCTGCAGCAGTTATACGCTTAAAAACTTCATCCAGGTTTCTGAGGTGTTCATCAAAAGTCTTCCCCATCACGATTATGTCATCCAGATACACTAAGCACGTCTTCCAATTGAGACCCTTAAGCACACGTTCCATTAAACGCTCAAAAGTAGCTGGAGCGTTGCAGAGCCCGAATGGCATCACCTTGAACTGCCATAAACCACCACTTGCGCTAAAGGCAGTTTTCTCCTTGTCTTTATCAGCTATCTCTACTTGCCAATAGCCGCTCTGCAAGTCCAAGGTAGAGAACCATTCCGTTCCAGCCAACGTGTCTAAGGTATCGTCAATTCTAGGCAACGGATAACTGTCTTTCTTGGTGACATCATTGAGCTTCCTGTAGTCAACGCAAAACCTGGTACTGCCGTCCTTCTTCTTTACTAAAACTATTGGTGAACTCCACGGACTCGAGGATGGCTCAATGACTCCGTTCCGTTCCATTTCGCTGACAAGTTCTTTAACCTCGTTTCGCTTTGCTAGGGGAACACTTCTGGGTGCTTGTTTTATAGGCCTCGCTTCGCCAGTATTAATTTCATGTTTAACAACTGCCGTTCTACCTTGGCTTTTATTATTTAGGGCGAAGACGGAGGCATGTTTTCTCAGCAACTGCTTTGCTTTGTTTTTGTCAGGAGTTTTTAGTCCTGCCACCCATTTTTGCACCTGTTCTGCTAATAAATCTCTTTCTTTGGCGGTTATTTTAGGACATACTGTATTCACTGCACAATTAATTATGGCTTCTGCTGGCTCACATCGACCCATCTCAAAATTCCTGTTAATAGTTTTTTCGCTATTAGACAGATTAAGTACTCTCACAGGAACTTTGCCATCGTCGCAGATTTTCACGAGGGTTTTTGCTGTTATGATATCTTCTTTAAGTTCTTTTGGTTCCACTACCCACAACCGGTTATCCTCACAATCTGTCTCCACACGTGCCCAAACTATAGTTTCCGCCTGAGGTGGTAATTTCTGACGTTCAACGGCAAATAGCTTCCTCGCTGTGGTCCTGCTATCATATCCAACATCCAGGGGTATCTCCACATTGCGCCAGATCATTATTTGCTCGCCCATATGCAGACTAATACCGTGGGCTATCATAAAGTCTGCACCAATGATTACTTCATCCACTATATCGGCAACAACAAATACATGGTCAGCGCTGATGTTTGCAATAGTCATTCTTACCCTGGCTCTTCCATAGATAGTGGCTAAGTCGCCAGTAGCAGTGCGCAGTCGTACATTATTTAATGGTTCCACTGCCCCTTTTACTAAATCGGGCCTTATAATTGACTGAGATGCTCCTGTGTCTATGGTGAGGACTTGCTTACTTCCGTTTATAAGACCGCTAACAGTTAGGTTGCTATTTTTCTGTTGCACAATGGAAATGGAGATTGTGGGGCCATCGATTGTGGGAGCTAGCACTTGCCCCTTAGTGCCAGCTCGATTTAGTTTAACGGAGACTCATGCGATTTGGTGTTATTGGCCTGCTTGTTGTCCCTTGCTGGCGAAGCAGATCTTGATCTTCTCTTTGCGGATCTACAATTGCGCTGAAAATGACCGGCCTTACCGCATTTAAAGCATTTGGCGCGAGATTTGCCCCTTTCCTCCTGCATTATTTCTTTGAGCATCTCCTTTATTTCGCTCCTTTTGTCTCCGTGGTAACACGCATCAGTCTCAAGACATCGCACCTTGTACTCCTGTGGCTTCGAGATAACTTTTGCGGTCTCCTGGGCTAGCGCGTAAGAGACGATTTCTGCAAAGGATGATTTTTGCATAGCACAAACCGCATATTTAACATCTGGATCCCGTATGCCATTCACAAAGGCTTCAATCTTAAACTGATCCAGAAACGGGTGATCTTCGCCTGGATAAGTCAGCTGCACCAAACGTTCAATTTCCATGGCGAAGTCTTGCAGCGTCTCATTTGCCTTTTGCACCCTGCCTCGTAACTCCATTCTGTAGAGTTCTCTTTTATGCTCAGCACCGTACTTACGTTGTAAGGCTACCATTATGTCCTCATAATTATTTCTGCAACCGGCAGGTAAGCTTTCGAGTATCTGTGCTGCTGCTCCCTTTAAGGCCAGAATTAGCTCAATAGCTTTTTCTTCACTGTTCCATCTATTTTTGCTGGCCACTGTTTCGAACTGGAACTTAAAAACATTAAAAGGTGCGCTGCCGTCAAAGCTCGGGGTGTTAATCTTGCTGCCATGCTCAGAGATAACTTTCACCGGTCCCTCTCGAATTTGAAGTTCGCCAATCTGCACTTTTAATTCATGTAATTCTTCATTCACTTCTCTCTTTAGGCCGCACAGTTTTTCATCAAACTCGCTGACCCTCTGTTCGACGATGTTCACTCGTTTGTCGAAGACTTCTGATATTTCTTCAAATTTCTCATTTACCTTCGCTAAAAGCCTTTCCCCGTTGACGCTAGAGCTTTCCTGCATTGCTTTAAAGCTTTCTTGAAGCTTCTGGTTTTGGTTTTCCTGCTTCTGGTTGTTTTCTTCTATTTTCTTCATTATTGCGGCAAACATTGAATTTAAGTCTATAACGCTGCTTTTTGCTGGGGTACATACTTCAATCTCTTCCTTTTCGTCTTTTTCTCCAAATTCGTATGTCCCAATATCGATACCACGCTCTTTAAATTCATCTATTAACCGCTTTTGTAATTCCGCTTTATTTCCCGCAGTTGGCAGACCCAACTTACTCAGCTCCATTTTTAGCTGCTCAACTTTTAGCTCGTCAAATTTCATTGTAATTATTTATTTATTATTTTGCAATTTCACTTCTGACACCAGTTGTTACGTTTATTTAAATTTATAAACGTTTTATTAATGAGTTCTTTATTTGCAAAATTAATAAACACACAACTTTTAGAGTTTTAAATAAATTACACTTTATTTAATCAATTATTTGACGATTTAACTATTCGCGATTAAAAACACACGCTGGCAACTTTAATTGTTGTACCACAAGATCTTAACTAGATGACGCTCACAATACGAATGAATCAACACGTATTGGCGTTGCTTTTATATACCCTATTTTTAGGCGTTCTTGAATGTTCGAGAATTTCTACCGCCATCTATTGCGTAGTTGAAAATGCTGCGTTGCCACTTTTATCTCAGACACATTAGTGAGCATTATTATTTACTTCTAGAACCTTCAATCATTATATAAAAATACATGTTGTGTATTTTTATTTAGTTGTTATACAATGCAGGTGTGTGTATGTTTGTGTATTGTGTTTGTTTAGTCATCGCTTTGTGTTAGTTGTTTTTGTTTTGCAATAAAGATGTTTTATAGAAACTTCTAGCTTTGAAAACAAACACAATAGGCCATTTCGTTTTACTTTCTTGGCCACAACTATTTTTAACATCTTTTTATGATTTAATTAAGCATCTTTGTAACAATAGATTAATTACATTAATGATTTTTTTTTTTTTTTTTTTTTTTAACATTTAAGTCGAAATTGCGACCAGCGCAAAATTTATGAGGTTAAGAAGTAATATGTATAATACTTATAAATACAAATATATATCACAGACAAACACACTTATATTTAATATTAAAGATTATAGGGGACTCAAGCATTAAAGTCATATTTTAAAATTAAATTTAATTAATATTAAATTAAATATATTGAGATCATTAAGTTTCAATAAATAGGTTAGATTAAAATTTGAAATGTTAAGGTAATTCAGATAGGTGACAAGGTTATGACGCGAAGACCTATCACCTTCTGGGCAGTGGAATAGTCGATGATTTGTTGTCTGTATGGCCCCACAGGTACAGAGATTATCGGTTGTTATATTGATTTTAAATACATGATCTTTGCAGGTTGTATGGTTGATTTTAAGTCTATTTATTAAGGTTATTTTGTTCCGAGAGAATCCAGAGCTTTTAAACCATGGAGGATTGTTTACTGTTGGGGAGATATTGTAGAGATGGCGGCCATGTTGAGAGCTGTTCCAACGATGTTGCCAGGATGAGACTGCTGTTGAACGGTCCATTCCTGCTAGGTCTAAACCAAAAATGCAATCGAAATTCGTACTGTAGGGGTGTGAAGAAGCTACTTTATCAACATATTCGTTTCCAGCGATTCCCATGTGACTTGGTATCCATAGAAAGTGAACTGTTATGTGTCGTAGACTGAGCATGTAGAGAAGTTTCCTAATTTCAAAGATTTGAGGGTGAGAGTGGCGCAAAGGTGGAGATGTAAGTGCATTAAGTACTGATTTGCTGTCACATAGGATTAAAAATCGCCTATGCCCTTGGCAGCTAATGAACTTAAGAGCTTCAATTATGGCCAGAGATTCTGCGGTATATATAGACGAATTCGGGTGTAGGGGGAAGTATCCCTCGATCTCTAAATCCGGAAACCATATTCCGCAACCCACAGCTGAACCTGATTTAGAGCCATCAGTATACAAAAGGCTAAAGTTCTTCCATTTTTTTCGCATAAGTTAAGAGAAAACTGAGCATACCTCGGACGGTGTTGTAGATTTCTTGTTCACAGGAAGATAGTTTACCACTATTTTATGATGCAGTGATTCATATGGTTGAAGAAAGCTGGGGTGAGATGCAAGTTTTACTATATTAAAATTTGAATTTTTGGCGTTGAAACAGTCTACCAGAGCAATTTTATGCTGATAATTTAAGAGCTCGAATATAAATTAACGGGCGGGGTGCTGTTTATTTGATATAATTTTTACTATTATTTTGTCTGTGAGAAACTTCAAACGTTCCGGGAGAGGCATTATGTTAGCCATTTGTTCAAGGCATAATGTGTGTGTGGATGTCATCGTACCTAGGGCAATTCGTAGGCATTTCCATTGTATTCTTTGTAGTCTAATGAGATCATTTTTAGAGCAGTAGAGGAGAAGTGGTGCCATATATTCAAGAGTTGGTCTAATAAGTCCTACATACAAATGGAGTAGGCAGGTGGGATCAGAGCCCCATGAGACACCGCAGAGCGAGCGTAAAACGTTAACGTATTTAAAGCACCTTTTTGATATGTAGTCGATATGATATTTCAAAGATAACTTTTTATGAAACATAAAACCCAGAAAATTAAAGCTTTGAACGTATTCTATGTATTCGCCTCCCATTGTAAGAGCAGGAACATGATTCGAAGATCTCGCTCTACTAAACATCATAGCCTTTGTTTTGCTTACTGAAAGATCTAGGTGAAGTCGCTTGAGTTCCTCTCCCACTTGAGAAATCGCAGTTTTTATTTTGTTTCTGGCAAGAAGTGCGTCCTTGTCTGCAAAAAACAACACGATGTCATCCGCATAGCCCAGTATTTGAACCCCACTTGGCAGATTCATGAAGATTTTGTTAATGTATACATTAAAGCAGATAGGACTTAGGACGCAGCCCTGAGGAACGCCAGTAAAAGACCTACGCTCAACTTCGTTTTGACCATTTACGATTCTTAAATTCTTATGTTGGAAGAGTGAATAAATGATATTACAAAAGTTATTGGGTATATTATTCTCATTAAGTAGAGTGCAGAGTAGGCCGATATTAACATTATCAAACGCTCCTTTAATGTCAAGAAATACTGCGCAAACATGCTGTTTTTGTAAAAACGCTAAATTAAGAGCACACCACAGGGCAATCACGTTGTCAGTAGCGGATTTAAAGCGACGAAAGCCTGATTGAAAAGGGCTAAGACATTTTTCAGACTCCAGATACCATTCGAGTCGCCAGCAGAGTATACGTTCAAAGATCTTTCTAGTGGCAGGAGCCATAGCAATAGACCTATAGGAAGATGAAATTGTAGATGGGCCACTTTTTTTCTTCAAAGGTACAATTTTGTAGATCGACCAAGAATCTGGAATAATACCCGATCGCAAGATACGATTAAACTCACTTAGTAACTGGAACTTGTTATCAGAGGAGAAGAGCTTTATATGTCCATTGCGAATGCCGTCGTAACCAGGAGCTGTGTTTTTAGAGACCAAGATGGCGTTTTCAAGTTCAGAATAGGTAATGTTGTTTAACAATACGTGGTTAATGTTTTCACGGGGAAAAAGATTTGTGCTTGGGTTGTTTAGGGGTCCAATAGGTCCAGTGAGATTATTGCAAAATTCCTCACAGCAATCGTTAAACCCGGCCATATTGTTCATATAGTTTCCCTTAAAGCAGCGAACCGTTTTCCAGAGCCCAGATATCGATATGTTACAGTCGATATTTGAGCAAAACTCTTTCCAGCCTTTTTTCTTTTCTCTACGGATGGTATACTTATAGGTTTTCCTTACAATTGATAGTTTAATGAAATTTTCTCTAGACGGACACGAGATGCAAGCGGCCGTTGCCCGGCGGAGAACTGCACTTGCCTTATTGCATTCAGTGTTCCACCAGGGGTTAGATTTTTTAGATGATGGTAGAATACCAAACACATCCATATATTTATTACTTAGTTTGTCAAAAAAATTGGTGGCATCCGATGCAAAGTTATATGATGTAAAGAGATTTTTGAGTTTAGAGTTGAGTTTACTTTTTTCTATTATCCTTGGTGAAGTTTTGTTGATTGAAATTGCTCTAAGACTGGTATAGAGTGATATTTGAATCACACAATGCAGGCTACCAAAAGATTCTTTTGTAACTTGCCACGTGGAGTTCATGCTAAGAGCTGCGGTAGATATAGTTAAGTCAATACAAGATGAATTATGACCGAAGTAAGTGTGTTCACCGGTGTTTAGCAAAATCAAATCATTTAACTCTAGAAATTCCATAATTTTCCTACCCCTGTTGTCAGTGTGATTGCCACCCCAGGCCTCGTTATGAGCGTTAAAATCACCACAGATCATGATCTGAGAACTAGTTGCTGCGTTAACAATATATTGAAGTTGATTGAGAATCTGTTCAAAGTTTGAACAGTTGGGTGGAATATATATACTGAATATAGAGAAGTTGCCAGTTGCCGTAATGAGATCACAGCCGCAGACTTCTAAGTTACCAGCTGTATGTTGTATAGTTATTTGTTTGAAGTGAAGGTTTTTGTTTATAACGATTGTCACTCCTCCCCCCCGCGCGTTATAAGCGCGGTCAGACCGAATGACATGATAGTTATGAATATGAAAATCATCGCTGGGGGTCAGAAAAGTCTCTGATAGACATGCAAGAGATATTTTGTTTGTATGGAGATATTGTTCAAATTGATGTTTTTTATTGCGAATGCTAGTACAATTATGTTGAATTATCTTCATTAATAAGACTTAACAAAATTGATTTACATAGAGAGTTAAAACCCTCAGTATCCTGGTTTGTGTTATTGCTATCTATTTTCTCCATAATTATAGATAAGAAAGATTTTACAGCCTTCATATCTCCGCTGACGCCCTTGGTGTTCCTGGCAAAAGTTTCACGGATTCTCGAACAAAGTCCGTTATCAGTCGTAAATTTTCGTTTATTAGGTGAATCACGAAGGGGATTTATTACATGAGACGCTGGAGGAGTCTCAGAGTCGGTGTTTTCCTCAATACGAGAACGTTTAGATGAAGCTGCAGCTGTTAGGTGATTTCTAGAATTATGTTTAGAAAGACGAGGGAAATTTTCCATATTAAAAACTGGTGCTTGAGGTGAGGGTAAGGTTGACACACTGTAGCTAGGTGGGTGAGAGAATGTTGAAGTGGAAAAAGATATGGGTTTTGGTTTCAGAGCCTTTGCTTTTTCGACTCTTAAGTTGTACAATTTGATGTATGTGGGGCAATTCCTAGAAAAAGATTCATGGCCGCCACCACAGTTGACACACTTTTTCTGGAGACCACAATCCAAGTCAGCATGATCCGAACAACAAACTCCGCATATGGGTGTATGTCTCGAGCACGCACGTAGAGAATGGCCAAACCGCCAGCATCTTCTACATTGCAGAACAGGTTCCCTGTAAGGCTCAACAGGATAATTAACCCCGCCGATGCTGATATGTGATGGCAATACAACCCCAGAAAAGCATATACGTACCGAGGAAATTTCAACACGTTTGTCCGCTGTACCATCTTCCTTTCTTGTAAAGCGGTAAACTTCTGTAACCTTGCAATCATCGGGTAAAGGGCCATACATGGCCATATTTTTTGGTGTGCCAAACTGAAAGATTTCTTGTTCAATGGGAATAGGCGAAACACCCTTAACTTCGCACAATTCTGAAGGTATAAAAGTCAAATATTTTTCATTAAGATGAGGCTCCGATGCAATAGAATTAATTACATTTTTATCTCGAGATGTTATTCTTACTTTTTTCTTTGATTCGTAGAATATTTCTACATTGGGAAATTTTTTATAAATCTCTTGATTGTATTCTTACCATATAGGATGGTGCGTTATGTGTGTAGAATCTAGCCCGGGCTGCACGGACAGTATTCTCATCACTGCCAAAAATACGGTCTGTTGGCCAAACCATGTCAGAGCTATTAGAATTAACCTCTCTATATTAAAATATTAATTTTCAACTGTAAGATATATTTTTAAATGTAAATAAATAAAATTAAATATATTGTTTAAGTTATATTTTTTACTTTTTTCTTTTCAATAATAAGAACTTTCGAGAAAATTTTCTTGTTATAAACACGTGTGTACAGCTTGACGTTTAATGCAAAAGTCCAATTTATGTTGTTATTTATTTTTTTTTTTGTTTAGTATGTTTAAAATAATTTTTTTCCTCTGTGTATATAAGGATACCTCCCCTTTAAAATAGAAAGAGGCAGCAAAAACAAGAAAAGACAAAGTTGATCAGGCTTACTCATTTCATGACTTTATGTGAAATGTATATTGTTTAAATTAAATATAGGTAAAAAAATGAAATTAAAATATGCAAAAAGACATGTTTCGCATTTATATTTGCTATATATAGATACATTAGAAATTTTTAGTAATAATTAAGAAAATGAAAATTATTAAGTGTAGTTTACAAAATTTTATGTTGATTTTCTTACACGATTATTGTGAACAGTTTTTTCTTCCTTTGTTTCTTTATCGACAATCGTTACGTTAACTCCATCTACCTTAGTTACTGTATATGGACCTTCGTATTTGCTTTCGTGTTTATTGTATGGTTCTTTTTGTAAAACAACTTTATCATTCAAATTTAATTCTAGTGGCTTAGCTTGCTTTATGTTTTTCAAGCATATCTTTTGCTTGTATGCTTGTTTTCTGTAACCGAAATTTGATTTCCGTAACATAATTTTCAATATTATAAACAGGATCTAAGTTGTTTTTTGTTTCATTGGGCATATTGACTTTTTTACCAAATCAAATGGTGTGAACTTATCGTCAAAAACGGAGTTAGAGTTTTTGTTGTGATAAAACGTAAAATATCTCATATAAGTGTCCCAATCATTTAAGTTTCCCCTTATATACAATCCGATTTCAGTACATGCATTTTTCCGTAAACTAAAATAAAATTCTCGAAAATCGCTTGGGCGACTGTCCGGGCTGATTTGTCAGGTATTGGAATGAATAGCAAATATTTAGATAGGTCACACGTCAACGTTAACGCATATTTGTTCCCGTAAGTGGACTGGGGTAATGGACCTATTGTGTCCAACACTACTACGTCGAATGCCTTTATTAGCGTTGTAGACTTATGGGATTGCCCTCATAGTTTTCACGTATAATTGAGGCACACATACTGACGTAGCTCCTTTTTTGTTCTATAGTTGCCATATTGAAATCCGATTTTATATTTTCTGTATTAGAGGATTATTCGTCTATAAATTATAATTTCCCGAGATCTACTTCACTTTCTATCACAATGTTTTCCTCAATTTCGCTAAAAGATTTTATTTCTTCTGGTACTTTTATAACACAACTGAGCTTAGAAAAACAGTCTGCTAACTTTTGTCTACGCTGGTGAATTTTCAAAAGAATTTTTTCTTCATCTAACTGTGAAACTCCCTTTAAATAAGTTTTGGTATAATTTATAATCAAATTAAAGTTTTCTATTAAGAGAGTTATATATTCGTTTACTTTTGCTGTATTTGTTTATACAGGTCTCTTTTGTAGAACGCGTTTTTAAAATTGTTCAGTAATTCTTTGAATATGCTATCATCAAAGTATGACATTTAAGCATATTGTGCTTTAAAAAAATTTTTTTTATGACTTTTAAATGTGTTTATTATTGTCTTCATTATTAATTATCAACGCACATCACTAGCGATGGTTAAGAAAAACCTCTACAAAATTTTTATATAAACAATATGTTTATAAGGGAAACGAATTAAATATTTTTAACGCTTATGAAATTATACCCCTACAGTTCGCACAAAACAAACCTTAAGTATGACAAATTATTTGCTTTTGTTTAGTTTATAATTTCATTATTTGTTATATAAAATTTATACAGACATACATACATACATACCATGGCGAAATAATACAGGTGAACGCACGGGCAAAAAGCCCATCAGCTGTATACATTGCCTTTGTCAAAAAATTTTTTCAAAAATAAATAATTTGTTAAATTTTTTTTAATTTAATTTTTTTTTGATTGCTAATAGAAAACAAACTATTGAAATTCCTAGAGAAAACTACCACAACATGGAACCGTATTTGCAGTTCCTGATGTGTATAATCAAAATATGCGTCACTTTTCCTGTATTTTTATTTTTATGTAACTTAATTTTTATAATTTTCTTATTCTGATAATTACAACCACTTTTTTTCATCAAATATATTTTTTTATTTTGTTTGTTTTTTTACAATATTTTTTTGACAACATACATAATTTTGTAGCAACAAATTGCCTGTTGTGTTTTGTGTTGTTGGATTGTTGTAGCCGTGCGGTCACCTGTATTAATTCGCCTTGATACAGACTGTACTTAAAAAGAAAGAAAAGAAAAAAGTATGTAGGTACTTACAATTCATCAAAATTTTTATGTTTTCTCATGTATGATTTGATATATTCTGTATATACTTATTTCTTTATATATATTTATTTCTTTATATATGTACGTAGTAATATGGACATTTACATATATTTTAGAAATTTGTATAATTATGTACGTTTATAAGAGAAAGCAAGAGATATAAAATAATTTTAACAAAAGTATGTAGGTATGTTTATATTTATAGGAATATAACAAGTTTTTATAAATATACCTAAATCTTTACAAAAACGTTACATAGTTTGTGTTTATAAATGTAAAGAGTTATATAATATACAATTATAAATATACTTATATTTTACCATATTTTTTGTGTTGAAAATGATGCCTTTGATAGTGTTGTTTCCCTCTTCCTGGTTATGTTGTATGCTATTGTTATTGTTATACCACAAAAGAAAACACGAAAATTCTCGGCGGCACGGCTGCGCTATTATAAAGCTTCGGCGGTGGCAATTTTTCGTAACGAAAGTTAATTGGTTCTTGCAATTATTTTGTTATTGTATTTTTTGTTCTGGTGTTGTTTTCATATTTTGTCCATCTGTTATTTTTTTGTTGTTTGCATTTTTATTTTGTTTTTAATTTATTTGGTGTTTGTTATCTATAATTATCTTATGTATTTCTTATTTAGCTTTGCGATTTTTTTTTTTGTATTTGAATTTATCACTTTATAAACTTTCCTGATATACTCCTTTATTTTTTTTTCGTTAGTTCTTTTTGCATTTTTCCCGTATTTTACCACTTTTTATTCTGCTTCTCTTCCTTCATTTATGGCTTTATTTAAGTTAGTTATTAACATTGTTTTGTAATTTTTGCAGTTTACTGTGCTTTCTTATATTTTTTTTGTACTGTTTACTTTATCTGTTTTAGTTTTTTCCTCTTATTTTTGGTTTTCATAGTTAAATTTATTTTTTAAATATTTTACTAATTCCTTTTTGATTTGCTTGGTTTGCTTGTTTTAGTTTCTTTTTATTTTTCACAGTTGATTTGATATCAATTTGCGTCGTTTCTTAATTTTCCCAATTCGCCTCGGTTTTTTTTTTATTTATTTTATGTTTTTTTTCTCTTTTTTTTTAATATTCTTTTGCAATTTATTTGTGTTTTGTCTTATGTTGTTGTTAGGTTTTAACGGTTAAAAGTTTGTCTGTGAAGATCACTGCCATTATACATATTCTTTTCGTAAAACAGTTATTGTTTTACCGGTTTATTTGAACATTCTTTCACAAGTTGCGTTCATGTTGTTGTTTTATTTTTCATTCTTTTAGTTATTTGAAAGCTAAATTTGTCCCGTTACTTTTAAACGTGCTGGGCTTTTCAATATTTTGTGTTGTTTTTTTTTCCAGTAATTATACTTATTTTATCCTCTTTTTCCATTTTACTTTTTGCACTTTTAAGCTTAACAAATTAAACCCTTCTAGTGTTTTCTTTAACACATTCCGTTAATCTTAAGTTGACGATTTTTTTTATTACTTTTCGATACATGTGGATGCAATTCAATTTTTTAGTACCCTTTTTTTACAGGATTTCTGTCCCAATGTGCTTCCGGCATTTTTGATTTTTAGCATTATTGTTTGACTAATGAATTACAATTTTTTTTAGAAGTTTGTTTGGATTTCGTACACTTGTATTTTGATAATGTTTGAATATTTAATATTATGTGTTATTGCGAAAATTGCAGTTTGTGTTCAATTAACTTTTATTTATGTAAAAATATTCTTAGTTGTTTTTTTGTTAAGAATTTGCAGATTATTACCACTGCTTGTCAACTGTAATAAATTTTCCGTATTAGGTATAAGTTTTAAAAATAATTTTGTCCAAAAACTTCGTGATCACTTGTTTCCCATTTTAAACTTTAAACAATTTTTGTTCTAGACTTTTAGCGTAAGGCAGGATCGCCATGTTAGTATTTATATTTTATTCTAATTTAAACACTTGTGATCTCTACGATGGTTGAGCACCATCTACCCGTGTGTTTTATAATTCTTTCTTAACACATCTTAATTTATACATGGTTGTAATTTTAAGTATTATATTTATAATAAAAGTAGAATGTGTGCAGAGGTGGCACTACAGTGGTATCCAAAGACCAACGTCATCGGTAAAGCAGCTAACCTGATTAATCATCTCGATATTACTGCAGAAAGTTATCAAGTTGCCTGGGTACTTCTGTAGGATTGATGAAACAACAAAAGAAAAATGGTGGCCACGGCGGTTCAAAGGCTACTTGACCAACCATCTGGTGCGTTTACGTTAGGTGCTATTAAGCGATTGCGCGATACAACTAAGGAATGTTTGGCAGTCCTTTTCAATATAGGAACCCAAATTTCGTCGTGGGATCCTCTTTTAATTCATATTCTAGTTAAAAAGGTGGACAAAACCGTGCATACTCAATATGAGCAATCGATTTCCAACCCAAAGGATCTGCAAGCAATTAGCCAATTTCTTACCTTCCTCGAGAATTATTTCCACACTCATGTGGCAATGGGATGCAAAGAGAAAATAGTTCCTACAAACAAAACTTGCACGTTTACAGCACAACCTCGACACGTTAACCGACGATGCATAATGTGCAAGCAAGACTCTCATCCATTATATGGATGCAAGGAGTTCATTTACTTAAGCCCAACAAATAGACTTAACCTAGTACAGGAGCGTAAATAATGTGTTAATTGCTTTAATAGTAACCATTTAACCAAACAATGAGCCACTTCAGGCCGCTGCCAGAAATGTGGAAAAAGGCACCACACCCTCGTTCATTTGGAACCAATATCCCAAGTAAATTTAATTTCAAAGAAACGTAGCAAGTCTAAAAACGAAACTGTGTCAACCAAAGAAGAAGTTACACTTAATAGCCCCGAACAGAAAATGCGGCCTCTCTAGTGAATACACCAACAGAAGAAGCTGAAACCATGGCTGTAAGTTCCGTTAAAACAAGACCCTATGTTTTACTAGGAACAGCATTGGTAAAGGTCAAGGCGAACGGTGTAGAAACTGAATGCAAGGCAATTCAGGACTCGGGTTCACAAGTAAACCTCATTACGGAGAGATTAGTCAGACGGAAAAAACCGCAACAAAGTACAACACCGGGTCAACATTACGATTCAATCCCGATTCAACTATTTTGCAACCCGGCTAGAGGCATTTGTATTATCACAAATAATTTCTCCACAGCCCGCTCAACTTCTACCAATAGCTGAGTGGTCGATTGCCAACAATATAGTATTGGCTAATCCAACCTTTAACAGCCCAGGCAAGTAACCGCCAGTTACTTGCTATAGGACAAGTCAAACAGGCATCGACTCCCCAATATTACAAAACAAAACTTTTGGCTGGATAGTATCAGGGAAGGTATCTAGTGTCGCATCAGCTATATCCGGTATTCTAACTGAAAAGGATAAAATTAATATGGCTATTGAAAAATTTTGGAAACTCGAGGTGTTAAAAAGCAGACAGCAACATATATTCTTATGACGCACAGTGTGAGACACATTTTAATCAACATGCTACTCGTGACAAAGAAGGACAATTCGTAGTACGACTTCCATTATCTACTGAAACATTCTTATAAGTAGCTTTACATGGTATTGCCTTCAACCGATTCCTTTCACTAGAGCGTCGATTGTCAAAAGACGCTTCACTGAAGAAACAATATGTGCGATTTATAACAGAGTTTGAAACGATGGGACACATGTCGAAAATCCAAATAGACGAAGTAAAGGGTCTTAAATACTTTATCCTACATCACTGCGTTTTACGACCTGGGGGGTTACTCTGTATTTCGATTCGAAAAGAAAATCATTCGAATTTCTATAGCTTAAACATTATGTTTCGAAAGTGTTTCCTTTCGAATCGAAATACAGAGTAACCCCCCTGAAAACAGCACCACCATGCTTCTATAGAACAGCGTCAGGCATATCATCAAATGAAGTATTGCATACCGGGCCACCACTACAAAATAATCTGTTTACAGTTCGTCTACGATTTCGGCTGACACGTTTCGTGCTTACTGCAGACATAGAAAAAATGTACCGACATATATTGATCTACCCTAAAGATCGTCTGTACCAAATAATTTTGTGGCGAAATGATACTTCTGAACCCATCAATTACTTTCAAGTGAATACTATTACATATGGCAATAGCCCAGCTCCATATCTGGCAATGAAATGCTTTAAGGAAATAAGCCATGACAATAATATCCAATTTCCGCTTGCAGCTAGGTTTATAGAAAAGAATTTTTACGTCGATGGTGGGTTAGGTGGAACCGATAGTTTGAATACAATAGAAAGTCTACGCCAACTACAACATGTCATGGCTGAGTGTGGAATATCCCCAGTGGTGATCAAGAAGTCAATCTTGACTTCTCAGCAGACGTAACGAATTATACAAAAACGTTAGGATTAGTGTGGCTACCCAAAGATGACCTACTTAAAATCAAGGTAAACATACAACCAATCAAGGCGGTGACTAAAAGGACAGAGACGTCGATTTTAGCTTACATTTCTGACCCACTTGGACTACTGTCCCCAGTAGTCGTCAGAGCAAAAATGTTCTTCCAGGAATTATGAACCTTGAATTTTTCGTGGGACGAGGCGGTGCCGTCAGAATTTTATTTACGCTGGCAAAATTTTCGAACTTGAAAAATTTCAGGCCCATCGACATATCTATAAAGAAGTTGTTCCTGGCAAGACACAACTTCATGTGCTTATAGACTGGTCCGAAAAGGCAATATATGTCAGAACATTTCAATCAAATACAACGGTCTTGGTATACTTGCTAATTGCGAAATCGCGTATAGCCTCTCTCAAAAACACTCCCAAGGTTAGAATTATTTGCTGCTCAGTTGGGCGCTAACTTAGCCGCAAAGGTCAAGCTGGATCTGAACGTGACCGAATTATACTGGACCGATTCAAAAATAGTCTTAGAATGCATAAATTCAAGATATTCGTTTTATACATTTGTTGCAAACCGAATCGCCTCAATTCAAAAAAGCACGGTACCCGGTATCTAGAGGCCTGGATCCACATCAGTCACCCAATTGGATGTATGGGTCATTCTTTCTTTATGCAGAAGAGAAATATTGGCATCCTTCCTTTTGTTTAAGCTCTGATGTGGTGATCAGGGAACAGCAACAAAACCCTTACAATTCACTGGTTTCCATTAATAGTGAAAACTTTCGGCCGAGCATCCACCACAGGAATTCGTTAAAAACGCTTCAACAAATCTTGGGACATATTCTCAGTTTCTCAAAAACGCCAAAACTATCAAGGCAGAATGGCAAGCCCAGCGAAATCTGACACCTTTCGAACTTCACGACGCACTCGTCATTGTTCGAATTACCCAATAGTATGCATTCAGAGAATACATTCAGTAGATACAAAGGCAAAGGGAACTTAAAGCACCGAGCCAGATTAAAAGCTTATCACCATTTCTAGATGAACGTAATCTTGTAAGGGTGGGGGCCGATTAGTAGAATCCTCGTTGTCTTTTGATACCAAATTCCATTGCTACTGCCATATAATGACACAATCAGCACTCTGATCTTTGAGTCATTACATAAGAAGAATAAACATTGCGGTTTTCTGTTGCTTTTCGACAAAAGCAGTTTATATAGAAGTTGTAACGGACCTTACAACCGATGCCTTTATTGGGGCTCTTAAGTCGAAGAGGTCACCGTCAGCAACTTTATTGTGACAACGCAACCAATTTTGTGTGAGCTCGGAATCAACTAGCAGAGTTGTCAACTGCGTCATTCGCTACTACTGCTCACTTTCCACTTTATTCCACCTCGAGCTCCGCATTTTGGTGGACTGTGGGAAGCTGCAGTCAAATCCGCCAAACGGTTACTAGTAAAAGAAAAAGCAAATGCATCTCTGACTTATGTGGTGATAATAGAAGCCGAAGCAATTCTTCATTCAAGACCAATTGATATCATTGTCGAGCAGTCCAAATGACGAGGCTGCACTCACGCCTGGTCATTTCTTGATTGGGGAACCCCTCAGGGCAGAAGTTGACGCAACTGCACAATCAACTTTAACCACCCTTGGCAAACGATGGGAATTAGTGGCAAATTAAGTGTCAAAATCTGCAGCTAGAAACCATAGTCATTAAATAAAGTGGCGATTTTCCCTTGTAAGTTAGAGATTGGATATATAAGTGGACTGTAGATTGGTACTAAGGATAGACACTAATTTATGATAAACTTATAATTTCTTATCCATATGAGATATATTACACGATGTGATAAGAGAAGTGAGAGACAATAGGGTTAATTCATTTGGGTACACTTCGTGCAATATAAGCAAGTGATCTTACCTTGTGTATTATGTTATAAATTATGAGGAATTTATTTCAATTTCACGAGTACAAATCTATTTATTTAAATAACAACTTATTTCTTTTTTTTATTGACATTTGATTTAAATTACAAATTCAAAAGGATCGAGCCTGAAACTAAACATTTACTCTAAGATTTCGGTTAGGTGGATTCTGCTTTTATGATAAAAGATTCTTAAATTAGAAAAGCAAGTGCAATCGCTTTCAAGATTATTTAGTAATTGCCTGATGCATTTTCAATTTAGTTCCTTTTTGCTTTTTTTACATTAATTCATTAACACAACTTGAAATGGCTGAAATAATTCACAATAAACAATTAAGCGTAATTGTTACTCAACACTATACTATCAATTCTAGTTTTATAATTCAGTTAAGTTTGAAGTTTAGATTGATTTAGATTGGGAGCTGTTGGTCGGTTGGTTATGTCGATTGCATAACACCTGTGGTATGGATCTAATCGCTTCTGGTAATATACGTTGGTCTGGAACCGGGTGTGGTTGATTGATGGTTGAAGGGGTTGGGCAGCGACGCTGACCGGAGGTTGTTGATGACTGAGGTGAGTTACCCCGTGGTGTTGATGAATTGGATGCTGCGGCAGTATCAAGCTGCTTGGATGCAAGCGCTGAATTTCTATAGCTTATTTTCTCTTGCTAAAACGGCTTTTAATATTTGGATGAAGCAGCGTGTGGTGGTTTTTTCCACAGATTCGGCACGTATCTATTGAAGGACAATTTCGTTGATCGTGTCTTTTTGCCAGGCAGTTGACGCAGTAGCGATGTTTGTCGATTTTGTTTCTTGTTCTTGCATCCATGTTGAGAAAACGCCTGCAGAACCGGATTGAATGAAAGTGCTTACAAAGCATGCACTGATAAATGTCTGGATCACGGCTTGCCTTGCGAAACTTTGGTGAGCTAGGGTAAGAAAAGATTGAATTAAAGTTTAGAATAAAAAAAGTAAAGTGTGGAGTCAGATAGTTAAATATATAAACTAGAACAATTATAGAATAAATGGATAACTATGAGCCTAAAGTATCATTTTCCTTTAATAATGGCAAATGCCATAGCTTAACTATCGGTCTTGTTGTTGTACCAGTGGCGGTTCTTATCTCTGCTACTCGACTATTATTATAGCTTCCGGGATGCGTCCTTTCGATTCTTCCTTGACGCCACTCAGAAGGAGGAACTAAATCATTCATGATCACAACAAGATCACCTGGACTTAGGATTCGGAAAGTCATTTTTCCATTTATATCGTTTTTGCAGAGCTTTCAAGTAATCTTCCTTCCATCGAGTGGATAACTGGTGATCAAATACTCTAAGTCATTCCCAACGATTAAGGAGTCCGATTTTGTCATTATGTGAGTATGGAAAACTCATAAGAAAATGTCCAGAAGTGAGAGCTCCTAAATCTGTGGCGCCCCGTGAGATAGCTTAAATGGGACGAGAATTCAATATGCCTTCAACTTAAGCAAGGATTGTAGAGAACTTTCCAATTTCCCGCCTACCAACAAAACGCGAGAATGCTGCTCGGAATGCTGCGGTTGATAAATCTGAGCATACTTCCAAATGAACAGCTTTCGTACTAAAGCATACAAAAACGCTAACATAGCCCTTTATTATTGCCGATTTTCTGAGAGATGAACTTTAAAGTTCAAAAACGGCCAGCGAAATCTATCCCAGTATTTTGAAAGGGTATGTTAAAGAGCATCGATCGAAGGTAGGGGTGCCATAATTTGAGAACATGGACGTTTCTTATATATAATACAGGTTTTACAATGATGTATAATTTGATTTATATGAAATTTTAATCGGGAAATGTGGAATTCTGTTTGTACTATTCTGCACATTTGATTGCACTCTGCATGAGCAAGAAATTCGTGTAAGTATTTTAAGTACAGTTGGCAAAACGTTGAATTTCCTGTTAATATTATTGGGTAGCGTTCATTATATGGGAGTGATGCATTTGCAAGACGACCGTTTACTCTTAATACGCTGTCTGAATCTAAGAATGGATTAAGTGGTTCTAACGAGCTTTTGTTAGATTTTGGCAGAGAATTTGAGATATCTTTAAATTCTGCTGGGAAATGATATCTTTGGGCCAACTTTATTAATCCAAATTTTATGAACTTAATTTCTTTATAGGTAAGACGTATTTGAGAATACCGAAATTGTGTCTTATTATAAGGCTGTTATGAAGAAATCGAAAAATGTAAGACAAAACTCTGAGTGCTCTGTGATATGAGGAACACTGTTTTAATACGCTGCTATCTTGGACTTAGGTAAGTAGGCATTTGATTTTCGTTTTTATATTTGTATAAGGCATGGAATTCTGTTCTGGCCATTCTCATTGTTGGTTTGTTAGCCAGGATGGTCCCTTCCTCCATAAGAGGTGGCTTGCGAGTTCTTCAGGTCTGCAACCATGAGTGCCGAAATCTGCTGGGTTATCGTGACTCCGAACATGATTCCAGTTTGCTTTCGGTAATAAGTCATAGAATCATTTAAGTTTCCCCTTATATACAATCCGATTTCAGTACATGCATTTTTCCGTAAACTAAAATAAAATTCTCGAAAATTGCTCGGGCGACTGTCCGGGCTGATTTGTCAGGTATTGGAATGAAGAGCAAATATTAAGATAGGTCACACGTCAACGTTAACGCATATTTGTTCCCGTAAGTGGACTGGGGTAATGGACCTATTGTGTCCAACACTACTACGTCGAATGCCTTCATTGGCGTTGTAGACTTATGGGATTGCCCTCATAGTTTTCACGTATAATTGAGGCACACATACTCACGTAGCTCCTTTTTTGTTCTATAGTTGCCTTATTGAAATCCGATTTTATATTTTCTGTATTAGAGGATGGTTCGTCTATAAATTATAATTTCCCGAGATCTACTTCACTTTCTATCACAATGTTTTCTTCAATTTCGCTAAAAGATTTTATTTCTTCTGGTACTTTTATAACACAACTGAGCTTAGAAAAACAGTCTGCTAACTTTTGTCTACGCTGGTGAATTTTCAGAAGAATTTTTTCTTTATCTAACTGTGAAACTCCCTTTGAATAAGTTTTGATATAATTTATAATCAAATTAAAGTTTTCTATTAAGAGAGATATATATTCGTTTACTTTTGCTGTATTTGTTGATACAGGTCTATTTTGTAGAACGCGTTTTACAATTTTATCAAAATTGTTCAGTAATTCTTTGAATATGCTATCATCAAAGTATGACATTTAAGCATATTGTGCTTTAAAAAAATTTTTTTGATGACTTTTAAATGTGTTTATTATTGTCTTCATTATTAATTATCAACGCACATCACTAGCGATGGTTAAGAAAAGCCTCTACAAAATTTTTATATAAACAATATGTTTATAAGGGAAACGAATTAAATATTTTTAATGCTTATGAAATTATAGCCCCATTGTTCGCACAAAACAAACCTTAAGTATGTCAAATTATTTGCTTTTTTTTAGTTTATAATTTCCTTATTTGTTATATAAAATTTATACAGACATACATACATACAGACTGTACTTAAAAAGAAAGAAAAGAAAAAAGTATGTAGCTACTTACAATTCATCAAAATTTTTATGTTTACTCATTTATGATTTGATATATTCTGTATATACTTATTTCTTTATATATATTTATTTCTTTATAAATGTACGTAGTAATATTGACGTTTACATATATGTTAGAAATTTGTATAATTATGTACGTTTATAAGAGAAAGCAAGAGATATAAAATAATTTTAACAAAAGTATGTAGGTATGTTTATATTTATAGGAATATAACAATTTTTTCCATATTTTATTATAAATATACCTAAATCTTTACAAAAACGTTACATATTTACCATATTTTTTGTGTTGAAAATAATGCCATTGATAGTGTTGTTTCCCTCTTCGTGGTTATGTTGTATGCCGTTGTTATTGTTATACCACAAAAGAAAACATGCAATTCAATTTTTTAGTACCCTTTTTTCACAGGATTTCTGTCCCAATGTGCTTCCGGCATTTTTGATTTTTAGCATTATTGTTTGACTAATGAATTACAAATTTTTTTAGAAGTTTGTTTGGATTTCGTACACTTGTATTTTTATAATGTTTGAATATTTAATATTATGTGTTATTGCGAAAATTGCAGTTTGTGTTCAATTAACTTTTATTTATGTAAAAATATTCTTAGTTGTTTTTTTATTAAGAATTTGCAGATTATTACCACTGCTTGTCAACTGTAATAAATTTTCCGTATTAGGTATAAGTTTTAAAAATAATTTTGTCCAAAAACTTCGTGACCACTTGTTTCCCGTTTTAAACTTTAAACAATTTTTGTTCTAGACTTTTAGCGTAAGGCAAGATCGCCATGTAAGTATTTATATTTTATTCTAATTTAAACACTTGTGATCTCTACGATGGTTGAGCACCATCTACCCGTGTGTTTTATAATTCTTTCTTAACACATCTTAATTAATGCATGGTTGTAATTTTAAGTATTATATTTATAATAAAAGTAGGATGTGTGCAGAGGTGGCACTACAGTGGTATCCAAAGACCAACGTCATCGGAAAAGCAGCTAACCTGATTAATCATCTCGATATTACTGCAGAAAGTTATCAAGCTGCCTGGCTACTGCTGCAGGATCGATGAAACAACAAAAGAAAAATGGTGGCCACAGCGGTTCAAAGGCTACGTGACCAACCATCTGGTGCGTTTACGTTAGGTGATATTTAGCGATTGCGCGATACAACTAAGGAATGTTTGGCAGTCCTTTTCAATATAGGAACCCAAATTTCGTCGTGAGATCCTCTTTTAATTCATATTCTAGTTAAAAAGGTGGACAAACCCGTGCATACTCAATATGAGCAATCGATTTCCAACCAAAAGGATCTGCAAGCAATTAGCCAATTTCTTACCTTCCTCGAGAATTATTTCCACACTCATGTGGCAATGGGATGCAAAGAGAAAATAGTTCCTACAAACAAACCATGCACGTTTACAGCACAACCTCGACACGTTAACCGACGATGCATAATGTGCAAGCAAGACTCTCATCCATTATATGGATGCAAGGAGTTCATTTACTTAAGCCAAACAAATAGACTTAACCTAGTACAGGAGCGTAAATAATGTGTTAATTGCTTTAATAGTAACCATTTAACCAAACAATGAGCCACTTCAGGCCGCTGCCAGAAATGTGGAAAAAGGCACCACACCCTCGTTCATTTGGAACCAATATCCCAAGTAAATTTATTTTCAAAGAAACGTAGCAAGTCTAAAAACGAAACTGTGTCAACCAAAGAAGAAGTTACACTTAATAACCCCGAACAGAAAATGCGGCCTCTCTAGTGAATACACCAACAGAAGAAGCTGAAACCATGGCTGTAAGTTCCGTTAAAACAAGACCCTATGTTTTACTAGGAACAGCATTGGTAAAGGTCAAGGCGAACGGTGTAGAAACTGAATGCAAGGCAATTCAGGACTCGGGTTCACAAGTAAACCTCATTACGGAGAGATTAGTCAGACGGAAAAAACCGCAACAAAGTACAACATCGGGTCAACATTACGATTCAATCCCGATTCAACAATTTTTCAACCCGGCTAGAGGCATTTGTATTATCACAAATAATTTCTCCAAAACCCGCTCAACTTCTACCATTAGCTGAGTGGTCGATTGCCAACAATATAGTATTGGCTGATCCAACCAGGCAAGTAACCGCCAGTTACTTGCTATAGGACAAGTCAAACAGGCATCGACTCCCCAATATTACAAAACACAACTTTTGGCTGGATAGTATCAGGGAAGGTATCTAGTGTCGCATCAGCTATATGCGGTATTCTAACTGAAAAGGATAAAATTTATATGGCTATTGAAGAATTTTGGAAACTCGAGGTGATAAAAAGCAGACAGCAACATTGTTGGGAATTTTTTATTGGTGTGCACGATGGCAACACTGCAACCCAATTGCATCTTTATTTTATTTTCTTTCTACTTTTTCATTTCTTTTCTCACTCTATGATTTGGATTTGGAATAAAATCTGTTCAACAAGAAGGTTGTGTGCCCAGTGCCACGCTGTTAGAATAAAATAAGTAATTGGAATACCAAGAAATTAATTGAAGTGTTGTGCTGGTTTGCTAAGAGAAATAAAAATGAATTCGGTCGCTAGCCTGGAGGAGCTCAATGGTGAGAATTATGCGACATGGGCAATACAGATAAAAAGCCTTTTAATTACATTGGACTTGTGGAATGCTCTCCAGGGTGTATGTCCAGCAGAAGCTGATAAACAGCCGGCATGGAATGTAATGTGTAAGGCCTAGAGAACTGATACATATTAAGGATTGCACTACAGCGAAGGGTGCATGGGATTCCTTAAGTGGCCTGTACAAGGCAAACACAGCCTGTAGAAAAGTGAACCTCTTCAAAAAACTGGTACGGTTCAGAATTAATTCTGGTGAAAAAATTTCCACACAAATTGGTGAATTTCGTGGAATTATAGATGATTTGAAAGCTATTGGTATTGTTTTAAATGAAGACTTTGTTGCTGTGTTGTTGTTGTGTGCTTTGCCCGAGGAAATGGAAAGTTTTGTTGTTGCTGTTGAGAGTAGAGATGATTTGCCCGGTATAGAACAGTTAGTTTCGAAAGAGCGACGCCAAGGAGAAAAAAGCAGTTTAAATGATGACAGAGTTTTTGCAGTAACTGAAAAACAAAAAAAAGAAAAAATGAACAAAAGTAACAGGTTTAACAGAAAAAATATTCGCACAGAGAGAGGAAATAGATTCAGTAATGTTAAGTGCTACAAGTGTGGACAAAAAGGGCATATTCGCTCTCACTGTTGATGGTGGTGAGTCTATTGCGTCGGCGCAGTGTGCAGTGAAAAAACAAATTAACAATAGTAATCAGTGGATTTTAGACAGCGGTGCGTCGTCGCATATGTGCAGCAGCAGAAATTTTATAATGTTTGCAAGAAGAAGAACAAAGAATTGTGTTGGCATCTGGTGAAACTGTATTTGCAAAGGGGAAAGGCACTGTTAAAATAAAATCACAGTATATGAGTATAAACGTTTTGTATGTACCCTGTCTTCACTCAAATTTTTTATCTGTCAGCAAATTCATAGAGGCAGGTCACACTGTTGCTTTGCAAAAAATAGTGCAAATATTAAGAACAATGAAAACAAGATAATGATGTATGCGGTAAACGAAAATGGTATTTTTGTTGCTAAAGTGAACAACGAGACGTCGGCAGAATATGTGTACGGTGCGGTAGCAGAAAGTGATTTTATTAAATGGCACTCTAGATTTGGTCATTTAAACGGTAGAGATTTAAGTATGCTATGCAACAGGAATATGGTAAGAGGTATGAAATTGAAAGTGCCTAAAAATTTTGAATGTATTACTTGTGCTATTGGGAAAATTACTACAAAGCCGTTTAACAAGTATTCGCAAATTAATTCAAAGGCAGCGCTTGAGTTAGTTCACACAGATTTGTGTGGGCCTTTTAGAGTAAAATCACTAGGCGGTGCATTATATATCATGACGTTTACTGACGATTTTTCAAGATATGTTTTTGCGTATTTTTTAAAGCATAAGTCAGATGCGTTTGATGTCTTCGTAAAGTTTGTTACCATGGCCGAAGAACAGACTGGCGCAAAATTAATGAAGCTAAGGAGCGATAATGGTAAGGAATATCTTAATTCCAAGTTTAAAGCCTATTTTCAGAAAAGTGGGATGATACACCAGACAACAGTTAGCCACACACCACAACAGAATGGTATAGCTGAAAGGACAACAGGACCATTCTCGAGATGACTCGTTGTATGCTACACGAGTCTGGTCTACCACAAAATTTATGGGCTGAGGCCATCAATACATCTACTTATATAAGAAACAGAAGCCCAACTAATGTCCTTGGTCAGATGACACCATATGAAAAATGGTTCAACAGGAAGCCTTCAGTTGCACATTTGAGAAGATTTGGGTGTGATGCTGTTGTATTACAAAAAAATAGTAAAGGTGGTAAATTGATGCCGAAAGGAGTTAAAATGAAACTGGTTGGCTATGAATCCATGACAAAAGGTTGCCGTTTGTATAATTCAACAAAACGTAAAATAGTAAAGGCTAGGGACGTTATATTTTTTGAAAATTCGTTTGAGAAATTACAAGCTGAAGAATATGATGACGAAGAGTTTTGTGTGGACATAATTAAATCAACGTTTGAAAATAATAACATAATTAAGGCTGATGACCACGATTCACTAAATGAATCTTCTGAAACGGCAAGTGAAGATGAAGCACTGACTAAAAATATGAAAGAAGAGAACACCAAAGAAGCCAAACTTACAGAGAACACAAAGAGGGGTTGTGACAAGCCAAAGCAACTTCCAACGAGACAATCAGCTCGTACAAAAAGGCGATATGCAGCAGCTACCGAAATGTTGAACTCGATAGTAGAAAGTCCATTAACTTTAAAGGAAGCACTAACTTCAGATGAAGCCTCAGAATGGAAATCTGCCATGGAACGTGAATACAATTCTTTAATAAAAAATAAAACTTGGTTGCTTGTTGTTGTTGACAGACCTAAATCAAGAAACATCATCGGTTCAAAATGGGTGTTCGCAATTAAACGCAAACCAGATGGCGCTATAGAAAAATATAAAGCAAGATTGGTGGCCCAGGGCAATTCTCAGAAGTTCAACGTGGACTACCTTGAAACGTTTGCTCCTGTAGTCCGACATGCCACCATAAGAATTTTATTGGCAATTGCAGTACAGTACAAATTGTTACTAAGGAATGTAGATATTGTATCTGCATATTTAAATGCAGATCTTGAAGACGAAGTTTTTATGGAACAACCACCGATGTTTGTAGACCCTGTTCATTCTAACAAGGTATGTAAATTAACCAAAGCTTTATATGGTTTACGTCAAGCAGGAAGAGAATGGAATAGAAAGGTGTCACTAATTCTATCGGAGATGGGGTTTAAACGGTGCCGAACAGACAATTGTATATACTTTAGAAGAAATGGCGACTGTATTAGCATAATAGCATTGTATGTAGGCGACATGATGATAGCATCTTCAACTGAATTCGATATGGAACAGATCATTACCCAACTTAATAATCATGTTGAAGCTGAGGATCGCGGATTAATTTCCTTTTATTTAGGTTTGGAAATCGAACGAGAGGGTGATAGAGGTACCATATTAGTTCATCAAAGGCAGTATACTTCCCAGCTGCTAAGAAGTTGGGAAATGGCGAATTCCAAACCAGTGTCAACGCCTTGGCCGAGTGGGGCAATATTAAGAAAATGTGAAAATATTGCTTGTGAAGTAGACCCACATGAGTATCAAAGTTTGATTGGTAGTCTTATGTATCTGGCGATAATATCTAGGCCAGACATTGCTCATGTAGTTTCGAAACTTTCCCAGTTTAACTCTCACCCTCATGATGAGCATATTCGAGCAGCAAAAAATTTATTAAAATATCTTGTTAAATATGCAGATAATGGTATATCCTTTACTGAGGACAAGTCCATGCTTACTTGCTATACAGATGCTGATTGGGGATATGATACTTGTGACCGGAAATCATATTCAGGATTTGTAATGTTTCTGGCAGGCGGTGCTGTTTCTTGGGAGTCAAAGAAACAAACGGTGGTAGCTCTAAGTTCCATGGAGGCGGAATATGTGGCCCTTTGCCAAGGAAGTAAAGAAGTTGTTTTCACAAGAAGTCTGATAAACGAAATAGGTTTTGAGGAGCTAACCAGGCAGCCCACAATCATTTTTTGCGATAATCAGGCAGCAAACTTTATGGTTAAAAATCCAGCTATTCATAAACGAAGCAAACATATAGACATTAGATTTCATTATGTGAGGAATAGATTCAACGAAGGGTCAATTGATGTCGACTATATACCATCTGAAGATAATGCTGCGGACATTTTCACAAAGGTATTAACTAAACAAAAACATGCCAGAGCATGTGAACTTTTGAGAATGTATAAAAAATTAATTTGAATTTTTTTTATTCTACATAAATTGTAAATGCATTTGGGTTGAGCGGGAGTATGTTGGGAATTTTTTATTGGTGTGCACGATGGCAACACTGCAACCCAATTGCATCTTTATTTTATTTTCTTTTTACTTTTTCATTTCTTTTCTCACTCTATGATTTGAATTATTCCAATAAAATCTGTTAAACAAGAAGGTTGTGTTTTTATTAAAAACGAAGGGTGTAACAAACATATATTGTTATGACGCACAGTGTGAGACACATTTTAATCAACATGCTACTCGTAATAAAGAAGGACAATTCGTAGTACGACTTCCATTATCTACTGAAACATTCTTATAAGTAGCTTTACATGGTATTGCCTTCAACCGATTCCTTTCACTAGAGCGTCGATTGTCAAAAGACGCTTCACTGAAGAAACAATATGTGCGATTTATAACAGAGTTTGAAACGATGGGACACATGTCGAAAATCCAAATAGATGAAGTAAAGGGTCTTAAATACTTTATCCTACATCACTGCGTCTTACGACCTGGGGGGTTACTCTGTATTTCGATTCGAAAAGAAAATCATTCGAATTTCTATAGCTTAAACATTGTGTTTCGAAAGTGTTTCCTTTCGAATCG
This sequence comes from Gymnosoma rotundatum, assembly GCA_916610165.2. Taxonomy (NCBI): domain Eukaryota; kingdom Metazoa; phylum Arthropoda; class Insecta; order Diptera; family Tachinidae; genus Gymnosoma; species Gymnosoma rotundatum. The sequence continues at coordinate 60,297,945 of OU744339.1, forward strand.
AAATACAGAGTAACCCCCCTGAAAACAGCACCACCATGCTTCTACAGAACAGCGTCAGGCATATCATCAAATGAAGTATTGCATACCGGGCCACCACTACAAAATAATCTGTTTACAGTTCGTCTACGATTTCGGCTGACACGTTTCGTGCTTACTGCAGACATAGAAAAAATGTACCGACATATATTGATCTACCCTAAAGATCGTCTGTACCAAATAATTTTGTGGCGAAATGATACTTCTGAACCCATCAATTACTTTCAAGTGAATACTATTACATATGGCAATAGCCCAGCTCCATATCTGGCAATTAAATGCTTTAAGGAAATAAGCCATGACAATAATATCCAATTTCCGCTTGCAGCTAGGTTTATAGAAAAGAATTTTTACGTCGATGATGGGTTAGGTGGAACCGATAGTTTGAATACAATAGAAAGTCAATGCCAACTACAACATGTCATGGCTGAGTGTGGAATATCCCCAGTGGTGATCAAGAAGTCAATATTGACTCCTCAACAGACGAAACGAATTATACAAAAACATTAGGATTAGTGTGGCTACCGAAAGATGACCTACTTAAAATCAAGGTAAACATACAACCAATCAAGGCGGTGACTAAAAGGACAGTCACGTCGATTTTAGCTCATATTTCTGACCCACTCGGACTACTGTCCCCAATAGTCGTCAGAGCAAAAATGTTCTTCTAGGAATTATGAACCTTGAATTTTTCGTGGGACGAGGCGGTGCCGTCAGAATTTTATATACGCTGGCAAAATTTTCGAACTTGAAAAATTTCAGGCCCATCGACATATCTATAAAGAAGTTGTTCCTGGCAAGACACAACTTCATGTGCTTATAGACTGGTCCGAAAAGGCAATATATGTCAGAACATTTCAATCAAATACAACGGTCTTGGTATACTTGCTAATTGCGAAATCGCGTATAGCCTCTCTCAAAAACACTCCCAAGGTTAGAATTATTTGCTGCTCAGTTGGGCGCTAACTTAGCCGCAAAGGTCAAGCTGGATCTGAACGTGACCGAATTATACTGGACCGCTTCAAATATAGTCTTAGAATGCATAAATTTAAGATCTTCGTTGTATACATTTGTTGCAAACCGAATCGCCTCAATTCAAAAAAGCACGGTACCCGGTATCTAGAGGCCTGGATCCACATCAGTCACCCAATTGGATGTATGGGTCATTCTTTCTTTATGCAGAAGAGAAATATTGGCATCCTTCCTTTTGTTTAAGCTCTGATGTGGTGATCAGGGAACAGCAACAAACCCCTTACAATTCACTGGTTTCCATTAATAGTGAAAACTTTCGGCCGAGCATCCACCACAGGAATTCGTTAAAAACGCTTCAACAAATCATGGGACATATTGTCAGTTTCTCAAAAACGCCAAAACTATCAAGGCAGAATGGCAAGCCCAGCGAAATCTGACACCTTTCGAACTTCACGACGCACTCGTCATTGTTCGAATTACCCAATAGTATGCATTCAGAGAAGACATTCAGCAGATACAAAGGCAAAGGGAACTTAAAGCACCGAGCCAGATTAAAATCTTATCACCATTTCTAGATGAACGTAATCTTGTAAGGGTGGGGGCCGATTAGTAGAATCCTCGTTGTCTTTTGATACCAAATTCCATTGCTACTGCCATATAATGACACAATCAGCACTCTGATCTTTGAGTCATTACATAAGGAGAATAAACATTGCGGTTTTCTGTTGCTTTTCGACAAAAGCAGTTTATATAGAACTTGAAACGGACCTTACAACCAATGCCTTTATTGGGGCTCTTAAGTCGAAGAGGTCACCGTCAGCAACTTTATTGTGACAACGCAACCAATTTTGTGTGAGCTCGAAATCAGCTAGCAGAGTTGTCAACTGCGTCATTCGCTACTACTGCTCAAGACAAAATCCAGCGAGAGTGTGCCAGCAGAAGCATCAGTTTCCACTTTATTCCACCTCGAGCTCCGCATTTTGGTGGACTGTGGGAAGCTGCAGTCAAATCCGCCAAACGGTTACTAGTAAAAGAAAAAGCAAATGCATCTCTGACTTATGAGGAAACGGAAACAGTGATAATAGAAGCCGAAGCAATTCTTCATTCAAGACCAATTGATATCATTGTCGAGCAGTCCAAATGACGAGGCTGCACTCACGCCTGGTCATTTCTTGATTGGGGAACCCCTCAGGGCAGAAGTTGACGCAACTGCACAATCAACTTTAACCACCCTTGGCAAACGATGGGAATTAGTGGCAAATTAAGTGTCAAAATCTGCAGCTAGAAACCATAGTCATTAAATAAAGTGCCGATTTTCCCTTGTAAGTTAGAGATTGGATATATAAGTGGACTGTAGATTGGTACTAAGGATAATTCTCATATGATAATTTCTTATTCATATGAGATATATTACACGATGTGATAAGAGAAGTGAGAGGCAATAGGGTTAATTAATTTGGGTACTTTTCGTGCAATATAAGCAAGTGATCTTACCTTGTGTATTATGTTATAAATTATGAGGAATTTATTTCAATTTCACGAGTACAAGTCTATTTATTTAAATAACAACTTATTTGTTTTTTTTTTTTGTTGACATTTGATTTAAATTACAAATTCAAAAGGATCGAGCCTTAAACTAAACATTTACTCTAAGATTTCGGTTAGGTGGATTCTGCTTTTATGATAAAAGATTCTTAAATTAGAAAAGCAAGTGCAATCGCTTTGAAGAGTATTTAGTAATTGCCTGATGCATTTTCAATTTAGTTCCTTTTTGATTTTTTTACATTAATTCATTAACACAACTTGAAATGGCTGAAATAATTCACAATAAACAATTAAGCGTAATTGTTACTCAACACTATACTATCAATTCTAGTTTTATAATTCAGTTAAGTTTGAAGTTTAGATTGATTTAGATTGGGAGCTGTTGGTCGGTTGGTTATGTCGATTGCATAACACCTGTGGTAAGGATCTAATCGCTTCTGGTAATATACGTTGGTCTGGAACCGGGTGTGGTTGATTGATGGTTGAAGGGGTTGGGCAGCGACGCTGACCGGAGGTTGTTGATGACTGAGGTGAGTTACCCCGTGGTGTTGATGAATTGGATGCTGCGGCAGTATCAAGCTGCTTGGATGCAAGCGCTGAATTTCTATAGCTTATTTTCTCTTGCTAAAACGGCTTTTAATATTTGGATGAAGCAGCGTGTGGTGGTTTTTTCCACAGATTCGGCACGTATCTATTGAAGGACAATTTCGTTGATCGTGTCTTTTTGCCAGGCAGTTGACGCAGTAGCGATGTTTGTCGATTTTGTTTCTTGTTCTTGCATCCATGTTGAGAAAACGCCTGCAGAACCGGATTGAATGAAAGTGCTTACAAAGCATGCACTGATAAATGTCTGGATCACGGCTTGCCTTGCGAAACTTTGGTGAGCTAGGGTAAGAAAAGATTGAATTAAAGCTTAGAATAAAAAAAGTAAAGTGTGGAGTCAGATAGTTAAATATATAAACTAGAACAATTAAAGAATAAATGGATAACTATGAGCCTAAAGTATCATTTTCCTTTAATAATGGCAAATGCCATAGCTTAACTATCGGTCTTGTTGTTGTACCAGTGGCGGTTCTTATCTCTGCTACTCGACATTTATTATCGCTTCCGGGATGCGTCCTTTCGATTCTTCCTTGACGCCACTCAGAAGGAGGAACTAAATCATTCATGATCACAACAAGATCACCTGGACTTAGGATTCGGAAAGTCATTTTTCCATTTATATCGTTTTTGCAGAGCTTTCAAGTAATCTTCCTTCCATCGAGTGGATAACTGGTGATCAAATACTCTAAGTCATTCCCAACGATTAAAGAGTCCGATTTTGTCATTATGTGAGTATGGAAAACTCATAAGAAAATGTCCAGAAGTGAGAGCTGTTAAATCTGTGGCGCCCCGTGAGATAGCTTAAATGGGACGAGAATTCAATATGCCTTCAACTTAAGCAAGGATTGTAGAGAAATTTCCAAATTCCCGCCTACCAACAAAACGCGAGAATGCTGCTCGGAATGCTGCGGTTGATAAATCTGAGCATACTTCCAAATGAACAGCTTTCGTACTAAAGCATACAAAAACGCTAACATAGCCCTTTATTATTGCCGATTTTCTGAGAGATGAACTTTAAAGTTCAAAAACGGCCAGCGAAATCTATCCCAGTATTTTGAAAGGGTATGTTAAAGAGCATCGATCAAAGGTAGGGGTGCCATAATTTGAGAACATGGACGTTTCTTATATATAATACAGGTTTTACAATGATGTATAATTTGATTTATATGAAATTTTAATCGGGAAATGTGGAATTCTGTTTGTACTATTCTGCACATTTGATTGCACTCTGCATGAGCAAGAAATTCGCGTAAGTATTTTAAGTACAGTTGACAAAACGTTGAATTTCCTGTTAATATTATTGGGTAGCGTTCATTATATGGGAGTGATGCATTCGGCTGGTTAATTCCTTCTGATAAATTATTCGTTGAAAGGGTCGATCTTCGGGATAGACACTGCCAGTGCTAATTTAGAAACATTTTCATTAAATCGGACTGCAGTGTAGGCCCAGTGTGCAAAACGTCGTTCAGAGAATCATCACCTTTGGTTTTGCGTGAAGCATTAAAACCTACTTTTATTTTAGTAGTCTTGCGTTCGGGGCGAACTACTGCGTGGTGAGGCAAATAAAAGGAGAAATATTTGTTATCAAATACAATTTCGTGAAAAGAAGTTGGTTCCATGTCATCTAATGATAAGTATTCGTCAAGAACCGTATTGTATTCTTTTTCGAGTTCCGGATTTTTTGTAAGTAATCGATTTAAACGAGCGTTTTAAACGAGCGCTTAAATTCGAGATGATCCGAGAAATCTATAGTTAGGAAATTCTTTCTTGGGAGTGTCACAATATATCTTCCACTTTTTTCCCTAGTAGTTGTTTGTTTGTAAAAGGTATTGCAGTATAAATCCTCCTTAAAAATGATGGGTTGAGATGGCATTTCCCAAGATTTTCTGAGAGTATTATTTAGGGCCGCGCTTTTTGAAAAAGTCACTGTTGTAGTATATATGTATGCACAGTGTTACCTTGTATAGGGCCATTCGAATATCGTATTGTATGCCGAAGCTTGACCACAGATATTTTTCTTTATTCCTTCGTTGTTAATGAGGTGTTCCGAATCATTTCCTAGAATAAGGTCTATCGGATATGACTTATTAAAACTTGGGTCTGCTAAATCGAGTTTTTTAAGCTGTAAGGAATTAAAGAGATTAAAGGAGATTGAAGAAATCTTTTTCGTGACCTTTGGAAGAATGATCGCATTTACACTAAATTTTAAATTAAAGCGATTTCCAACTAATATAGTACAGCATTTTGTGTTTGCTGATCGTGTTTGACCTCCTATACCTACAATTTCTAGATAAGACTTTTGATACGGTAATCTGAGAAGATTTTTTACTTTTTCCGATAAAAACGTTCTTTGAGAACCGGGGTCTATTAGAGCTCTGACCGTAAACAATTCTGCTCTGAGTTTGATTTATACTAATGCCGTGCGAAGAAATATGTGATAATTTTTAAATGAAAAGTTTGCTTGTACTTTAGAATTTTTTTAAAATTGCGGATGCGTCTTGCTCGGTTTTTTTTCTAGTAATTAAAAATTCTTTGTATTCCGGTAAGGTTTCTGTTGCTTCGCGATCCTTTTCCAAGTGTAATAACATGTGGTGAAATTGCTTACAAATGAAGCAGGTTTATTTTTACTAGTACAGTTAGTTTTTATATGAGCTGAAGAGAGGCAATTATTGCAAATTTTGTTTTCGAATACATAATCAATTCTTTGTTGAACAGGTGATCAAATCGAATAGCAACTTATCTTGTTTTGCTGAGTGATCGCTGACCGATAAGCTCCCTAAAAATGCGTTCATTTTTAATATTTGTGAGATGTATGAACTTGTGGCAGTATTTGCGAACGCCTTGTTTTTTCGGGCATATTGTGATATATAAAAGATATTGTAGATTGCTTCGGAATTTAAGTCTTATATAGCGTATGACAAATTACACTGTCGAAAACGTTGGCAGTGGAAATATGAGTACGTGTAGATTACGGAGAGTCTACTATTGCGGAGAGTTTGACAATCCGGGCAATAAGAATGAGTATAGATTATGATGAATCACATTTTTCCCACCGTTCGACAATATCAACCATAAGAAATGAAGGATTATGTCCTGTGTATAGTCTTACTCTATTTATCCCGAATTGTAAACGCAATCTTTCAGGGAACATTTGGAAATACGTTAAACTTAAATGTGCGCAAAAAAAGAATTTAACTACTCCTATTACTTTTTTTCCTCTTGGGTATATTATTATTATACGAGGGCTGCTCTATATATTTCTGGCCTAATAGTGAAAATGCGAATATTTATAATCAAAAATGGTTTTATTGTTTTTCAAAGTATTCTCCAGCATGATTTATACACTTTTGCATGCGCTCAAACCAGTTGTCGAAGCACTTTTTCCACTCCGATTGAGACATCTCTAAAACATGGCTTTTGAACACTTCAACAGCTTCTTCTGGCGACGAAAATCGTTGACCACGCATTTTTTTCTTGATGTGCGGCAACAAGAAGAAGTCATTAGGTGCCAAGTCAGGGCTGTACGGCGGATGACCCATTAATTCGACGTTTTTGCTGGTCAAAAACGCTCTGGCTTAATCCGATGTGTGAGAGCTCGCATTGTCATGGTGAACAATGATTCGTCTTCTCTTGTTGGTTTTTCGAATTTCTCCGATGATTTCAGGCAAACAAACTGTAGTGTACCACTTAGAAGTGACCGTCCTACGTTGCTCAAGCAGAACAGTCGCCACATGACCAGTTTTGCGAAGAAAAAGGCTACCATTTGCTTCGAAGTGGTTCTTCCACGAACAACTTTCGTTGGATTTTGCTCGACTTTGAAGACTCACACGGTCGATTGTTGTTTCGTTTCGGGCTCATACGCATAGATCCATGATCCGTCACCTGAGACGATCTTATAAACGTCTTTTGAAGCACCGCAATCGTATTTTGCACTCGTAATAATGATAATGTTACTATTCTATATAAGTAATCATTTTATGTGAATCTTGGCTCCCATTGTTTTGTTATTATAGATTAAAAATTAGAGTTTGATATGTAGTTAAATTCGCACGTAGAGTGTTAAATTAAGCAGGTTAAATATGTACACTGGCGAGCAGAAGCATGTTCATTACAAATACATTTTTGTGAAACTTTTATTAATTAATCTTTATTGTATTAGCAAAAACATGTTGTATTGCAGGTAATGATTATATAACAAAAACAAAAAAATTCAATATAAAAACATGGCATTTCAATTAACTCAGTTTTGCACGATCCATTCAAAAGTTTTTTCTTAGTATGGTGTCCATAACCCCTTGTTTTTTATAACGCTTTTTATATGCTTCGGCATACTTTCCACCAAGTTTTTCTTGAATTCACTTGAAATAGTCTTCCATTCGCTCTTAACACGGTTCCAAAACTCTTCTATGCTGGTTGGCGCTGGATTGTGTTGTCCCAATCGTCTCTTCAATATAGAACACAAATTCTCTATAGGGTTGAGATCAGGACTTTGCGCAAGTCATTTCATTACATGAAATTTTTGGCCAGACAACCAATTTTGGACAACTTTCGCCGTATATTTGGGATCTCCGTCTTGTTGGAAAATAACCTCATCCTCAGGATAGGCGCTGCGTTCAGCAAAATCGGCTAAATGGCTTTAATAACGCCATAATATTGCAGTTGTCATGGTTACAAATTTCCAAAAGAATGAGTTGCCAATACCAATTAAAAACAAATGGTTAAGGAGGTGAGGGGAAGGAGCGCGTTTATTATTACATGATATTATCAATTCAGTATACTATCCGCGTGTTACAAGCAAACATCATAAAAAAATTAAATTAAATAATAAAATGGAAGAGGACCAAATATACGAATATGAATTAATACCTGGATTCAGGGCATCCAGCAAATTATTATACATAAAAAATGAAGAACAAATATTTAAATATAAATATAGCAGAAATAATACTAAATATTATTATTGCTATGAGAAAAACTGTAAGGTTGGTGTTGCGGAAGACTTAAATAACACAATGTATTGCCGAAAAAGTGGAAAACTCCAATTCATAATCATGGCTAAAAATGCGCCAATTAAAAGATCAAGTGTACGCGATATTTTTGACGAACAGTGTAAAAAAATTAAAGAAGCTTCCAATACAATAGAGTATGGAAGAATGCGTAGAAAACTATTCAATACAAAAAAACAAAAATTACCAAAATCTCTAATGTCTTTCAGTAACATCATTGTAGTATTTAAAAATGAAGAATTTGTTCAAAAATTTGCTATGTCCAGATATGTCAGCAAAGAACATACAACAATTACTGATAATTTCTCATACACTCTTTGTGTTTCGCCAACAATTTCAAAAACTATACTACAATCAATGATCAGACGTGCGACCCACGTAATTACGTAATGGACGGAACTTTTAATGTGGTTCCAACATCGAAGGATTTTAAACAGTTGTTCATTATTCATTTCATTCACTGCGAACATGTAAGTTATAATAATGTTGTTAAATATGTTTATCAATATGAGTAGAAGCACCTTTTTTTCTTTTTTCAGGCTTTTCCATTTATGTATGTGTTGATGTTTAAGAAAACAGAAGAATCATATACGCACATGTTGCATTATTTAAAGCCTAATATATTAGATTTGCAACCAAACAAAGTCATAACTAATTATGAAAATGGGCTTCGAAACGCCATTCAAAAGTTATACCCTACAGTAAAACTGGTCTGTTGTTGGTGTCATTACACACAAGCATTGCGGCGAAAGGCTTTGAAAATTCCTAGATTCATAAATGAGTTAAATAAGAATAATCAGGCTAAAGTTTTCTTTAATAAATTCTTATATTTGCCATTGTTAAAACCAAATGATATAACAGAAGCATACCAAATTTTGAAAGCAGAAGCAAGGGATGTAAAATATATTAAAGGAAAGATGTCAGAAGGCTATTTTCATCAAATATTTTGATTCTTACTTGATGAAAAAGGTATATCAACAGTTATACAGTTTATTTTATTTTAAAACTATTTCTTTTCTTTTTGCTTAAGGAAAAAGTAACGAACTTCTCTGTGTACAAAGAACCGATCCGAACAAGCAACGCGTCCAGTTCAATATGAAGCGTCCGAAACATGGCAATTTTTTTAGATTTATTGATTGTTTATGCGATTTAGATGCGGCTAAGTCAAGTGATTTTCTAAAATCTATTTCCGGATGCACATCGTTGTACATAAAAAAAACAGTTACATTGAAAAGCGGAACAAATTTATACAGAAGCAGTATCAGCAACTGAGGGAGAAGAAAATATCACTGAATACTTTATTCAGACAGTTCTCTAAAATGAAGAACTGTATGATTGAGGAAAGTTTTATTAATACAATTGACAGCAATGACGACGAATCGGATGCAGATAGCAGTGGAGAAGACAGCACTGACACAGAAGTAGGAGAACAACATTACCTTTCGTGTATAATTTGTTGTGGAAGAGAAAGGCAAACATTTTAAACTTTGCTTTGAAAGAAAGTGCTGGGGAAAAGGAATAAGAACATTGTGCCCAATTTGTCGTGCCATTATCAAGAATGGCATATTTATATATTGTTAATTATTAAGAATTTATAAACATTTCATTTGTGAACTAAACTAAACTGTTTTTTCATGTTTTCAATTTTTTACACATAAAAAAATTAAATAATTTTTAACTATAAAAAAAAATAAATGAGCAATAACACCATAATGGCTTTATTTTATTCCTTATCTGGAATTAAAACCATAAGGCTTTATTTCCCACTGCTTTGAGAAATTAGGCCATATAATTGATATAAATTATGAGGAATTTATTTCAATTTCACGAGTACAAATCTATTTATTTAAATAACAACTTAGTTGTTTTTCTTTGTTGGCATTTGATTTAAGTTACAAATTCAAAGGATCAAGCCTTAAGCTAAAGATTTACTCTAAGGATTACGATAAAAGATGCTTAAATTAGAAAAGCAACTGCAATCGCTTTTAAGAGTATTTAGTAATTGCCTGATGCATTTTCAATTTAGTTCCTTTTTGTTTTTTTTTACATCAATTCATTAGCAGAACTTCGAATGTATATATATATATAAGTTAATATACATTAGTTAACCGCACAAAAGTTGATGACCTTTTTCCTATTTTTTATATTTACCACTAAATCAACACAAGTCATTGGCTTATTGCAAATAAGCAAAAGTTATTGACTTGTTCTCAATTCTAAATAAATGTTTATTGCAAATAAGCAAAAGTTATTCACTTGTTCCCAATTCTAAATTAATGTTTACTACTAATAAGTAAAAGTTATTGACTTGTTCCCAATTCTAATCAAGAAAATGAATGTGATGACCTTAGCATTATTTATTATTATTAGGTTTAGTTTTAAGTAAATTCAAAAATAAAATGTTAATCGTTATTTTGGTATCAACCAAAGAAGTAATAAATAGTTCTCAATCTATATTATTAACATTAATAGTTCTCAATCTATATTGTTATAATTGGCGCCCGAGCACAAAAAAAAACATCCTACAGGACAAAACGAAGTATCCAAATAAATCCGAGAGATAAAAGGAAGCATCTAGAAACATCCTACAGGACGAAACGAAGCATCCAAAGATAAAAAGAAAAATACAAGCAACACAAAAACCAAATATAAAATCTTTTAAAGAAGTAATAAGCTAATAAATTTAAAAAGAAAGTCTTGAATTATAATAAAATTAATAAATGAGAAAACTATCAAAGTAAATGAAATAATTAAACATAATTGAAATTTTTTAACGATATTATAATTAAATTTATATAATTTTGTAAAAAATTCAAATTTATCTCCAGTAAAAATTTTTATTTAATACTGTTTTCAAGTAAAAGCAAAAGTTAGTTTAAATTAAAATCTTAAATTGAAAATTTAATTATCCGAAAAATTCATCTGCGGTAAAGTTTTAAAATTTCTACACAACACAAAAACTTTCTTTTTTCTGAAAACTCTGAATAACATGGCAAACCCATCCAACCTTGTAAGTCCTCCCGTCTTTAACTTAGAACAAAATCATCCACAAGCTCATCCCCCAGATCAAATTAATGCTGCACTGCAAGAACAAATAGCCAACTTAGTTACAGAACAAGTTAGGGTAGCAATCACAATATTAAACAATCCAAACGAGGATTTGCGCAATGGTGTAGATGAAGTGATTGAGGCTAGATTTAGAAATAACATTAGTGATTTAAATAAAATTCCCGACATCGTTCGATCTTTAAGAGAATTTTCAGGAAATTCCTCCGAATTTAATTCATGGAGGAAAAGCGTTGACAAAGTGCTGGAAATTTATATAATACCAAAGGTACCCCGAAATATAACGGAATACTAAACGTTATCCGTAACAAGATTACAGGTAACGCGGATGCAGCCATGGAGTCATATAACACTCCTTTAAATTGGAAAAGCATTGTCAAGTGCTTAACACTTCATTATGGGGACAAACGCGATTTAGGTACATTAGAATACCAAATAACTTCTTTTATTCAAGGTAGAAACTCAATACAGGGCTTTTACCAAGAAGTTTATACACAACTCTCCTCAATACTTTATTTAGTATTAGGATGTATGGATACAGGTAGGGAGACATCCGTAATACTTACACAAACATACCGAGACAAGGCCCTTGATACTTTCATTAGGGGTCTTAACGGAGATCTGCCAAAACTTTTAGAAATTCGTGAACCATCGGACTTGCCATAAGCTTTACATTTATGTTTGAAGCTGCAAAATCAGAATTATAGAACAGAATACGCCTATAGCCATCATAACGCAAGACCACGGAAAGAATTAACACCGCCCCCACTCCCACCATAAGAAACAATAATAGATTACCATTTTACTCCGAACTTACCCAGAACAATGCTAGTCATTACGAACAAAATGGAAGGTCATATCAGCAACCCCATTTTAACCAAAATCATCAAATTAATAACCAGTTTCGACAACAATTTCAATCTCAAAGACCATATTTTCGGTAAAGTTTTACACCATTTAGGCCTTTAGCTCCAAAGCCACAAAAACCTGTACCAATTGATTATCAAAATAGACCTCATCAAACAAACCAATTTATTTTTGGAAAAAGACCTCTTTCTCAAAATACAGCAATGCCCCAAAACAAATTTCAAAGAAATTCTCATATAGGAGTTAACGAAGAAGCCTCTTCTAATAACACTTTTTACACTAAAAATGAAAGTTGTAATAGCATTGAAGAGGGCCACCACCAAACAGCTCAAGAGCAAAATCTTGATGACTACATTCAAAACTATTTCCAACAAGAAAATATACAGGAAGATCCTGACTCAGAAGACATGTCAGACATACATTTTTAGGTTAGCTCATTCTTCGCTCCCATATTTTAAATGTAGGGCGAAGAATGGACAAATACTGAAAATTCTTATTGACACTGGTTCGAATAAGAATTACATACAACCATCCCTAATTACCAGGGCAATTCAGAACCAAAACATTTTTTTCGCAAATTCTATATCGGGAAATATAAAAATTACGCATCACACCCATGTAAATCTTTTTAACCTACCAAAACATGAAATGAAATTCTATATTCTACCATCGCTTAAAGCCTTCCATGGCATTCTTGGTCATGACAGTTTAGAAGAGCTTAATGCAATAATCCATATAAAAGAACAATACATGCTGATAAATAATAGTAAAAAACTAAAAATCTATCAACAAACTTTTCAAGCCATAAATAAAATGGAATTAAGAATCAACCACTTAACAAAAACTTAAATGATGAAACTTCAAGAAGCAATCCATGCACATCCAAACTTATTTACAGAACCAAATCAAAAATTAACCTATACCACACGCGTTCAAGGAGAAATTAGAGCTGAGCTCTTAAGTGATGGGGTATTTAGACCATCAAAATCGCCATATAACGCAATCGTTTTGATTGTTCCAAAAAAATGGATGCATCTGGAAAAAAAATTTAGAATTGTAATTGACTGTTACCGTGTCCGACCATTATCCTATCCCAGAGATAAACGAAGTTTTATCAAATTTAGGCGAAAATAAATGTTTTACTGTTCTGGACCTTAAGAGCGGGTTCCACCAGATTCCTCTTAAAGAGAGTGATATCCAAAAAACCGCATTTTCTATTAACAATGGTAAATTTGAATTCTTACGACTACCTTTCGGGTTAAAAAATTAAAAAAAAATTTTTCAAATTTGAAACTGGAAGTAGAGTTTTTGGGATTCATTGTAGGCATCAACGGTATAAGAACTAACCCCGAAAAAGTGAAAGCAATAAATAGAATGAATCCGCCTAAAACCTTGAAAGAATTAAAAAGTTTTCTTGGAATGTCAGGGTACTACCTTCGCTTTATCCACGATTTCGCAAAATTAGCTAAACCCCTGACATCCCTTTTAAGAGGGGAGGATGGACGCGTCTCTAAAAACGCATCCAAAAACAAACCCATATATCTCAATCAAGACGCAATAAAGTCTTTCGAAAAAATTAAAAGTTCACTGACTTCAGAGAATATTATTCTCTCCCATCCGAACTTTGAAAAAGACTTTGACTTAACAACAGATTTCAAAATATGCAATTCAAGCAGTTTTGTCACAAAATGGCAGACCCATAACATTTCTCTCAAGAACTTTAAATAAGGCGGAAGAACACTACGCCACTAACGAGAAGGAAATGTTAGCAATAATTTGGGCACTAACCATCTTGAGAAACTATTTGTATGGGTCCAGAAAAGTAAATATTTTTACCGACCACCAGCCTCTCACTTTTGCTCTTAGCAATAAAAACACTAATAGCAAGATGGAAAGCCATCTTAGAAGAATTCAACTATGAACTAAAATACCAACCGGGTAAGACTAATGTGGTAGCTGACGCATTGTCTAGACCCCAACAAATAAACTCTATGACAGCAACCCAACATAGCTCAGAAAGTTCTTCACATGACTTAATACCAGCCATAGAGTATCCCATCAATGCGTTTAAAAACCAACCCTTCATACTGACTGACCAGCAAGAAAGTTACAAATTCGAAATTCCTTTTCCAAGATACTATAGGCACATTATACGATAAAACGACCCGATTATACAAAAAGTTCATAAAATACTAGTGTCATAGTAGCTAGTAAATTATTAAAACATTGCAAATCAAATAAGAAAAGATGTTTATCTAGAAAAAGAAATAGTCATTAATTTGCAAACTAAAATTAGATTGGTAAAGGAAGAATTAGTAAATATCGAACGTGCCATTCTATGGGCAAAAATAAATATTGTAAATCCACTTTTATTAAGTAAATATGAAATTAAAATTGCTAATAAAAAACTAACTGAGGAAAATATTAATTTTTCAAGCCCAGAAGAGGCATTAGAATTATCAACAATAGCAGCAATAAACAATATAAAAAAAGAAATATTTTATTTGGTTAAAATTCCATTACCAAAAAATGAAAATTATAAGAATTTAGTTATAAGACCAGTAAAAAGAAGAAACAAAGTAATACACATAGATTTTAAAGAAATTTTATGAAATAAAAATGAAATTTTTGCTGTAAAAGAAAAATGTAAAAATTATATTAATGTAACCATCTGTAATGAAAAAAACATAACCAATATAACAAAAACTGATTGTTCCCTAAATTGATTAATCATTCTAATTCACCTTGTATCTTAAGTAACAGTCATCATATTCCTTTAACTGAAGAAATCGATTCGGAAATAATTCTTTTCGGGAACGATAATCAATTTTCACAATTCAACCCTTAAGGTTGAGAATAAAACTTTTAGCAACTGGCAGTCTTCAACTTTACAAACCATGCCTGCCACAATACAGCTCACTCCTTTTGAGAAAGGACGAATCAATCTTTTATCTCTAGTAGCACTCAACGAACTGCAAATCAATAATACAGACGTCATCACAACCGTGAAAAAATGCCTTATGATTGGAGAATGGACAACCAATGGAATGTTTCTACTTGTTGCTATTTTAATTATTTTACTAAAGATCTTCACTAAAACGGTGCAGAAAATTGTGGTTTGGGAACCACAACTAACCACAGTGAACAAACTTGTTGAAATAGATAACTTACCACAACGTACGAGTGCTACTCCTGTGGCTCTAGAGAAACCTCCAAGGTTACATGACATTCCACTTTTTTAGAGAAACGATAGAGTGCACTCGATTTAAAGGGGGAAGAGTTAACGACACAAAAGCTGTTGACCTTTTTCCTATTTTTTATATTTACCACTAAATTAACACAAGTCATTGGCTTATTGCAAATAAGCAAAAGTTATTGACTTGTTCCCAATTCTAAATAAATGTTTATTGCAAATAAGCAAAAGTTCTTCACTTGTTCCCAATTCTAAATTAATGCTTACTACTAATAAGTAAAAGTTATTGACTTGTTCCCAATTCTAAATCAAGAATAAATGAATATGATGACCTTAGCATTATTTATTATTATAAGGTTTAAAGTAAATTCAAAAATAAAATGTTATTCGTTATTTTGGTATCAACCAAAGAAGTAATAAATAGGTTTCAATTTATATTATTAACATTAATAGTTCTCAATCTATAGTGTTATAATTTATATATATAAGATTATTTTATATTTTTAAGTATAAAATTATGTAGTTTTACAAATAAAATTATGTAGTTTTATACAGTCATAATAAAGAAAAACTCGCCGGTCATGACGTGGCGTCTCGGCAAGATACTCGCTATGCATCCCGGTCCAGACGGAGTCGTCAGAACAGCGTATGTCAAAACTTCTAACGGCATCATCAAGCGAGAAATTCACCTACTGGCCTCTAGAGTCAGGGATTAGAACGTCGTTTCTAGATTCTACCTTTAATCTAATGAAGAAAATCGTACGCAAACCAACTTCGAACAAATCGATTTCAGAATAAGCCAACTCGTGAACTTGACAAATAATGAAAATAATCATCGATCGCAGATCCTCTTGTCTCTAAGCGTCCAATTATTTATTTTTACTGATAATTTGCAAAAAATGCACGGCTCCATGATCAATTTCGTAGCTGACACTTATAATGGTCGAATTAGCCCAATTCTACTAACTCCACAACAATTTTCTGCTGAAGATGACTAACTCCACAACAATTTTCTGCTGAAGATGACAATATAAACGCAAACCTTCAAGCTGATCTAACTTTACCAATCACAGATGTCATTCATTTGTACGGTATTGTGACAGCTCACGCAGCAATTTCAAGCCAACACATTATCTGCACCTGAACCATCCCGTTATCACATTAGAATGAATATGTTTATTTTATATTACGCCGGTTCCTCACCTTATAAATAATTCTTTAGCTACGGTCATTCCAACTTCTAAAATTACGGCTCTCAACGCTCATCGGGACGAATGTTTCCCTATGGATGATACTAAACTTCTGGACTGCAATACACTTGAGCACGATACCTTTGTATGTCCGAACATTTAAGCTGCATATTGTAAGGGTTCTCCAATCTGTCGCTGTGAAATTCAATTATTCAATAATGAATCTGACTCAACTTACAACTTAGATTAATTGGCAGCAAAACTGTTTGGTACAAACTTTACAAAAAGAACCAGTGCTTGCTCGACTCAACAGCCACTTAAACTAAGATTAGTATTAGAAAGTATTAAGAAGAAAGTAGTTTTCAATTATTGGAAGGCACTGGGTGCTTACGCTCTCAGCAGAATACACAACGAAGAACGATGGGATCAACATATACGGCCACAAAACTATCGCATAAATTTTACATCCATCCTATACAAGCAATGGGATATCGTTCTCCTATCTAGTGCAAAATGTGAACAAGCTAACACAACCCCTGCCATACCTTTCAATTATTGACAACATAACAAGATTGCAGGCGGAAGTAAGGGCGTCATTTCAAGAGTTACCAACAACATCAATAAATCATAAAGTTCACAGTTTAACCATGAGCTATATTGGCCTGCCTCTAATTGTCATATTGATAATTAGCCTAATAGTAAAACAAATACTTAAATAATTCTTGCAAAAAACCCCGACTTCAAAACAGACTTCATCTATAACGGTTCAAGGATATGGCCAAATGA
Source organism: Gymnosoma rotundatum (assembly GCA_916610165.2). NCBI lineage: Eukaryota > Metazoa > Arthropoda > Insecta > Diptera > Tachinidae > Gymnosoma > Gymnosoma rotundatum. The sequence goes on from OU744339.1 coordinate 60,315,209, forward strand.
ATTAGATTACCTTAACTATTGTGACACCCTTATATTCCACCTCCAAACTTTATACTTTTTCAACTGTTCAACATTTTGGCAATATACATCAAATTACAGCAACTAAAGGGTCACCCTTTAATTTCCAAATTATATACTTGATGTTGTAGTAGATTTAGCAACCAGGTTCGGTGTAAATTTCAACCGTCTGTCTATAACGGTTCAATAGTTTGCCCATATACATCAGATTATATCAACTATTGTAAAACCCTTTAATTTATAACTTCAAATTTTTATACTTATTATTATACCAAAGGAAGTAGTGGACATTCTGTCTAAAATTCAGGTGTTTGTATCTAACGGCCATTTGAAAAAAATTACATTAATTTTGGGAACACCCTTTAGTTTCTTAAATTATAGTTTCAAATTATAAGCTTCTTGTTATGGCAGACTTAGCAAAACAGTAAATTTCAGCTGTCTGTGTATAACGGTTCAAAAGTTCGGCTACATACAACAAATTACATCAACTATTGTTACACCCGTTTATTTAAAAATCAAATTTAATACTTGTTGTTATAGCGGAGTTAGTAATACTAAATTTCAATCGTCTGTCTACAACAGTTTAAAAGTATGGCCATATACATCAAATTAAATGAACTATTAGGGCACTCTTTTATTTATAATTTTAAATATTCATACTTGTTACTATAACAGCCATAGCAATCGACATTCTGTCCGATTTGCAAGCGTTTGTTTATAACGTTCAAAAGATAGGCCCAAATAAGTAAATCTACATCAATTATGGGACACCCTTTAATTTCTAAATTCAAATTATAAACTCGTTACTATAGCGGAATTAAAAATACATGTCCCTTTTTAGTTTCAGCGTTCTGTCTATAATGGTTCAAAAGATAGGCTCATGTAAGTAAATCTACATCAATTATGGGACACCCTTTAATTTTTAAATTCAAATTATAAACTCGTTGATATAGAGGGCTTAGCAATACTGTCTATAACGGTTCAAAAGTTAAGTTACTTTCTTGAAATTACATCAACTATTGGGAAGAGTGTCCCAAATCCAAATTTTATACTTGTTGTTTTAGAGGACTTAGCAATACAGGTTCGTTGTAAATATCAAACGTCTGTCTACAACTGTTAAAAAGTAAGGCCATAAACATAAATTAATTATTGGGACACCCTTTAATTTATAATTTTTATGGAACACCCTTTAATTTTTAGATTTATTTTTGTATAATTTTTTGTTATTGGGAGCTATAGTAATACGCAGTCATTTTAAATTTTACAGAAGTGCCTTTTACTGTTCATAATACACTTAAAAAATATTTATGTTGTATGGGGACACCCTTTAATTTTTAAGATTATGAATTGTTTTTAAAACGGCATAATGTATCATATTACCAAAAATATACAAAATCGGATCAGAAATGACTAAGTTCTGCGGGCACAAACATAAAAAAGCAACATTCAGCCGAATTGATAACCTTCTTCGTATTTAGAAGTCGGTTAAATAAGACTCAACCCGTTGTTTGCAGCACCACAGCTGTCAACGAGGAACCAACAACTTAGGCCACTTCAGCAGTACTAGCCAAAAAACGTTCATTTGCGCATCTCATTTATGTTGCCGATCCCCTTTGGGTCACAATATGATAATTCTTTATGATTTTTTTTTATTTTCACAGCAATATATTAACAAATCTTTATGGAATTAAACCCTAAATTTATTTTTTGTTTATTTCCCTCATTTGTCAAGCAAAGCGTGAGATTTACTGCCTCAGCATAATTCAACCAGTGATAACACTACATTCAATATTAGTATTAATGAAGTTTAAAAGAGATTGCAAAAAGTTTTAAAATTTGATGCTTTAAGTTAAAGTTGCAAATAACATAATTATTAAAACATATTATTAAGAATGCCGGTTGAATGCAGTAAATGCAGAACATTAATTAGGGGTGAAACAGGAATACAGTGTGAAGGAGTATGTAAAAAAGTATATCACTGCGCCGCAAAATGTTCAGGTCTTGATCAGTATTCAATTGGTATAATTGGAAATAAAAATTTCATCAGATTTATTTGTGATGACTGTATATCCATAATGTCGATTTGGTAATAGCTAATATACAAGATGGTGTAGAGAAGAACGAGAGAAAATTGTGCGAATATAAAAATGAATTTAAAGCTTCACTGAAAGAAAATGAAAGTGAAATTAACAAATTATTGGAAGCTGTTGAAATAAGGTATGAGGAAAGAACAAAAAAATTAGATTATGCTTAAAGATTTTGTGAAAAAAATGTAAAAGAAGTTCAAAAATTATACGGATATGTAAATGATTTTGAAAATAAAAAAAAAAACAAATGTATAGACATAGAAGAAAACAATAACAAAATGTGTGGTGAAATTAAAAAGATCATTAAAGAAACAAGTGCAAATAAAAACAAAATGTCCTATGCCGAATCAGTAAAAAATAAAACAGAGTTGCCAGAACTTTCAAAAACAGTGCCGTTAATACTTAGGCCAAAAGAAAAACAAGGTGTCGAAAAAACAAAAACTGAATTGAACAAAAATGTGGATCCGGTAAATTTAAAAATAACAAATATAAAAAACAGAAAAAATGGAACATTAGTAATTCAAACAAAAAATAATGAGGAAAGAGATAAAATTAAAGAAGCAATTCAACAGAATATGAGCGAAAAACATAACATTAAAGTTCCAAACCCGGTAGAGATGTCTGTTACAATAACAGACATGAGTTTTAAATATGATGATAATGATATTATTGATAAAATAAAAAGACAGAACCCCATGTTAAAAAGAATAACAAAATTATCTTCAATGCAAAAATTAATATTGATAACGACTCGTACACGAAAATATTGGAAGCACAAAGAATAAGCATAGGATGGGAGAAATGTAGATTTTTTGATGGAACATAATTGATGCAGTTTTAAATGTCAAGGATTCAATCACCGAGGTAGCGAATGCAGAAATCAAGAAAACCACAGAACAAAGGACTAACAGAAAAAAATGATAAAAAAATTTATAAATTGAATAACAGCTAATAACAAATTATATATGGACCTTAATGAGATCCACAATACTATGAGTCGAGAATGTCCAGTATACCAAAATAAACTGAATTTAAAAAGAAAAATATAGGTTTAAAAATATAACAACTAAGAAATTTAAAATGTATCTATACAAACATTCAAGGCTTAACAAATAATTTCGCGGAAATTGAGATCATCATTGAAGAAGAAAAACCGGATTTCGTAATTTTGTCTAAGACTCATGTAACTAGAGATGTAAAGGAAGATGAAATGTCAATTGAAGTTTATAACTTAATAACAGCACTGTCTGATTCACCAAGAACTGGGGGTGTGGCGATATATTTCAAGAAAAGATGGAACGTGCAATTAATATCAGAAATGGTTGATAATTTAAAGTACCGGCTAAGTGCAGTTAAAATTAAAAATGAGGAAAACAACTTTATATTAGCAGCAGTTTATAGATTACCAAGTTATAGTAAAGCAGAATTTTGCACCGTGTTTGAAAATTTTATTGTTGAATTATGCGAATTTAATTGCGAACTGATCGTTACTGGTGACATTAATATTGATTGGTCAACTAATAATTTTTACAAGAAAAAACTAGAAAGTATATTTAATGACAATGGCATAAAACAACTGATAAAAGAATATACAAGAGTAACTAAAAATAGTAAAACTATAATAGACTACGTGATAACAAATAGCAAAAAAGTAACAGCTAAAAACAGCAATATAAACAAAGTAACAGATCATGAAGTAATAAACATATATATTGAGTGTAACAATGATAAAAAAGATGAACAATATAACGAAATCGAGACATTTAAATATAAAAAAGAAGATTTTAGAATAGAACTAAAAACAAATATTAATAGTAATTATAATGACAGTTTGAATAATGGTGCGGTACATTTTGATATGTGTATTGTAAACACAATCAAAAAATGTACAAGAAACCACAATAATAGAAAACAAAACATCGTAAATAAATGGTTTAATATACAGTGCAAAGCAATTAAACATGAAAAAAATTACAAAATATCATATTGCAAAAATCGAAAATACTATAGAGGCATGGAACAATTATAAGAATGTAAGGAACAATTATAAAACAATAATATATAACGAAAAGAACAAACACATAAGTAATATAATAACTAATACCAAATTCCGAAACAAATGTAGCTAGAAATAAAAAACTTAGTGTTTAAAAAGAACCGATCTGTGATACAAAATGTGATATTTAAACAAATAGAGTGTAAGGATTATAATATAATCGCCAATAAATTCAATGATTATTTTATTGATAGTATAAAAGAAATTAGCGACAGTATAGAAAGTGTGCAATATATAAATAACACATATGAGACAAACAATACTTTTGTATTCCGTGCAATAGGTTTTTCCGAATCAAAGAACATATGCAAAGAAGTTAATAACAAACCTGACTTCAATAGAGTGACAACAAGAATGATTTTGGATAACTGGGACATAATGAGCAACCCGTTGTTAAACATAATTAATGAATCTCTCGAGTCAGGAGTTTTCCCAGAAAATTGGAAGGAATCGGTGGTTGTTCCAATTGAGAAAGTGAATAAAACAAATAAATGTGAAAAATATCGTCCAATAAATATGTTAAAAACATACGAGAAAATATTGGAAAAGGTCGTAAAAAATCAATTCGAAAAATATATAGAAAAAATGGAATACTTACAAAATACCAATCAGGATTCAGAAAGAATTTCTCATGTGAAACTGCAGTTAATTTTATATTCAACAGATGGAAAAAAATTTAAAAAAGAAAAAAAATATTGGCAAATTTTTCTCGATTTCAAAAGACCATTCGAGACCATAGATAGAAATATATTGTTAAAGAAATTATATATGTACGGCATAAGGAATAAAGAGCTAAAGTGTTTCGAAACTTATTTAACTGATAGAAAATAAACAACACTAGTAAATAAAGTAAAATCAATAGTGGAAGCACTGTTGTTCATCCTATATATTAACGATTTGCCTAATGTGGTAAATAAATGCGAAATAGTTCTATACGCTGATGATACTTTAATGTATACTGTTGAAGATAGTGAAGAAAATTGTCGGGAAAATATGTTACACGATTTGGAAAGAGTTAATAAATGGTTAAAAATGAATAAGCTGAAACTAAACGAAAATAAAACAAAATTAATGATAATAGGTACAAACAGAGACATTATAATAAAAATTAATAATAAGGAAATAGAAAAAGTAGAAAATATTAAATACTTGGGTTTTAAAATAGACAGAAACTTAAAATTTAAAGAGCACATCGAGTACATTTGTAAAAAGATCGGCAAAAAAATCGGTTATTTTAAAAGAATGAGAAACAAAGTGTCATTAACTACCGCTATTAATATATATAATGTTATTATTAAACCCCACTTTGAGTACTGATCAACAATACTCTATGCTTGTTGTACAAAAACACAAATAGAAAGACTTCAAAAACCTCAAAATAAAGCAATGCGCACAGTTTTAAAATGCAACCAGTACACATCAATCCAGTACATGATAAATTCGTTAAAATGGCTCAATATACAACAAAGAATAGAAATTAACACTTTAAAATATCTTTGCGAACAACTTAATATGGTGGGACAAATTCAGCAATATCATCTACGGAACGTGCAAGATTTTAGAATTGATAGAGTATCTACAAGTGCAATGCAGAGATCGCTTTTTTACAAAGGCCTCAATCTTTATAACGGGCTTCCTTCAGAAACAAAGAATGAAACAAATAATATAATTTTTAATAGAAAATGTGTTCAATTTGTAAAGAATAATTCACAGATTACGTAATAATGAAATTTAAAAACTTATTGTTACACGATTATGTTAAAAGTATTCTTAATACTAATTAAATTAAATAAAAAAATAAAATTTACACGTACCTGTTCAATTGGCCAGGTATTTGTGAAATCTAATTTCAGTTCTGCACTAACTAATAGTGGGAAAATAATTATCCTATTAAAATTACCAGCCAGACATTTATTAATGGAATATCTGACCACACTGCCTTAAGTCCTGAAATCCACACAAAATTTTAACTTTCGTATATTCCAGGCATGGTTCTTGTAAAATATAATTTTGTAGCAACAATGCTTTGAAAAATTTAAAGTGAAAATTTCACGTGGAATTCAGAACATGCCTGATCATTTTAATATTTAATGAAAGACAATATTTCTTTTTGGCCAACGTTGGGGAAGGCAAACGAGCCTGCCCTTAATCCTTTTCATTTTGTCTGTAACAAAAATAAACAAAACATATTTATTTAAAAATTTGTTTATTATTTTTTTGTTCGTATATTTTGCAGTAACTAGAACATATATTTATACTAAAAAAATTCCTTTTTTGGTGTAATATAAATATAAAGAGAAAACCATATTCGGCTTTTTGGTTAAGTGAGAATTCGTTTTCAGAAGTACTAATGGCCAGTTTTTGACTTCATATTTAAACACGCTTTTAGTTAATTTGCATTTACATTTAAGAAGTATTTAAATACAGTTTCAGTTTTTCAGTCATTTATGATCGTTCTTATTTAACTATGATAAAAATATGGCAGCATTACGAAATATCAACATAAATCTCCATTGTTAATGAAAACCAGCTGCTAACAAACACAACGAATTGCAAATTTTGTGAAAAATATTTGAAATATATTAAAAAATGTCAGCGAAACTTATTTTATTTATTAATTTACCTTTTTAATTAATATTTTTATTAAGAAATGTGTGCAAAACATAAAATGATGTTCTATCAATGGCTAAAATATTTCTTTTGTTTAGTTTTGCGAAGCAACAACAAAAAATGCCATAACCATATGGTAAAACTGTATTATCTAAATGGACTTTAAATGCTCAAGATGGGTCATATAAGCTTCATTTAAGTGTGCATTGAAAAACAGAATTTTGTACCTAAATGAACTTAAATATAAATGACATTTAAATACGAAGTCAAAAACTGGCCCTAAGTACAAAAAAATAGGAGTTGCCAGGTAAAAATATTAGATTGCTTAAAGTGTAGATTAGTTATTAAGCTTTTATTGCGCTTTTTTTTAAATTTCTATAATTGGTTTAGTAAACGAAAAGTGTTCAATAACTATTGTAAACTTTAAACCTAAAATAGGACCTTTTTTAAATTAGAACCTATATATTTAAGGTTGCACCATTTTTGTTTTTTTTTAATTTTTATTAAAGAATTAGAAATAGTGAATTTTTCTATAAAGTGAAAATAGACCAACCATTTATAGTTTGTTAAAAAAAGAATAATGAAGGAGTTAGAATGGCCCACGTTACTCGTAATTAAAAGCCGAAGCTTCCATCAACCTTAAAAGGTGACATAAAGTACTCCACTTTATTCTATATAATAGAGGTTGGCAAATCAACAAGTTGGTAACTCTATTGTGGTAAAACCAGAAGACCATAACCCTTTTGCCATTCCTCGAGATCGATTATTATTAACTATGAAAACGGCACTTAAATCAGAAATAACTAAGATAATTGAAGAGTGTCAGTCTCCATGAGCTGGTTCTTGTAGTTATTGTCCGAAAGAAGACGAGGGCAATTCGAATACATGTCAACAATTGATTAACAAAGTCGTTATTGGCAAAGCGGGGTTCATCCGTCTGATTAGGATAAGACACCTTTGGTTACACCATTTGGCATGTATAAATTTACATGCATGCCACTTTGATTACGAAGCGGTACTCTCAAAATTGTACCGTTAAATTTAGAAATTTTAACGAAAAATTCAACGATAAACCGTACAATATTTTTTGAAACTCATGCAAAGTTTTCAGAAATTATATCAGCAAGATTAGTTTTGGAAATAGCAAAATCAATTTAGAGTTTAGGGTTTTATTAATGAAGATTATCGAAGCATTTGATTTGTCTACTTCTCTACAAAATTTTCACATTATAAGAAATATTTATAAGACATCAGTTAATGAAACTCCAAATCCAAAAGTTTGCTTAATACTATGCCAGTAGTATCGATACCAATTAGCTTTTACTGAATCGTACTCCGAAGCTGGAATTCCTGATTGCTTTAGCTTTAATTGAGTAGAGTTTTTCTGAAAAGATAAGATGATATATAAAAGTTATTAGTCGAACTATTTCTGTTTTATAAACAAAGGAATGGATAAACAAGACTGCCTCTCAACGATGCTGTGATGGCGAAAGTCTATTGTACCTCGTTTTCGATACCCGTATTTTAAATTGAATAAATTTTGTTTATATGAATCATGATTTATTATACTTCTAATTTTAATATTCATAATACAGTTTACTATCGTTTATTGTTTCTTTAGAGCGCCAACTGATAAACATGTACTATTGTAAATAATCCAGTAGAGTGAAATTCACAATAGCACTATTTTTATCGAATGTGCGCCATAATACCAAGTGAAAATTTGTTTGGTCAGTTCATTCGACTACAGTCGAAGATCCAAAGTTGCTCATAATACTACTTACTCCACAACAATTTTCTGCTGAAGATGACAATGTAAAAGCAAGCCTTCCAGCTGATCTAACTTTACCAGTCACAGATATCATTCATTTGTATGGTATAGTGATAGCTCACGCAGCAATTTCAAACCAGCACATTATCTGCACCTTAACAATCCCGTTATCACATTAGAATGAATATGATTTATTTTATATTATGCCGGTTCCGCACCTTTTGAATTTGTTATTGTTATCTTGATTACAACTTGTGTTTTTTTTGTTTTTAAACGGTAGATGGGCTTTGCTTATGTTTTAGGTAGGGGGATGTTTAGTTGTGAATTTTTAACTGTTTTATTCATTGTAGCCCGCATTATTTTTTTGTTGTTAAGCGGTAAATACGTTTTGCTTATGTTTTCGGTATGGGATGTTTTGTTGTGAGTTTTTTATTGTTTTATTACTTCTTAATTGATGGTAAAACACGAATTTATTGGTACTAAGAACAAAATTATAGAATTGTTTTAATGAGTTTAAAAAATTTATTTATATTCATATAATAATTTATTTATTTTCTAAACAAAATATGTACATATAGTAATTTCTTTCTTTCGGACGCAATTATACCTGCTTACTCACTGTTTTCTATTTTAAGGTTTGAGCAGTCGATCAAGTTAAAGTTTAATTTTGTTATTAATATATTAGATTAGACTTTTTAGATAGCTTAGATCTTTACTTGGTCAAGACTGTAGCAAGTGCACTAAATGCACGTTCTACAGATACTCGTGTTGCGGGTACAGCAAGTACCACATCGGCAAGCTATCTAAATTTTGAATTGTGGTGAAAATTTTGTTTCCAATACTTCAATACGTTAGTATCAATACGTTTGTGTTGTTAAATGCGATGTATTTAGGAGTAGGTTAACATATTGTGCTAGTTTAAAGTGTATAGCAGTTGACGTAGTTGGAGTCGAATGCGATAATCTATTAATAATTTCAAAAGTCTGTATTAAGTGATCCTGAAAATATAATTACATTTTAATTATTTTTATTGTCTTAGTACTAATAATTTGGTGTTTTACCATCAATTAAGAAGTAATAAAAAAAATAAAAAACTCACAACAAAACATCCCATACCTAAAACATAAGCAAAACGTATTTAGCGCTTAACAACAAAAAAATAATGCAGGCTACAATGAATAAAACAGTTAAAAATTCACAACTAAACATCCCCCTACCTAAAACATAAGCAAAGCACATCTACCGTTTAAAAACAAAAACAACACAAGTTGTAATCAAGATAACAATAACAAATTCAAAAGTAAAATTCTATACCTAAAACATAAGCAAAACGCATTTACCGTTTAACAACAAAAAATAAGGCAAGCACCAACGAAGAGAGTAATATAACAATAACAAATGCACTACTAAACATCCCATACCTAAATTATAAGCAAAGCACATCTACTGCTTTAAAAAACCACAACAAAGCAGAAAAACAATTGGACAATTAAAAAACCCAAATGAAAGTAATTATTTTATGCTAACAGTAAACATAAAAAATTCCTTCCTTAGGTATAATTGCAATAATGTTAAACATAAGCATATTCTTACCCTAATCCTTACTTTTTAAATCCCTAATTATTGCATATTTTTATTAACGACCCTCGCTTGAATTTACAAGGAATTTAAATGACCAAACACAAAACTCAAATAAAAATAATTATTTTATGATACCAGTAAACATAAAAAATTCCTTAGGTATAATTGCAATAATCCTTACTTTATATAACACCACTTATTGCACATTATTTTATTGAATATGCAAGGAACTCTACCACTTACCAATATTCAAGAACAATCTGCAATGGTATACTTATTTTAACTAAAAAAAACCTTCAATAAAAAATGTTATTATATTTGGTCTATCGTAACATGTACTATTTTGCCGTCCGTACACGCATGCAATGTACTCCTCTTTCAACCTCGAAGTTATTTTCAATGTACTATTTTTCAACCACCAAACTATATTCATTTTTCAATGTATTCTTCTTTCAACCTCGAAGTTATTTTCAATGTACTCTTTTTCCAACCAGACGTTATTTTACTTTTTCATTGTACTCTTTTTTCAACCACGAAGTTATTTTACTTTTTCATTGTACTCTTTTTTCAACCACGCAGTTATTTTACTTTTTCATTGCACTATTTTTTCAACCACGAAATTATTTTACTTTTTCAATGAATTTTTTTTCGGAACGCGTACTAAAAGTAGAGTACGCGTACGCAAACAATAGCTTTAGTGGAACATTCGCGTACGCGTACGCAAAAAAAATATTTTAATGGAACACATTCTTGGTTGTGTACGGAAAATTTAAAAATTTACTAACACACATAACTGTTATGAAAAAAAATGTTCGGGTTGGTTTTAGTTGTTTGTTTTTAATTTATGTACGAGAATTTTGTACCAGAGAACTGCAAGAGTGTCTGTTTTTAATACTCTAAGTATACTCAACTTAAATGCGGTTGCGGTGTGATCGCCACCGCATATTTTAAGTGCGAGTATTTACTATGCCCATTCCACATGAATCAAGAAAACAAGATTGCGCATTCAGCCGTTCAAAAAATATTTCTACTGCGCATCTACGTCACAATAGAATTATAACGTGTGTTTGTTGTAAAAATATAAGAGATTTTTGGCTCTCTTACTTTAATTCTGTTACACTTTCCATACAAATAGTCTATTTCTACGTCAGACAAAAGAGACAACAAACTAACGGACCTGCGCAATGCGCAATCTTGTTTTCTTGATTCATGCCCATTCCATTTGAGTATAAGTGTCTACCATAGACTGAATTCACACTAGCAAAGCTTACTTTGACAAAGTCTTGTTAATTTTCTTTTAAACTTTGTTTCGTGTTCAGACACAGAAAGTTTTCTTTTACAAATTTTTGTTTTCTCCTCTTTGATCGTTCCTTATTTTTTGACGTTTTGTATGTGGTGTTTATATGTATATGTAAATATATACAACTGTGTATAAGCAACGAAAGAAAACCAAAGCAACTTTGCGAGTACATCAAAGTCTGTACTGTTCTTCATGCTTTCACCCTCTCTCTCACATAAAATCAAAACTTTGCAAAGTAAAATTTGCCAGTGTGATAGGGGTAATACTCAAGTAAAATGTTTGCGATGCTGGCTTTACTTTATTCGTACTTATACTCACAACAAACACCAAGAGAGAGATTTTAACGTGTGTAGTGAGAGGAAAACAGAGTTATCAGATCAGAATTATTAAATCAAACACAATATTTAAAGTCGCCAATGTCTAAATTAGCTAACATACTTCTTTGAAATTATGAAAGTTTATTTAATATATAACAGAAAATAAATGTAATAGAACCCGTAAAATTCGCCATATTTTCATTTATTAAAAACACAACAAAAGTTTACTAATAACTCAAGAATAGTTCATTGTTTATTATATTACTTTTTTGTTAGGGTTTTTTTAAGTCACACAGGAGAGAAATTTAAAAATTCTATTCGTTAAGCAAATAAATTTTTAAAATTAATAAATATGTATGAAAGCAATAATTATATTTAACAAAATAAAATAAGTAAACTTAAAACTTTATTTTATTTATTATTATTTATGAGGTCTATGTCTATTCAGTCAATGCAATATTACATCTGCATATATACAGTTTTGTTAAAACTAAAAAAATTAAGTAATTTTCCTTTTATTCACGGATTCATTTTATCATTTTGTTTTCCTAAATACCGTTAGTAGCACGTTTATGACAACAAGGCGCATAAAATGAAAATAATTGTTCATAACAGCAACAAAATAAGTATACCTGCTTTAAATAGTGTACAAAAGCTGTGCCTTTAAGCGGTTTTTATTGCGTTTAGTTCATTAAATATGTGTTGTATTTCATACCTATGAAAACGGTTGTTGTCTGTTTTTCTGCTTATAATGTTTAAGCAATAGATTTGATCAAATTTTGTTTTTTTTTATTGTTTATAAATAGATCTGCATCCAATGCAGTATTTCATAAAACGGCAGTAAAAAACTTTAATAGGGTAAAAATGTGGCAACGTTACTTACAAATAAAGAGAATTAAAAAATTCTGGCGTACGAGTATAAAAAATATTTAAAATTCTGATTGCGATATTTTTGATACTCGTTTTTACAGGAATGGGTAAAATAAACACCGCAGCTTTTTATTGCGGTGTTTAAAATACTCGAGTATGAAAAGTATAGAGTATGTATAGAGTAAGTATGCGGTGTACTCATGAGTTGCGGTGTACTCGTGCAGTTCTCTGTTTTGTACAGTGAGTGTACTTTTCTGAACTCTGCCTTACAGTCCTGAAATCCACACAAAATTTTAACGTTCGTAGTTTTTAAAGCATTGTTTATTTAAAATATAATTTTGTAGCAACAATGTTTTGAAAAATTTAAAGTGCAAATTTCACGCGGAATTCAGAACATGCCTGATCATTTTAATATTTAATGAAAGACAATATTTCTTTTTGGCCAATGTTGGGGAAAGAAATTAGTCCACAAGTTATAAATGATTTTCGGAGTGTTCACAATTTAGTTTATTATTTTTAATTTAGTATATAGCTTTAATTAATAGCTTAGAAACATTATTCTGGTGTAACATCTGGATAATTAAAAACAACAACTAACTTAGTGATTCACTAAGTTATCCCTAATTCAACAGTTGAGAAGGCAAAATGAAAAGGATTAATTTCATTTTGTCTGTAACAAAAATAAACAAAACATATTTATTTAAAAATTTTTTTATGATTATTTTTTTTGGTCGTATATTTTGCAGTAACTAGAACATATATTTATATTAAAAAGATTCCTTTCTTGGTGTATAATACATATAAAGAGAAAACTATATTCGGCTTCCCGGTTAAGTGAGAATTTGTTTTCAAAAGCACTAAGTATAAAAAGGTAATAGGAGTTGCCAGGTAAAAATGTTAGATTGCTTAAAGTGTAGATTAGTTATTAAGCTTTTTATAAATGGTTAGTAAACGAAAAGTGTTCAATAACTATTGCAAACTTTAAACCTAAAATAGGAAATTTTTATGAATTAAACCGTATATATTTAAGGTTGCACCATTTTTGTTTTTTTTTAATTTTTATTTAAGAATTAGAAACAGTGTTTAGAAATACTGAAAATAGACCAACCATTTATAGTTTGTTAAAAAAAGAACAATGACGGAGTTAGAATGGCCCACGTTACATAGTAATCAAAACCTGAAGCTTCCATTAAGGTGACATAAAGTACTCCACTTTATTCTATATGATAGAGGTTGGCAATTCAACAAGTTGGTAATTCTCTATTGTGGTAAGACCTTTTCATACTACACAAAAAATTGTCAGATAATATTTGCTGTCCATTACAAATCTAGGAAAATTCAAGCTGAGGGTATGGATGACTATTTTATGTTTTCGATAGATCGAACCATTTTAAGTCTGCACTTATATCAGAAATTACTAAGATAATTGAAGAGTGTCAGTCTTCATGGGCTGGCTCTTGTAGTTATTGTCCGAAAGAAGACTAGTGAAGTTCGAATACATGTCAACAAAATATTAACAAAGTCGTTAAGGCAAAGCGCGGTTCATCCGTCTGACTAGGATTAGACATCTTTCGTTACACCATTTGGCAAGTATAAATTTACATGCATGCCACTTGGATTACGAAACGGTACTCTCAATTGTACCGTTAAATTTAGAAATTTTGACGAAAAAATCAGCGATAAACCGTACAATATTTTTTGAAACTCATGCAATCTTTTTCGGAAATTATATCAGCAAGATATGGTTTTGGAAATAGCAAAATCAATTTAGAGTTTAGGCTTTTATTAATGAAGCTTATCGAAGCATTTGATTTGTCTACTTTTCTACAAAATTTTCACATTATAAGAAATATTTATAAGAAATCAGTTAATGAAACTCCAAATTCAAAAGTTTGCTTAATACTAAGCCAGTAGTATCGTACCAATTAGCTTTTACTGAATCGTGCTCCGAAGCTGGAACCCCTGATTGCTTTAGCTTTAATTGAGTAGAGTTTTTCTGAAAAGATAAGATGATATATAAAAGTTATTAGTCGAACTATTTTTGTTTTATAAACAAATGAATAATTTGTTATTCGATATAAAATCTTTTATAATAATTATTAAAAATAAATAAAAAATAATCATGACCGTGAGAATCCGACAGGAGGACTAGTTAAATGCGAAGCGGGTAATCTCCGGAATGAATAAACAAGACTGCCTCTCAACGATGCTGTGATGACGAAAGTCTATTGTACCTCGTTTTCGACACCCGTATTTTAAATTGAATAAATTTTGTTTATATGAATCATAGTTTATTATACTTCTAATTTTAATATTCATAATACAGTTTATTATCGTTTATTATTTCTTTAGAGTGCCAACTGATAAACATGTACTATTGTAAATAATCCAGTAGAGTGAAATTCACAATAGCACTATTTTTATCGAATGTGCGCCATAATACCAAGTGAAAATTTGTTTGGTCAGTTCATTCGACTGCAGTCGAAGATCCAAAGTTGCTCATAATACTACTTACTCCACAACAATTTTCTGCTGTAGATGACAATGTAAAAGCAAACCTTCCAGCTGATCTAACTTTACCAGTCACAGATATCATTCATTTGTATGGTATAGTGATAGCTCACGCAGCAATCTCAAACCAGCCATTATCTGCACCTTAACCATCCCGTTATCACATTAGAACGAATATGATTTATTTTATATTACGCCGGCTCCGCACCTTATAAGTAATTCTGTCATTTCAACTTCTAAAAAGACGGCTCTCAACGTTCATCGGGACGAATTTTTCCCTATGGATGATACTAAACTTCTGGACTGCAATACACTTGAGTACGATACCTCTGTATGTCCGAACATTTAAGCTACATATTATTAAGGTTCTCCAATCTGTCGCTGTGAAATTTGTTTATTCAATAATGGATCTGACTCAACTTGCAACTTAGATTAATCGGCAGCGAAACTGTATGGTACAAACTTTACAAAAAGAACCAGTGCTTGCTCGACTCAACAGCAACTTAAACTAAGCACAGTATTGAGGAGAAAGTAGTTCTCAATTATTGGAAGGCACTGCGTGCTTACGCTCTTAGCAGAATACACAACGAAAAACGATGGGATCAACATATACGGCCACAAAACTATCACCTCAATTTTACATCCATCCTATACAAGCAATAGGATATCGTTCTCCTATCTAGCGCAATATGTGAACAAGCTAACACAACCCCTGCAAATACCTTTCCCTTAAACACAACATAACAAGATTGCAGGCGGAAATAAGGGCGTCATTACAAGAGTTACCAACCACATCAATATATCATAAGGTTCACAGTTTAACAATCAGCTATGTGTGCATGGCTCTAATTGTCATATTGATAATTAGCCTAATAGTAAAACAAATACTTTAATAATTCTTGCAAAAAAAAACCAACTTTAAAACAGACTTCATATGTCTGCCTATAACGGTTCAAAAGTATGGCCAAATAAATTAGATTACCGTAACTATTGGGACACCCTTATATTCCACGTCCAAACTTTATACTTTTTCAACCGTTTAATATTTCGGCAATATACATCAAGTTAAAGGGTTGTAGTAGATTTAGAAATCAGGTTCTGTGTAAATTCCAACCGTCTGTCTACAACGGTTCAATAGTTTGCCCATATACATCAGATTATATCAACTATTGTAAAACCCTTTAATTTAGACTTTCAAATTTTATACTTCTTATTATACCAAACAAAGTAGTGGACATTCTGTCTAAAATTCAGGTGTTTGTATCTAACGGCCATATGGAACAAATTACATTAATTTTGGGAACACCCTTTAGTTTCAAAATGCAAATTATAAGCTTTTTATTATGGCGAACTTAGCAAAACAGTAAAATTCAGCTGTCTGTATATAACGGTTCAAAAGTTCGGCTACATACACCAAATTACATCAACTATTGGGACACCCGTTTATTTAAAAATTAAATTTAATACTTGTTGTTATAGCGGAGTTAGCATAGTAAATTTCAATCGTCTGTCTACAACAGTTTAAAAGTATGGCCATATACATCAAATTAAATGAACTATTGGGGCACTCTTTTATTTATAATTTTAAATATTCATACTTGTTACTATAACAGCCATAGCAATCGACATTCTGTCCGATTTGCAAGCGTTTGTTTATAACGTTCAAAAGATAGGCCCAAATAAGTAAATCTACATCAATTATGGGACACCCTTTAATTTCTAAATTCAAATTATAAACTCGTTACTATAGCGGAATTAAAAATACATGTCCCTTTTAAGTTTCAGCGTTCTGTCTATAACGGTTCAGAAGATAGGCCCATATTAGTAAATCTACTTCAATTATGGGACACCCTCTGATTTCTAAATTCAAATTATAAATTTTATTTTTCTTATAGCGGACTCAGCAATACAGGTTCGTTTTAAATTTCATGCGTCTGTCTACAACTGTTTTAAAATATGGCCATATACATTAAATTAAATGAACTATTGGGGCACCCTTTTATTTATAATTTTATATATTAGTACTTGTCACTGTAACGGCCATAGCAATCGACATTCTGTACAATTTGCAAGCGTTTGTCTAAAACGGTTGAAAGGATAGGCCCATATAAGTAAATCTACATCAATTATAGGACTCCTTTTAATTTATAAATTCAAATAATAAACTCGTTGCTGCAGCCGGCTTACAAATACAGGTCCCTTTTAGGTTTCAGTGTTCTGTCTATAATTGTTCAAAAGTTCTGCCACATACTTGGAATTACACAACCATTGGGACACCCTTTAACTTCCAAATATCAAGCGTCTGTTCACAACTGGTAATAAGTATGGCCATATGCATCAAATTAAATCAACTATTGGCGCACCCTTTAATTCATAATTTTAATTATAAATACTTGTTACTATAAAGGCCATAGCAATCGACATTCTTTCTGTCCATACTTGAAATTGATATTATTATTTCTTATTATATTTAATAATGAAAAAAATTATAAGAGACGGTATATTTTGGAAATGTTACACATTGTAAATACTCCATTGACTAAAAGAATTAATTTTAAAGCAGATACCGATAATGTCGCTCATATATACAGACACTTAATTCACAAAATAACATAAATGTTTTTGTTCTTAATATATGTATGTAACACAAAACACTTTTTTATATTTTTGTTTTTGAAAATTTTTTGAAACATTGTTTTTTAACTTCATTATGACAAAAAATTTTTTCAATTGTTAATTAATTTTGTTATTTTGGTTATATATTAATTTTGTTTCCTGAAGAAGGTACGCAGAAAGTACCGAAATATTGAAATAAAATATTATTAAAAAATATAAGGACCCAAAGCTCAAGAAAATAGAAAATAATTTCTTATTATAATTATTGAGTAGTATTTTAATACTTTGAATTTACATATTAATTAAATTGATACTAATATCTATATATGTTTAAGTGTTCTGAACTAAATTATTTCTTATAAAATTTACATATAAAATTTAGAAGAAATTAATATACCAATATTTTGTTAATTTTTGGTTTCGTTTGGCATCATGTTGTAAAGTCTCAGTCCTTTATGAAAAAGCGTTCTCTGCATCATAGAAGTATGAGACTATTGTATCCTGAAGTCATTGGAATTCCTTAGATTATACGGCGAAGCTTCTCTTACGTAAGTTATCTGGTCCGTCAAATTTCAATTTCTGGATAAAATATATTGTGTTCAATTGCAGTCTTTGTTTAATATTTAACCATTTCAATGTGTTGAGCATATAATTCACTGATGTTAATCGAATACACTTTAAGATTGAACGCATAGCCCTGTTTTGAAGTTTTTGTAGTCTTGTTATTTGCTGTTCATTGCAGCTGGAATGTATGATTGTTGACATGTATTCAAAATGTGGTTTAATAACTGTGTTGTATATGTTTATCGAAATTTTTATAGATATTTTATTTCTTAGTCGTTTAAAAAATTAATTTTTTTCTCAATCTTTTTACAAATATACTCTATGTCGTCGTGGAACTTTAAGTTTTTATCTATTATAACACCTAGATATTTAATGCTGTTAACCTTTTCGATTGTTATGTTATTTATTTGAAGTGTTTGGTCAGTGTTCATAATAATTTCCATTAGTTCTGTTTTATTTTCATTTTGTTTTAATTTATTCGTATTTAACTATTTGTTTATATTGCACGTATTTCTTATTAAATTTTTGTAGCACATATCTTACAGTCGTTGCAGTGTCATTTATATAAATAATAAATAGGAGAGCTCCCAGGATTGAGGCTTGTGGTATCCCATATGCATTTACTAATTCTGACGATTTCGCGTCATTAACTTTTGTTTTCTACTTACAATTTCTTAAATATGATTTAAACCAATTTAATTCAGTGTCCTGGATACCATATTTATAAAGCTTATGTATTAGAATATTTCTGTCTATTGTCTCGAAAGCCCGTTTAAAATCAAGAAAAATCGCCAATACTTTATTATGTCTCTTTACACATTTCCATCTATTTATTAAATAGTTCACTGTTGTTTCACATGAATGTTTTTTCCTAAATCCTAACTGATATTTAGATAATAGGCAGTTATTTTCTAGTCTTCTAAATGGTTTTTGACAACTCTCTCCATCAACTTCTCACATAATTGTGAAACATGTATTGGACAAAATTCTTCACATTTTGTTGCGAATTAAATTTGAATTCTTGAATTTTTTTTACTTATACCTAATTTATTTGAATCGGCCGTTACTCTTCTAATTATTCTTCTGGCAACACTTATTATTTAATAACTGGTTTACTTAAGTCTTGAATTATTTACCCGGTACAAAGGTACCCAATTTAAAGTAATCATTTTAAGCTTTTGAAATTAACGAAAAGTCCAGAAAGAACGCCGAAGAGATAGAGGTAAGTAAGTAAGTTAAAATATTTAAATACAATTTTGTGATTCCCTATTTTTAACTTGCAAAAAATATTGTAATTTATTGTAGATAATAAAACATAACCCTGATTAAATCAGGACAATCAGTTAACAAACTATTGTAATTGCCTTTTTATTATAACTCTATATTAATTTTACCAGTTGCCGCCGCAACATTTTTTATTATTTAACTATTGAAGTGAAACTTTCTGGTGTTGTATGAGACGTAGTGAGCGCTTACGGAGTAAAAACAGGAAGAAAGTTCCAAATGCCGTGCCACCAACGTACCTGACGAGACAGAAGAACTTTCCAAACGCGACGCCAGCGAAAGTGAAGATGAAAAACCAATTATTGAACAATCATCCGTTGTCGCATTGAAGGAGGAAATTCAAAGCCTTAAAAATTCATACAGGATGCTATTGGAAAGAACCACTTTTCCACACCAAAACATCGAAATGTCACATTCAGTCACACCACCGCCGACTACTGCCACCTGCAATGCCCTTGTGCCGCCGAACAGCAACAAGATGCTAGAATCACGCCAGCCGATGCATAAGTATTAAAAAAACTTCTATTTCAAATTCATTAAGGTCGAATGTTAGCTTGCCCTATTATTCACACTCACAAATTCCGCCACATAATACGCATCTGAACATCTGAACATCTCTACAAAGTTATATGCCTTTACCGTATACACAAAATTTTACGCCACCTCTGTCAACGCAGCCGTTTACGTCAACATCGACGCGACAAACTTCAGCTACATCTACATTTGCTAGTGCCGCCCCTGTTTTGCCATCACCAAACGCACAATTGTTCAATGAATATCGGCCCATACGTAAGGTATATGATTTGCCTGAGTTTAATGGCTAACCTTAACAATGGCCCATTTTTTCGGTATCGTATAGAGAAATTACACAACTACACAAATTTAGAAAACCCGTCCCGTCTTCAGAAATCGTTAAAAGGAGACGCTAAGGCTAAAGTGGAAGCATATTTAATCCATCCAGAAAATGTAAACCAGGTGATGTCCACACTAGAAATCCACTATGGCCGACCACAAATCATGATACGCCGCCAAATTTCTAAGGTGCGTACTTTTCCGCCTATAAATAAACTTTACGAAATTACTAATTTTAGTTCAATGGTAACAAACCTCACTGTTTTCTTGGAAAATGCTGGTGCTACGCCACATTTGTGTAATCCAACTCTCTTCGATGAATTAATAAATAAATCGCTCCTTGCCAAGCGTGAAGAATGGATGAAATATTCTTTAAACAATTTCGGCCAGTATCCGAGTGTGAAAAAATTTAGTGTGTGGCTGCAGGAAGTTGCTAGGTATATATCTTTAGCAGCAGAAATTGATACTAACAAAGGTGAAATAAGCAGCAGCAAACGCGATAAAGTAAAGTCATCCTTTGCCATCACAACAAAGCAAAACCGGCAGCCAAAGTCTACGTATTGATGAATTTAAAAGGAGTTTTCCAGAGTTAAAGGACATTATGATTAATGACTATTTTGATGGCACTCCTAAGCTGCTTATTGGCCTGCCGCATATCAGTCTCGTGCGTCCGTCGAGTATTATAAATTTAGATGACAATTTTTCTGTACATCCTACTAAATTAGGAAGAGGCTATGCAGGCCACTGTATGTGTAATGGATTTGAAAAATCTTGATGACATACAAAAACAAGTATCAGAATATTTCACGTTGCAGAATTTCAGTATGAAAGCTGCTGAACCTATCATATCCCAAGATGACAAAAGGGCTGAAGAAATGTTGGAAAGAACGACTGTAAAAATCGATCATCAATACGAGGCTAGCCTTTTATGGAAGCAAGACCATTTTAATTTTAAGGAAACCTTTTCTGTAGCATTAAAGTGGCTTCAAGGAGTCGAAGCAAGAATGAAAAAGGATGATGATTTAGCCAATTGGTACAAAGAAAAAATTAATAAATACGTTTCAAAATCGCAAGGAAATTGTCTCCTAAAGAGGCAACAGTTGAGAATGATCATACCTAGTATTTGCCACATTTTGTTATTACCAATGTCAGCACGACGAATTGTTTTTGACGCAGCCGCGCTAGTCGAAGGTGAATCTTTTAATCCCAGACTATTAAAGGGTCCGTCCAAATATCAGCTAAAACCACTTTAACCAATATTATTTAAATTTCGTCAGAGCCAAATTGGAGTCTGTGCTGATATACTGGAAATGTTTCATCGTATAAAAATTAGTGAAGAAGACCAAACAACACAGAGATTTTTATGGCGAGATGGAGATAGTTCAAGACCTCCTGATTATTGTGTAATGCAAGCCATTACTTGGGGTCGGCTAGTTCGCCATGCTCTGCCCATTATGTAGAAAATCTTAAAGCAAAAATGCATTGCAATTCCGAGTTAAGGGCCTATAAAGCTATTGTAGAATGCCACTATGTAGACGACTACGTGCATAGCTTTGATACTGTTAGTGAGGCAATAGCAGTCGCCAAGAACGTTATATCTATCCATGCACAGGCTGGATTTGAGCTGAGAGGTTTTGTATCAAATTCAACAGACTTTTTGCATTGTATTACTAGGGTAGAGAGTGTGGGCAAAGACTTGAAGTTAACTGATTTATCTGGAAGCGAAACGACAACCGAAAAAATACTAGGAATGTTTTGGTCGCCCACTGACGACACATTTTGCTTTGTATTAAAATTTGCCAAAGTTCCTGTAGCAGTTTTAAATGGAAGTCGAAGACCTACAAAGAGTGAAGTACTCAGCCTGATGATGTCAGTATTCGATCCTTTTGGTTTCCTGGCGAATATGGTGATCAGATCGAAAATTCTGTGGTATGAGTGGTATACTGAACGTAAAAATATCAGCTACGTCAAAATTCCGAGATGTTATGGATCGTACTTCAGTGACTCTACGGCAACTATCGATCTACATATCTTTGTAGATGCAAGCGAGCTGGCATTTGAAGCTTTCAACAAATAACGTTCTGGTCTGATTCAAAAACCATTATAAACCAAACAGCCGAGCTTATAAGCAATTTGTTTCTCACCGTATTGCTGAAATATTAGAGCTCTCGGAAATAAAACAATGGAGATGGGTTCCTGGTTTAAATAACCCTGCTGATGATGCGACACGACCACAGCATTTTTCAGAGAGTTCTTCAGGCTCTCGTTGGTTACATGGTCCGCAGTTCTTAAAGTCCGACGCTGACAATTGGCCGAAGTTGCCTGATGATATTGACGCACATGAGGTTGGTTCGGAAATTCGATCTAAATATTTATTAACAACAATAAATGTCTGTCCGCTAATTCGATATGAAGAAAATTCCGATGTTGGTTGGTCCGTGCCGTCGAAATATTCAAATGTTATGGTTTAGGCCGTCTAAAATCTGTACTTCAGTTTCCCTCATATTTAACCGTCGAAGAAATAGAGGAGGCAGAAAGATTCTGGTGTAAAATTGCTCAACAAAATCAATTCGCTGAGGAATATAATTCATTAAAATTAAACAAACCCGGTAGTAATAAAAGCCCTATAGTTATTCTAACGCCCTTCTTGGGTCAAGACGAATTAATTCGAGTCGCCGGCCGCATAAATCAAGAGCATATATGTGCGGCGATTCGTGTGAAATTTTGGATTCCTTGCGTGCGTCAACTGGTGAGATCAGTCAAGAAGAACTGTCAAGAATGTAAAAATAGGAGTGCGGTTTCTAGGCCACCTTTAATGGGTCAACATCCTGTGGATCGGCTTACGCCATATGTGAGACCGTTCACGTACACGGGAGTGGATTATATTGGACCTTTCACGGTTTCAATCGGTTATCGTAGCGAAAAGAGATGGATAGCTACTTTTACCTGCCTTACAGTGAGGGCTATGCACTTAGAAATAGCAAAAGACTTGTCAACCGATGCAGTGATACTGTGCCTTAGGAATTTTATCAATCGCACAGGAGTGCCAGTTCGTATAAGGAGCGATAGAGGAACAAATTTTGTAGGAGCTTGTAAATAAAAGTTTGTTTTTGACGAAGTAAGGCTAGCAGATGAATGCGCAAAACTTAGAATTGAATGGGTATTTAATACCCAAGCTAACCCGTCAGCTGGTGGAGCTTGGGAACGAATGGTACGTAGCGTTAAAAATGTGTTGTCGTTTACGTTAAATGAAAAGTCACCTCAAGTCAATACCTTTAGAAGCCTCCTGATAGAAGCAGAAAACTTAGTAAACTCTCGCCCGCTGACTCACCTTCCATTAGAAAGTTCGGAAGCTGATCCGCTTACGCCAAACCATCTTTTACTTGGCTGCCCAAATATTTTGCAGACTTCTGCTGTAGGTGAGAAAGTTGTTCTTTGAAAACAATGGCACGTATTGCAATAACTTAAACAAACATTCTAGAAAAGGTAGGTGCTAGAATATCTTCCAGACCTAACTCGACGTACCAAGTGGTACCACCCGGTGAATCACATAAGATTTGGAGATATTGTGATCATTTGTGACGATAATGAGGCACGTGGCGAATGGAAGAAAGGCATTGTGGTGGAAATTTTTACGGCGGCTGACGGGCAGGTTCGTTCGGCTTTGGTGAAGACTTCAGTTGGAATCCTACGACGTCCCCCATCTAAGTTGGCCGTTCTTGATGTTGGTAGTGAGTCTCCCTGATCGACTCACGGGTGGTGGGGTGTTGCGAATTAAATTTGAGTTTTTGAATTTTATTTACTTATACGTAATTTATTTGAATCGGCCGTTGCTCTTCTAATTATTCTTCTGGCAACACTCATTATTTAATAACTGGTTTACTTAAGTCTTGAATTATTTACCCGGTACAAAGTTACCCAATTTAAAGTAATAATTTTAAGCTTTTGAAATAAACGAAAAGTCCAGAATAATTTTGTGATTCCCTATTTTTAACTTGCAAAAAAACATTGTTATTATTTCTAGATAATAAAACATAACCCTGATTAAAACAGGACAATCAGTTAACAAACTATTGTAATCGCGTTTTTATTATAACTCTATATTCAGTTGCTGCCGCAACACATTTGTTTCTATTTTAAACTTTTGCCACTGGTGTTATCATTGATTCTTTCCAATTTTCAGGAAAAATTCCTGCTTCCATTGACTTATTAATAATGTGCAGAAAAATATTACCACTTCTGTCCCACGTATCGAGAATAATGTTTTTGGTAAATTTTTTTATAGTCAGATTTGTTATTTATATTCTTTACTATGGTTTTTAATTCTTCTATAGATATTGCGCGGAACTTAAATCGAGAGTTTAGCACAGGTATGAAATTTTCGTATTGCACATTTTCCTTAATGCTATCAGCAAAATAAGTGTTAAAGTTTTGGGCTATTACTAAATTAGTCTTATGCTCTACTTGGTTAAATATCACAGTTTTTATCGTATCTCTAGTTTTTCTTAGGATAAATTCTTTTATTACACTCCACATTTCTTTTTGGTTTCTAGCTATTGCAATATTATTATTTATATAATTACGCTTTTCAGTTTCTATTTTTGTTTTATATTTATTTCTTATTGTTGTGTATATTGCCCATTATGAATTTATATTGTTAATTACAGCTCTTTGGTATGCCCTCCCCTTTTCTGTTTTTAGATTTCTTAGGTCGATACTACACCATATATTCTTATTGTATTTATTAATTTGTTTTTTTACAATAAATTTTGCTACCTGTTCATTAACAATTAACATTCTTTTATATACCAGTATTGCAATAAGTTCATTTCTAAAACTGTTGTTACTATATTTAAATACCTCTTTTTTTCTTTTTATCTCTGGTGTATTATTTTCACATTCAATATTAATGTCTATTGCCTCATGATCTGTTATTTTGGTGTGTATATTGGTTCTTGCAGATATTCGTTCATTATTTGTTATAATATAATCTATTATTGTATTTGAGTTCTGTGCTATTCTGGTATCTTCTGTTTCAACCCATTATCATCAAGTATGCTTTCAATTATCTTTTTATAAAAATCTTCCCTCCAATCAATATTAAAATCACCGACAATAATTGTGTCGCTATTCATTTCATATATTTCTTCGAGAAAATCTTGGAATTCATCACTAAAATCTGCCTTCGAATAACTTGGAGATCTATAGATAGCTATTATTACAAATGAAGCATTATTATTTTTGCCATATATGCTCAGCATCTTTTACCGTAGTCTTTATATTTGATAACATCCATTGTTTTTTAAAATATATAATAACACCTCCTGTTTTTGTAGAATTAGACGTTGTCGTAAATAGATCATATCCATTTATTTCAACTTCTGCTTCATCTACAAAACCTGTCATATGCGTTTCTGGTAATATTATCAAGTCTGGCTTAATACATTGTACTATAATCTCAAGCTGGTTTTAATTATTCGTTACTCCTTGAATGTTAGTATATAATCCATGTATATTCTCTGACTATTATATATCTATGTCTACACCAGACCGTTTCTTTTTAGTTTATTTATATAGACTGGTCACTCTTTGCTTATCGTACTATGATTTTTAACGAGACATACATATATTAAGTCCTTTGTTTTCTTTGTTGCAATTAATACATTTTTTTAGAATTTCTTTTGTACAGTTTTTACTTTTGTGGTTGCAATGGCATTTAAATTATACTGTTCATTTTGACATTAATTTGCTTTATGGTTATAGCCTTCACAATTAAAACATTGTATTATATGATTATTATACTTATTTTATTTTGATATTATTACTTATTTTGTTTTGAATTGCTTTTTTTTCGTTCATCATTATTTTCTCTCTGAATAACTATTGAACCATTTCGGCGTGTTTCAACATTTAGATTTTAAAATTCATTGGATCAACTTTTTTTTAAAGTTATTCTGTGGTTTTTTCACTGTTTGTTTTTCTTTAGGCTTTATAACTAAGGGAATATCCTTTGACACATCTGGCATCACATTTCCATTTGTTACTGCTTGTGCATAGGACATCTTTGCTTTTGAATTAGTTTCTTTCACAATTCTCTTAATTTCATAGCACATCTTTACATTGTTGTTGTTAATTTTATTATATATGTCTTTATTTTTGTTTTCAACTTCGCTTACATTTCCATACAGACTTTATACTTCTTCTACATTTTTTTTCACACATTTTTTGTATGTTATCTGTTTTTCTAAATCTTGCATCATCTCTTTTCAATAGCTTCCAATAGTGTTTTTAATTCATTTTCATTTTGTTTGAGTGAACTTTCAAATTCACGCTTGTAATCGATCAATGTTTGTTTGTTTTTTTTTACAACATCATGTATTTCTTTCAACATCATATCAACGTTCTGTATATACTGCATACAGTCATCACAGACATATCTTATAAAATTATTTTCATCAAATATTTTGCCAGAGTATTGATCGATTCCCCACGCATTTTTTTTTTTTTTTTGTAAAACGGTAAATCTTTCTACAAACTCCATTACAACGCATACCACTTTCACCTCTGATCGCTGATCTGCATTTACTGCACTCAGTCATTGTATTATTTTAATGGTTAATAATTCTTATATTTTATTAATTCCACTTTTATTTCATAAATCAACAATAAAAAAGCAACATTCAACCGAATTGATAACCTTCTTCTTATTCAGAAGTCGGTTAAAGAAGACTCAACCCGTTGTTTGCAGCACCACAGCTGTCAACGAGGAACCAACACCTTAGGTCACTTTAGCAGTACTCTCCAAAAATCGTTCATTTGCACTTCCCATTTATGTAGCCGGTCCCCTTGGGGTCGCAATATGATAATTCTTTATGATTTTTTATTTTCACAGCAAAATAAAAACAAATCTTTATGGAATTAAACCCTAAATTTATTTTTTGTTTATTCCCCACATTTGTCAAGCAAAGCGTGAGATTTACTGCCTCAGCATAATTCAAGGCTAGAATAAAATTTACACGTACCTGTTCAAGTGGCCAAGTATTCGTGAAATCTAATTTCACTTCTGCACTAACTAATAGTGGGAAAATAATTTTCCTATTTACATTACCAGCCAGACAGTTATTATTAGAATATCTGACCACACTGCCTTACAGCAGAGTTCAGAAAGTACACTCATCGAACACACAATGTTCTGTTCAAAACCAACCCGTACATATTTTTCTTTTCATAACAATTATGTGTGTTACTAAATTTTTAAATTTTCCGTACACAACCACGACTGTGTTCTATTAAAATATTTTTTTGCCTACCCGTACGCGAATGTTCCACTAAAGCTATTGTTTGCGTACGCGTTCCGAAAAAAAAATTCATTGAAAAAGTAAAATAATTTCGTGGTTGAAAAAATAGTGCAATAAAAAAGTAAAATAACTGCGTGGTTGAAAAAAGAGTACAATGAAAAAGTAAAATAACTTCGTGGTTGAAAAAAGAGTACAATGAAAAAGTAAAATAACGTCGTGGTTGAAAATAACTTCGAGGTTGAAAGAAGAGTATATTGAAAAATGAATATAATTTGGTGGTTGAAAAATAGTACATTGAAAATAACTTCGAGGTTGAAAGAAGAGTACTGTAGTGCATCTATACTTAGTAAAGGCACTGTAAGAATATTATTTAATATAAGTTAATTGAACTTGAAATTCAATCCATATTTGTTTACAATAAGTATTTTTAAGAATTTAGTGAAGTAAAATTATGAATGGTATTTGTGCTTGGTCAGCATAAATTAACATTAAACATTTTGTGGTGAACTGTTGCCATAGGAATAATGTATATGATTTTTGTAGTGTAATATGATTTTTGAATATTCTCTAAATAATTGTTTTCACGCGCCAACAAATTATGGTAACTAAAAAAAAAGAAATAAAGAATTTGTCAAAAGTGCAAATTCCCGTGGGAACAGCGAATTCACTATAGATTGGTTATTGTGCCAAATTAATGCTGACCAAAGAATAAATTAGTATATAAGTTGGAAATTTAAAAATATAAAGACAGAATTGATTGAACAGCTTAAAGAAAAAAAGGTCTTTCTTTCTCTTCTCATTTTGGAAATCGGCACTGTTGGGTGCTGAAGAAAAACGGCTGCAGAGCTTAGCAAATACTGAAACAATTCCTTTTTTTTTGTTGACTATAAATAAACTCATTATATGGCGATCCTGCCAATCTAAAAAGAATCCTATAAATAAACAGGATAAAATTGTTTTTTTTGGAGGAATTTTTTTTTTTAATTTTTTTCCTTGACGGAGAGTTCTACAATTTTAAATGACTCAACAAAAGGTAGACGAAATTTTTGAGAAGTGGAAAAAATATCTGCACGAAGAATACGTTCCAGAAGGAACATCAGTTGAAGAACCAACCACCTATACACCCACACCAAAGTCTGCTTGCCCTAAGCCTATTACAATAGAGCAGTATCAGACGAGACAGAAGAATCAGAAACTACAACTACAAAACTTTAGAAACCAAGCCACAAGTAAAAAGAAGAAAGGAGGAAAGAAGCTAAAATTTCAGAAAGCCTGCAAGGACCTGCAGCGTATAATAGGCATCAGTGAGGGAAGACAAAAACAACGATTGATACAGCACCTAATAGAACTCAGGAAGGCCGGTTGGAGAAACCATAATAAAATATAATATAATAATAAAAAAAAAATAAAACATTCTTCTAGGATTTTGATGTAACATTAAAATTGCACTTTAAAGATTTTGTATATATATATTTTTCATAAAAATGTATAGAAAAATAAGAAAAAACCCAAGAAAGTTTTGAACAGTGATGAATCTAGAATTATATACTTTTCAGATAACAGAGGAAGATAGAATAGAATATTCATTAGAACAAATCAAAATGGGTATCGCAGATGCAAAAGTAGAGGGCCATGCGATTGCCAACGCTACAAATACAAATAAAATAACAATAGACCAGGAAATAATAATAATTCTATTATTAATTTTCGTAGTAGTAGTAATATTCAAGTTTCTACAACACTATATAAAAAAACAGGTTGTAATAAATTCTGTACAAAATGCATAAATAATAAAACAAAAATAAAAAAAAAAAAAAAAAAAAAATTCAATGGAGCAGATCTTTGACGAATTAGAAAGATTAATTGTGAATGCTAGGAAATCAATAACAAAAAAATATACAAAAGAAACTATACAAGAAAAACTAAAGCTAATAGAGCAGTTAGGTGAAAAATTCGGAAAACTTGTAGGACATTTAGAGATTCCCTTAAGAGACGAAAAGATTATTCAATTTAGAGACTTGAGAGAAACAGCAATTCAGCTATTGACAGAACATAAAGAGGAAAAATTGAAAATAGAGGAAAAAGTTGAAAATCGTAGAATCATGTCGAACTTTGACTGTAAAAAGGCTTCGGAAACAATACCAGTTTTTGACGGAAATCCAAAACATGTTCATATTTTCCTTTCAATGATAGAAATGGTTCATTCTGAACTTAATGAGCAAGGAAGAAAGAACCTGATAATATATATATTGGCAATAAAATTAGTAGACAAAGTCAGGGACATTTTGATTATACAAAATACTCCTGAAACTTTCGACGAGCTGAAGACAGCTTTGGCAAAACATTTCAAATCAACAAGAACGTCAAGCAGCATACATTATGAATTAAGAAATACAAGACAAAAAGAAAATGTACTTAATTACAAAGAACGTATTAACACTTTGATAGCAGACTTGACATTGAGGTTTATTTAAAGATATAAGAACAGCTGTAATAGCCGCACAACCCAAGACCTTGTCACAAGCCTTTGATATTTCAAGCACACAGGAAAGATCACTACAAATATCAGATACATTTACAACATTACAAATAAATAATAATAGACGAAACTATTACAATAACAAAAATAGAAACAATTTAGGTTTTAAAAATAAGAGAAATACAAATTATATCAATCCACAGATGGATAGGAACTTCAACAATATAAGGAATAACAGAAACTATAACAACAATAACAGAAATTATAACAATAGCAACAGAAACTCTAACAGTAGCATTGGAAACCATAGCAACAATAACAGAAACTACAAAAATAACAGACACTATAACAATAACAACAGTAACTACAACGGCTATAACAATAACAGAGGTAATAGAAACAATAATAACACAAGAGGAAGAGGCCACTCCAATGTTCATACTATACAACAACAGGGAAACGTACAAACCCTGGAGACTCATTACGAATCTCCGAACAGGGAAAACTAAGAGTATATACACTAAATATTGGAATATCAAATTTTCTTTTCCTATCAGTAAAGAACATCAACTATCAATTAACATTTTTAATAGACACAGGCTCAGAGATATCACTCTGTAAAGAAAATGTAATATACAACTATTACAAGAATACTGACAACATTTGTCGATTGAGTGGCATTACAAATGACTTCAAAGAAACGTTAGGAACTACTGATTTATGTGCTGTTTCTGTATTACAGGCGATCAACTCGTCTGAAAAATTTATATGAAAAGCACTCAGTTTTTTGAGTTATTTCCATATAAATTTTTCAGACGAGTTGATCACCTGTAATATAGAAACAGCACATTACAAATAATACTAGGAGAACAAGTATTAACACACAGATTTCAATTAGTAGAAGAAGACTTTCCTATCAGTACTGATGGAATTTTAGGAATAGATTTTTTCTGTAAATACAATTGTCAGATTAACTATGAGACACTAACTTTAAATACTTGCATAGAGAGAGAGCAAATAATAATCCCAATAGAGATTAACACAAAAAGAAGATAGTGTGATATGTAGTAAAGAAATAATAAACGGAATATTTTTAGCAAACTCTATAATACCCAAGAATGGTCAACGCCATGTTAAAATCTTGAAAACATTAGAGGAACCAGTACGCCTAGAGAAGTTGGGAGTCACAAAAATACCATTAAAAAATTACACAATTTATAAAACTAACATCCACAATAACAATAAGCACTCAGAGCAAAGATTTCAGAGATTACTAGAAGATCTAGATTTCAAGAACCTTGAAGAAGAAAATAAAAAAGTCATATGTGATATTCTACGACAATATCAAGAAGTATTTCATCTTAAAGGTGAACCATTAACGGTAAACAATTTTTATAAACAAAGTATTGAATTAAATGATAATACACCCACTTACATTAAAAATTATAGACTGCCACAAACACAATTAGACGAAATAAATGAACAAGTTCAAGAGTTGTTAGACAAAGACGTAGTAGAACCGTCTATTAGTCCATATAATTCTCCATTATTATTGGTACCAAAAAAGGGCCAAAACGACACAAAACAATGGCGTTTGGTTGTAGATTTCAGACGTTTAAACGATAAGATAGTAAATGACAAATTTCCTTTAACCAGACTTGAAGATGTATTGGACAGATTAGGTAGAGCTAAATATTTTTCCACTTTAGACATAACAAGCTCGTTTCACCAAATAGAACTTGAACCAAAATCAAGACCACTAACAGCATTTTCAACACCAAACGGTCACTTTCAATATACAAGATTACCATTTGGTTTAAAAATATCATCTAACAGTTTCCAAAGAATGTTGACAATAGCATTAGCTGGTTTAGAGTCGGAAGCATTTTTATACGTTGATGACGTCATTATTTTTGGATGCAGTTTGAAGCACCACAATGATAACCTTATTAGAGTGTTGAAAAGACTAAAACAATACAATTTGAAACTGAATCCAGCGAAATGTTGTTTCCTTAAACCAGAAGTTTTGTATTTGGGACATTTAATTACAAAGAATGGTATAAAAACCGACCCGACGAAATACAAAATAATTGAACAATATCCTGTTCCAAAAAGCGCAGACGACGTTAGACGGTTTATAGCCTTCTGCAATTATTACAGAAGATTCATTCCAAACTTCGCCAAAATAGTAACTTGCTTAAATAATTTATTAAAAAAAAAGTAACTTTCAATTGGACGGAAGATTGCCAAATAGCATTTGAGACTCTAAGAGACAAATTAAAAAACCCGCCTATACTACAATATCCGAACTTTGACGAACAATTCATTCTAACCACAGACGCTTCAAATGTAGCTCTGGGAGCAATCCTATCACAGGGTGAAATCGGTAAAGATCTACCCATATCTTATGCAAGCAGAACGCTAAACAAACATGAAAAAAACAAATCAGTAATTGAGAAAGAATTATAAGGTATTCATTGGGGAATACAATTTTTTAGACCATATCTATATGGTAAAAAATTTACCGTGGTCACAGACCATAGACCACTTATTGCTTTATTTACTCATAAAAACCCGTCTTCAAAATTAACCAGAATTAGACTAGAACAAATAATACGAACGCAGACGCTCTATCACGCATAAACATAAATTCACAAATATTAAGAGACATGATTCCAATCTATATTGATGAAAAAGAAAGGAAAACCTTGGTAATAACACGAAGTATGATAAATGAAAGTAGTGATGAAAAGAAAAATATATGTAATGAAGATAATAATAGAAAGAACGTTCATAGAAAAGAAAATATTATAAAAGACTGCATATCTCAAAAAGAGACTGATCACCTCCTGATGTGGGAATGTACGTCAATAAATTATATTAGGGGTACCCAAAAGATTGAATTTATATATGATAATAAGCTGCAGCAAGAATTAAGAAAAGAATTGAAAAAGAAAAATGATAAAATAACGCGAATAATATGCAATAAAAGCGAAAATCCTACGTTTTCAGGAACATTTTTGGAGAAACTTTTATTGAGATTAAAGAAATTGAAATTCAAGAAGTACGTACTATATGATAATGATGAAATATTTAAGTTTATAACGGCCGAAGAATTGAAAGAAACGTATAACAATATAAAGAAGAACGATATAGAAATAATTATATACAGAATGCCAAGAGAAATAAAAGATAATATAACACAATATAGATTGATACAGGAATTTCATGACTCACCACATGGAGGACACTTTGGAATAAGGAAAACACTTACCAAATTAAAACAAAGATATATATGGAAAAATATGAACAAAATGGTTAAGAAATACATAACAACATGTGATTCATGCCAAAGGCATAAACAAATAAGGAATACAAAAGAACCCTTTGCCATAACAGATACACGATTAAACGGTTTTGATACTATTCTAATGGACACAGTTGGACCATTAAGACCGTCTGGACAATTTAGATACATACTTACTATGCAGTGTGAACTGACCAAATATGTTGTTGCTTGTCCGCTTGAGTCAAAAGATGCCAGAACTGTCGCAAAAGCTTTAATAGAACATATAGTCTTAAAGTACGGTTTATTTAACATTCTAAAAACAGATAAGGGAACCGAATTTACCAATGAATTAATGAAAGAGATTTGTGTATTATTAAAAATAAAACAAAATTTTTCAACACCTTACCATCATGAAACTTTGGGCACGGTAGAACGAAATCATCGCGTTCTGAAGAATTATTTTCTAAATTTCGTGAATGACAATAATTGGCATGAATGGATACCATATTATACTTTTGCTTTCAATACGACACCAAGTGTCGATACAGACTATTCACCATTCGAACTAATTTTTGGTAGACTTCCTAGACTCCCAAACGACATTTTAGGTGATTCCAGAAAGATTTATAATATTGACAACTACTTAAATGAACTAAAGATTAGACTTCATCACTCATTACAAAGAGCAAGAGAAATAATCCTCGAAGTAAAAAGAAAAAAGAAGTATAGAATCTGAAAATGAAGCAGAATAAAATAGATCTTAGAATAGGAGATTTAGTCTTAGTTAAAGTTTTAAATAATACAAAGTATTAGATTTAGAAGATTTAAATGTACTTTTAGAAATTAATAAAACTAAAACAAAACTAGTACATAAGAATTTGCTAAAAAATATTTAAATTGACAAAAACAATATAGATAAGAAACATAAAGATAAGAATTTCAATGTAACAATATAAATACCAAACACAATTTAGAAGTAAAAAAAAAAAAAAAAAAAATATGTGTACATAACGCTTAACAAAGCCTTAGTTATAATTTTTTTTCTGTTTCATTTTTAATAATACCCAAATCTAAAAGGGTAAGGGTGTAGTGCATCTATACTTAGTAAAGGCACTGTAAGAATATTATTTAATATAAGTTAATTGAACTTGAAATTCAATCCATATTTGTTTACAATAAGTATTTTTAAGAATTTAGTGAAGTAAAATTATGAATGGTATTTGTGCTTGGTCAGCATAAATGAACATTAAACATTTTGTGGTGAACTGTTGCCATAGGAATAATGTATATGATTTTTGTAGTGTAATATGATTTTTGAATATTCTCTAAATAATTGTTTTCACGCGCCAACAAATTATGGTAACTAAAAAAAAAAGAAATAAAGAATTTGTCAAAAGTGCAAATTCCCGTGGGAACAGCGAATTCACTATAGATTGGTTATTGTGCCAAATTAATGCTGACCAAAGAATAAATTAGTATATAAGTTGGAAATTTAAAAATATAAAGACAGAATTGATTGAACAGCTTAAAGAAAAAAACGTCTTTCTTTCTCTTCTCATTTTGGAAATCGGCACTGTTGGGTGCTGAAGAAAAACGGCTGCAGAGCTTAGCAAATACTGAAACAATTCCTTTTTTTTGTCGACTATACATAAACTCATTATAGTACATTGTATGCGCGGACGGCAAAATAGTACATGTTACGATAGACCAAATATAATAACATTTTTTGTTGAAGGGTTTTTTAGTTAAAATTTAAGTATACCATTGCAGATTGTTTTTGAATATTGGTAAGTGGTAGAGTTCCTTGCATATTCAATAAAATAATGTGCAATAAGTGGTGTTATATAAAGTAAGGATTATTGCAATTATACCTAAGGAGGGAATTTTTTATGTTTACTGGTATCACAAAATAATTATTTTTATTTGTGTTTTGTCATTTAAGTTCCTTGTAAATTCAATCGAGGGTCGTTAATAAGAATATGCAATAATTACCGATTTAAAAAGTAAGGATTAGGGTAATAATTTGCTTATCTTTAACATTATTGCAATTATACCTAAGAAAGGAATTTTTTATGTTTACTGTTAGCATAAAATAATTACTTTCATTTGGGTTTTTTAATTGTCCAATTGTTTTTCTGCTTTGTTGTGGTTTTTTAAAGCAGTAGATGTGCTTTGCTTATAATTTAGGTATGGGATGTTTAGTAGTGCATTTGTTATTGTTTTATTACTCTCTTCATTGGTGCTTGCCTTATTTTTTGTTGTTAAATGGTAAATGCGTTTTGCTTATGTTTTAGGTATAGAATTTTACTTTTGAATTTGTTTTGTTATCTTGATTACAACTTGTGTTGTTTTTGTTTTTAAACGGTAGATGTGCTTTGCTTATGTTTTAGGTAGGGGGATGATTAGTTGTGAATTATTAACTGTTTTATTCATTGTAGCCTGCATTATTTTTTTGTTGTTAAGCGCTAAATACGTTTTGCTGATGTTTTAGGTGTGGGATGTTTAGTTGTGAGTTTTTTAATGTTTTATTACTTCTTAATTCATGGTAAAACACGAAATTATTGGTACTAAGACAATAAAAATACTATTTAGCTTTAATTGGGTAGAGTTTTTCTGAAAAGATAAGATGATATATAAAAGTTATTAGTCGAACTATTTCTTTTTTATAAACAAATGAATAATTTGTTATTCGATATAGAATCTTTCATAATAATTATTAAAAATAAATAAAAAATAGTCATGACCGTGAGAATCCGACAGGAGGCCTAGCTAAATGCGAAGCGTCTAATCTCCGGAACGGATAAACAAGATTGCCTTTCTAACGATGCTGTAATGATGAAAGTCTATTGCACCTCGTTTTCGACACCCGTATTTTAAATTGAATAAAATTGAGGCTGCTGTAGTCAGGGTAGTAAGCACGTTGACTACAAATCTGGCTGACCTGGGTTCAACCCTTGCTGCAGTCAAAAAATGAAAATGTTTTTTTCTGTTTAATGGTATAAATACATATTCAGAATTAACATTAAAACATGCAGCATCCTTCGTCGGTACCTTTTCATAGCATATTTGCCGGCGAAGTAAAATAATTAATAAAATGGCTATATCTAGGGATAGAACGATACCACTAGGGTATCGATATTTTTACTCGATACAGTATCGAACGAATAATATCGATACGTACTCAATATCGAACAAAAAGTATCGATACCTACTCGTATCGGTCGACTATTTCATAGAATTAAGTAAATAAAAATACACATCGCTAGTCTCATAGAAAGGCCCTAACTCGAAATTTACGAGATTGAATTTTTTCAATATTCCAATACATTTCACAGAGATTTATGTAACTTTTAAAATCTCTACGTAACATTAGACCTAATTTTCGTAACTTTTGGTAGATACGAAATAAAGTAATAGTATTGAAAAAGTACTTCTTGATTATTTGAGGCAAGAATCTCTCTAATAGCCTCTTTTCTTAACATATCAATTCGATTTTCATAACAAAAAAAAATAGTTGGAAATAAACAAAAAACAAGTCAGAATGCTATATTCAGCTACGCCGAATCTTATATACTCTTCACCATATATGTATAACGACATGTACCATACATAAATTACATTAAATTACTATTTATTTGAGTAAAACTTCAAAAAGTAACTTTAATTGAACAAAAGTAACTTTTTTGAACTAAATAATAACTTTTTCCTGTGTTTCCCTGGCAACACTGCCCTCGTCACAAAATTTAAATGCAATAGTATCAAGAATAACGGTTTTACAAGGATTTACATTTCAAATATTACATTGTGATAATTACAGTTTCTATTATGTTTTTACCTCCTCCTGTAAAATCACGATTATGTGAGTTAGGGCCTTTCTACATGAAACCAGCGATATACAGTTGCAAGTAGGTTATTATAGTTAGTATGTAATAGTTTGTTTTACCTTTTCAGTTAAAAAAAATAACTTTTTGCAAAATAATTTTAATTCAATTTATTATTATAAAAAACAATTAAAAAAACACAACAATATTTCTTTAAAAAAATACGTGTAAATATTTACATACAACTATAAACAACAATATAAAAAAACAGTTTGTCTTGTTGCACTCTACAAGGAGAATAAAAAATAGTAAAGTCCAACGATTTTTTTTACAGATATAAAATGAATGAATTGAATAAATCAAAAATTTGCTTAGAAAAATATGTTTCTATTAATAATTTTTTCAAAATTATTTTAATAGAAAATTATGAATAATTGTGAGTTAAAGCTTGATTTAGAATTACATTTACTTTGCAGATTCAAGAATACTTAGTTAAGAGCATTTTTAAGTATGTATTTATATGCACTTAAATTTAAATTTAGGTATATAAATAACAAAATCATACTTTGTATGAAATAAATTATATTTTGTACTGACAAAAATTATTAAATTTAGTTTGAACTATTAATTTTCAAACTTTTTTGTGTATGTAATACAAAAAAATTTGTAAAATGAGATCCTGTTATTTTCATATATGTACATATACTAATACATAATACGTAACTTGTGTGTATGGAAGATTCTAGAAAAAAAGTCAGTTTTCGATGTGCTTCCTAAAAGCAATAATTTTTCGAGGTGTTTACCTGATAATCGGTTTCTTGAGGCAGTTACTGTTGCTCCAGCTTTCGAGAACAATCTTTCACATGAAACGGAGGTGCCAATAATGTATAAATACATTCTTGCTTGTTTGTGTAACATTGGATGCAAATGCTTTAAATCTTCCCATTCTTCTAGTGGATTTGCCTTTAAAGCGCAAACAGGATTAGACAAATACAATGATAATTCATCGGCTTTTGGATTAGAACGTCGCTTCTGACCAATTGCTAAATGTTTGTGGTGTCGCCAAAAATCAAAATCTTCGTTAGAGACTTCTTCTTCAGATCAACTTGCTGACAATGTGGTGTCTTCCTTAATAAAATTTCTTAATTTTTGTAAAGCTCTTCCGCATGCATTAGGATCTCGGAAGTGGAGATTTTTAAATCGAGGGTCCAAATTCGTTCCTAATGCTGCGTATGTGTTAAATTCTACCATTCCAAGTCGTTTACTACATTCACCCAATAGTTTTATTTGTAATTGTGTGATGCATTCAAGCGTTGATGAAAAGTTTTGAAGTTTTGATGTGAGACAATTTATCATTGGTATAATTTTTGACAGTGTTACGTAATTTTGTCCTGAAGATTCCTTGGTAACAAACTGGAATGGTTTTAACAGCGGAACAACATTGTTTTAAGATTTCGAGTTCGTGTCCGCTCACCATTTTAGGACTACCTGTAGTAGTTTCAAGCAGAAGTTCGGAAGCTATCTTGTACATGTCTATGTATCTTTTCAGCATGTAGAAAAGTGAATTCCAGCGTGTCTTTACATCCAAAATAAATTTCTTTGTTCGTCCTTCTTGAACTCCCACATCAGTTTGT
Source organism: Gymnosoma rotundatum (assembly GCA_916610165.2). Lineage (NCBI taxonomy): Eukaryota > Metazoa > Arthropoda > Insecta > Diptera > Tachinidae > Gymnosoma > Gymnosoma rotundatum. The sequence continues at coordinate 60,354,167 of OU744339.1, forward strand.
ATTCTTCTAAGTTTATCTGATTGAACTACACTATTTTTGACCCACTTTATACCATGTTTCCACGGCTACTTTAAACACTTGTTTTACTCTCTATTCATGTTTTAGAGACCAAACTACTGCCAAATAACATGTTTCGCCATACAAAATATTGAGAGCAAAACAGCTCAATTTATCTTGTTTTATTTTTAAATACCTCACGAAACACAAAAAAACTACTATCATCTCTAATATTTATCGACCGTTCATCCGCACTAGTTGTCAAAAACAACAACATAAACAAAAATATAAACAAAACGAAAACAAACACAAGTATAAATTTCTGTTGTGCCAACTTTTAAAATGGAAAAAGATCACGCTATAAAAAAAAATATTATTATGGAGTGTTTCGAGGCGCTGAAAGATGTACAAAGGCGACATGGTAATGTTTTGAACCAGCTTCATCATCTTAATATGTCTCTCTACTCAGAAAGATTTACATGTACATACATAAATATGTATGCATGTATGCTTCCAAACAGTGCTTTCAAATCGAAACAGGAATGTGTCGTATAAACAGCATGATTCGCAATCTTGTTAAAGAGAGCGAAACAAGTGTTTTAAGAAGCCGTGGAAACATGGTATTACTATTGTTCTAACTTTTTTTACTAATGTCGGCAACTGGGGACGTGCAACTACTAATTGATGAATCAACTATTAAATTAATAGTATGGTCAAAACATGGCAAATGTTTAGAATCGCCAAGAGTCTTTTTTACTGCTGAATCCATGTTAGCACCATTATCTGTTATACCGCAAGTAACCTTCTCTAATGGAATTCCACAATTTTTTAAAATATCATCAAAAACGAAAGAAATATAGTCTGATGTATGGTTTGACTTTAATTCCTTCGTCGCAATATTAACACTTGTAATGGTTGTTTTTTTTTTCTAGAAAATGTATGGTTACCCCCAAAAAACTTTTTTCATTCATTGTCTCTGTCCAAATGTCAAGGGTGGCACAAAACGAAATTGCCGTACAAATTCTTTTAGCAAACTCTATCTTCACACTGTCATATTTCTCACAAAGCATATTTTTAAAATGCGTTGAAGAAGGTACTTTGTAAAAAAGTGCCAATTCTTTCATTAATTTTAAAAAACCTTCTCCTTCGACGACATTAAAGATCCTCATATCTTTACAGATAAAATATAAAATACATAAATTTATATTGTTTTATTTTTTCCCACCTTCTAAAACAATGAAATATAGTTTTATTGTAATAGTTCTCCTAAGATTGTAACAAATTTCCTACCTTTTGTTTTAGCTTTTTTTTCGAATGCTAACTTTATTGCATTATTTAAATCCGAAGTGTTTTGTGCAGACTTCATTGATGTTGTTGGGACGAGGGCTGTCTCATTTTTTTCAGCCTTTTTTGGCTTCTTGGATAACGATGCATTGTCGATACCACTATAATTTTCCCTTTGGCTTCTTCTAAAAATTGTGTTAATAAATTTTTAAATTAAGCGCTAATTTTAAAAAACGTTAAGTATAATTTCTAAAATTTCATTTATCGTCCCTGGTCAGGGGTATTAAACTTTTTTCTAGAAAAATCGTCAGAAATTCTAAAATAAATCGTCAAAGTCGTCAATTAGAATTAGAATCGTCAAAAAATTTTAACAGATTGAAATATTAAAATTATGATCAGGCTTTTTATTTGTTTCATTTGTTGAAATAAAGTAATGGTCATTTAATTTAAAAATCTGTGTGTAATTAGTATTTGAATTAAATTAGATGATTATTATTATTTTTATTATTTATGTTAAATTATCCAATGAAAACGCTTTGTTCTAAACTTAAAAGGTCTTTATTCTTCAAAAGCTCAAATGGGAATGAAATGTACAAAGTAAAATGATTAGCAGGTTTGTTTAAAAAAAGGAGTAGAAACATTCAAGTTAATATGGTTGCCATTCAACTTCAACACGCCCCCATAACGTGGATGTATCCTTACAATATATTCTAAGATATGTTCATTAAATTAACGGATCTGTTATGCTTGATTTTTGATAAATTTTTGGTGAGAACTAGGCTTGCCAGATCCCAAAAGCCTGAAAACTGAAAAACATAAAATTTGCGCCTGGATTTTGGAAAAAAACTGAACTTGTTTAAAATGCACTTGTTGTTCCAAAAAGTGAAATTTTATTAAAAATTAAAAAAAAAAACACGTTAACATAACAATTTATTTCAATCTTAAGTTATATTAAGTACATATTTTTATATACAGTACTGTTCGAAACCTAAGCAACTTTTCCCCAGTAAATACTCATGGTCGTATATGTTCTCTTTAAATAGATTATTGAAAAATTTTCTTTTTATTTATTATTATACATATAGTCTACATGCTAATAATAACAACAAAAAATCGTTTTATGTCTTTGGAAGAAAATATAAAACAAAAACAAAATTAACTTAAAAATTCGCTGTTCGAAACCTAAGCAACTTTTACATTGTTGCATTTGTTGCGAAATATTAACTAAAACAACAACAAAAATTTTAAACAAAAATTTTAGTCCCGTTATGATTGCTATTGAAAAAAGTAATTTTGGTTGATTTTATGCATTTAAGTAGTACTAATTCTTTAGAAGTGCAACCATGACTCGAATACGTGATGGATCAGCTTTTAAGGTAAAGATTTTTGAACTTTTTAATAACGGTAAACCCCAAATTGCTATAGCAAACCAATTAAATATTAATAAATCAATAGTTTCCCGACTTATAAAAAAGTATAAAGCTACTGGGAAAGTAGAGAAGGTCAATAGCGGTAAGCGACCTCGAAAAACTTCTGAGCGAACACACCAGAAAATTTTCCGTCTAGTTAAAAAAATCCATTTATTTTGTCGAAAGACATAGTGTATAAGTTTGAACTTCAGGTTAGTTCTTCCACAGTAAGAAAACGTTTACTGGAACAAAACATAAGGAGCTTCATGCCATCTAAGAAGCCCATCCTGACTAAGAAGCATTTAAAACAGAGGTTTGTTTGATTAATTGCAACGTAGTCTCTGATTTTCTCAGCTTTTCGGTAGTTTTAGGTTGGATTTGCTAGAGCACATATGGATTGGACTATATCCAAATGGAGAATTGTTTTGTTTAGTGATGAATCTAAATTTAACTTGCTAAATTCAGATGGAGTTTGCCGCGTAAGAAGACCAAAAGGAAATCGGCTACATCCTCGGTACTCAAAAACCACAATAAAGCATGGGGGTGGAAATGTGATGGCTTGGACTTGTTTCTCGGCAAGTGGTGTTGGTCCCTTTGTAGAAATTCTAACAAAAATGGACCCTTTTGTTTACAGAGACATTTTAGCAACTCACATGCTTAACTATGCTGAGTGGGAAATGCCACTTCGATGGGTGTTTCAACATAACCAATGACCCAAAACACTCATCGAAGTTAGTCAAGGAATGGTTATCAGCTAATGGGGTTCAAGTTTTGTATTTGTCACCTCAATCGCCAGACTTGAATCCCATAGAGAACCTCTTTGAAATTTTAAAATGGAGAGTTGGAACTCGACGCTCTTAAAATAAACAAGAGTTGATGAACTATCTAAAATCCAGTCTATCGAATCTTATTGAATCTATGCCCAAAAGATGCGCTGAGGTCGTAAGAAACAAAGGATATCATAGCAAATATTAAAAGTTGCTTAGGTTTTGAACAGCCAATTTTTAAGTTAATTTTCTTTTTATTTTATCATAACTTCCAAAGAAATTGATTTTAATTTTTGTTGTTATTTTTAGGTTATAGACACATTGTGTAGTAGTAAATAAAAAAAATATTTTCTATAAATTTATTTAAAGAAAAGATATGAGTCTATTATTACTTAGTGGGAAAAAGTTGCTTAGGTTTCGAACAGTACTGTATGTATATGTCTTTTGCCACATATATTTTGAATTTTTATTTACAGAATTTACTAACTCTTTTGCTTTATTAGTATGCAAAAAAGTTTGAAAATTTTTGCAACTTTCATCAAAGTTCAATCTTATTGTAATTTCAGCCTTTATAAAGTCGAAAGACATTCTATGTCTCTCCTGAGAGTATAAATTATTTAAAATACTAAAGATCCTTTCGCAAAAACTATTGCTTATTGGAATGGAATGAACGAATGAGACCAATTTATACAGATTTTGTACTTTATTTTAATCACATTTTTGATTATCGATTGGAATATTTTTTGGCAAATTATTAAATTTCCCTCGCAGGCAGCAGAAGTAAAATGGTAATAATTGGAATTAGAAAAAGATAAAATCTAAACATTTACAAATATAGTTGTAATTTCATTGTATTTAGAACGCAATTTTTCTGTACAAAATATTAATTTCATTATAAAAGAATATAAAATATGAAAAAACTGGACTGATTGTATTTTTCCTGGAAACTGGACCAGACATAAAAAACTGGACAATTCAGGCGAATCCAGGCCATCTGGCAAGCCTAGTGAGAACGTCTGCTACCATAAGATCTGTTGGGCAATACTGCATCGTAATTTCTTTTTCTCTCACAACCTCTCTGATATGCTGATACTTTATATCGATGTGTTTGCTTCTTCGAAGGAATACTGGGTTAGTGGCAAGTTTTTGAGCACCCTGATTGTCAATATGTAACACTATTGGTTCACCTTTGGAATAACCTAATTCCATTAACAGCTTTCTCAGATAGACTGCTTCTTTTGCCGCCTCAGATGCGGCCTTATATTCAGCCTCGGTGCTGCTAAGGGCTATAGACTTTTGTTTTTTGGATTCCCAGGAAACCAAACAATTGCCCACAAAAAATGAAAAACCAGTATATGATTTCCTATCCGTAGCGTCGCCACCCCAGTCAGCATCAGCATAACCAATAACTGATGATTTCTCGGCCAAAGTGTAACTCATTTTATAGTCGGCTGTCCCAGATAGATATCTTATTACATGTTTTGCTGCCTGAAAATGCTCATGATGGGGTTCAGAATTTCGCTGAGCCAATTTCGAAACCGAATGCAAGATATCCGGTCGAGTTGTGATAGTCAAATACATTAATGTGCCAATCAAAGACTGGTATAATTGCTTATCCACCTTCTTACAATTATTTGTACATTGTGGCTGATAACCCGCATCAAGTGGCACCGAAACCGGCTTGCAACTTTGCATATTAAATTTCTTCAAAATGTCCTTAATATATTGCGTTTGTCCGAAATTTATCTCACCTGTTTCGCCAGATCTATCAATTTCAATACATAGAAAGTGATGCAATGCTCCTTTGTCGGACACGTCAAATTCTCCACAGATTTGTTTTTTAATATTTAAGACGGTTTCTGCACTTCTGCATCCAATGATCAGGTCGTCTACATAGACTACAATTAAAACTAGATCCCCTTTAACATTATTTTTATACAGACAAGGATCGGCTTTAGTTGGTTGGAATCCAAAACTCTGCAAGGCAGTGTCCAATTTGGAATTCCATTCTTTTCCGGACTGCTTCAACCCATAGATAGCCTTGTTGAGTCGTAAAACTTTATTAGGGTGATCAGTATTTTCAAAGCCCTGCGGCTGTCGTAAATAAATTTCATCATGCAGCTCACTATTGAGGTATGCCGAGCTCACATCAATTTGATGCAATACCATTTTCCATTCAACCGCTAAAGGTAGAAGAGTTCTTATTGTAGAGTAACGTACTACGGGGGAAAATGTTTCCAAATAATCAATTCCGTAACGTTGGCTGCATCCTTTTGCCACCAGCCTCGCTTTGTGTCGTTCAACATTACCTTGTTTATCCCTTTTAAGAGCAAAAACCCACTTACTAGCAATCGCCTTATGACCGCTAGGTAAATCTGTCAGCATCCATGTTTTATTTCTTTCAAGAGAAGAGACTCCGTTCTCATTGCCTTCAACCATGCTTCTTTTTCTTTACTCGAAAGAGCCTCTTCAACTGTTTGTGGTATCTTAATTTTACACATATTATTCAATTCATTCACCTGCTTCCGTGGTCTACCAGGTTTACCACTTCTTAAAATCTTAGGCCTGCCTCTACCTACTTTACATTTTTCTTCAAAACCTTCGAAATCTTCCTGCGAGTCAACGGAGCTATTGTTCTCTGCTGTGTCATATTCTTCTTCTTCTTCTTTAGTTTCTACACGATTGCTTACATTTTTATTCTGTAGTTCATTTTCACTTGTAACACCGTTGTCACCTCCTGTGTTCTCTATATTTAACATTAAATAATCTTCTGGCTTACATACCTTTTGTTGTTGATCAACATCATTGCTGCTGTAGTTGTTGTTGTCACCACCAAAAATTGTCTCATCAAACAAAACGTCTCTGTGTTCTGTTATTCGTTGTGTTTTCCTGTCAAACAACCTATATGCTTTTGCCACTCTTGAGTATCCGACCATTACAAATTCTTCACCTTTTGGCTCAAACTTTGACACTTTTGTTTTGTTCAATGCAACCGCAAACGAGCCGAACGTACGTAAATGTTTGATTACAGGTTGCCTGCCATGCCATACCTCAAATGGTGATTTGCCATGTGTTATGTTAGTTGGACATCTGTTTCGAACATATGCGGCGGTATTTACAGCCTCAGCCCATAGATTTTGTTGCATGCCTGAATGAAATAGCATGGATCGACTCATCTCGATCAGTGTTCTGTTACAGCGCTCGGCCACACCATTCTGTTGAGGTGTATACGGCACTGTAAGCTGACGCTGTATACCCTGTTGCTGTAAAAATCGGTCAAACTCTTTGTTGACATACTCTCTGCCATTGTCGGTGCGCAGTGCCACTATCCTGTAACCCGTTTCGTTTTCAACCTGTGCCTTAAATTGCTTAAATTTCTCGAGAACTTCAGCTTTTGTTCTTATAAAATACACAAAGATTTTTCGCGACTTGTCGTCTATAAAGGTTACAAAGTACTTTGCGCCACCTACTGATTCGGTTTTAAATGGTCCACACACGTCCGAATGAACAAGCTCTAATAAGTTTGATGATTTATGGGCACTTTTTGAAGGAAATGGCAGGACATGTATTTTACACACCATACATGTTTTACACGAAGTTTTATTAGCGCTTATTCCATTTATAATTTCGGCCTTACAGAGTTCGCCTAAGCTTTTGTAACTTAAATGACCCAACCTGTTGTGCCAAAGAGTGTTCGAGTCATACATAGCGAATGCTGTAGTTGCTTTGTTATGCACACCAAAAAGGTTGTCGCTTCTTTCAGCACGAAATACAACCATACCATTTGATCTCCTTACTGTCGCCATCTTGGCTTCGAACTTTACTGTAAGACCTCTGTCTAGAATTTTAGTCACAGAAATAAAATTGCTCTGCAACTCAGGAGAGTACAGCACATTTTTTAATTTAATATTTGTGTTGTTATATCTAAAGCATACGTTGCCAGCCAATGCTATTTGCTCGTTGTGTTCTTCAAATCGGACAAACATGTTTTTGCTGTTGCACATATGCGCTGTAGCGCCGCTGTCGACATACCACACACTTTTATTTGCTTTCGGCTCTGCTACAGCTAACATTGACAGAACTTGTTCTTTTTGTTTTTTCTTTTTGTCGCAATGAATCGCCATATGTCCCGGTAAATTACAGTTAAAACATTTACCGTTGAAATATTTTTTGCTGCATTGTTTTTTCTGTTTTTGTGTACGGACATTAAACGCGTGTTGGGTATGTGAGTCATCATCGTTCTTCTCTTTGCGTCGCTCTGCCTCTTCTAAAAGCTTTTGCTTCAAAAAACTTAATTTCGGGAGACTATCGCGCGTTTCCATCGAAATTATAAAGTTTTCAAAATCTGTATGTAAACTGCCCAACAATATAATGCTCAAAAGTTCCTCCTGGATTTCTATTCCTGCTTCGGCTAGTTTTTCTGTTATTTCAGTAAATGTCCTAAGGTGAAGTAATACACTGGCACTTTCTTTCATTTCGAGACTAATAAGGCGTTTGTACAGCGAAACTTTTTGAATGGGACCCTTGGGCTGGTATGTAGTTTCCAATTTCTGCCACGCTTCGAGGGATGTTTTAGCATTTTTAATGTATCCCAACTGAGTGGGCTTCACGCCCAAAATTATCGATGCTAGTGCTTTTTCATCCTTAGCTTCCCATTTTCTTACCTCTTCATCATTTTCTGCCGATTCCCTTTTAAATTTGCCGGATACCACGTGCCACAAGCCTCCATGTATCACTACGCTTCTCATAGTTGGACTCATCCAACTTCTCAATTTGGAAAATATTATTCATTGCAATAATTCCACGCTCCAAACAAACCTTTCAATCAAACAAAATAATGGTTACGGCTACTGGGCCCATAACCTGTTAAATTATCCAATGAAAACGCTTTGTTCTAAACTTAAAAGGTCTTTATTCTTCAAAAGCTCAAATGGGAATGAAATGTACAAAGTAAACTGATTAGCAGGTTTGTTTAAAAAAAGGAGTAGAAACATTCACGTTAATATGGTTGCCATTCAACTTCAACAATTTACATACTTGTTAAAAATTTATGTCATATCCTTTGGGTTATTTTCTATACAATTACTTTTTAAAAATTCGCTTGAAAGTTGTATAAAGTAGTGCCATATTATAATGTAAATAATGAATTTTAACGAAAACCTTTACTTTATTAACTTTTATATTTTATTTTTTATCTGTTCTTCCTGTAGAAAATTTTAGTATTATCATAGTTTTCCACTGTATAAATATTAATATTGTTACAAAGATGCTTAATTAAATCATAAAAAGATGTTAAAAATAGTTGAGGCCAAGAAAGTAAAACGAAATGGCCTATTGTGTTTGTTTTCAAAGCTAGAAGTTTCTATAAAACATCTTTATTGCAAAACAAAAACAACTAACACAAAGCGATGACTAAACAAACACAATACACAAACATACACACACCTGCATTGTATAACAACTAAATAAAAATACACAACATGTATTTTTATATAATGATTGAAGGTTCTAGAAGTAAATAATAATGCTCACTAATGTGTCTGAGATAAAAGTGGCAACGCAGCATTTTCAACTACGCAATAGATGGCGGTAGAAATTCTCGAACATTCAAGAACGCCTAAAAATAGGGTATATAAAAGCAACGCCAATACGTGTTGATTCATTCGTATTGTGAGCGTCATCTAGTTAAGATCTTGTGGTACAACAATTAAAGTTGCCAGCGTGTGTTATTAATCGGGAATAGTTAAATCGTCAAATAATTGATTAAATAAAGTGTAATTTAATTAAAACTCTAAAAGTTGTGTGTTTAATTATTTTGCAAATAAAGAACTCATTAATAAAACGTTTATAAATTTAAATAAACGTAACAACTGGTGTCAGAAGTGGGATTGCAAAATAATAAATAAATAATTAAAATGAAATTCGACGAGCTAAAAGTTGAGCAGCTAAAAATGGAGCTGAGTAAAGTAAATCTGCCGACAGCAGGCAATAAAGCGGAATTGCAAAAGCGGTTAATAGATGAATTTAAGCAGCGTGGTATCGATATTGGGACATACGAATTTGGAGAAAAGGAGGAAAAAGAAGAGATTGAAGTATGTTCCCCAGCAACAAACAGCGAAATGGATTTGAATTCAATATTGGCCGCTATAATGAAGAAAATGGAAGAAAACAGCCGCAAGCAAGATAACCAGATGAAGAAAATAGAAGAAAACAACCAGAAGCAGGAAAACCAAAACCAGAAGCTTCAAGAAAGCTTGAAAGCAATGCAGGAAAGCTCTAGCGTCAACGGGGAAAGGCTTTTAGCGAAGGTAAATGAGAAATTTGAAGAAATATCAGAAGTTTTCGACAAACGAGTGAACATCGTAGAACAGAGGGTCAGCGAGTTTGATGAAAAACTGTGCGGCATAAAGAGAGAAGTGAATGAAGAATTACATGAATTAAAAGTGCAGATTGGCGAACTTCAAATTCGAGAGGGACCGGTGAAAGTTATCTCTGAGCATGGCAGCAAGACTAACACCCCGAGCTTTGACGGCAGCGCACCTTTTAATGTTTTTAAGTTCCAGTTCGAAACAGTGGCCAGCAAAAATAGATGGAACAATGAAGAAAAAGCTATTGAGCTAATTCTGGCCTTAAAGGGAGCAGCAGCACAGATACTCGAAAGCTTACCAGCCGGTTGCAGAAATAATTATGAGGACATAATGGTAGCCTTACAACGTAAGTACGGTGGCGAGCATAAAAGAGAACTCTACAGAATGGAGTTACGAGGCAGGGTGCAGAAGGCAAATGAGACGCTGCAATACTTCGCCATGGAAATTGAACGTTTGGTGCAGCTGACTTACCCAGGCGAAGATCACCCGTTTCTGGATCAGTTTAAGATTGAGGCATTTGTGAATGGCATACGGGATCCAGATATTAAATATGCTGTTTGTGCTATGCAAAAATCATCTTTTGCAGAAACCATCTCATATGCGCTAGCCCAAGAGACCGCGAAAGTCATATCGAAGCGATATGACTTTCGCGATGTCTTGAGACTGATGCGTGTTACCACGGAGACAAAAGGAGCGAAATAAAGGAGATACTCAAAGAAATAATGCAGGAGGAAAGGGGCAAATCTCGCGCCAAAGGCTTTAAATGCGGTAAGGCCGGTCATTTTCAGCGCAATTGTAGATCCGCAAAGAGAAGATCAAGATCTGCTTCAACAGCAAGGGACAACAAGCAGGCCAATAACACCAAATCGCATGAGTCTCCGTTAAACTAAATCGAGCTGGCACTAAGGGGCAAGTACTAGCTCCCACAATCGATGGCCCCACAATCTCCATTTCCATTGTGCAACAGAAAAATAGCAACCTAACTGTTAGCGGTCTTATTAACGGAAGAAAGCAAGTCCTCACCATAGACACAGGAGCGTCTCAGTCCATTATAAGGCCCGATCTAGTAAAAGGGGCGGTGGAGCCGTTAAATAATGTACGACTGCGCACTGCTACTGGCGACTTAGCCACCGTCTATGGAAGAGCCAGGGTAAGACTGACTATTGCAAACATCAGTGCAGACCATGTATTTGTTGTTGCCGATATAGTGGATGAAGTTATAATTGGTGCAGACTTTATGATAGCCCACGGTATTAATCTGCACATGGGCGAGCAAATAATGATCTGGCGTAATGTAGAGATACCCTTGGATGTTGGATATGACAGCAAGACCACAGTAAGGAAGCTATTTGCCGTTGAACGTCAGAAATTACCACCTCAGGCGGAAACTATTGTATGGGCACGTGTGGAGACAGATTGTGAGGATAATCGGTTGTGGGTGGTGGAACCAAGAGAACTAAAAGACGATATGATAACAGCAAACGCCCTCGTGAAAATCTGCGACGATGGCAAAGTTCCAGTGAGAGTACTTAATCTGTCTAATAGCGAAAAAACTATTAACAGGAATTTTGAGATGGGTCGATGTGAGCCAGCAGAAGCCATAATTAGTTGTGCGGCGAATACAGTATGTCCTAAAATAACAGCCACAGAAAGAGATTTATTAGCAGAACAGGTGCAAAAATGGGTGGCAGGACTAACACCTCCTGACAGAAACAAAGCAAAGCAGTTGCTGAGAAAACATGCCTCCGTCTTCGCCCTAAATAATAAAAGTCAAGGTAGAACGGCACCCAGAAGTGTTCCCCTAGCAAAGCGAAACGATTTCAAAGAACTTGTCAGCGAAATGGAAAGGAACGGAGTCATTGAGCCATCCTCGAGTCCGTGGAGTTCACCAATAGTTTTAGTAAAGAAGAAGGACGGCAGTACCAGGTTTTGCGTTGACTACAGGAAGCTCAATGATGTCACCAAGAAAGACAGTTATCCGTTGCCTAGAATTGACGATACCTTAGACACGTTGGCTGGAACGGAATGGTTCTCTACCTTGGACTTGCAGAGCGGCTATTGGCAAGTAGAGATAGCTGATAAAGACAAGGAGAAAACTGCCTTTAGCGCAAGTGGTGGTTTATGGCAGTTCAAGGTGATGCCATTCGGGCTCTGCAACGCTCCAGCTACTTTTGAGCGTTTAATGGAACGTGTGCTTAAGGGTCTCAATTGGAAGACGTGCTTAGTGTATCTGGATGACATAATCGTGATGGGGAAGACTTTTGATGAACACCTCAGAAATCTGGATGAAGTTTTTAAGCGTATAACTGCTGCAGGATTAAAATTGAGTGTTAAGAAATGTGCTTTGTTTCAAAAGGAGGTCAAATACCTAGGGCATCGTGTAACGGCAGAGGGCGTGTCAACTGATGAAGACAAAGTATTGGTAGTAAAGACCTGGCCTCGCCCACAAAATCTTCATGAGCTGCGTAGTTTCCTGGGGCTTTGCACATACTACAGGAGATTTGTGCCAAACTTTGCTCAAGTGGCTGCTAGCTTGGACGAGTTGACCAGGAAGTCGCAACCATACCACTGGAGTGAAGCAGCGGAAAAAGCATTCCAGGAGCTCAAGAAACTTTTGTGTACGGCACCAGTCCTTGCCTATCCAATAGCTGGACAGAAATTCATATTGGACACGGACGCAAGCGGCTATGGAATAGGTGGAGTGCTTTCTCAGGAGATAAATGGAGTAGAAAAGGTCATTGGCTATTATAGTAGGGTGCTCTCTAAGCCCGAAAGAAATTACTGCGTTACACGAAGGGAGCTTTTAGCAGTGCTGGAGTGTGTTAAACATTACCACAAGCACTTATATGGTCAACATTTCATCTTAAGGACGGACCATTCTGCATTACGTTGGCTGATGCAATTTAAGAATCCTGAGGGCCAGCTTGCACGCTGGGTTGAACGTCTGCAGAGCTATGATTTTAGTATTGTGCATAGAAAAGGAGGAAAGCACAATAATGCTGATGCCCTATCAAGACGGCCATGCATTGTAAAGTGCAAGCACTGCACAAAAGTAGAGAAAAAGGAGTGTGTCATTGATGTGCGGCGTACCCAAATTGGGTCAAGGGAAGACTGGTCAAAGGCCCAGAATGACGACCCAATTTTGGGAAAAATTATATTGGCTAAGCAGAACAACAGGAGACCGAATCATAATGAAATATCGGCAGAGAGCCAACTAGCCAAGTCGTACTGGGCCCAGTGGAATAGCCTGAAAGTAGAAGACGGCTGCTTGTATCGATCTTGGGAAAGTACAGATGGCAAAGCTACAACGGACTTAATTGTTGTGCCAACTTCAAAAAAAATGAGATACTAAAGCAGCTCCATAATGGTCCCAGCGGCAGCCATATGGGTATAACAAAAACTCTGGAAAAGATAAAGCAGAGATTTTACTGGGTAGGCTGCCAACAATACGTAGCCGATTGGATAGCTAATTGCGAAGAGTGCATAAAGGCCAAGGGTCCTGTAAGAAAAAGTCGTGGCAAATTTCAACAGTACAACGCAGGTGCACCCTTTGAGCGGATAGCTATTGATATTACAGGTCCATTCCCTGTTAGTGATGCTGGAAACCGATATGTACTAGTGGTAATGGATTATTTTAGCAAATGGCCCGAAGTCTATGCCATTCCAAACCAAGAATCCAAAACAGTGGTAGACGCCCTTGTGAACAATTGGGTATGTCGATATGGTGTTCCACTAGAACTACATTCAGACCAGGGACGAAATTTTGAATCGGCTATATTTAAAGAGATGTGCGACGTTTATGGTATCAAAAAGACGAGGACGACACCACTGCATCCACAGTCTGATGGCATGGTAGAAAGGTTCAATCGTACCCTAGAAGAATATCTCAGAAAAGTGGTCAGTTCACACCAAAAGGATTGGGATGAGCATATACCCAAATTTCTACTGGCGTACCGGTCAGCTGTACACGATTCAACCTCACGTAGTCCAGCAAAAATCTTGTTTGGGACAGAACTAAAACTGCCAGCAGATTGAGAATTTGGTGTTAAACCTGGACAAGTGCACGAAGACAATGGAAACGTTCTCCAGGCACAAGAAGAACTGCATGCGCTTCATTAGTTCGTACGTAATCGCATTAAAATGATCAGCGATAAGATGAAAGCCAGATATGATCGAGCAGCAAACACGGAGGGATTTACTGAAGGACAAATGGTTCTACTATTTAACCCGCAACGCAAGAAAGGATTATCCCCTAAACTGCAAACCCACTGGGAGGGACCGTACAAGGTGATAAAGAAACTGAATGACGTGGTTTACCGGATACAGAGATATCATAATCCGAGGTCCAAAATGAAGGTGGTTCACCTGGAGCGGTTGGCTAAATATGGCAGAAGTAATGTTGAGCCTATTCGGGACGAAAAGGCTTAAGTGGTCGGCAGTGTTACAAAGATGCGTAATTAAATCATAAAAAGATGTTAAAAATAGTTGAGGCCAAGAAAGTAAAACGAAATGGCCTATTGTGTTTGTTTTCGAAGCTAGAAGTTTCTATAAAACATCTTTATTGCAAAACAAAAACAACTAATACAAAGCGATGACTAAACAAACACAATACACAAACATACACACACCTGCATTGTATAACAACTAAATAAAAATACACAACATGTATTTTTATATAATGATTGAAGGTTCTAGAAGTAAATAATAATGCTCACTAATGTGTCTGAGATAAAAGTGGCAACGCAGCATTTTCAACTACGCAATAGATGGCGGTAGAAATTCTCGAACATTCAAAAACGCCTAAAAATAGGGTATACAAAAGCAACGCCAATACGTGTTGATTCATTCGTATTGTGAGCGTCATCTAGTTAAGATCTTGTGGTACAACAATTAAAGTTGCCAGCGTGTGTTATTAATCGGGAATAGTTAAATCGTCAAATAATTGATTAAATAAAGTGTAATTTAATTAAAACTCTAAAAGTTGTGTGTTTAATTATTTTGCAAATAAAGAACTCATTAATAAAACGTTTATAAATTTAAATAAACGTAACAATATGAACAGAATACTATGAGTGACACAGATAATCGTCAAAATATAACAAGTTTTAAAACAAAAATCGTCAATTGTGAATACGTGATATTTATGGAAAACAAATCGTTAAAATGACATAAGATTGTTACATCTAACATCCCTGTCTCTGGTATACATTGTCCGGACAAATTTTTTGTTCGAACAACATTTTTTATATGTAGTTTGACATTTTTCTCAGAGAGTGACAGAAGTGATTTTGTTCAGACAACTCTCAGCTTGATTTGGTTTAATTTTAATTTTTGTCGAAAAATTTTTGTTAATTTTTAAGGTGCGTCCGTAAACTAGATTTGTTCCAAGAATAATTTTTTAATAAAATGGAGGCTTAAATCTAGTTTACGGATGCAGTTTAAAAATGAACAAAAATTTGTCTGCAGGGTGTAAAATGGAATCCTAAGCAAAAAATGTAGAATAAAAAATTTGGGGCTGACCCTTAGTTTCCGAGTTACGGGCCTCCAAAATTTGTATGTACAATATGGAATATATGATATTTGTACATACCCAGCAAAAAAATTTTGACAAAGTAATCAAGTGTGGAATTAAGCATTTTTGGCAGAAGTACTTTCCAAGTAGATTGCCAACTTAATGATTTTAACAAGATATGAGACTTTTATAATCAATTACTGAGAATCGATTACATTAATTATTGTAGGAAATAATGAGTACATTTAGTACGGTAGTCTCTTTTCACATAAAGAGCTAGTTCCATACTACTTCCTTTTTTGGAAACTAATGTAATGTGTTTTGTAAGCGAGTAACAAAATATGGAAATCACAAAAGTAAGTCATTATATGCCAAGTACTTTTTAAGGTACTATCTAATTTTTTGTTGGGTAGGTACTTATGTTTATATGAAAAAAGTTTTTTTTTTTGGTCGTTACCTATTTTATTGTATTTTTTTTTTACTACTGTCCTTTTCAATTAAAAAGATATTTATATTACCTTTTCAATGATATCCATATTGCCCCATTCCACCAAAAAATACTCCATATATTCTATATCGTACATACAAACTTTGAAGGCCCTTAACTCGGAAACCAAGGGTCAGCTCCAAATTTGAGACTTTAAATTTTTTGCTTAACATTAAATATTACTCCCCGTTGCCAATTTTTTTTTTTAATTTTTAAGCTGCGTCCGTAAACTAGATTTGTTCCAAAATGGGGGTCTATGCGATTTAAATTAACAAAGGATTCTACATCATTTAAGCGTATCTTAACAACCAATGCATGAAAATAGCTCATTGCTTTAGTGTTTCTTTACTGCAAAATATATTTTGCAAGTAAAATAGCATTTTGTATTTCAACAGCCATTAATAGAAGCAATTTTTTTTATTATCCATGTTTTAATAACAAAATGCCAAAATAATAAAAACACGTTGTAAAATCAATATGTCTTGTCTACTTATGTATTCGTATGGCAGCTTTGTTTGTCGGGGCAAATTTTTTGAATGGTAAATCGTGGTTCAGAAAAAAAATTTGCCCGGACAAAATGGGGGAATCCACCTTAACATGTATGTATGTGTAACATTTATTAATGAATATAATTTTAATAAATTAGAAATGAAATATTACATTATCGATGTTTGTTTTTGTTATTACTTACTTTAAAGTCTTTTATCGTCTGGTTTACCGTAATTTGGATGGCTTTTCAAATGCTTATGTAAATTTGAAGTATTGCCAGAATGCCGCACGTATTTAAAACTTTTTTTGCAAATAGCATTCTTTTCGTCCTTTTTTGTAAAATTAATCCAAACACTTGATTTAGGAGGTCCCATTTTTACATAATTATAAAAAGATTTGCTTTAATAAATTTCACCAAAAATAAACTTTTATTTTTTAACTTCACTATCATAGATAACTAATTTTTTCACAAGATTGTAATGGTGTCACGTTCAATATAAACTTCAAGTCAAATACAACGAGTATTTTTGACCGATACGAGTACTTTTTTACCGATACCTACTTGGTACTCGGTGGTTAAGTATCGATGCTAAAAGTACTCGGTATCGGGTGCAAAGTATCGATATTTACTTGTATTTACTCGTATCGTTTAATCCCTAGCTATATCTATCTCCTTTCACCACCTGTCTTCTCTTTCATCTATCCCTTTCCTAAAAAATGTAGCACGGTTTAAAACTAAGTAGGTATTAATGCCTGAAGTCCTACTTCTCTTTAACAAAAAAAAAAAACATGTACTATTGTAAATAATCCAATTGAGTGAAATTCGCAATTCACGAATGTGCGCCATAATACCAAGTGAAAATTTGTTTGGTCAGTTCATTCGAGTACAGTCGAAGATCGAAAGTTGCTCATAATACTACTAACTCAACTTGGAACTTGGAATAATCGGCAGCAAAACTGTATGGTACAAACTTTACAAAAAGAACTAGTGCTTGCTCGACTCAACAGCAACTTAAACTAAGCACAGTATTAAGGAGAAAGTAGTTTTCAATTATTGGAAGGCACTGGGTGCTTACGCTCTCAGCAGAATACACAACGAAAAACGATGGGATCAACATATACGGCCACAAAACTATCACACCAATTTTACATCCATCCTATACAAGCAATGGGATATCGTTCGCCTATCTAGTGCAAAATGTGAACAAGCTAACACAACCCCTGCCATACCTTTCAATTATTGACAACATAACAAGATTGCAGGCGGAAGTAAGGGCGTCATTGCAATAGTTACTAACAACTTCAATAAATCATAAGGTTCACAGTTTAACCATCAGCTATGTGGGCCTGGCTCTAATTGTCTATTGATAATTAGCTTAATGGTAAAACAAATACTTAAATAATTCTATAAAAAAAAACAATATAAAAAAACAGTTTGTCTTGTTGCACTCTACAAGCAGAATAAAAAATAGTAAAGTCCAATGATTTTTTTTTTACAGGTATGAAATGAATGAATTGAATAAATCAAAAATTCGCTTAGAAAAATATGTTTCTATTATTAATTTTTTCAAAATTATTTTAATAGAAAATTATGAATAATTGTGAGTTAAAGCTTGATTTAGAATTACATTTACTTTGCAGATTCAAGAATACTTAGTTAAGAGCATTTTTAAGTATGTATTTATATGCACTTAAATTTAAATTTAGGTATATAAATAACAAAATCATACTTTGTATGAAATAAATTATATTTTGTACTGACAAAAATTATTAAATTTAGTTTGAACTATTTATTTTCAAACTTTTTTGTGTATGTAATACAAAAAAATTTGTAAAACGAGATCCTGTTATTTTCATAAACATATACTAATACATAATACGTAACTTGTGTATATGGAAGATTCAAGAAAAAAAGTCAGTTTTCGATGTGCTTCCTAAAAGCAATAATTTTTCGAGGTGTTTACGTGATAATCGGTTTCTTGAGGCAGTTACTGTTGCTCCAGCTTTCGAGAACAATTTTTCATATGAAACGGAGGTGCCAACAATATGTAAATACATTCTTGCTTCAACTTCAATAAATCATAAGGTTCACAGTTTAACCATCAGCTATGTGGGCCTGGGGGCGTATTCTGAATTGCGATGCGAATGTCAATGCGATGCGAAAATACATAAATGCGAACAATTGCTATTCTGTAATGCGATATTCGCAAAGTTCTATTTTAATCGCATTTCAAATGCGAAAAGGTGGTAAATCGGTATTCTAAATTGCGAAAACAAATGTCAAATTCGCAAAATTTATTCGACAACAAAGAAGCATTCGCAAAGTACAAACATGTAAGTAAAAAACAATATTTTATTTATGTATTGATCATATATTTATTATTTAATTCAGGGAAGTAAGCAATAAGACCAACAAGCCGCGTCAACTTTAAATAAAGATAGAATTAATGTACATATAAGCACAGCAATTTGGCAAGAGGCCATTTAAAAACACCAAATGCACGTCAGTCTGCAAATACTTTGTGGCAAACGTTAACTGAAGAACTAAATATTAATATTAAATAAAGTATGAAACATATAAACCAGTTTAAAAATATTTGTCTTAAATTTTAATAGGTTTGGACCTATTAAATAAATTTTAGAAACAATTTTCACAGCGAAGCACAAAAAATTTATTTATTTTTAATTTGACGTTTGTTGATACTGATGTTTATTTGAGCAGCGTTGCCAAGATTTAAAATAAATTGCGAATGCTATTGCGAAAGTCTAACAGAATACCAATTTTCTTTCGCATCGCATTTCATTTGCGCATCGCATTGATTTTCGCATCGCAATTCAGAATAAGCCCCCTGGGTCTAATTGTCTATTGATAATTAGCTTAATGGTAAAACAAATACTTAAATAATTCTATAAAAAACAATATAAAAAAACAGTTTGTCTTGTTGCACTCTACAAGCAGAATAAAAAATAGTAAAGTCCAATGATTTTTTTTTACAGATATGAAATGAATGAATTGAATAAATCAAAAATTCGCTTAGAAAAATATGTTTCTATTAATAATTTTTTCAAAATTATTTTAATAGAATTACATTTACTTTGCAGATTCAAGAATACTTAGCTAAGAGCATTTTTAAGTACGTATTTATATTGTTACAAAGATGCTTTATTAAAATCATAAAAAGATGTTAAAAATAGTTGAGGCCAAGAAAGTAAAACGAAATGGCCTATTGTGTTTGTTTTCAAAGCTAGAAGTTTCTATAAAACATCTTTATTGCAAAACAAAAACAACTAACACAAAGCGATGACTAAACAAACACAATACACAAACACACACCTGCATTGTATAACAACTAAATAAAAATACACAACATGTATTTTTATATAATGATTGAAGGTTCTAGAAGTAAATAATAATGCTCACTAATGTGTCTGAGATAAAAGTGGCAACGCAGCATTTTCAACTACGCAATAGATGGCGGTAGAAATTCTCGAACATTCAAGAACGCCTAAAAATAGAGTATATAAAAGCAACGCCAATACGTGTTGATTCATTCGTATTGTGAGCGTCATCTAGTTAAGATCTTGTGGTACAACAATTAAAGTTGACAGCGTGTATTATTAATCGCGAATAGTTAAATCGTCAAATAATTGATTAAATAGAGTGTAATTTAATTAAAACTCTAAAAGTTGTGTGTTTAATTATTTTGCAAATAAAGAACTCATTAATAAAACGTTTATAATTTAAATAAACGTAACAACTGGTGTCAGAAGTGGGATTGCAAAATAATAAATAAATAATTACAATGAAATTCGACGAGCTAAAAGTTAAGCAGCTAAAAATGGAGCTGAGTAAAGTAAATCTGCCGACAGCAGGCAATAAAGCGGAATTGCAAAAGCGGTTAATAGATGAATTTAAGCAGCGTGGTATCGATATTGGGACATACGAATTTGGAGAAAAAGAGGAAAAAGAAGAGATTGAAGTATGTTCCCCAGCAACAAACAGCGTAATGGATTTAAATTCAATATTGGCCGCTATAATGAAGAAAATGGAAGAAAACAACCAGAAGCAGGAAAACCAAAACCAGAAGCTGCAAGAAAGCTTGAAAGCAATGCAGGAAAGCTCTAGCGTCAACGGGGAAAGGCTTTTAGCGAAGGTAAATGAGAAATTTGAAGAAATATCAGAAGTTTTCGACAAACGAGTGAACATCGTAGAACAGAGGGTCAGCGAGTTTGATGAAAAACTGTGCGGCATAAAGAGAGAAGTGAATGAAGAATTACATGAATTAAAAGTGCAGATTGGCGAACTTCAAATTCGAGAGGGACCGGGAAAGTTATCTCTGAGCATGGCAGCAAGACTAACACCCCGAGCTTTGACGGCAGCGCACCTTTTAATGTTTTTAAGTTCCAGTTCGAAACAGTGGCCAGCAAAAATAGATGGAACAATGAAGAAAAAGCTATTGAGCTAATTCTGGCCTTAAAGGGAGCAGCAGCACAGATACTCGAAAGCTTACCAGCCGGTTGCAGAAATAATTATGAGGACATAATGGTAGCCTTACAACGTAAGTACGGTGGCGAGCATAAAAGAGAACTCTACAGAATGGAGTTACGAGGCAGGGTGCAGAAGGCAAATGAGACGCTGCAAGACTTCGCCATGGAAATTGAACGTTTGGTGCAGCTGACTTACCCAGGCGAAGATCACCCGTTTCTGGATCAGTTTAAGATTGAGGCATTTGTGAATGGCATACGGGATCCAGATATTAAATATGCTGTTTGTGCTATGCAAAAATCATCTTTTGCAGAAACCATCTCATATGCGCTAGCCCAAGAGACCGCAAAAGTCATATCGAAGCCACAGATATACAAGGTGCGATGTCTTGAGACTGATGCGTGTTACCACGGAGAAAAAAGGAGCGAAATAAAGGAGATACTCAAAGAAATAATGCAGGAGGAAAGGGGCAAATCTCGCGCCAAAGGCTTTAAATGCGGTAAGGCCGGTCATTTTCAGCGCAATTGTAGATCCGCAAAGAGAAGATCAAGATCTGCTTCAACAGCAAGGGACAAAAAGCAGGCCAATAACACCAAATCGCATGAGTCTCCGTTAAACTAAATCGAGCTGGCACTAAGGGGCAAGTACTAGCTCCCACAATCGATGGCCCCACAATCTCCATTTCCATTGTGCAACAGAAAAATAGCAACCTAACTGTTAGCGGTCTTATTAACGGAAGAAAGCAAGTCCTCACCATAGACACAGGAGCGTCTCAGTCCATTATAAGGCCCGATCTAGTAAAAGGGGCGGTGGAGCCGTTAAATAATGTACGACTGCGCACTGCTACTGGCGACTTAGCCACCGTCTATGGAAGAGCCAGGGTAAGACTGACTATTGCAAACATCAGTGCAGACCATGTATTTGTTGTTGCCGATATAGTGGATGAAGTTATAATTGGTGCAGACTTTATGATAGCCCACGGTATTAATCTGCACATGGGCGAGCAAATAATGATCTGGCGTAATGTAGAGATACCCTTGGATGTTGGATATGACAGCAAGACCACAGTAAGGAAGCTATTTGCCGTTGAACGTCAGAAATTACCACCTCAGGCGGAAACTATTGTATGGGCACGTGTGGAGACAGATTGTGAGGATAATCGGTTGTGGGTGGTGGAACCAAAAGAACTAAAAGACGATATGATAACAGCAAACGCCCTCGTGAAAATCTGCGACGATGGCAAAGTTCCAGTGAGAGTACTTAATCTGTCTAATAGCGAAAAAACTATTAACAGGAATTTTGAGATGGGTCGATGTGAGCCAGCAGAAGCCATAATTAGTTGTGCGGCGAATACAGTATGTCCTAAAATAACAGCCACAGAAAGAGATTTATTAGCAGAACAGGTGCAAAAATGGGTGGCAGGACTAACACCTCCTGACAGAAACAAAGCAAAGCAGTTGCTGAGAAAACATGCCTCCGTCTTCGCCCTAAATAATAAAAGTCAAGGTAGAACGGCAGTTGTTGAACATGAAATTAATACTGGCGAAGCGAGGCCTATAAAACTGGCACCCAGAAGTGTTCCCCTAGCAAAGCGAAACGAGGTCAAAGAACTTGTCAGCGAAATGGAAAGGAACGGAGTCATTGAGCCATCCTCGAGTCCGTGGAGTTCACCAATAGTTTTAGTAAAGAAGAAGGACGGCAGTACCAGGTTTTGCGTTGACTACAGGAAGCTCAATGATGTCACCAAGAAAGACAGTTATCCGTTGCCTAGAATTGACGATATCTTAGACACGTTGGCTGGAACGGAATGGTTCTCTACCTTGGACTTGCAGAGCGGCTATTGGCAAGTAGAGATAGCTGATAAAGACAAGGAGAAAACTGCCATTAGCGCAAGTGGTGGTTTATGGCAGTTCAAGGTGATGCCATTCGGGCTCTGCAACGCTCCAGCTACTTTTGAGCGTTTAATGGAACGTGTGCTTAAGGGTCTCAATTGGAAGACGTGCTTAGTGTATCTGGATGACATAATCGTGATGGGGAAGACTTTTGATGAACACCTCAGAAACCTGGATGAAGTTTTTAAGCGTATAAGTGCTGCAGGATTAAAATTGAGTGTTAAGAAATGTGCTTTGTTTCAAAAGGAGGTCAAATACCTAGGGCATCGTGTAACGGCAGAGGGCGTGTCAACTGATGAAGACAAAGTATTGGTAGTAAAGACCTGGCCTCGCCCACAAAATCTTCATGAGCTGCGTAGTTTCCTGGGGCTTTGCACATATTACAGGAGATTTGTGCCAAACTTTGCTCAAGTGACTGCTAGCTTGCACGAGTTGACCAGGAAGTCGCAACCATACCACTGGAGTGAAGCAGCGGAAAAAGCGTTCCAGGAGCTCAAGAAACTTTTGTGTACGGCACCAGTCCTTGCCTATCCAATAGCTGGACAGAAATTCATATTGGACACGGACGCAAGCGGCTATGGAATAGGTGGAGTGCTTTCTCAGGAGATAAATGGAGTAGAAAAGGTCATTGGCTATTACAGCAGGGTGCTCTCTAAGCCCGAAAGAAATTACTGCGTTACACGAAGAGAGCTTTTAGCAGTGCTGGAGTGTGTTAAACATTACCACAAATACTTATATGGTCAACATTTCATCTTACGGACAGACCATTCTGCATTACGTTGGTTGATGCAATTTAAGAATCCTGAGGGCCAGCTTGCACGCTGGGTTGAACATCTGCAGAGCTATAACTTTAGTATTGTGCATAGAAAAGGAGGAAACCACAATAATGCTGATGCCCTATCAAGACGGCCATGCAATGTAGAGTGCAAGCACTGCACAAAAGTAGAGAAAAAGGAGTGCGTCATTGATGTGCGGCTTACCCAAATTGGGTCAAGGGAAGATTGGTCGAAGGCCCAGAATGACGACCCAATTTTGGCAAAAATTATATTGGCTAAGCAAAACAACAGGAGACCGAATCATAATGAAATATCGGCAGAGAGCCAACTAGCCAAGTCGTACTGGGCCCAGTGGAATAGCCTAAAAGTAGAAGACGGCTGCTTATATCGATCCTGGAAAAGTACAGATGGCAAAACTACGACGGACTTAATTGTCGTGCCAACCTCCAAAAGGAATGAGATACTAAAGCAGTTCCATAACGGTCCCAGCGGTAGTCATATGGGTATAACAAAAACTCTGGAAAAGATAAAGCAGAGATTTTACTGGGTAGGTTGCCAACAGTACGTAGCCGATTGGATAGCTAATTGCGAAGAGTGCATAAAGGCCAAGGGTCCTGTAAGAAAAAGTCGTGGCAAACTTCAACAGTACAACGCAGGTGCACCCTTTGAGCGTATAGCTATTGATATCACAGGTCCATTCCCTGTCAGTGATGCTGGAAACCGATATGTACTAGTGGTAATGGATTATTTTAGCAAATGGCCCGAAGTGTATGCCATTCCAAACCAAGAATCTAAAACAGTGGTAGACGCCCTTGTGAACAATTGGGTGTGTCGATACGGTGTTCCACTTGAACTACATTCGGACCAGGGACGAAATTTTGAATCAGCTATATTCAAAGAGATGTGTGACGTTTATGGTATTAAAAAGACGAGAACTACACCGCTGCATCCACAGTCTGATGGAATGGTAGAAAGGTTCAATCGTACCCTAGAAGAATATCTCAGAAAAGTGGTCAGTTCACACCAAAAGGATTGGGATGAGCATATACCCAAATTTCTACTGGCGTACCGGTCAGCTGTACACGATTCAACCTCACGTAGTCCAGCAAAAATCTTGTTTGGGACAGAACTAAAACTGCCAGCAGATTTAGAATTTGGTGTTAAACCTGGACAAGTGCACGAAGACAATGGAAACGTTCTCCAGGTACAAGAAGAACTGCATGAGCTTCATGAGTTTGTACGTAACCGCATTAAAATGACCAGCGATAAGCTGAAAGCCAGATATGATCGAGCAGCAAATACGGAGGGATTTACCGAAGGACAAATGGTTCTACTATTTAACCCGCAACGCAAGAAAGGATTATCCCCTAAACAGCAAACCCACTGGGAGGGGCCGTACAAGGTGATAAAGAAATTGAATGACGTGGTTTACCGGATACAGAGATATCATAATCCGAGGTCTAAAATGAAAGTGGTTCACCTGGAGCGGCTGGCTAAATATGGCAGAGGTAATGTTGAGCCTATTCGGGACGAAAAGGCTTAAGTGGGCGGCAGTGTTACAAAGATGCTTTATTAAAATCATAAAAAGATGTTAAAAATAGTTGAGGCCAAGAAAGTAAAACGAAATGGCCTATTGTGTTTGTTTTCAAAGCTAGAAGTTTCTATAAAACATCTTTATTGCAAAACAAAAACAACTAACACAAAGCGATGACTAAACAAACACAATACACAAACACACACCTGCATTGTATAACAACTAAATAAAAATACACAACATGTATTTTTATATAATGATTGAAGGTTCTAGAAGTAAATAATAATGCTCACTAATGTGTCTGAGATAAAAGTGGCAACGCAGCATTTTCAACTACGCAATAGATGGCGGTAGAAATTCTCGAACATTCAAGAACGCCTAAAAATAGAGTATATAAAAGCAACGCCAATACGTGTTGATTCATTCGTATTGTGAGCGTCATCTAGTTAAGATCTTGTGGTACAACAATTAAAGTTGCCAGCGTGTATTATTAATCGCGAATAGTTAAATCGTCAAATAATTGATTAAATAAAGTGTAATTTAATTAAAACTCTAAAAGTTGTGTGTTTAATTATTTTGCAAATAAAGAACTCATTAATAAAACGTTTATAATTTAAATAAACGTAACAATATGAACTTAAATTTAAATTTAGGTATATAAATAACAAAATCATACTTTGTATGAAATAAATTATATTTGGTACTGACAAAAATTATTAAATTTAGTTTGAACTATTTATTTTCAAACTTATTTGTGTATGTAATACAAAAAAATTTGTAAAATGAGATCCTGTTATTTTCATATACATATACTAATACATAATACGTAACTTGTGTGTATGGAAGATTCTAGAAAAAAAGTCAGTTTTCGATGTGCTTCCTAAAAGCAATAATTTTTCGAGGTGTTTACCTGATAATCGGTTTCTTGCGGCAGTTACTGTTGCTCCAGCTTTCGAGAACAACCTTTCACATGAAACGGAGGTGCCAATAATGTATAAATACATTCTTGCTTGTTTGTATAACATTGGATGCAAATGCTTTAAATCTTCCCATTCTTCTGGTGGATTTGCCTATAAAGCACAAACAGGATTAGACAAATACAATGATAATTCATCGGCTTTTGGATTAGAACGTCGCTTCTGACCAATTGCTAAATGTTTGTGGTGTCGCCAAAAATCAAAATCTTCGTTAGAGACTTCTTCTTCAGATCCACTTGCTGACAATGTGGTGTCTTCCTTAATAAAATTTCTTAATTTTTGTAAAGCTTGTGACGGTGAAAGTCCCGATGGTCGTTTCTACCTACACATCGTAAAATAGTTTACTCTAGCATAAGTATTAGCTTTAAGATCTTATAAAATGAATTCTGTATTATTTGATTGTTAAGTTCTTATTTTAATTTTATAAGCAAAAGGCATTCCTTTCTTTGTTAAACAACGATCTACTCATGCTGGGTTGTTGTTGGGACGATCAAAAGCAAGTATTGCTGCTTTATTGTTTGTTTTTATTTTTACAACAACACCCACGACAACAACCAAGCATGCAAGGCAGATTTATTTTACTAGGTAATAGCGGCTCTACAACAAATATAACATTGACAAAAACAACATGTCTTTTTATTGTTGTTTTGTGCGTTGGAAACGTCAAAAACACAAAAAGAAATAAAAGATAATTGCTCTCAATACACATGCTTGCTTTGTCTTGCAAACGCTTGTTGTTAGTGTTTTTTTAAATTCGTAAACAAACAAAGGAAAATACAAACAACTTTTGACTTTTCCAAATACAAACCAGCTGGGCGGACGACACTACCTAGTAAAAAAAATCTGCCTTGCAAGCATGCGTTGGTTGATGGTCAACCATTTAGCTTACGTAGTGTAAGCAAATGTATTTTTAGAATTACAAGCAGACACTACCACAATCACAGCCTGCCTGTATGTGTGGCCAGCCGACGGGTATAAAAGGCAAGCAATTTGCCTGTATCGAAACAGTTGATTGCCGGTTGGCCTTAAGGTAAGACCGGTAGCTTAGTAGTGGATACACGGTAGACTGCTGCTCCTACACAGGCAGTAGAAGGAAGTGGTAGTGACTGCTAACGTTCATTACCAACTCCTCCGAGAGTGATCATTTGCCCGTAGTTAGTCGACTGTCATATTGGGGTTTACATCGGTTGCGGTGCACGCGCCTGTGTATTTCCCAAGTGGTACGAGTAGTGGTTCACACGCTCGTATCCTCTAACCGACAACGGCTGCCGACGGTAAGTGACGCCCACACGCTTGAGCCTAGATCACTTGCAATTGATTAAGTAGTAGTTTTGTTAAAACGTGTAGTAAAATAAAAAAACACGCTATCGTATTTAAAAGAATACCGTGTTTTACTCACGACGACGACGACCCTGGACGCCGCTGAGTTTTGCCCCAGCAACCAGCGGAAACGTGTCGTTACATTGGCGCCCGAGCAGGGACAAATCTAATTTGTCTACCGACGAAGACAGCACGTCACACCCGTGACTGCGACGAAGCAAGCAGAGAGAAGCCTGCCTACCAGCAACCATCCGCGCAGCAGTAAACCGGACTGCCCAATCATCAGCTGTCGCACTGAAGACAGCACGTCACACCCGTGACTGCGACGAAGCCAGCAGAGAGGAGCCTGCCTAAAAGCAACCGTTCGCGCAGCAGCAAACCGGACTGCCCAATAGTCAGCTGTCGCACCGAAGACAGCACGTCACACCCGTGACTGCGACGAAGCCAGCAGCGAAAAGTCTGCCCACCAGCAATCATCTCCGCAGCGGCAAACCGGACTGCCCAATAGTCAGCTGCCGCACCGAAGACAGCGCGCTACCGGCCGACAGCAACAGAGGGCCGCCAAGATGCTCAGAACCACCTGCGTATATTCATTAAAGAAGGAAGAGCTCATTACCTACCTTGCCGCCTTCGAACAAACTACGAACGGCACCGTCGACGAGTTACGAAAGAGGTTCGCCAAGTTCATCACGGCAGATCATCCAGAGGCACAACAGCAGCGACTTTTAGAACTGCAAGCCGACCGTGAGAAGCTGTTCACCACTGGCGCAGCCTATGATCACCTACAGCTGCCACCGCCAACTATGACGGGTGATGCACCCGCTTCAAAGAATGCGACCCTCTCCACCTACCAACTCGGCCGAAGACAGGAGGTTTCGAGAAACCAGCCAGAGGTTCCGACACAAATTGGAGGCGGAAGCAGCAAAGGGTCGCCGAATCATATTTTTAAATAAAGGCGATGTACCGAGTCGAAGCCAACAACGGACCACAACGACCCGGCTGAGGTACCAACCCCGCCCGCGGAAGACATCGTTTCCGTCAGCTTCATCATCAGACTCATCATCTCCATCGTCAGCATCAGCGTCATCGTTGGCACCGATAGCTGACTCAATGCAAATACCAACAACAGTCACGTCGATCACGACACCCTAACGCATCACCACAAGCCCGACCATTGCAACACCCGCCTCAGCACCTTCGGTCAACGTTCTCCTGCCTAAACCCGCCGTGAATAGGACAACCTCCCCACGCGGAAGTTTCCACATCATCCCCGAGCACCAAGCCCCACAGATATTGCGGGAGGCAATAGCCGCCAGAAAGGCAAAGGGCATTCCCCGGGCACGTTTCTGCATCCGGGGTGGGAAACAACGCTACCGGGTCACCTGGTCGAAAACTACGCCGACGGTTATCCGCTTGCTGCCGCCTACCACAGCACCCGGGGAGAGGGAAGGTAGTGTGACGGTGGAAGTCCCGATGGTCGTTTCTACCTACACATCGTAAAATAGTTTACTCTAGCATAAGTATTAGCTTTAAGATCTTATAAAATGAATTCTGTATTATTTGATTGTTAAGTTCTTATTTTAATTTTATAAGCAAAAGGCATTCCTTTCTTTGTTAAACAACGATCTACTGATGCTGGGTTGTTGTTGTGACGATCAAAAGCAAGTATAGCTGCTTTATTGTTTGTTTTTATTTTTACAACAACACCCACGACAACAACCAGGCATGCGTTGGTTGATGGTCAACCATTTAGCTTACGTAGTGTAAGCAAATGTATTTTTAGAATTACAAGCAGACACTACCACAATCACAGCCTGCCTGTATGTGTGGCCAGCCGACGGGTGTAAAAGGCGAGCAATTTGCCTGTATCGAGACAGTTGATTGCCGGCTGGCCTTTAGGTAAGACCGGTAGTTTAGTAGTGGATACACGCTAGACTGCTGCTCCTACACAGGCAGTAGAAGGAAGTGGTAGTGACTGCTTACGTTCATTACCAACTCCTCCGAGAGTGATCATTTGCCCGTAGTTAGTCGACTGTCACATTGGGGTTTACATCGGTTGCGGTGCACGCGCCTGTGTATTTCCCAAGTTGTACGAGTAGTGGTTCACACGCTCGTATCCGCTAACCGACAACGGCTGCCGACGGTAAGTGACGCCCACACGCTTGAGCCTAGATCACTTGTAATTGATTAAGTAGTAGTTTTGTTAAAACGTGTAGTAAAATAAAAAAACACGCTATCGTATTTAAAAGAATACCGTGTTTTACTCACGGCGACGACGACCCTGGACGCCGCTGAGTTTTGCCCCAGCAACCAGCGGAAACGTGTCGTTACAAGCTCTTCCGCATGCATTAGGATCTCGGAAGTGGAGATTTTTAAATCGAGGGTCCAAATTCGTTCCTAATGCTGCGTATGTGTTAAATTCTACCATTCCAAGTCGTTTACTACATTCACCCAATAGTTTTATTTGTAATTGTGTGATGCATTCAAGCGTTGATGAAAATTTTTGAAGCTTTGATGTGAGACAATTTATCATTGGTATAATTTTTGACAGTGTTACGTAATTTTGTCTTGATGATTCCTTGGTAACAAACTGGAATGGTTTTAACAGCGGAACAACATTGTTTTAAGATTTCGAGTTCGTGTCCGCTCACCATTTTAGGACTACCTGTAGTAGTTTCAAGCATAAGTTCGGAAGCTATCTTGTACATGTCTATGTATCTTTTCAGCATGTAGAAAAGTGAATTCCAGCGTGTCTTAACATCCAAAATAAATTTCTTTGTTCGTCCTTCTTGAACTCCCACATCAGTTTGTATTTTTCTAAGTTTATCTGATTGAACTACACTATTTTTGAACCACTTTACTATTTTTCTAACTTTTTTAATAATGTCGGCAACTGGGGACGTACAACTACTAATTGATGAATCAACTATTAAATTAATAGTATGGTCAAAACATGGCAAATGTTTAGAATCGCCAAGAGTCTTTTTTACTGCTGAAACCACGTTAGCACCATTGTCTGTTATACCGCAAGTAACCTTCTGTAATGGAATTCCACAATTTTTTAAAATATCATCAAAAACAAAAGAAATATGTATGGTTTGACTTTAATTCCTTTGTCGCAATATTAACACTTGTAATGGTTGTTTTTTTTCTAGAAAATGTATGGTTACCCCCAAAAAACTTTTTTTATCCATTGTCTCTGTCCAAATGTCAAGGTTGGCACATAACGAAATTGCCGTACAAATTCTTTTAGAAAACTCTATCTTCACACTGTCATATTTCTCACAAAGCATATTTTTAAAATGCGTTGAAGAAGGTACTTTGTAAAAAAGTGCCAATTCTTTCATTAATTTTAAAAAACCTTCTCCTTCGACAACATTAAAGAGCCTCATATCTTTACAGATAAAATATAAAATACATAAATTTATATTGTTTTATTTTTTCCCACCTTCTAAAACAATGAAATATAGTTTTATTGTAATAGTTCTCCTAAGATTGTAACAAATTTCCTACCTTTTGTGTAAGCTCTTTTTTCGAATGTTAACTTTATTGCATTATTTCAATCCGAAGTGTTTTGTGCAGACTTCATTGATGTTGTTGGGACGAGGGCTGTCTCATTTTTTCAGCCTTTTTTGGCTCCTTGGATAACGATGCATTGTCGATACCACTATAATTTTCCCTTTGGCTTCTCCTAAAAATTGTGTTAATAAATTTTTAAATTAAGCGCTAATTTTAAAAAACGTTTAGTATAATTTCTAAAATTTCATTTATCGTCCTTGGTCAGGGTTATTAAACTTTTTTCTAGAAAAATCGTCAGAAATTCTAAAATAGATCGTCAAAGTCGTCAATTAGAATTAGAATCGTCAAAAAATTTTAACAGATTAAAATATTAAAATTTTGATCAGGCTTTTTATTTGTTTCATTTGTTGAAATAAAGTAATGGTCATTTAATTTAAAAATCTGTGTGTAATGAGTATTTGAATTAAATTAGATGTTTATTATTATTTTTATTATTTACATACTTGTTAAATATTTATGTCATATCCTTTGGGTTACTTTCTATACAATTACTTTTTAAAAATTCGCTTAGAAAGTTGTATAAACTAGTGCCTCTCTTAATCATTTTTATTACATATGAATACCGATTTAAGGTAATCAAAACGCATACCTTAGGCAGTGCAGCAACGAAGCAAGCAATCATATTGTTACAAAGATGCTTATTTAGATCATAAAAAGATTTTAAAAATAGTTGAGGCCAAGAAAGTAAAACGAAATGGCCTATTGTGTTTGTTTTCAAAGCTAGAAGTTTCTATAAAACATCTTTATTGCAAAACAAAAACAACTAACACAAAGCGATGACTAAACAAATACAATACACAAACATACACACACCTGCATTGTATAACAACTAAATAAAAATACACAACATGTATTTTTATATAATGATTGAAGGTTCTAGAAGTAAATAATAATGCTCACTAATGTGTCTCAGATAAAAGTGGCAACGCAGCATTTTCAACTACGCAATAGATGGCGGTAGAAATTCTCGAACATTCAAGAACGCCTAAAAATAGGATATATAAAAGCAACGCCAATACGTGTTGATTCATTCGTATTGTGAGCGTCATCTAGTTAAGATCTTGTGGTACAACAATTAAAGTTGCCAACGTGTATTATTAATCGCGAATAGTTAAATCGTCAAATAATTCATTAAATAAAGTGTAATTTAATTAAAACTCTAAAAGTTGTGTGTTTATTTATTTTGCAAATAAAGAACTTATAAATTAAACGTTTATAATTTAAATAAACGTAACAACTGGTGTCAGAAGTGAAATTGCAAAATAATAAATAAATAGTTAAAATGAAATTTGACGAGCTAAAAGTTGAGCAGCTAAAAATGGAGCTGAGCAAGTTAGATCTGCCGACAGCGGGCAATAAAGCGGAATTGCAAAAGCGGTTAATAGATGACTTTAAGCAGCGTGGTATCGATATTGGCACATACGAATTTGGAAAAAAAGAGGAAAAGGAAGAGATTGAAGTATGTGCCCCAGCAACAAATAGCGTGGTAGACTTAAATTCAATGTTTGCCGCTATAATGAAGAAAATTGAAGAAAACAACCAGAAGCAGGAAAACTACAACCAGAAGCAGGAAAACCACAACCAGAAGCAGAAAAACCAAATGAAGAAAATAGTTGAAAACAACCAGAAGCAGGAAAACCAGATGAAGATGTTAGAAGAAAAAAACCAGAAGCTTCAAGAAACATTTCAAGAAAGCTTTAAAGCAATGCAAGAAAGCTCTGACGTCAACGGAAAAAGGCTATTAGCGAAGGTAAATGAGAAATTTGAAAAAATATCAGAAGTCTTCGACAAACGAGTGAACATCGTAGAACAAAAATTGTGCGGCCTAGACAGAAAAGTAGACGAAGAGTTACATAAATTAAAAGTGCAAATGGACGAACTTCAAATTCGAGAGCGACCGGTGAAAGTTATCTCTGAGCATGGCAGCAAGATTAACACCCCGAGCTTTGACGGCAGCGCACCTTTTAATGTTTTTAAGTTCCAGTTTGAAACAGTGGCCAGCAAAAATAGATGGGACAATGAAGAAAAAGCTATTGAGCTAATTCTGGCCTTAAAGGGAGCAGCAGCACAGATACTCGAAAGCTTACCAGCCGGTTGCAGAAATAATTATGAGGACATAATGGTATCCTTACAACGTAAGTACGGTGGCGAGCATAAAAGAGAACTCTACAGAATGGAGTTACGAGGCAGGGTGCAGAAGGCAAATGAGACGCTGCAAAACTTCGCCATGGAAATTGAACGTTTGGTGCAGTTGACATACCCAGGCGAAGATCACCCGTTTTTGGATCAGTTTAAGATTGAAGCATTTGTGAATGGCATACGGGATCCAGATATTAAATATGCTGTTTGTGCTATGCAAAAATCATCTTTTGCAGAAACCATCTCGTATGCGCTAGCCCAGGAAACCGCAAAAGTCATCTCGAAGCCACAGGTGTACAAAGTGCGATGTCTTGATACTGAAACGTATAACACAGACAGTAGAAGCGAGATAAAGGAGTTAGTCAAACAGATAATGGAGGAGGAAAAAAGTAATTCTCGCGCTAAATGCTTTAAATGCGGTAAGGCTGGCCATTTTCAACGCAACTGTAGATCCGCAAAGAGAAGATCAATATCTGCTTCGCCAGCAAGGGACAACAACACCAAATCTCATGAGTCACCGTTAAACTAAATCGAGCCAGCACTAAGGGGCATTTCCATTTCCATTGTACAACAGAAAAACAGCAACCTAACTGTTTGCGGTCTTATAAACGGTAGTAAGCAAGTCCTCACCGTAGACACAGGAGCATCTCAGTCAATTATAAGGCCCGATTTAGTAAAAGGGGCAGTGGAACCATTAAATAACGTACGACTGCGCACTGCTACTGGCGACTTAGCCACTGTCTATGGAAGAGCCAGGGTAAGAATGACTATTGCAAACATCACCGCCGACCATGTATTTGTTGTTGCCGATATAGTGGATGAAGTTATTATTGGTGCAGACTTTATGATAGCCGTGGGTATTAGTCTGCACATGGGCGAGCAAATAATGATCTGGCGCAATGTGGAGATACCCCTGGATGTTGGTTATGACAGCAGGACCACAGTAAGGAAGCTATTTGCCGTTGAACGTCAAAAATTACCACCTCAGGCGGAAACTATAGTTTGGGCACGTGTGGAGACAGATTGTGAGGATAACCGGCTGTGGGTGGTGGAACCAAAAGAACTAAAAGACGATATCATAACAGCAAAAGCCCTCGTGAAAATCTGAGACGATGGCAGAGTTCCTGTGAGAGTACTTAATCTATCCAATAGCGAAAAAACAATTAACAGGAATTTTGAGATGGGTCGATGTGAGCCAGCAGAAGCCATAATTAATTGTGCGGCGAATACAGTATGTCCTAAAATAACAGCCACAGAAAGAGATTCATTA
This sequence comes from Gymnosoma rotundatum, assembly GCA_916610165.2. Lineage (NCBI taxonomy): Eukaryota > Metazoa > Arthropoda > Insecta > Diptera > Tachinidae > Gymnosoma > Gymnosoma rotundatum. Next base: position 60,388,453 of record OU744339.1, read on the forward strand.
GCAGAACAGGTACAAAAATGGGTGGCAGAACTAACACCTCCTGACAGAAACAAAGCCAAGCAGTTGCTGAGAAAACATGCCTCCGTCTTTGCCCTAAATAATAAAAGCCAAGGTAGAACGGCAGTTGTTAAACATGAAATTAATACTGGCGAAGCGAGGCCTATAAAACAAGCACCCAGAAGTGTTCCCCTAGCAAAGCGAAACGAGGTCAAAGAACTTGGCAGCGAAATGGAACGGAACGGAGTTATTGAGCCATCCTCGAGTCCGTGGAGTTCACCAATAGTTTTAGTAAAGAAGAAGGACGGCAGTACCAGGTTTTGTGTTGACTACAGGAAGCTCAATGACGTCACCAAGAAAGACAGTTATCCGTTGCCTAGAATAGACGATACCTTAGACACGTTGGCTGGAACGGAATGGTTCTCTACCTTGGACTTGCAGAGCGGCTATTGGCAAGTAGAGATAGCTGATAAAGACAAGGAGAAAACTGCCTTTAGCGCAAGTGGTGGTTTATGGCAGTTCAAGGTGATGCCATTCGGGCTCTGCAACGCTCCAGCTACTTTTGAGCGTTTAATGGAACGTGTGCTTAAGGGTCTCAATTGGAAGACGTGCTTAGTGTATCTGGATGACATAATCGTGATGGGGAAGACTTTTGATGAACACCTCAGAAACCTGGATGAAGTTTTTAAGCGTATAACTGCTGCAGGATTAAAATTGAGTGTTAAGAAATGTGCTTTGTTTCAAAAGGAGGTCAAATACCTAGGGCATCGTGTAACGGCAGAGGGCGTGTCAACTGATGAAGACAAAGTATTGGTAGTAAAGACCTGGCCTCGCCCACAAAATCTTCATGAGCTGCGTAGTTTCCTGGGGCTTTGCACATACTACAGGAGATTTATGCCAAACTTTGCTCAAGTGGCTGCTAGCTTGCACGACTTGACCAGGAAGTCGCAACCATACCACTGGAGTGAAGCAGCGGAAAATGCGTTCCAGGAGCTCAAGAAACTTTTGTGTACGGCACCAGTCCTTGCCTATTGCAAGCGGCTATGGAATAGGTGGAGTGCTTTCTCAGGAGATAAATGGAGTAGAAAAGGTCATTGGCTATTATAGTAGGGTGCTCTCTAAGCCCGAAAGAAATTACTGCGTTACACGAAGGGAGCTTTTAGCAGTGCTGGAGTGTGTTAAACATTACCACAAGTACTTATATGGTCAACATTTCATCTTAAGGACGGACCATTCTGCATTAAGAATCCTGAGGGCCAGCTTGCACGCTGGGTTGAACGTCTGCAGAGCTATGATTTTAGTATTGTGCATAGAAAAGGAGGAAAGCACAATAATGCTGATGCCCTATCAAGACGGCCATGCAATGTAGAGTGCAAGCACTGCACAAAAGTAGAGAAAAAGTAGTGTGTCATTGATGTGCGGCTTACCCAAATTGGGTCAAGGGAAGACTGGTCAAAGGCCCAGAATGACGACCCAATTTTGGGAAAAATTATATTGGCTAAGCAGAACAACAGGAGACCGAATCATAATGAAATATCGGCAGAGAGCCAACTAGCCAAGTCGTACTGGGCTCAGTGGAATAGTCTGAAAGTGGAAAATGGCTGCTTATATCGATCTTGGGAAAGTACGGATGGCAAAACTACAATGGACTTATTTGTCGCGCCAACGTCTAAGAGAAATGAGATACTTAAGCAGTTCCATAACGGTCCCTGCGGCAGCCATATGGGTATTACAAAAACTCTGGAAAAGATAAAGCAGAGATTTTACTGGGTAGGTTGCCAACAGTACGTAGCTGATTGGATAGCTAATTGCGAAGAGTGCATAAAGGCCAAGGGTCCTATAAGAAAAAGTCGTGGCAAACTTCAACAGTACAACGCAGGTGCACCCTTTGAGCTGATAGCTATTGATATCACAGGTCCATTCCCTGTCAGTGATGCTGGAAACCGATATGTACTAGTGGTAATGGATTATTTTAGCAAATGGCCTGAAGTGTATGCCATTCCAAACCAAGAATCCAAAACAGTGGTAGACGCCCTTGTGAACAATTGGGTGTGTCGATACGGTGTTCCACTAGAACTACATTCAGACCAGGGACGAAATTTTGAATCGGCTATATTTACAGAGATGTGTGACGTTTACGGTATTAAAAAGACGAGAACTACACCGCTGCATCCACAGTCTGATGGAATGGTGGAAAGATTCAATCGTACCCTAGAAGAATATCTCAGAAAAGTGGTCAGTTCACATTGGGATGAGCATATACCAAAATTTCTACTGGCGTACCGGTCAGCTGTACACGATTCAACCTCACGTAGTCCAGCAAAAATCTTGTTTGGGACAGAACTAAAACTGCCAGCAGATTTAGAATTTGGTGCTAAACCTGGACCTGCGCTCGAAGGTAATGGAAACATTCTTCAGGCACAAGAAGACTTGCATGAGCTTCATGAGTTTGTCCGTAACCGCATTAAAATGACCAGCGATAAGATGAAAGCCAGATATGATCGAGCAGCAAATACGGAGGGATTTACCGAAGGACAAATGGTTCTACTATTTAACCCGCAACGCAAGAAAGGATTATCCCCTAAACTGCAAACCCACTGGGAGGGACCGTACAAGGTGATAAAGAAATTGAATGACGTGGTTTACCGGATACAGAGATATCATAATCCGAGGTCCAAAATGAAGGTGGTTCACCTGGAGCGGTTGGCTAAATATGGCAGAGGTAATGTTGAGCCTATTCGGGACGAAAAGGCTTAAGTGGGCGGCAGTGTTACAAAGATGCTTATTTAAATCATAAAAAGATGTTAAAAATAGTTGAGGCCAAGAAAGTAAAACGAAATGGCCTATTGTGTTTGTTTTCAAAGCTAGAAGTTTCTATAAAACATCTTTATTGCAAAACAAAAACAACTAACACAAAGCGATGACTAAACAAACACAATACACAAACATACACACACCTGCATTGTATAACAACTAAATAAAAATACACAACATGTATTTTTATATAATGATTGAAGGTTCTAGAAGTAAATAATAATGCTCACTAATGTGTCTGAGATAAAAGTGGCAACGCAGCATTTTCAACTACGCAATAGATGGCGGTAGAAATTCTCGAACATTCAAGAACGTGTTGATTCATTCGTATTGTGAGCGTCATCTAGTTAAGATCTTGTGGTATAACAAGTAAAGTTGCCAACGTGTATTATTAATCGGGAATAGTTAAATCGTCAAATAATTCATTAAATAAAGTGTAATTTAATTAAAACTCTAAAAGTTGTGTGTTTATTTATTTTGCAAATAAAGAACTCATAAATTAAACGTTTATAATTTAAATAAACGTAACAGTATGAATGAAATACTGCATGAGATGGTGTTTACCAAGACGAATGATTAATACCTCACAGACGTAATTTTATACGAAAATTATTAGCAAGTAATTGATATCACATATTTAAAACAACTAAATATGTACTGCATTGTACTGATTTTTTTAAAGGAAAACAAATAATGTTTCTTTTGTTAATTAGATAATATCTGAAAAGGAAATTATTAAAGAATTTCTTTTCTTGTTTTTTTTTTTTAGTTTCTGTCACAATTGAAAAAAAAATCCAATCCATTACGATGTTCACTACACAGTTTAACCATCAGCTATGTGGGCCTGGCTCTAATTGTCTATTGATAATTAGCTTAATGGTAAAACAAATACTTAAATAATTCTTGCAAAAAAAACCGACTTCAAAACAGACTTCATCTGTCTGCCTATAACGTTTCAAGAGTATGGCCAAATACATTAGATTTCCTTAAATATTGGGAAACCCTAATATTCCACCACCAAACTTTATACTTTTTCAACCGTTCAATATTTTGGCAATATATATCAAATTACAGCAACTAAAGGATCACCCTGTGATTACTAAATTATATACTTGCTGTTGTAGAAGATTTAGCAATCATGTTCTGTGTAAATTCCAACCGTCTGTCTATAACGGTTCAGTTGTTTGCCCATATACATCAGATTATATAAACTAATGTAAAACCCTTTAATTTATAATTTCAAATTTTTATACTTCTTATTATACCAAACAAAGTAGTGGACATTCTGTCTAAATTTCAGGTGTTTGTATCTAACGGCCATATGGAACAAATTACATTTATTTTCGGAACACCCTTTAGTTTCTAAATTCAAATTATAAGCTTCTTGTTATAGCGGACTTAGCAAAACAGTAAATTTCCGCTGTCTGTATATAAAGGTTCAAAAGTTCGGCTACATACACTAAATTACATCAACTATTGGGACAACCGTTTATTTAAAAATCAAATTTAATACTAGTTGTTATAGCGGAGTTGGTTTAGTAAATTTCAATCGTCGGTCTACAACAGTTTAAAAGTATGGTCATATACATTAAAACTATTGGGGCATTCTTTTATTTATAATTTTAAATATTAATACTTGTTACTAAAACAGCCATAGCAATCGACATTCTGTCCAATTTGCAAGCGTTTGTTTATAACGTTCAAAAGATAGGCCCATATAAGTAAATCTACTTCAATTATCGGACACCTTTTAATTTCTAAATTCAAATTATAAACTCGTTACTATAGCGGAATTAGAAATACAGGTCCTTTTTAAGTTTCAGTGTTCTGTCTGTAACGGCTCAAAAGATAGGCCGATATAAGTAAATCTACATCAATTATAGGACACCCTCTAATTTCTAAGTTCAAATTATAAACAAAACCTCGGTTGTGAATAGACGAACTTAGTATATACACAGTGCTGTACACTTTTTTTTTTTGTTTAAACAAAAACAAATTTATATTCTGTAAATATTTGTGACCAAAAACAATTTTTGAAATAATTAAAAAAAAAAGAAAAAGTGGAGAAAAAAAAGAAAAGAATAAAAAAATAAATAAACAGCAAACAGCAACATGCCTACGTTGAGTGATGATGGTACTGATGAAAGCGATGGCAACTGGCAGCAGGTAGCAGAAAAAACATGTAAACGACGGTTGACAAAATCCTCAAAAATGCATTTACACAAAAAAATAAATTTATCACCAGAGCCCAGTACATCAAGAGCTAACAAGTTTCAAGTATTAGATGTTGAAGGTATGGAAACCGATGGTAACTCTACACCAAAACCACCACCAATATTTATTCCTGATGTGAAGAATACAAGTATGATGACAAAATCTATTTTAAAAATAATTCCTTCTTGAGATTTCAATTATAAGTCTACAAGACACAGTCAAGTTGGGTTGATGTTAAAAAATATTGATTCATATAGGAAAGTTTTAAGTATTTGGAATCTAAAAAAATCTCATTTCATACTAATCAGTTAAAACAGGAATAGGGAATATAGGGTAGTGATAAAGGGATTACATCACACAACGCCAGTCGACAATATAAAAGCACAACTAATCTTATTAGGGCATCAAGTAAGGAGTGTGTACAACATTAAGAGCAAAATTTACAAGAAATCGCTTCCAATGTTCTTTGTGGACGTAGATCCAAATCCCAATAATAAAGAAATTTAAATTATTAAATCTATTAATAATGCCATAATTACCGTTGAACCACCTAAAAAGGAATTTGACTTAGTTCAGTGCTTTCGTTGTCAGCAATTTGGGCACACAAAATGATATTGTAAAAAAGCTTTTAGATGCGTAAAATGTGGAAATGATCATCCAACAGCTGAATGTAAAAAGGACATCAATACACCTCTAAGTTGCGTTCATTGCTCTCTGAATCATACAGCTAATTATAAAGGCAGCAGAGTTTATCAGGAATTGGTGCACAAAAGGCAATCGACAAACATGAGATACAGGCCCACGACTCAAGGTTTTCAAGTTAATTCAAGAGATTTTCCCCAATTAAGCTCACAGCCTAAGAGCTTTGTTAATGCCAATGAGACGGAACATATATCATATTCACAAGCTATTAGAGGCAATATAGGTAGTAATGACATTAATATATTATCCAAAATAGAAGCTATGTTAGAAAAATTAATGAGTCTGATGACTGTTATTATTACCAAATTATGCAAATAGGTTTGAATATTGTAGCATGTAACACTGAGTGCTGCCAAGTGCAATCTGACATTTCCATTGGAAAGTTAGTCATTTTTAAGCATAATCGTACTCAAAACGTTTTGACGTACGACCATTATTTGTGTTGTTTACAGTGACTTGAAAAAATTAATATAGAAAAAAATGGAATTAACTCGTGAACATTTTCGTGCCATCAATTTTCACAACTTTCGACGTGGATTATCACGACAAGGGTGCATTGATGAACTTAAATCTTTGTATGGCGATGAAGCACCATCCTATAGCACTGTGAAAAATTGGTATAATGAATTTAATCGCGGCCGAAGCTCGCTCAAAGACAAATTCCGTGAAGGTCGTCCAAAAACGGCTGTTGTGCCAGAGAACATTGATGCCGTGCGTGAACTCATAATGCAAGATCGACATGCGACATACCGAGAGATAGAGACATCCTTGGACATTTCTCCCACCAGCATAGATTCGATACTGCATGAACACCTGGCCGTAAAAAAGGTTTGTTCTCGTTGGATCCCACACAAATTGAAAGTCGCTCAAAAAAAGGCTCGTGTAGATTGGTGCAAAGAAATGTTGCAAAAATACGATTGCGGTGCTTCAAAAGACGTTTATTAGATCGTCACCGGTGACGAATCACGGATCTATGCGTATGAGCCCGAAACGAAACAACAATCGACCGTGTGGGTCTTCAAAGACGAGCAAAATCCAACGAAAGTTGTTCGTGGAAGAAGCAAATGGTCGCCTGTTTCTTCGGCAAAACTGGTCATGTGGCGACTGTTCCGCTTGAGCAACGTAGGACGGTCACTTCTGAGTGGTACACTACAATTTGTTTGCCTGAAGTCATCGGAGAAATTCGAAAAACCAACAAGAGAAAACGAATCATTGTTCACCATGAAAATGCGAGCTCTCACACATCGGCTCAAACCAGAGCTTTTTTGACCGGCCAAAACGTCGAATTAATGGATCATCCGCCGTACAGCCCTGACTTGGCACCTAATGACTTCTTCTTGTTTCCGCACATCAAGAAAAAAATGTGTGGTCAACGATTTTCGTCGGCAGAAGAAGCTGTTGAAATGTTCAAAAACCATGTTTTATAGGTGCCTCAATCGGAGTGGAAAAAGTGCTTCCACAACTGGTTTGAGCGCACGCAAAAGTGTATAAATCATGCTGGAGAATACTTTGAAAAACAATAAAACCATTTTTGATTATATATATTCGCATTTTCACTATTAGGCCAGAAATATATAGAGCAGCCCTCGTACAAGGCAAAATGATAGGTATATATCAATCAAAAGACATTAAAATATAGACACGTTAATATCTGTGATACAATTTTAATGAGTACAATATTAGACTATAGTAAATTTTTATGAATACAACCATCTGTGATATTTTTTCTTAGGTTATCACATTCATTAACTACGACATTATAGTCTATAAACACCAAGTACCTGATAACGTAGCGCTGAAATGTCTGCAATTATGTTTTTAAATTCACTTTTAGCACCAGAAACCGGAAATTTAAATTTCGTACTTAATACCTCGCTTTTTTACTATTAGGCCAGAAATATATAGAGCAGCCCTCGTACTAAACATTTCTGAAACACATTTTACATCGAAAACATTTTTTAAAATTTAGAATTTTGATTTAATTGAAGCAAATCATCCAGATAACAGGGCTCACGCTGGATCGACTATAGTAATTAGAGCGTCCCTAAAATACAAAGTTTTAGACCCAGTAATAAAGAGTTCTTTACAAGGAAGTGGAATTCAGATAAATTGTAACAACACTGATATTTCTATATATTCAGTGTATTTTCCTCCTAACCACAGTCTAAGATATCAAGATTATGAGAACTTCTTTAAAAAACTAGGAAATAGATTTATAATCAGTGGTGACTTCAACGCCAAGCACCCTTGGTGGGGATCTAGAATTACAAACCCTAAAGGAAAATAACTTTACAAATGCGTAACCACTAACAATTTTACAACGATATCTACTGGTAGTCCAAGTTATTGGCCAAGCGATAGGAGCAAAGTCCCTGACTTACTCGATTTTTTTTTCTATTCTGGAGTTCTAACACATCTTTTATATATTAAAGATAATTGCGACTTAAGTTCAGATCACTCACCAATCATACTTAACTATAACACTTTGCCCAATAATAAGTATTTAAACCGGAAAATTATTTTACCTAAAACGGACATTGCTTCTTTTCAGTATTGGTTAGATAAAAATATAAATTAAAACACCCAAATTGAAACTGGCTATGACTTGGACACGGCCTTAGAAAACTTTACTTGTCTCATTCATGAAGCGGCACTATTATCAACACCACAACAAATGCAAACTAATAATAATCAAGATTTTCTACCAATTGAAATAAGACAGATTATTTTGCACAAACGGAGATTGAGAAGAATATGGCAAACAACAAGAAACCCAATTGATAAAACAAATTTTAATCGAGCCTCTAATATCTTAGCTAATTTCTTATAAAAAATCAATAACGTAAGTAACAATACACATATTATATGGAAAGCAAGTAAATACTTAAAAAAACCAATTAAAAGAAATGTGCCGATCAGGGTTGACAACGGTCCTTGGTGCAGATCAAATAAAAGCAAAGAGGATCTTTTTTCGAAACACCTTGAACAAACTTTTAAAACTTTTCCATCCACTAATTGTCCAGATGAGAATAATATTTTGGATTTTTTAGATTCTCCATGTCAAATGGAGTTCCCGATTAAAGCATGTTCTCCTTCGGAAATTAAAACTGAAATTAAAAAGCTGAATAACGCTAAATCTCTTCGATACGACAGAATAGATTTCACAGTTGCCAAGAACTTATCTACCAAAGCTGTACTTTATTGGACACAAATATTCAATACGATCCTAAGACTGTCTCATTATCCTACGCAATGGAAATGCGCGTAAATTATAATGATCCTAAAACCAAATAAACCGGAAAAACTTCTTCAACTTCTTCATACAGGCCAATTAGTTTGCTGACGTTATTTTCAAAAATATTTGAGAGAATTGTTTCAAGTCGTCTGGTTCCTCTTCTTGAGAGGCAGAGCATAATTCCGGAATATCAATTTGGTTTTCGCCACAAACATGGCACCCCTGAACAATGCCACCGAATAACAAATAGAGGAAATTATATTGCTCAGCAGTGTTTCTTGATGTCAAACAAGCTTTTGACAGAGTCTGGCACCAAGGCTTACTTTTTAAACTCAAAAAACTTTTACCAGCTCCAATTTATTTATTGTTAAGATCATACTTGGAAAAAAGGTCGTTTTACGTAAGAGTGAGTGATAAAACTTCTAATATAAGATTTATTTACGCCGGTGTCCCACAAGGAAGCGTACTGGGTTTAATACTGTATACAATCTATTCGTCTGACATGCCCACTTATGAGAAAGCAACAATAGCAACGTACGCTGATGATAGAGCAATAATAGCTTATCATGAATCTTCTGCTACAGTCTCATTATATGTACAAAATCAGCTTAACCTACTACAAGACTGGCTTACAAAATGGAAAATTACTATCAATACTGATATTTCGTTTCCCTTGAGAAGAAATGACTGCCCACCAGTTTTTCTTTATAATAAACAAATTCCTAAATCTGAGAAAGCCAAATATCTAGGCATTCATCTTGACAAAAGATTAACTTGGAAGTATCATGTTAAAGCAAAAAGGGATCACCTAAATGTATTGACTAAGAAAATGTATTGGTTATTAAATCTTAGAAATAAATTATTAATTTACAAGGCTACTTTAAAACCTGTACGGACTTACGGTATTCAGTTGTGGAAACAACAAGTAACTCCAACACAGAAATACTACAACGATACCAATCTAAAACTTTAAGACTTATAGTTAATGCTCCGCGGTTTATTACTAACAAAAGAATTCATGAAGATCTTCATATACCATTTATTTTACATGAAATAAAAAGATTCAGTTCTCGTTATCTTGATAGATTGAGTAATCACTGCAATATCCTAGCCATATCCTTACTAGATGAAACTGAAGAGATTAAAAGATTCCATATTCTTGATCTTCCTTTCAGAAAATAATGTAAATAATTGTAAAAATGTACATATGTAAATAGCGTTTTTTTTTTATACATGCATATATAAGACTGTAAATAGTATTGTATATAACCATTATCAAGCTATAATATAGCATCTTCAATATTAGTGTTATGTTGTAAATTTATTAATACCATTTACTTAATATTTTTTCTTTTAAATGATTGTAAATAAAATAATACTGTTATAAGAAAAAAATTATAAACTCGTTGATATAGCAGGCTTAGAAATGCAGGTCCAAATCCAAATTTTATACTTGTTATAGCGGACTCAGCAATACAGCTTCGTTATAAATTTCATGCGCCTATCTACAACTGTTTAAAATATGGCCATATACATCAAATTAAATGAACTATTGGGGCTAGGCTTGCCAGATCCAATTTACCAAAAAGCTTGACATTGCCCAAAAAAAACTTGATTTTGAAAAAAAAAACTTGACAAATAAAAACACTCATACTATTGGTTTTTATTTAATTTTTTTTATTATTTTTTTCATAAAAATTATTAGAATAAAAACAAAAATATCGTTAAAAGTAAAAATAACAGAAACAATGTGAAAGAAACAAAAAACAATATAAGAATAAAAATTCAGTCGTTATATATTTTAGAGAAAACTTAGGCGTTATTTAAAAAAAATATAGGTACTATCTTAAGAAATATAGATAGTAAAAATATGCTCTATCGATGTGTTTTTTAGAAATATAAACTTATTTTTTTAAGTATTATTACATATGTAGCTAGAATAAATTTGAGAAAAAAAAAATTAACTTACAAAAAACATTGACAAATTACTTTTTCACTTGACACTTGACGCGCATTAAAAAACTTGACAATCAGGCCAAATCAGGCCCGTCTGGCAACCCTAATTGGGGCACACTTTTTATTTATAATTTTATATATTACTCGCAGTACTTGTTGAGCCAGTATGATATTAATAATAATAAATAATAATACTATTAAATGAATTTAATAAAACTAAAATGAATAATACTAAAACTAGTACTTACCCCTAATACTTACCTTACTTTTAAGTTTTTGTTGTAAATGTTAAAAGTAACTGTTATGCTGAAAAATATTGAAGCATCAGTATACACAATAAATATATTTACTTGCAAAGTAATCTTAAATTCAACCGGTTGTGTGTTTAATGAAAGTTTTAGTTTTTTCACCACTGTGCCGTATTTTCTTTTAAATTACAATTTAATTAGTTTAAAAAAAATCTTAAAAAATATTAAGATTATACATTTTGGCGCCCGAGCAGGGACTTGTAAAAAAATAAAAAAAAAATAAAAATATGTTATTTCATTTTTTAAAACAATTCAGTTTTATATTTTAATTAAAACTTAAAAAATAAACAGTGAACATATACAGATTAACACAAACAAACAATTATATAAAGTTTATTTACATTAAACAGTGTTACAAGTTTTAAAATATCATATAAAATAAATAATAAAACAAAACACAATCACACAAACTATACTGTTTTCAACAAAACAAACATAAAATAACAACACATAAAACACAAATAAATCATACAAATAAACAAGAAATAGTTAAATTTAATTACAAGAAAACAGTGATTAAACATAAAAATACACGACAAACAGTGAAAAAGAAATAAATGAACACAAAAACAAGTAATTTCTCCGTGGAAATTCATCCTATCCAGAAGCTACCGATGCCCCGTTGCCGCAGTATCAACTCCGAAACAGAACTAGAGGTAAAAAGTGTAAAAAATATTTGGTTATTATCTTAAATTTGAATTAATCAAATTTAAGAGATTTTTGTAAATTATTCAAAAATTTATTTCGCTTTGCAAGTCGAACACAAAATATATTTTTTACACTTAAATAATTGTGAAACAATTTATTTATTTGTTATATTTAAACAAAACCCACCCTTAAAAGTGAAACTCAACGCAAGTGTTAATAATTTTGTTAATATACAAACATACATTTATAATTTATTCTCTTTATTATTGAGAGATAAATTAATATTCTTTAATTGCCGTCGGTATTGCAATATTATTAAAATAACTTTTAATTGCTTTGAAAAATACACGAAATTATTCGCGTGTTAATTGTGTTTATTTTAAATAAATTAATTGATACTATATTTACATTTTCTTTTACTCTTACATTCGTTGTTATTAAATTATTAAGATCAGTGTTTCATTCCGAGTGTTCCTATACCACTTGTATTATTATTTACTCTCAGCTAATAACAGTGTGGTGCGTTCACACTAGCATCGAAAAAGTTAACTTTCATACAGTTTTAAAATATCAATTTGTTTGTGTGCTGATACTAGCTTCGAAAATTTATATTCTACATTTTTATAAGACAAATTTGCTTGCGCGTTCACACCAGCAGATTATATTTTATAATACTTAGAAAATTAACGTATAAACGATTTTACTTGGTTAGATAAATATTTTTATTATACCAAAGGCTGTTCGAAGTGGTTTAAGGCAAAAATTAAATAAATTACTTTTAATTTTTAAAAATACAGATCAAAATATACTATTTTTTGCAAAATAAAAAAAGAACTAAAAACTGTAAAAGAATCCGGATATCGTGTAACCGACGAGAGAATAATATTTTATAATTCTTGTAGTCAAAAACATTTTTAATTTCTAATTTGGAATATAATTCGGCCAATAAATTAATTTGGTGAGTTTAAAATTTGTTTTGAGGAATAAAGTGAAGTAGAAGTTATACAATGGAGATTGAAATTCAATGAAATAATAGAGAGATTGAAATTCAATGAAATAATATGAGGAAAAGTTAAAATTAATTTTATTTAAAGGCGGTTTAAGGTATTTTCATAATTAATTTTTTTTTTTAATTTTTGTAGGTGGGTTGGCGACTGGCATTAAATAATAGGGAGATTGAAATTCAATGAAATAATAGAGAGATTGAAATTCAATGAAATAATATGAGGAAAAGGTAAAATTAATTTTATTTAAAGGCGGTTTAAGGTATTTTCATAATTAATTTTTTTTTTTAATTTTTGTAGGTGGGGTGGCGACTGGCATTAAATAATAGGGAGATTGAAATTCAATGAAATGTAAGGGAGAAATGGTAATATTAATTTTATTTTAAAAGGTTACAACTAAAAAATAGTAGGTAGGGAAGAGATAAAATATTTAATTTAAAACTATTTTCATATAAGAAAATTGAGTTTTTGGACAAAAAATTACTTTTAAATTGAATTTATTTAGTGATAACAGATTAAAGCCCTTTTGCCCCTAGGACGCTTAGTTACCGACTGGCATTAAATAATAGGGAGATTGAAATTCAATGAAATAATAGGAGGAAAAGGTAAAATTAATTTTATTTAAAGGCGGTTTAAGGTATTTTCATAATTAATTTTTTTTTTTAATTTTTGTAGGTGGGGTGGCGACTGGCATTAAATAATAGGGAGATTGAAATTCAATGAAATGTAAGGGAGAAATGGTAATGTTAATTTTATTTTAAAAGGTTACAACTAAAAAATAGTAGGTAGGGAAGAGATAAAATAGTTAATTTAAAACTATTTTCATATAAGAAAATTGAGTTTTTGGACAAAAAATTACTTTTAAATTGAATTTATTTAGTGATAACAGATTAAAGCCCTTTTGCCCCTAGGACGCTTAGTTACCGAGATAAATGAGTTTTAAGGTTTCTAAGTAAAAAAAAAATAATTTTTTCGTCCAATTTAGTGCTAACAGTGTGTTCAGTGTGATTAGTGTGTTCAGTGTGTTCAGTGTGTTCAGTGTGATAAGTGTGATCAGTGTGTTCAGTGTGACAAGTGTGTTCAGTGTGATAAGTGTGATCAGTGTGTTCAGTGTGATCAGTGTGTTCAGTGTGATAAGTGTGTTCAGTGTGTTCAGTGGCATTAAATAAAGGCGGTTTAAGGTATTTTCATAATTAATTTTTTTTTTTAATTTTTGTAGGTGGGGTGGCGACCGGCATTAAATAATAGGGAGATTGAAATTCAATGAAATAATAGAGAGATTGAAATTCAATGAAATAATATAAGGAAAAGTTAAAATTTAAGAGAACGTTACTGCAGTCGTAGAGGCCTCTCCGATCACACTGTTTACGTTGGCATTGAATGTAGGTAAACCTTTAATTTAAAAGTTTCCTTAACTAAATAAACTTAAATAGCTTTTATCGATATGGTATAATCGCAATTCCAAAATCAATAACTTACAATACAAAAAAAATGAGTACGATTATATACAAAAGCTTTCTTGTTAGTTATTTGTAATTGAAGTTTTTATCCACTCTTTTCTCTTCTCTTTAATTTGTTACATATACGTACATTCATACATAAAAAAATATATATATATACTTATATACGTATATGTACTTTTCTTTACGTATTTTGGTATTGGTATCATACTCATACTACTTACTATGAATGAGAAAAAAAAATTAGTAAAACGGACGGACGATATATTTAATAAATGAATTTCTTTTTTTTTCTTTTTGTTATTTCGGAATGAAAGGTTGTTAGTTACGATTTGCGTTAACTATTTTGCCCATATGGCCTAGCGTATCTTCTCTGGATATTATTGTACCGCTTGATTGGACTTGAAAACAGAGAAACTAAGAGTGACACAGAGCGACAGAAAATACTTTGAATTAGTGACGTCACCGGAATGGGAATACTAATGCTGAAAACGTCTACCGTGACAAAGAAAACTTGACCTCCAAATAAAATGGATGGTTTTTTAATAGTTTTAGACACCTTTTAAAGAATCTAGTGACAAAAAAAAAAATAAAAGTTAAAATTGCTAGAAAATTCAGATTAGTTGTATATGTGTACCTGGTATTTCCTCAATGTATATTCCTTTCGTATTAAACCCTTACGGGATAAGCCTGTTATTGGAATGCATATCCTCTTATAAAGGAGCTTATATAAAGTAGTTTCAGTCCACGTGTCTGCACTATCACCACAATGTGTTCTATGTGTAATTAATCTTTTTATTATACACGTTTTTTTTTTCTTCTTACATAAAAGAAACACGATTGTTATAATATTTACCTGTTTTTTTTTTTCCAACAGTTATATTAAACTTCACAATGTATTTATTTGTAGGGAATACTTTAAATTGAAATCAAGATCTATGCACTGATTTCAAAGATTTTATTAAAGTTTTCTTAATTCCCAAATGCTTTATTTTTGTTCGTCTTGTTACGCTGACTGCTAAAACGGAAAAGAAAGATTTAAGGCAGTGCTCAGTAACAGGTGGCCTCTCTTAATCGTTTTTATTACATATGAATACCGATTTGAGGTAATCACAACGCATACCTTAGGCAGTGCAGCAACGAAGCAAGCAATCATATGAATGAAATACTGCATGAGATGGTGTTTATCAAGAATAATGATTAATACCTCACAGACGTAATTTTATACGAAAATTATTAGCAAGTAATTGATATCACATATTTAAAACAACTAAATATGTACTGTATTGTACTGATTTTTTTAAAGGAAAGCAAATAATGTTTCTTTTGTTTATTAGATAATATCTGAATAAGAAATTACCAAAGAATTTCTTTTCTTGTTTTTTTTTCTTTGTTTCTGTCACAATTGAAAAAAAATCCAACCCATTACGATGTTCACTATAAAACCACATAATACTTGCTTTTATGCGAAAAGTATTAGGAGGGAAAAGAACATCACTTTCTCAAATCTTTGGCGTGATCAGTTCCAAGTATCTTCCCATCTAAATCCTCTAACATGTAATAGTTTTGTCAAACTTTTTCCTTAACCTTGGCTTTAATATATAACGGTGCCAATTTTAAATTAAACTTTTTTTCTAAATTGCTCTGTGAGAAGTTTTTCCGATAGACAATTTGCCCCACGGAGTATGTAACAGGACGCGCGCGAAGGTTGTACTGAGTACGGTTTGTTTCATAGGCATCGGAAATATGCTTCTTAAGTTTGTCTCTAATAAGTGATAAGGTATCATCCCTTGAAAGTGGAGATATTGGCTAGTTCAGCATGCTTACAGTTTATCAAGTGTTGTTTCAAGCTCAGATTTTCATTACAAGCCTTTAAGAGATGGACAAATTAAACTGTTTATGAAATCTATAGATTGTTATAGAAAAATTGTAAGCTATCTAGAGACAAAAAAGATAAGTTTTCACACGTATCAAATAAAAAGTGAGCGTGCATATAGAGTAGTTCTGAAAGGCATGCATCATACTACACCCACAGTAGACAATAAATCTGAACTCATTTTGTTAGGGTATCCAGTCAGGTCAGTAACAAATATTATAAGTGGAATCACAAAACAGCCGTTATCAATGTTTTACGTCGATTTGGATCCTAATCCAAAAAATAAGAAAATCTATGAGCTACGATATTTAAATAATGCGGTAATTAAAATAGAACCCCCAAGAAAATTCAACGATATCGTTCAATGCCATCGTTTTCAACAATACGGCCACACCAAAGCCATTCGTCTGCGTCAAATGTGGGTTAGATCATCCCACAGCCGAATGCACGAAAAACTTTGATCTCCCCCCACGGTGCATCCATTGTCTTCAAAACCACACAGCAAATTACAAAGGGTATATTTTTATCAAAAACTGCTACAAAAGAGAAACTCAAACGCAAATGCATATAGATCTTCATTTCGACAGCAACATCAAGGTTTTTCTAACGATATACATGATTTTTCTCAAATAATATCTACCAATAACAGAAAAAGTAACAATACCAGAAATAATCCTCCACCAAATGTGTCGTATTCTGACGTTGTCAAGCGAAATCCTCCCCCTCCTTCAGATACTGAAAACATTTTTAAGTATTTAGAAAATATGTTAGATAAACATATGGAGAAATTGACTACAACTTTGATGAATATCATGTCCTTACTCATCGACAAATTATGCAAATAAATCTCAGAATTGTAGTTTGGAATGCCAACGGAATGGCAAGAAAGAAAAACGAAATTGAAATCTTTATAAGAACTGAATATATAGACATATTTTTAATATCTGAAACTCATTTCAATAGTAGATCATTTTTTAAAATAAGTGGTTATGATCTGATCACTGCAAACCATCCTGATGAAAGAGCCCATGCCGGCTCAGCAATTTTAATAAAATCAACAATTGCTTACGAAATAGTAAATCCGGTTAGAAGTCCCAGTATACAATCTGCTGGCATTAAAATAAGATGTAACAATAACGTATTTACCATATGTTCCATATACTGCCCTCCTAGGCATCGTATCATTAGTGAGAATTATGAAAATTTTTTCTCTGCTCTTGGTTCTAGTATTTGGTAGGTGGAGATTTCAACGCTAAACATCCATGGTGGGGTTCCCGACTCATTAATCCTAAAGGGCGTGAATTGTTTAAATGCGTTTTTAAAAATAGCTATAAAACATTTTCTGGTAGAAGCCCCACTTATTGGCCTACCGACCCGTGTAAGATACCCGATCTCTTAGATTTTGCAGTGTACTGCGGAGTTTCACCTAATAACTTAGACATATTAAACATAGAAGATTTAAGTGCAGATCATTCACCAATAATAATTAACTACAACACCAGCTTAGAGTTACTTCCAAAAAATGCCAAGCTTATCACAAATAAGACTGATATTAAATCGTTTAGTTACTTTATAGATAAAAATGTAAACCTAAGAATGGCAGTTAACAGGACAGAGGATCTTGAAAATGTAGTAGAAATGTTCACTAATCTTATACACGAATCTGCAGTTTTATCAACACCAAAAAATAATTCTTCGACATCATTTCCTGGATCTCATGTGCGTATATCAGCAGAGATAAGAGAGCTGATCAGAAACAAAAGGAGACTTCGACGAATTTGGCATCAAAGCAGAAACCCTAATGATAAAACTAATTTTAATTCAGCTGCAAGAATCTTGAAGGAATGTATTTCGGATTATAAAAATAAAGGACTGACTAATTATTTAAGAAGTTTAAGCGGACATGATTCCACTAGTGAACATAGCATCTGGAAAGCAACACGTTATTTAAAAAGACCGACAAAAAGAAATATTCCGATTAAAAATCTAAATGGTACCTGGTGCAAAAATGATAAGGAAAAAGCCAATACTTTTGCTAAACACTTAGAAGAAACCTTCAAACCATTTGTGATAAATACAGATGAGTATTGTTCGGTCACAATCGTAATATATTATTTAATAGTATAAATTTATTGAATTGAGTTAATCATTTTAGCATATCTAATTATATTTATTAGTTTTCGCATGAATTCATCGCTTTAAATACTGTATCGGTTATTCAAGAATTCCCTTTTGTTGCTCTTTCTTCCTTTCTTATAATTTGTAACTGTTTTTATTTACTTGCAAAACTTAAGTTGTTCAAAAAGAATTATAATGCACACTTTTTAATATCGTTGTGACCATTAAAGAGTTAACATTAAAACTTATATTCATCTTGTTTCACTCTCAACAGTTTTAATTTTTCGATCAAACATTTGGCGACCGTGGCAGGACGCACAGTGGCGCCCGTAGAGCAAACGAGGTTGCAAAAACCAAAATTTTTATGAGCGCCCACGAAGTTTTGAATAAACCCATGTTATAGGAAACTTTTCAACGATTTCAAATATGCCACTCTTAATAATATCACATTTTTAGTTTAGAAGATATAACCGTTCAAAGGTGAACGACTTTCGTTTTTCAAAAAAACATACAATTTTTAGTCAATTTGTTGCGATTTTAGGTATAATATCACGAAAAATAGGTAACGAATCGCCATATTTTTTAGTTGTATTGATTGATGTATTTATTAAATGTATAATGATAAAAAAAATTAACTGTTTGCTTTGTGTTTCTCCTGGTAAATCACTATTTAAAAACTATCCATTTTTTCATTATTTTTCAACTTTGACGGAAAATAAAAAATCTACATTTTTCTATATTTGCCATATTTGCAAAACCTGTTCTTTGATTATATCTTAACATAATTCAAAAGGTTTTATCTGCCCGTACGTGCCCGTTTGGCTTCTAGAGGTAAAAAAGGTTAAAAAGACATGGTTGCAGAAATTGTATGGCATCCATCCCTTATATGTTTTAACTGACAGTAGTTTTTTTTAGTAGTAAATTTTTGTTTAAATTTTTTTTTGTAGTAGTAAATTTTTAGGCATGGTAGCACAAGCCTATATATTGCAAAATAAGCACAATGCCTGGATTAGTCTACGACTGAAAGTGGGCGCAACAATTACTGAAACCATTAAAGAATTTAAGTACTGAAAACATGGCGTTGAAAAATTTAAAATTATTTTTACTGTTCTGAAAGTCAACCACACCAAAGTTTTTCACGGAAGCTGCTTTAGAAGAACTTGATAGCTTATACGGAAATATTGAGAGAAGCGAAATTATAACAAATAATTTTTATCTGATATATGCAAATATAAGGGCAAAATGGTTGAAATCTAATCGAACCATTCAGAACTTCAACTCCAAATACGAGGACTGGCTTAATGAAGACACCATCCTGGCTATAATGGCAGTAGATAAACCCACCACATCAACCAGAGGAGCAAAAGGAAGGCCAAAAAAAAGTATTCAGGAGTGTTCAATTTTCACAAGAAAGAGGAAACTTGCCGATGCCACCAATGACTTGAACACGAAGCATTTATCGGACGCGCTAGCTATTAAATATACAAAGCATAGTGAAAGAGTTAGTTCTCAGATAACCAAATCTGTTGCTGACGCAAGCCCACTGCGACTAAAAAGGATTAAGGAAAGCATGCCCACGCCCACAAACGCACACATTAAAAAGTATGGTTCTGAAGAAGCCTTGGCCTTGTTTATGGACTTAGAACTTTCAAAAGAGAAATATGAGAAACAACGGGCATCTTTAACGCGACACGGCGCTGACGTTTTACCCGGATACAAGCATATTACGCAAGCCAAAATAAATTCTCGACCACTGCATACGGAGTTTACGGAAGTCTCTGCGAAAGCCAATCTGCAGGATCTCATGGGCCATACGGTGAAACGGATGTTGGAGAGTCTTCCTGAAAATGAGGTGAAAATTCTTCCTGAGAAGTTGACATTGATCAGCAAATTGGGCTGCGATGGATCATCCGGACAAAGCGTTTATAAGCAAAGGATATCTTCTGATGACGCTACAATATCGGACGGAAATATGTTTATGGCATCTGTTGTTCCTTTGCGGCTAAAATCTGATGTTTCCCTACACTGGAGAAATCCACGTCCGTCATCAGTGCATTATTGTCGACCAATAATGTTTCAGTTTGCAAGAGAATCGGCAGAACTCATAAGGACCTCGGTAAAGAACATTGAAGAACAAATAAGCAAGATTAAGCCTACAAAGCTGCAAATTGGAGAAGGAAAATATATTGAATGCAATTACGAGTTCCACCTGACTATGGTTGACGGAAAAGTCTTAAACGAACTGACAGGAACAAAATCAACAATGTCATGCCCGATTTGCAAAAAGAGTCAGAAGAACTTTGGTAATTTAAACGATTCTACAAATGAAGAGAATTACGAATATGGAATGTCACCATTGCACGCAAGGATTAGGTGTATGGAGTTCTTGCTAAAACTGGCGTATACCCTACCACAAGAGGAGGAAAACTTCGTTGCAAATACATCAATAAAGGGTAAGGAAAAGATCAAAAAGAAGAAAATACAGGATGCTCCGTCCCAAGCACGGATATGGTAACTCAAACGATGGAAACACCTCTAGGAGATTTTTTGAAAATGATGAGGCAGTAGCTAAAATCACTGGAATTGACAATCAAATCGTGAAAAGATTGGGAACGATCGTGGATGTTTTAAACTGCAAAAAAAATGTCAATTCTACAAAATATGGAGAATATGCGTCGAAAACCCCGACCCCGACCGTCCATAAAATATTGGCGCATGGCAAAGATATAATTGAGTTCCAGTCTTTGCCAATTGGAGAGCTTTCTCAAGAAGCACAGGAGTCTCTTAACAAATTTTATAAAAATTATAGAATGCAGAACACATTCAAAACATCAAGGGTAAGGCAAAATCCGATCCACTTATTTCTTACCTGCGGCATGTGAAGTCACGAAAAGAGTTAGAAAATAATTATAGTTTAGAAATGCTTAGTCTTTTCGATATACCTTCTCTTACGATTTGTGATGAATATTTTACAGAAAATTGAAAAAAATTAATTTTAAAAAAATAATTTTTTTTTTAATTTGTTGGGTAATAATTTAAAACATAAAACCCTAAAAAAAATAAAAACTATTTTAAAATGTAAAAAAAAATTTTTTAGTTACTATAAAATTGATTTTTCTACTAATTTTAACTTTGATAATCCATAAGTAGGCCCCTACAAAGCGTAGCCCCCTTTCCAAACGCTCATTTCATAGGCTGAACAGTTATCTATCATATGCTGTTTAAACTTTTTAATTATCTTATTCGGTTCAAAAGATATGATTTTTGCAACAAAAAAACTCAAATGGCGCCACTGTGGGACGGTTAAAATTACAAGGAAAGTTTAAGAAATATTGTAGTAAATTAATATAAAAAAATTAATTTAACTTGTAAATCTTTTATAAATAAAATCATATGAAAAAAAGAATTATCATCGTTTTCTACAAGTGACTTAATTACATCAAATCATCATCAATAAATTAAGTTGTGTATTGAATATTATATGCGTTGCTCTGCTCTCTGCTTCAGTTCGCAGCATCTCTGTCGTCGTATGTAACTCACTGAATTTCGTTTCACATATAGATCAACATATACTTGCATTGGATTAGCAGTGTTGGACTTTTATATGAAAGTTATAAGTGTTGGGTATTTTGCGGGCTACTTTGGTACTTTTTATTTATACAAGTCAGTATTTGTACCTTGAATTTCTTCGATGCTATTAATTATTTCATTGAATTTTTGTGTCATCGAATAAAACTTAATACATAAAATTAAAATGGTCAGCGAAGACGAAACTGGTGCTAAATCAAAGGCTGAGCTAACTGCATTAAAGTTACAAAGGACTACTATGAAACGTACAATTGCAAAACTAAAGGCCAAGGTAGAGAAAGAAGGATCAAGTGCCGATTATACAACTACTGAGTGTCGCCTACAACTGCTAGAAACATATTTTAAGCAAGTAAGTCATATTCAAACACAAATTGAACGTATTTCTGCATCTGATGAAGGTCGAACTGACTTGGAAGAGATTTATATTTCAAGCAAAAGTTTTTTAGTCGATTTATTAAAAAAGTGACGTAATTATAGTGATGTTGAACAAAGTTTTTTTAATTCAACAAATCATTTCCAGCAAAGTCGTCTTCCAAAATTAAAGTTACCTAAGTTTGACGGAAAGTATGCTAAATATTCGCGATTCATAACTACTTTTAAAATGTTAGTACATGATGAAGCGACCATTCCTTCAATCGACAAATTCAATTATTTACTAAATTGCCTAGATGGCCAAGCCCTGGCCGTTGTAGAACAGTTTCAAGTCATAGAAGAAAATTATCCAAGGGCCCTTAATTGCTTGAAGGACCGCTACGACAACAAATCTTTGATTTTTATTGATAATGTCAATTCTCTATTTGCAATTCCATCTATTAATAAACCAAGTGCTCTTTCGCTGCGATCCATATTGGACAACGTTGCAGCTCTTCGTAGTTCATTGTTGTGTTTAGGTTCAGAACTAGACGTAATGAACGCAATAATAATACATATTGTTCTTTCGAAAGTCGGTCCAGAATCCAAGGCTATTTATGATGAAAAACAGGACTTTAATAAATTGCCATCATGGGATGAATGTTATTCAATTCTAAGTCGTCGTTGCCAATTTCTCGAAAGCCGAACAGCAGAATCATATCATGGCCGTGAAGGTGGGTCTAAGTCGAAATCTAACCGGCCAGGCCTTTCGCTTGTTACATCAAACATCTTGTGTGAGTATTGTCAATGCAAGGATCACTCTACCGGAAGTTGTCCTTCATATCTCCCGCTACCTGTGCCTCGTCGTTTTGATTTTGTAAAGACATTTCGACTTTGCATAAATTGTCTTCGAAAAGGTCATCTCGTATCAAAGTGTCCATCAAAATCTCGATGTCGAATTTGTCGTATTTCTCATCACTCATCGCTGCACAATCCGAGCTCACCATCTGTCGTTGAAACACACGAGTCTTCGAATTCATCGTTGCCAAGGCATTTATTATCAAATTCACCATCGTTTCATCGTTTATCGCCTCCATCAAGTAAGCCTTCGCTCTCATCATCGTATCAGATAAATTCAAATCAACCATCTTCGTCAAAGCCATCAACTAGTGCAGCACCTGTTTATTTTACAAAAAACTCAACGTGTATTACTCACAAATATCATCGTGCAGTGCTTCCTACAGCCATAGTATTTGTAAAGGATAATTTAGGAACTTTACAACCTTGTCGGGCTCTTTTAGACTTGTGCTCAGAGGTTAATTTGATCACTCAAGACACTGCCAGTCGATTACGTCTCAAACAATCGAAATCTATTCAAGAAATAGCAGGTTACAGCTACAGTAAGGTCTCGTACATCTGATTTCGAATTCACAACAGTATTTTCGGTCACAAAATTAATCTCTTCGTTACAACCATCACACCGTATTGAATCAGATGGCTGGGACATTCCGAATGGGTTGCAACTTGCTGACCCACAATTTAATATGCCACATCGCGTCGATTTACTTCTCAGTTCTGAAATATTTTTTGACTTATTGCTTGATGGTAAGATTCAGCTAGGCAATGGTTTATCCAACTTGATAAATACAACTCTCGGATGGATAATAGGTGGTAAAGTTGATTGCCAATCGCCCAATAAAGTTCTCTCGTGTAATGTCATCACTGTTCAAGAACTGGACGTAATGTTAAATCTTTTTGGGAAATAGAAGAATTTCCTCAAAACAAAAGACTCATGTCAGAAGAAGAAACACAATGTGAGCTACATTTCGTCAAACATACTGTTTTCGAACCAAATGGAAGACTTAAGGTGCGTTTACCCTTTAAGTGGCGACCACACAACTTGGTAATTCATTTAGCATGGCTTGTCGTCGATTTACACAGCTTGAAAAACGTTTTCAAAGAGATCAGCTATTAGAGACTATGTATGTCGATTTTATGAAAGAATATATCGCCCTGGGACATATGTCATTAGTAGATCCTGAGGTTTTGAATAAACCACACTATGTAATACCTCATTCGGTTCTGCGTGCTGAAAGTGTATCAACTAAATTAAGAGTAGTATTTGATGCTTCAGCTCGAACCTCAACGAATGTATCTTTAAACGAAATTTTAATGGTTGGCCCAACAATACAGAAATATCTGATTTTAACTATTCTTTGTTTTCGATTTCATAAATTTGCATTGTCAGCTGATATATGCAAAATGTATCGGCAGTTTCTGGTACATGAGAAGGACCGAAATTTTCAACTCATTCTTTGGAGAGACTCATCTAGTAGTCCCTTAAATTTGTATCAGCTCAATACTGTTACTTACGGTACATCAGCTGCACCGGTTCTCGCTATTCGGAGCCTTTCACTAATAGCTGAAACATTTAAAGATCAATTTCCTGTTGGCGCTCAGGTCCTTAAACAAGACCTATATGTAGACGACCTTCTAACAGAGGCAGCAACCATTAATGAATTTTCGACAAAAAGAATTGAAATTACGCAAATTTTAGAGAAAGCTGGTTTAAAATTAGCAAAGTGGAACTCGAACTACCCACAATTTACTAAGTCAACTGAGGAAGTAATGTTCCAAAAAAAAAGATGAAAGTATCACCAAGACCCTTGGAATGTCTTGGAAGCCTGCTAAGGACGTCTTTTGTTTTCAATTCGACACTCCCAAAATACAAGTTCCCACTAAGAGATTATTTTTGTCAATAGTTGCCCGAATTTTTGATGTTCTCGGATTATTAAGCCCAGTAGTAACTTCGTGCAAAATTCTAATTCAAGAAATGTGGAAGCAACAAATTGATTGGGACACACTATTAAATGAGCAATTAAAGACTCGCTGGTTTCAAATTGAAGAAAATTTGCCATATATAAATAAAATAGAAATTCCCAGATTTGTAGGAATAACGCCAACTACAAAGTTCGATATCCACGGCTTTTGCGATGCATCACAGTTGGCCTACGGGTGTTGCTATATACTCGCGTAGCTCGCCCGAATGGATTTCAGGTAAATTTACTTATTGCAAAGTCAAGAGTTGCACCAGTAGTACAACAATCATTGCCCAGATTAGAGTTATGTG
This sequence comes from Gymnosoma rotundatum, assembly GCA_916610165.2. Classification (NCBI taxonomy): domain Eukaryota; kingdom Metazoa; phylum Arthropoda; class Insecta; order Diptera; family Tachinidae; genus Gymnosoma; species Gymnosoma rotundatum. Next base: position 60,413,854 of record OU744339.1, read on the forward strand.
CTGCTCTTCTATTGAGTAGGACGTGGGATAAAATCAAGAACCAATTTCAATCCCGCTATAAATATCGCATAATTTTCTGGACAGATTCTAAAATCGTTTTAAATTGACTTAAAACGCATTCGTCGTCGTATGTGTGTTTTGTCGCAAATCGCATTTCAGAAATTCACTACTAACAATATACCCTGGCGGCATGTGCCGTCGAAACAGAACCCGGCAGATATAGTATCACGCGGCTGTCTCGCTAATGAATTAGTGTCAACAAGCTGGTTTAGTGGCCCAGATTTTCTGATGAAAGAAGAAAATTATTGGCCTCACGGTTCCGTTTCTACTACTGAACTTCCTGCGACTGAATTAAAAAAGACATCTTTTATGACAACAATCATCGATAACTCCATATTTCTCAAGTCATTGCTAACCATTCTTCGTTTCTTCGAATCTTGCATATAATAATTTACATTCATCGTTTATTTCACAAACCAAAACGAAATTTGTATATCACAGCTGAAGAACTACAATTAGCCTTTTGGAAAGTGGTTCACAATGTTCAGCAAACACATTTTAAATCAGAAATAGATCGCATTCAAAAGGGGAAAATTGTTCATCCCACTTTACAAAATTAATCACCGTTTTTACAAGATATGCCTAGTTATAAAACAAAGCTAACAATTCTTAGAGTTGGTGGAAGGCTAGCAAACGCATCGTTACCCTACGATACAAAGTTTCCAGCACTTCTTCCAAAAAACCATCGTTTTACCGGTCTATACATCAACTACCTTCATGTAAAGCATTTGCATGCAGGACCAAAGGCTCTCCTCGGCATTGTGAGGAAAGTAATACGAAAATGTATTCATTCACTGTTGCATCAAGTTATGGGTGACCTACCAGCCGATCGACTCAATGGGAGTCGTCCGTTTCTGGTTTGTGGTGTAGACTTTTGCGGCCCGTTCTATACAACCTACCGAATCAGAGGAAAACCACCATATAAAACTTATGTGTCAATTTCGTGTGCTTTGCCTCCAAGGCCATTCATATTGAACTTGTTTCAGATTTGTCGACTAATACTTTTATCTTATATTTAAAAAGATTTATAGGCAGACGTGGAATACCAAAGCGTATATACTGTGACAACGCTACTAACTTTGTGGGTGCTCTGACTACACTCAACGAATTCAAGAAACGTTTTTTCGATAAAGACACCACTAAGGCTCTTATGGACTACAGCGAAGTGACCGGCTTTCAGTTTTCGTTTATTCCACCTCGGTCTCCTCATTTTGGTGGTCTTTGGGAGTCGGCGGTAAAATCCACAAAAACAATATTGTTAAAAAATATATCCAACGCTAACGTAACTTATGAGGAATTTCAAACGGTTTTGGTCGAAGTCGAAGCTATTTTGAACTCCCGCCCTTTAGCGCCAAGATCTGATGACCCAAATGATGGGGAAGCCCTGACACCAGCCCACATGCTCATTGGCTCATCACTGCTCGCATTACCTGACGAAAATGTAGAGGATCATAAAAATATTACTTATTTGAAACGCTGGCAACTTGTCACATATTTAAAGCAACAGTTTTGGTTACAATTCGTACGTGACTATATACTCACTCTTCAGCAAAAGGCAAAGTGGTTCAGATCACACGCTAACATAAAAAAAGGAAAGCTGGTCATCATACATGAAGACAATCTACCTCCACAACAGTGGCTCCTCGCTCGTATCGTGAAAGCAATTCCTGGTCGTGACGGCAAAGTCCGAGTTGTAGATGTTAAGACGACTAAGAGCATATTTCGACGCTCTATCCACAAAATTGCTCCCTTACCAACAGACGAAGCTGATTGAAAGTGGACTTTCAATGGGCCGGAGTATGTACTGTCACAATCGTATTATATTATTTAATAGTATAAACTTAAGTTGTTCAAAAAGAATTATAATGCACACTTTTCTCTCTCTCTCACTCTCAACAGTTTTAATTTTTCGATCAAACAAGTATGATATTATAAAATTTTTAGATACAGCGTGCCAGATGGATTTTCCGATAAAACCTATTTCTCCGACCGAAGTGAAATCTGAAATCAAAATCCTTAATGATTATAAGTCAACCGGTTTCGATAAAATAGATGCAAGGGTTTTAAAATATTTGCATCAAAAAGGTCTAGCATTTCTTACGATTATTTATAACTCCATGCTTAGATTGCAGCACTTTCTTCTGCAGTGGAAATGTGCAGAAATAATAATGATACCTAAACCAAATAAACCAGAAAACATTGTCACGTCTTATAGGCTTATTAGTCTCCTACCTGTACTTTCAAAACTGTTTGAAAAATTACTACTTCAGAGAATGATTCCGTTTTAAGAAAAAAATAATATTATACCAGAATACCAATTTGGATTCAGACACAACCATTGCACACCTGAGCAATGCCATCGCATAGTTAAAGTAATAACAGACACCTTCGAACGTAAACGATATTGCTCTGCAGTATTTTTAGACATTCAGCAAGCCTTTGATCGCGTCTGGCATAATGGCTTATTATATAAACTTAAAGTCTTACTACCTTCTCCATATTATGGACTTTTGAAATCATACCTCGATGAACGAAACTTCTATGTTAGAGTGAATTCAGAATTCTCTGAAATCGAAGAAATTAATGCCGGTGTTCCTCAAGGAAGTGTTTACGTCTGATATGCCAATTTGCAATGAAGTAACAACTGCAACCTATGCGGATGATACAGTGTTTTTAGCATCTAGCGAATCTAAATCCGAAGCTTCTATCCTACTTCAGCAACAACTTAATAACTGAAGTACCTGGCTAAATAAGTGGAATATTAAAGTAAACGCACAAAAGTCTTCTCATATGACCTTTAGCCTAAGGCGAGAACAATGTCCTGCGCTGTATTTAAATAATTCCGTGATACCAAGCTTACTTAGGGCTGCAGCTAGATAAAAGACTTACATGGAAAAATCATGTGAAAAACAAAAGAAAACAACTAGAAAAAAAACTGAAAAGATTATATTGGCTACTAAGACCTAAATCGGAATTAAGTATAGAAAATAAAGTTCTCTTATACAAAACTATCATAAAACCCATATGGGCATACGGAATCCAATTATGGGGAACAACGAGTGAATCAAATGCTGAAATCCTTCAAAGGTTTCAGTCTAAACACTTAGAATGATTGCCAATGCTCCCTGGTTTGTAACAAATAAAACCCTTCATAACGATTTAAATGTCTCATATATTATAGATGAAATAAGGAAATTTAGTAGTAGATATGTACAAAGGATTAGCAATCATGTAAATATCTTAGCAATAAGTTTGTTAGACGAAACAGATGAAGCCAGAAGGCTAAAAAGATATCATATCTTAGATATCCCATTTAGACAATAATTTATAAGCGAAAATTTTATGTTGAAACCTTACAATCTTGTGCTTAATATAAATGTAAAAAACATAAAATAAAAGTATTTTACATTAATATATGTACATATATGAACATTATTTAATTATCTGCATGATCTTTACTTTTGTATATAATATATATTTATTGTTTCACTTAAAAAAACAATAACTCCTGTTAATTTTTAAATTAATCACATTTGCTTAATATTGTACAATAGATTGCAAATAAATAAACGAGAAAAAAAATATAACATCCAAATTGCCTCTATTGCTGCCAGACACTCCCTCTCAGTTACACTGTAATTTCGCTGTGCGGTATTTAATTTCTTGGACATAAACGCCACCGGTTTTTCGTCTCCGTTGTTGTCAAACTGAACCAAAACAGCACCTATGCCATAATCACTAGCGTCGCAATGTATGTAAAACTTTTTGGTAAAATCCGGATTTGCAAGGATAGGAGCTGAAGTTAAAAGAGTTTTAATTTCCTGAAAGGCCTTTTGTGCCTCATCGGTCCTGCAAAATTTCTTTTTAGAAGACAATACTTCCGTGATAGGAAAAGCTATTGATGAAAAATTCGAAATAAATCTTCTATACCAACCTGAAATACCTAGAAATCCCCTAACCTGTTTAATATTTTTAGGGACAGGCCAAGCAAGTATAGCTTCGATTTTTTCTTGGTCAGTTTTTATCCCCCCGTTGCCAATTACATAGCCCAGGGATTTCGTTTCTGTAACGCAAAAACGAGATTTGGAAATATTCAAAGTTAAGTTTGCTTTTCTAAACTCTTGAGCGATTCTAGTTAAGACAGAAAGATGTTCTGTAAACTATGCTGATACTATCACCAGGTCATCCAAATATCCAAAGACGCATTTCTTAAGGTCCGGTAGTCTAGCGAAAATTCCTTCTAAACTTGGAAGTGGATATGCATCCTTTTTGGTTACTTGATTGACCATGCGGGCATCTAGACAAAGTCTGACTTTATTAGGCTTGATAACTAAGCGCATCGGTGAACTCCAAGCTGACGAGGATGGCTCAATTACCCCTAACGCTAACATTCTTTCGACTTCATTATACATTAGTTTTTCCACCGCTGGGGACACTGGATAAAACCTTTGTTTAATAGGCGTGGCATTGCACACGTCTATGTCGTACTTTATTAGGGCGGTTCTGCCAAGGCCTTGTGTTTCAAAACTGGGAAATAAATTAATAATGGCTGTTAATTTCGCTTTTTGGCTATTTGTTAAGGGATATTTATGGTCGTCTAAAACTGATTCTGATTGAACGGCGTTCAGCGACCAGAGGTCAGATGACGTCTTAAATTCAGACAATTCTTTAGAACAACTTATTATTGCCGTTTCAAACAAATCTGAAGCTAAATCAAACAATCTCCAGAAATCCAAGCCTAAAATGAGGTTTTGTGATAGTGAAGGGACAATCCATATTTTCATCTGTCGAGTTAGATCTCTAAAACAAACGTCAACTTGAAGAAAGCCTGACACTTTCTATAGCTTGCCATCGGCGGTCTTAACGTACGACTTAATTTGACTATATTGCGATAATTCAGTAAAATCGTTTTGCGCAAGATCACCTCCTATACAAGTTATATTAGCACCTGTGTCTAAAAGACCTAACTGAGTAAAATTTAAAAAGGAAACCTTGGCATAAAAACGTTTGTCATCGCGATTGTTAACCACGGAAGAAATTTTGTATTTAGCTGCAAGTTTACACATTTTGTAGTAGCTCCTGAGTCGACGAGTTGAACGTTTGTTTTTTTTTTTCTTGAACAAAATAAGATTTTTCTAAAATTTGTGGGTTTCGATTAGTTGTGTTACTTTTATTTTAAGCTGCATCTTTTAAAAGGGTTAAGGTTGTTTTTCCGGTGGGAACGGACGAGCGTAGTTTTTTGTATTACCACCAATTTTTGAACTACATTTGGGGCACTGGGGCTTATATGTATTTTTGGTAACACAGCCGTAACAGAAAATTGTTCTATCACGTAGGCAGTCCTGCCAATGACTACAATTCCAACACTGGAGTGTGGTTGATTGCTGTATGGCATAACACTAAGTTCTATAGTATCGGGTTCAAAAATGTCTGACTTATCATTCAAATTCAAATCAGCGATATTAGGTCGTGAATAATTTTGTTGATTTTGTCTTGAATGAACGCTCTTACGAAAACACTCGTCATTTACAAGTTTTTCCCTCATTTGCACTAATTTCCTTAGGTGAGCAATAGAGTATATAGGGACATAAAGTAATTCGTGGCGTATGTCTGGTCTTGAGTTTTTAGTTAATATTTCAATAAGTTCATTTTCTGGGATCGGAGTATCTAAGCGATCAACTATAACTGAAATTGCTTCGAAAAACGTATCAAACGATTCACCCGCTCTCATTTTACGGTTTCGTAATTCTTCTCGCAGATCGAAATTCGATCTAAAATCTTTGTATTGATATTGTATTGCCACACAAAATTCATTCCACTGGATTTGATCAACTTGTTTATGGTACCTCCAGTACTAATCACGTGCTTTCCCGGACAGTAAAAGATGAAGATTTTTACATATAATAGAAAAATCATTATTGAAATAGTCAGCTGTTAGGGAACGAATTATATACAAAAATTCGTCAACTGTTAAGCCGTTTGACGAACCATCGAATTTTAAATTGCAATTTTGAATTATAGAAGTTATTTTGTCGACACGAATATTAGAATTGTTTTGAAAGTTTAAAGATGGAACACAATTTACATGCTTTGGTACTCTTCGAGGTGCTTGATAAAAAGGGGGGCGTTGCGAGTTAGAGGTTTGACGTTGATCATTTAGGTTTTGAGAAGTGTTTGGGTTAATGTTAAATTTTCCTAATATCTTTACAATACTAGTTTCTATCATTTGCGTAAGTTGGCAATGATCCAGTTGTGTATTATTTATTTAGAATTAAAATTAACCCTTGAACACCAAGGTTTGACGATATTTTCGTGAAAATCGTGTACAGAATGTTGTGGAGTTAGTACTCGATTCTAACACAGAGTTAACTTGGAATAAGATTTTGGTAACATTACGAGTGTTATATTTCTTACTTATAGCACCACGACCTTTTCCTCGCGCATTTAAGGCTGGTATGGGTCTTGCACTAGGGTTTGGTTTTGTCAAGTTCTGAATATTTATTCCTTTTAGGTCTACTAGTTCGCAAGATTTGTGGCATTCAGGACATTCGCCAACCAGGGAAAGGGAATATTCGATACACAATCTATGAAAAACATGACTGCAGTTAGTCAAGATTAAACAATCATGATTCTCTAGTATCGACTTTTTACACACGATGCAAGTTAAAACCCCATTATTGCCAGTATTGGGGATATTCAGTAGATCATCCCGAGTAGCGACAGCTGAACGCGGAGGTGTTCTTTTTAACGACATATTCGAAAAAATTCAAACCAGAAAGTACGCCAGAAAAAGTAAAACAAGGAACCCAAAAAAAATTATGGTACTCGCGCAAAATGGTATCAACCAAGAACAAAAAATCTATATGTTATTCCGTAAATATTCTAAGATATTTAACGTATGTTTTATATACTTAAGTATTATGTTATTTTGTTTTAATTTATTTTTTATTTTTTTTATTTGAATATATCTCTATTATTTTTTTTTTCAACAATTTTAATATATATATATATATATATATATATATATATAGCCTCTTACGTATTTGGCTAGAGTAGAAAAAGGGTAGAAACTAATTCGCAGTGCTTAGTTTTATTTTTTTTATTTATTTTATTTTTTTTTTTTTTTCTATTTGAATATTTTTAAAGAAAGACATAATTTTACTTGAAAAAATTAATTAGCCAAAAAATTCTGTTTTGAAGTACTAACAAAAGGGATATAAAAATGCAACCAGCAAAATTTATATAATTCCGCAATCATAGGGTAATTCTTAGTAAAGTATCTCTTTAAACTAAATAACTCTTTCAAGCAAATTATTTAAGAAAAGCAAGGCAAAATGACAAAATCGTTTCGGTTATCAGAAAAAAGGATCCCTTAGGGAAATTTCGGTCGTCCTATTCGAGCTATATTAGTCAAATAGACGATATCCTGAAAATTATAACAGAGTATTTCACTAATAATTTCAATGATCTTTTCATTTTACAATTCTACAAGAAAAAAAATGTATATGGCAAAAACTAGAAAAATGGGAACCAAACAGATACAAAATCCTATGGGCACCACGTTGGGCGCCAATTATGTAATGTACAATTTTGAAAGCTTGCATTTTACTTGATTTGCAGTGGAACAAGCCACCACACTTCGATAAGCCTAATGCCAAAGACAATAAATTTATAAAGATGTTGCAGTTTCAACATTTAAAAAATCAAAAATTATGAGCAGTTTCATGGTAGCGGGGGTAAGAGATAAGAGGGAAGAAATTTCTGTGAGCGCAACCAAAACTCAAGAGAGCACAATATTAGTTTTGTAAAAAAGACAGATTCATACACACATGCGTTTAAAAATGTGTGTGGATGTTCATAAGAAATGTTTTGTTAAAGGAAAGTATTGAAAGACAAAAACACACATTTAACATATAGAAACGTACATACATACTTTCATATCTACATATAAAGATGAATGTGCTTCACAAAATTTTATTTCTGAATTCTATTTTTCCTACTTATTTAAAAATTGTTTGTAAAATAAGCTTAAAAACGAAACTATATGACTGCTCTTGTTATTGTAGGGTAAATATATATTTTTATTTGTGTATTTTTAAAAATATGCATAATCGCATCGAACTAATCATACCCGAAATTACGTAGTAATTTTTTTTAGCATTTATTCTTGTGGATACTTAATATGTTTTTTAAGAAATTTCAAACAATGGTAATAAAATAAGGCACTTGTATATCTATATTTATTATAATTTTTTTTTGAAGTTTATTAACCCTGCATATAGGTTCAATATATATATATAAACCTCAATATGAATTTGATAGCTACATTTATAAATTAAAATTGCCAAACAAAATAAATTACTGGCGCTTTAATATTTAGACTTTCCCAGTACTTGTTACTTTACACTCATGTGTTTCCCATGAGCCATGCTTTCTTAGCAATGTAAGTATAAGCAACCTGTTTCCAACCTGTTTTTGTGACAAGAGTTTTTCTCTTTAAACCAGACATAATAATTTTAGTACACTATGCCCATTGCTTCGTAATATATTTTTTATGTTTTTAGCTGCTGTTTTTACAAAATAGTATTTATAAGACCTTTATGCATGTTTTTATAGTTCTTAGAACGGATAAACATTTCCGATGGATATGTCAGAATTTATGAAGGTTTAATTATATCTATTATTCTGCATTAATAGCAAGAAAATCGTTGAAATATCGCATTTTTCGCAATTTTCCGTGTTTTACACCAAGAACTTTCTATTTTTCATTTGGAAAGTCCTTAAGAAATAATTTCACCCAAAATTTCGTACAAAAAAATTAATTTTAATCTTTAAAAATATTGTGCTAATTATTCCGAACAAATTATTAAAATCACCGATTTTGATTATTGAAGGTAAAAGCACGTCTCGATGGCCATTTCGCTACCGTTTACTTAGCTCTTCAGGAAACTTCTCACAAACATTTTAAATAAACTAAAATTTTTTGTTCAAACAATAAAGTAAAGACAAAAATCAAAGTTTAAGCAAAAACAACAATTATCAACACTGGATATCGATCGAAATTTACATTTAAATTCTATTGAAATTTCGATCGATATCGAGTGTCGTAATTTGCCACCTGTTTTTATTTTTCTTTATATACTGTATAAGGATGACATTTCTTCGGCTCTTCAATACAAAGATGATGAAAAATAAAATTAAGACAACAAATAAAATATCACAACACACCACGATAATTTATTTATGCCTTTTATATGGGCACTTGCAAGTTAATAATTAAAATTAAATTACGGGAATTTTAAATAAAATTTATTATCTTTGTGCTAATTATCCCGAATAAATTATTAAAATCACCAATTTTTTGATTTTTCCAATTTTCCGACTTTTCTGGAGGGATTTTCAAAAATTTTCTTCCGTAAAAACCTTCTCATTGAAAATACGAACAACAGACAAAAATGTACAGAAATCGGCACAGCTGTTCTCATTTTATGAATTACTCTACATTTTTTCTACCATTTTTATATATAAGATTCAAACACTATGTTCACTACAATTGAGACGCTAAACTAGTATTCTTCTTAGAATAGTGATAAAAGTTAATAAAATAAATATTAATAAATGTTATTGAAACAAATTAATAAATGTTAATAATTATGGTATTTAATTTATATGCATGTAGTAATTAAATTTAGATAATAAATGAATTTAATTTACTATTTTCGTGCTTGATTGCTTCAAATATAAATATTTCATGATATTCTCATGAAACATTTTTTATTTAAAAGTAGAAATTGAAATGTATCTGCGTAGAAAGTATATTCAAATGGCCATTTCACTACTGCTATTTTAGCTCATTAGTGGATTTTACCCAAATTTTGTATAGAAAACTTGAAATGATTATATCAAAAGCCAAATTGATTAAATAAGAAGAACTCTATTGAATCAATAAGAGAAAAAGACAGGAACAAAAAGACAGTATACAAACATTCAGTAACTAAAAAAGTAAAGTAAATTAAAATCGAAAGGGTTCCGAATAATAAATTTTCATATGGATAATAAATGAATTTAATATTCGGTGTAAATCGATATTATTTCTTTTATGCAACAACAAAACACATATTGTTACCATACAAATACACAATCGGTAACATTGGTTTACGTTGGATATTTTACAATGTAAATATATACACACTCGTATGCACGTATATACAAATGAATTAATGTGAGATGAGAGTAACAAGTTTGCTGAGAATAATAATCTCTCTTTGTGATTTTACTCTTAAAGTGGCAGTAGCAGTTCGTCCATCGACAAAATGTGCACTGGATGTAGAATGTATGGCAGTTAAACGTCTTAGTATATTTATAGCAGTGATGATATTTCCGAATTTTCGAAAGTACTTTTTTTACTCACCGCAAAGTACTTTTTCCGGCTCGAGAGTACTTTTTTCTAATAAAACCTAAATTTAAAGCAAAAACAATTGATGTTGTTCTTCAAGTGTATATTTCATAGAGAAGTATCCATGATACTTCTACTAAGTATAAAAAATAAAAAAAATAACATATAAAATAACGTAGAGTTTTGTTCACAAACCATTAAAAAAATTAACACAATTCATTATTCATTTGTAAATGAGAGCAAGAAAAAAAATTCTTAATAATAACAAAAAACAATTTATAATAAAAGTTCCTCTGCAGGTGGGCTGTCATTGGACAGAGTTTGGTTTAATAATTTGTTGTCAATTTTGAACTTATGACAACAATTATTACTTGATTTAATCAAATCTCTTGTCTGCAAAAGTGCAGAACAAGTACCCACAGCTAACCGATTACGGCATTTCGTTTTAATTAAGTTTTGGATCGAAAAGATGCGTTCGACGTTGGCAGATGAATGTGGAATTGATAGAATCCCTTTGGCAATTCTGAAAATATTGCTGAACATAAATGAGAAGTAATTCTGGCAAATATATACTGGCCAGAGCACTTTTAGATACCGGTTCTCAACCAAACTTGATACCTGAGGAACTTGCGCAGCTACTAAGACTGAAAAAAGAAGGAGGCAGATTAAGTCTAAATGGCATAAGTGAAACAAATTCGGTTTCCAAATCTTGTGTAAATTTAACTGTCACGTCGAGGGTTAACTCTACTAACTTTAATTCAAAGTTTTGGGTATTAAGTCATATAACTAATTTGCAACCTGATCTTAGAATAAATAAAACTAGCTTAAATATTCCTAAGAATTAGCCGATCCTTGCTTTCATAAACCACAAAAAATTGATTTATTGATGGGCGCTGAAATTTTCTTTGATTTGATGTGTGTTGGTCAAATAAAGTCTGATCCGAGCCTGCCAATTCTTCAAAAGACGCCGCTTGGTTGGATTGTAACTCGAAAATACCAATCAAAGGGCTTGGCCAATAACAACGTTTTTCATTTAAGTACTGTTGTAGAAAACGAGAGCAATGTTGATTCAATAGTCAGGAAATTCTGGGAATTTGAAGATCTTCAAAATGAGTCAACAAAAATATATTCTGAGGAACAGCAACAATATGAGGACAAATTTAGAAATTCAGTACAACGCTTAATGTCAGGACGATTTGAAGTCTCACTGCCTTTTAAATCTGATGCAAAATTTCTTGGTTTATCTTTTGAAACTGCCAAAAGGCGATTTCTCTCTTTGGAACGAAGACTTTCCAAAGATGTATCGTCAAATTTTGATTAACGAAAATTATCGAAATTTTCAATTAGTCCTTTGGCGAGAAAGTCCATCTATTCCTTAAAAGTGTTTCGTTTAAACACTGTTACATACGGCACGGCGTCAGCACCATTTTTTGCGATCAGATGTTTTATTCATTTAAGCAGTTTGTACAAAGAGACTTTACCTATTTTTTCAAAAGTTGTTCGCAATGATTTCTATGTAGATGATTTATTAACTGATGCTGATAGCTACCAAGACCTGAGTATAATTCGTAACCGGGTTAATAAAATTTTGAGTTCAGCTGGTTTTAAACTTACGAAATGCTTTTCAAATCATCCTGAATTTATGAGTTCAGTACAAAATGAAAAACTATTACATAGCGATTCCAATTCAGCAAAAGCAAAAGTTTCGTTTGGAAAATAATTTTCAAGAATTAAAACATATTGTCAGTTTCTTCGGGGTTATTTAATCCTCTCGAACTATTATGCCCTATAGTAACAAAATCCAAAATGTTATTACAAGAACTTTGGAATCAAAAACTTGACTCCGAATCAAACAGAATTGTTTCGCGACTACTTACGGCGAAATCTAAAGTTGCTCCTCTTAAGACCTAGTCTCTTCCAAGACTTGAGCTATATGCTGCACACCTGTTAGCTAAGTTGTGGAATTGAATTAAGTTAATGATTAGCTTTGAAATCGAGTGTGTTAATTTCTGGACTGATTCAAAAATAACACTGTATTGGATTAAAAAGCATTCATCCTCGCTGTCCACTTTTGTTTCAAATCGAGTGGCTGAGATTCAAGAATGGTCAGACAACGTTTCGTGGCGCCATGTTCCAACCAAGCAAAATCCAGCTGATATTGTTTTAAGAGGATGTTCAAGAATTAAAAAATTCGATTTGGTTTCAAGGACCTTCGTTTTTACTAAGCGAAAGTTCCTACTGCCCTGTTAACGAACACTTTGAGTTAACAGAGAACCAGGAATTATTAGAAAAAAGAAAAATGAATGTACTTATTGCAGTAGAGGATCCACATAATTGCCTATTGGATCTTTTAGGAAAATATTCGTCTTACAAAAAGCTACTACGAGTAACGTCTTTTGTACTTAGATTAGTTGACGTTTTGATAAAACGCAAAATAGACAAAGGCCCTAGACCTACTTCAATCGAATTGAAATGGTCATTCTTTTGGCTTGTAAAGACAATCCCGAAAAACTATTTTTCTGAGGAGATATAAAAATTGCAAAAATCTCTTGTCTTGCCATCAAACATTCAAAGATTAACACTATTTGTTCATACTTGCACAGAAAAGAAACGAACATATTCACTTTTAAGGGTAGGTGGGAGATTGCTTAATGCAAACTTGAAGTTCCCACTTTTATTATCGAAAAGAAATAGCTTTGTCACACTGTATTTGCGGAATCTTCATTTTGAAAATTGTCATGCTGGCACAAAAGCACTTGCAGCACTTTCACGGCAGAATATATGGCTTATTAATGCGAAAGAAGAGTGCAGCAAAATAGTTCGCCGGTGTGTTCATTGCTTTCTTTATAAATCAAAAATAATGTCCCAAATAATGGGCAATTTACCCACTAGTAGAGTGAGAGGTACCCGACCCAACGGTCGGCGTAGACTTCTGTGGTCCCATTAACGTTTCATTGAGAATACGTGGTAGACCACCAATTAAAATGTATATAGCGGTATTCGTGTGTTTCACTTCTAAGGCGGTTCATTTGGAACAGGTCGTGGCATCATACGCAGCGTCGCCCGGGTTGAGGTTCAGCTTCATACAACCTCGGGCGCCATACTTCAGACTGCTGTGGGAAGCAGCCGTGAAGCAGGCGAAGTTCCGACTTCTGCGAGCCGTGGGCAACGCATCGCTCACTAAGGAAGAAATGGGCACAATGCTTGCAGAAGTTGAAGCGGTGCTTAACAGTCGGCCAATCGCACCGCTGTCTCCGGACCCCAACGACGCGGAAACGCTAACTCCAGCGCACCTACTGATAGGCGAGGGTCTGCGTTCGCTGCCGTCCGAAACCGCAGAAGACGTGACAGGCAAAGAGGCGAAATTATGGAAGCGATGGCGTCTGCTTTGCGGTCTCAAGCAGACTTTCTGGCTGGCTTGGTCTCGCGACTATATCCTGGGACTTCAGGGCAAAGGCAAGTGGCGCGAGAAGATTCCCAGTCTCAAGGTCGGTCAAGTGGTTATAATCCACGAAGACAATTGCCCGCCACAGCACTGGCTGACCGGGAGAGTCGTCAACATCCTTGAAAGACACGACGGCAAGGACAGGGTGGCGGAGATCAAGACCATAAACGGCGTATTTAAACGCCCAATATGTAAATTGGCTCCTCTACCTGATGATTGAAGACCTCAGCTCCTTCAATCGGGCCGGAATGTTGAGCCTGTATGATATTAATAATAATAATCATAATAATAATAAATAATACTAAGAAAGAATGTTGAGCCTGTATGATATTAATAATAATAATCATAATAATAATAAATAATACTAAGAAATGAATTTAATAAAACTAAAATAAATAATACTAAAACTAATACTTACCCCTAATACTTACATTACTTTTAAGTTTTTGTTGTAAATGTTAAAAGTAACTGTTATGCTGAAAAATATTGAAGCATCAGTATACACAATAAATATATTTACTTGCAAAGTAATCTTAAATTCAACCGGTCGTGTTTTTAATGAAAGTTTTAGTTTTTTCACCACAGTGCCCTATTTTCTGTTAAATTATAATCTAATTAGTTTAAAAAAATATTAAGATTAAACATTTTGGTGCCTGAGCAGGGACTTGTGAAAAATAAAAACAAAAATCATTTTTTAAAACAATTCAGTTTTATATTTTAATCAAAACTTAAAAACTAAACAGTGAACAGTAAACAGTTTAACACAAACAAACAATTATATAAAATTATTTACATTAAACAGTGTTACAAGTTTTAAAATATCATACAAAATAAATAATAAAACAAAACAGAATCATACAAACTATACTGTTTTCAACAAAACAAACATAAAATAACAGCATAAAAAACACAAATAAACAAGAAATAGTTAAATTAAATTACAAGAAAACAGTGATTAAACATAAAAATACTTAAGTTTTCATAAAAATTATAAACACGACAAACAGTGCAAAAGAAATAAATAAACACAAAAACAAGTAATTTCTCCGTGGAAATTCATCCTGTCCAGAAGCTACCGATGCCCCGTTGCCGATGTATCATCTGTAGAGCACAGCGTAATCAGGGAGAAATTAATGGCAAAGAAAGCAAAGTTTGTACAAAATATAGTTAGAATTCAGTAATCTATAAGGGAAAAGACGATCTCTTTTAACCCTATAGAATTAGAATGTCGCTTGGACATTTTAAAAACTTATATTGACCAAGCAATGAAGCTTCAGTCAGAGGTTGATAATTTAGATCCCGATATTGACGATAGAGCTGAGCTTGAGGACATTTGTGTGACAACAAAATCAATGTTTTTGAGTCTACTGGCTAAAAACAGGCAGCCAAACTTGCCTGAAATCTCTTTCAGTGCACAGACACATCAGTCAAGACTCCCAAATATGAAGCTCCCCACATTTAATGGAAAATATTCTGATTATAAGAATTTTACGAGCTTATTTGAGAACTTAGTCCACAATGATCCGACATTGACAGATATTGAAAAGTTTAATCATTTAATATCATGCTTGTCCGATTCAGCTTTAGGTACAGTGAAAGCTTTTCAGATTTCAGAATAAAATTACCCCAAAGCATTAGCCAGCTTAAAGAAGGTTTACGACAATGAATGCCTAATATTTTTTCATAATATTGCAAAACTTTTTGATTTGCCAGAGATCACAAAACCTTCGGCTTCAGCTTTGCGAAGCATGATTGATACCGTTTCTGCTATTTACGATTCGCTGTTGTCAATAGGTGACGATAAGAAAATAACGAATGCCATATTAATACATTTAGTGATGTCAAAAGTAGATCCAGTGGCTAGATCAAAGTGGGAAGCAGAGATCGGTTTCGGTTGCGTATTTTTCGAGTCTACTTAAACAAGCACTTAGTTTTTTATGAGTCGAATCGTTTTTGTTTAAAAGCAAAAAACACTTGTTGAATAAACCGTTCGGTTAAAACATTCATTTTGTGTACTCGCCATTTTGTGCGAACATGAATGTTCTGATATTGTTTCAAGAGGATGTTCAAGAATTAAAAAATTCGATTTGGTTTGAGGGACCTTCGTTTTTACTAAGCGAAAGTTCCTACTGCCCTGTTAACGAACACTTTGAGTTAACAGAGAACCAGGAATTATTGGAAAAAGAAAAATCAATGTACTTATTGCAGTAGAGGATCCACATAATTGCCTATTAGATCTTTTAGGAAAATATTCATCTTACAAAAAGCTACTACGAGTAACGTCTTTTGTACTTAGATTTGTTGACGTTTTGAGAAAACGCAAAATAGACAAAGGCTCTACCCTACTGCAATCGAATTGAAATGGTCATTCTTTCGGCTTGTAGAGACATTCCAGAAAAACTACTTTACTGAGGAGATATCAAAATCGCAAAAATCTCTTGTCTTGCCATCAAACATTCAAAGATTAACACCAATTGTTCATACTTTCACAGAAAAGAAACGAACATTTTCACTTTTAAGGGTAGGTGGGAGATTGCTTAATGCAAACTTGTAGTTCCCACTTTTATTATCGAAAATAAATAGCTTTGTCACACTGTATTTGCGGAATCTTCATTTTGAAAATTGTCATGCTGGCACAAAAGCACTTGTAGCTCTTTCACGGCAGAATATATAACTTATTAATGCGAAAGAAGAGGGTAGCAGAATAGTTCGCCGGTGTGTTCATTGCTTCCGTTATAAACCAAAATTAATGTCCCAAATAATAGACAATTTACCCACAAGTAGAGTGAGAGGTACCCGACCCAACGGTCGGCGTAGACTTCTGTACTCTCATTACCATGCCATTGAGAATACGTGGTAGACCACCAATTAAAATGTATATAGCGGTTTTCGTGTGTTTCACTTCTAAGGCGGTGCATTTAGAACAGGTCGTCGCATCATACGCAGCGTCGCCCGGGTTGAGGTTCAGCGTCATACAACCTCGGGCGCCACACTTCAGAATGCTGTGGGAAGCAGCCGTGAAGCAGGCGAAGTTCCGACTTCTGCGAGCCGTGGGCAACGCATCGCTCACTAAGGAAGAAATGGGCACAATGCTTGCAGAAGTTGAAGCGGTGCTTAACAGTCGGCCAATCGCACCGCTGTCTCCGGACCCCAACGACGCGGAAACGCTAACTCCAGCGCACCTACTGATAGGCGAGGGTCTGCGTTCGCTGCCGTCCGAAACCGCAGAAGACGTGACAGGCAAAGAGGCGAAATTATGGAAGCGATGGCGTCTGCTTTGCGGTCTCAAGCAGACTTTCTGGCTGGCTTGGTCTCGCGACTATATCCTGGGACTTCAGGGCAAAGGCAAGTGGCGCGAGAAGATTCCCAGTCTCAAGGTCGGTCAAGTGGTTATAATCCACGAAGACAATTGCCCGCCACAGCACTGGCTGACCGGGAGAGTCGTCAACATCCTTGAAAGACACGACGGCAAGGACAGGGTGGCGGAGATCAAGACCATAAACGGCGTATTTAAACGCCCAATATGTAAATTGGCTCCTCTACCTGATGATTGAAGACCTCAGCTCCTTCAATCGGGCCGGAATGTTGAGCCTGTATGATATTAATAATAATAATCATAATAATAATAAATAATACTAAGAAAGAATGTTGAGCCTGTATGATATTAATAATAATAATCATAATAATAATAAATAATACTAAGAAATGAATTTAATAAAACTAAAATAAATAATACTAAAACTAATACTTACCCCTAATACTTACATTACTTTTAAGTTTTTGTTGTAAATGTTAAAAGTAACTGTTATGCTGAAAAATATTGAAGCATCAGTATACACAATAAATATATTTACTTGCAAAGTAATCTTAAATTCAACCGGTCGTGTTTTTAATGAAAGTTTTAGTTTTTTCACCACAGTGCCCTATTTTCTGTTAAATTATAATCTAATTAGTTTAAAAAAATATTAAGATTAAACATTTTGGTGCCTGAGCAGGGACTTGTGAAAAATAAAAACAAAAATCATTTTTTAAAACAATTCAGTTTTATATTTTAATCAAAACTTAAAAACTAAACAGTGAACAGTAAACAGTTTAACACAAACAAACAATTATATAAAATTATTTACATTAAACAGTGTTACAAGTTTTAAAATATCATACAAAATAAATAATAAAACAAAACAGAATCATACAAACTATACTGTTTTCAACAAAACAAACATAAAATAACAGCATAAAAAACACAAATAAACAAGAAATAGTTAAATTAAATTACAAGAAAACAGTGATTAAACATAAAAATACTTAAGTTTTCATAAAAATTATAAACACGACAAACAGTGTAAAAGAAATAAATAAACACAAAAACAAGTAATTTCTCCGTGGAAATTCATCCTGTCCAGAAGCTACCGATGCCCCGTTGCTGCTGTATCATCTGTAGAGCACAGCGTAATCAGGGAGAAATTAATGGCAAAGAAAGCAAAGTTTGCACAAAATATAGTTAGAATTCAGCAATCTATAAGGGAAAAGACGATCTCTTTTAACCCTATAGAATTAGAATGTCGCTTGGACATTTTAAAAACTTATATTGACCAAGCAATGAAGCTTCAGTCAGAGGTTGATAATTTAGAGCACGATAATGACGATAGAGCTGAGCTTGAGGACATTTGTGTGACAACAAAATCAATGTTTTTGAGTCTACTTTCTAAAAATAGGCAGCCAAACTTGCCTGAAATCTCTTTCAGTGCACAGACACATCAGTCAAGACTCCCAAATAGGAAGCCCCCAAATTTAATGGAAAATATTCTGATTATAAGTATTTTATGAGCTTATTTGAGAACTTAGTCCACAATGATCCGACATTGACAGATATTGAAAAGTTTAATAATTTTATATCATGCTTGTCCAATTCAGCTTTAGGTACAGTGAAACCTTTTCAGATTTCAGAAGAAAATTATCCGAAAGCATTAGCTAGCTTAAAGAAGGTTTACGACAATGAATGCCTAATATTTTTTCATAATATTGCAAAACTTCTTGATTTGCCAGAGATCACAAAACCTTTGGCTTCTGCTTTGCGAAGCATGATTGATACCGTTTCTGCTATTTACGATTCGCTGTTGTCAATAGGTGACGATAAGAAAATAACGAATGCCATATTAATACATTTAGTGATGTCAAAAGTAGATCCAGTGAATAGATCAAAGTGGGAAGAACAGCTTGATTTCGAAAAGCTCCCTTTGTGGTCAGACTGCGCAGCCGCTTGATAAACGGTACCAGCATATTTATGCTAACGAATCTTCTAGTTCAAACCTGAGGTTTAATAGTAATAATAATAATACTGATAGAACTAAAAATTCTAAAAAGAAAAATTACAAAACATCATTAAATTGTACAAAATCAAAACCATCTGCTGATAAGTGCTTGTTTTGCCGATCAAATCAGCATATAATAAATAATTGCCCTTCCTTTACTGCTGAGCCTGTAAGCCAAAGATTTGATTTCATAAAATATGTGCCAGCATGTATAAATTGTTTGAGAAAAGGTCATACAGTAGCAAGATGTCAATCTTCTAAGTGCAGAATATGTAGCGGTTCTCATTCGAATTATCATGCTGAACAGCCATCTACTTCTCACGAGTCTGTTAATTATTCATCATCGGATGAAAGAATTATTCTTGTCACAGCTGTTGTGAAAGTGGGAAGTAATTCTGGCAAATATATACTGGCCAGAGCACTTTTAGATTCCGGTTCTCAACCAAACTTGATAACTGAGGAACTTGCGCAGCTACTAAGACTGAAAAAAGAAGGAGGCAGATTAAGTCTAAATGGCATAAGTGAAACAAATTCGGTTTCCAAATCTTATGTAAATTTAACTGTCACGTTGTAAAGTACAATTTTGAAAGTTTGCATTTTACTTGATTTGCAGTGGAACACGCCACCACACTTCGATTAGCCTAATGCGGATGTTATTTGTATGGATGGAATTTTAGGTGACATTAATAAATTATTTTAAGTTTTGTTGGTGGATTATGTAAAGAAACGTATTTGGGAGCCTTTGTACTGCTAGCTTTCAGTCTGATGGGGGAGTTCCTGTTCTTTTCACAATCCCTTATCTTTTATATACATCGTACTAATAAACATAATAAATTATAGACTCCTTTGCCACGGTTGGTAAAAACTACATCTACATCATCTCAATGAACTCCAAGAAAACTGAGTCAAAATGAACTCAACACAAAACGAATAGAATTAATAACATGGTCACCAGTGATATTTTTCGGGGCCATATCTTCTTAACCCTCCCTGCCTATTGTTTTAGCTTAGACTGTTTTGCTAAAATCCACTTTCTTACTACCCTTTTTTCATCTCACGTCCGTAAGAAGACTCAAATTAACTAACAAGACATGAAAGTTAACATTTTTTGAATCATTATATATTTAATAGAATATTTCATAAAAAAAAAGATTGAAGGCACCGATAAGAACTTTTTAATAGCTTTTTAGTTTGTTACCATACTATTTAAATCTACCTATAATATTGAGAATACATCCCTTAACAATGTGAATTACATTTTGATCATTAAATGATGATAAAAATAACAACAAAAACTTAAGCAGACAATTAACATCTTCACATGCATTTTTTTCCTCATTGTGTTTTTGCCTCTATTGAGTTGTTGTTGTTTTTTCTTTATTCAGTAAAAAAATTTACAAATATACCATAAAAAATATTATTTATCACTCACCAGTTGATAGTATGTGATGAGTTTAAGAGAACGTTACTGCAGTCGTAGAGGCCTCTCCGATCACACTGTTTACGTTGGCATTGAATGTAGGTAAACCTTTAATTTAAAAGTTTCCTTAACTAAATAAACTTAAATAGCTTTTATCGATATGGTATAATCGCAATTCCAAAATCAATAACTAACAATACAAAAAAAATGAGTACGATTATATACAAAAGCTTTCTTGTTAGTTATTTGTAATTGAAGTTTTTATCCACTCTTTTCTTTAATTTGTTACATATACGTACATTCATACATAAAAAAATATATATATATACTTATATACGTATATGTACTTTTCTTTACGTATTTTGGTATTGGTATCATACTCATACTACTTACTATGAATGAGAAAAAAAATTAGTAAAACGGACGGACGATATATTTAATAAATGAATTTCTTTTTTTTTTCTTTTTGTTATTTCGGAATGAAAGGTTGTTAGTTACGATTTGCGTTAACTATTTTGCCCATATGGCCTAGCGTATCTTCTCTGGATATTATTGTACCGCTTGATTGGACTTGAAAACAGAGAAACTAAGAGTGACACAGAGCGACAGAAAATACTTTGAATTAGTGACGTCACCGGAATGGGAATACTAATGCTGAAAACGTCTACCGTGACAAAGAAAACTTGACCTCCAAATAAAATGGATGGTTTTTTAATAGTTTTAGACACCTTTTAAAGAATCTAGTGACAAAAAAAAATAAAAGTTAAAATTGCTAGAAAATTCAGATTAGTTGTATATGTGTACCTGGTATTTCCTCAATGTATATTCCTTTCGTATTAAACCCTTACGGGATAAGCCTGTTATTGGAATGCAGATCCTCTTATAAAGGAGCTTATATAAAGTAGTTTCAGTCCACGTGTCTGCACTATCACCACAATGTGTTCTATGTGTAATTAATCTTTTTATTATACACGTTTTTTTTTCTTCTTACATAAAAGAAACACGATTGTTATAATATTTACCTGTTTTTTTTTCCAACAGTTATATTAAACTTCACAATGTATTTATTTGTAGGGAATACTTTAAATTGAAATCAAGATCTATGCACTGATTTCAAAGATTTTATTAAAGTTTTCTTAATTCCCAAATGCTTTATTTTTGTTCGTCTTGTTACGCTGACTGCTAAAACGGAAAAGAAAGATTTAAGGCAGTGCTCAGTAACAGGTGGCCTCTTTTAATCATTTTTATTACATATGAATACCGATTTGAGGTAATCACAACGCATACCTTAGGCAGTGCAGCAACGAAGCAAGCAATCATATGAATGAAATACTGCATGAGATGGTGTTTATCAAGAATAATGATTAATACCTCACAGACGTAATTTTATACGAAAATTATTAGCAAGTAATTGATATCACATATTTAAAACAACTAAATATGTACTGTATTGTACTGATTTTTTTAAAGGAAAGCAAATAATGTTTCTTTTGTTTATTAGATAATATCTGAATAAGAAATTACCAAAGAATTTCTTTTCTTGTTTTTTTTTTCTTTGTTTCTGTCACAATTGAAAAAAAATCCAACCCATTACGATGTTCACTATAAAACCACATAATACTTGCTTTTATGCGAAAAGTATTAGGAGGGAAAAGAACATCACTTTCTCAAATCTCTGGCGTGATCAGTTCCAAGTATCTTCCCATCTAAATCCTCTAACATGTAATAGTTTTGTCAAACTTTTTCCTTAACCTTGGCTTTAATATATAACGGTGCCAATTTTAAATTAAACTTTTTTTCTAAATTGCTCTGTGAGAAGTTTTTCCGATAGACAATTTGCCCCACGGAGTATGTAACAGGACGCGCGCGAAGGTTGTACTGAGTACGGTTTGTTTCATAGGCATCGGAAATATGCTTCTTAAGTTTGTCTCTAATAAGTGATAAGGTATCATCCCTTGAAAGTGGAGATATTGGCTAGTTCAGCATGCTTACAGTTTATCAAGTGTTGTTTCAAGCTCAGATTTTCATTACAAGCCTTTAAGAGATGGACAAATTAAACTGTTTATGAAATCTATAGATTGTTATAGAAAAATTGTAAGCTATCTAGAGACAAAAAAGATAAGTTTTCACACGTATCAAATAAAAAGTGAGCGTGCATATAGAGTAGTTCTGAAAGGCATGCATCATACTACACCCACAGTAGACAATAAATCTGAACTCATTTTGTTAGGGTATCCAGTCAGGTCAGTAACAAATATTATAAGTGGAATCACAAAACAGCCGTTATCAATGTTTTACGTCGATTTGGATCCTAATCCAAAAAATAAGAAAATCTATGAGCTACGATATTTAAATAATGCGGTAATTAAAATAGAACCCCCAAGAAAATTCAACGATATCGTTCAATGCCATCGTTTTCAACAATACGGCCACACCAAGGCGTATTGCAAAAAGCCATTCGTCTGCGTCAAATGTGGGTTAGATCATCCCACAGCCGAATGCACGAAAAACTTTGATCTCCCCCCACGGTGCATCCATTGTCTTCAAAACCACACAGCAAATTACAAAGGGTGTATTTTTATCAAAAACTGCTACAAAAGAGAAACTCAAACGCAAATGCATATAGATCTTCATTTCGACAGCAACATCAAGGTTTTTCTAACGATATACATGATTTTTCTCAAATAATATCTACCAATAACAGAACAAGTAACAATACCAGAAATAATCCTCCACCAAATGTGTCGTATTCTGACGTTGTCAAGCGAAATCCTCCCCCTCCTTCAGATACTGAAAACATTTTTAAGTATTTAGAAAATATGTTAGATAAACATATGGAGAAATTGACTACAACTTTGATGAATAGCATGTCCTTACTCATCGACAAATTATGCAAATAAATCTCAGAATTGTAGTTTGGAATGCCAACGGAATGGCAAGAAAGAAAAACGAAATTGAAATCTTTATTAGAACTGAATATATAGACATATTTTTAATATCTGAAACTCATTTCAATAGTAGATCATTTTTTAAAATAAGTGGTTATGATCTGATCACTGCAAACCATCCTGATGAAAGAGCCCATGCCGGCTCAGCAATTTTAATAAAATCAACAATTGCTTACGAAATAGTAAATCCGGTTAGAAGTCCCAGTATACAATCTGCTGGCATTAAAATAAGATGTAACAATAACGTATTTACCATATGTTTCATATACTGCCCTCCTAGGCATCGTATCATTAGTGAGAATTATGAAAATTTTTTCTCTGCTCTTGGTTCTAGTATTTGGTAGGTGGAGATTTCAACGCCAAACATCCATGGTGGGGTTCCCGACTCATTAATCCTAAAGGGCGTGAACTGTTTAAATGCGTTTTTTAAAAAAATAGCTATAAAACATTTTCTGGTAGAAGCCCCACTTATTGGCCTACCGACCCGTGTAAGATACCCGATCTCTTAGATTTTGCAGTGTACTGCGGAGTTTCACCTAATAACTTAGACATATTAAACATAGAAGATTTAAGTGCAGATCATTCACCAATAATAATTAACTATAACACCAGCTTAGAGTTACTTCCAAAAAATGCCAAGCTTATCACAAATAAGACTGATATTAAATCGTTTAGTTACTTTATAGATAAAAATGTAAACCTAAGAATGGCAGTTAACAGGACAGAGGATCTTGAAAATGTAGTAGAAATGTTCACTAATCTTATACACGAATCTGCAGTTTATCAACACCAAAAAATAATTCTTCGACATCATTTCCTGGATCTCATGTGCGTATATCAGCAGAGATAAGAGAGCTGATCAGAAACAAAAGGAGACTTCGACGAATTTGGCATCAAAGCAGAAACCCTAATGATAAAACTAATTTTAATTCAGCTGCAAGAATCTTGAAGGAATGTATTTCGGATTATAAAAATAAAGGACTGACTAATTATTTAAGAAGTTTAAGCGGACATGATTCCACTAGTGAACATAGCATCTGGAAAGCAACACGTTATTTAAAAAGACCGACAAAAAGAAATATTCCGATTAAAAATCTAAATGGTACCTGGTGCAAAAATGATAAGGAAAAAGCCAATACTTTTGCTAAACACTTAGAAGAAACCTTCAAACCATTTGTGATAAATACAGATGAGTATTGTTCGGTCACAATCGTAATATATTATTTACTAGTATAAATTTATTGAATTGAGTTAATCATTTTAGCATATCTAATTATATTTATTAGTTTTCGCATGAATTCATCGCTTTCAATACTGTATCGGTTATTCAAGAATTCCCTTTTGTTGCTCTTTCTTCTTTTCTTATAATTTGTAACTGTTTTTATTTACTTGCAAAACTTAAGTTGTTCAAAAAGAATTATAATGCACACTTTTTATTATCGTTGTGACCATTAAAGAGTTAACATTAAAACTTATATTCATCTTGTTTCACTCTCAACAGTTTTAATTTTTCGATCAAACATTTGGCGACCGTGACAGGACGCACAGTGGCGCCCGTAGAGCAAACGAGGTTGCAAAAACCAAAATTTTTATGAGCGCCCACGAAGTTTTGAATAAACCCATGTTATAGGAAACTTTTCAACGATTTCAAATATGCCACTCTTAATAATATCACATTTTTAGTTTAGAAGATATAACCGTTCAAAGGTGAACGACTTTCGTTTTTCAAAAAAACATACAATTTTTAGTCAATTTGTTGCGATTTTAGGTATAATATCACGAAAAATAGGTAACGAATCGCCATATTTTTTGTTTGTATTGATTGATGTATTTATTAAATGTATAATGATAAAAAAATTAACTGTTTGCTTTGTGTTTCTCCTGCTAAATCACTATTTAAAAACTATCCATTTTTTCATTATTTTTCAACTTTGACGGAAAATAAAAAATCTACATTTTTCTATATTTGCCATATTTGCAAAACCTGTTCTTTGATTATATCTTAACATAATTCAAAAGGTTTTATCTGCCCGTACGTGCCCGTTTGGCTTCTAGAGGTAAAAAAGGTTAAAAAGACATGGTTGCAGAAATTGTATGGCATCCATCCCTTATATGTTTTGACTGACAGTAGTTTTTTTTAGTAGTAAATTTTTGTTTAAATTTTTTTTTGTAGTAGTAAATTTTTAGGCATGGTAGCATAAGCCTATATATTGCAAAATAAGCACAATGCCTGGATTAGTCTACGACTGAAAGTGGGCGCAACAATTACTGAAACCATTAAAGAATTTAAGTACTGAAAACATGGCGTTGAACAATTTAAAATTATTTTAACTGTTCTGAAAGTCAACCACACCAAAGTTTTCCACGGAAGCTGCTTTAGAAGAACTTGATAGCTTATACGGAAATATTGAGAGAAGCGAAATTATAACAAATAATTTTTATCTGATATATGCAAATATTAAGGCAAAATGGGTGAAATCTAATCGAACCATTCAGAACTTCAACTCCAAATACGAGGACTGGCTTAATGAAGACACCATCCTGGCTATAATGGCAGTAGATAAACCCACCACATCAACCAGAGGAGCAAAAGGAAGGCCAAAAAAAAATATTCAGGAGTGTTCAATTTTCACAAGAAAGAGGAAACTTGCCGATGCCACCAATGACTTGAACACGAAGCATTTATCGGACGCGCTAGCTATTAAATATACAAAGCATAGTGAAAGAGTTAGTTCTCAGATAACCAAATCTGTTGCTGACGCAAGCCCACTGCGACTAAAAAGGATTAAGGAAAGCATGCCCACGCCCACAAACGCACACATTAAAAAGTATGGTTCTGAAGAAGCCTTGGCCTTGTTTATGGACTTAGAACTTTCAAAAGAGAAATATGAGAAACAACGGGCATCTTTAACGCGACACGGCGCTGACGTTTTACCCGGATACAAGCATATTACGCAAGTCAAAATAAATTCTCGACCACTGCATACGGAGTTTACGGAAGTCTCTGCGAAAGCCAATCTGCAGGATCTCATGGGCCATACGGTGAAACGGATGTTGGAGAGTCTTCCTGGAAATGAGGTGAAAATTCTTCCTGAGAAGTTGACATTGATCAGCAAATTGGGCTGCGATGGATCATCCGGACAAAGCGTTTATAAGCAAAGGATATCTTCTGATGACGCTACAATATCGAACGGAAATATGTTTATGGCATCTGTTGTTCCTTTGCAGCTAAAAACTGATGTTTCCCTACACTGGAGAAATCCACGTCCGTCATCAGTGCATTATTGTCGACCAATAATGTTTCAGTTTGCAAGAGAATCGGCAGAACTCATAAGGACCTCGGTAAAGAACATTGAAGAACAAATAAGCAAGATTAAGCCTACAAAGCTGCAAATTGGAGAAGGAAAATATATTGAATGCAATTACGAGTTCCACCTGACTATGGTTGACGGAAAAGTCTTAAACGAACTGACAGGAACAAAATCAACAATGTCATGCCCGATTTGCAAAAAGAGTCAGAAGAACTTTGGTAATTTAAACGATTCTACAAATGAAGAGAATTACGAATATGGAATGTCACCATTGCACGCAAGGATTAGGTGTATGGAGTTCTTGCTAAAACTGGCGTATACCCTACCACAAGAGGAGGAAAACTTCGATGAAAATACATCAATAAAGGATAAGGAAAAGATAAAAAAGAAGAAAATACAGGATGCTCCGTCCCAAGCACGGATATGGTAACTCAAACGATGGAAACACCTCTAGGAGATTTTTTGAAAATGATGAGGCAGTAACTAAAATCACTGGAATTGACAATCAAATCGTGAAAAGATTGGGAACGATCGTGGATGTTTTAAACTGCAAAGAAAATGTCAATTCTACAAAATATGGAGAATATGCGTCGAAAACCCCGACCCCGACCGTCCATA
Source organism: Gymnosoma rotundatum (assembly GCA_916610165.2). Classification (NCBI taxonomy): domain Eukaryota; kingdom Metazoa; phylum Arthropoda; class Insecta; order Diptera; family Tachinidae; genus Gymnosoma; species Gymnosoma rotundatum. The sequence continues at coordinate 60,441,364 of OU744339.1, forward strand.
AAATATTGGCGCATGGCAAAGATATAATTGAGTTCCAGTCTTTGCCAATTGGAGAGCTTTCTCAAGAAGCACAGGAGTCTCTTAACAAATTTTATAAAAAATATAGAATGCAGAACACATTCAAAACATCAAGGGTAAGGCAAAATGAGGACGTCTTCAACATGTTGGCAGCATCTTCCGATCCACTTATTTCTTACCTGCGGCATGTGAAGTCACGAAAAGAGTTAGAAAATAATTATAGTTTAGAAATGCTTAGTCTTTTAGATATACCTTCTCTTACGATTTGTGATGAATATTTTACAGAAAATTGAAAAAAATTAATTTTAAAAAAATAATTTTTTTTTTAATTTGTTGGGTAATAATTTAAAACATAAAACCCTAAAAAAAAATAAAAACTATTTTAAAATGTAAAAAAAAAATTTTTAGTTACTATAAAATTGATTTTTCTACTAATTTTAACTTTGATAATCCATAAGTAGGCCCCTACAAATCGTAGCCCCCTTTCCAAACGCTCATTTCATAGGCTGAACAGTTATCTATCATATGCTGTTTAAACTTTTTAATTATCTTATTCGGTTCAAAAGATATGATTTTTGCAACAAAAAAACTCAAATGGCGCCACTGTGGGACGGTTAAAATTATAAGGAAAGTTTAAGAAATATTGTAGTAAATTAATATAAAAAAATTAATTTAACTTGTAAATCTTTTATAAATAAAATCATATGAAAAAAAGAATTATCATCGTTTTCTACAAGTGACTTAATTACATCAAATCATCATCAATAAATTAATTTGTGTATTGAATATTATATGCGTTGCTCTGCTCTCTGCTTCAGTTCGCAGCATCTCTGTCGTCGTATGTAACTCACTGAATTTCGTTTCACATATAGATCAACATATACTTGCATTGGATTAGCAGTGTTGGACTTTTATATGAAAGTTATAAGTGTTGGGTATTTTGCGGGCTACTTTGGTACTTTTTATTTATACAAGTCAGTATTTGTACCTCGTATTTCTTCGATGCTATTAATTATTTCATTGAATTTTTGTGTCATCGAATAAAACTTAATACATAAAATTAAAATGGTCAGCGACGACGAAACTGGTGCTAATTCAAAGCCTGAGCTAACTGCATTAAAGTTACAAAGGACTACTATGAAACGTACAATTGCAAAACTAAAGGCCAAGGTAGAGAAAGAAGGATCAAGTGCCGATTATACAACTACTGAGTGTCGCCTACAACTGCTAGAAACATATTTTAAGCAAGTAAGTCATATTCAAACACAAATTGAACGTATTTCTGCATCTGATGAAGGTCGAACTGACTTGGAAGAGATTTATATTTCAAGCAAAAGTTTTTAAGTCGATTTATTAAAAAAGGGACGTAATTATAGTGATGTTGAACAAAGTTTTTTTAATTCAACAAATCATTCCCAGCAAATTCGTCTTCCAAAATTAAAGTTACCTAAGTTTGACGGAAAGTATGCTAAATATTCGCGATTCATAACTACTTTTAAAATGTTAGTACATGATGAAGCGACCATTCCTTCAATCGACAAAATCAATTATTTACTAAATTGCCTAGATGGCCAAGCCCTGGCCGTTGTAGAACAGTTTCAAGTCATAGAAGAAAATTATCCAAGGGCCCTTAATTGCTTGAAGGACCGCTACGACAACAAATCTTTGATTTTTATTGATAATGTCAATTCTCTATTTGCAATTCCATCTATTAATAAACCAAGTGCTCTTTCGCTGCGATCCATATTGGACAACTTTGCAGCTCTTCGTAGTTCATTGTTGTGTTTAGGTTCAGAACTAGACGTAATGAACGCAATAATAATACATATTGTTCTTTCGAAAGTCGGTCCAGAATCCAAGGCTATTTATGATGAAAAACAGGACTTTAATAAATTGCCATCATGGGATGAATGTTATTCAATTCTAAGTCGTCGTTGCCAATTTCTCGAAAGCCGAACAGCAGAATCATATCATGGCCGTGAAGGTGGGTCTAAGTCGAAATCTAATCGGCCAGGCCTTTCGCTTGTTACATCAAACATCTTGTGTGAGTATTGTCAATGCAAGGATCACTCTACCGGAAGTTGTCCTTCATATCTATCGCTACCTGTGCCTCGTCGTTTTGATTTTGTAAAGACATTTCGACTTTGCATAAATTGTCTTCGAAAAGGTCATCTCGTATCAAAGTGTCCATCAAAATCTCGATGTCGAATTTGTCGTATTTCTCATCACTCATCGCTGCACAATCCGAGCTCACCATCTGTCGTTGAAACACACGAGTCTTCGAATTCATCGTTGCCAAGGCATTTATTATCAAATTCACCATCGTTTCATCGTTTATCGCCTCCATCAAGTAAGCCTTCGCTCTCATCATCGTATCAGATAAATTCAAATCAACCATCTTCGTCAAAGCCATCAACTAGTGCAGCACCTGTTTATTTTACAAAAAACTCAACGTGTATTACTCACAAATATCATCGTGCAGTGCTTCCTACAGCCATAGTATTTGTAAAGGATAATTTAGGAACTTTACAACCTTGTCGGGCTCTTTTAGACTTGTGCTCAGAGGTTAATTTGATCACTCAAGACACTGCCAGTCGATTGCGTCTCAAACAATCGAAATCTATTCAAGAAATAGCTGGTGTTTCAGATATTCGGTCTCAATTAAAATATAAGGTTACAGCTACAGTAAGGTCTCGTACATCTGATTTCGAATTCACAACAGTATTTTCGGTCACAAAATTAATCTCTTCGTTACAACCATCACCGTATTGAATCAGATGGCTGGGACATTCCGAATGGGTTGCAACTTGCTGACCCACAATTTAATATGCCACATCGCGTCGATTTACTTCTCAGTTCTGAAATATTTTTTGACTTATTGCTTGATGGTAAGATTCAGCTAGGCAATGGTTTATCCAACTTGATAAATACAACTCTCGGATGGATAATAGGTGGTAAAGTTGATTGCCAATCGCCCAATAAAGTTCTCTCGTGTAATGTCATCACTGTTCAAGAACTGGACGTAATGTTAAATCTTTTTGGGAAATAGAAGAATTTCCTCAAAACAAAAGACTCATGTCAGAAGAAGAAACACAATGTGAGCTACATTTCGTCAAACATACTGTTTTCGAAAAAAATGGAAGACTTAAGGTGCGTTTACCCTTTAAGTGGCGACCACACAACTTGGTAATTCATTTAGCATGGCTTGTCGTCGATTTACACAGCTTGAAAAACGTTTTCAAAGAGATCAGCTATTAGAGACTATGTATGTCGATTTTATGAAAGAATATATCGCCCTGGGACATATGTCATTAGTAGATCCTGAGGTTTTGAATAAACCACACTATGTAATACCTCATCATTCGGTTCTGCGTGCTGAAAGTGTATCAACTAAATTAAGAGTAGTATTTGATGCTTCAGCTCGAACCTCAACGAATGTATCTTTAAACGAAATTTTAATGGTTGGCCCAACAATACAGAAATATCTGATTTTAACTATTCTTTGTTTTCGATTTCATAAATTTGCATTGTCAGCTGATATATGCAAAATGTATCGGCAGTTTCTGGTACATGAGAAGGACCGAAATTTTCAACTCATTCTTTGGAGAGACTCATCTAGTAGTCCCTTAAATTTGTATCAGCTCAATACTGTTACTTACGGTACATCAGCTGCACCGGTTCTCGCTATTCGGAGCCTTTCACTAATAGCTGAAACATTTAAAGATCAATTTCCTGTTGGCGCTCAGGTCCTTAAACAAGACCTATATGTAGACGACCTTCTAACAGAGGCAGCAACCATTAATGAATTTTCTACAAAAAGAATTGAAATTACGCAAATTTTAGAGAAAGCTGGTTTAAAATTAGCAAAGTGGAACTCGAACTACCCACAATTTACTAAGTCAACTGAGGAAGTAATGTTCCAAAAAAAAAGATGAAAGTATCACCAAGACCCTTGGAATGTCTTGGAAGCCTGCTAAGGACGTCTTTTGTTTTCAATTCGACACTCCCAAAATACAAGTTCCCACTAAGAGATTATTTTTGTCAATAGTTGCCCGAATTTTTGATGTTCTCGGATTATTAAGCCCAGTAGTAACTTCGTGCAAAATTCTAATTCAAGAAATGTGGAAGCAACAAATTGATTGGGACACACTATTAAATGAGCAATTAAAGACTCGCTGGTTTCAAATTGAAGAAAATTTGCCATATATAAATAAAATAGAAATTCCCAGATTTGTAGGAATAACGCCAACTACAAAGTTCGATATCCACGGCTTTTGCGATGCATCACAGTTGGCCTACGGGTGTTGCTATATACTCGCGTAGCTCGCCCGAATGGATTTCAGGTAAATTTACTTATTGCAAAGTCAAGAGTTGCACCAGTAGTACAACAATCATTGCCCAGATTAGAGTTATGTGCTGCTCTTCTATTGAGTAGGACGTGGGATAAAATCAAGAACCAATTTCAATCCCGCTATAAATATCGCATAATTTTCTGGACAGATTCTAAAATCGTTTTAAATTGGCTTAAAACGCATTCGTCGTCATATGTGTGTTTTGTCGCAAATCGCATTTCAGAAATTCACTACTAACAATATACCCTGGCGGCATGTGCCGTCGAAACAGAATCCGGCAGATATAGTATCACGCGGCTGTCTCGCTAATGAATTAGTGTCAACAAGCTGGTTTAGTGGCCCAGATTTTCTGATGAAAGAAGAAAATTATTGGCTTCACGGTTCCGTTTCTACTACTGAACTTCCTACGACTGAATTAAAAAAGACATCTTTTATGACAACAATCATCGATACCATATTTCTCAAGTCATTGCTAACCATTCTTCGTTTCTTCGAATCTTGCATATAATAATTTACATTCATCGTTTATTTCACAAACCAAAACGAAATTTGTATATCACAGCTGAAGAACTACAATTAGCCTTTTCGAAAGTGGTTCACAATGTTCAGCAAACACATTTTAAATCAGAAATAGATCGCATTCAAAAGGGGAAAATTGTTCATCCCACTTTACAAAATTAATCACCGTTTTTACAAGATATGCCTAGTTATAAAACAAAGCTAACAATTCTTAGAGTTGGTGGAAGGCTAGCAAACGCATCGTTGCCCTACGATACAAAGTTTCCAGCACTTCTTCCAAAAAACCATCGTTTTACCGGTCTATACATCAACTACCTTCATGTAAAGCATTTGCATGCAGGACCAAAGGCTCTCCTCGGCATTGTGAGGAAAGTAATACGAAAATGTATTCATTCACTGTTGCATCAAGTTATGGGTGACCTACCAGCCGATCGACTCAATGGGAGTCGTCCGTTTCTGGTTTGTGGTGTAGACTTTTGCGGCCCGTTCTATACAACCTACCGAATCAGAGGAAAACCACCATATAAAACTTATGTGTCAATTTCGTGTGCTTTGCCTCCAAGGCCATTCATATTGAACTTGTTTCAGATTTGTCGACTAATACTTTTATCTTATATTTAAAAAGATTTATAGGCAGACGTGGAATACCAAAGCGTATATACTGTGACAACGCTACTAACTTTGTGGGTGCTCAGACTACACTCAACGAATTCAAGAAACGTTTTTTCGATAAAGACACCACTAAGGCTCTTATGGACTACAGCGAAGTGGCCGGCTTTCAGTTTTCGTTTATTCCACCTCGGTCTCCACAAAAACAATATTGTTAAAAAATATATCCAACGCTAACGTAACTTATGAGGAATTTCAAACGGTTTTGATCGAAGTCGAAGCTATTTTGAACTCCCGCCCTTTAGCGCCAAGATCTGATGACCCAAATGATGGGGAAGCCCTGACACCAGCCCACATGCTCATTGCCTCATCACTGCTCGCATTACCTGACGAAAATGTAGAGGATCATAAAAATATTACTTATTTGAAACGCTGGCAACTTGTCACATATTTAAAGCAACAGTTTTGGTTACAATTCGTACGTGACTATATACTCACTCTTCAGCAAAAGGCAAAGTGGTTCAGATCACACGCTAACATAAAAAAAGGAAAGCTGGTCATCATACATGAAGACAATCTACCTCCACAACAGTGGCTCCTCGCTCGTATCGTGAAAGCAATTCCTGGTCGTGACGGCAAAGTCCGAGTTGTAGATGTTAAGACGACTAAGAGCATATTTCGACGCTCTATCCACAAAATTGCTCCCTTACCAATAGACGAAGCTGATTGAAAGTGGACTTTCAATGGGCCGGAGTATGTTCTGTCACAATCGTATTATATTATTTAATAGTATAAATTTATTGAATTGAGTTAATCATTTTAGCATATCTAATTATATTTATTAGTTTTCACATGAATTCATCGCTTTAAATACTGTATCGGTTATTCAAGAGTTCCCTTTTGTTACTCTTTCTTCTTTTCTTATAATTTGTAACTGTTTTTATTTACTTGCAAAACTTAAGTTGTTCAAAAAGAATTATAATGCACACTTTTCTCTCTCTCTCACTCTCAACAGTTTTAATTTTTCGATCAAACAAGTATGATATTATAAAATTTTTAGATACAGCGTGCCAGATGGATTTTCCGATAAAACCTATTTCTCCGACCGAAGTGAAATCTGAAATCAAAATCCTTAATGATTATAAGTCAACAGGTTTCGATAAAATAGATGCAAGGGTTTTAAAATATTTGCATCAAAAAGGTCTAGCATTTCTTACGATTATTTATAACTCCATGCTTAGATTGCAGCACTTTCTTCTGCAGTGGAAATGTGCAGAAATAATAATGATACCTAAACCAAATAAACCAGAAAACATTGTCACGTCTTATAGGCTTATTAGTCTCCTACCTGTACTTTCAAAACTGTTTGAAAAATTACTACTTCAGAGAATGATTCCGTTTTTAGAAAAAAATAATATTATACCAGAATACCAATTTGGATTCAGACACAACCATTGCACACCTGAGCAATGCCATCGCATAGTTAAAGTAATAACAGACACCTTCGAACGTAAACGATATTGCTCTGCAGTATTTTTAGACATTCAGCAAGCCTTTGATCGCGTCTGGCATAATGGCTTATTATATAAACTTAAAGTCTTACTACCTTCTCCATATTATGTACTTATGTACCTCGATGAACGAAACTTCTATGTTAGAGTGAGTTCAGAATTCTCTGAAATCGAAGAAATTAATGCCGGTGTTCCTCAAGGAAGTGTTTACGTATGATATGCCAATTTGCAATGAAGTAACAACTGCAACCTATGCGGATGATACAGTGTTTTTAGCATCTAGCGAATCTAAATCCGAAGCTTCTATCCTACTTCAGCAACAACTTAATAACTGAAGTACCTGGCTAAATAAGTGGAATATTAAAGTAAACGCACAAAAGTCTTCTCATATGACCTTTAGCCTAAGGCGAGAACAATGTCCTGCGCTGTATTTAAATAATTCCGTGATACCAAGCAAAGAAACCGTCACTTACTTAGGGCTGCAGCTAGATAAAAGACTTACATGGAAAAATCATGTGAAAAACAAAAGAAAACAACTAGAAAAAAAACTGAAAAGATTATATTGGCTACTAAGACCTAAATCGGAATTAAGTATAGAAAATAAAGTTCTCTTATACAAAACTATCATAAAACTCATATGGGCATACGGAATCCAATTATGGGGAACAACGAGTGAATCAAATGCTGAAATCCTTCAAAGGTTTCAGTCTAAACACTTAGAATGATTGCCAATGCTCCCTGGTTTGTAACAAATAAAACCCTTCATAACGATTTAAATGTCTCATATATTATAGATGAAATAAGGAAATTTAGTAGTAGATATGTACAAAGGATTAGCAATCATGTAAATATCTTAGCAATAAGTTTGTTAGACGAAACAGATGAAGCCAGAAGGCTAAAAAGATATCATATCTTAGATATCCCATTTAGACAATAATTTATAAGCGAAAATTTTATGTTGAAACCTTACAATCTTGTGCTTAATATAAATGTAAAAAACATAAAATAAAAGTATTTTACATTAATATATGTACATATATGAACATTATTTAATTATCTGCATGATCTTTACTTTTGTATATAATATATATTTATTGTTTCACTTAAAAAAACAATAACTCCTGTTAATTTTTAAATTAATCACATTTGCTTAATATTGTACAATAGATTGCAAATAAATAAACGAGAAAAAAAATATAACATCCAAATTGCCTCTATTGCTGCCAGACACTCCCTCTCAGTTACACTGTAATTTCGCTGTGCGGTATTTAATTTCTTGGACATAAACGCCACCGGTTTTTCGTCTCCGTTGTTGTCAAACTGAACCAAAACAGCACCTATGCCATAATCACTAGCGTCGCAATGTATGTAAAACTTTTTGGTAAAATCCGGATTTGCAAGGATAGGAGCTGAAGTTAAAAGAGTTTTAATTTCCTGAAAGGCCTTTTGTGCCTCATCGGTCCTGCAAAATTTCTTTTTAGAAGACAATACTTCCGTGATAGGAAAAGCTATTGATGAAAAATTCGAAATAAATCTTCTATACCAACCTGAAATACCTAGAAATCCCCTAACCTGTTTAATATTTTTAGGGACAGGCCAAGCAAGTATAGCTTCGATTTTTTCTTGGTCAGTTTTTATCCCCCCGTTGCCAATTACATAGCCCAGGGATTTCGTTTCTGTAACGCAAAAACGAGATTTGGAAATATTCAAAGTTAAGTTTGCTTTTCTAAACTCTTGAGCGATTCTAGTTAAGACAGAAAGATGTTCTGTAAACTGTGCTGATACTATCACCAGGTCATCCAAATATCCAAAGACGCATTTCTTAAGGTCCGGTAGTCTAGCGAAAATTCCTTCTAAACTTGAAAGTGGATATGCATCCTTTTTGGTTACTTGATTGACCATGCGGGCATCTAGACAAAGTCTGACTTTATTAGGCTTGATAACTAAGCGCATCGGTGAACTCCAAGCTGACGAGGATGGCTCAATTACCCCTAACGCTAACATTCTTTCGACTTCATTATACATTAGTTTTTCCACCGCTGGGGACACTGGATAAAACCTTTGTTTAATAGGCGTGGCATTGCACACGTCTATGTCGTACTTTATTAGGGCGGTTCAGCCAAGGCCCTGTGTTTCAAAACTGGGAAATAAATTAATAATGGATGTTAATTTCGCTTTTTGGCTATTTGTTAAGGGATATTTATGGTCGTCTAAAACTGATTCTGATTGAACGGCGTTCAGCGACCAGAGGTCAGATGACGTCTTAAATTCAGACAATTCTTTAGAACAACTTATTATTGCCGTTTCAAACAAATCTGAAGCTAATCAAACAATCTCCAGAAATCCAAGCCTATAATGAGGTTTTGTGATAGTGAAGGGACAATCCATATTTTCATCTGTCGAGTTAGATCTCTAAAACAAACGTCAACTTGAAGAAAGCCTGACACTTTCTGTAGCTTGCCATCGGCGGTCTTAACGTACGACTTAATTTGACTATATTGCGATAATTCAGTAAAATCGTTTTGCGCAAGATCACCTCCTATACAAGTTATATTAGCACCTGTGTCTAAAAGACCTAACTGAGTAAAATTTAAAAAGGAAACCTTGGCATAAAAACGTTTGTCATCGCGATTGTTAACCACGGAAGAAATTTTGTATTTAGCTGCAAGTTTACACATTTTGTAGTAGCTCCTGAGTCGACGAGTTGAACGTTTGTTTTTTTTTTTTTCTTGAACAAAATAAGATTATTCTAAAATTTGTGGGTTTCGATTAGTTGTGTTACTTTTATTTTAAGCTGCATCTTTTAAAAGGGTTAAGGTTGTTTTTCCGGTGGGAACGGACGAGCGTAGTTTTTTGTATTACCACCAATTTTTGAACTACATTTGGGGCATTGGGGCTTATATGTATTTTTGGTAACATAGCCGTAACAGAAAATTGTTCTATCACGTAGGCAGTCCTGCCAATGATGACCTACCTCACTACAATTCCAACACTGGAGTGTGGTTGATTGCTGTATGGCATAACACTAAGTTCTATAGTATCGGGTTCAAAAATGTCTGACTTATCATTCAAATTCAAATCAGCGATATTAGGTCGTGAATACGAAAACACTCGTCATTTACAAGTTTTTCCCTCATTTGCACTAATTTCCTTAGGTGAGCAATAGAGTATATAGGGACATAAAGTAATTCGTGGCGTATGTCTGGTCTTGAGTTTTTAGTTAATATTTCAATAAGTTCATTTTCTGGGATCGGAGTATCTAAGCGATCAACTATAACTGCAATTGCTTCGAAAAACGTATCAAACGATTCACCCGCTCTCATTTTACGGTTTCGTAATTCTTCTTGCAGATCGAAATTCGATCTAAAATCTTTGTATTGATATCGTATTGCCACACAAAATTCATTCCACTGGATTTGATCAACTTGTTTATGGTACCTCCAGTACTAATCACGTGCTTTCCCGGACAGTAAAAGATGAAGATTTTTACATATAATAGAAAAATCATTATTGAAATAGTCAGCTGTTAGGGAACGAATTATATACAAAAATTCGTCAACTGTTAAGCCGTTTGACGAACCATCGAATTTTAAATTGGAATTTTGAATTATAGAAGTTATTTTGTCGACACGAATATTAGAATTGTTTTGAAAGTTTAAAGATGGAACACAATTTACATGCTTTGGTACCCTTCGAGGTGCTTGATAAAAAGGGGGGCGTTGCGAGTTAGAGGTTTGACGTTGATCATTTAGGTTTTGAGAAGTGTTTGGGTTAATGTTAAATTTTCCTAATATCTTTACAATACTAGTTTCTATCATTTGCGTAAGTTGGCAATGATCCAGTTGTTTATTATTTATTTAGAATTAAAATTAATCGATGAACACCAAGGTTTGACGATATTTTCGTGAAAATCGTGTACAGAATGTCGTGGAGTTAGTACTCGATTCTAACACAGAGTTAACTTGGAATAAGATTTTGGTAACATTACGAGTGTTATATTTCTTACTTATAGCACCACGACCTTTTCCTCGCGCATTTAAGGCTGGTATGGGTCTTGCACTAGGGTTTGGTTTTGTCAAGTTCTGAATATTTATTCCTTTTAGGTCTACTAGTTCGCAAGGTTTGTGGCATTCAGGACATTCGCCAACCTGGGAAAGGGAATATTCGATACACAATCTATGAAAAACATGACTGCAGTTAGTCAAGATTAAACAATCATGATTCTCTAGTATCGACTCTTTACACACGATGCAAGTTAAAACCCCATTATTGCCAGTATTGGGGATATTCAGTAGATCATCCCGAGTAGCGACAGCTGAACGCGGAGGTGTTCTTTCTAACGACATGTTCGAAAAAATTCAAACCAGAAAGTACGCCAGAAAAAGTAAAACAAGGAACCCAAAAAAAATTATGGTATTCGCGCAAAATGGTATCAACCAAGAACAAAAAGTCTATATGTTATTCCGTAAATATTCTAAGATATTTAACGTATGTTTTATATACTTAAGTATTATGTTATTTTGTTTTAATTTATTTTTTATTTTTTTATTTGAATATATCTCTATTATTTTTTTTTCAACAATTTTAATATATATATATATATATATATATATATATATATATATATATATATATATATATATATATATATATATATATATATATAGCCTCTTACGTATTTGACTAGAGTAGAAAAAGGGTAGAAACTAATTCGCAGTGCTTAGTTTTATTTTTTTTATTTATTTTATTTTTTTTTTTTTTTCTATTTGAATATTTTTAAAGAAAGACATAATTTTACTTGAAAAAATTAAATAGCCAAAAAATTCTGTTTTGAAGTACTAACAAAAGGGATATAAAAATGCAACCAGCAACATTTATATAATTCCGCAATCATAGGGTAATTCTTAGTAAAGTATCTCTTTAAACTAAATAACTCTTTCAAGCAAATTATTTAAGAAAAGCAAGGCAAAATGACAAAATCGTTTCGGTTATCAGAAAAAAGGATCCCTTAGGGAAATTTCGGTCGTCCTACTCGAGCTATATTAGTCAAATAGACGATATCCTGAAAATTATAACAGAGTATTTCACTAATAATTTCAATGATCTTTTCATTTTACAATTCTACAAGAAAAAAAATGTATATGGCAAAAACTAGAAAAATGGGAACCAAACAGATACAAAATCCTATGGGCACCACGTTGGGCGCCAACTATGTAATGTACAATTTTGAAAGCTTGCATTTTACTTGATTTGCAGTGGAACAAGCCACCACACTTCGATAAACCTAATGCCAAAGACAATAAATTTATAAAGATGTTGCAGTTTCAACATTTAAAAAATCAAAAATTATGAGCAGTTTCATGGTAGCGGGGGTAAGAGATAAGAGGGAAGAAATTTCTGTGAGCGCAACCAAAACTCAAGAGAGCACAATATTAGTTTTGTAAAAAAGACAGATTCATACACACATGCGTTTAAAAATGTGTGTGGATGTTCTTAAGAAATGTTTTGTTAAAGGAAAGTATTGAAAGACAAAAACACACATTTAACATATAGAAACGTACATACATACTTTCATATCTACATATAAAGATGAATGTGCTTCATAAAATTTTATTTCTGAATTCTATTTTTCCTACTTATTTAAAAATTGTTTGTAAAATAAGCTTAAAAACGAAACTATATGACTGCTCTTGTTATTGTAGGGTAAATATATATTTTTATTTGTGTATTTTTAAAAATATGCATAATCGCATCGAACTAATCATACCCGAAATTACGTAGTAATTTTTTTTAGCATTTATTCTTGTGGATACTTAATATGTTTTTTAAGAAATTTCAAACAATGGTAATAAAATAAGGCACTTGTATATCTATATTTATTATAAATTTTTTTTGAAGTTTATTAACCCTGCATATAGGTTCAATATATATATATAAACCTCAATATGAATTTGATAGCTACATTTATAAATTAAAATTGCCAAACAAAATAAATTACTGGCGCTTTAATATTTAGACTTTCCCAGTACTTGTTACTTTACACTCATGTGTTTCCCATGAGCCATGCTTTCTTAGCAATGTAAGTATAAGCAACCTGTTTCCAACCTGTTTTTGTGACAAGAGTTATTCTCTTCAAACCAGACATAATAATTTTAGTACACTATGCCCATTGCTTCGTAATATATTTTTTATGGTTTTAGCTGCTGTTTTTACAAAATAGTATTTATAAGACCTTTATGCGTGTTTTTATAGTTCTTAGAACGGATAAACATTTCCGATGGATATGTCAGAATTTGTGAAGGTTTAATTATATCTATTATTCTGCATTAATAGCAAGAAAATCGTTGAAATATCGCATTTTTCGCAATTTTCCGTGTTTTACACCAAGAACTTTCTATTTTTCATTTGGAAAGTCCTTAAGAAATAATTTCACCCAAAATTTCGTACAAAAAAATTAATTTTAATCTTTGAAAATATTGTGCTAATTATTCCGAACAAATTATTAAAATCACCGATTTTGATTATTGAAGGTAAAAGCACGTCTCGATGGCCATTTCGCTACCGTTTACTTAGCTCTTCAGGAAACTTCTCACAAACATTTTAAATAAACTAAAATTTTTTGTTCAAACAATAAAGTAAAGACAAAAATCAAAGTTTAAGCAAAAACAACAATTATCAACACTGGATATCGATCGAAATTTACATTTAAATTCTATTGAAATTTCGATCGATATCGAGTGTCGTAATTTGCCACCTGTTTTTATTTTTCTTTATATACTGTATAAGGATGACATTTCTTCGGCTCTTCAATACAAAGATGATGAAAAATAAAATTAAGACAACAAATAAAATATCACAACACACCACGATAATTTATTTATGCCTTTTATATGGGCACTTGCAAGTTAATAATTAAAATTAAATTACGGGAATTTTAAATAAAATTTATTATCTTTGTGCTAATTATCCCGAATAAATTATTAAAATCACCAATTTTTTGATTTTTCCAATTTTCCGACTTTTCTGGAGGGATTTTCAAAAATTTTCTTCCGTAAAAACCTTCTCATTGAAAATACGAACAACAGACAAAAATGTACAGAAATCGGCACAGCTGTTCTCATTTTATGAATTACTCTACATTTTTTATACCGTTTTTATATATAAGATTCAAACACTATGTTCACTACAATTGAGACGCTAAACTAGTATTCTTCTTAGAATAGTGATAAAAGTTAATAAAATAAATATTAATAAATGTTATTGAAACAAATTAATAAATGTTAATAATTATGGTATTTAATTTATATGTATGTAGTAATTAAATTTAGATAATAAATGAATTTAATTTACTATTTTCGTGCTTGATTGCTTCAAATATAAATATTTCATGATATTCTCATGAAACATTTTTTATTTAAAAGTAGAAATTGAAATGTATCTGCGTAGAAAGTATATTCATATGGCCATTTCACTACTGCTATTTTAGCTCATTAGTGGATTTTACCCAAATTTTGTATAGAAAACTTGAAATGATTATATCAAAAGCCAAATTGATTAAATAAGAAGAACTCTATTGAATCAATAAGAGAAAAAGACAGGAACAAAAAGACAGTATACAAACATTCAGTAACTAAAAAAGTAAAGTAAATTTAAATCGAAAGGGTTCCGAATAATAAATTTTCATATGGATAATAAATGAATTTAATATTCGGTGTAAATCGATATTATTTCTTTTATGCAACAACAAAACACATATTGTTACCATACAAATACACAATCGGTAACATTGGTTTACGTTGGATATTTTACAATGTAAATATATACACACTCGTATGCACGTATATACAAATGAATTAATGTGAGATGAGAGTAACAAGTTTGCTGAGAATAATAATCTCTCTTTGTGATTTTACTCTTAAAGTGGCAGTAGCAGTACGTCCATCGACAAAATATGCACTGGATGTAGAATGTATGGCAGTGAAACGTCTTAGTATATTAATTTTATTTTAAAAATTATTTTGGGAATTTTTATAATATTATTTATTATATTATGCTAATATCCCATAACATTTTTAAATAAAAATGCAATTTATTCGTTGGTTGGAAAAGCAGGTATCTATACGTATTTCGCCGGTTGCTTAAGCCAGCTCATCAGGAAACCTTTATCCACATTTTTAGAAAAACCAAAAACATTTCCTTTAAGTATAAAAACTTCAAAAACAACATGAGAGTTATTTAAGAAGCCAATACAGAAATGTTAAGGCTTTACCAAAAGGTTTAACAAGGTTTCCTGATGAGCTGGCTTAAGCAACCGGCGAAATACGTATAGATACCTGCTTTTCCAACCAACGAAAAATTGCATTTTTATTTAAAAATGTTATGGGATATTAGCATAATATAATAAATAATATTATAAATATTCCCAAAATAATTTTTAAAATAAAATTTATATGCAATTGCTTGTGCAAACTGTTGGCATCACTGTTGTTTTTTTTCTTTCTCTTGAGAAATAAAAAAAAAAAAAATTAACTGTGTTGTTTTTATTTTTAATACGCCTTACGTCTGCATTAAGAGTTGGCATATAACCAACCTAACGCAGAAGGGAATGTAAGCAAAAATAAAAACGTGGTTTGTTTGTTGGTAATTTTTGTTAAAGCCTTAACATTTCTGTATTGGCTTCTTAAATAACTCTCATGTTGTTTTTGAAGTTTTTATACTTAAAGGAAATGTTTTTGGTTTTTCTAAAAATGTGGATAAAGGTTTCCTGATGAGCTGGCTTAAGCAACCGGCGAAATACGTATAGATACCTGCTTTTCCAACCAACGAATAAATTGCATTTTTATTTAAAAATGTTATGGGATATTAGCATAATATAATAAATAATATTATAAAAATTCCCAAAGTAATTTTTAAAATAAAATTTATATGCAATTGCTTGTGCAAACTCTTGGCATCACTGTTGTTTTTTTTTCTTTCTCTTGAGAAATAAAAAAAAAAAATAACTGTGTTGTTTTTATTTTTAATACGCCTTACGTCTGCATTAAGAGTTGGCATATAACCAACCTAACGCAGAAGGGAATGTAAGCAAAAATAAAAACGTGGTTTGTTTGTTGGTAATTTTTGTCAAAGCCTTAACATTTCTGTATTGGCTTCTTAAATAACTCTCATGTTGTTTTTGAAGTTTTTATACTTAAAGGAAATGTTTTTGGTTTTTCTAAAAATGTGGATAAAGGTTTCCTGATGAGCTGGCTTAAGCAACCGGCGAAATACGTATAGATACCTGCTTTTCCAACCAACGAATAAATTGCATTTTTATTTAAAAATGTTATGGGATATTAGCATAATATAATAAATAGTCTTAGTATATTTATAGCAGTGATGATATTTCCGAATTTTCGAAAGTACTTTTTTTACTCACCGCAAAGTACTTTTCCCGGCTCGAGAGTACTTTTTTCTAATAAATCGTAAATTTAAAGCAAAAACAATTGATGTTGTTCTTCAAGTGTATATTTCATAGAGAAGTATCCATGATACTTCTACTAAGTATAAAAAATAAAAAAAATAACATATAAAATAACGTGGAGTTTTGTTCACAAACCATTAAAAAAATTAACACAATTCATTATTCATTTGTAAATGAGATCAAGAAAAAAAATTCTTAATAACAACAAAAAACAATTTATAATAAAAGTTCCTCTTCAGGTGGGCTGTCATTGGACAGAGTTTGGTTTAATAATTTGTTGTCAATTTTGAACTTATGACAACAATTATTACTTGATTTAATCAAATCTCTTGTCTGCAAAAGTGCAGAACAAGTACCCACAGCTAACCGATTACGGCATTTCGTTTTAATTAAGTTTTGGATCGAAAAGATGCGTTCGACGTTGGCAGACGAATGTGGAATTGATAGAATCCCTTTGGCAATTCTGAAAATATTGCTGAACATAAATGAGAAGTAATTCTGGCAAATATATACTGGCCAGAGCACTTTTAGATACCGGTTCTCAACCAAACTTGATAACTGAGGAACTTGCGCAGCTACTAAGACTGAAAAAAAGAAGGAGGCAGATTAAGTCTAAATGGCATAAGTGAAACAAATTCGGTTTCCAAATCTTGTGTAAATTTAACTGTCACGTCGAGGGTTAACTCTACTAACTTTAATTCAAAGTTTTGGGTATTAAGTCATATAACTAATTTGCAACCTGATCTTAGAATAAATAAAACGAGCTTAAATATTCCTAAGAATTAGCCGATCCTTGCTTTCATAAGCCACAAAAAATTGATTTATTGATGGGCGCTGAAATTTTCTTTGATTTGATGTGTGTTGGTCAAATAAAGTCTGATCCGAGCCTGCCAATTCTTCAAAAGACGTCGCTTGGTTGGATTGTAACTCGAAAATACCAATCAAAGGGCTTGGCCAATAACAACGTTTTTCATTTAAGTACTGTTGTAGAAAACGAGAGCAATGTTGATTCAGTAGTGAGGAAATTCTGGGAATTTGAAGATCTTCAAAATGAGTCAACAAAAATATATTCTGAGGAACAGCAACAATATGAGGACAAATTTAGAAATTCAGTACAACGCTTAATGTCAGGACGATTTGAAGTCTCACTGCCTTTTAAATCTGATGCAAAATTTCTTGGTTTATCTTTTGAAACTGCCAAAAGGCGATTTCTCTCTTTGGAACGAAGACTTTCCAAAGATGTATCGTCAAATTTTGATTGGCGAAAATTATCGAAATTTTCAATTAGTCCTTTGGCGAGAAAGTCCATCTATTCCTTAAAAGTGTTTCGTTTAAACACTGTTACATACGGTACGGCGTCAGCACCATTTTTTGCGATCAGATATTTGATTCATTTAAGCAGTTTGTACAAAGAGACTTTACCTATTTTTTCAAAAGTTGTTCGCAATGATTTCTATGTAGATGATTTATTAACTGATGCTGATAGCTACCAAGACCTGAGTATAATTCGTAACCGGGTTAATAAAATTTTGAGTTCAGCTGGTTTTAAACTTACGAAATGCTTTTCAAATCATCCTGAATTTATGAGTTCAATACAAAATGAAAAACTATTACATAGCGATTCCAATTCAGCAAAAGCAAAAGTTTCGTTTGGAAAATAATTTTCAAGAATTAAAACATATTGTCAGTTTCTTCGGGGTTATTTAATCCTCTCGAACTATTATGCCCTATAGTAACAAAATCCAAAATGTTATTACAAGAACTTTGGAATCAAAAACTTGACTCCGAATCAAACAGAATTGTTTCGCGACTACTTACGGCGAAATCTAAAGTTGCTCCTCTTAAGACCTAGTCTCTTCCAAGACTTGAGCTATATGCTGCACACCTGTTAGCTAAGTTGTGGAATCGAATTAAGTTAATGATTAGCTTTGAAATCGAGTGTGTTAATTTCTGGACTGATTCAAAAATAACACTGTATTGGATTAAAAAGCATTCATCCTCGCTGTCCACTTTTGTTTCAAATCGAGTGGCTGAGATTCAAGAATGGTCAGACAACGTTTCGTGGCGCCATGTTCCAACCAAGCAAAATCCAGCTGATATTGTTTTAAGAGGATGTTCAAGAAATAAAAAATTCGATTTTGTTTCAAGGACCTTCGTTTTTACTAAGCGAAAGTTCCTACTGTCCTGTTAACGAACACTTTGAGTTAACAGAGAACCAGGAATTATTAGAAAAAAGAAAAATGAATGTACTTATTGCAGTAGAGGATCCACATAATTGCCTATGGGATCTTTTAGGAAAATATTCGTCTTACAAAAAGCTACTACGAGTAACGTCTTTTGTACTTAGATTAGTTGACGTTTTGAGAAAACGCAAAATAGACAAAGGCCCTAGACCTACTTCAATTGAATTGAAATGGTCATTCTTTCTGAGGAGATATCAAAATTGCAAAAATCTCTTGTCTTGCCATCAAACATTCAAAGATTAACACTATTTGTTCATACTTGAAGTTCCCACTTTTATTATCGAAAAGAAATAGCTTTGTCACACTGTATTTGCGGAATCTTCATTTTGAAAATTGTCATGCTGGCACAAAAGCACTTGTAGCACTTTCACGGCAGAATATATGGCTTATTAATGCGAAAGAAGAGTGCAGCAAAATAGTTCGCCGGTGTGTTCATTGCTTCCGTTATAAATCAAAAATAATGTCCAAAATAATGGGCAAGTTACCCACTAGTAGAGTGAGGGGTACCCGACCCAACGGTCGGCGTAGACTTCTGTGGTCCCATTAACGTTTCATTGAGAATACGTGGTAGACCACCAATTAAAATGTATATAGCGGTATTCGTGTGTTTCACTTCTAAGGCGGTTCATTTGGAACAGGTCGTCGCATCATACGCAGCGTCGCCCGGGTTGAGGTTCAGCTTCATACAACCTCGGGCGCCATACTTCAGACTGCTGTGGGAAGCAGCCGTGAAGCAGGCGAAGTTCCGACTTCTGCGAGCCGTGGGCAACGCATCGCTCACTCAAGAAGAGATGGGCACAATGCTTGCAGAAGTAAAAGCGGTGCTCAACAGTCGGCCAATCGGACCGCTGTCTCCAGACCCCAACGAAGGGGAAGCGCTAACTCCAGCGCACCTACTGATAGGCGAGGGTCTGCGTTCGTTGCCGCCCGAAACCGCAGAAGACGTGACAGGCAAAGATTCGAAATTATGGAAGCGATGGCGTCTGCTTTGCGGTCTCAAGCAGACATTCTGGCAGGCTTGGTCTCGCGACTATATCCTGGGACTTCAGGGCAAGGGCAAGTGACCATAAACGGCGTATTTAAACGCCCAATATGTAAATTGGCTCCTCTACCTGATGATTGAAGACCTCAGCTCCTTCAATGGGGCCGGAATGTTGAGCCTGTATGATATTAATAATAATAATCATAATAATAATAATAAATAATAATACTAAGAAATGAATTTAATAAAACTAAAATAAATAATACTAAAACTAATACTTACTCCTAATACTTACCTTACTTTTAAGTTTTTGTTGTAAATGTTAAAAGTAACTGTTATGCTGAAATATATTGAAGCATCAGTATACACAATAAATATATTTACTTGCAAAGTAATCTTAAATTCAACCGATCGTGCTTTTAATGAAAGTTTTAGTTTTTTGACCACAGTGCCCTATTTTCTTTTAAATTATAATTTAATTAGTTTAAAAAAATCTTAAAAAAAATATTAAGATTAAACATTTTGGTGCCTGATCAGGGACTTGTGAAAAATAAAAACTAAAATAAAATAAAAAAAAGAGTTATAAGTTATTTCATTTTTTAAAACAATTCAGTTTTATATTTTTATTAAAACTTAAAAACTAAACAGTGAACAGTAAACAGTTTAACACAAACAAACAATTATATAAAATTATTTACATTAAACTGTGTTACAAGTTTTAAAATATCATACAAAATAAATAAAAAAAACAAAGCAGAATCACACAAACTATACTGTTTTCAACAAAACAAACATAAAATAACAGCATATAAAACACAAATAAACTATACTAATAAACAAGAAATAGTTAAATTAAATTACAAGAAAACAGTGATTAAACATAAAAATACACAAGTTTTCATAAAAATTATAAACACGACAAACAGTGCAAAAGAAATAAATGAACACAAAAACAAGTAATTTCTCCGTGGAAATTCATCCTGTCCAGAAGCTACCGATGCCCCGTTGCCGATGTATCATCTGTAGAGCACAGCGTAATCAGGGAGAAATTAATGGCAAAGAAAGCAAAGTTTGTACAAAATATAGTTAGAATTCAGTAATCTATAAGGGAAAAGACGATCTCTTTTAACCCTATAGAATTAGAATGTCGCTTGGACATTTTAAAAACTTATATTGACCAATCAATGAAGCTTCAGTCAGAGGTTGATAATTTAGATCCCGATATTGACGATAGAGCTGAGCTTGAGGACATTTGTGTGACAACAAAATCAATGTTTTTGAGTCTACTGGCTAAAAACAGGCAGCCAAACTTGCCTGAAATCTCTTTCAGTGCACAGACACATCAGTCAAGACTCCCAAATATGAAGCTCCCCACATTTAATGGAAAATATTCTGATTATAAGAATTTTACGAGCTTATTTGAGAACTTAGTCCACAATGATCCGACAATGACAGATATTGAAAAGTTTAATCATTTAATATCATGCTTGTCCGATTCAGCTTTAGGTACAGTGAAAGCTTTTCAGATTTCAGAAGAAAATTACCCCAAAGCATTAGCCAGCTTAAAGAAGGTTTACGACAATGAATGCCTAATATTTTTTCATAATATTGCAAAACTTTTTGATTTGCCAGAGATCACAAAACCTTCGGCTTCAGCTTTGCGAAGCATGATTGATACCGTTTCTGCTATTTACGATTCGCTGTTGTCAATAGGTGACGATAAGAAAATAACGAATGCCATATTAATACATTTAGTGATGTCAAAAGTAGATCCAGTGGCTAGATCAAAGTGGGAAGCAGAGATCGGTTTCGGTTGCGTATTTTTCGAGTCTACTTAAACAAGCACTTAGTTTTTTATGAGTCGAATCGTTTTTGTTCAAAAGCAAAAAACACTTGTTGAATAAACCGTTCGTTTAAAACATTCATTTTATGTACTCGCCATTTTGTGCGAACATGAATGTTCTGATATTGTTTCAAGAGGATGTTCAAGAATTAAAAAATTCGATTTGGTTTGAAGGACCTTCGTTTTTACTAAGCGAAAGTTCCTACTGCCCTGTTAACGAACACTTTGAGTTAACAGAGAACCAGGAATTATTGGAAAAAAGAAAAATCAATGTACTTATTGCAGTAGAGGATCCACATAATTGCCTATTAGATCTTTTAGGAAAATATTCGTCTTACAAAAAGCTACTACGAGTAACGTCTTTTGTACTTAGATTTGTTGACGTTTTGAGAAAACGCAAAATAGACAAAGGCTCTACCCTACTGCAATCGAATTGAAATGGTCATTCTTTCGGCTTGTAGAGACAATCCAGAAAAACTACTTTACTGAGGAGATATCAAAATTGCAAAAATCTCTTGTCTTGCCATCAAACATTCAAAGATTAACACCAATTGTTCATACTTTCACAGAAAAGAAACGAACATTTTCACTTTTAAGGGTAGGTGGGAGATTGCTTAATGCAAACTTGTAGTTCCCACTTTTATTATCGAAAAGAAATAGTTTTGTCACACTGTATTTGCGGAATCTTCATTTTGAAAATTGTCATGCTGGCACAAAAGCACTTGTAGCTCTTTCACGGCAGAATATATAACTTATTAATGCGAAAGAAGAGTGTAGCAGAATAGTTAGCCGGTGTGTTCATTGCTTCTGTTATAAAACAAAATTAATGTTCCAAATAATGGGCAATTTACTCACTAGTAGAGTGAGAGGTACCCGAACCAACGGTTGGCGTAGACTTCTGTGGTCCCATTAACGTGTCATTGAGAATACGTGGTAGCCCACCAATTAAAATGTATATAGCGGTTTTCGTGTGTTTCACTTCTAAGTAGGTTCATTTAGAACAGGTCGTCGCATCATACGCAGCGTCGCCCGGGTTGAGGTTCAGCTTCATACAACCTCGGGCGCCACACTTTAGAGTGCTGTGGGAAGCAGCCGTGAAGCAGGCGAAGTTCCGACTTCTGCGAGCCGTGGGCAACGCATCGCTCCCTCAAGAAGAGATGGCCACAATGCTTGCAGAAGTAGAAGCGGTGCTCAACAGTCGGCCAATCGAACCGTTGTCTCCAGACCCCAACGACGGGGAAGCGCTAACTGCAGCGCACCTACTGATAGGCGAGGGTCTGCGTTCGCTGCCGCCCGAAACCGCAGAAGACGTGACAGGCAAAGAGGCGAAATTATGGAAGCGTTGGCGTCGCGACTATATCCTGGGTCTTCAGAGCAAAGGCAAGTGGCGCGAGGAGATGCCCAGTCTCAAGGTCGGTCAAGTGGTGATAATCCACGAAGACAATTGCCCGCCACAGCACTGGCTGACCGGGAGAGTCGTCAACGTTCATGAAGGAGACGACGGCAAGGACAGGCAAGGACAAGGTGGCGGAGATCAAGACCATAAACGGCGTATTTAAACGCCCAATATGTAAATTGGCTCCTCTACCTGATGATTGAAGACCTCAGCTCCTTCAAAGGGGCCTAAATGTTGATCCTGTATGATATTAATAATAATAATCATAATAATAATAATAATTATAATAATAATAAATAATAATACTAAGAAATGAATTTAATAAAACTAAAATAAATAATACTAAAACTAATACTTACCCCTAATACTTACCTTACTTTTAAGTTTTTGTTGTAAATGTTAAAAGTAACTGTTATGCTGAAAAATATTGAAGCATCAGTATACACAATAAATATATTTACTTGCAAAGTAATCTTAAATTCAACCGGTCGTGTTTTTAATGAAAGTTTTAGTTTTTTCACCACAATGCCCTATTTTCTTTAAAATTATAATTTAATTAGTTTAAAAAAATCTTAAAAAAATATTAAGATTAAACATTTTGGTGCCCGAGCAGGGAGTTGTGAAAAATAAAAACAAAAATCAGTGAAAAAAAGTGTTATAAGTTATTCCATTTTTTAAAACAATTCAGTTTTATATTTTAATTAAAACTTAAAACAATTATATAAAATTATTTACATTAAACAGTGTTACAATTTTTAAAATATCATACAAAATAAATAATAAAACAAAGCACAATCACACAAACTATACTGTTTTCAATCAAACAAACATAAAATAACAGCACATAAAACACAAATAAACAAGAAACAGTTAAATTAAATTACAAGAAAACAGTGATTAAATATAAAAATTAAAGACGTGCACAGATATATCTGTTTATATCAGTTTTTGTGTGTCTACTCTTATGAGTGCGTATAGATAAATATATTTGTGTTTCTGATATAAGTTGATATTGTTACTTTTTCTCTTTAGATGGATACGAATGAGTAAAGAAAGAATGAGAGTAACATATCTGTTCTCCTATGTTTTGCACAAACGGGTATAAACAGATATTGATGGTTGTACCATAAGTACTTATTGTGTGCTGCGAATTAATATCCATTCATACGTACATATGCATTGGTTTATTAAAATTAAAAAATAAAATTATTGTTTCTAAACATGATCAATATTTTTAATTGTTTTATTATGTTTTATTGAAGTTGAATATACAAAACTGAATTCTTTAACAAAAATTTATGAATCTAATGCGTATAATTGTATTAAAATTACTATTATGTTTTTAACAACTTTTACCAACAATTACAACAGTTCTAAGGATACAATAACTAAATAAATATATGTATGCATGTTTCTATATATAGAGAGGCGAAAAGCCTGATAATTTAAAATCAATTAAAAAATATTTTTATGTTAAGTTTGCTTTAAAATACCTTTTGAATCCAACTTATTTTTAGAATTTTAAAATGAAGTATGAATATTTAAATATTTTTTGCAAAAATAAAAATAAATTTTTATTAACATTAAAATTTCATTAGCATTAGTTGAAATAATGAAATAGGAAAAAAATAACTACGTTATCATGCTAATAATTTTATTTTAATTATAATTGTTTTAATAATGGTAATTAAATGGAATTACAACCTTAACCTTTTCGTTGATGAATATGCATTCGAAAATTTTAATAACTTATTAAATTTAAACGAGATAGGAATAAAACTTGATGTCTGATATCTAAATTTAACTCAAACCCCAGCTATCAAATCTTATTACTTACTAGAAAACTAAATATATTCTTATAGTGCCTAATGTTAAAACGTACATATTTCACCAGAATTTTGTGATAAAAATGCCACTTTAAAATACTGTTTTAATATGCTTTATGTCGTTTACTTAGTGTAGTAAAACGTATGTTTTAAAGCCATGTAACTAATTATCGATCAAACTTTTTCATAAAATTACAGCTAGTGAAAATATTAACAACGTCATAAGCATTTATGAAATTGTCAACGAGTTAGTCCATCTAATTAATTGCTCCCATCAATTCATTATATATTCTAATTAGTGGTTGACAGCCACTTATTTACGCACACTAGTAAGAGATATACTATACTGTTATATTTTATATTTACCATTGCTAAGCTGACTATACCTTGGTAAGCAATTACAACGAGCTTGTCCATTTTACTCCCTTATATTTTTTTTCTTTAAAACTTTTCAATAATTTTTTAACTTCGAATAATTTTTACTCTCTATTTATTTAAGCTGTAGGACTTTTCTTCAATGCAGAAAAGAGGTTTTTTTTAGTAAATGTTAGAAATTTTAGAAATTTTTAATGCACAAATAACATAACAATAATATCCTTCTAAGTGCATAGAAAATAAAAATTACGTTATTTAATATGTACATATTTAAAAGGGACAATATTATTACTGGGTGTATTCTAGAAATGTAAATGTTTTCCCTAATTTTTTTTTATTGAAATTTTTTCGGAACTTCTATTTTTATGTACATATGTTTGTACAGATGTATGTAATAAACTTTTTTTTATATATTAATTTTAACTATTTACTAGTTTTTATCAAAGAGGAATTAATATTTTTAAATAAACATACAATAAAATTTCTTAATTGAATTAATTCTATTCTTATAACTCAACGCGCAACTAGACAACAATTTATTAATTTTCCATTTGTTTTTATAAAATAAAATTATCATTAATATAATAAATATTGCTAATTCTAAATTTAAAATCATATTAACTAAATACTAAAGCTAAACAATAATAATTACAATTCGGGTTATTACTACGAAGTTAAACTACTGCTTACTAGTTCTCGCCTCTATCATAAGCAGCACAAAAGTATCAAAAATATCTGTTTCATAAACAGATATATCCAAATACTCATGGTACAACAGATATTTGAGAGTAAAAAATTGATAATTTGCTTACTGGAAAAATCGAAAATTTATATTCTACATTTTTATAAGAAAAATTTGCTTGCGCGTTTACACCAGCAGATTATATTTTATAATACTTAGAAAATTAACGTATAAACGATTTTACTTGGTTAGATAAATATTATTATTATACCAAGGGCTGTTCGAAGTGGTTTTAGGCAAAAATTAAATAAATTACTTTTAATTTTTGAACATACAGATCAAAATTTACTATTTTTTGCAAAAATAGAAATAGAACTAAAAACTGTAAAAGAATCCGGATATCGTGTAACCGACGAGAGAATAATATTTTATAATTCTTGTAGTCAAAAACATTTTTAATTTCTAATTTGGAATATAATTCGGCCAATAAATTAATTTGGTGAGTTTAAAATTTGTTTTGAGGAATTAAGTGAAGTAGAAGTTATACAATGCCTAGTAGAAAACATCAAGATTCTCCTTCCAGCTCGGAAACTTTGGAGAAATTAATGGCAAAGAAAGCAAAGGTTGTACAAAATATAGTTAGAATTCAGCAATCTATAAGGGAAAAGACGATCTCTTTTAACCCTATAGAATTAGAATGTCTCTTGGACATTTTAAAAACTTATATTGACCAAGCAATGAATCTTCAGTCAGAGGTTGATAATTTAGAGCCCGATAATGACGATAGAGCTGAGATTGAGGACATTTGTGTGACAACAAAATCAATGTTTTTGAGTCTACTGTCTAAAAATATGCAGCCAAACTTGCCTGAAATCTCTTTCAGTGCACAGATACATCAGTCAAGACTCCCAAATATGAAGCTCCCCAAATTTAATGGAAAATATTCTAATTATAAGAATTTTATGAGCTTATTTGAGAACTTAGTCCACAATGATCAGACATTGACAGATATTGAAAACTTTAATCATTTAATATCATGCTTGTCCGATTCAGCTTT
Source organism: Gymnosoma rotundatum (assembly GCA_916610165.2). NCBI lineage: Eukaryota > Metazoa > Arthropoda > Insecta > Diptera > Tachinidae > Gymnosoma > Gymnosoma rotundatum. The sequence continues at coordinate 60,468,240 of OU744339.1, forward strand.
AGGTACAGTAAAGCTTTTCAGATTTCAGAAGAAAATTATCCCAAAGCATTAGCCAGCTTAAAGAAGGTTTGCGACAATGAATGCCTAATAGTTTTTCATAATATTGCAAAACTTTTTGATTTGCCAGAGATCACAAAACCTTCGGCTTCTGCTTTGCGAAGCATGATTGATACCGTCTGTCAATAGATGACGATAAGAAAATAACGAATGCCATATTAATACATTTAGTGATGTGAAAAGTAGATCCAGTGGCTAGATCAAAGTGGGAAGAACAGCTTGATTTCGAAAAGCTCCCTTTGTGGTCAGACTGCAAAGCCCCTTGATAAACAGTAGCAGCATGTTTATGCTGACAAATCTTCTAGTTCAAACCCGAGGTTCTCATTCGAATTATCGTGCTGAACAGCCATCTACTTCTCACGAGTCTGTTAATTATTCATCATCGGATGAAAGAATTATTCTTGTCACAGCTGCTGTGAAAGTGAGAAGAAATTCTGGCAAATATATACTGGCCAGAGCACTTTTAGATTCCGGTTCTCAACCAAACTTGATAACTGAGGAACTTGCGCAGCTACTAAGAAAAAAGAAGGAGGCAGATTAAGTATAAATGGCATAAGTGAAACAAATTCGGCTTCCAAATCTTGTGTAAATTTAACTGTCACGTCGAGGATTAACTCTACTAACTTTAATTCAAAGTCATATAACTAATTTGCAACCTGATCTTAGAATAAATAAAACTAGCTTAAATATTCCTAAGAATTAGCTGATACTTGCTTTCATAAGCCACAAAAAATTGATTTATTGATGGGCGCTGAAATTTTCTTTGATTTGATGTGTGTTGGTCAAATAAAGTCTGATCCGAGCCTGCCAATTCTTCAAAAGACGTCGCTTGGTTGGATTGTAACTCGAAAATACCAATCAAAGGGCTTGGCCAATAATAACGTTTTTCATTTAAGTACTGTTGTAGAAAACGAGAGCAATGTTGATTCAATAGTCAGGAAATTCTGGGAATTTGAAGATCTTCAAAATGACTCAACAAAAATATATTCTGAGGAACAGCAACAATATGAGGACAAATTTAGAAATTCAGTACAACGCTTAATGTCACGACGATTTGAAGTCTCACTGCCTTTTAAATCTGATGCAAAATTTCTTGGTTTATCTTTTGAAACTGCCAAAAGGCGATTTCTCTCTTTGGAACGAAGACTTTCCAAAGATGTATCGTCAAATTTTGATTGGCGAAAATTATCGAAATTTTCAATTAGTCCTTTGGCGAGAAAGTCCATCTATTCCTTAAAAGTGTTTCGTTTAAACACTGTTACATACGGCACGGCGTCAGCACCATTTTTTGCGATCAGATGTTTTATTCATTTAAGCAGTTTGTACAAAGAGACTTTACCTATTTTTTCAAAAGTTGTTCGCAATGATTTCTATGTAGATAATTTATTAACTGATGCTGATAGCTACCAAGACCTGAGTATAATTCGTAACCAGGTTAATAAAATTTTGAGTTCAGCTGGTTTTAAACTTACGAAATGCTTTTCAAATCATCCTGAATTTATGAGTTCAATACTAAATGAAAAACTATTACATAGCGATTCCAATTCAGCAAAAGCAAAAGTTTCGTTTGGAAAATAATTTTCAAGAATTAAAACATATTGTCAGTTTCTTCGGGGTTATTTAATCCTCTCGAACTATTATGCCCTATAGTAACAAAATCCAAAATGTTATTACAAGAACTTTGGAATCAAAAACTTGACTCCGAATCAAACAGAATTGTTTCGCGACTACTTACGGCGAAATCTAAAGTTGCTCCTCTTAAGACCTAGTCTCTTCCAAGACTTGAGCTATATGCTGCACACCTGTTAGCTAAGTTGTGGAATCGAATTAAGTTAATGATTAGCTTTGAAATCGAGTGTGTTAATTTCTGGACTGATTCAAAAATAACACTGTATTGGATTAAAAAGCATTCATCCTCGCTGTCCACTTTTGTTTCAAATCGAGTGGCTGAGATTCAAGAATGGTCAGACCACGTTTCGTGGCGCCATGTTCCAACCAAGCAAAATCCAGCTGATATTGTTTTAAGAGGATGTTCAAGAATTAAAAAATTCGATTTGGTTTCAAGGACCTTCGTTTTTACTAAGCGAAAGTTCCTACTGCCCTGTTAACGAACACTTTGAGTTAACAGAGAACCAGGAATTATTAGAAAAAAGAAAAATGAATGTACTTATTGCAGTAGAGGATCCATATAATTGCCTATTGGATCTTTTAGGAAAATATTCGTCTTACAAAAAGCTACTACGAGTAACGTCTTTTGTACTTAGATTAGTTGACGTTTTGAGAAAACGCAAAATAGACAAAGGCCCTAGACCTACTTCAATCGAATTGAAATGGTCATTCTTTCGGCTTGTAGAGACAATCCAGAAAAACTACTTTTCTGAGGAGATATCAAAATTGCAAAAATCTCTTGTCTTGCCATCAAACATTCAAAGATTAACACTATTTGTTCATACTTGCACAGAAAAGAAACGAACATTTTCTCTTTTAAGGGTAGGTGGGAGATTGCTTAATGCAAACTTGAAGTTCCCACTTTTATTATCGAAAAGAAATAGCTTTGTCACACTGTATTTGCGGAATCTTCATTTTGAAAATTGTCATGCTGGCACAAAAGCACTTGCAGCACTTTCACGGCAGAATATATGGCTTATTAATGCGAAAGAAGAGTGCAGCAAAATAGTTCGCCGGTGTGTTCATTGCTTTCTTTATAAATCAAAAATAATGTCCCAAATAATGGGCAATTTACCCACTAGTAGAGTGAGAGGTACCCGACCCAACGGTCGGCGTAGACTTCTGTGGTCCCATTAACGTTTCATTGAGAATACGTGGTAGACCACCAATTAAAATGTATATAGCGGTATTCGTGTGTTTCACTTCTAAGGCGGTTCATTTGGAACAGGTCGTGGCATCATACGCAGCGTCGCCCGGGTTGAGGTTCAGCTTCATACAACCTCGGGCGCCATACTTCAGACTGCTGTGGGAAGCAGCCGTGAAGCAGGCGAAGTTCCGACTTCTGCGAGCCGTGGGCAACGCATCGCTCACTCAAGAAGAGATGGGCACAATGCTTGCAGAAGTAGAAGCGGTGCTCAACAGTCGGCCAATCGGACCGCTGTCTCCAGACCCCAACGAAGGGGAAGCGCTAACTCCAGCGCACTTACTGATAGGCGAGGGTCTGCGTTCGTTGCCGCCCGAAACCGCAGAAGACGTGACAGCCAAAGATTCGAAATTATGGAAGCGATGGCGTCTGCTTTGCGGTCTCAAGCAGACATTCTGGCAGGCTTGGTCTCGCGACTATATCCTGGGACTTCAGGGCAAGGGCAAGTGGCGCGAGGAGATGCCCAGTCTCAAGGTCGGTCAAGTGGTGATAATCCACGAAGACAATTGCCCGCCACAGCACTGGCTGACCGGACGAGTCGTCAACGTCCATGAAGGACACGACGGCAAGGACAGGGTGGCGGAGATCAAGACCATAAACGGCGTATTTAAACGCCCAATATGTAAATTGGCTCCTCTACCTGATGATTGAAGACCTCAGCTCCTTCAATGGGGCCGGAATGTTGAGCCTGTATGATATTAATAATAATAATCATAATAATAATAATAAATAATAATACTAAGAAATGAATTTAATAAAACTAAAATAAATAATACTAAAACTAATACTTACTCCTAATACTTACCTTACTTTTAAGTTTTTGTTGTAAATGTTAAAAGTAACTGTTATGCTGAAAAATATTGAAGCATCAGTATACACAATAAATATATTTACTTGCAAAGTAATCTTAAATTCAACCGATCGTGCTTTTAATGAAAGTTTTAGTTTTTTGACCACAGTGCCCTATTTTCTTTTAAATTATAATTTAATTAGTTTAAAAAAATCTTAAAAAAAATATTAAGATTAAACATTTTGGTGCCTGATCAGGGACTTGTGAAAAATAAAAACTAAAATAAAATAAAAAAAAGAGTTATAAGTTATTTCATTTTTTAAAACAATTCAGTTTTATATTTTTATTAAAACTTAAAAACTAAACAGTGAACAGTAAACAGTTTAACACAAACAAACAATAATATAAAATTATTTACATTAAACTGTGTTACAAGTTTTAAAATATCATACAAAATAAATAAAAAAAAATAAAGCAGAATCACACAAACTATACTGTTTTCTACAAAACAAACATAAAATAACAGCATATAAAACACAAATAAACTATACAAATAAACATGAAATAGTTAAATTAAATTACAAGAAAACAGTGATTAAACATAAAAATACACAAGTTTTCATAAAAATTATAAACACGACAAACAGTGCAAAAGAAATAAATGAACACAAAAACAAGTAATTTCTCCGTGGAAATTCATCCTGTCCAGAAGCTACCGATGCCCCGTTGCCGATGTATCATCTGTAGAGCACAGCGTAATCAGGGAGAAATTAATGGCAAAGAAAGCAAAGTTTGTACAAAATATAGTTAGAATTCAGTAATCTATAAGGGAAAAGACGATCTCTTTTAACCCTATAGAATTAGAATGTCGCTTGGACATTTTAAAAACTTATATTGACCAAGCAATGAAGCTTCAGTCAGAGGTTGATAATTTAGATCCCGATATTGACGATAGAGCTGAGCTTGAGGACATTTGTGTGACAACAAAATCAATGTTTTTGAGTCTACTGGCTAAAAATAGGCAGCCAAACTTGCCTGAAATCTCTTTCAGTGCACAGACACATCAGTCAAGACTCCCAAATATGAAGCTCCCCACATTTAATGGAAAATATTCTGATTATAAGAATTTTACGAGCTTATTTGAGAACTTAGTCCACAATGATCCGACATTGACAGATATTGAAAAGTTTAATCATTTAATATCATGCTTGTCCGATTCAGCTTTAGGTACAGTGAAAGCTTTTCAGATTTCAGAAGAAAATTATCACAAAGCATTAGCCAGCTTACAGAAGGTTTACGACAATGAATGCCTAATATTTTTTCATAATATTGCAAAACTTTTTGCTTTGCCAGAGATCACAAAACCTTCGGCTTCTGCTTTGCGAAGCATGATTGATACCGTTTCTGCTATTTACGATTCGCTGTTGTCAATAGGTGACGATAAGAAGATAACGAATGCCATATTAATACAGTTAGTGATGTCAAAAGTAGATCCAGTGGCTAGATCAAAGTGGGAAGCAGAGATCGGTTTCGGTTGCGTATTTTTCGAGTCTACTTAAACAAGCACTTAGTTTTTTATGAGTCGAATCGTTTTTGTTCAAAAGCAAAAAACACTTGTTGAATAAACCGTTCGTTTAAAACATTCATTTTATGTACTCGCCATTTTGTGCGAACATGAATGTTCTGATATTGTTTCAAGAGGATGTTCAAGAATTAAAAAATTCGATTTGGTTTGAAGGACCTTCGTTTTTACTAAGCGAAAGTTCCTACTGCCCTGTTAACGAACACTTTGAGTTAACAGAGAACCAGGAATTATTGGAAAAAAGAAAAATCAATGTACTTATTGCAGTAGAGGATCCACATAATTGCCTATTAGATCTTTTAGGAAAATATTCGTCTTACAAAAAGCTACTACGAGTAACGTCTTTTGTACTTAGATTTGTTGACGTTTTGAGAAAACGCAAAATAGACAAAGGCTCTACCCTACTGCAATCGAATTGAAATGGTCATTCTTTCGGCTTGTAGAGACAATCCAGAAAAACTACTTTACTGAGGAGATATCAAAATTGCAAAAATCTCTTGTCTTGCCATCAAACATTCAAAGATTAACACCAATTGTTCATACTTTCACAGTAAAGAAACGAACATTTTCACTTTTAAGGGTAGGTGGGAGATTGCTTAATGCAAACTTGTAGTTCCCACTTTTATTATCGAAAAGAAATAGCTTTGTCACACTGTATTTGCGGAATCTTCATTTTGAAAATTGTCATGCTGGCAGAAAAGCACTTGTAGCTCTTTCACGGCAGAATATATAACTTATTAATGCGAAAGAAGAGTGTAGCAGAATAGTTCGCCGGTGTGTTCATTGCTTCCGTTATAAACCAAAATTAATGTCCCAAATAATAGGCAATTTACCCACAAGTAGAGTGAGAGGTACCCGACCCAACGGTCGGCGTAGACTTCTGTGGTCCCATTAACGTGTCATTGAGAATACGTGGTAGCCCACCAATTAAAATGTATATAGCGGTTTTCGTGTGTTTCACTTCTAAGGAGGTTCATTTAGAACAGGTCGTCGCATCATACGCAGCGTCGCCGGGTTGAGGTTCAGCTTCATACAACCTCGGGCGCCACACTTTAGAGTGCTGTGGGAAGCAGCCGTGAAGCAGGCGAAGTTCCGATTTCTGCGAGCCGTGGGCAACGCATCGCTCCCTCAAGAAGAGATGGGCACAATGCTTGCAGAAGTAGAAGCGGTGCTCAACAGTCGGCCAATCGCACCGCTGTCTCCAGACCCCAACGAAGAGGAAGCGCTAACTCCAGCGCACCTACTGATAGGCGAGGGTCTGCGTTCGTTGTCGCACGAAACCGCAGAAGACGTGACAGGCAAAGATTCGAAATTGTGGAAGCGATGGCGTCTGCTTTGCGGTCTCAAGCAGACATTCTGGCAGGCTTGGTCTCGCGACTATATCCTGGGTCTTCAGAGCAAAGGCAAGTGGCGCGAGGAGATGCCCAGTCTCAAGGTCGGTCAAGTGGTGATAATCCACGAAGACAATTGCCCGCCACAGCACTGGCTGACCGGACGAGTCGTCAACGTCCTTGAAAGACACGACGGCAAGGACAGGGTGGCGGAGATAAAGACCATAAACGGCGTATTTAAACGCCCAATATGTAAATTGGCTCCTCTACCTGATGATTGAAGACCTCAGCTCCTTCAGTCGGGCCGGAATGTTGAGCCTGTATGATATTAATAATAATAATCATAATAATAATAAATAATACTATGAAATGAATTTAATAAAACTAAAATAAATAATACTAAAACTAATACTTACCCCTAATACTTACCTTACTTTTAAGTTTTTGTTGTAAATGTTAAAAGTAACTGTTATGCTGAAAAATATTGAAGCATCAGTATACACAATAAATATATTTACTTGCAAACTAATCTTAAATTCAACCGGTCGTGTTTTTAATGAAAGTTTTAGTTCTTTCACCACAGTGCCCTATTTTCTGTTAAATTATAATGTAATTAGTTTAAAAAAATATTAAGATTAAACATTTTGGTGCCTGAGCAGGGACTTGTGAAAAATAAAAACAAAAATCATTTTTTAAAACAATTCAGTTTTATATTTTAATCAAAACTTAAAAACTAAACAGTTAACAGTAAACAGTTTAACACAAACAAACAATTATATAAAATTATTTACATTAAACAGTGTTACAAGTTTTAAAATATCATACAAAATAAATAATAAAACAAAACAGAATCATACAAACTATACTGTTTTCAACAAAACAAACATAAAATAACAGCATATAAAACACAAATAAACAAGAAATAGTTAAATTAACTTACAAGAAAACAGTGATTAAACATAAAAATACACAAGTTTTCATAAAAATTATAAACACGACAAACAGTGCAAAAGAAATAAATAAACACAAAAACAAGTAATTTCTCCGTGGAAATTCATCCTGTCCAGAAGCTACCGATGCCCCGTTGCTGCTGTATCATCTGTAGAGCAGAGCGTAATCAGGGAGAAATTAATGGCAAAGAAAGCAAAGTTTGTACAAAATATAGTTAGAATTCAGCAATCTATAAGGGAAAAGACGATCTCTTTTAACCCTATAGAATTAGAATGTCGCTTGGACATTTTAAAACTTATATTGACCAAGCAATGAAGCTTCAGTCAAAGGTTGATAATTTAGATCCCGATAATGACGATAGAGCTGAGCTTGAGGACATTTGTGTGACAACAAAATCAATGTTTTTGAGTCTACTGGCTAAAAATAGGCAGCCAAACTTGCCTGAAATCTCTTTCAGTGCACAGACACATCAGTCAAGACTCCCAAATATGAAGCTCCCCACATTTAATGGAAAATATTCTGATTATAAGAATTTTACGAGCTTATTTGAGAACTTAGTCCACAATGATCCGACATTGACAGATATTGAAAAGTTTAATCAGTTAATATTATGCTTGTCCGATTCAGCTTTAGGTACAGTAAAGCTTTTCAGATTTCAGAAGAAAATTATCCCAAAGCATTAGCCAGCTTAAAGAAGGTTTACGACAATGAATGCCTAATATTTTTTCATAAGATTGCAAAACTTTTTGATTTTCCAGAGATCACAAAACCTTCGGCTTCTGCTTTGCGAAGCATGATTGATACCGTTTCTGCTATTTACGATTCGCTGTTGTCAATAGGCGACGATAAGAAAATAACGAATGCCATAATAATACATTTAGTGATGTCAAAAGTAGATCCAGCGGCTAGATCAAAGTGGGAACAACAGCTTGATTTCGAAAAGCTCCCTTTGTGGTCAGACTGCAAAGCCGCTTGATAAACAGTACCAGCATGTTTCTGCTGACAAATCTTCTAGTTCAAACCCGAGGTTTCATAGTAAAAATAATAATACTAATAGAACTGAAAATTCTAAAAAGAAAAATTACAAAACATCATTAAATTGTACAAAATCAAAACCATCTGCTGATAAGTGCTTGTTTTGCCGATCAAATCAACATATAATAAATAATTGCCCTTCCTTTACTGCTGAGCCCGTAACCCAAAGATTTGATTTCATACAATCTGTGCCAGCATGTATTAATTGTTTGAGAAAAGGTCATACAGTAGCAAAATGTCAATCTTCTAAGTGCAGAATATGTAGCGGTTCTCATTCGAATTATCATGCTAAACAGCCACTAGTCTGTTAATTATTCATCATCGGATGAAAGAATTATTCTTGTCACAGCTGTTGTGAAAGTAAGAAGTAATTCTGGCAAATATATATTGGCCAGAGCACTTTTAGATTCCGGTTCTCAACCAAAATTGATAACTGAGGAACTTGCGCAGCTACTAAGACTGAAAAAAGAAGGAAGCAGATTAAGTCTAAATGGCATAAATGAAACAAATTCGGTTTCCAAATCTTGTGTAAATTTAACTGTCACGTCGAGGGTTAACTCTACTAACTTTAATTCAAAGTTTTAGGGTATTGAGTCATATAACTAATTTGCAACCTGATCTTAGAATAAATAAAACTAGCTTAAGCATTCCAAAGAATATAGAATTAGCTGATCCTTGCTTTCATAAGCCACAAAAAATTGATTTATTGATTGGAGCTGAAATTTTCTTTGATATGATGTGTGTTGACGTCGCTTGGTTGGATTGTAACTCGAAAATACCAATCACAGGGCTTGGCCAATAACATCGTTTTTCATTTAAGTACTGTTGTAGAAAACGAGAGCAATGTTGATTCAATAGTCAGGAAATTCTGGGAATTAGAAGATCTTCCAAATGAGTCAACAAAAATATATTCTGAGGAACAGCAACAATGTGAGGACAAATTTAGAAATTCAGTACGACGCTTAATGTCAGGACGATTTGAAGTCTCACTCCCTTTTAAATCTGATGCAAAATTTCTTGGTTTATCTTTTGAAACTGCCAAAAGGCGATTTCTCTCTTTGGAACGAAGACTTTCCAAAGATGTATCGTCAAATTTTGATTGGCGAAAATTATCGAAATTTTCAATTAGTCCTTTGGCGAGAAAGTCCATCTATTCCTTAAAAGTGTTTCGTTTAAACACTGTTACATACGGCACGGCGTCAGCACCATTTTTTGCGATCAGATGTTTTATTCATTTAAGCAGTTTGTACAAAGAGACTTTACCTATTTTTTCAAAAGTTGTTCGCAATGATTTCTATGTAGATAATTTATTAACTGATGCTGATAGCTACCAAGACCTGAGTATAATTCGTAACCAGGTTAATAAAATTTTGAGTTCAGCTGGTTTTAAACTTACGAAATGCTTTTCAAATCATCCTGAATTTATGAGTTCAATACTAAATGAAAAACTATTACATAGCGATTCCAATTCAGCAAAAGCAAAAGTTTCGTTTGGAAAATAATTTTCAAGAATTAAAACATATTGTCAGTTTCTTCGGGGTTATTTAATCCTCTCGAACTATTATGCCCTATAGTAAAAAAATCCAAAATGTTATTACAAGAACTTTGGAATCAAAAACTTGACTCCGAATCAAACAGAATTGTTTCGCGACTACTTACGGCGAAATCTAAAGTTGCTCCTCTTAAGACCTAGTCTCTTCCAAGACTTGAGCTATATGCTGCACACCTGTTAGCTAAGTTGTGGAATCGAATTAAGTTAATGATTAGCTTTGAAATCGAGTGTGTTAATTTCTGGACTGATTCAAAAATAACACTGTATTGGATTAAAAAGCATTCATCCTCGCTGTCCACTTTTGTTTCAAATCGAGTGGCTGAGATTCAAGAATGGTCAGACAACGTTTCGTGGCGCCATGTTCCAACCAAGCAAAATCCAGCTGATATTGTTTTAAGAGGATGTTCAAGAAATAAAAAATTCGATTTTGTTTCAAGGACCTTCGTTTTTACTAAGCGAAAGTTCCTACTGTCCTGTTAACGAACACTTTGAGTTAACAGAGAACCAGGAATTATTAGAAAAAAGAAAAATGAATGTACTTATTGCAGTAGAGGATCCACATAATTGCCTATGGGATCTTTTAGGAAAATATTCGTCTTACAAAAAGCTACTACGAGTAACGTCTTTTGTACTTAGATTAGTTGACGTTTTGAGAAAACGCAAAATAGACAAAGGCCCTAGACCTACTTCAATTGAATTGAAATGGTCATTCTTTCTGAGGAGATATCAAAATTGCAAAAATCTCTTGTCTTGCCATCAAACATTCAAAGATTAACACTATTTGTTCATACTTGAAGTTCCCACTTTTATTATCGAAAAGAAATAGCTTTGTCACACTGTATTTGCGGAATCTTCATTTTGAAAATTGTCATGCTGGCACAAAAGCACTTGTAGCACTTTCACGGCAGAATATATGGCTTATTAATGCGAAAGAAGAGTGCAGCAAAATAGTTCGCCGGTGTGTTCATTGCTTCCGTTATAAATCAAAAATAATGTCCAAAATAATGGGCAAGTTACCCAATAGTAGAGTGAGGGGTACCCGACCCAACGGTCGGCGTAGACTTCTGTGGTCCCGTTAACGTTTCATTGAGAATACGTGGTAGACCACCAATTAAAATGTATATAGCGGTATTCGTGTGTTTCACTTCTAAGGCGGTTCATTTGGAACAGGTCGTCGCATCATACGCAGCGTCGCCCGGGTTGAGGTTCAGCTTCATACAACCTCGGGCGCCATACTTCAGACTGCTGTGGGAAGCAGCCGTGAAGCAGGCGAAGTTCCGACTTCTGCGAGCCGTGGGCAACGCATCGCTCACTCAAGAAGAGATGGGCACAATGCTTGCAGAAGTAGAAGCGGTGCTCAACAGTCGGCCAATCGGACCGCTGTCTCCAGACCCCAACGAAGGGGAAGCGCTAACTCCAGCGCACCTACTGATAGGCGAGGGTCTGCGTTCGTTGCCGCCCGAAACCGCAGAAGACGTGACAGGCAAAGATTCGAAATTATGGAAGCGATGGCGTCTGCTTTGCGGTCTCAAGCAGACATTCTGGCAGGCTTGGTCTCGCGACTATATCCTGGGACTTCAGGGCAAGGGCAAGTGACCATAAACGGCGTATTTAAACGCCCAATATGTAAATTGGCTCCTCTACCTGATGATTGAAGACCTCAGCTCCTTCAATGGGGCCGGAATGTTGAGCCTGTATGATATTAATAATAATAATCATAATAATAATAATAAATAATAATACTAAGAAATGAATTTAATAAAACTATAATAAATAATACTAAAACTAATACTTACTCCTAATACTTACCTTACTTTTAAGTTTTTGTTGTAAATGTTAAAAGTAACTGTTATGCTGAAAAATATTGAAGCATCAGTATACACAATAAATATATTTACTTGCAAAGTAATCTTAAATTCAACCGATCGTGCTTTTAATGAAAGTTTTAGTTTTTTGACCACAGTGCCCTATTTTCTTTTAAATTATAATTTAATTAGTTTAAAAAAATCTTAAAAAAAATATTAAGATTAAACATTTTGGTGCCTGATCAGGGACTTGTGAAAAATAAAAACTAAAATAAAATAAAAAAAAGAGTTATAAGTTATTTCATTTTTTAAAACAATTCAGTTTTATATTTTTATTAAAACTTAAAAACTAAACAGTGAACAGTAAACAGTTTAACACAAACAAACAATTATATAAAATTATTTACATTAAACTGTGTTACAAGTTTTAAAATATCATACAAAATAAATAAAAAAAACAAAGCAGAATCACACAAACTATACTGTTTTCAACAAAACAAACATAAAATAACAGCATATAAAACACAAATAAACTATACTAATAAACAAGAAATAGTTAAATTAAATTACAAGAAAACAGTGATTAAACATAAAAATACACAAGTTTTCATAAAAATTATAAACACGACAAACAGTGCAAAAGAAATAAATGAACACAAAAACAAGTAATTTCTCCGTGGAAATTCATCCTGTCCAGAAGCTACCGATGCCCCGTTGCCGATGTATCATCTGTAGAGCACAGCGTAATCAGGGAGAAATTAATGGCAAAGAAAGCAAAGTTTGTACAAAATATAGTTAGAATTCAGTAATCTATAAGGGAAAAGACGATCTCTTTTAACCCTATAGAATTAGAATGTCGCTTGGACATTTTAAAAACTTATATTGACCAATCAATGAAGCTTCAGTCAGAGGTTGATAATTTAGATCCCGATATTGACGATAGAGCTGAGCTTGAGGACATTTGTGTGACAACAAAATCAATGTTTTTGAGTCTACTGGCTAAAAACAGGCAGCCAAACTTGCCTGAAATCTCTTTCAGTGCACAGACACATCAGTCAAGACTCCCAAATTAATGGAAAATATTCTGATTATAAGAATTTTACGAGCTTATTTGAGAACTTAGTCCACAATGATCCGACATTGACAGATATTGAAAACTTTAATCATTTAATATCATGCTTGTCCGATTCAGCTTTAGGTACAGTGAAAGCTTTTCAGATTTCAGAAGAAAATTACCCCAAAGCATTAGCCAGCTTAAAGAAGGTTTACGACAATGAATGCCTAATATTTTTTCATAATATTGCAAAACTTTTTGATTTGCCAGAGATCACAAAACCTTCGGCTTCAGCTTTGCGAAGCATGATTGATACCGTTTCTGCTATTTACGATTCGCTGTTGTCAATAGGTGACGATAAGAAAATAACGAATGCCATATTAATACATTTAGTGATGTCAAAAGTAGATCCAGTGGCTAGATCAAAGTGGGAAGCAGAGATCGGTTTCGGTTGCGTATTTTTCGAGTCTACTTAAACAAGCACTTAGTTTTTTATGAGTCGAATCGTTTTTGTTCAAAAGCAAAAAACACTTGTTGAATAAACCGTTCGTTTAAAACATTCATTTTATGTACTCGCCATTTTGTGCGAACATGAATGTTCTGATATTGTTTCAAGAGGATGTTCAAGAATTAAAAAATTCGATTTGGTTTGAAGGACCTTCGTTTTTACTAAGCGAAAGTTCCTACTGCCCTGTTAACGAACACTTTGAGTTAACAGAGAACCAGGAATTATTGGAAAAAAGAAAAATCAATGTACTTATTGCAGTAGAGGATCCACATAATTGCCTATTAGATCTCTTAGGAAAATATTCGTCTTACAAAAAGCTACTACGAGTAACGTCTTTTGTACTTAGATTTGTTGACGTTTTGAGAAAACGCAAAATAGACAAAGGCTCTACCCTACTGCAATCGAATTGAAATGGTCATTCTTTCGGCTTGTAGAGAAAATCCAGAAAAACTACTTTTCTGAGGAGATATCGAAATTGCAAAAATCTCTTGTCTTGCCATCAAACATTCAAAGATTAACACCATTTGTTCATACTTTCACAGAAAAGAAACGAACATTTTCACTTTTAAGGGTAGGTGGGAGATTGCTTAATGCAAACTTGAAGTTCCAACTTTTATTATCAAAACGAAATAGCTTTGTCACACTGTATTTGCGGAATCTTCATTTTGAAAATTGTCATGCTGGCACAAAAGCACTTGTAGCTCTTTCACGGCAGAATATATGGCTTATTAATGCGAAAGAAGAGTGCAGCAGAATAGTTCGCCGGTGTGTTCATTGCTTCTGATATAAACCAAAATTAATGTTCCAAATAATGGGCAATTTACCCACTAGTAGAGTGAGAGGTACCCGACCCAACGGTCGGCGTAGACTTCTGTGGTCCCATTAACGTGTCATTGAGAATATGTGGTAGCCCACCAATTAAAATGTATATAGCGGTTTTCGCGTGTTTCACTTCTAAGGAGGTTCATTTAGAACAGGTCGTCGCATCATACGCAGCGTCGCCCGGGTTGAGGTTCAGCTTCATACAACCTCGGGCGCCACACTTTAGAGTGCTGTGGGAAGCAGCCGTGAAGCAGGCGAAGTTCCGACTTCTGCGAGCCGTGGGCAACGCATCGCTCCCTCAAGAAGAGATGGGCACAATGCTTGCAGAAGTAGAAGCGGTGCTCAACAGTCGGCCAATCGAACCGTTGTCTCCAGACGCCAACGACGGGGAAGCGCTAACTCCAGCGCACCTACTGATAGGCGAGGGTCTGCGTTCGCTGCCGCCCGAAACCGCAGAAGACGTGACAGGCAAAGAGGCGAAATTATGGAAGCGATGGCGTCGCGACTATATCCTGGGTCTTCAGAGCAAAGGCAAGTGGCGCGAGGAGATGCCCAGTCTCAAGGTCGGTCAAGTGGTGATAATCCACGAAGACAATTGCCCGCCACAGCACTGGCTGACCGGGAGAGTCGTCAACGTTCATGAAGGAGACGACGGCAAATACAGGGTGGCGGAGATCAAGACCATAAACGGCGTATTTAAACGCCCAATATGTAAATTGGCTCCTCTACCTGATGATTGAAGACCTCAGCTCCTTCAATGGGGCCTAAATGTTGAGCCTGTATGATATTAATAATAATAATCATAATAATAATAATAATAATTATAATAATAATAAATAATAATACTAAGAAATGAATTTAATAAAACTAAAATAAATAATACTTACCCCTTATACTTACCTTACTTTTAAGTTTTTGTTGTAAATGTTAAAAGTAACTGTTATGCTGAAAAATATTGAAGCATCAGTATACACAATAAATATATTTACTTGCAAAGTAATCTTAAATTCAACCGGTCGTGTTTTTAATGAAAGTTTTAGTTTTTTCACCACAATGCCCTATTTTCTTTTAAATTATAATTTAATTAGCTTAAAAAATCTTAAAAAAATATTAAGATTAAACATTTTGGTGCCCGAGCAGGGAGTTGTGAAAAATAAAAACAAAAATCATCGAAAAAAAGTGTTATAAGTTATTCCATTTTTTAAAACAATTCAGTTTTATATTTTAATTAAAACTTAAAACAATTATATAAAATTATTTACATTAAACAGTGTTACAAGTTTTAAAATATCATACAAAATAAATAATAAAACAAAGTACAATCACACAAACTATACTGTTTTCAACAAAACAAACATAAAATAACAGCACATAAAACACAAATAAACAAGAAACAGTTAAATTAAATTACAAGAAAACAGTGATTAAATATAAAAATTAAAGACGTGCACAGATACATCTGTTTATATCAGTTTTTGTGTGTCTACTCTTATGAGTGCGTATAGATAAATACATTTGTGTTTCTGATATAAGTTGATATTGTTACTTTTTCTCTTTGGATGGATACGAATGAGTAAAGAAAGAATGAGTGTAACATATCTGTTCTCCTATGTTTTGCACAAACGGGTATAAACAGATATTGATGGTTGTACCATAAGTACTTATTGTGTGCTGCGAATTAATATCCATTCATACGTACATATGCATTGGTTTATTAAAATTAAAAAATAAAATTATTGTTTCTAAACATGATCAATATTTTTAATTGTTTTATTATGTTTTATTGAAGTTGAATATACAAAACTGAATTCTTTAACAAAAATTTATGAATCTAATGCGTATAATTGTATTAAAATTACTATTATGTTTTTAACAACTTTTACCAACAATTACAACAGTTCTAAGGATACAATAACTAAATAAATATATGTATGCATGTTTCTATATATAGAGAGGCGAAAAGCCTGATAATTTAAAATCAATTAAAAAATATTTTTATGTTAAGTTTGCTTTAAAATACCTTTTGAATCCAACTTATTTTTACAATTTTAAAATGAAGTATGAATATTTAAATATTTTTTGCAAAAATAAAAATAAATTTTTATTACCATTAAAATTGCATTAGCATTAGTTAAAATAATGAAATAGGAAAAAAATAACTACGTTATCATGCTAATAATTTTATTTTAATTATAATTGTTTTAATAATGGTAATGAAATGGAATTACAACCTTAACCTTTTCGTTGATGAATATGCATTCGAAAATTTTAATAACTTATTAAATTTAAAAGAGATAGGAATAAAACTTGATGTCTGATATCTAAATTTAACTCAAACCCCAGCTATCAAATCTTATTACTTACTAGAAAACTAAATATATTCTTATAGTGCCTAATGTTAAAACGTACATATTTCACCAGAATTTTGTGATAAAAATGCCACTTTAAAATATTGTTTTAATATGCTTTATGTCGTTTACTTAGTGTAGTAAAACGTATGTTTTAAAGCCATGTAACTAATTATCGATCAAACTTTTTCATAAAATTACAGCTAGTGAAAATATTAACAACGTCATAAGCATTTATGAAATTGTCAACGAGTTAGTCCATCTAATTAATTGCTCCCATCAATTCATTATATATTCTAATTAGTGGTTGACAGCCACTTATTTACGCACACTAGTAAGAGATATACTATACTGTTATATTTTATATTTACCATTGCTAAGCTGACTATACCTTGGTAAGCAGTTACAACGAGCTTGTCCATTTTACTCTTTTATGTTTTTTCTTTAAAACTTTTCAATAATTTTTTAACTTCGAATAGTTTTTACTCTCTATTTCTTTAAGCTGCAGGACTTTCTCAAAGCAGAAAAGAGGTTTTTTTTTAGTAAATGTTAGAAATTTTAGAAATTTTTAATGCACAAATAACATAACAATAATATCCTTCTAAGTGCATAGAAAATAAAAATTACGTTATTTAATATGTACATATTTAAAAGGGACAATATTATTACTGGGTGTATTCTAGAAATGTAAATGTTTTCCCTAATTTTTTTTATTGAAATTTTTTCGGAACTTCTATTTTTATGTACATATGTTTGTACAGATGTATGTAATAAACTTTTTTTTTATATATTAATTTTAACTATTTACTAGTTTTTATCAAAGAGGAATTAATATTTTTAAATAAACATACAATAAAATTTCTTAATTGAATTAATTCTATTCTTATAACTCAACGCGCAACTAGACAACAATTTATTAATTTTCCATTTGTTTTTATAAAATAAAATTATCATTAATATTATAAATATTGCTAATTCTAAATTTAAAATCATATTAACTAAATACTAAAGCTAAACAATAATAATTACAATTCGGGTTATTACTACGAAGTTAAACTACTGCTTACTAGTTCTCGCCTCTATCATAAGCAGCACAAAAGTATCAAAAATATCTGTTTCATAAACAGATATATCCAAATACTCATGGTACAACAGATATTTGAGAGTAAAAAACTGATAATTTGCTTACTCAAAAAATCGAAAATTTATATTCTACATTTTTATAAGAAAAATTTGCTTGCGCGTTCACACCAGCAGATTATATTTTATAATACTTAGAAAATTAACGTATAAACGATTTTACTTGGTTAGATAAATATTATTATTATACCAAAGGCTGTTCGAAGTGGTTTTAGGCAAAAATTAAATAAATTACTTTTAATTTTTGAACATACAGATCAAAATTTACTATTTTTTGCAAAAATAGAAATAGAACTAAAAACTGTAAAAGAATCCGGATATCGTGTAACCGACGAGAGAATAATATTTTATAATTCTTGTAGTCAAAAACATTTTTAATTTCTAATTTGGAATATAATTCGGCCAATAAATTAATTTGGTGAGTTTAAAATTTGTTTTGAGGAATAAAGTGAAGTAGAAGTTATACAATGCCTAGTAGAAAACATCAAGATTCTCCTTCCAGCTCGGAAACTTTGGAGAAATTAATGGGAAAGCAAGCAAAGGTTGTACAAAATATAGTTAGAATTCAGCAATCTATAAGGGAAAAGACGATCTCTTTTAACCCTATAGAATTAGAATGTCGCTTGGACATTTTAAAAACTTATATTGACCAAGCAATGAATCTTCAGTCAGAGGTTGATAATTTAGAGCCCGATAATGACGATAGAGCTGAGATTGAGGACATTTGTGTGACAACAAAATCAATGTTTTTGAGTCTACTGGCTAAAAATAGGCAGCCAAACTTGCCTGAAATCTCTTTCAGTGCACAGACACATCAGTCAAGACTCCCAAATATGAAGCTCCCCAAATTTAATGGAAAATATTCTAATTATAAGAATTTTATGAGCTTATTTGAGAACTTAGTCCACAATGATCAGACATTGACAGATATTGAAAACTTTAATCATTTAATATCATGCTTGTCCGATTCAGCTTTAGGTACAGTAAAGCTTTTCAGATTTCAGAAGAAAATTATCCCAAAGCATTAGCCAGCTTAAAGAAGGTTTGCGACAATGAATGCCTAATATTTTTTCATAATATTGCAAAACTTTTTGATTTGCCAGAGATCACAAAACCTTCGGCTTCTGCTTTGCGAAGCATGATTGATACCGTCTGTCAATAGGTGACGATAAGAAAATAACGAATGCCATATTAATACATTTAGTGATGTGAAAAGTAGATCCAGTGGCTAGATCAAAGTGGGAAGAACAGCTTGATTTCGAAAAGCTCCCTTTGTGGTCAGACTGCAAAGCCCCTTGATAAACAGTAACAGCATGTTTCTGCTGACAAATCTTCTAGTTCAAACCCGAGGTTCTCATTCGAATTATCGTGCTGAACAGCCATCTACTTCTCACGAGTCTGTTAATTATTCATCATCGGATGAAAGAATTATTCTTGTCACAGCTGCTGTGAAAGTGAGAAGTAATTCTGGCAAATATATACTGGCCAGAGCACTTTTAGATTCCGGTTCTCAACCAAACTTGATAACTGAGGAACTTGCGCAGCTACTAAGAAAAAAGAAGGAGGCAGATTAAGTATAAATGGCATAAGTGAAACAAATTCGGCTTCCAAATCTTGTGTAAATTTAACTGTCACGTCGACTACTACTAACTTTAATTCAAAGTTTTGGGTATTAAGTCATATAACTAATTTGCAACCTGATCTTAGAATAAATAAAACTAGCTTAAATATTCCTAAGAATTAGCTGATCCTTGCTTTCATAAGCCACAAAAAATTGATTTATTGATGGGCGCTGAAATTTTCTTTGATTTGATGTGGTTTGGTCAAATAAAGTCTGATCCGAGCCTGCCAATTCTTCAAAAGACGTCGCTTGGTTGGATTGTAACTCGAAAATACCAATCAAAGGGCTTGGCCAATAATAACGTTTTTCATTTAAGTACTGTTGTAGAAAACGAGAGCAATGTTGATTCAATAGTCAGGAAATTCTGGGAATTTGAAGATCTTCAAAATGAGTCAACAAAAATATATTCTGAGGAACAGCAACAATATGAGGACAAATTTAGAAATTCAGTACAACGCTTAATGTCAGGACGATTTGAAGTCTCACTGCCTTTTAAATCTGATGCAAAATTTCTTGGTTTATCTTTTGAAACTGCCAAAAGGCGATTTCTCTCTTTGGAACGAAGACTTTGCAAAGATGTATCGTCAAACTTTGATTGGCGAAAATTATTGAAATTTTCAATTAGTCCTTTGGCGATAAAGTCCATCTGATTCCTTAAAAGTGTTTCGTTTAAACACTGTTAAATACGGCACGGCGTCAGCACCATTTTTTGCGATCAGATGTTTGATTCATTTAAGCAATTTGTACAAAGAGACTTTACCTATTTTTTCAAAAGTTGTTCGCAATAGAAATGTAGATGATTTATTAACTGATGCTGATAGCTACCTGAGTATAATTCGTAACCAGGTTAATAAAATTTTGAGTTCAGCTGGTTTTAAACTTACGAAATGCTTTTCAAATCATCCTGAATTTATGAGTTCAATACAAAATGAAAAACTATTACATAGCGATTCCAATTCAGCAAAAGCAAAAGTTTCGTTTGGAAAATAATTTTCAAGAATTAAAACATATTGTCAGTTTCTTCGGGGTTATTTAATCCTCTCGAACTATTATGCCCTATAGTAACAAAATCCAAAATGTTATTACAAGAACTTTGGAATCAAAAACTTGACTCCGAATCAAACAGAATTGTTTCACGACTACTTACGGCGAAATCTAAAGTTGCTCCTCTTAAGACCAAGTCTCTTCCAAGACTTGAGCTATGTGCTGCACATCTGTTAGCTAAGTTGTGGAATCGAATTAAGTTAATGATTAGCTTTGAAATCGAGTGTGTTAATTTCTAGACTGATTCAAAAATAACACTGTATTGGATTAAAACGCATCCATCCTCGATATCCACTTTTGTTTCAAATTGAGTGGCTGAGATTCAAGAATGGTCAGACCACGTTTCGTGGCGCCATGTTCCAACCAAGCAAAATCCAGCTGATATTGTTTCAAGAGGATGTTCAAGAATTAACAAAATCGATTTGGTTTGAAGGACCTTCGTTTTTACTAAGCGAAAGTTCCTGCTGCCCTGTTAACGAACACTTTGAGTTAACAGAGAACCAGGGATTATTGGAAAAAAGAAAAATGAATGTACTTGTTGCAGTAGAGGATCCACATAATTGCCTATTGGATCTTTTAGGAAAATATTCGGCTTACAAAAAGCTACTACGAGTAACGTCTTTTGTACTTAGGTTTGTTGACTTTTTGAGAAAACGCAAAATAGACAAAGGCTCTAGACCTACTGCAATCGAATTGAAATGGTCATTCTTTCGGCTTGTAGAGACAATCCAGAAAAACTACTTTTCTGAGGAGATATCGAAATTGCAAAAATCTCTTGTCTTGCCATCAAACATTCAAAGATTAACACTATTTGTTCATACTTGCACAGAAAAGAAACGAACATTTTCACTTTTAAGGGTAGGTGGGAGATTGCTTAATGCAAACATGAAGTTCCCACTTTTATTATCGAAAAGAAATAGCTTTGTCACACTGTATTTGCGGAATCTTCATTTTGAAAATTGTCATGCTGGCACAAAAGCACTTGTAGCACTTTCACGGCAGAATATATGGCTTATTAATGTGAAAGAAGAGTGCAGCAGAATAGTTCGCCGGTGTGTTCATTGCTTCCGTTATAAATCAAAGATAATGACCCAAATAATGGGCAATTTACCCACTAGTAGAGTGAGAGGTACCCGACCCAACGGTCGGCGTAGACTTCTGTGGTCCCATTAACGTGTCATTGAGAATATGTGGTAGCCCACCAATTAAAATGTATATAGCGGTTTTCGTGTGTTTCACTTCTAAGGAGGTTCATTTAGAACAGGTCGTCGCATCATACGCAGCGTCGCCCGGGTTGAGGTTCAGCTTCATACAACCTCGGGCGCCACACTTTAGAGTGCTGTGGGAAGCAGCCGTGAAGCAGGCGAAGTTCCGACTTCTGCGAGCCGTGGGCAACGCATCGCTCCCTCAAGAAGAGATGGGCACAATGCTTGCAGAAGTAGAAGCGGTGCTCAACAGTCGGCCAATCGAACCGTTGTCTCCAGACCCCAACGACGGGGAAGCGCTAACTCCAGCGCACCTACTGATAGGCGAGGGTCTGCGTTCGCTGCCGCCCGAAACCGCAGAAGACGTGACAGGCAAAGAGGCGAAATTATGGAAGCGATGGCGTCGCGACTATATCCTGGGTCTTCAGAGCAAAGGCAAGTGGCGCGAGAAGATGCCCAGTCTCAAGGTCGGTCAAGTGGTGATAATCCACAAAGACAATTGCCCGCCACAGCACTGGCTGACCGGGAGAGTCGTCAACGTTCATGAAGGAGACGACGGCAAATACAGGGTGGCGGAAATCAAGACCATAAACGGCGTATTTAAACGCCCAATATGTAAATTGGCTCCTCTACCTGATGATTGAAGACCTCAGCTCCTTCAATGGGGCCTAAATGTTGAGCCTGTATGATATTAATAATAATAATCATAATAATAATAATAATTATAATTGTTGTGTATTACACTCAAACGCGTCTTAATCTTCTGAGTTCAATTTCATGACTAACTCTTTTATTTTCAATTATCTTAGCTTATCTAATTTCACATCTTATCTTATTTCTAATACTAGTGTTGTAAGGTTACTAAATTACATGGTAATGCCAGATTGGCTAAATATCTAACACGCTCCTCCTTGAGCTTTTGAAATATAAAATATTTATATACTACAATATTAACAAAGATTTACTACAATTCAATTTAATTTCATGAAAGAGTATGATTAACAATAATTACAAAATGATGGTTTACTTATTACTCTTAATAACTTTGCCCTCAATTCTGGGCCTCAATTGCCTTACTGATGGCTCTTCATCCACTGCCCTCGATTCACTAGAACATGCATGATCTGTAACACCCTGCTCATCGCGACCAAAGCTTTCTTCTGCCTTCATTTCGGCGATACGATCACTGCTTTCTTGGAAGTCGTTGTCATTGTTGTTGTTACTGGTACTTCCACCCAAATCACGCATTTGATCTAAGTGCCTCTTAATTTCTCTGTTGGTATCAGTAAGTGTGCACAAATAAGATTGTGTACCAATTTGCTTTTTTACAGTGGCTGAAGACCAGCTTGGTTTATTAGGATCTCTATAATCACGTATGAGGATATTTTGACCCTGTTCAAACTGCACATTGCGTCTACCTTTATGATTTTTAATACTTTTATCTTGACTAGCTAAAAGAGATTCTCTCACTAGTGGTGGTTTTAGGCTGCTAAAACGAGTTTTTAAATTTCTGCCCAAAAATAACTTTGCAGGTGACTCTTTTGTGCTACAATGCGCAGTATTGCGGTAGTCTATTAAAAATCGATTCAAAATTGTGTGTAAATCTGCTTCTCTTTTTTGTTTTAAGTTTGCTATAATAGATTTCTTTACTGTTTTAACTGAGTTTTCGGCTTGTCCATTCGTCGATGGATGCCCAGGAGCAGTAAGGATGTGCCTTACCTTGTTTCCTGTCAAAAAATTTCTGAATTCACCAGACGTGAATTGACGCCCGTTGTCAGTTACGACAACATCCACTAAACCATATCTGCAGAAAAGTGTTCTCATGGCTTTAATCACAAATGATGAAGTGATTTCCTTAGTCAAAAATACTTCAATCCATTTGCTAAATGAATCTATTACAACCAAGAGATATTGACCCTTAATAGGTCCGGCGAAATCAATATGAACACGGCTCCATACTGAGTAAGTAGGTGTCCAAGGAAATAAAATACTCTTTTCAGGACTTGCCTGAAGTTCCTGACAAGATTTGCAGTTTCTTACTAAATCTTCAATGTGTTTACTTATTCCGGGCCACCAAACATAACTCCTAGCTAACGCCTTTGTTTTTACTATGCCAAAGTGTGATGAGTGCAAATTTTGAAGAATGGACTCGCGCAGTTTCGTAGGAACTACTGTACGATATCCCCACATAACACAACCATATTCAACCGAAAGTTCAGTTGGTTTTTCACGAAACGCTGCATACTCATCACCTTTTAAACTGTGCAATTGACCACTATCAATAGCAATAGCTACTTTAGACAAGACTGGATCACGACGTGTCTCTCTAGCAATGTCTCTAAAGTCTATATTCAAATAATTCTCATTTTCAACAAAGTTAACATAATTAATTTCAGTGCAATCTTCTGAAGTTATATGTTGTGGCATTCTTGATAAATTATCAGCATCATTTAGTGAACCTTTAACATGTTCTACACTATAATTGAAGCCAGATAAAATCAATGCCCAGCGCTGCATACGTGCAGAAGCCATCATAGGTAAGCCTTTATGCTCCCCAAAAATTGTGAGAAGTGGTTTGTGATCAGTTCGCAAAACGAATCGATGTCCTAGTAAATACTGTTTCAATTTAATTGCACAGAAAATAATTGCCAAGGCTTCCTTTTCTAGTGTACTGTAATTCATTTCAGTTTTAGATAGTGCTCTTGAAACAAAAGCAATTGGTTTGGTTTCTTTATTTGGACAAATGTGAGACAAAACACCAGCAACAGCAGTGTTGCTTGCATCAATTGTTAGCACAATGGGTAAGTTGGGGTTAAAATGAACTAAGATTTGTTCAGATGTCACGTCTTTTTTTAATATTTCATAAGCCTCTTCGCACGACTTCGACTATTCGAATTTCACACCTTTTTTTAATAAATTGTATAATGGAACCATCTTTTTTGCAAAATTTTTAATAAATTTGGAATAGTAATTTAACATTCCGATTAGAGCTCTTAATTCAGGAACATTTTTAGGAGTAGGTGCATTACTTATTGCAGACGTTCGCTCTTCATTTTTAGTTAGACCATTTGCATCTATGGTGAATCCTAAATAGGAAATCTGATGCTGAAAAAATCTGCATTTATGAGCATTTAGCTTAAGCCCAGCAGACTGTAGTTTGTTTAAAACCAATTTCAAATTCTTGATATGATCGTTTAGATCCTTACCCGTGACAGTTATGTCATCCTGGTATACAACAACTCCAGGAATTTCTCTCAATAAGCTCTCTATGGTCTTTTGAAAAATGGCTGCTGCCGTTTTAATTCCAAAAGGTAACCTCTTCATTTTAAAAGTCCCTATGTGAGTGCTCCAAGTACACAAGAATTGAGACTCTTCAGTTAAAACTAATTGGTTATATGCATTCGCTAAGTCTAATTTAGTAAACAAGCATCCACCTTGTAGCGAAGCAAAAATTTCATCAATCCGTGGAAGCGGATATTGAAAATCAATTAAATATTTGTTAATTGTGATTTTATAATCACCACACAAGCGCAACTCACCATTAGGTTTTAAAATTGGTACTAATGGTGTACCCCACTCTGAGTGATCAACCGGTTCCAATATACCACCTTCGATCAACTGTTTCAGTTTATTTTCAACTTTATTTTTCCACGCAAGTGGTAACGGACGTGGCTTAAAGAAAATAGGCTTAATGTCTTCACTGACCAACAAGGAAATTTCGGCACATTTATATGTTCCCAACTGATTATTAAACATTTCACAATATTGATTTTTAATTTCGTCTACCATCAAATTTAAATTATCCATTTGATTATTTGCTATTTTAGCTATCTGATTAACTGTATCAGTTTGAACAAGATCAAAAGTAAATTCGCGTAAAAACGTTCTCCCTAACAATGGAGGATTGTTAGTATCAGCAACAACAACGGCGATATTTTTCTCAACACCTTTATATACAAAATTTGCACAAAACTCACCAAGAATCTTGATTTTATCTCCACTGTAGCTTACATAATTGGTTTGACATTTTTCTAAACGCCTTTTTATTTTACCTTCCTCTAGAAACGACTTTGGTAGCAAATTACAGGGTGCTCCAGTATCACAAACTGCGTCCAAATGTACACCTTCAATCATTACTGGCAGTGTATAAAGACTCATCGAATTTTTGTTAAAAATGCTAAAAATAGAAAAATTACAATCAAAATTTTTACAATTATTATCAGAATCTGATACATAACTTATATTTTTCTGAGATTTGAATCTGCAAACAGAAGCCAAATGTCCCACTTTACCACAACAGTGACATTTGTTAGACTTATATTTACAAGCATTGGAGTCATGGTTTCTCCAACCACAATGAGAACAAGCTGTCTTTGTATTAGTGCTGCCGCTGTTCCTGCCGCTGCTCCTGCCGCTGTTGCCACTGCCTCCTTTATTGCTACTGCTGCTATTATAGTTGTTCTTTTTACCGTTGCACCTTTGCTGACCTTCATAATTGTTCTTGCTCTTCATGTAATTTACTTCCTTCTCACTTGCATCTCTTGACAAGTTCATCTTCGTTTCAAATATCAGTGCTTTTTTGTATGCACTTGCCAGGGTTAATGTTTCGTCTTCTTCGCACATCCTCTCGAACATTTTCTTTGGCAGGCCCATCACAAACTGATTTAATAGAAAAGCCTCCAAGTTATCACCAAAACAACAATTCATCGCCAACTTCTTCACTCTAGCATACCAGCTTGAAATGCTTTCTTGCTCATGGCATGCCGATTGATGAAATGACCTTCTTTCCTTGAATACTATTGTTTGCGGTGTGTATTGCGTCTTTAAAAGCTCACACAAATCTTTATATGATTTTTCTACCGGTGACGTAGGATTACATAAACAATGTAGCATGCTGTATGCCTCAGAACCGATCGCTTTCAGTAACGTTGCCTTTTTTTTGTTTTCTTCCTTGCAGTTTACCTCTGCGAAATGTATTTCCAGACGTTCCTTCCACATTAGCCAATTATCATTACTTGGCGAAAATTCCGCTACACTTTGTGCCTGGGTTAATGTGACTGCCATCGTGTTATCCTCTTTTATATCTGGACCGGGCATTTACACTTTTGGTTTTTAATTTATAATTTTATATGTGTGCGTGTGTTGTTGTTGTTTTACTTTTGTTTTATTTTAACAAATTCAGTTTATGTCACAAAAATGTTTATGTTTATTTAATTATTTTTAAGTGACTTCTATTTATTTTTTTGTACAATTGTGTATTACACAATATGTTTAATTACAAATTTTTTTTTTATTTTTGCCTCGTCGCCAATATGTTGTGTATTACACTCAAACGCGTCTTAATCTTCTGAGTTCAATTTCATGACTAACTCTTTTATTTTCAATTATCTCAACTTATCTAATTTCACATCTTATCTTATTTCTAATACTAGTGTTGTAAGGTTACTAAATTACATGGTAATGCCAGATTGGCTAAATATCTAACAATAATAATAATAAATAATAATACTAAGAAATGAATTTAATAAAACTAAAATTAATAATACTAAAACTAATACTTACCCCTAATACTTACCTTACTTTTAAGTTTTTGTTGTAAATGTTAAAAGTAACTGTTATGCTGAAAAATATTGAAGCATCAGTATACACAATAAATATATTTACTTGCAAAGTAATCTTAAATTCAACCGGTCGTGTTTTTAATGAAAGTTTTAGTTTTTTCACCACAATGCCCTATTTTCTTTTAAATTATAATTTAATTAGTTTAAAAAAATCTTAAAAAAATATTAAGATTAAACATTTTGGTGCCCGAGCAGGGAGTTGTGAAAAATAAAAACAAAAATCAGTGAAAAAAAGTGTTATAAGTTATTCCATTTTTTAAAACAATTCAGTTTTATATTTTAATTAAAACTTAAAACAATTATATAAAATTATTTACATTAAACAGTGTTACAATTTTTAAAATATCATACAAAATAAATAATAAAACAAAGCACAATCACACAAACTATACTGTTTTCAACCAAACAAACATAAAATAACAGCACATAAAACACAAATAAACAAGAAACAGTTAAATTAAATTACAAAATTAAAGACGTGCACAGATACATCTGTTTATATCAGTTTTTGTGTGTCTACTCTTATGAGTGCGTATAGATAAATACATTTGTGTTTCTGATATAAGTTGATATTGTTACTTTTTCTCTTTGGATGGATACGAATGAGTAAAGAAAGAATGAGTGTAACATATCCGTTCTCCTATGTTTTACACAAACGGGTATAAACAGATATTGATGGTTGTACCATAAGTACTTATTGTGTGCTGCGAATTAATATCCATTCATACGTACATATGCATTGGTTTATTAAAATTAAAAAATAAAATTATTGTTTCTAAACATGATCAATATTTTTAATTGTTTTATTATGTTTTATTGAAGTTGAATATACAAAACTGAATTCCTTAACAAAAATTTATGAATCTAATGCGTATAATTGTATTAAAATTACTATTATGTTTTTAACAACTTTTACCAACAATTACAACAGTTCTAAGGATACAATAACTAAATAAATATATGTATGCATGTTTCTATATATAGAGAGGCGAAAAGCCTGATAATTTAAAATCAATTAAAAAATATTTTTATGTTAAGTTTGCTTTAAAATACCTTTTGAATCCAACTTATTTTTAGAATTTTAAAATGAAGTATGAATATTTAAATATTTTTTGCAAAAATAAAAATAAATTTTTATTACCATTAAAATTGCATTAGCATTAGTTAAAATAATGAAATAGGAAAAAAATAACTACGTTATCATGCTAATAATTTTATTTTAATTATAATTGTTTTAATAATGGTAATGAAATGGAATTACAACCTTAACCTTTTCGTTGATGAATATGCATTCGAAAATTTTAATAACTTATTAAATTTAAACGAGATAGGAATAAAACTTGATGTCTGATATCTAAATTTAACTCAAACCCCAGCTATCAAATCTTATTACTTACTAGAAAACTAAATATATTCTTATAGTGCCTAATGTTAAAACGTACATATTTCACCAGAATTTTGTGATAAAAATGCCACTTTAAAATATTGTTTTAATATGCTTTATGTCGTTTACTTAGTGTAGTAAAACGTATGTTTTAAAGCCATGTAACTAATTATCGATCAAACTTTTTCATAAAATTACATCTAGTGAAAATATTAACAACGTCATAAGCATTTATGAAATTGTCAACGAGTTAGTCCATCTAATTAATTGCTCCCATCAATTCATTATATATTCTAATTAGTGGTTGACAGCCACTTATTTACGCACACTAGTAAGAGATATACTATACTGTTATATTTTATATTTACTGTTGCTAAGCTAAGCAGTTACAACGAGCTTGTCCATTTTACTCTTTTATGTTTTTTCTTTAAAACTTTTCAATAATTTTTTAACTTCGAATAATTTTTACTCTCTATTTATTTAAGCTGTAGGACTTTTCTTTAATGCAGAAAAGAGGTTTTTTTTTAGTAAATGTTAGAAATTTTAGAAATTTTTAATGCACAAATATCCTTCTGAGTGCATAGAAAATAAAAATTACGTTATTTAATATGTACATATTTAAAAGGGACAATATTATTACTGGGTGTATTCTAGAAATGTAAATGTTTTCCCTAATTTTTTTTATTGAAATTTTTTCGGAACTTCTATTTTTATGTACATATGTTTGTACAGTGTATGTAATAAACTTTTTTTTTATATATTAATTTTAACTATTTACTAGTTTTTATCAAAGAGGAATTAATATTTTTAAATAAACATACAATAAAATTTCTTAATTGAATTAATTCTATTCTTATAACTCAACGCGCAACTAGACAACAATTTATTAATTTTCCATTTGTTTTTATAAAATAAAATTATCATTAATATTATAAATATTGCTAATTCTAAATTTAAAATCATATTAACTAAATACTAAAGCTAAACAATAATAATTACAATTCGGGTTATTACTACGAAGTTAAACTACTGCTTACTAGTTCTCGCCTCTATCATAAGCAGCACAAAAGTATCAAAAATATCTGTTTCATAAACAGATATATCCAAATACTCATGGTACAACAGATATTTGAGAGTAAAAAACTGATAATTTGCTTACTGGAAAAATCGAAAATTTATATTCTACATTTTTATAAAAAAAATTTGCTTGCGCGTTCACACCAGCAGATTATATTTTATAATACTAAGAAAATTAACGTATAAACGATTTTACTTGGTTAGATAAATATTATTATTATACCAAAGGCTATTCGAAGTGGTTTTAGGCAAAAATTAAATTACTTTTAATTTTTGAACATACAGATCAAAATTTACTATTTTTTGCAAAAATAGAAATAGAACTAAAAACTGTAAAAGAATCCGGATATCGTGTAACCGACGAGAGAATAATATTTTATAATTCTTGTAGTCAAAAACATTTTTAATTTCTAATTTGGAATATAATTCGGCCAATAAATTAATTTGGTAAGTTTAAAATTTGTTTTGAGGAATAAAGTGAAGTAGAAGTTATACAATGCCTAGTAGAAAACATCAAGATTCTCCTTCCAGATCGGAAACTTTGGAGAAATTAATGGCAAAGAAAGCAAAGGTTGTACAAAATATAGTTAGAATTCAGCAATCTATAAGGGAAAAGACGATCTCTTTTAACCCTATAGAATTAGAATGTCGCTTGGACATTTTAAAAACTTATATTGACCAAGCAATGAAATTTCAGTCAGAGGTTAATAATTTAGAGCCCGATAATGACGATAGAGCTGAACTTAAGGACATTTGTGTGACAACAAATTCAATGTTTTTGAGTCTACTGGCTAAAAATAGGCAGCCAAACTTGCCTGAAATCTCTTTCAGTGCAC
Organism: Gymnosoma rotundatum; assembly: GCA_916610165.2. Lineage (NCBI taxonomy): Eukaryota > Metazoa > Arthropoda > Insecta > Diptera > Tachinidae > Gymnosoma > Gymnosoma rotundatum. Next base: position 60,498,875 of record OU744339.1, read on the forward strand.
AGACACATCAGTCAAGACTCCCAAATATGAAGCTCCCCAAATTTAATGGAAAATATTCTAATTATAAGAATTTTATGAGCTTATTTGAGAACTTAGTCCACAATGATCAGACATTGACAAATATTGAAAAGTTTAATATTTAATATCATGCTTGTCCGATTCAGCTTTAGGTACAGTAAAGCTTTTAAGCATTAGCCAGCTTAAAGAAGGTTTACGACAATGAATGCCCAATATTTTTTCATAATATTGCAAAACTTTTTGATTTCCCAGAGATCACAAAACCTTCGGCTTCTGCTTTGCGAAGCATGATTGATACCGTTTCTGCTATTTACGATTCGCTGTTGTCAATAGGTGACGATAAGAAAATAACGAATGCCATATTAATACATTTAGTGATGTGAAAAGTAGATCCAGTGGCTAGATCAAAGTGGGAAGAACAGCTTGATTTCGAAAAGCTCCCTTTGTGGTCAGACTGCAAAGCCCCTTGATAAACAGTAGCAGCATGTTTCTGCTGACAAATCTTCTAGTTCAAACCCGAGGTTTAATAGTAATAATAATAATACTAATAGCACTGAAAATTCTAAAAAGAAAAATTACAAAACATCATTAAATTGTACAAAATCAAAACCATCTGCTGATAAGTGCTTGTTTTGCCGATCAAATCAGCATATAATAAATAATTGCCCTTCCTTTGCTGCTGAGCCCGTAACCCAAAGATTTGATTTCATAAAATATGTGCCAGCATGTATTAATTGTTTGAGAAAAGGTCATACAGTAGCCAGATGTCAATCTTCTAAGTGCAGAACATGTAGCGGTTCTCATTCGAATTATCATGCTGAACAGCCATCTACTTCTCACGAGTCTGTTAATTATTCATCATCGGATGAAAGAATTATTCTTGTCACAGCTGTTGTGAAAGTGAGAAGTAACTCTGGCAAATATATACTGGCCAGAGCACTTTTAGATTCCGGTTCTCAACCAAACTTGATAACAGGAACTTACGCAGCTACTAAGAAAAAAGAAGGAGGCTGATTAAGTCTAAATGGCATAAGTGCAACAAATTCGGCTTCCATATCTTGTGTAAATTTAACTGTCACGTCGAGGGTTAACTCTACTAACTTTAATTCAAAGTTTTGGGTATTAAGTCAACCCAAAACTTTGAATTTGATCTTAGAATAAATAAAACTAGCTTAAATATTCCTAAGAATTAGCTGATCCTTGCTTTCATAAGCCACAAAAAATTGATTTATTGATGGGCGCTGAAATTTTCTTTGATTTGATGTGTGTTGGTCAAATAAAGTCTGATCCGAGCCTGCCAATTCTTCAAAAGACGTCGCTTGGTTGGATTGTAACTCGAAAATACCAATCAAAGGGCTTGGCCAATAACAACGTTTTTCATTTAAGTACTGTTGTAGAAAACGAGAGCAATGTTGATTCAATAGTCAGGAAATTCTGGGAATTTTTAGATCTTCAAAATGAGTCAACAAAAATATATTCTGAGGAACAGCAACAATATGAGGACAAATTTAGAAATTCAGTACAACGCTTAATGTCAGGACGATTTGAAGTCTCACTGCCTTTTAAATCTGATGCAAAATTTCTTGGTTTATCTTTTGAAACTGCCAAAAGGCGATTTCTCTCTTTGGAACGAAGACTTTCCAAAGATGTATCGTCAAATTTTGATTGGCGAAAATTATCGAAATTTTCAATTAGTCCTTTGGCGAGAAAGTCCATCTGATTCCTTAAAAGTGTTTCGTTTAAACACTGTTACATACGGCACGGCGTCAGCACCATTTTTTGCGGTCAGATGTTTGATTCATTTAAGCAATTTGTACAAAGAGACTTTACCTATTTTTTCAAAAGTTGTTCGCAATGATTTCTATGTAGATAATTTATTAACTGATGCTGATAGCTACCAAGACCTGAGTATAATTCGTAACCAGGTTAATAAAATTTTGAGTTCAGCTGGTTTTAAACTTACGAAATGCTTTTTAAATCATCCTGAATTTATGAGTTCAATACAAAATGAAAAACTATTACATAGCGATTCCAATTCAGCAAAAGCAAAAGTTTCGTTTGGAAAATAATTTTCAAGAATTAAAACATATTGTCAGTTTCTTCGGGGTTATTTGATCCTCTCGAACTATTATGCCCTATAGTAACAAAATCCTAAATGTTATTACAAGAACTTTGGAATCAAAAACTTGACTCCGAATCAAACAGAATTGTTTCGCGACTACTTACGGCGAAATCTAAACTTGCTCCTCTTAATACCTAGTCTCTTCCAAGACTTGAGCTATACGCTGCACACCTGTTAGCTAAGTTGTGGAATCGAATTAAGTTAATGATTAGCTTTGAAATCGAGTGTGTTAATTTCTGGACTGATTCAAAAATAACACTGTATTGGATTAAAAAGCATTCATTCCCGCTGTCCACTTTTGTTTCAAATCGAGTGGCTGAGATTCAAGAATGGTCAGACAACGTTTCGTGGCGCCATGTTCCAACCAAGCAAAATCCAGCTGATATTGTTTTAAGAGGATGTTCAAGAATTAAAAAATTCGATTTGGTTTCAAGGACCTTCGTTTTTGCTAAGCGAAAGTTCCTACTGCCCTGTTAACGAACACTTTGAGTTAACAGAGAACCAGGAATTATTAGAAAAAAGAAAAATGAATGTACTTATTGTAGTAGAGGATCCACATAATTGCCTATTGGATCTTTTAGAAAAATATTCGTCTTACAAAAAGCTACTACGAGTAACGTCTTTTGTACTTAGATTAGTTGACGTTTTGAGAAAACGCAAAATAGACAAAGGCCCTAGACCTACTTCAATCGAATTGAAATGGTCATTCTTTCGGCTTGTAGAGACAATCCAGAAAAACTACTTTTCTGAGGAGATATCAAAATTTCAAAAATCTCTTGTCTTGCACAGAAAAGAAACGAACATTTTCACTTTTAAGGGTAGGTGGGAGATTGCTTAATGCAAACTTGAAGTTCCCACTTTTATTATCGAAAAGAAATAGCTTTGTCACACTGTATTTGCGGAATCTTCATTTTGAAAATTGTCATGCTGGCACAAAAGCACTTGTAGCACTTTCACGGCAGAACATATGGCTTATTAATGCGAAAGAAGAGTGCTGCAAAATAGTTCGCCGGTGTGTTCATTGCTTCCGTTATAAATCAAAAATAATGTCCCAAATAATGAGCAATTTACCCACTAGTAGAGTGAGAGGTACCTGACCCAACGGTCGGCGTAGACTTCTGTGGTCCCATTAACGTGTCATTGAGAATACGTGGTAGACCACCAATTAAAATGTATATAGCGGTATTCGTGTGTTTCACTTCCAATGCGGTTCATTTGGAACAGGTCGCAGCGTCGCCCGGGTTGAGGTTCAGCTTCATACAACCTCGGGCGCCATACTTCAGACTGCTGTGGGAAGCAGCCGTGAAGCAGGCGAAGTTCCGACTTCTGCGAGCCGTGGGCAACGCATCGCTCACTCAAGAAGAGATGGGCACAATGCTTGCAGAAGTAGAAGCGGTGCTCAACAGTCGGCCAATCGGACCGCTATCTCCAGACCCCAACGAAGGGGAAGCGCTAACTCCAGCGCACCTACTGATAGGCGAGGGTCTGCGTTCGTTGCCGCCCGAAACCGCAGAAGACGTGACAGGCAAAGATTCGAAATTATGGAAGCGATGGCGTCTGCTTTGCGGTCTCAAGCAGACATTCTGGCAGGCTTTGTCTCGCGAATATATCCTGGGACTTCAAGGCAAAGGCAAGTGGCGCGAGGAGATGCCCAGTCTCAAGGTCGGTCAAGTGGTGATAATCCACGAAGACAATTGCCCGCCACAGCACTGGCTAACCGGACGAGTCGTCAACGTCCATGAAGGACACGACGGCAAATACAGGGTGGCGGAGATCAAGACCATAAACGGCGTATTTAAACGCCCAATATGTAAATTGGCTCCTCTACCTGATGATTGAAGACCTCAGCTCCTTCAATGGGGCGGAATGCTGAGCCTGTATGATATTAATAATAATAATCATAATAATAAATAATAATAATAATAAATAATAATACTAAGAAATGATTATAAATGATTAATAAAACTAAAATAAATAATACTAAAACTAATACGTACCTTACTTTTAAGTTTTTGTTGTAAATGTTAAAAGTAACTGTTATGCTGAAAAATATTGAAGCATCAGTATACACAATAAATATATTTACTTGCAAAGTAATCTTAAATTCAACCGATCGTGTTTTTAATGAAAGTTTTAGTTTTTTGACCACAGTGCCCTATTTTCTTTTAAATTATAATTTAATTAGTTTAAAAAAATCTTAAAAAAATATTAAGATTAAACATTTTGGTGCCCGAGCAGGGAGTTGGGAAAAATAAAAACAAAAATCAGCAAAAAAAAGTGTTATAAGTTATTCCATTTTTTAAAACAATTCAGTTTTATATTTTAATTAAAACTTAAAAACTAAACAGTTTAACACAAACAAACAATTATATAAAATTATTAACATTGTCATGTGCACCCTGTGTTGGGATAACACAGTGCAAAAGTTTTAGAATAACAGCTGGGAGGTTATCAAGTGTAAATGGATGACAGAACAAAAGAAGAGAAAAAATGGAAGTAATACATGCAAGTCAATTGCTGAAAAGGCTAATGAAAATGGAGGCAGGAGACATGTTTGCTTCCCAAAAAGGTTTCTTGTTGGGGAGAAAACATGTTTCCGCCTCTTTCTTTTTGGATCTTTTGGCTGGTGTGACAGAGGTTTTGGTGCGGAAGCCTGAAAGTGGAATTGGTGCAAATAAAACAGTGAAGAAAATCCTTTTTATGAACTTTTATTAAACTTTTGGTAAAAATTCAAAATATAAAAATAACAAAAAAAGTAAATCATTTAAAAATAAACGAAGAAAAAAAAGTTTTAAAATTTTCAAGAACTAAACAAAAAGTAAATATACAAACAATTTTTTTTCGAAATCAAATCATCACCACCTCTATCGTCATAGTCACACCCAACGTTGGACAAAAGATAGAATTTTCTTCAGGCACCATCCATTCTAGGCGGTGCAGGTAAAGCCAGACATCCGTACCACTCGACAGACGACCTACGGACAGAAATTAATTTATGTATGTATGTATATTTATCTTTGGCAAAATTAAGTTAGGGAAAATAATTTACTCACCGTTGAAAATAAGCCATTCCTCTGGGTGATTCGTACTCGGAGTGCGCGTGTGGTAGGGTTGAGCTCAGGCCTATTAGATGTTCGTCCATCGCGTCAGGGGTTTTTGCCCAACATTTTAAGAGTTGTTTTCCTTAAAAATAACAAAGTGAAATATATATATTAAACGGCAAAGTTTTGTAATTACCGTGAACAATTAACCCGTACGAGACAACTAGACGGACGGACAGGCGATCCTGAAGCCACCAAGAAGAAAATACCTTAAATAGAAGAAGATCCTGAAATATAAAAACACCTGAAATAGAAGAAAATACCTGAAATAGAAGAAAATACCTGAAATAGGATCTCTATAATCACGTATGAGGATATTTTGACCCTGTTCAAACTGCACATTGCGTCTACCTTTATGATTTTTAATACTTTTATCTTGACTAGCTAAAAGAGATTCTCTCACTAGTGGTGGTTTTAGGCTGCTAAAACGAGTTTTTAAATTTCTGCCCAAAAATAACTTTGCAGGTGACTCTTTTGTGCTACAATGCGCAGTATTGCGGTAGTCTATTAAAAATCGATTCAAAATTGTGTGTAAATCTGCTTCTCTTTTTTGTTTTAAGTTTGCTATAATAGATTTCTTTACTGTTTTAACTGAGTTTTCGGCTTGTCCATTCGTCGATGGATGCCCAGGAGCAGTAAAGATGTGCCTTACCTTGTTTCCTGTCAAAAAATTTCTGAATTCACCAGACGTGAATTGACGCCCGTTGTCAGTTACGACAACATCCACTAAACCATATCTGCAGAAAAGTGTTCTCATGGCTTTAATCACAAATGATGAAGTGATTTCCTTAGTCAAAAATACTTCAATCCATTTGCTAAATGAATCTATTACAACCAAGAGATATTGACCCTTAATAGGTCCGGCGAAATCAATATGAACACGGCTCCATACTGAGTAAGTAGGTGTCCAAGGAAATAAAATACTCTTTTCAGGACTTGCCTGAAGTTCCTGACAAGATTTGCAGTTTCTTACTAAATCTTCAATGTGTTTACTTATTCCGGGCCACCAAACATAACTCCTAGCTAACGCCTTTGTTTTTACTATGCCAAAGTGTGATGAGTGCAAATTTTGAAGAATGGACTCGCGCAGTTTCGTAGGAACTACTGTACGATATCCCCACATAACACAACCATATTCAACCGAAAGTTCAGTTGGTTTTTCACGAAACGCTGCATACTCATCACCTTTTAAACTGTGCAATTGACCACTATCAATAGCAATAGCTACTTTAGACAAGACTGGATCACGACGTGTCTCTCTAGCAATGTCTCTAAAGTCTATATTCAAATAATTCTCATTTTCAACAAAGTTAACATAATTAATTTCAGTGCAATCTTCTGAAGTTATATGTTGTGGCATTCTTGATAAATTATCAGCATCATTTAGTGAACCTTTAACATGTTCTACACTATAATTGAAGCCAGATAAAATCAATGCCCAGCGCTGCATACGTGCAGAAGCCATCATAGGTAAGCCTTTATGCTCCCCAAAAATTGTGAGAAGTGGTTTGTGATCAGTTCGCAAAACGAATCGATGTCCTAGTAAATACTGTTTCAATTTAATTGCACAGAAAATAATTGCCAAGGCTTCCTTTTCTAGTGTACTGTAATTCATTTCAGTTTTAGATAGTGCTCTTGAAACAAAAGCAATTGGTTTGGTTTCTTTATTTGGACAAATGTGAGACAAAACACCAGCAACAGCAGTGTTGCTTGCATCAATTGTTAGCACAATGGGTAAGTTGGGGTTAAAATGAACTAAGATTTGTTCAGATGTCACGTCTTTTTTTAATATTTCATAAGCCTCTTCGCACGACTTCGACTATTCGAATTTCACACCTTTTTTTAATAAATTGTATAATGGAACCATCTTTTTTGCAAAATTTTTAATAAATTTGGAATAGTAATTTAACATTCCGATTAGAGCTCTTAATTCAGGAACATTTTTAGGAGTAGGTGCATTACTTATTGCAGACGTTCGCTCTTCATTTTTAGTTAGACCATTTGCATCTATGGTGAATCCTAAATAGGAAATCTGATGCTGAAAAAATCTGCATTTATGAGCATTTAGCTTAAGCCCAGCAGACTGTAGTTTGTTTAAAACCAATTTCAAATTCTTGATATGATCGTTTAGATCCTTACCCGTGACAGTTATGTCATCCTGGTATACAACAACTCCAGGAATTTCTCTCAATAAGCTCTCTATGGTCTTTTGAAAAATGGCTGCTGCCGTTTTAATTCCAAAAGGTAACCTCTTCATTTTAAAAGTCCCTATGTGAGTGCTCCAAGTACACAAGAATTGAGACTCTTCAGTTAAAACTAATTGGTTATATGCATTCGCTAAGTCTAATTTAGTAAACAAGCATCCACCTTGTAGCGAAGCAAAAATTTCATCAATCCGTGGAAGCGGATATTGAAAATCAATTAAATATTTGTTAATTGTGATTTTATAATCACCACACAAGCGCAACTCACCATTAGGTTTTAAAATTGGTACTAATGGTGTACCCCACTCTGAGTGATCAACCGGTTCCAATATACCACCTTCGATCAACTGTTTCAGTTTATTTTCAACTTTATTTTTCCACGCAAGTGGTAACGGACGTGGCTTAAAGAAAATAGGCTTAATGTCTTCACTGACCAACAAGGAAATTTCGGCACATTTATATGTTCCCAACTGATTATTAAACATTTCACAATATTGATTTTTAATTTCGTCTACCATCAAATTTAAATTATCCATTTGATTATTTGCTATTTTAGCTATCTGATTAACTGTATCAGTTTGAACAAGATCAAAAGTAAATTCGCGTAAAAACGTTCTCCCTAACAATGGAGGATTGTTAGTATCAGCAACAACAACGGCGATATTTTTCTCAACACCTTTATATACAAAATTTGCACAAAACTCACCAAGAATCTTGATTTTATCTCCACTGTAGCTTACATAATTGGTTTGACATTTTTCTAAACGCCTTTTTATTTTACCTTCCTCTAGAAACGACTTTGGTAGCAAATTACAGGGTGCTCCAGTATCACAAACTGCGTCCAAATGTACACCTTCAATCATTACTGGCAGTGTATAAAGACTCATCGAATTTTTGTTAAAAATGCTAAAAATAGAAAAATTACAATCAAAATTTTTACAATTATTATCAGAATCTGATACATAACTTATATTTTTCTGAGATTTGAATCTGCAAACAGAAGCCAAATGTCCCACTTTACCACAACAGTGACATTTGTTAGACTTATATTTACAAGCATTGGAGTCATGGTTTCTCCAACCACAATGAGAACAAGCTGTCTTTGTATTAGTGCTGCCGCTGTTCCTGCCGCTGCTCCTGCCGCTGTTGCCACTGCCTCCTTTATTGCTACTGCTGCTATTATAGTTGTTCTTTTTACCGTTGCACCTTTGCTGACCTTCATAATTGTTCTTGCTCTTCATGTAATTTACTTCCTTCTCACTTGCATCTCTTGACAAGTTCATCTTCGTTTCAAATATCAGTGCTTTTTTGTATGCACTTGCCAGGGTTAATGTTTCGTCTTCTTCGCACATCCTCTCGAACATTTTCTTTGGCAGGCCCATCACAAACTGATTTAATAGAAAAGCCTCCAAGTTATCACCAAAACAACAATTCATCGCCAACTTCTTCACTCTAGCATACCAGCTTGAAATGCTTTCTTGCTCATGGCATGCCGATTGATGAAATGACCTTCTTTCCTTGAATACTATTGTTTGCGGTGTGTATTGCGTCTTTAAAAGCTCACACAAATCTTTATATGATTTTTCTACCGGTGACGTAGGATTACATAAACAATGTAGCATGCTGTATGCCTCAGAACCGATCGCTTTCAGTAACGTTGCCTTTTTTTTGTTTTCTTCCTTGCAGTTTACCTCTGCGAAATGTATTTCCAGACGTTCCTTCCACATTAGCCAATTATCATTACTTGGCGAAAATTCCGCTACACTTTGTGCCTGGGTTAATGTGACTGCCATCGTGTTATCCTCTTTTATATCTGGACCGGGCATTTACACTTTTGGTTTTTAATTTATAATTTTATATGTGTGCGTGTGTTGTTGTTGTTTTACTTTTGTTTTATTTTAACAAATTCAGTTTATGTCACAAAAATGTTTATGTTTATTTAATTATTTTTAAGTGACTTCTATTTATTTTTTTGTACAATTGTGTATTACACAATATGTTTAATTACAAATTTTTTTTTTATTTTTGCCTCGTCGCCAATATGTTGTGTATTACACTCAAACGCGTCTTAATCTTCTGAGTTCAATTTCATGACTAACTCTTTTATTTTCAATTATCTCAACTTATCTAATTTCACATCTTATCTTATTTCTAATACTAGTGTTGTAAGGTTACTAAATTACATGGTAATGCCAGATTGGCTAAATATCTAACAATAATAATAATAAATAATAATACTAAGAAATGAATTTAATAAAACTAAAATTAATAATACTAAAACTAATACTTACCCCTAATACTTACCTTACTTTTAAGTTTTTGTTGTAAATGTTAAAAGTAACTGTTATGCTGAAAAATATTGAAGCATCAGTATACACAATAAATATATTTACTTGCAAAGTAATCTTAAATTCAACCGGTCGTGTTTTTAATGAAAGTTTTAGTTTTTTCACCACAATGCCCTATTTTCTTTTAAATTATAATTTAATTAGTTTAAAAAAATCTTAAAAAAATATTAAGATTAAACATTTTGGTGCCCGAGCAGGGAGTTGTGAAAAATAAAAACAAAAATCAGTGAAAAAAAGTGTTATAAGTTATTCCATTTTTTAAAACAATTCAGTTTTATATTTTAATTAAAACTTAAAACAATTATATAAAATTATTTACATTAAACAGTGTTACAATTTTTAAAATATCATACAAAATAAATAATAAAACAAAGCACAATCACACAAACTATACTGTTTTCAACCAAACAAACATAAAATAACAGCACATAAAACACAAATAAACAAGAAACAGTTAAATTAAATTACAAACTTAAAGACGTGCACAGATACATCTGTTTATATCAGTTTTTGTGTGTCTACTCTTATGAGTGCGTATAGATAAATACATTTGTGTTTCTGATATAAGTTGATATTGTTACTTTTTCTCTTTGGATGGATACGAATGAGTAAAGAAAGAATGAGTGTAACATATCCGTTCTCCTATGTTTTACACAAACGGGTATAAACAGATATTGATGGTTGTACCATAAGTACTTATTGTGTGCTGCGAATTAATATCCATTCATACGTACATATGCATTGGTTTATTAAAATTAAAAAATAAAATTATTGTTTCTAAACATGATCAATATTTTTAATTGTTTTATTATGTTTTATTGAAGTTAAATATACAAAACTGAATTCCTTAACAAAAATTTATGAATCTAATGCGTATAATTGTATTAAAATTACTATTATGTTTTTAACAACTTTTACCAACAATTACAACAGTTCTAAGGATACAATAACTAAATAAATATATGTATGCATGTTTCTATATATAGAGAGGCGAAAAGCCTGATAATTTAAAATCAATTAAAAAATATTTTTATGTTAAGTTTGCTTTAAAATACCTTTTGAATCCAACTTATTTTTAGAATTTTAAAATGAAGTATGAATATTTAAATATTTTTTGCAAAAATAAAAATAAATTTTTATTACCATTAAAATTGCATTAGCATTAGTTAAAATAATGAAATAGGAAAAAAATAACTACGTTATCATGCTAATAATTTTATTTTAATTATAATTGTTTTAATAATGGTAATGAAATGGAATTACAACCTTAACCTTTTCGTTGATGAATATGCATTCGAAAATTTTAATAACTTATTAAATTTAAACGAGATAGGAATAAAACTTGATGTCTGATATCTAAATTTAACTCAAACCCCAGCTATCAAATCTTATTACTTACTAGAAAACTAAATATATTCTTATAGTGCCTAATGTTAAAACGTACATATTTCACCAGAATTTTGTGATAAAAATGCCACTTTAAAATATTGTTTTAATATGCTTTATGTCGTTTACTTAGTGTAGTAAAACGTATGTTTTAAAGCCATGTAACTAATTATCGATCAAACTTTTTCATAAAATTACATCTAGTGAAAATTAGTCCATCTAATTAATTGCTCCCATCAATTCATTATATATTCTAATTAGTGGTTGACAGCCACTTATTTACGCACACTAGTAAGAGATATACTATACTGTTATATTTTATATTTACCATTGCTAAGCTGACTATACCTTGGTAAGCAATTACAACGAGCTTGTCCATTTTACTCTTTTATGTTTTTTCTTTAAAACTTTTCAATAATTTTTTAACTTCGAATAATTTTTACTCTCTATTTATTTAAGCTGTAGGACTTTTCTTTAATGCAGAAAAGAGGTTTTTTTTTAGTAAATGTTAGAAATTTTAGAAATTTTTAATGCACAAATATCCTTCTGAGTGCATAGAAAATAAAAATTACGTTATTTAATATGTACATATTTAAAAGGGACAATATTATTACTGGGTGTATTCTAGAAATGTAAATGTTTTCCCTAATTTTTTTTTATTGAAATTTTTTCGGAACTTCTATTTTTATGTACATATGTTTGTACAGTGTATGTAATAAACTTTTTTTTTATATATTAATTTTAACTATTTACTAGTTTTTATCAAAGAGGAATTAATATTTTTAAATAAACATACAATAAAATTTCTTAATTGAATTAATTCTATTCTTATAACTCAACGCGCAACTAGACAACAATTTATTAATTTTCCATTTGTTTTTATAAAATAAAATTATCATTAATATTATAAATATTGCTAATTCTAAATTTAAAATCATATTAACTAAATACTAAAGCTAAACAATAATAATTACAATTCGGGTTATTACTACGAAGTTAAACTACTGCTTACTAGTTCTCGCCTCTATCATAAGCAGCACAAAAGTATCAAAAATATCTGTTTCATAAACAGATATATCCAAATACTCATGGTACAACAGATATTTGAGAGTAAAAAACTGATAATTTGCTTACTGGAAAAATCGAAAATTTATATTCTACATTTTTATAAAAAAAATTTGCTTGCGCGTTCACACCAGCAGATTATATTTTATAATACTAAGAAAATTAACGTATAAACGATTTTACTTGGTTAGATAAATATTATTATTATACCAAAGGCTATTCGAAGTGGTTTTAGGCAAAAATTAAATTACTTTTAATTTTTGAACATACAGATCAAAATTTACTATTTTTTGCAAAAATAGAAATAGAACTAAAAACTGTAAAAGAATCCGGATATCGTGTAACCGACGAGAGAATAATATTTTATAATTCTTGTAGTCAAAAACATTTTTAATTTCTAATTTGGAATATAATTCGGCCAATAAATTAATTTGGTAAGTTTAAAATTTGTTTTGAGGAATAAAGTGAAGTAGAAGTTATACAATGCCTAGTAGAAAACATCAAGATTCTCCTTCCAGATCGGAAACTTTGGAGAAATTAATGGCAAAGAAAGCAAAGGTTGTACAAAATATAGTTAGAATTCAGCAATCTATAAGGGAAAAGACGATCTCTTTTAACCCTATAGAATTAGAATGTCGCTTGGACATTTTAAAAACTTATATTGACCAAGCAATGAAATTTCAGTCAGAGGTTAATAATTTAGAGCCCGATAATGACGATAGAGCTGAACTTAAGGACATTTGTGTGACAACAAATTCAATGTTTTTGAGTCTACTGGCTAAAAATAGGCAGCCAAACTTGCCTGAAATCTCTTTCAGTGCACAGACACATCAGTCAAGACTCCCAAATATGAAGCTTCCCAAATTTAATGGAAAATATTCTAATTATAAGAATTTTATGAGCTTATTTGAGAACTTAGTCCACAATGATCAGACATTGACAAATATTGAAAAGTTTAATATTTAATATCATGCTTGTCCGATTCAGCTTTAGGTACAGTAAAGCTTTTAAGCATTAGCCAGCTTAAAGAAGGTTTACGACAATGAATGCGAAGCATGATTGATACCGTTTCTGCTATTTACGATTCGCTGTTGTCAATAGGTGACGATAAGAAAATAACGAATGCCATATTAATACATTTAGTGATGTGAAAAGTAGATCCAGTGGCTAGATCAAAGTGGGAAGAACAGCTTGATTTCGAAAAGCTCCCTTTGTGGTCAGACTGCAAAGCCCCTTGATAAACAGTAGCAGCATGTTTCTGCTGACAAATCTTCTAGTTCAAACCCGAGGTTTAATAGTAATAATAATAATACTAATAGCACTGAAAATTCTAAAAAGAAAAATTACAAAACATCATTAAATTGTACAAAATCAAAACCATCTGCTGATAAGTGCTTGTTTTGCCGATCAAATCAGCATATAATAAATAATTGCCCTTCCTTTGCTGCTGAGCCCGTAACCCAAAGATTTGATTTCATAAAATATGTGCCAGCATGTATTAATTGTTTGAGAAAAGGTCATACAGTAGCCAGATGTCAATCTTCTAAGTGCAGAACATGTAGCGGTTCTCATTCGAATTATCATGCTGAACAGCCATCTACTTCTCACGAGTCTGTTAATTATTCATCATCGGATGAAAGAATTATTCTTGTCACAGCTGTTGTGAAAGTGAGAAGTAATTCTGGCAAATATATACTGGCCAGAGCACTTTTAGATTCCGGTTCTCAACCAAACTTGATAACAGGAACTTACGCAGCTACTAAGAAAAAAGAAGGAGGCTGATTAAGTCTAAATGGCATAAGTGCAACAAATTCGGCTTCCATATCTTGTGTAAATTTAACTGTCACGTCGAGGGTTAACTCTACTAACTTTAATTCAAAGTTTTGGGTATTAAGTCAACCCAAAACTTTGAATTTGATCTTAGAATAAATAAAACTAGCTTAAATATTCCTAAGAATTAGCTGATCCTTGCTTTCATAAGCCACAAAAAATTGATTTATTGATGGGCGCTGAAATTTTCTTTGATTTGATGTGTGTTGGTCAAATAAAGTCTGATCCGAGCCTGCCAATTCTTCAAAAGACGTCGCTTGGTTGGATTGTAACTCGAAAATACCAATCAAAGGGCTTGGCCAATAACAACGTTTTTCATTTAAGTACTGTTGTAGAAAACGAGAGCAATGTTGATTCAATAGTCAGGAAATTCTGGGAATTTTTAGATCTTCAAAATGAGTCAACAAAAATATATTCTGAGGAACAGCAACAATATGAGGACAAATTTAGAAATTCAGTACAACGCTTAATGTCAGGACGATTTGAAGTCTCACTGCCTTTTAAATCTGATGCAAAATTTCTTGGTTTATCTTTTGAAACTGCCAAAAGGCGATTTCTCTCTTTGGAACGAAGACTTTCCAAAGATGTATCGTCAAATTTTGATTGTCGAAAATTATCGAAATTTTCAATTAGTCCTTTGGCGAGAAAGTCCATCTGATTCCTTAAAAGTGTTTCGTTTAAACACTGTTACATACGGCACGGCGTCAGCACCATTTTTTGCGGTCAGATGTTTGATTCATTTAAGCAATTTGTACAAAGAGACTTTACCTATTTTTTCAAAAGTTGTTCGCAATAGAAATGTAGATGATTTATTAACTGATGCTGATAGCTACCTGAGTATAATTCGTAACCAGGTTAATAAAATTTTGAGTTCAGCTGGTTTTAAACTTACGAAATGCTTTTTAAATCATCCTGAATTTATGAGTTCAATACAAAATGAAAAACTATTACATAGCGATTCCAATTCAGCAAAAGCAAAAGTTTCGTTTGGAAAATAATTTTCAAGAATTAAAACATATTGTCAGTTTCTTCGGGGTTATTTGATCCTCTCGAACTATTATGCCCTATAGTAACAAAATCCTAAATGTTATTACAAGAACTTTGGAATCAAAAACTTGACTCCGAATCAAACAGAATTGTTTCGCGACTACTTACGGCGAAATCTAAACTTGCTCCTCTTAAGACCTAGTCTCTTCCAAGACTTGAGCTATACGCTGCACACCTGTTAGCTAAGTTGTGGAATCGAATTAAGTTAATGATTAGCTTTGAAATCGAGTGTGTTAATTTCTGGACTGATTCAAAAATAACACTGTATTGGATTAAAAAGCATTCATCCCCGCTGTCCACTTTTGTTTCAAATCGAGTGGCTGAGATTCAAGAATGGTCAGACAACGTTTCGTGGCGCCATGTTCCAACCAAGCAAAATCCAGCTGATATTGTTTTAAGAGGATGTTCAAGAATTAAAAAATTCGATTTGGTTTCAAGGACCTTCGTTTTTGCTAAGCGAAAGTTCCTACTGCCCTGTTAACGAACACTTTGAGTTAACAGAGAACCAGGAATTATTAGAAAAAAGAAAAATGAATGTACTTATTGTAGTAGAGGATCCACATAATTGCCTATTGGATCTTTTAGAAAAATATTCGTCTTACAAAAAGCTACTACGAGTAACGTCTTTTGTACTTAGATTAGTTGACGTTTTGAGAAAACGCAAAATAGACAAAGGCCCTAGACCTACTTCAATCGAATTGAAATGGTCATTCTTTCGGCTTGTAGAGACAATCCAGAAAAACTACTTTTCTGAGGAGATATCAAAATTTCAAAAATCTCTTGTCTTGCACAGAAAAGAAACGAACATTTTCACTTTTAAGGGTAGGTGGGAGATTGCTTAATGCAAACTTGAAGTTCCCACTTTTATTATCGAAAAGAAATAGCTTTGTCACACTGTATTTGCGGAATCTTCATTTTGAAAATTGTCATGCTGGCACAAAAGCACTTGTAGCACTTTCACGGCAGAACATATGGCTTATTAATGCGAAAGAAGAGTGCTGCAAAATAGTTCGCCGGTGTGTTCATTGCTTCCGTTATAAATCAAAAATAATGTCCCAAATAATGAGCAATTTACCCACTAGTAGAGTGAGAGGTACCTGACCCAACGGTCGGCGTAGACTTCTGTGGTCCCATTAACGTGTCATTGAGAATACGTGGTAGACCACCAATTAAAATGTATATAGCGGTATTCGTGTGTTTCACTTCCAATGCGGTTCATTTGGAACAGGTCGCAGCGTCGCCCGGGTTGAGGTTCAGCTTCATACAACCTCGGGCGCCATACTTCAGACTGCTGTGGGAAGCAGCCGTGAAGCAGGCGAAGTTCCGACTTCTGCGAGCCGTGGGCAACGCATCGCTCACTCAAGAAGAGATGGGCACAATGCTTGCAGAAGTAGAAGCGGTGCTCAACAGTCGGCCAATCGGACCGCTATCTCCAGACCCCAACGAAGGGGAAGCGCTAACTCCAGCGCACCTACTGATAGGCGAGGGTCTGCGTTCGTTGCCGCCCGAAACCGCAGAAGACGTGACAGGCAAAGATTCGAAATTATGGAAGCGATGGCGTCTGCTTTGCGGTCTCAAGCAGACATTCTGGCAGGCTTTGTCTCGCGAATATATCCTGGGACTTCAAGGCAAAGGCAAGTGGCGCGAGGAGATGCCCAGTCTCAAGGTCGGTCAAGTGGTGATAATCCACGAAGACAATTGCCCGCCACAGCACTGGCTAACCGGACGAGTCGTCAACGTCCATGAAGGACACGACGGCAAATACAGGGTGGCGGAGATCAAGACCATAAACGGCGTATTTAAACGCCCAATATGTAAATTGGCTCCTCTACCTGATGATTGAAGACCTCAGCTCCTTCAATGGGGCGGAATGCTGAGCCTGTATGATATTAATAATAATAATCATAATAATAAATAATAATAATAATAAATAATAATACTAAGAAATGATTATAAATGATTAATAAAACTAAAATAAATAATACTAAAACTAATACGTACCTTACTTTTAAGTTTTTGTTGTAAATGTTAAAAGTAACTGTTATGCTGAAAAATATTGAAGCATCAGTATACACAATAAATATATTTACTTGCAAAGTAATCTTAAATTCAACCGATCGTGTTTTTAATGAAAGTTTTAGTTTTTTGACCACAGTGCCCTATTTTCTTTTAAATTATAATTTAATTAGCTTAAAAAAATCTTAAAAAAATATTAAGATTAAACATTTTGGTGCCCGAGCAGGGAGTTGGGAAAAATAAAAACAAAAATCAGCAAAAAAAAGTGTTATAAGTTATTCCATTTTTTAAAACAATTCAGTTTTATATTTTAATTAAAACTTAAAAACTAAACAGTTTAACACAAACAAACAATTATATAAAATTATTAACATTGTCATGTGCACCCTGTGTTGGGATAACACAGTGCAAAAGTTTTAGAATAACAGCTGGGAGGTTATCAAGTGTAAATGGATGACAGAACAAAAGAAGAGAAAAAATGGAAGTAATACATGCAAGTCAATTGCTGAAAAGGCTAATGAAAATGGAGGCAGGAGACATGTTTGCTTCCCAAAAAGGTTTCTTGTTGGGGAGAAAACATGTTTCCGCCTCTTTCTTTTTGGATCTTTTGGCTGGTGTGACAGAGGTTTTGGTGCGGAAGCCTGAAAGTGGAATTGGTGCAAATAAAACAGTGAAGAAAATCCTTTTTATGAACTTTTATTAAACTTTTGGTAAAAATTCAAAATATAAAAATAACAAAAAAAGTAAATCATTTAAAAATAAACGAAGAAAAAAAAGTTTTAAAATTTTCAAGAACTAAACAAAAAGTAAATATACAAACAATTTTTTTTCGAAATCAAATCATCACCACCTCTATCGTCATAGTCACACCCAACGTTGGACAAAAGATAGAATTTTCTTCAGGCACCATCCATTCTAGGTGGTGCAGGTAAAGCCAGACATCCGTACCACTCGACAGACGACCTACGGACAGAAATTAATTTATGTATGTATGTATATTTATCTTTGGCAAAATTAAGTTAGGGAAAATAATTTACTCACCGTTGAAAATAAGCCATTCCTCTGGGTGATTCGTACTCGGAGTGCGCGTGTGGTAGGGTTGAGCTCAGGCCTATTAGATGTTCGTCCATCGCGTCAGGGGTTTTTGCCCAACATTTTAAGAGTTGTTTTCCTTAAAAATAACAAAGTGAAATATATATATTAAACGGCAAAGTTTTGTAATTACCGTGAACAATTAACCCGTACGAGACAACTAGACGGACGGACAGGCGATCCTGAAGCCACCAAGAAGAAAATACCTTAAATAGAAGAAGATCCTGAAATATAAAAACACCTGAAATAGAAGAAAATACCTGAAATAGAAGAAAATACCTGAAATAGAAGAAAATACCTGAAATAGAAGAAGATCTTGAAATATAAAAACACCTGAAATAGAAGAAAATACCTGAAATAGAAGAAAATACCTGAAATAGAAGAAAATCCTGAAATATTAAAAAAATAAAAACACCTGAAAAAGAAGAAAATACTAAAATTGAAAATACCTAGAAAGAAGAGAATTATCATGATTAATTAAATTTTTAAATGGTTAAAGAATGTTCAAAAATTTTGCTAAAGTTAATTTTTGTTTCAAATGTTAAGAATTTTACTTTTTGTATATTTCATTTATCTTTTGCTCTGACAAGTTTCTTTAATAGTTAATGTGAATTTCAATAACTTAAATAAAATCAAAAATGTTCACCTTTTTAAAGCGGAAATTATAAGTTTGTACCTTTTTTGAAAATGGTGGTTTAGGCGAATTAAGACGCAGTAAGTAGCGGGAAGTAAAAGTTGCAAGTGAGCGTTTGGGGCATCTAAAAACTTATTTTTTATTATGATGCCATGGTGAGGTTATCTTTTAGCCTCAAGAGGGAGGGAGTTCGTTCTGGCAGAACATCAGCCAGGGTGACGTTTTTGTATGTGTGGCAAAGGATGGACAAACTTGCTTCGGGCCTTATTGATTTATTTCCTTTTTTTTCAGCTTAGCTGGCATGAGTTTTTTGTAGCCGCAAACTAACCAGTTGCGTTGGCAAGAACCAGCCCAAGACGGCGAGCCCTAGCCGGTGCTAAACGCCAGCATGCCAGCGCGGCCAACCATCTGGCAACATATTTTCATTATTTTTGCGACAGCAGCTGCTACAAAAATGGCGCCCAACGTGGGGCCCGAAGCAAGTTCAAGGAGACGCAATGCCGTCTTTTTTTATTTTCGTTTTTCCTTTCCTTCTAGTAGACGCTTACGTCAGTAAGAAAATCCAAGAGTCCCTTACTATGCGACGTTTTCTAAGGAGGAAAATTTTTAAAGTAGTTAGTTTTGTTTGGGCGAATCTTCCAAAGCTTTATGGCACGTGCCACTCACACACATGTAAGTCCCGAGTCCCAAGGCTGAGTACCTAGATTCGTGTTGCGACATGTGGCGTGGACGGTACGGTCAAAGGGTTTTGCAGATTTAGAAGTCTGAATCATTTTTCATTAACCTGAGACTTAGGAAAATTAAACATCATACAAGATGTTAGAGTAGAGTTTTAATTGCTCAGGCTGAAGGAAAATGATTTAGACCCCCTTAAGTAAATTGCATAAACCATTGCCAAAAGACTAGTGGTAAAATAGAATTTTATACTTACGTTTTCTTTGAATTCAATATTCAATTTTTTTTAAATCCAGCATCAGGAATAGAGAGTGCTAGTCCGTTTAATAGGTAACCATACCTTTACTTTATCGTTGCAGCACGCCCCTTTTCCTATACTTGGTATTGACAACCACCACTAGTTCTGCAAATCGTTTCTTTTGTTGTCGTCTTCTTGTAGTCTTCCTGCAAAACAGTTGAAAATTTATTTTAAAAAATTACACATATATAACAAGTGTCATATAAAAATTTACCTTGCAACTTTTTAATTTACCCGCAATACTGCCGCTTACTCGAAATAACGTCTAATTTTTTTTTGTGACCTTTCTAATTTTGAAAAGAATTAAAAAGGGTTTAGTTTGTTTTCATCTACCTTGGAAGTTTGGAGTAGAAATCCTTTGCGTTATTATTTATTTATTCTTATAATTTTTTTTATTCTCTATTTTTATTTGCTTCAAGCATTTTTCATAGGGTTTTTTTTTCAGACTTTTCATCTCCATTAGGTATTTTAATTTACCTGGGGACTATTTTTCATTTACTTTGTGCGTATCCTGCGTTTTTTTTTTTAGTTTCCATCTTTTCCAAAAAAGCGATTAATTTGAATCAGTTTCGTTTTTTTGTTTTATTGGAACAAAATTTTTTTTATTTACTTTTTATTTCGGCTTTAAGAGTTTTTTTTGCATATCTGCTATAAGCATATAATTTATTTATTTTGTGGATTGTTGTAGGCATCGTTTTTTTTTCACATTCTTAGAAAGCAATTTCCATTGGATAGTTTTCTTTTCTTTCGGTTTGTTTTTTTACTTTTACTTTTTATTTTTCAACCGTTATTTAATGGTGTTGACCCGTCGAGCCAGCAAAATGTTGTCTGATGACAATAATATGCCAACGACCAGCGATGCTGCTGGTAGCACTGCTGCGTCTACAACAACAGCCGTTCCGACCCAAACAAATACGACATCCAGTACAGCCACAACGACGGCTACAGCGACAACTTTTGCCACAGTGAGTAATCCAGTTTTTGCTACATCAGACTCACCAAATGTGTCAATTAGCAGCGATAGTGCTGAGCAGACGGTGGTATCGCCCGCGTTTTTCAGCATAACCGCTCAAAATATACGTCGAGAGGCACGTGAAGGTAGTGTAGATAATCCCAACACGGAAGCATTTAGCATGGGCAATATTCGGCAGTTTGTGGAGGCATCTGTTGGCCTATGCCAAGCACGTTTGATGAGAGAAGTCAATGACAAAATCCAGCATGCCTTGCTAGAAATAAAGCAAGTCATGACATCGCAGGCTGCCGTGAATCAGCTTCCGACTGCAAGGCCGGAGCAAGCTGAAGCTTCAATGTCTGAACCGTCTGTAGATAGTAACAGGAGTTTTGTTTTGCCTCAGCCATCGGCTGATATACCCCAACCACCCCCTTTGGTTCCGGCACCTCATCATGTGCGTGCGGGCGAAAACGTTTAAAACTTACAGGTTGGTATACAGCAACAAAACGCTCAACAGCCACAACAATCATTCGCAAGGTATCAAAATCAGCAACCATCAACGGTACAGCCACAAAATCCCCTATTGAGTAACCAGCAACCACAGCAAAATCAAACACCGCACCTGCAACAGCAGTTTGTACAACCGCCAAGTTTTCCACAACAGCAAATTCAAACGCCATACCAGCAACCACACTACACTTTGCAGCAGCCAAATTTTTTTCCTCCTAGTCAGCAGCCAGCACAAAATCAGCCACAGCAAGTACTGCATTTGCATCAGACAAGCAGACCAAACGTCGGTAGGTATAATCAATCAGAAAACTCACAGCCCAGCTATCCACAGGATGCTTGGTCTGTGCCAGCTTATCAGCCACAACAGCCTAGCTATCTGGCCATGTCGATGCCAAACAGGAACGAGCCGTTGGACAAATTTAAACTTGCCAAATGGGGAGTGAAATTCGATGGCACAAGCAAGTCAATGAATGTGCAAGAATTTATTTTTCGCGTAGGAGCTCTAAGGCAGGACTACAATTGCTCAGATGATGAGATCCTAAGGAGTTTTCACCTATTACTAGATGGCCCTGCTCTCGACTGGTACTGGGATTACCGAAAAATTGTGCATATGAACACCTGGGCGGAACTAGAAAAAGCTCTCCTGACGCAGTATCGCCGCTTCGAGAAAGAGTACCAGGTGCAAATGAAAATTTTAAACCGCCGGCAATTGCCGCAGGAGTCATTCGAAGATTTTTACAATTCAGTGATCAGGCTGCGCAACCAATAAGAGAATCCCTATGACGAGGCGCAGTTGGTTGAGATAATGAGAGGGAATTTAAAACCCGCCTTAGCACAAATGATGTTTGCCGTCACGTTGAGAACGTTATCGGAATTTTGTCGCGAGGTGAGGCGGGCAGAAAACTTGCTAGCTAGCCAGCGACATCTGTACCAGCAGCGCCCAAACTTCACCCAAAGGGTGAATGAAATTTCTGGCCCTGAAGATGATTTAGACTCGGTTGATTTTGAGGTAGATGCTATTCGCTCGGCAGGCAATTACACCTGCTGGAATTGCAGAATCGTTGGACATAGTTTTGTAGATTGTCCTGAGCCTGTGACTCGTGTGTTTTGCTTTAGGTGTGGTAAAGAAAATGTGGTGACCCCTAAGTGCCCCAAGTGTCAGGGAAACAGGTCACGGAACCCGTCTCGAACTGGGGGGCGCGGTCGACGGAGGTCTAGGCCCAGTTTCTAATCAGCAAGTAGATTTAAGTAAGACTAGAATTAGAATTTTGAAGAATGATAAATTAGCGATAGAAGGGGGCAAAGAACTTAAGCTTAGGGACATTAAGCCTCTTCATATTCGAATTAAAGAATACAAAGAGGCCAGGCTAAGAATTTTTGGCAAGGTTTCAGATCGAATCCGTAGGGCAAGGGAACGTTACAAGGCGCGTAAACGATTAAGGCGCGAAATTTCACTAGCCTCCCTTTATGAGGGTGTAGACTCACGTCTGTATACTCGCATAAAGCTAGGTGGGTATGAAATCGAGGGCCTGCTTGATAGCGGCGCTACGGTGTCGTGTCTTGGCCGCAACTGTCTTGAGTTTGTGGAAAAAGCTGGACTTAAAGTCCATGATTTTTCCTCAATAATTAAGACAGCTGACGGTACTGGACATCATATCGTGGGTCGTGTTCGAGCAGAAGTAAAATTTGGTCAAACAACGCAGGTCATAAGTTTCTATCTAGTGCCTACTTTGAATCGTGAGTTATTCTTGGGTATCGACTTTATGAAGGTTTTTAAATTATTTGCCAATCTTGAAAGCCTTACGACAAATGGTATAAGTCTCTGCGCAGAGGCAGATAGCACCCCAGATGTCGTAACTCATTATTTGAACGCTGAACAGCAAAGGAAATTAGATTTGGTCATATCGATGTTCCCCTGCTACACAAAAAAAGGTCTAGGAAAAACTCATTTGGAGACACATTCAATAGATACTCGTGACGCAACTCCGGTGAAAGATCGTCACTATCCTGTCTCTCCGGCGGTTCAAAAACTTATGTTTGCAGAGCTTGATATGATGCTTGACCTTGGTGTCATTGAAGTTAGCGAGAGTCCATGGAGTCATCCGGTCACTTTGGTCCGTAAGGGCGAAAAGAATCGGTTGTGTTTGGACGCTCGAAAACTCAATGCGCTAACAGTCAAGGATGCCTATCCTCTGCCACACATAGAGGGTTTGTTAAGCCGCTTGGGAGACACGATCTATATCTGTAGTGTCGATCTTAAAGATGCATTCTGGCAGATTCCACTTGATCCATCTAGTAGAGAAAAAACTGCTTTCACGGTACCAGGGCGGCCACTTTATCATTTTACCGTCATGCCATTTGGGTTGTGTAACGCAGCCCAGAGTTTATGCCGTTTAATGGATAAAGTGATCCCCGCGGCGCTTCGTGAAAGGGTTTTTGTCTACCTTGATGATCTTTTGATAGTTTCTCCAGACTTTGCAACGCACTTGGAGTTATTGGCACGGGTAGCTAGAAGTCTAACATTAGCAGGTCTGACCATCAATGTAGCGAAATCTAAATTCTGTTTCAAAGAGTTGAGATATCTGGGGTACATTGTAGGCGGAGGCAAAGTAAAACCTGATCCGGCTAAGGTGGAAACGATTACTAGATTTGCTTATCCTAAAACAGCGAAGCAAGTTCGGAGCTTCATGGGGGCAACAGGCTGGTATAGAAAATTTATACCAGACTATGCCACCATTGCGGCTCCCATTTTCGAAACGCTGAAGAAGGGTAAGCAATTCAAGTTTTCGGAAGAAGCCAAAGTCGCGTTTGATCGACTCAAGAGTGCTCTGATTTCGAGCCCACTTCTTAATCACCCAGACTTCTCAAGGCATTTTTACGTCCAGTGTGATGCGTCAGACATAGGCATTGGAGCTGTTCTTTTTCAGAAAGATGATTCTGGAGAAGAGCATCCAATCGCCTATTTTTCCCACAAACTAACACCAGCGCAGAAAAATTATTCGGTCACGGAGCGTGAATGCCTTGCCGTGGTCTTGGCGATTAAGAAGTTTAGACCCTATATAGAGCTTATGCCTTTCTCTGTAATAACCGACCACAGCAGTCTTAAGTGGCTTATGTCGCACAAAGACCTAAGTGGCCGTTTAGCCCGGTGGAGTCTACATCTCCAATCTTATGATTTCTTGATAGAGCATAGGCAGGGGAAACAGAACGTAGTACCTGATACCCTATCGCGCTATGAAATGGAAGAAGTCTCGGCAGAGGTAGAAGGGCTGGTCGATCTTAGCTCAAATGCTTTTAAGTCCAGTGACTATTTAGAGTTAATTTCTACAATAGAAGCTAATTCCGAACGGTTGCCTGATTTAAAAGTAGTTGATGGCTTTGTCTATAAAAGAGTAAGGCCTTATGATGGTCTAGTCTTGAATGAGGATTTCTCATGGAAATTATGGGTTCCTCATGAATTGACTAAAACCATCATCGAAAAGTCACACAACTCACCGCAAGCTTCTCACGGAGGCATTGGTAAGACTCTTCACAGAGTCAAAGAATTTTTCTATTGGCCAAACCTAAATACCCAAGTTCGCGATTTCGTAGCCAGCTGTGAGATTTGTAAGGAAACGAAACCTGCAAATGTAACTTTACGTCCACCTATGGGTTCTGAATCAATTAGCGAACGCCCGTTTCAACGCGTTTTTATAGATTTTCTTGGTCCCTACCCGCGCTCGAAGAACGGAAATTGTTTTATTTTTATTGTCCTGGACCATTTGACAAAGTTTGTGTTGCTGAAAGCTCTGCCAAAAGCCAACACCAAAAGTGTTATTAAATTCCTGATCACAGAGGTATTCCACAAATTCGGAACCCCTGAAACAATTGTTTCCGATAATGGCTAGCAGTTTTGCAGCAGGGAGTTTGTCGATTTAATTAAGAACTTCGGTGTAAAACACATCCGGACGGCAATACACGCTCCTCAGGCTAACGCGTCGGAGCGCGTTAACCAATCTATTTTATCCGCAATACGCACCTATTTACAGGACGATCACTCAGAGTGGGACAAGCATTTGTCCGAGATTGAGTTCGCTTTGAGGTCGTCAGTGCAAACTTCTATCGGTGTTACACCGTATTTCGCACTTTTTGGAATGAGTATGATTGGCCACGGAAGTATTTATGAATTGGCCAGAAGGCTAAAAAGCTTATGCGATCCTGAGCTAAACGTCGTGACCAAATCGGAGAAAATGTCCCTGATAAGACAACAACTACGGGAGACACTGCACAAGGCATATGTCCGAAATGAGAAGAGCTATAATACGCGCTGCCGTATGATAAAATTTGTCCCGAGACAGGAAGTCTATCGCAGGAACTTCCAACAGAGCGATTTCAAAAGTGGATACAACGCAAAACTCGCGCGGAAATTTCTGAAATGTCGCATAGTCAAGCCTGTCGGGAAGAGCTTATACGAAATCGAAGATTTGAAAGGAAAGTCTTTAGGCATTTTTCATGGTAAAGACTTGAAACAGTAAAATTTGTAAAATTCGCGAAAACCGGACCGACTACTTAGATGTCCTTAAACTTTTGCCTACCTAATTTTTGTTATATATCTGTCAGAATTATTTTAATTATTTTTTTGGTAGTGGATAGCTGTGTAGCATAAATTCTTAAACGATGCCAAAAGGACGGACGCGCGTCAAGTCTTACCTATCGGCAGAATCATAGCTGCTCACAGTGACTTTATATTGTTTAGCTCGACTAAAGCTCACGTTTCTAAGCTGGTTACATGTGTAACCGTTACCGCTCCAGAAGTGCATCCACATTTTCGCTCTAGGGGAACTATGCCATTAAGAAGCTAGTGGTTGTTAGTCACCTAGAGCGGTAACGTCTTTCTGAGTCCGGTCTTACAGCTAGTTGAGCTAAAGTAAAACATATTCCAATCAATGAATGAGAGCAAACATTGATCGGTCATTGTGGCAGCATGATTCGACTGAGGGTAAGATCAGTGACTTACGTACTACTTTAAGGCGTTGGATAAGGACCTTATTAATAGCTTAGCTACACAGATTCTACCAGAAAATACAACAAAACTACGCTAATAATCAAGTCATGCCTATCTAGGTATAAGTAATATATATACAGGTAACACATGTTTTCTAAATACCTTAAATCTTGAGGTTTGTAGCTGATGCTGGCCCAGGTGTCGACGCAGTGTTTGTGTCCATTAGTTGTTGCTGGGTATAGTACCTATAAGAAAAACAAAACATACTTTAGAATATAAGCTTAGCTTTTGGTATATATATTTTTTTAGTTACCCACGTTGGTGGTACCTCACTCGCCTGAATTGTTTTTAGAGGGGGGTCCTTTAACAGGGTCCTTTTGTTCTTTTCCCAGCCTTGGGTAAGTTTGAAACTTTATTACCTGTGGGGGAGGAAAATTATGATGTAAATAATTGTGTTTTTTTTTTTTGGTGGATAGTAAAATGGTCTAAAAGTAACGTATGAAGTATAAAGAGTGAATTGCATTTATATTTTTAGAGCATTTTATCGATTTATCCTGTTATTTTAGATTTTAATTTTTCTAAAATCTTTGAAATTTTTTTTTTGACCATATAATTAAGCCATGAGCCCTATACTCGAAGGTAGATTTGGACTTTCGTTTTGTGTAAAGGCAATATATGAAGAACTTAGAATGAATTGTGGCACTGACTGCCTTTAAAACATATGAAAGCTTTCCCTTTCTTTGCAATTTTCATTTTTTTATTATTTCTCTAGATTTACATTTTTGATGTAACCTTTTTATTAATTTTTTTTTTAAATCGTTAGGAGAAGCAGTTTAATTTCACCTATGACAGATCTACTTACCTTTTTCTGAGTCATTGCAGGGGGTATCTCCCGCCACAGAATTAGAGCATGAGCTCTAAATTCTGTGGTGGATTTAGTCCCTGTGTGATCTCTCTAATTCTCTCTATTATTCTTGGCTTTCGGATAGCTATAAATTGTACGCGAGAACAGTAAACTAAATAGTTTTGAAGTAAACCAGCAACAACCTAGTTTTTAGCGAGCATTTAAAGGAACTCTTTACGAAAATAAATTAATTCGATGTCAAGGTAACAGTACACTAAATTTCTATACTATAACACCTCAAGTAGAATAAACATTATAAGCAGCCGGACAACCCGGATGAAACGAAAAAAAAACAGGAGTTTTTACCCTTACCCTTGCTAACATCTGACCCAGCAAGCGTTTTCATCGAGAAAGTCAGTGCATCGTTACTTCACGGCGTTTAAATGAGTTGTATGGAAAATTGAAATGTTAGTTTTAAAATGATTAGTAAGATTAATTGAAATTATAAGAATTGTAAATTTATAATACTTCTGCTTAATACACAGACTTGGTCTGTAAAACACCTTTGTCAAAGATATTTCAAATAACGCAAGAGGCTTTTTTTGTTCAGAATTTAGTGGAACCAGGTAATTTTGGGAGCGGATAACCGAACGACTGCTGATTTTCAAATCACTTGCTTATTTATGCCCACCTATATCGTTGCGAATTTAATATAAAACTTATATTCAAACACTCAAAAACGTAAATATTTTTTTATTTCTGAAGGCACCAATGGTTTTATCTCTTTGGCCTTAGCTTTGTTTTTTTGTTAAGATAATTCCGAAACTGAGCAAACTTAGAAAATAGGAAGTGCAATATATAAGAAAATTTCATTATTAGAAAGTAGTTCTCAACTTTGTCCTTTTAATATTAATCTCCATCTTTTCAAATTTTTGTTAAATTCTATTTGATGCCAAATTTTGAGCGCTTCCATCAGCTCTACTCAAAATCGGAAGTACATAATAGGTCTGTTTTTTTACTCCCCTTTGGGATCCCAATGTGCACGAAAATTGGTTTCTTACTTCAAAATTGGGTAAATGAGAGAGGCTTTAAGAGAATAAAGATCTATTTTTTTCTTACACGAAACAGCCCAAACTTTTTCTTCGTGCAAGTTGTTTAAACGTGTTCAACAGCCTTAAAACACAAACAAGATAAATATTATTTCTTTTTACTGATTTGTTGAAACTCATTTTTCTTATTAAAACAGCCAAAATACTTTGAGTTTTTTTATATATTGTTTTATACTTGCTCTTAGTTCCACGAACTTCACCCGGAAAGTAAAGAAACAGACTGTAGTGTATGTACTTTTAACAAAGGAAAATTTAATAGTTTCTTTTAACTCCAAGCATTTTGAATTGCTCTGATTTCTAATAACAACTAATATTCGATTTCAGAATTTAAAATGTAAACAAACAATAATCCTAAAAATTACTTCTTTTCTCGTGTTTCGAAAAATTAAAACCACGCCGAAAATCTTGAAATCACGGTATTTTAAGAATATGCTCAATATATTAAGAAAATCCATGCCCACAACTTTCTTTTAAAAGTATTTTGTATTTTTATCATTATTATCTTTGCATTTGTAATTTTGGTAATCTCGATAATTTTTTTTTTATACAAAGCACACGCGATTAACTTAACCGATCACCGTCAAAGTCAAGCCAATAGACATTAACGTTTTCGCTTATGTATAACTTTACCTAATTCACTCATAGTAGAGTCGAAGTTGTGACCTGTAAGCAGTGTGACTAGATCCAAAAAAAATTTTTTGGAGATAAATTGGCACAAAAAAAATAAAGTGCTAATAATTCAGTCTTTAAATTACATGTCCCATACACCGGCGATTAAAAATGCTTAAATATTTTCAATACATATGTAGTTGCTTAACTGTTGCGGTGGGAAAAGGTGCAGCAAAAACAAAATGCAAAAAAAAAAAAAAAAAAAAAAAAAAGCAGAGAGAAGTGCAATCGCCTTAGCAGCAGGGCAAATACTTTGAGGGCGTTGGCTGCTGCCTAAGCCCTCGGTTGTTCTTTATTTTTATTTTTGTTACTACTTAACTCTATTAACTATGAAGTTGCGGCTAGCTACGATTGCTTTTTCTTGATATTACTTGCTGTAACTCGCTGCGTGTCATCCCTTTTAACATTGGAAATGTATTTACGTATTTATTACTTTTATGTATTTATTACTTACAATACATAAGAAAATACATTTACAAAAAAAACATTGGTTTTTTAATTTTTCTTTCTTATAAAGCGACAGCAAAAGAAGAAACAAACATCAAGTCATTGCTTAGACAACGGCAAACGTTTTCAAGATCAATGCTTTGCTGCAGAAAGAAACACATAGTCAGCATAGGCGCTTCTTCCTCTTTAATGCATTTGCTTCGTTTATAATGAAATGCTTTGTAAATGCTGAGACATTTAGTTTTTATTGGTGGAAAATCATGGAACGAGGAAAGATTTTAGTGCTTTTGCTATTTTTAAGCAAGCAAGTTAAGCCCTGACATACACATATGTACATACATGAATACGCGTATATTATTTACTTAGGCAAATTTATTCCAAGTATCCACAGTAAGATTTGAATATACAACTTTTTAAAAAAAGATATCAAAAGAGCTTGCAGTAAGATTTGAATATACAACTTGTTAATCAAAAAGAGCATAAAGAGGTTAAAAATAAATTGTTAAATTAGGGTTTTGCAGAAAAGTGCATTAAATTTTTTTTGGAACATTTTGTAATATAAATTGTACTAAGCGCTAAATCGGTAATTTGACTGCTAAATCAACAGAAGAAGTGCTGAATCTAGCACCGGAAATGCTAAACCGGCCACGCTGTCTGTAAAAGATCAGTATTCACTACTTATGCAATGGGGTTTTTTTATAAATTTTCGGGCCATCAGCTTATAGTTACCTGATAGATTACAACAATGTGTTTTATTTTCATAAAATTTCAATTCTAGTCTAAAGGAGTAACTAGAAAGTTACTTGCATCGAAAAATGATGGCAGGGTGGTAGGGAAATTTCAGAGGATAAAAATTGTACTGTGGGATTACAAATTTCTTTCGGTGTTATGTGGGTATATACACAATTTCTGCTTTGACACTATCACACTTTTTATAACACTTAGGAATTCAGCAGCCCTTGCTAAATAGTATTACATATATAACTACAATTATTATATAAAATGGAAAGCGCGTTACTACCTTTGGTTTATGTAAATGGATAATTTATGTCACGTTAGGTCTACGTATTTAAATTTCAAACACAAGCATATTTCAAAACACACTAGGGGGAATAATAAATGCCACTTACTTTTTTTTCCGGAATCCCAGGTGGGTTTTTACAACTCAAGCTAGCCGTGTTCATCTATCGGATGCCTAGGGAAAGAGTTAAACAGAACAGAAAAATTAGGAGAATGCATTATAAAATACAATTTATTTTTACTTACCTACAACATACATATGTTGGTATGTATGTATAAATGGAAGCAGGAACAAGGTTTACCTATTAATTGTAAAGTTTTACTTACCTTTAACAGGGAGGATCCGCAGGGCAAACGCCAAAACCTAAACAGAATTATAATTACGAATTAATAATCTTTTGAAAATTGTTTTTTTTTAATTTCATTCAACTTACCATGCGACAACAATATTTGCATACGCGTAGTAATTCTCCTTTTCTTTTGGTTTTTTATTTTCTGTCAGCTGCTTATTCCAATAACAGGGAGATGCCAGACCAGCAAAAATAATATTTGTACTAAATAGGGGTGAATTTAAAATAGAGTGACCAGATTAGTAACTTTCGGTGGGAATTCTTAGGAAATACCCAAAACACCAGGAAATTAAGGAAAATTGCGAGTTTTAGCGAAAGTTATGTCCCCTCCCATTCGGGGTCCATAAATGGACCTCCGAAGTGGTTGGGTTTGTCATGTGCACCCTATGTTGGGATAACACAGTGCAAAAATTTTAGAATAACAGCTGGGAGGTTATCAAGTGTAAATAGATGACAGAACAAAAGAAGAGAAAAAATGGAAGTAATACATGCAAGTCAATTGCTGAAAAGGCTAATGAAAATGGAGGCAGGAGACATGTTTGCTTCCCAAAAAGGTTTCTTGTTGGGGAGAAAACATGTTTCCGCCTCTTTCTTTTTGGATCTTTTGGCTGGTGTGACAGAGGTTTTGGTGCGGAAGCCTGAAAGTGGAATTGGTGCAAATAAAACAGTGAAGAAAATCCTTTTTATGAACTTTTATTAAACTTTTGGTAAAAATTCAAAATATAAAAATAACAAAAAAAGTAAATCATTTAAAAATAAAGGAAGAAAAAAAAGTTTTAAAATTTTCAAGAACTAAACAAAAAGTAAATATACAAACAATTTTTTTTCGAAATCAAATCATCACCACCTCTATCGTCATAGTCACACCCAACGTTGGACAAAAGATAGAATTTTCTTCATGCACCATCCATTCTAGGTGGTGCAGGTAAAGCCAGACATCCGTACCACTCGACAGACGACCTACGGACAGAAATTAATTTATGTATGTATGTATATTTATCTTTGGCAAAATTAAGTTAGGGAAAATAATTTACTCACCGTTGAAAATAAGCCATTCCTCTGGGTGATTCGTACTCGGAGTGCGCGTGTGGTAGGGTTGAGCTCAGGCCTATTAGATGTTCGTCCATCGCGTCAGGGGTTTTTGCCCAACATTTTAAGAGTTGTTTTCCTTAAAAATAACAAAGTGAAATATATATATTAAACGGCAAAGTTTTGTAATTACCGTGAACAATTAACCCGTACGAGACAACTAGACGGACGGACAGGCGATCCTGAAGCCACCAAGAAGAAAATACCTTAAATAGAAGAAGATCCTGAAATATAAAAACACCTGAAATAGAAGAAAATACCTGAAATAGAAGAAAATACCTGAAATAGAAGAAAATACCTGAAATAGAAGAAGATCTTGAAATATAAAAACACCTGAAATAGAAGAAAATACCTGAAATAGAAGAAAATACCTGAAATAGAAGAAAATCCTGAAATATTAAAAAAATAAAAACACCTGAAAAAGAAGAAAATACTAAAATTGAAAATACCTAGAAAGAAGAGAATTATCATGATTAATTAAATTTTTAAATGGTTAAAGAATGTTCAAAAATTTTGCTAAAGTTAATTTTTGTTTCAAATGTTAAGAATTTTACTTTTTGTATATTTCATTTATCTTTTGCTCTGACAAGTTTCTTTAATAGTTAATGTGAATTTCAATAACTTAAATAAAATCAAAAATGTTCACCTTTTTAAAGCGGAAATTATAAGTTTGTACCTTTTTTGAAAATGGTGGTTTAGGCGAATTAAGACGCAGTAAGTAGCGGGAAGTAAAAGTTGCAAGTGAGCGTTTGGGGCATCTAAAAACTTATTTTTTATTATGATGCCATGGTGAGGTTACCTTTTAGCCTCAAGAGGGAGGGAGTTCGTTCTGGCAGAACATCAGCCAGGGTGACGTTTTTGTATGTGTGGCAAAGGATGGACAAACTTGCTTCGGGCCTCATTGATTTATTTCCTTTTTTTTCAGCTTAGCTGGCATGAGTTTTTTGTAGCCGCAAACTAACCAGTTGCGTTGGCAAGAACCAGCCCAAGACGGCGAGCCCTAGCCGGTGCTAAACGCCAGCATGCCAGCGCGGCCAACCATCTGGCAACATATTTTCATTATTTTTGCGACAGCAGCTGCTACAAAAATGGCGCCCAACGTGGGGCCCGAAGCAAGTTCAAGGAGACGCAATGCCGTCTTTTTTTATTTTCGTTTTTCCTTTCCTTCTAGTAGACGCTTACGTCAGTAAGAAAATCCAAGAGTCCCTTACTATGCGACGTTTTCTAAGGAGGAAAATTTTTAAAGTAGTTAGTTTTGTTTGGGCGAATCTTCCAAAGCTTTATGGCACGTGCCACTCACACACATGTAAGTCCCGAGTCCCAAGGCTGAGTACCTAGATTCGTGTTGCGACATGTGGCGTGGACGGTACGGTCAAAGGGTTTTGCAGATTTAGAAGTCTGAATCATTTTTCATTAACCTGAGACTTAGGAAAATTAAACATCATACAAGATGTTAGAGTAGAGTTTTAATTGCTCAGGCTGAAGGAAAATGATTTAGACCCCCTTAAGTAAATTGCATAAACCATTGCCAAAAGACTAGTGGTAAAATAGAATTTTATACTTACGTTTTCTTTGAATTCAATATTCAATTTTTTTTTAAATCCAGCATCAGGAATAGAGAGTGCTAGTCCGTTTAATAGGTAACCATACCATTACTTTATCGTTGCAGCACGCCCCTTTTCCTATACTTGGTATTGACAACCACCACTAGTTCTGCAAATCGTTTCTTTTGTTGTCGTCTTCTTGTAGTCTTCCTGCAAAACAGTTGAAAATTTATTTTAAAAAATTACACACATATAACAAGTGTCATATAAAAATTTACCTTTCAACTTTTTACTTTACCCGCAATACTGCCGCTTACTCGAAATAACGTCTAATTTTTTTTTGTGACCTTTCTAATTTTGAAAAGAATTAAAAAGGGTTTAGTTTGTTTTCATCTACCTTGGAAGTTTGGAGTAGAAATCCTTTGCGTTATTATTTATTTATTCTTATAATTTTTTTTATTCTCTATTTTTATTTGCTTCAAGCATTTTTCATAGGGT
Organism: Gymnosoma rotundatum; assembly: GCA_916610165.2. Lineage (NCBI taxonomy): Eukaryota > Metazoa > Arthropoda > Insecta > Diptera > Tachinidae > Gymnosoma > Gymnosoma rotundatum. The sequence goes on from OU744339.1 coordinate 60,532,727, forward strand.
TTTTTTTTCAAACTTTTCATCTCCATTAGGTATTTTAATTTACCTGGGGACTATTTTTCATTTACTTTGTGCGTATCCTGCGTTTTTTTTTTTAGTTTCCATCTTTTCCAAAAAAGCGATTAATTTGAATCAGTTTCGTTTTTTTGTTTTATTGGAACAAAATTTTTTTTATTTACTTTTTATTTCGGCTTTAAGAGTTTTTTTTGCATATCTGCTATAAGCATATAATTTATTTATTTTGTGGATTGTTGTAGGCATCGTTTTTTTCACATTCTTAGAAAGCAATTTCCATTGGATAGTTTTCTTTTCTTTCGGTTTGTTTTTTTACTTTTACTTTTTATTTTTCAACCGTTATTTAATGGTGTTGACCCGTCGAGCCAGCAAAATGTTGTCTGATGACAATAATATGCCAACGACCAGCGATGCTGCTGGTAGCACTGCTGCGTCTACAACAACAACCGTTCCGACCCAAACAAATACGACATCCAGTACAGCCACAACGACGGCTACAGCGACAACTTTTGCCACAGTGAGTAATCCAGTTTTTGCTACATCAGACTCACCAAATGTGTCAATTAGCAGCGATAGTGCTGAGCAGACGGTGGTATCGCCCGCGTTTTTCAGCATAACCGCTCAAAATATACGTCGAGAGGCACGTGAAGGTAGTGTAGATAATCCCAACACGGAAGCATTTAGCATGGGCAATATTCGGCAGCTTGTGGAGGCATCTGTTGGCCTATGCCAAGCACGTTTGATGAGAGAAGTCAATGACAAAATCCAGCATGCCTTGCTAGAAATAAAGCAAGTCATGACATCGCAGGCTGCCGTGAATCAGCTTCCGACTGCAAGGCCGGAGCAAGCTCAAGCTTCAGTGTCTGAACCGTCTGTAGATAGTAACAGGAGTTTTGTTTTGCCTCAGCCATCGGCTGATATACCCCAACCACCCCCTTTGGTTCCGGCACCTCATCATGTGCGTGCGGGCGAAAACGTTCAAAACTTACAGGTTGGTATACAGCAACAAAACGCTCAACAGCCACAACAATCATTCGCAAGGTATCAAAATCAGCAACCATCAACGGTACAGCCACAAAATCCCCTATTGAGTAACCAGCAACCACAGCAAAATCAAACACCGCACCTGCAACAGCAGTTTGTACAACCGCCAAGTTTTCCACAACAGCAAATTCAAACGCCATACCAGCAACCACACTACACTTTGCAGCAGCCAAATTTTTTTCCTCCTAGTCAGCAGCCAGCACAAAATCAGCCACAGCAAGTACTGCATTTGCATCAGACAAGCAGACCAAACGTCGGTAGGTATAATCAATCAGAAAACTCACAGCCCAGCTATCCACAGGATGCTTGGTCTGTGCCAGCTTATCAGCCACAACAGCCTAGCTATCTGGCCATGTCGATGCCAAACAGGAACGAGCCGTTGGACAAATTTAAACTTGCCAAATGGGGAGTGAAATTCGATGGCACAAGCAAGTCAATGAATGTGCAAGAATTTATTTTTCGCGTAGGAGCTCTAAGGCAGGACTACAATTGCTCAGATGATGAGATCCTAAGGAGTTTTCACCTATTACTAGATGGCCCTGCTCTCGACTGGTACTGGGATTACCGAAAAATTGTGCATATGAACACCTGGGCGGAACTAGAAAAAGCTCTCCTGACGCAGTATCGCCGCTTCGAGAAAGAGTACCAGGTGCAAATGAAAATTTTAAACCGCCGGCAATTGCCGCAGGAGTCATTCGAAGATTTTTACAATTCAGTGATCAGGCTGCGCAACCAATAAGAGAATCCCTATGACGAGGCGCAGTTGGTTGAGATAATGAGAGGGAATTTAAAACCCGCCTTAGCACAAATGATGTTTGCCGTCACGTTGAGAACGTTATCGGAATTTTGTCGCGAGGTGAGGCGGGCAGAAAACTTGCTAGCTAGCCAGCGACATCTGTACCAGCAGCGCCCAAACTTCACCCAAAGGGTGAATGAAATTTCTGGCCCTGAAGATGATTTAGACTCGGTTGATTTTGAGGTAGATGCTATTCGCTCGGCAGGCAATTACACCTGCTGGAATTGCAGAATCGTTGGACATAGTTTTGTAGATTGTCCTGAGCCTGTGACTCGTGTGTTTTGCTTTAGGTGTGGTAAAGAAAATGTGGTGACCCCTAAGTGCCCCAAGTGTCAGGGAAACAGGTCACGGAACCCGTCTCGAACTGGGGGGCGCGGTCGACGGAGGTCTAGGCCCAGTTTCTAATCAGCAAGTAGATTTAAGTAAGACTAGAATTAGAATTTTGAAGAATGATAAATTAGCGATAGAAGGGGGCAAAGAACTTAAGCTTAGGGACATTAAGCCTCTTCATATTCGAATTAAAGAATACAAAGAGGCCAGGCTAAGAATTTTTGGCAAGGTTTCAGATCGAATCCGTAGGGCAAGGGAACGTTACAAGGCGCGTAAACGATTAAGGCGCGAAATTTCACTAGCCTCCCTTTATGAGGGTGTAGACTCACGTCTGTATACTCGCATAAAGCTAGGTGGGTATGAAATCGAGGGCCTGCTTGATAGCGGCGCTACGGTGTCGTGTCTTGGCCGCAACTGTCTTGAGTTTGTGGAAAAAGCTGGACTTAAAGTCCATGATTTTTCCTCAATAATTAAGACAGCTGACGGTACTGGACATCATATCGTGGGTCGTGTTCGAGCAGAAGTAAAATTTGGTCAAACAACGCAGGTCATAAGTTTCTATCTAGTGCCTACTTTGAATCGTGAGTTATTCTTGGGTATCGACTTTATGAAGGTTTTTAAATTATTTGCCAATCTTGAAAGCCTTACGACAAATGGTATAAGTCTCTGCGCAGAGGCAGATAGCACCCCAGATGTCGTAACTCATTATTTGAACGCTGAACAGCAAAGGAAATTAGATTTGGTCATATCGATGTTCCCCTGCTACACAAAAAAAGGTCTAGGAAAAACTCATTTGGAGACACATTCAATAGATACTCGTGACGCAACTCCGGTGAAAGATCGTCACTATCCTGTCTCTCCGGCGGTTCAAAAACTTATGTTTGCAGAGCTTGATATGATGCTTGACCTTGGTGTCATTGAAGTTAGCGAGAGTCCATGGAGTCATCCGGTCACTTTGGTCCGTAAGGGCGAAAAGAATCGGTTGTGTTTGGACGCTCGAAAACTCAATGCGCTAACAGTCAAGGATGCCTATCCTCTGCCACACATAGAGGGTTTGTTAAGCCGCTTGGGAGACACGATCTATATCTGTAGTGTCGATCTTAAAGATGCATTCTGGCAGATTCCACTTGATCCATCTAGTAGAGAAAAAACTGCTTTCACGGTACCAGGGCGGCCACTTTACCATTTTACCGTCATGCCATTTGGGTTGTGTAACGCAGCCCAGAGTTTATGCCGTTTAATGGATAAAGTGATCCCCGCGGCGCTTCGTGAAAGGGTTTTTGTCTACCTTGATGATCTTTTGATAGTTTCTCCAGACTTTGCAACGCACTTGGAGTTATTGGCACGGGTAGCTAGAAGTCTAACATTAGCAGGTCTGACCATCAATGTAGCGAAATCTAAATTCTGTTTCAAAGAGTTGAGATATCTGGGGTACATTGTAGGCGGAGGCAAAGTAAAACCTGATCCGGCTAAGGTGGAAACGATTACTAGATTTGCTTATCCTAAAACAGCGAAGCAAGTGCGGAGCTTCATGGGGGCAACAGGCTGGTATAGAAAATTTATACCAGACTATGCCACCATTGCGGCTCCCATTTTCGAAACGCTGAAGAAGGGTAAGCAATTCAAGTTTTCGGAAGAAGCCAAAGTCGCGTTTGATCGACTCAAGAGTGCTCTGATTTCGAGCCCACTTCTTAATCACCCAGACTTCTCAAGGCATTTTTACGTCCAGTGTGATGCGTCAGACATAGGCATTGGAGCTGTTCTTTTTCAGAAAGATGATTCTGGAGAAGAGCATCCAATCGCCTATTTTTCCCACAAACTAACACCAGCGCAGAAAAATTATTCGGTCACGGAGCGTGAATGCCTTGCCGTGGTCTTGGCGATTAAGAAGTTTAGACCCTATATAGAGCTTATGCCTTTCTCTGTAATAACCGACCACAGCAGTCTTAAGTGGCTTATGTCGCACAAAGACCTAAGTGGCCGTTTAGCCCGGTGGAGTCTACATCTCCAATCTTATGATTTCTTGATAGAGCATAGGCAGGGGAAACAGAACGTAGTACCTGATACCCTATCGCGCTATGAAATGGAAGAAGTCTCGGCAGAGGTAGAAGGGCTGGTCGATCTTAGGTCAAATGCTTTTAAGTCCAGTGACTATTTAGAGTTAATTTCTACAATAGAAGCTAATTCCGAACGGTTGCCTGATTTAAAAGTAGTTGATGGCTTTGTCTATAAAAGAGTAAGGCCTTATGATGGTCTAGTCTTGAATGAGGATTTCTCATGGAAATTATGGGTTCCTCATGAATTGACTAAAACCATCATCGAAAAGTCACACAACTCACCGCAAGCTTCTCACGGAGGCATTGGTAAGACTCTTCACAGAGTCAAAGAATTTTTCTATTGGCCAAACCTAAATACCCAAGTTCGCGATTTCGTAGCCAGCTGTGAGATTTGTAAGGAAACGAAACCTGCAAATGTAACTTTACGTCCACCTATGGGTTCTGAATCAATTAGCGAACGCCCGTTTCAACGCGTTTTTATAGATTTTCTTGGTCCCTACCCGCGCTCGAAGAACGGAAATTGTTTTATTTTTATTGTCCTGGACCATTTGACAAAGTTTGTGTTGCTGAAAGCTCTGCCAAAAGCCAACACCAAAAGTGTTATTAAATTCCTGATCACAGAGGTATTCCACAAATTCGGAACCCCTGAAACAATTGTTTCCGATAATGGCAAGCAGTTTTGCAGCAGGGAGTTTGTCGATTTAATTAAGAACTTCGGTGTAAAACACATCCGGACGGCAATACACGCTCCTCAGGCTAACGCGTCGGAGCGCGTTAACCAATCTATTTTATCCGCAATACGCACCTATTTACAGGACGATCACTCAGAGTGGGACAAGCATTTGTCCGAGATTGAGTTCTCTTTGAGGTCGTCAGTGCAAACTTCTATCGGTGTTACACCGTATTTCGCACTTTTCGGAATGAGTATGATTGGCCACGGAAGTATTTATGAATTGGCCAGAAGGCTAAAAAGCTTATGCGATCCTGAGCTAAACGTCGTGACCAAATCGGAGAAAATGTCCCTGATAAGACAACAACTACGGGAGACACTGCACAAGGCATATGTCCGAAATGAGAAGAGCTATAATACGCGCTGCCGTATGATAAAATTTGTCCCGAGACAGGAAGTCTATCGCAGGAACTTCCAACAGAGCGATTTCAAAAGTGAATACAACGCAAAACTCGCGCGGAAATTTCTGAAATGTCGCATAGTCAAGCCTGTCGGGAAGAGCTTATACGAAATCGAAGATTTGAAAGGAAAGTCTTTAGGCATTTTTCATGGTAAAGACTTGAAACAGTAAAATTTGTAAAATTCGCGAAAACCGGACCGACTACTTAGATGTCCTTAAACTTTTGCCTACCTAATTTTTGTTATATATCTGTCAGAATTATTTTAATTATTTTTTTGGTAGTGGATAGCTGTGTAGCATAAATTCTTAAACGATGCCAAAAGGACGGACGCGCGTCAAGTCTTACCTATCGGCAGAATCATAGCTGCTCACAGTGACTTTATATTGTTTAGCTCGACTAAAGCTCACGTTTCTAAGCTGGTTACATGTGTAACCGTTACCGCTCCAGAAGTGCATCCACATTTTCGCTCTAGGGGAACTATGCCATTAAGAAGCTAGTGGTTGTTAGTCACCTAGAGCGGTAACGTCTTTCTGAGTCCGGTCTTACAGCGAGTTGAGCTAAAGTAAAACATATTCCAATCAATGAATGAGAGCAAACATTGATCGGTCATTGTGGCAGCATGATTCGACTGAGGGTAAGATCAGTGACTTACGTACTACTTTAAGGCGTTGGATAAGGACCTTATTAATAGCTTAGCTACACAGATTCTACCAGAAAATACAACAAAACTACGCTAATAATCAAGTCATGCCTATCTAGGTATAAGTAATATATATACAGGTAACACATGTTTTCTAAATACCTTAAATCTTGAGGTTTGTAGCTGATGCTGGCCCAGGTGTCGACGCAGTGTTTGTGTCCATTAGTTGTTGCTGGGTATAGTACCTATAAGAAAAACAAAACATACTTTAGAATATAAGCTTAGCTTTTGGTATATATATTTTTTTAGTTACCCACGTTGGTGTTACCTCACTCGCCTGAATTGTTTTTAGAGGGGGGTCCTTTAACAGGGTCCTTTTGTTCTTTTCCCAGCCTTGGGTAAGTTTGAAACTTTATTACCTGTGGGGGAGGAAAATTATGATGTAAATAATTGTGTTTTTTTTTTTGGTGGATAGTAAAATGGTCTAAAAGTAACGTATGAAGTATAAAGAGTGAATTGCATTTATATTTTTAGAGCATTTTATCGATTTATCCTGTTATTTTAGATTTTAATTTTTCTAAAATCTTTGAAATTTTTTTTTGACCATATAATTAAGCCATGAGCCCTATACTCGAAGGTAGATTTGGACTTTCGTTTTGTGTAAAGGCAATATATGAAGAACTTAGAATGAATTGTGGCACTGACTGCCTTTAAAACATATGAAAGCTTTCCCTTTCTTTGCAATTTTCATTTTTTTATTATTTCTCTAGATTTACATTTTTGATGTAACCTTTTTATTAATTTTTTTTAAATCGTTAGGAGAAGCAGTTTAATTTCACCTATGACAGATCTACTTACCTTTTTCTGAGTCATTGCAGGGGGTATCTCCCGCCACAGAATTAGAGCATGAGCTCTAAATTCTGTGGTGGATTTAGTCCCTGTGTGATCTTTCTAATTCTCTCTATTATTCTTGGCTTTCGGATAGCTATAAATTGTACGCGAGAACAGTAAACTAAATAGTTTTGAAGTAAACCAGCAACAACCTAGTTTTTAGCGAGCATTTAAAGGAACTCTTTACGAAAATAAATTAATTCGATGTCAAGGTAACAGTACACTAAATTTCTATACTATAACACCTCAAGTAGAATAAACATTATAAGCAGCCGGACAACCCGGATGAAACGAAAAAAAAAAACAGGAGTTTTTACCCTTACCCTTGCTAACATCTGACCCAGCAAGCGTTTTCATCGAGAAAGTCAGTGCATAGTTACTTCACGGCGTTTAAATGAGTTGTATGGAAAATTGAAATGTTAATTTTAAAATGATTAGTAAGATTAATTGAAATTATAAGAATTGTAAATTTATAATACTTCTGCTTAATACACAGACTTGGTCTGTAAAACACCTTTGTCAAAGATATTTCAAATAACGCAAGAGGCTTTTTTTTGTTCAGAACTTAGTGGAACCAGGTAATTTTGGGAGCGGATAACCGAACGACTGCTGATTTTCAAATCACTTGCTTATTTATGCCCACCTATATCGTTGCGAATTTAATATAAAACTTATATTCAAACACTCAAAAACGTAAATATTTTTTTATTTCTGAAGGCACCAATGGTTTTATCTCTTTGGCCTTAGCTTTGTTTTTTTGTTAAGATAATTCCGAAACTGAGCAAACTTAGAAAATAGGAAGTGCAATATATAAGAAAATTTCATTATTAGAAAGTAGTTCTCAACTTTGTCCTTTTAATATTAATCTCCATCTTTTCAAATTTTTGTTAAATTCTATTTGATGCCAAATTTTGAGCGCTTCCATCAGCTCTACTCAAAATCGGAAGTACATAATAGGTCTGTTTTTTTACTCCCCTTTGGGATCCCAATGTGCACGAAAATTGGTTTCTTACTTCAAAATTGGGTAAATGAGAGAGGCTTTAAGAGAATAAAGATCTATTTTTTTCTTACACGAAACAGCCCAAACTTTTTCTTCGTGCAAGTTGTTTAAACGTGTTCAACAGCCTTAAAACACAAACAAGATAAATATTATTTCTTTTTACTGATTTGTTGAAACTCATTTTTCTTATTAAAACAGCCAAAATACTTTGAGTTTTTTTATATATTGTTTTATACTTGCTCTTAGTTCCACGAACTTCACCCGGAAAGTAAAGAAACAGACTGTAGTGTATGTACTTTTAACAAAGGAAAATTTAATAGTTTCTTTTAACTCCAAGCATTTTGAATTGCTCTGATTTCTAATAACAACTAATATTCGATTTCAGAATTTAAAATGTAAACAAACAATAATCCTAAAAATTACTTCTTTTCTCGTGTTTCGAAAAATTAAAACCACGCCGAAAATCTTGAAATCACGGTATTTTAAGAATATGCTCAATATATTAAGAAAATCCATGCCCACAACTTTCTTTTAAAAGTATTTTGTATTTTTATCATTATTATCTTTGCATTTGTAATTTTGGTAATCTCGATAATTTTTTTTTTATACAAAGCACACGCGATTAACTTAACCGATCACCGTCAAAGTCAAGCCAATAGACATTAACGTTTTCGCTTATGTATAACTTTACCTAATTCACTCATAGTAGAGTCGAAGTTGTGACCTGTAAGCAGTGTGACTAGATCCAAAAAAAATTTTTTAGAGATAAATTGGCACAAAAAAAATAAAGTGCTAATAATTCAGTCTTTAAATTACATGTCCCATACACCGGCGATTAAAAATGCTTAAATATTTTCAATACATATGTAGTTGCTTAACTGTTGCGGTGGGAAAAGGTGCAGCAAAAACAAAATGCAAAAAAAAAAAAAAAAAAAAAAAACAGAGAGAAGTGCAATCGCCTTAGCAGCAGGGCAAATACTTTGAGGGCGTTGGCTGCTGCCTAAGCCCTCGGTTGTTCTTTATTTTTATTTTTGTTACTACTTAACTCTATTAACTATGAAGTTGCGGCTAGCTACGATTGCTTTTTCTTGATATTACTTGCTGTAACTCGCTGCGTGTCATCCCTTTTAACATTGGAAATGTATTTACGTATTTATTACTTTTATGTATTTATTACTTACAATACATAAGAAAATACATTTACAAAAAAAAACATTGGTTTTTTAATTTTTCTTTCTTATAAAGCGACAGCAAAAGAAGAAACAAACATCAAGTCATTGCTTAGACAACGGCAAACGTTTTCAAGATCAATGCTTTGCTGCAGAAAGAAACACATAGTCAGCATAGGCGCTTCTTCCTCTTTAATGCATTTGCTTCGTTTATAATGAAATGCTTTGTAAATGCTGAGACATTTAGTTTTTATTGGTGGAAAATCATGGAACGAGGAAAAGATTTTAGTGCTTTTGCTATTTTTAAGCAAGCAAGTTAAGCCCTGACATACACATATGTACATACATGAATACGCGTATATTATTTACTTAGGCAAATTTATTCCAAGTATCCACAGTAAGATTTGAATATACAACTTTTTAAATCAAAGATATCAAAAGAGCTTGCAGTAAGATTTGAATATACAACTTGTTAATCAAAAAGAGCATAAAGAGGTTAAAAATAAATTGTTAAATTAGGGTTTTGCAGAAAAGTGCATTAAATTTTTTTTGGAACATTTTGTAATATAAATAGTACTAAGCGCTAAATCGGTAATTTGACTGCTAAATCAACAGAAGAAGTGCTGAATCTAGCACCGGAAATGCTAAACCGGCCACGCTGTCTGTAAAAGATCAGTATTCACTACTTATGCAATGGGGTTTTTTTATAAATTTTCGGGCCATCAGCTTATAGTTACCTGATAGATTACAACAATGTGTTTTATTTTCATAAAATTTCAATTCTAGTCTAAAGGAGTAACTAGAAAGTTACTTGCATCGAAAAATGATGGCAGGGTGGTAGGGAAATTTCAGAGGATAAAAATTGTACTGTGGGATTACAAATTTCTTTCGGTGTTATGTGGGTATATACACAATTTCTGCTTTGACACTATCACACTTTTTATAACACTTAGGAATTCAGCAGCCCTTGCTAAATAGTATTACATATATAACTACAATTATTATATAAAATGGAAAGCGCGTTACTACCTTTGGTTTATGTAAATGGATAATTTATGTCACGTTAGGTCTACGTATTTAAATTGCAAACACAAGCATATTTCAAAACACACTAGGGGGAATAATAAATGCCACTTACTTTTTTTTTCCGGAATCCCAGGTGGGTTTTTACAACTCAAGCTAGCCGTGTTCATCTATCGGATGCCTAGGGAAAGAGTTAAACAGAACAGAAAAATTAGGAGAATGCATTATAAAATACAATTTATTTTTACTTACCTTTCTAAACGTCTCGGTGCAGGAAGTCGCCATTTAATAGGCCGACTACAGTGTCGCCAACGATGCCATCTTTACTAAAACCTTCCCAATGGAAGGAAATATTCAGCTTGCTTGGCATCGACGGTTACGCAATACGCCGTCAATTCATACAACATACATATGTTGGTATGTATGTATAAATGGAAGCAGGAACAAGGTTTACCTATTAATTGTAAAGTTTTACTTACCTTTAACAGGGAGGATCCGCAGGGCAAACGCCAAAACCTAAACAGAATTATAATTACGAATTAATAATCTTTTGAAAATTGTTTTTTTTTAATTTCATTCAACTTACCATGCGACAACAATATTTGCATACGCGTAGTAATTCTCCTTTTCTTTTGGTTTTTTATTTTCTGTCAGCTGCTTATTCCAATAACAGGGAGATGCCAGACCAGCAAAAATAATATTTGTACTAAATAGGGGTGAATTTAAAATAGAGTGACCAGATTAGTAACTTTCGGTGGGAATTCTTAGGAAATACCCAAAACACCAGGAAATTAAGGAAAATTGCGAGTTTTAGCGAAAGTTATGTCCCCTCCCATTCGGGGTCCATAAATGGACCTCCGAAGTGGTTGGGTTTATCATGTGCACCCTGTGTTGGGATAACACAGTGCAAAAATTTTAGAATAACAGCTGGGAGGTTATCAAGTGTAAATAGATGACAGAACAAAAGAAGAGAAAAAATGGAAGTAATACATGCAAGTCAATTGCTGAAAAGGCTAATGAAAATGGAGGCAGGAGACATGTTTGCTTCCCAAAAAGGTTTCTTGTTGGGGAGAAAACATGTTTCCGCCTCTTTCTTTTTGGATCTTTTGGCTGGTGTGACAGAGGTTTTGGTGCGGAAGCCTGAAAGTGGAATTGGTGCAAATAAAACAGTGAAGAAAATCCTTTTTATGAACTTTTATTAAACTTTTGGTAAAAATTCAAAATATAAAAATAACAAAAAAAGTAAATCATTTAAAAATAAACGAAGAAAAAAAAGTTTTAAAATTTTCAAGAACTAAACAAAAAGTAAATATACAAACAATTTTTTTTCGAAATCAAATCATCACCACCTCTATCGTCATAGTCACACCCAACGTTGGACAAAAGATAGAATTTTCTTCAGGCACCATCCATTCTAGGTGGTGCAGGTAAAGCCAGACATCCGTACCACTCGACAGACGACCTACGGACAGAAATTAATTTATGTATGTATGTATATTTATCTTTGGCAAAATTAAGTTAGGGAAAATAATTTACACACCGTTGAAAATAAGCCATTCCTCTGGGTGATTCGTACTCGGAGTGCGCGTGTGGTAGGGTTGAGCTCAGGCCTATTAGATGTTCGTCCATCGCGTCAGGGGTTTTTGCCCAACATTTTAAGAGTTGTTTTCCTTAAAAATAACAAAGTGAAATATATATATTAAACGGCAAAGTTTTGTAATTACCGTGAACAATTAACCCGTACGAGACAACTAGACGGACGGACTGGCGATCCTGAAGCCACCAAGAAGAAAATACCTTAAATAGAAGAAGATCCTGAAATATAAAAACACCTAAAATAGAAGAAAATACCTGAAATAAAAGAAAATACCTGAAATAGAAGAAAATACCTGAAATAGAAGAAGATCCTGAAATATAAAAACACCTGAAATAGAAGAAAATACCTGAAATAGAAGAAAATACCTGAAATAGAAGAAAATCCTGAAATATTAAAAAAATAAAAACACCTGAAAAAGAAGAAAATACTAAAATTGAAAATACCTAGAAAGAAGAGAATTATCATGATTAATTAAATTTTTAAATGGTTAAAGAATGTTCAAAAATTTTGCTAAAGTTAATTTTTGTTTCAAATGTTAAGAATTTTACTTTTTGTATATTTCATTTATCTTTTGCTCTGACAAGTTTCTTTAATAGTTAATGTGAATTTCAATAACTTAAATAAAATCAAAAATGTTCACCTTTTTAAAGCGGAAATTATAAGTTTGTACCTTTTTTGAAAATGGTGGTAAAAGTTGCAAGTGAGCGTTTGGGGCATCTAAAAACTTATTTTTTATTATGATGCCATGGTGAGGTTATCTTTTAGCCTCAAGAGGGAGGGAGTTCGTTCTGGCAGAACATCAGCCAGGGTGACGTTTTTGTATGTGTGGCAAAGGATGGACAAACTTGCTTCGGGCCTCATTGATTTATTTCCTTTTTTTTCAGCTTAGCTGGCATGAGTTTTTTGTAGCCGCAAACTAACCAGTTGCGTTGGCAAGAACCAGCCCAAGACGGCGAGCCCTAGCCGGTGCTAAACGCCAGCATGCCAGCGCGGCCAACCATCTGGCAACATATTTTCATTATTTTTGCGACAGCAGCTGCTACAAAAATGATTCTGAGCCAAGAACACCTCTTTCGGTATTAGCTCAGTCGGTAGAGCATGAGACTCTTACTGCCTGGCCCACGATGTCGATTGATAACTAAAGCGAGCGACAACAAGTCACTCGTTATCGTTCTCATACGGGCCCCACTATCTTTCGACTTGTCGGTCGCTAGGACTTACGTTTTTAATGTAATCAATTTACTTATTGTCAGTTGATGATATTGCCACATCAACTATTTCAGACGTTAAACGCTTGTTTGAAAATAAAAATCGGTAAAACAAGTAAATTAGGCAATAAAAATGCAAAATTTTAGCACCAGTAAAATTTTATTTTATAAAAAATGGAAACATTTATATTTTTTTAAAAATTGTTGTAGATATTTTTTGCTTTGTTCTACGAACAATTGGGGCAGCTAATTTACACAGTTCCTTACCTTTTTCCACTCAACAACGCTACGCATTGGTGGCCCATGCGAATTCAGTTGCTTGGTGAGCTTTACCCACTGCTCTTCCATTGAGAGTTTGTTGCTTCCATAAACAGCAGATCCTCTTGCGAACTCTAGATTTGTTTCAATATATTCTACAAGAACTTGCAGCTGTTTCAAACTTAATTTTTTTATGCTAAACAAATAATTTTTGATGGTTTAAATTGTATAATATTATTACTAATTTTATATTTTTTTTCCTTTTGTGTCTGTCGACAACAACAACACAAGTGACTGATTTTGACATTTATGATCGCAAGACATTTCATATTGGGGCGCAAAATTGTATGAAAATGATTACGTTTTTGTACGCATTTGTTGTCGATCGACTTGTCGTGTTGAAAACTTGAAGTGGGGCGCAAATCAGCTGTTTGTCGTTGAAAATCCATGCGAACGATAGCAGTCGATATCGTGGGCCAGGCAGTTAATCTCAGGGTCGTGCGTTCGAGCCCCACGTTGGGCGCCATTTTTGTAGTTCTTTTCTTTTTTGTTTAGTTCTTGAAAATTTTAAAACTTTTTTTTTCTTCGTTTATTTTTAAATGATTTACTTTTTTTGTTATTTTTATATTTTGAATTTTTACCAAAAGTTTAATAAAAGTTCATAAAAAGGATTTTCTTCACTGTTTTATTTGCACCAATTCCACTTTCAGGCTTCCGCACCAAAACCTCTGTCACACCAGCCAAAAGATCCAAAAAGAAAGAGGCGGAAACATGTTTTCTCCCCAACAAGAAACCTTTTTGGGAAGCAAACATGTCTCCTGCCTCCATTTTCATTAGCCTTTTCAGCAATTGACTTGCATGTATTACTTCCATTTTTTCTCTTCTTTTGTTCTGTCATCTATTTACACTTGATAACCTCCCAGCTGTTATTCTAAAACTTTTGCACTGTGTTATCCCAACACAGGGTGCACATGACAACATTAAACAGTGTTACAAGTTTTAAAATATCATACAAAATAAATAATAAAACAAAGCACAATCACACAAACTATACTGTTTTCAACAAAACAAACATAAAATAACAGCACATAAAACACAAATAAACAAGAAACAGTTAAATTAAATTACAAGAAAACAGTGATTAAATATAAAAATACACAAATTTTCATAAGAATTATAAACACGACAAACAGTGAACACAAAAATAAGTAATTTCTCCTTGGAAATTCATCATGTCCAGAAGCTACCGATTCCCCGTTGCCGCTGTATCATCTCCGAAACAGAACTAGAAGTAAAAAGTGTAAAAAATATTTGTGTTATTACCTTAAATTTGAAAATTAATCAAATTTAAGAGATTTTTGTAAATTATTCAAAAATTTATTTCGCTTTGCAAGTCGAACACAAAATATATTTTTTACACTTAAATAATTGTGAAACAATTTATTTATTTGTTATATTTAAAAAAAACCCACCCTTCAAAGTGAAACTCAATATACAAACATACATTTATAATTTATTGTCTTTATTATTGAGAGATAAATTAATATTCATTAATTGCCGTCGGTATTGCAATATTATTAAAATAACTTTTAATTGCTTTGAAAAATACACGAAATTATTCGCGTGTTAATTGTGTTTATTTTAAATAAATTAATTAATACTATATTTACATTTTCTTTTACTCTTACATTTGTTGATATTAAATTATTTAGATCAGTGTTTCATTCCGAGTGTTTCTATACCACTTTTTTTATTATTTACTCTCAGCCAATAACAGTGTGGTGCGATCACATAGAAAAGTTAACTTTCATACAGTTTTAAAATATCAATTTGTTTGTGCGCTGATACTAGCTTCGAAAATTTATATTCTACATTTTTATAAGAAAAATTTGCTTGCGCGTTTACACCAGCAGATTATATTTTATAATACTTAGAAAATTAACGTATAAACGATTTTACTTGGTTAGATAAATATTATTATTATTATACCAAAGGCTGTTCGAAGTGGTTTTAGGCAAAAGTTAAATAAATTACTTTTAATTTTTGAACATACAGATCAAAATTTACTATTTTTTGCAAAAATAGAAATAGAACTAAGAACTGTAAAAGAATCCGGATATCGTGTAACCGACGAGAGAATAATATTTTATAATTCTTGTAGTCAAAAACATTTTTAATTTCTAATTTGGAATATAATTCGGCCAATAAATTAATTTGGTAAGTTTAAAATTTGTTTTGAGGAATAAAGTGAAGTAGAAGTTATACAATGCTTAGTAGAAAACATCAAGATTCTCCTTCCAGATCGGAAACTTTGGAGAAATTAATGGCAAAGAAAGCAAAGGTTGTACAAAATATAGTTAGAATTCAGCAATCTATAAGGGAAAAGACGATCTCTTTTAACCCTATAGAATTAGAATGTCGCTTGGACATTGTAAAAACTTATATTGACCAAGCAATGAATCTTCAGTCAGAGGTTGATAATTTAGAGCCTGATAATGACGATAGAGCTGAGCTTGAGGACATTTGTGTGACAACAAAATCAATGTTTTTGAGTCTTCTGGCTAAAAATAGGCAGCCAAACTTGCCTGAAATCTCTTTCAGTGCACAGACACATCAGTCAAGACTCCCAAATATGAAGCTCCCCAAATTTAATGGAAAATATTCTAATATTAAGAATGTTATGAGTTTATTTGAGAACTTAGTCCACAATGATCAGACATTGACAGATATTGAAAAGTTTAATCGTTTAATATCATGCTTATCGGATTCAGCTTTAGGTACAGTAAAGCTTTTCAGATTTCAGAAGAAAATTATCCCAAAGCATTAGCCAGCTTACAGAAAAGAAACAATGAATGCCTTATATTTTTTCATAATATTGCAAAACTTTTTGATTTGCCAGAGATCACAAAACCTTCGGCTTCTGCTTTGCGAAGCATGATTGATACCGTTTCTGCTATTTACGATTCGCTGTTGTCAATAGGTGACGATAAGAAAATAACGAATGCCATATTAATACATTTAGTGATGTCAAAAGTAGATCCAGTGGCTAGATCAAAGTGGGAAGAACAGCTTGATTTCGAAAAGCTCCCTTTGTGGTCAGACTGCAAAGCCCCTTGATAAACAGTAGCAGCATGTTTCTGCTGACAAATCTCCTAGTTCAAACCCGAGGTTTAATAGTAATATAAATAATACTAATAGAACAGAAAATTCTAAAAAGAAAAATTACAAAACATCATTTAATTGTACAAAATCAAAACCATCTGCTGATAAGTGCTTGTTTTGCCGATCAAATCAGCATATAATAAATAATTGCCCTTCCTTTACTGCTGAGCCCGTAACCCAAAGATTTGATTTCATAAAATATGTGCCAGCATGTATTAATTGTTTGAGAAAAGGTCATACAGTAGCCAGATGTCAATCTTCTAAGTGCAGAACATGTAGCGGTTCTCATTCGAATTATCATGCTGAACAGCCATCTACTTCTCACGAGTCTGTTAATTATTCATCATCGGATGAAAGGATTATTCTTGTCACAGCTGTTGTGAAAGTGAGAAGTAATTCTGGCAAATATATACTGGCCAGAGCACTTTTAGATTCCGGTTCTCAACCAAACTTGATAACTGAGGAACTTGCGCAGCTACTAAGAAAAAAGAAGGAGGCTGATTAAGTCTAAATGGCATAAGTGAAACAAATTCGGCTTCCAAATCTTGTGTAAATTTAACTGTCACGTCGACGGTTAACTCTACTAACTTTAATTCAAAGTTTTGGGTATTAAGTCATATAACTAATTTGCAACCTGATCTTAGAATAAATAAAACTAGCTTAAATATTCCTAAGAATTAGCTGATCCTTGCTTTCATAAGCCACAAAAAATTGATTTATTGATGGGCGCTGAAATTTTTTTTGATTTGATGTGTGTTGGTCAAATAAAGTCTGATCCGAGCCTGCCAATTCTTCAAAAGACGTCGCTTGGTTGGATTGTAACTCGAAAATACCAATCAAAGGGCTTGGCCAATAACAACGTTTTTCATTTAAGTACTATTGTAGAAAACGAGAGCAATGTTGATTCAATAGTCAGGAAATTCTGGGAATTTGAATATCTTCAAAATGAGTCAACAAAAATTATTCTGAGGAACAGCAACAATATGAGGACAAATTTAGAAATTCAGTACAACGCTTAATGTCAGGACGATTTGAAGTCTCACTGCCTTTTAAATCTGATGCAAAATTTCTTGGTTTATCTTTTGAAACTGCCAAAAGGCGATTTCTCTCTTTGGAACGAAGACTTTCCAAAGATGTATCGTCAAATTTTGATTGGCGAAAATTATCGAAATTTTCAATTAGTCCTTTGGCGAGAAAGTCCATCTGATTCCTTAAAAGTGTTTCGTTTAAACACTGTTACATACGGCACGGCGTCAGCACCATTTTTTGCGATTAGATGTTTGATTCATTTAAGCAATTTGTACAAAGAGACTTTACCTATTTTTTCAAAAGTTGTTCGCAATAGAAATGTAGATGATTTATTAACTGATGCTGATAGCTACCTGAGTATAATTCGTAACCAGGTTAATAAAATTTTGAGTTCAGCTGGTTTTAAACTTACGAAATGCTTTTTGAATCATCCTGAATTTATGAGTTCAATACAAAATGAAAAACTATTACATAGCGATTCCAATTCAGCAAAAGCAAAAGTTTCGTTTGGAAAATAATTTTCAAGAATTAAAACATATTGTCAGTTTCTTCGGGGTTATTTGATCCTCTCGAACTATTATGCCCTATAGTAACAAAATCCTAAATGTTATTACAAGAACTTTGGAATCAAAAACTTGACTCCGAATCAAACAGAATTGTTTCGCGACTACTTACGGCGAAATCTAAAGTTGCTCCTCTTAAGACCTAGTCTCTTCCAAGACTTGAGCTATATGCTGCACACCTGTTAGCTAAGTTGTGGAATCGAATTAAGTTAATGATTAGCTTTGAAATCGAGTGTGTTAATTTCTGGACTGATTCAAAAATAACACTGTATTGGATTAAAAAGCATTCATCCCCGCTGTCCACTTTTGTTTCAAATCGAGTGGCTGAGATTCAAGAGTGGTCAGACCACGTTTCGTGGCGCCATGTTCCAACCAAGCAAAATCCAGCTGATATTGTTTTAAGAGGATGTTCAAGAATTAAAAAATTCGATTTGGTTTCAAGGACCTTCGTTTTTACTAAGCGAAAGTTCCTACTGCCCTGTTAACGAACACTTTGAGTTAACAGAGAACCAGGAATTATTAGAAAAAAGAAAAATGAATGTACTTATTGCAGTAGAGGATCCACATAATAGCCTATTGGATCTTTTAGGAAAATATTCGTCTTATAAAAAGCTACTACGAGTAACGTCTTTTGTACTTAGATTAGTTGACGTTTTGAGAAAACGCAAAATAGACAAAGGCTCTAGACCTACTTCAATCGAATTGAAATTGTCATTCTTTCGGCTTGTAGAGACAATCCAGAAAAACTACTTTTCTGAGGAGATATCAAAATTGCAAAAGTCTTGCCATCAAACATTCAAAGATTAACACTATTTGTTCATACTTGCACAGAAAAGAAACGAACATTTTCACTTTTAAGGGTAGGTGGGAGATTGCTTAATGCAAACTTTTTATCGAAAAGAAATAGCTTTGTCACACTGTATTTGCGGAATCTTCATTTTGAAAATTGTCATGCTGGCACAAAAGCACTTGTAGCACTTTCACGGCAGAATATATGGCTTATTAATGCGAAAGAGAAGAGTGCAGCAAAATAGTTCGCCGGTGTGTTCATTGTTTCCGTTATAAATCAAAAATAATGTCCCAAATAATCGGCAATTTACCCACTAGTAGAGTGAGAGGTACCCGACCCAACGGTCGGCGTAGACTTCTGTGGTCCCATTAACGTTTCATTGAGAATACGTGGTAGACCACCAATTAAAATGTATATAGCGGTATTCGTGTGTTTCACTTCTAAGGCGGTTCATTTGGAACAGGTCGTCGCATCATACGCAGCGTCGCCCGGGTTGAGATTCAGCTTCATACAACCTCGGGCGCCATACTTCAGACTGCTGTGGGAAGCAGCCGCGAAGCAGGCGAAGTTCCGACTTCTGTGAGCCGTGGGCAACGCATCGCTCACTCATGAAGAGATGGGCACAATGCTTGCAGAAGTAGAAGCGGTGCTCAACAGTCGGCCAATCGGACCGCTGTCTCCAGACCCCAACGAAGGGGAAGCGCTAACTCCAGCGCACCTACTGATAGGCGAGGGTCTGCGTTCGTTGCCGCCCGAAACCGCAGAAGACGTGACAGGCAAAGATTCGAAATTATGGAAGCGATGGCGTCTGCTTTGCGGTCTCAAGCAGACATTCTGGCAGGTTTTGCTCGCGACTATATCCTGGGACTTCAGGGCAAAGGCAAGTGGCGCGAGGAGATGCCCAGTCTCAAGGTCGGTCAAGTGGTGATAATCCACGAAGACAATTGCCCGCCACAGCACTGGCTGACCGGACGAGTCGTCAACGTCCATGAAGGACATGACGACAAGGACAGGGTGGCGGAGATCAAGACCATAAACGGCGTATTTAAACGCCCAATATGTAAATTGGCTCCTCTATCTGATGATTGAAGACCTCAGCTCGTTCAATGGGGCCGGAATGTTGAGCCTGTATGATATTAATAATAATAATCATAATAATAATAAATAATAATACTAAGAAATGAATTTAATAAAACTAAAATAAATAATACTAAAACTAATACTTACTCCTAATACTTACCTTACTTTTAAGTTTTTGTTGTAAATGTTAAAAGTAACTGTTATGCTGAAAAATATTGAAGCATCAGTATACACAATAAATATATTTACTTGCAAAGTAATTTTAAATTCAACCGATCGTGTTTTTAATGAGAGTTTTATTTTTTTGACCACAGTGCCCTATTTTCTTTTAAATTATAATTTAATTAGTTTAAAAAAATCTTAAAAAAAATATTAAGATTGAACATTTTGGTGCCTGATCAGGGACTTATGTAAAATAAAAACTAAAATAAAATAAAAAAAGAGTTATAAGTTATTTCATTTTTTAACACAATTCAGTTTTATATTTTTATTAAAACTTAAAAACTTTACAGTGAACAGTAAACAGTTTAACACAAACAAACAATTATATAACATTATTTACATTAAACAGTGTTACAAGTTTTAAAATATCATACAAAATAAATAATAAAACAAAACAGAATCACACAAACTATACTGTTTTCAACAAAACAAACATAAAATAACAGCATATAAAAGACAAATAAACTATACAAATAAACAACAAATAGTTAAATTAAATTATAAGAAACCGTGATTAAACATAAAAATACACAAGTTTTCATAAAAATTATAAACACGACAAACAGTGCAAAAGAAATAAATAAACACAAAAACAAGTAATTTCTCCGTGGAAATTCATCCTGTCCAGAAGCTACCGATGCCCTGTTGCCGCTGTATCATCTGTAGAGCACAGCGTAATCAGGGAGAAATTAATGGCAAAGAAAGCAAAGTTTGTACAAAATATAGTTAGAATTCAGTAATCTATAAGGGAAAAGACGATCTCTTTTAACCCTATGGAATTAGAATGGCGCTTGGACATTTTAAAAACTTATATTGACCAAGCAATGAAGCTTCAGTCAGAGGTTGATAATTTAGATCACGATAATGACGATAGAGCTGAGCTTGAGGACATTTGTGTGACAACAAAATCAATGATTTTGAGTCTACTGGCTAAAAATAGGCAGCCAAACTTGCCTGAAATCTCTTTCAGTGCACAGACACATCAGTCAAGACTCCCAAATATGAAGCTCCCCACATTTAATGGAAAATATTCTGATTATAAGAATTTTACGAGCTTATTTGAGAACTTAGTCCACAATGATCCGACATTGACAGATATTGAAAAGTTTAATCATTTAATATCGTGCTTGTCCGATTCAGCTTTAGGTACAGTGAAAGCTTGTCAGATTTCAGAAGAAAATTATCCCAAAGCATTAGCCAGCTTAAAGAAGGTTTACGACAATGAATGCCTAATATTTTTTCATAATATTGCAAAACTTTTTGATTTGCCAGAGATCACAAACCCTTCGGCTTCTGCTTTGCGAAGCATGATTGATACCGTTTCTGCTATTTACGATTCGCTGTTGTCAATAGGTGACGATAAGAACATAACGAATGCCATATTAATACATTTAGTGATGTCAAAAGTAGATCCCGTGGCTAGATCAAAGTGGGAAGAACAGCTTGATTTCGAAAAGCTCCCTTTGTGGTCAGACTGCGAAGCCGCTTGATAAACGGTACCAGTATATTTCTGCTGACAAATCTTCTAGTTCAAAGCCGAGGTTTAATAGTAATAATAATAATACTAATAGAACTGAAAATTCAAAAAAGAAAAATTACAAAACATCATTAAATTTTACAAAATCAAAACCATCTGCTGATAAGTGCTTGTTTTGCCGATCAAATCAGCATATAATAAATAATTGCCCTTCCTTTACTGCTGAGCCCGTAACCCAAAGATTTGATTTCATAAAATCTGTGCCAGCATGTATTAATTGTTTGAGAAAAGGTCATACAGTAGCAAGATGTCAATCTTCTAAATGCAGAATATGTAGTGGTTCTCATTCGAATTATCATGCTGAACAGCCATCTACTTCTCACGCGTCTGCTAATTATTCATCATCGGATGAAAGAATTATTCTTGTCACAGCTGTTGTGTAAGTGAGAAGTAATTCTGGCAAATATATACTGGCCAGAGCACTTTTAGATACCGGTTCTCAACAAAACTTGATAACTGAGGAACTTGCGCAGCTACTAAGACGGAAAAAAGAAGGAGGCAGATTAAGACTAAATGGCAAAAGTGAAACAAATTCGGTTTCCAAATCTTGTGTAAATTTAACTGTCACGTCGAGGGTTAACTCTACTAACTTTAATTTGCAACCTGATCTTAGAATAAATAAAACTAGCTTAAATATTCCTAAGAATGTGGAATTAGCTGATCCTTGCTTTCATAAGCCACAAAAAATTGATTTATTGATTGGCGCTGAAATTTTCTTTGATTTGATGTGTGTTGATGTCGCTTGGTTGGATTGTAACTCGAAAATACCAATCAAAGGGCTTGGCCAATAACAACGTTTTTCATTTAAGTACTGTTGTAGAAAACGAGAGCAATGTTGATTCAATAGTCAGGAAATTCTGGGAATTAGAAGATCTTCCAAATGAGTCAACAAAAATATATTCTAAGGAACAGCAACAATGTGAGGACAAATTTAGAAATTCAGTACGACGCTTAATGTCAGGACGATTTGAAGTCTCACTGCCTTTTAAATCTGATGCAAAATTTCTTGGATTATCTTTTAAAACTGCCAAAAGACGATTTCTCTCTTTGGAACGAAGACTTTCCAAAGATGACATCATAAGGCAGATGTATCATGGTTTAATGAAAGAGTATTTCGATTTAGGTCATATGTCACTTTTGAATAATATGCCAGATTTTCCTCACTATTTTATTTCACATCAATGTGTTTTGCGACCTCAGAGTACAACTAGAAAACTTCGAGTAGTTTTTGATGCTTCATGTAGAACTTCTTCGCATGTATCTCTTAACAATTTGCTAATGGTTGGTCCGACGATTCAAGAAGAATTATATTCTACATTAATCCGATTTCGATTTCATAAATATGCAATCACCGCATATACTGAACAGATGTATCGTCAAATTTTGATTGGCGAAAATTACCGAAATTTTCAATTAGTCCTTTGGCGAGAAAGTCCATCTGATTCCTTAAAAGTGTTTCGTTACATACGGCACGGCGTCAGCGCCATTTTTTGCGATCAGACGTTTGATTCATTTAAGCGATTTGCACAAAGAGACTTTACCTATTGGTTCAAAAGTTGTTCGCAATGATTTCTATGTAGATGATTTATTAACTGGTGCTGATAGCTACCAAGACCTGAGTATAATTCGTAACCAGGTTAATGAAATTTTGAGTTCAGCTGGTTTTAAACTTACGAAATGGTTTTACAATCATCCTGAATTTATGAGTTCAATACAAAATGAATAACTATTACATAGCGATTCCGATTCAGCAAAAGCTCTTGGCAAACATTGGATTCCGAAGAACGATTCATTTAAGTTTCGTTTGGAAAATAATTTTCAAGAATTAAAACATATTGTCAGTTTCTTCGCGGTTATTTGATCCTCTCGAACTATTATGCCCTATAGTAACAAAATCCAAAATGTTATTACAAGAACTTTGGATTCAAAAACTTGACTGGGATGAATCAATCGTCATGAGACTAAATACTTCATGGGAAAATTTCAAATCTAATTTACTAGAAATTGATTTAATAACAATCCTAAGATTCGTTTATACAACTTCTAAAGCAAAAATTCAAATTCACGGATTTGCTGATGCCTCAATTCGAGCATATGGTTGTTTCATCTACACCCGAAGCTCCGAATCAAACAGAATTGTTTCACGACTACTTACGGCGAAATCTAAAGTTGCTCCTCTTAAGACCAAGTCTCTTCCAAGACTTGAGCTATGTGCTGCACACCTGTTAGCTAAGTTGTGGAATCGAATTAAGTTAATGATTAGCTTTGAAATCGAGTGTGTTAATTTCTGGACTGATTCAAAAATAACACTGTATTGGATTAAAACGCATCCATCCTCGCTATCCACTTTTGTTTCAAATTGAGTGGTTGAGATTCAAGAATGGTCAGACCACGTTTCGTGGCGCCATGTTCCAACCAAGCAAAATCCAGCTGATATTGTTTCAAGAGGATGTTCAAGAATTAACAAATTCGATTTGGTTTGAAGGACCTTCGTTTTTACTAAGCGAAAGTTCCTGCTGCCCTGTTAACGAACACTTTGAGTTAACAGAGAACCAGGAATTATTAGAAAAAAGAAAAATGAATGTACTTGTTGCAGTAGAGGATCCACATAATTGCCTATTGGATCTTTTAGAAAAATATTCGTCTTACAAAAAGCTATTACGAGTAACGTCTTTTGTAATTAGATTTGTTGACGTTTTGAGAAAACGCAAAATAAACAAAGGCTCTAGACCTACTTCAATCGAATTGAAATGGTCAGTCTTTCGGCTTGTAGAGATAATCCAGAAAAACTACTTTTCTGAGGAGATATCGAAATTGCAAAAATCTCTTGTCTTGCCATCAAACATTCAAAGATCAACACCATTTGTTATACTTTCACAGAAAAGAAACGAACATTTTCACTTTTAAGAGTGGGGATTAAGTGGCGGGAGATTGCTTGATGCAAAGTTAAAGTTCCCACTTTTATTATCGAAAAGAAATAACTTTGTCACACTGTAATTGCGAAATCTTCATTTTGAAAATTGTCATGCTGGCACAAAAGCACTTGTAGCACTTTCACGGCAGAACATATGGCTTATTAATGCGAAATAAGAGTGCAGCAAAATAGTTCGCCGGTGTGTTCATTGCTTCCACGTATTAAAATGTATATAGCGGTTTTCGTGTGTTTCACTTCTAAGGCGGTTCATTTGGAACATGTCGTCGCATCATACGCAGCGTCGCCCGGGTTGAGGTTCAGCTTCATACAACCTCGGGCGCCACACTTCAGAGTGCTGTGGGAAGCAGCCGTGAAGCAGGTGAAGTTCCGACTTCTGCGAGCCGTGGGCAACGCATCGCTCACTCAAGAAGAGATGGGCACAATGCTTGCAGAAGTAGAAGCGGTGCTCAACAGTCGGCCAATCGCACCG
This sequence comes from Gymnosoma rotundatum, assembly GCA_916610165.2. NCBI lineage: Eukaryota > Metazoa > Arthropoda > Insecta > Diptera > Tachinidae > Gymnosoma > Gymnosoma rotundatum. Next base: position 60,557,670 of record OU744339.1, read on the forward strand.
CTGTCTCCAGACCCCAACGAAGAGGAAGCGCTAACTCCAGCGCACCTACTGATAGGCGAGGGTCTGCGTTCGTTGTCGCCCGAAACCGCAGAAGACGTGACAGGCAAAGATTCGAAATTGTGGAAGCGATGGCGTCTGCTTTGCGGTCTCAAGCAGACATTCTGGCAGGCTTGGTCTCGCGACTATATCCTGGGACTTCAAGGCAAAGGCAAGTGGCGCGTGGAGATGCCCAGTCTCAAGGTCGGTCAAGTGTTGATAATCCACGAAGACAATTGCCCGCTACAGCACTGGCTGACCGGACGAGTCGTCAACGTCCATGAAGGACACGACGGCAAGGACAGGGTGGCGGAAATCACGACCATAAACGGCGTATTTAAACGCCCAATATGTAAATTGGCTCCTCTACCTGATGATTGAAGACCTCAGCTCCTTCAATGGGGCCGGAATGTTGAGCCTGTATGATATTAATAATAACAAATAATACTAAGAAATGAATTTAAATGATAAGTGCTTGTTTTGCCGATGAAATCAGCATATAATAAATAATTGCCCTTCCTTTACTGCTGAGTCCGTAACCCAAAGATTTGATTTCATAAAATCTGTGCCAGCATGTATAAAGTGAGATGTAATTCTGGCAAATATATACTGGCCAGAGCACTTTTAGATTCCGGTTCTCAACAAAACTTGATAACTGAGGAACTTGCGCAGCTACTAAGACTGAAAAAAGAAGGAGGCAGATTAAGTGAAACAAATTCGGTTTCCAAATCTTGTGTAAATTTAACTGTCACGTCGAGGGTTAACTCTACTAACTTTAATTCAAAGTTTTGGGTATTGAGTCATATAACTAATTTGCAAGCTGATCTTAGAATAAATAAAACTAGCTTAAATATTTCTAAGAATATGGAATTAGCTGATCCTTGCTTTCATAAGCCACAAAAAATTGATTTATTGATTGGCGCTGAAATTTTCTTTGAATTGATGTGTGTTGACGTCGCTTGGTTGGATTGTAACTCGAAAATACCAATCAAAGGGCTTCGCCAATAACAACGTTTTTCATATAAGTACTGTTGTAGAAAACGAGAGCAATGTTGATTCAATAGTCAGCAAATTCTGCGAATTAGAAGATCTTCCAAATGAGTCAACAAAAATATATTCTGAGGAACAGCAACAATGTGAGGACAAATTTAGAAATGCAGTACGACGCTTAATGTCAGGACGATTTGAAGTCTCACTGCCTTTTAAATCTGATGCAAAATTTCTTGGTTTATCTTTTGAAACTGCCAAAAGCCGATTTCTCTCTTTGGAACGAACACTTTCCAAAGATGACATCATAAGGCAGATGCATCATGATTTTATGAAAGAGTATTTCGATTTAGGTCATATGTCACTTTTGAATAATATGCCAGATTTTCCTCACTATTTTATTTCACATCAATGTGTTTTGCGACCTCAGAGTACAACTAGAAAACTTCGAGTAGTTTTTGATGCTTCATGTAGAACTTCTTCGCATGTATCTCTTAACAATTTGCTAATGGTTGGTCCGACGATTCAAGAAGAATTATATTCTACATTAATCCGATTTCGATTTCATAAATATGCAATCACCTCAGATACTGAAAAGATGTATCGTCAAATTTTGATTGGCGAAAATTACCGAAATTTTCAATTAGTCCTTTGGCGAGAGTGTCCATCTGATTCCTTAAAAGTGTTTCGTTTAAGCACTGTTACATACGGCACGGCGTCAGCGCCATTTTTTGCGATCAGATGTTTGATTCATTTAAGCGATTTGTACAAAGAGACTTTACCTATTGGTTCAAAAGTTGTTCGCAATGATTTCTATGTAGATGATTTATTAACTGGTGCTGATAGCTACCAAGACCTGAGTATAATTCGTAACCAGGTTAATGAAATTTTGAGTTTAGCTGGTTTTAAACTTACGAAATGGTTTTCAAATCATCCTGAATTTATGAGTTCAATACAAAATGAAAAACTATTACATAGCGATTCCGATTCAGCAAAAGCTCCTGGCAAACATTGGATTCCGAAGAACGATTCATTTAAGTTTTGTTTGGAAAATAATTTTCAAGAATTAAAACATATTGTCAGTTTCTTCGCGGTTATTTAATCCTCTCGGACTATTATGCCCTATAGTAACAAAATCCAAAATGTTATTACAAGAACTTTGGATTCAAAAACTTGACTGGGATGAATCAATCGCCATGAGACTAAATACTTCATGGGAAAATTTCAAATCTAATTTACTAGAAATTGATTCAATAACAATCCTAAGATTCGTTTATACAACTTCTAAAGCAAAAATTCAAATTCACGGATTTGCTGATGCCTCAATTCGAGCATATGGTTGTTGCATCTACACCCAAAGCTCAAACAGAATTGTTTCACGACTACTTACGGCGAAATCTAAAGTTGCTCCTCTTAAGACCAAGTCTCTTCCAAGACTTGAGCTATGTGCTGCACACCTGTTAGCTAAGTTGTGGAATCGAATTAAGTTAATGATTAGCTTTGAAATCGAGTGTGTTAATTTCTGGACTGATTCAAAAATAACACTGTATAGGATTAAAACGCATCCATCCTCGCTATCCACTTTTGTTTCAAATCGAGTGGCTGAGATTCAAGAATGGTCAGACCATGTTTCGTGGCGCCATGTTCCAACCAAGCAACCAAGAAGCTACCGATGCCCCGTTGCCGCTGTATCATCTGCAGAGCAGAGCGTAATCAGGGAGAAATTAATGGCAAAGAAAGCAAAGTTTGTACAGAATATAGTTAGAATTCAGCAATCTATAAGGGAAAAGACGATCTCTTTTAACCCTATAGAATTAGAATGTCGCTTGGACATTTTAAAAACTTATATTGACCAAGCAATGAAGCTTCAGTCAGAGGTTGATAATTTAGATCCCAAAAATGACGATAGAGCTGAGCTTGAGGACATTTGTGTGACAACAAAATCAATGTTTTTGAGTCTACTGGCTAAAAATAGGCAGCCAAACTTGCCTGAAATCTCTTTCAGTGCACAGACACATCAGTCAAGACTCCCAAATATGAAGCTCCCCACATTTAATGGAAAATATTCTGATTATAAGAATTTTACGAGCTTATTTGAGAACTTAGTCCACAATGAACCGACATTGACAGATATTGAAAAGTTTAATCATTTAACATCATGCTTGTCCGATTCAGCTTTAGGTACAGTGAAAGCTTTTCAGATTTCAGAAGAAAATTATCCCAAAGAATTAGCCAGCTTAAAGAAGGTTTACGACAATGAATGCCTAATATTTTTTCATAATATTGCAAAACTTTTTGATTTGCCAGAGATCACAAAATCTTCGACTTCTGCTTTGCGAAGCATGATTGATACCGTTTCTGCTATTTACGATTCGCTGTTGTCAATAGGTGACGATAAGAAAATAACGAATGCCATATTAATACATTTAGTGATGTGAAAAGTAGATCGAGTGGCTAGATCAAAGTGGGAAGAATAGCTTTATTTCGAAAAGCTCCCTTTGTGGTCAGACTGCAAAGCTGCTTGATAAACGGTACCAGCATATTTCTGCTGACAAATCTTCTAGTTCAAACCCGAGGTTTAATAGTAATAATACTAATAGAACTGAAAATTCTAAAAAGAAAAATTACAAAACATCATTAAATTTTACAAAATCAAAACCATCTGCTGATAAGTGCTTGTTTTGCCGATCAAATCAGCATATAATAAATAATTGCCCTTCCTTTACTGCTGAGCCCGAAACCCAAAGATTTGATTTCATAAAATCTGTGCCAGCATGTATTAATTGTTTAAGAAAAGGTCATACAGTAGCAAGATGTCAATCTTCTAAATGCAGAATATGTAGTGGTTCTCATTCGAATTATCATGCTGAACAGCCATCTACTTCTCACGCGTCTGTTAATTATTCATCATCGGATGAAAGAATTATTCTTGTCACAGCTGTTGTGAAAGTGAGAAGTAATTCTGGCAAATATATACTGGCCAGAGCACTTTTAGATTCCGGTTCTCAACCAAACTTGATAACTGAGGAACTTCCGCAGCTACTAAGACTGAAAAAAGAGGGAGGCAGATTAAGTCTAAATGGCATAAGTGAAACAAATTCGGTTTCCAAATCTTGTGTAAATTTAACTGTCACGTCGCGGGTTAACTCTACTAACTTTAATTCAAAGTTTTGGGTATTGAGTCATATAACTAATTTGCAACCTGATCTTAGAATAAATAAAACTAGCTTAAATATTCCTAAGAATATGGAATTAGCTGATCCTTGCTTTCATAAGCCACAAAAAATTGATTTATTGATTGGCGCTGAAATTTTCTTTGATTTGATGTGTGTTGACGTCGCTTGGTTGGATTGTAACTCGCAAATACCAATCAAAGGGTTTGGCCAATAACAACGTTTTTCATTTAAGTAGTGTTGTAGAAAACGAAATCAATGTTGATTCAATAGTCAGGAAATTCTGGGAATTAGAAGATCTTCCAAATGAGTCAACAAAAATATATTCTGAGGAACAGCAACAATGTGAGGACAAATTTAGTTTATATTTTAATTAAAACTTAAAAACTAAACAGTGAACAGTAAACAGTTTAACACAAACAAACAATTATATAAAATTATTTACATTAAACAGTGTTACAAGTTTTAAAATATCATACAAAATAAATAATAAAACAAAACAGAATCATATAAACTATACTGTTTTCAACAAAACAAACATAAAATAACAGCATATAAAACACAAATAAACAAGAAATAGTTAAATTAAATTACAAGAAAACAGTGATTAAACATAAAAATACACAAGTTTTCATAAAAATTATAAACACGACAAACAGTGCAAAAGAAATAAATAAACACAAAAACAAGTAATTTCTCCGTGAAAATTCATCCTGTCCAGAAGCTACCGATGCCCCGTTGCCGCTGTATCATCTGTAGAGCAGAGCGTAATCAGGGAGAAATTAATGGCAAAGAAAGCAAAGTTTGTACAAAATATAGTTAGAATTCAGCAATCTATAAGGGAAAAGACGATCTCTTTTAACACTATAGAATTAGAATGTCGCTTGGACATTTTAAAAACTTATATTGAACAAGCAATGAAGCTTCAGTCAGAGGTTGATAATTTAGATCCCGATAATGACGATAGAGCTGAGCTTGAGGACATTTGTGTGACAAAAAAATCAATGTTTTTGAGTCTACTGGCTAAAAATAGGCAGCCAAACTTGCCTGAAATCTCTTTCAGTGCACAGACACATCAGTCAAGACTCCCAAATATGAAGCTCCCCACATTTAATGGAAAATATTCTGATTATAAGAATTTTACGAGCTTATTTGAGAACTTAGTCCACAATGATCCGACATTGACAGATATTGAAAAGTTTAATCATTTAATATCATGCTTGTCCGATTCAGCTTTAGATACAGTGAAAGCTTTTCAGATTTCAGAAGAAAATTATCCTAAAGCATTAGCCAGCTTAAAGAAGGTTTATGACAATGAATGCCTAATATTTTTTCATAATATTGCAAAACTTTTTGATTTGCCAGAGATCACAAAACCTTCGGCTTCTGCTTTGAGATTGATACCGTTTCTGCTATTTACGATTCGCTGTTGTCAATAGATGACGATAAGAAAATAACGAATGCCATATTAATACATTTAGTGATGTCAAAAGTAGATCCAGTGGCTAGATCAAAGTGGGAAGAACAGCTTGATTTCGAAAAGCTCCCTTTGTGGTCAGACTGCGAAGCCGCCTGATAAACGGTACCAGCATATTTCTGCTGACAAATCTTCTAGTTCAAACCCGAGGTTTAATAGTAATAATAATAATACTAATAGAACTGAAAATTCTAAAAAGAAAAATTACAAAACATCATTAAATTTTACAAAATCAAAACCATCTGCTGATAAGTGCTTGTTTTGCCGATCAAATCAGCATATAATAAATAATTGCCCTTCCTTTACTGCTGAGCCCGTAACCCAAAGATTTGATTTCATAAAATATGTGCCAGCATGTATTAATTGTTTGAGAAAAGGTCATACAGTAGCCAGATGTCAATCTTCTAAGTGCAGAACATGTAGCGGTTCTCATTCGAATTATCATGCTGAACAGCCATCTACTTCTCACGAGTCTGTTAATTATTCATCATCGGATGAAATAATTATTCTTGACACAGCTGTTGTGAAAGTGAGAAGTAATTCTGGCAAATATATACTGGCCAGAGCACTTTTAGATTCCGGTTCTCAACAAAACTTGATAACTGAGCAACTTGCGCAGCTACTAAGACTGAAAAAAGAAGGAGGCAGATTAAGTCTAAATGGCATAAGTGAAACAAATTGGGTTTCCAAATCTTGTGTAAATTTAACTGTCACGTCGAGGCTTAACTCTACTAACTTTAATTCAAAGTTTTGGGTATTGAGTCATATAACTAATTTGCAACCTGATCTTATAATAAATAAAACTAGCTTAAATATTCCTAAGAATATGGAATCATAAGCCACAAAAAATTGATTTATTGATTGGCGCTGAAATTTTCTTTGATTTGATGTGTGTTGATCTCGCTTGGTTGGATTGTAACTCGAAAATACCAATCAAAGGGCTTGGCCAATAACAACGTTTTTCATTTAAGTACTGTTGTAGAAAACGAGAGCAATGTTGATTCAATGGTCAGGAAATTCTGGGAATTAGAAGATCTTCCAAATGAGTCAACAAAAATATATTCTGAGGAACAGCAACAATGTGAGGACAAATTTAGAAATACAGTACGACGCTTAATGTCAGGACGATTTGAAGTCTCACTGCCTTTTAAATCTGATGCAAAATTTCTTGGTTTATCTTTTGAAACTGCCAAAAGGCGATTTCTCTCTTTGGAATGAAGACTTTCCAAAGATGACATCATAAGGCAGATGTATCATGATTTTATGAAAGAGTATTTCGATTTAGGTCATATGTCACTTTTGAATAATATGCCAGATTTTCCTTACTATTTTATTTCACATCAATGTGTTTTGAGACCTCAGAGTACAACTAGAAAACTTAGAGTAGTTTTTGATGCTTCATGTAGAACTTCTTCGCATGTATCTCTTAACAATTTGCTAATGGTTGGTCCGACGATTCAAGAAGAATTATATTCTACATTAATCCGATTTCGATTTCATTAATATGCAATCACCGCAGATACTGAAAAGATGTATCGTCAAATTTTGATTGGCGAAAATTACCGAAATTTTCAATTAGTCCTTTGGCGAGAGTGTCCATCTGATTCCTTAAAAGTGTTTCGTTTAAGCACTGTTACATACGGCACGGCGTCAGCGCCATTTTTTGCGATCAGATGTTTGATTCATTTAAGCGATTTGTACAAAGAGACTTTACCTATTGGTTCAAAAGTTGTTCGCAATGATTTCTATGTAGATGATTTATTAACTGGTGCTGATAGCTACCAAGACCTGAGTATAATTCGTAACCAGGTTAATGAAATTTTGAGTTTAGCTGGTTTTAAACTTACGAAATGGTTTTCAAATCATCCTGAATTTATGAGTTCAATACAAAATGAAAAACTATTACATAGCGATTCCGATTCAGCAAAAGCTCCTGGCAAACATTGGATTCCGAAGAACGATTCATTTAAGTTTTGTTTGGAAAATAATTTTCAAGAATTAAAACATATTGTCAGTTTCTTCGCGGTTATTTAATCCTCTCGGACTATTATGCCCTATAGTAACAAAATCCAAAATGTTATTACAAGAACTTTGGATTCAAAAACTTGACTGGGATGAATCAATCGCCATGAGACTAAATACTTCATGGGAAAATTTCAAATCTAATTTACTAGAAATTGATTCAATAACAATCCTAAGATTCGTTTATACAACTTCTAAAGCAAAAATTCAAATTCACGGATTTGCTGATGCCTCAATTCGAGCATATGGTTGTTGCATCTACACCCAAAGCTCAAACAGAATTGTTTCACGACTACTTACGGCGAAATCTAAAGTTGCTCCTCTTAAGACCAAGTCTCTTCCAAGAAATGAGCTATGTGCTGCACACCTGTTAGCTAAGTTGTGGAATCGAATTAAGTTAATGATTAGCTTTGAAATCGAGTGTGTTAATTTCTGGACTGATTCAAAAATAACACTGTATAGGATTAAAACGCATCCATCCTCGCTATCCACTTTTGTTTCAAATCGAGTGGCTGAGATTCAAGAATGGTCAGACCACGTTTCGTGGCGCCATGTTCCAACCAAGCAAAATCCAGCTGATATTGTTTGAAGAGGATGTTCAAGAATTAAAAATTCGATTTGGTTTGAAGGACCTTCGTTTTTACTAAGCGAATGTTCCTACTGCCCTGTTAACGAACACTTTGAGTTAACAGAGAACCAGGAATTATTGGAAAAAAGAAAAATGAATGTACTTATTGCAGTAGAGGATCCACATAATTGCCAATTGGATCTTGTAGGAAAATATTCGTCTTGCAAAAAGCTACTACGAGTAACGTCTTTTGTACTTAGATTTGTTGACGTTTTGAGAAAACGCAAAATAGACAAAGGCTCTACCCTACTGCAATCGAATTGAAATGGTCATTCTTTCGGCTTGTAGAGACAATCCAGAAAAACTACTTTTCTGAGGAGATATCAAAATTGCAAATCAAAATTGCCATCAAACATTCAAAGATTAACACCAATTGTTCATACTTTCACAGAAAAGAAACTTTTAAGGGTAGGTGGGAGATTGCTTAATGCAAACTTGAAGTTCCCACTTTTATTATCGAAAAGAAATAGCTTTGTCACACTGTATTTGCGGGATCTTCATTTTGAAAATTGTCAAGCTGGCACAAAAGCACTTGTAGCTCTTTCACGGCAGAATATATAACTTATTAATGCGAAAGAAGAGTGCAGCAGAATAGTTCGCCGGTGTGTTCATTGCTTCCGTTATAAACCAAAATTAATGTCCCAAATAATAGGCAATTTACCCACAAGTAGAGTGAGAGGTACTCGACCCAACGGTCGGCGTAGACTTCTGTGGTCCCATTAACGTGTCATTGAGATTACGTGCTAGACCACCAATTAAAATGTATATAGCGGTTTTCGTGTGTTTCACTTCTAAGGCGGTTCATTTAGAACAGGTCGTCGCATCATACGCAGCGTCGCCCGGGTTGAGGTTCAGCTTCATACAACCTCGGGCGCCACACTTCAGAATGCTGTGGAAAGCAGCCGTGAAGCAGGCGAAGTTCCGACTTCTGCGAGCCGTGGGCTACGCATCGCTCACTAAGGAAGAAATGGGCACAATGCTTGCAGAAGTTGAAGCGGTGCTCAACAGTCGGCCAATCGCACCGCTGTCTCCGGACCCCAACGACGGGGAAGCGCTTACTCCAGCGCACCTACCGATAGGCGACGGTCTGCGTTCGCTGCCGTCCGAAACCGCAGAAGACGTGACAGGCAAAGAGGCGAAATTATGGAAGCGATGGCGTCTGCTTTGCGGTCTCAAGCAGACATTCTGGCAGGCTTGGTCTCGCGACTATATCCTGGGTCTTCAGAGCAAAGGCAAGTGGCGCGAGGAGATGCCCAGTCTCAAGGTCGGTCAAGTGGTGATAATCCACGAAGACAATTGCCCGCCACAGCACTGGCTGACCGGGAGAGTCGTCAACGTCCATGAAGGACACGACGGCAAGGACAGGGTGGCGGAGATCAAGACCATAAACGGCGTATTTAAACGCCCAATATGTAAAGTGGCTCCTCTACCTGATGATTGAAGACCTCAGCTCCTTCAATGGGGCCGGAATGTTGAGCCTGTATGATATTAATAATAATAATCATAATAATAATAAATAATACTAAGAAATGAATTTAATAAAACTAAAAAAAATAATACTAAAACTAATACTTACCCCTAATACTTACCTTACTTTTAAGTTTTTGTTGTAAATGTTAAAAGTAACTGTTATGCTGAAAAATATTGAAGCATCAGTATACACAATAAATATATTTACTTGCAAAGTAATCTTAAATTCAACCGGTCGTGTTTTTAATGAAAGTTTTAGTTTTTTCACCACAGTGCCCTATTTTCTGTTAAATTATAATTTAATTAGTTTAAAAAATATTAAGATTAAACATTTTGGTGCCTGAGCAGGGACTTGTGAAAAATAAAAACAAAAATCATTTTTTAAAACAATTCAGTTTATATCTTAATTAAAACTTAAAAACTAAACAGTGAACAGTAAACAGTTTAACACAAACAAACAATTATATAAAATTATTTACATTAAACAGTGTTACAAGTTTTAAAATATCATACAAAATAAATAATAAAACAAAACAGACTCATACAAACTATACTGTTTTCAACAAAACAAACATAAAATAACAGCATATAAAACACAAATAAACAAGAAATAGTTAAATTAAATTACAAGAAAACAGTGATTAAACATAAAAATACACAAGTTTTCATAAAAATTATAAACACGACAAACAGTGCAAAAGAAATAAATAAACTCAAAAACAAGTAATTTCTCCGTGGAAATTCATCCGGTCCAGAAGCTACCGATGCCCCGTTGCCGCTGTATCATCTGTAGAGCAGAGCGTAATCAGGGAGAAATTAATGGCAAAGAAAGCAAAGTTTGTACAGAATATAGTTAGAATTCAGTAATCTATAAGGGAAAAGACGATCTCTTTTAACCCTATAGAATTAGAATGTCGCTTGGACATTTTAAAAACTTATATTGACCAAGCAATGAAGCTTCAGTCAGAGGTTGATAATTTAGATCCCAAAAATGACGATAGAGCTGAGCTTGAGGACATTTGTGTGACAACAAAATCAATGTTTTTGAGTCTACTGGCTAAAAATAGGCAGCCAAACTTGCCTGAAATCTCTTTCAGTGCACAGACACATCAGTCAAGACTCCCAAATATGAAGCTCCCCACATTTAATGGAAAATATTCTGATTATAAGAATTTTACGAGCTTATTTAAGAACTTAGTCCACAATGATCCGACATTGACAGATATTGAAAAGTTTAATCATTTAACATTATGCTTGTCCGATTCAGCTTTAGGTACAGTAAAAGCTTTTCACATTTCAGAAGAAAATTATCCCAAAGAATTAGCCAGCTTAAAGAAGGTTTACGACAATGAATGCCTAATATTTTTTCATAATATTGCAAAACTTTTTGATTTGCCAAAGATCACAAAATCTTCGACTTCTGCTTTGCGAAGCATGATTGATACCGTTTCTGCTATTTACGATTCGCTGTTGTCAATAGGTGACGATAAGAAAATAACGAATGCCATATTAATACATTTAGTGATGTCAAAAGTAGATCCAGTGGCTAGATCAAAGTGGGAAGAACAGCTTGATTTCGAAAAGCTCCCTTTGTGGTCAGACTGCGAAGCCGCTTGATAAACGGTACCAGCATATTTCTGCTGACAAATCTTCTAGTTCAAACCCGAGGTTTAATAGTAATAATAATAATACTAATAGAACTGAAAATTCTAAAAAGAAAAATTACAAAACATCATTAAATTTTACAAAATCAAAACCATCTGCTGATAAGTGCTTGTTTTGCCGATCAAATCAGCATATAATAAATAATTGCCCTTCCTTTACTGCTGAGCCCGTAACCCAAAGATTTGATTTCATAAAATATGTGCCAGCATGTATTAATTGTTTGAGAAAAGGTCATACAGTAGCCAGATGTCAATCTTCTAAGTGCAGAACATGTAGCGGTTCTCATTCGAATTATCATGCTGAACAGCCATCTACTTCTCACGAGTCTGTTAATTATTCATCATCGGATGAAAGAATTATTCTTGTCACAGCTGTTGTGAAAGTGAGAAGTAATTCTGGCAAATATATACTGGCCAGAGCACTTTTAGATTCCGGTTCTCAACAAAACTTGATAACTGAGCAACTTGCGCAGCTACTAAGACTGAAAAAAGAAGGAGGCAGATTAACAGCCCGATTCTGTGCACTTGATAAGTTCAAAACATTGAGTATTTATCAACTTTTGAATATTTATCAAGATTTGGTATTCTACTACAAAAAATAAAAGCTTTTAAGTTGATAATTTATCAAAGTCGAATTTGGTATTGATAACTCTTTTTTATTTTGTGTGTGTGTATTTAAATTCGGTAAATGGTGCACGCTTCAAGTAAATATCAACATAATAGATTCTTTTTTAAAATACGTGAACAAATTTACGTATCCTTTTAGAAAAATAGAAGAAGAAATAATTGTGTGAAATATTTCGGTTTCTTTTACGGGTTAATGAATTATACAAATCTATACGTTTATTAATATTCTTTATAGCCAATTAATTTGTAATAATTCTTGCAAAAAAAAACCGACTTTAAGACAGATTTCATCTGTCTCCCTATAACGGTTCAAGAGTATGGCCACATAAGTTACATTACATTAAATATTGGGACACTCTTATATCTCCAAATTTTATACTTGTTCAACTGTTTAATCGTTTCGCAATATACATCAAATTACAGCAACTACAGAGTAACCCTTTATTTTTAAAATTCAAATTATATACTTGCTCTTGTAATAAATTAAGCAATCAAGTTCTTTTAAATTTCACTCGTCTGTTTATAACGGATCATTAATTTGCCCATACACATCAGATTATATCAACTATTGTTAAACCCTTTAATTTATAATTAAACATTTTTATACTTATTATTATACCAAACAATGTAGTGCACATTCAGTCTAAAATGCAGGTGTTTGTAAACAACGGGTCAAAAAATACGGCCATATAGAACAAATAACATTATTTTGGGAACACCCTTTAATTTCTAAAATCAAATTCTATTCTTCTTGTTATAGCAGACTTAGCAAAACAGGTTCCTTGTAAATTGCAGCTGTCTGTCTACAACTGTTCAAAAGTGTGGCCATAAACATTAAATTAAATAAACTCTTGGCGCACTCTTTAATTTTTAAATTTTAATGTAAATACTTGTGTCTATAACGACCATATCAATCAAAATTATGTCAAATTTGCAGTGGTTTGTCTATAACGGCCCATATAAGTAAATTTACATCAATTATGGGGCACCGTTTTTTTTTTAAGATTTATTTTTGTATTACTTTTTGTTATTGGGAGCTATAGTAATGCGCAGTCGTTTTGAATTTTACAGAATCGCCCTTTACAGTTCGTAATACACGTAAAAATATGTATGTTGTATCGGGACACCCTTTAATTTTTAAGATTATGAACTGTTTTTTAAATGGGACCAATCTGTAAGCATAATCTATCAGATTACTAAAAATTTTCAAAATCGGCGCAGAAATGTCTTAGTTCTGCAGGCACAAACATAAAAAAACAACATTCAGTCGAATTGTATAACCTCCTTCTTTTTTTGAAGTCGGTTAAAAGTACTTAATTAGTTGGTGTATCCATATTTTTGCTTTTCCCAATAATTTAAATTAATAAATTTAATTTAAATCAACTGTCAATAGAAATTCACCACACTGGTGAATTTCAAAAGCTTTTTATTTATCAATGTTTCCACAGAATACCAACCGAACTTTTAGTTGATAAAAATCTTGACAAAATATCTTGATAAAAAATTTATCAAGAATTCACAGAATCGGGCTGTAAGTCTAAATGGCATAAGTGAAACAAATTCGGTTTCCAAATCTTGTGTAAATTTAACTGTCACGTCGAGGTTTAACTCTACTAACTTTAATTCAAAGTTTTGGGTATTGAGTCATATAACTAATTTGCAACCTGATCTTAGAATAAATAAAACTAGCTTAAATATTCCTAAGAATATGGAATTAGCAGATCCTTGCTTTCATAAGCCACAAAAAATTGATTTATTGATTGGCGCTGAAATTTTCTTTGATTTGATGTGTGTTGATCTCGCTTGGTTGGATTGTAACTCGAAAATACCAATCAAAGGGCTTGGCCAATAACAACGTTTTTCATTTAAGTACTGTTGTAGAAAACGAGAGCAATGTTGATTCAATGGTCAGGAAATTCTGGGAATTAGAAGATCTTCCAAATGAGTCAACAAAAATATATTCTGAGGAACAGCAACAATGTGAGGACAAATTTAGAAATACAGTACGACGCTTAATGTCAGGACGATTTGAAGTCTCACTGCCTTTTAAATCTGATGCAAAATTTCTTGGTTTATCTTTTGAAACTGCCAAAAGGCGATTTCTCTCTTTGGAATGAAGACTTTCCAAAGATGACATCATAAGGCAGATGTATCATGATTTTATGAAAGAGTATTTCGATTTAGGTCATATGTCACTTTTGAATAATATGCTAGATTTTCCTCACTATTTTATTTCACATCAATGTGTTTTGAGACCTCAGAGTACAACTAGAAAACTTCGAGTAGTTTTTGATGCTTCATGTAGAACTTCTTCGCATGTATCTCTTAACAATTTGCTAATGGTTGGTCCGACGATTCAAGAAGAATTATATTCTACATTAATCCGATTTCGATTTCATTAATATGCAATCACCGCAGATACTGAAAAGATGTATCGTCAAATTTTGATTGGCGAAAATTACCGAAATTTTCAATTAGTCCTTTGGCGAGAGTGTCCATCTGATTCCTTAAAAGTGTTTCGTTTAAGCACTGTTACATACGGCACGGCGTCAGCGCCATTTTTTGCGATCAGATGTTTGATTCATTTAAGCGATTTGTACAAAGAGACTTTACCTATTGGTTCAAAAGTTGTTCGCAATGATTTCTATGTAGATGATTTATTAACTGGTGCTGATAGCTACCAAGACCTGAGTATAATTCGTAACCAGGTTAATGAAATTTTGAGTTTAGCTGGTTTTAAACTTACGAAATGGTTTTCAAATCATCGTGAATTTATGAGTTCAATACAAAATGAAAAACTATTACATAGCGATTCCGATTCAGCAAAAGCTCCTGGCAAACATTGGATTCCGAAGAACGATTCATTTAAGTTTTGTTTGGAAAATAATTTTCAAGAATTAAAACATATTGTCAGTTTCTTCGCGGTTATTTAATCCTCTCGGACTATTATGCCCTATAGTAACAAAATCCAAAATGTTATTACAAGAACTTTGGATTCAAAAACTTGACTGGGATGAATCAATCGCCATGAGACTAAATACTTCATGGGAAAATTTCAAATCTAATTTACTAGAAATTGATTCAATAACAATCCTAAGATTCGTTTATACAACTTCTAAAGCAAAAATTCAAATTCACGGATTTGCTGATGCCTCAATTCGAGCATATGGTTGTTGCATCTACACCCAAGGCTCAAACAGAATTGTTTCACGACTACTTACGGCGAAATCTAAAGTTGCTCCTCTTAAGACCAAGTCTCTTCCAAGACTTGAGCTATGTGCTGCACACCTGTTAGCTAAGTTGTGGAATCGAATTAAGTTAATGATTAGCTTTGAAATCGAGTGTGTTAATTTCTGGACTGATTCAAAAATAACACTGTATAGGATTAAAACGCATCCATCCTCGCTATCCACTTTTGTTTCAAATCGAGTGGCTGAGATTCAAGAATGGTCAGACCACGTTTCGTGGCGCCATGTTCCAACCAAGCAAAATCCAGCTGATATTGTTTCAAGAGGATGTTCAAGAATTAAAAATTCGATTTGGTTTGAAGGACCTTCGTTTTTACTAAGCGAAAGTTCCTACTGCCCTGTTAACGAACACTTTGAGTTAACAGAGAACCAGGAATTGTTGGAAAAAAGAAAAATGAATGTACTTATTGCAGTAGAGGATCCACATAATTGCCTATTGGATCTTTTAGGAAAATATTCGTCTTGCAAAAAGCTACTACGAGTAACGTCTTTTGTACTTAGATTTGTTGACGTTTTGAGAAAACGCAAAATAGACAAAGGCTCTACCCTACTGCAATCGAATTGAAATGGTCATTCTTTCGGCTTGTAGAGACAATCCAGGAAAACTACTTTTCTGAGGAGATATCTAAATTGCAAATCAAAATTGCCATCAAACATTCAAAGATTAACACCAATTGTTCATACTTTCACAGAAAAGAAACTTTTAAGGGTAGGTGGGAGATTGCTTAATGCAAACTTGAAGTTCCCACTTTTATTATCGAAAAGAAATAGCTTTGTCACACTGTATTTGCGGGATCTTCATTTTGAAAATTGTCATGCCGGCACAAAAGCACTTGTAGCTCTTTCACGGCAGAATATATAACTTATTAATGCGAAAGAAGAGTGCAGCAGAATAGTTCGCCGGTGTGTTCATTGCTTCCGTTATAAACCAAAATTAATGTCCCAAATAATAGGCAATTTACCCACAAGTAGAGTGAGAGGTACCCGACCCAACGGTCGGCGTAGACTTCTGTGGTCCCATTAACGTGTCATTGAGATTACGTGCTAGACCACCAATTAAAATGTATATAGCGGTTTTCGTGTGTTTCACTTCTAAGGCGGTTCATTTAGAACAGGTCGTCGCATCATACGCAGCGTCGCCCGGGTTGAGGTTCAGCTTCATACAACCTCGGGCGCCACACTTCAGAATGCTGTGGAAAGCAGCCGTGAAGCAAGCGAAGTTCCGACTTCTGCGAGCCGTGGGCTACGCATCGCTCACTAAGGAAGAAATGGGCACAATGCTTGCAGAAGTTGAAGCGGTGCTCAACAGTCGGCCAATCGCACCGCTGTCTCCGGACCCCAACGACGGGGAAGCGCTTACTCCAGCGCACCTACCGATAGGCGACGGTCTGCGTTCGCTGCCGTCCGAAACCGCAGAAGACGTGACAGGCAAAGAGGCGAAATTATGGAAGCGATGGCGTCTGCTTTGCGGTCTCAAGCAGACATTCTGGCAGGCTTGGTCTCGCGACTATATCCTGGGTCTTCAGAGCAAAGGCAAGTGGCGCGAGGAGATGCCCAGTCTCAAGGTCGGTCAAGTGGTGATAATCCACGAAGACAATTGCCCGCCACAGCACTGGCTGACCGGGAGAGTCGTCAACGTCCATGAAGGACACGACGGCAAGGACAGGGTGGCGGAGATCAAGACCATAAACGGCGTATTTAAACGCCCAATATGTAAAGTGGCTCCTCTACCTGATGATTGAAGACCTCAGCTCCTTCAATGGGGCCGGAATGTTGAGCCTGTATGATATTAATAATAATAATCATAATAATAATAAATAATACTAAGAAATGAATTTAATAAAACTAAAATAAATAATACTAAAACTAATACTTACCCCTAATATTTACCTTACTTTTAAGTTTTTGTTGTAAATGTTAAAAGTAACTGTTATGCTGAAAAATATTGAAGCATCAGTATACACAATAAATATATTTACTTGCAAAGTAATCTTAAATTCAACCGGTCGTGTTTTTAATGAAAGTTTTAGTTTTTTCACCACAGTGCCCTATTTTCTGTTAAATTATAATTTAATTAGTTTAAAAAATATTAAGATTAAACATTTTGGTGCCTGAGCAGGGACTTGTGAAAAATAAAAACAAAAATCATTTTTTAAAACAATTCAGTTTATATTTTAATTAAAACTTAAAAACTAAACAGTGAACAGTAAACAGTTTAACACAAACAAACAATTATATAAAATTATTTACATTAAACAGTGTTACAAGTTTTAAAATATCATACAAAATAAATAATAAAACAAAACAGACTCATACAAACTATACTGTTTTCAACAAAACAAACATAAAATAACAGCATATAAAACACAAATAAACAAGAAATAGTTAAATTAAATTACAAGAAAACAGTGATTAAACATAAAAATACACAAGTTTTCATAAAAATTATAAACACGACAAACAGTGCAAAAGAAATAAATAAACTCAAAAACAAGTAATTTCTCCGTGGAAATTCATCCGGTCCAGAAGCTACCGATGCCCCGTTGCCGCTGTATCATCTGTAGAGCAGAGCGTAATCAGGGAGAAATTAATGGCAAAGAAAGCAAAGTTTGTACAGAATATAGTTAGAATTCAGCAATCTATAAGGGAAAAGACGATCTCTTTTAACCCTATAGAATTAGAATGTCGCTTGGACATTTTAAAAACTTATATTGACCAAGCAATGAAGCTTCAGTCAGAGGTTGATAATTTAGATCCCAAAAATGACGATAGAGCTGAGCTTGAGGACATTTGTGTGACAACAAAATCAATGTTTTTGAGTCTACTGGCTAAAAATAGGCAGCCAAACTTGCCTGAAATCTCTTTCAGTGCACAGACACATCAGTCAAGACTCCCAAATATGAAGCTCCCCACATTTAATGGAAAATATTCTGATTATAAGAATTTTACGAGCTTATTTGAGAACTTAGTCCACAATGATCCGACATTGACAGATATTGAAAAGTTTAATCATTTAACATCATGCTTGTCCGATTCAGCTTTAGGTACAGTAAAAGCTTTTCACATTTCAGAAGAAAATTATCCCAAAGAATTAGCCAGCTTAAAGAAGGTTTACGACAATGAATGCCTAATATTTTTTCATAATATTGCAAAACTTTTTGATTTGCCAGAGATCACAAAATCTTCGACTTCTGCTTTGCGAAGCATGATTGATACCGTTTCTGCTATTTACGATTCGCTGTTGTCAATAGGTGACGATAAGAAAATAACGAATGCCATATTAATACATTTAGTGATGTCAAAAGTAGATCCAGTGGCTAGATCAAAGTGGGAAGAACAGCTTGATTTCGAAAAGCTCCCTTTGTGGTCAGACTGCGAAGCCGCTTGATAAACGGTACCAGCATATTTCTGCTGACAAATCTTCTAGTTCAAACCCGAGGTTTAATAGTAATAATAATAATACTAATAGAACTGAAAATTCTAAAAAGAAAAATTACAAAACATCATTAAATTTTACAAAATCAAAACCATCTGCTGATAAGTGCTTGTTTTGCCGATCAAATCAGCATATAATAAATAATTGCCCTTCCTTTACTGCTGAGCCCGTAACCCAAAGATTTGATTTCATAAAATATGTGCCAGCATGTATTAATTGTTTGAGAAAAGGTCATACAGTAGCCAGATGTCAATCTTCTAAGTGCAGAACATGTAGCGGTTCTCATTCGAATTATCATGCTGAACAGCCATCTACTTGTCACGAGTCTGTTAATTATTCATCATCGGATGAAAGAATTATTCTTGTCACAGCTGTTGTGAAAGTGAGAAGTAATTCTGGCAAATATATACTGGCCAGAGCACTTTTAGATTCCGGTTCTCAACAAAACTTGATAACTGAGCAACTTGCGCAGCTACTAAGACTGAAAAAAGAAGGAGGCAGATTAAGTCTAAATGGCATAAGTGAAACAAATTCGGTTTCCAAATCTTGTGTAAATTTAACTGTCACGTCGAGGTTTAACTCTACTAACTTTAATTCAAAGTTTTGGGTATTGAGTCATATAACTAATTTGCAACCAGATCTTAGAATAAATAAAACTAGCTTAAATATTCCTAAGAATATGGAATTAGCTGATCCTTGCTTTCATAAGCCACAAAAAATTGATTTATTGATTGGCGCTGAAATTTTCTTTGATTTGATGTGTGTTGATCTCGCTTGGTTGGATTGTAACTCGAAAATACCAATCAAAGGGCTTGGCCAATAACTTTTTCATTTAAGTACTGTTGTAGAAAACGAGAGCAATGTTGATTCAATGGTCAGGAAATTCTGGGAATTAGAAGATCTTCCAAATGAGTCAACAAAAATATATTCTGAGGAACAGCAACAATGTGAGGACAAATTTAGAAATACAGTACGACGCTTAATGTCAGGACGATTTGAAGTCTCACTGCCTTTTAAATCTGATGCAAAATTTCTTGGTTTATCTTTTGAAACTGCCAAAAGGCGATTTCTCTCTTTGGAATGAAGACTTTCCAAAGATGACATCATAAGGCAGATGTATCATGATTTTATGAAAGAGTATTTCGATTTAGGTCATATGTCACTTTTGAATAATATGCCAGATTTTCCTCACTATTTTATTTCACATCAATGTGTTTTGAGACCTCAGAGTACAACTAGAAAACTTCGAGTAGTTTTTGATGCTTCATGTAGAACTTCTTCGCATGTATCTCTTAACAATTTGCTAATGGTTGGTCCGACGATTCAAGAAGAATTATATTCTACATTAATCCGATTTCGATTTCATTAATATGCAATCACCGCAGATACTGAAAAGATGTATCGTCAAATTTTGATTGGCGAAAATTACCGAAATTTTCAATTAGTCCTTTGGCGAGAGTGTCCATCTGATTCCTTAAAAGTGTTTCGTTTAAGCACTGTTACATACGGCACGGCGTCAGCGCCATTTTTTGCGATCAGATGTTTGATTCATTTAAGCGATTTGTACAAAGAGACTTTACCTATTGGTTCAAAAGTTGTTCGCAATGATTTCTATGTAGATGATTTATTAACTGGTGCTGATAGCTACCAAGACCTGAGTATAATTCGTAACCAGGTTAATGAAATTTTGAGTTTAGCTGGTTTTAAACTTACGAAATGGTTTTCAAATCATCGTGAATTTATGAGTTCAATACAAAATGAAAAACTATTACATAGCGATTCCGATTCAGCAAAAGCTCCTGGCAAACATTGGATTCCGAAGAACGATTCATTTAAGTTTTGTTTGGAAAATAATTTTCAAGAATTAAAACATATTGTCAGTTTCTTCGCGGTTATTCAATCCTCTCGGACTATTATGCCCTATAGTAACAAAATCCAAAATGTTATTACAAGAACTTTGGATTCAAAAACTTGACTGGGATGAATCAATCGCCATGAGACTAAATACTTCATGGGAAAATTTCAAATCTAATTTACTAGAAATTGATTCAATAACAATCCTAAGATTCGTTTATACAACTTCTAAAGCAAAAATTCAAATTCACGGATTTGCTGATGCCTCAATTCGAGCATATGGTTGTTGCATCTACACCCAAAGCTCAAACAGAATTGTTTCACGACTACTTACGGCGAAATCTAAAGTTGCTCCTCTTAAGACCAAGTCTCTTCCAAGACTTGAGCTATGTGGTGCACACCTGTTAGCTAAGTTGTGGAATCGAATTAAGTTAATGATTAGCTTTGAAATCGAGTGTGTTAATTTCTGGACTGATTCAAAAATAACACTGTATAGGATTAAAACGCATCCATCCTCGCTATCCACTTTTGTTTCAAATCGAGTGGCTGAGATTCAAGAATGGTCAGACCACGTTTCGTGGCGCCATGTTCCAACCAAGCAAAATCCAGCTGATATTGTTTCAAGAGGATGTTCAAGAATTAAAAATTCGATTTGGTTTGAAGGACCTTCGTTTTTACTAAGCGAAAGTTCCTACTGCCCTGTTAACGAACACTTTGAGTTAACAGAGAACCAGGAATTATTGGAAAAAAGAAAAATGAATGTACTTATTGCAGTAGAGGATCCACATAATTGCCTATTGGATCTTTTAGGAAAATATTCGTCTTGCAAAAAGCTACTACGAGTAACGTCTTTTGTACTTAGATTTGTTGACGTTTTGAGAAAACGCAAAATAGACAAAGGCTCTACCCTACTGCAATCGAATTGAAATGGTCATTCTTTCGGCTTGTAGAGACAATCCAGAAAAACTACTTTTCTGAGGAGATATCAAAATTGCAAATCAAAATTGCCATCAAACATTCAAAGATTAGCACCAATTGTTCATACTTTCACAGAAAAGAAACTTTTAAGGGTAGGTGGGAGATTGCTTAATGCAAACTTGAAGTTCCCACTTTTATTATCGAAAAGAAATAGCTTTGTCACACTGTATTTGCGGGATCTTCATTTTGAAAATTGTCATGCTGGCACAAAAGCACTTGTAGCTCTTTCACGGCAGAATATATAACTTATTAATGCGAAAGAAGAGTGCAGCAGAATAGTTCGCCGGTGTGTTCATTGCTTCCGTTATAAACCAAAATTAATGTCCCTAATAATAGGCAATTTACCCACAAGTAGAGTGAGAGGTACCCGACCCAACGGTCGGCGTAGACTTCTGTGGTCCCATTAACGTGTCATTGAGATTACGTGCTAGACCACCAATTAAAATGTATATAGCGGTTTTCGTGTGTTTCACTTCTAAGGCGGTTCATTTAGAACAGGTCGTCGCATCATACGCAGCGTCGCCCGGGTTGAGGTTCAGCTTCATACAACCTCGGGCGCCACACTTCAGAATGCTGTGGAAAGCAGCCGTGAAGCAGGCGAAGTTCCGACTTCTGCGAGCCGTGGGCTACGCATCGCTCACTAAGGAAGAAATGGGCACAATGCTTGCAGAAGTTGAAGCGGTGCTCAACAGTCGGCCAATCGCACCGCTGTCTCCGGACCCCAACGACGGGGAAGCGCTTACTCCAGCGCACCTACCGATAGGCGACGGTCTGCGTTCGCTGCCGTCCGAAACCGCAGAAGACGTGACAGGCAAAGAGGCGAAATTATGGAAGCGATGGCGTCTGCTTTGCGGTCTCAAGCAGACATTCTGGCAGGCTTGGTCTCGCGACTATATCCTGGGTCTTCAGAGCAAAGGCAAGTGGCGCGAGGAGATGCCCAGTCTCAAGGTCGGTCAAGTGGTGATAATCCACGAAGACAATTGCCCGCCACAACACTGGCTGACCGGGAGAGTCGTCAACGTCCATGAAGGACACGACGGCAAGGACAGGGTGGCGGAGAACAAGACCATAAACGGCGTATTTAAACGCCCAATATGTAAAGTGGCTCCTCTACCTGATGATTGAAGACCTCAGCTCCTTCAATGGGGCCGGAATGTTGAGCCTGTATGATATTAATAATAATAATCATAATAATAATAAATAATACTAAGAAATGAATTTAATAAAACTAAAATAAATAATACTAAAACTAATACTTACCCCTAATACTTACCTTACTTTTAAGTTTTTGTTGTAAATGTTAAAAGTAACTGTTATGCTGAAAAATATTGAAGCATCAGTATACACAATAAATATATTTACTTGCAAAGTAATCTTAAATTCAACCGGTCGTGTTTTTAATGAAACTTTTAGTTTTTTCACCACAGTGCCCTATTTTCTGTTAAATTATAATTTAATTAGTTTAAAAAATATTAAGATTAAACATTTTGGTGCCTGAGCAGGGACTTGTGAAAAATAAAAACAAAAATCATTTTTTAAAACAATTCAGTTTATATTTTAATTAAAACTTAAAAACTAAACAGTGAACAGTAAACAGTTTAACACAAACAAACAATTATATAAAATTATTTACATTAAACAGTGTTACAAGTTTTAAAATATCATACAAAATAAATAATAAAACAAAACAGACTCATACAAACTATACTGTTTTCAACAAAACAAACATAAAATAACAGCATATAAAACACAAATAAACAAGAAATAGTTAAATTAAATTACAAGAAAACAGTGATTAAACATAAAAATACACAAGTTTTCATAAAAATTATAAACACGACAAACAGTGCAAAAGAAATAAATAAACTCAAAAACAAGTAATTTCTCCGTGGAAATTCATCCGGTCCAGAAGCTACCGATGCCCCGTTGCCGCTGTATCATCTGTAGAGCAGAGCGTAATCAGGGAGAAATTAATGGCAAAGAAAGCAAAGTTTGTACAGAATATAGTTAGAATTCAGCAATCTATAAGGGAAAAGACGATCTCTTTTAACCCTATAGAATTAGAATGTCGCTTGGACATTTTAAAAACTTATATTGACCAAGCAATGAAGCTTCAGTCAGAGGTTGATAATTTAGATCCCAAACATGACGATAGAGCTGAGCTTGAGGACATTTGTGTGACAACAAAATCAATGTTTTTGAGTCTACTGGCTAAAAATAGGCAGCCAAACTTGCCTGAAATCTCTTTCAGTGCACAGACACATCAGTCAAGACTCCCAAATATGAAGCTCCCCACATTTAATGGAAAATATTCTGATTATAAGAATTTTACGAGCTTATTTGAGAACTTAGTCCACAATGATCCGACATTGACAGATATTGAAAAGTTTAATCATTTAACATCATGCTTGTCCGATTCAGCTTTAGGTACAGTGAAAGCTTTTCAGATTTCAGAAGAAAATTATCCCAAAGAATTAGCCAGCTTAAAGAAGGTTTACGACAATGAATGCCTAATATTTTTTCATAATATTGCAAAACTTTTTGATTTGCCAGAGATCACAAAATCTTCGACTTCTGCTTTGCGAAGCATGATTGATACCGTTTCTGCTATTTACGATTCGCTGTTGTCAATAGGTGACGATAAGAAAATAACGAATGCCATATTAATACATTTAGTGATGTCAAAAGTAGATCCAGTGGCTAGATCAAAGTGTGTTCTTCTTCGAAATTGCCAAATAATAGGCAATTTACCCACAAGTAGAGTGAGAGGTACCCGACCTAACGGTCGGCGTAGACTTCTGTGGTCCCATTAAGGTGTCATTGAGAATACGTGCTAGACCACCAATTAAAATGTATATAGCGGTTTTCGTGTGTTTCACTTCTAAGGCGGTTCATTTAGAACAGGTCGTCGCATCATACGCAGCGTCGCCCGGGTTGAGGTTCAGCTTCATACAACCTCGGGCGCCACACTTCAGAATGCTGTGGAAAGCAGCCGTGAAGCAGGCGAAGTTCCGACTTCTGCGAGCCGTGGGCTACGCATCGCTCACTAAGGAAGAAATGGGCACAATGCTTGCAGAAGTTGAAGCGGTGCTCAACAGTCGGCCAATCGCACCGCTGTCTCCGGACCCCAACGACGGGGAAGCGCTTACTCCAGCGCACCTACCGATAGGCGACGGTCTGCGTTCGCTGCCGTTCGAAACCGCAGAAGACGTGACAGACAAAGAGGCGAAATTATGGAAGCGATGGCGTCTGCTTTGCGGTCTCAAGCAGACATTCTGGCAGGCTTGGTCTCGCGACTATATCCTGGGACTTCAGGGCAAAGGCAAGTGGCGCGAGAAGATGCCCAGTCTCAAGGTCGGTCAAGTGGTGATAATCCACGAAGACAATTGCCCGCCACAGCACTGGCTGACCGGGAGAGTCGTCAACGTCCATGAAGGACACGACGGCAAGGACAGAGTGGCGGAGATCAAGACCATAAACGGCGTATTTAAACGCCCAATATGTAAAGTGGCTCCTCTACCTGATGATTGAAGACCTCAGCTCCTTCAATGGGGCCGGAATGTTGAGCCTGTATGATAATAATAATAAATAATACTAAGAAATGAATTTAATAAAACTAAAATAAATAATACTAAAACTAATACTTACCCCTAATACTTACCTTACTTTTAAGTTTTTGTTGTAAATGTTAAAAGTAACTGTTATGCTGAAAAATATTGAAGCATCAGTATACACAATAAATATATTTACTTGCAAAGTAATCTTAAATTCAACCGGTCGTGTTTTTAATGAAAGTTTTAGTTTTTCACCACAGTGCCCTATTTTCTGTTAAATTATAATTTAATTAGTTTAAAGAAATATTAAGATTAAACATTTTGGTGCCTGAGCAGGGACTTTTGAAAAATAAAAACAAAAATCATTTTTTAAAACAATTCAGTTTTATATATTAATTAAAACTTAAAAACTAAACAGTGAACAGTAAACAGTAAACAGTTTAACACAAACAAACAATTATATAAAATTATTTACATTAAACATTGTTACAAGTTTTAAAATATAATACAAAATAAATAATAAAACAAAACAGAATCATACAAACTATACTGTTTTCAACAAAACAAACATAAAATAACAGCATATAAAACACAAATAAACAAGAAATAGTTAAATTAAATTACAAGAAAACAGTGATTAAACATAAAAATACACAAGTTTTCATAAAAATTATAAACACGACAAACAGTGCAAAAGAAATAAATAAACACAAAAACAAGTAATTTCTCCGTGGAAATTCATCCTGTCCAGAAGCTACCGATGCCCCGTTGCCGCTGTATCATCTGTAGAGCAGAGCGTAATCAGGGAGAAATTAATGGCAAAGAAAGCAAAGTTTGTACAGAATATAGTTAGAATTCAGCAATCTATAAGGGAAAAGACGATCTCTTTTAACCCTATAGAATTAGAATGTCGCTTGGACATTTTAAAAACTTATATTGACCAAGCAATGAAGCTTCAGTCAGAGGTTGATAATTTAGATCCCAAACATGACGATAGAGCTGAGCTTGAGGACATTTGTGTGACAACAAAATCAATGTTTTTGAGTCTACTGGCTAAAAATAGGCAGCCAAACTTGCCTGAAATCTCTTTCAGTGCACAGACACATCAGTCAAGACTCCCAAATATGAAGCTCCCCACATTTAATGGAAAATATTCTGATTATAAGAATTTTACGAGCTTATTTGAGAACTTAGTCCACAATGATCCGACATTGACAGATATTGAAAAGTTTAATCATTTAACATCATGCTTGTCCGATTCAGCTTTAGGTACAGTGAAAGCTTTTCAGATTTCAGAAGAAAATTATCCCAAAGAATTAGCCAGCTTAAAGAAGGTTTACGACAATGAATGCCTAATATTTTTTCATAATATTGCAAAACTTTTTGATTTGCCAGAGATCACAAAATCTTCGACTTCTGCTTTGCGAAGCATGATTGATACCGTTTCTGCTATTTACGATTCGCTGTTGTCAATAGGTGACGATAAGAAAATAACGAATGCCATATTAATACATTTAGTGATGTCAAAAGTAGATCCAGTGGCTGGATCAAAGTGTGTTCTTCTTCGAAATTGCCAAATAATAGGCAATTTACCCACAAGTAGAGTGAGAGGTACCCGACCTAACGGTCGGCGTAGACTTCTGTGGTCCCATTAACGTGTCATTGAGAATACGTGCTAGACCACCAATTAAAATGTATATAGCGGTTTTCGTGTGTTTCACTTCTAAGGCGGTTCATTTAGAACAGGTCGTCGCATCATACGCAGCGTCGCCCTGGTTGAGGTTCAGCTTCATACAACCTCGGGCGCCACACTTCAGAATGCTGTGGAAAGCAGCCGTGAAGCAGGCGAAGTTCCGACTTCTGCGAGCCGTGGGCTACGCATCGCTCACTAAGGAAGAAATGGGCACAATGCTTGCAGAAGTTGAAGCGGTGCTCAACAGTCGGCCAATCGCACCGCTGTCTCCGGACCCCAACGACGGGGAAGCGCTTACTCCAGCGCACCTACCGATAGGCGACGGTCTGCGTTCGCTGCCGTCCGAAACCGCAGAAGACGTGACAGACAAAGAGGCGAAATTATGGAAGCGATGGCGTCTGCTTTGCGGTCTCAAGCAGACATTCTGGCAGGCTTGGTCTCGCGACTATATCCTGGGACTTCAGGGCAAAGGCAAGTGGCGCGAGAAGATGCCCAGTCTCAAGGTCGGTCAAGTGGTGATAATCCACGAAGACAATTGCCCGCCACAGCACTGGCTGACCGGGAGAGTCGTCAACGTCCATGAAGGACACGACGGCAAGGACAGAGTGGCGGAGATCAAGACCATAAACGGCGTATTTAAACGCCCAATATGTAAAGTGGCTCCTCTACCTGATGATTGAAGACCTCAGCTCCTTCAATGGGGCCGGAATGTTGAGCCTGTATGATAATAATAATAAATAATACTAAGAAATGAATTTAATAAAACTAAAATAAATAATACTAAAACTAATACTTACCCCTAATACTTACCTTACTTTTAAGTTTTTGTTGTAAATGTTAAAAGTAACTGTTATGCTGAAAAATATTGAAGCATCAGTATACACAATAAATATATTTACTTGCAAAGTAATCTTAAATTCAACCGGTCGTGTTTTTAATGAAAGTTTTAGTTTTTCACCACAGTGCCCTATTTTCTGTTAAATTATAATTTAATTAGTTTAAAGAAATATTAAGATTAAACATTTTGGTGCCTGAGCAGGGACTTTTGAAAAATAAAAACAAAAATCATTTTTTAAAACAATTCAGTTTTATATTTTAATTAAAACTTAAAAACTAAACAGTGAACAGTAAACAGTTTAACACAAACAAACAATTATATAAAATTATTTACATTAAACATTGTTACAAGTTTTAAAATATAATACAAAATAAATAATAAAACAAAACAGAATCATATAAACTATACTGTTTTCAACAAAACAAACATAAAATAACAGCATATAAAACACAAATAAACAAGAAATAGTTAAATTAAATTACAAGAAAACAGTGATTAAACATAAAAATACACAAGTTTTCATAAAAATTATAAACACGACAAACAGTGCAAAAGAAATAAATAAACACAAAAACAAGTAATTTCTCCGTGGAAATTCATCCTGTCCAGAAGCTACCGATGCCCCGTTGCCGCTGTATCATCTGTAGAGCAGAGCGTAATCAGGGAGAAATTAATGGCAAAGAAAGCAAAGTTTGTACAGAATATAGTTAGAATTCAGCAATCTATAAGGGAAAAGACGATCTCTTTTAACCCTATAGAATTAGAATGTCGCTTGGACATTTTAAAAACTTATATTGACCAAGCAATGAAGCTTCAGTCAGGGGTTGATAATTTAGATCCCAAAAATGACGATAGAGCTGAGCTTGAGGACATTTGTGTGACAACAAAATCAATGTTTTTGAGTCTACTGGCTAAAAATAGGCAGCCAAACTTGCCTGAAATCTCTTTCAGTGCACAGACACATCAGTCAAGACTCCTAAATATGAAGCTCCCCACATTTAATGGAAAATATTCTGATTATAAGAATTTTACGAGCTTATTTGAGAACTTAGTCCACAATGATCCGACATTGACAGATATTGAAAAGTTTAATCATTTAACATCATGCTTGTCCGATTCAGCTTTAGGTACAGTGAAAGCTTTTCAGATTTCAGAAGAAAATTATCCCAAAGAATTAGCCAGCTTAAAGAAGGTTTACGACAATGAATACCTAATATTTTTTCATAATATTGCAAAACTTTTTGATTTGCCAGAGATCACAAAATCTTCGACTTCTGCTTTGCGAAGCATGATTGATACCGTTTCTGCTATTTACGATTCGCTGTTGTCAATAGGTGACGATAAGAAAATAACGAATGCCATATTAATACATTTAGTGATGTCAAAAGTAGATCCAGTGGCTAGATCAAAGTGGGAAGAACAGCTTGATTTCGAAAAGCTCCCTTTGTGGCCAGACTGCGAAGCCGCTTGATAAACGGTACCAGCATATTTCTGCTGACAAATCTTCTAGTTCAAACCCGAGGTTTAATAGTAATAATAATAATACTAATAGAACTGAAAATTCTAAAAAGAAAAATTACAAAACATCATTAAATTTTACAAAATCAAAACCATCTGCTGATAAGTGCTTGTTTTGCCGATCAAATCAGCATATAATAAATAATTGCCCTTCCTTTACTGCTGAGCCCGTAACCCAAAGATTTGATTTCATAAAATATGTGCCAGCATGTATTAATTGTTTGAGAAAAGGTCATACAGTAGCCAGATGTCAATCTTCTAAGTGCAGAACATGTAGCGGTTCTCATTCGAATTATCATGCTGAACAGCCATCTACTTCTCACGAGTCTGTTAATTATTCATCATCGGATGAAAGAATTATTCTTGTCACAGCTGTTGTGAAAGTGAGAAGTAATTCTGGCAAATATATACTGGCCAGAGCACTTTTAGATTCCGGTTCTCAACAAAACTTGATAACTGAGCAACTTGCGCAGCTACTAAGACTGAAAAAAGAAGGAGGCAGATTAAGTCTAAATGGCATAAGTGAAACAAATTCAGTTTCCAAATCTTGTGTAAATTTAACTGTCACGTCGAGGTTTAACTCTACTAACTTTAATTCAAAGTTTTGGGTATTGAGTCATATAGGTAATTTGCAACCTGATCTTAGAATAAATAAGACTAGCTTAAATATTCCTAAGAATATGGAATTAGCTGATCCTTGCTTTCATAAGCCACAAAAAATTGATTTATTGATTGGCGCTGAAATTTTCTTTGATTTGATGTGTGTTGATCTCGCTTGGTTGGATTGTAACTCGAAAATACCAATCAAAGGGCTTGGCCAATAACAACGTTTTTCATTTAAGTACTGTTGTAGAAAACGAGAGCAATGTTGATTCAATGGTCAGGAAATTCTGGGAATTAGAAGATCTTCCAAATGAGTCAACAAAAATATATTCTGAGGAACAGCAACAATGTGAGGACAAATTTAGAAATACAGTACGACGCTTAATGTCAGGACGATTTGAAGTCTCACTGCCTTTTAAATCTGATGCAAAATTTATTAGTTCGCCGGTTTGAAACTGCCAAAAGGCGATTTCTCTCTTTGGAACGAAGACTTTCCAAAGATGACATCATAAGGCAGATGTATCATGATTTTATGAAAGAGTATTTCGATTTAGGTCATATGTCACTTTTGAATAATATGCCAGATTTTCCTCACTATTTTATTTCACATCAATGTGTTTTGCGACCTCAGAGTACAACTAGAAAACTTCGAGTAGTTTTTGATGGTTCGTGTAGAACTTCTTCGCATGTATCTCTTAACAATTTGCTAATGGTTGGTCCGACGATTCAAGAAGAATTATATTCTACATTAATCCGATTTCGATTTCATTAATATGCAATCACCGCAGATACTGAAAAGATGTATCGTCAAATTTTGATTGGCGAAAATTACCGAAATTTTCAATTAGTCCTTTGGCGAGAGTGTCCATCTGATTCTCTAAAAGTGTTTCGTTTAAGCACTGTTACATACGGCACGGCGTCAGCGCCATTTTTTGCGATCAGATGTTTGATTCATTTAAGCGATTTGTACAAAGAGACTTTACCTATTGGTTCAAAAGTTGTTCGCAATGATTTCTATGTAGATGATTTATTAACTGGTGCTGATAGCTACCAAGACCTGAGTATAATTCGTAACCAGGTTAATGAAATTTTGAGTTTAGCTGGTTATAAACTTACGAAATGGTTTTCAAATCATCCTGAATTTATGAGTTCAATACAAAATGAAAAACTATTACATAACGATTCCGATTCAGCAAAAGCTCCTGGCAAACATTGGATTCCGAAGAACGATTCATTTAAGTTTTGTTTGAAAAATAATTTTCGAGAATTAAAACATATTGTCAGTTTCTTCGCGGTTATTTAATCCTCTCGGACTATTATGCCCTATAGTAACAAAATCCAAAATGTTATTACAAGAACTTTGGATTCAAAAACTTGACTGGGATGAATCAATCGCCATGAGACTAAATACTTCATGGGAAAATTTCAAATCTAATTTACTAGAAATTGATTCAATAACAATCCTAAGATTCGTTTATACAACTTCTAAAGCAAAAATTCAAATTCACGGATTTGCTGATGCCTCAATTCGAGCATATGGTTGTTGCATCTACACCCAAAGCTCAAACAGAATTGTTTCACGACTACTTACGGCGAAATCTAAAGTTGCTCCTCTTAAGACCAAGTCTCTTCCAAGACTTGAGCTATGTGCTGCACACCTGTTAGCTAAGTTGTGGAATCGAATTAAGTTAATGATTAGCTTTGAAATCGAGTGTGTTAATTTCTGGACTGATTCAAAAATAACACTGTATAGGATTAAAACGCATCCATCCTCGCTATCCACTTTTGTTTCAAATCGAGTGGCTGAGATTCAAGAATGGTCAGACCACGTTTCGTGGCGCCATGTTCCAACCAAGCAAAATCCAGCTGATATTGTTTCAAGAGGATGTTCAAGAATTAAAAATTCGATTTTGTTTGAAGGACCTTCGTTTTTACTAAGCGAAAGTTCCTACTGCCCTGTTAACGAACACTTTGAGTTAACAGAGAACCAGGAATTATTGGAAAAAAGAAAAATGAATGTACTTATTGCAGTAGAGGATCCACATAATTGCCTATTGGATCTTTTAGGAAAATATTCGTCTTGCAAAAAGCTACTACGAGTAACGTCTTTTGTACTTAGATTTGTTGCCGTTTTGAGAAAACGCAAAATAGACAAAGGCTCTACCCTACTGCAATCGAATTGAAATGGTCATTCTTTCGGTTTGTAGAGACAATCCAGAAAAACTACTTTTCTGAGGAGATATCAAAATTGCAAATCAAAATTGCCATCAAACATTCAAAGATTAGCACCAATTGTTCATACTTTCACAGAAAAGAAACTTTTAAGGGTAGGTGGGAGATTGCTTAATGCAAACTTGAAGTTCCCACTTTTATTATCGAAAAGAAATAGCTTTGTCACACTGTATTTGCGGGATCTTCATTTTGAAAATTGTCATGCTGGCACAAAAGCACTTGTAGCTCTTTCACGGCAGAATAAATAACTGATTAATGCGAAAGAAGAGTGCAGCAGAATAGTTCGCCGGTGTGTTCATTGCTTCCGTTATAAACCAAAATTAATGTCCCAAATAATAGGCAATTAACCCACATGTAGAGTGAGAGGTACCCGACCCAACGGTCGGCGTAGACTTCTGTGGTCCCATTAACGTGTCATTGAGAATACGTGCTAGACCACCAATTAAAATGTATATAGCGGTTTTCGTGTGTTTCACTTCTAAGGCGGTTCATTTAGAACAGGTCGTCGCATCATACGCAGCGTCGCCCGGGTTGAGGTTCAGCTTCATACAACCTCGGGCGCCACACTTCAGAATGCTGTGGAAAGCAGCCGTGAAGCAGGCGAAGTTCCGACTTCTGCGAGCCGTGGGCTACACATCGCTCACTAAGGAAGAAATGGGCACAATGCTTGCAGAAGTTGAAGCGGTGCTCAACAGTCGGCCAATCGCACCGCTGTCTCCGGACCCCAACGACGGGGAAGCGCTTACTCCAGCGCACCTACCGATAGGCGACGGTCTGCGTTCGCTGCCGTCCGAAACCGCAGAAGACGTGACAGGCAAAGAGGCGAAATTATGGAAGCGATGGCGTCTGCTTTGCGGTCTCAAGCAGACATTCTGGCAGGCTTGGTCTCTCGACTATATCCTGGGACTTCAGGGCAAAGGCAAGTGGCGCGAGAAGATGCCCAGTCTCAAGGTCGGTCAAGTGGTGATAATCCACGAAGACAATTGCCCGCCACAGCACTGGCTGACCGGGAGAGTCGTCAACGTCCATGAAGGACACGACGGCAAGGACAGGGTGGCGGAGATCAAGACCATAAACGGCGTATTTAAACGCCCAATATGTAAAGTGGCTCCTCTACCTGATGGTTGAAGACCTCAGCTCCTTCAATGGGGCCGGAATGTTGAGCCTGTATGATATTAATAATAATAAATAATACTAAGAAATGAATTTAATAAAACTAAAATAAATAATACTAAAACTAATACTTACCCCTAATACTTACCTTACTTTTAAGTTTTTGTTGTAAATGTTAAAAGTAACTGTTATGCTGAAAAATATTGAAGCATCAGTATACACAATAAATATATTTACTTGCAAAGTAATCTTAAATTCAACCGGTCGTGTTTTTAATGAAAGTTTTAGTTTTTTCACCACAGTGCCCTATTTTCTGTTAAATTATAATTTAATTAGTTTAAAAAATATTAAGATTAAACATTTTGGTGCCTGAGCAGGGACTTGTGAAAAATAAAAACAAAAATCATTTTTTAAAACAATTCAGTTTATATTTTAATTAAAACTTAAAAACTAAACAGTGAACAGTAAACAGTTTAACACAAACAAACAATTATATAAAATTATTTACATTAAACAGTGTTACAAGTTTTAAAATATCATACAAAATAAATAATAAAACAAAACAGACTCATACAAACTATGCTGTTTTCAACAAAACAAACATAAAATAACAGCATATAAAACACAAATAAACAAGAAATAGTTAAATTAAATTACAAGAAAACAGTGATTAAACATAAAAATACACAAGTTTTCATAAAAATTATAAACACGACAAACAGTGCAAAAGAAATAAATAAACACAAAAACAAGTAGTTTCTCCGTGGAAATTCATCCGGTCCAGAAGCTACCGATGCCCCGTTGCCGCTGTATCATCTATAGAGCAGAGCGTAATCAGGGAGAAATTAATGGCAAAGAAAGCAAAGTTTGTACAAAATATAGTTAGAATTCAGCAATCTATAAGGGAAAAGACGATCTCTTTTAACCCTATAGAATTAGAATGTCGCTTGGACATTTAATAACTTATACTGGCCAAGCAATGAAGCTTCAGTCAGAGGTTGATAAGTTAGATCCCAAAAATGACGATAGAGCTGAGCTTGAGGACATTTGTGGGACAACAAAATCAATGTTTTTGATTCTACTGGCTAAAAATAGGCAGCCAAACTTGCCTGAAATCTCTTTCAGTGCACAGACACATCAGTCAAGACTACCAAATATGAAGCTCCCCACATTTAATGGAAAATATTCTGATTATAAGAATTTTACGAGCTTATTTGAGAACTTAGTCCACAATGATCCGACATTGACAGATATTGAAAAGTTTAATCATTTAACATCATGCTTGACCGATTCAGCTTTAGGTACAGTGAAAGCTTTTCAGATTTCAGAAGAAAATTATCCCAAAGAATTAGCCAGCTTAAAGAAGGTTTACGACAATGAATGCCTAATATTTTTTCATAATATTGCAAAACTTTTTGATTTGCCAGAGATCACAAAATCTTCGACTTCTGCTTTGCGAAGCATGATTGATACCGTTTCTGCTATTTACGATTCGCTGTTGTCAATAGGTGACGATAAGAAAATAACGAATGCCATATTAATACATTTAGTGATGTCAAAAGTAGATCCAGTGGCTAGATCAAAGTGGGAAGAACAGCTTGATTTCGAAAAGCTCCCTTTGTGGTCAGACTGCGAAGCCGCTTGATAAACGGTACCAGCATATTTCTGCTGACAAATCTTCTAGTTCAAACCCGAGGTTTAATAGTAATAATAATAATACTAATAGAACTGAAAATTCTAAAAAGAAAAATTACAAAACATCATTAACTGCCTGGCCCACGATATCGACTGCTATCGTTCGCATGGATTTTCAACGACAAACAGCTGATTTGCGCCCCACTTAAAGTTTTCAACACGACAAGTCGATCGACAACAAATGCGTACAAAAGCGTAATCATTTTCATACAATTTTGCGCCCCAATATGAAATGTCATGCGATCATAAATGTCAAAATCAGTCACTTGTGTTGTGGTTGTCGACAGAGACAAAAGGAAAAAAATTTAACAAAAGAAACCAAAAAATAGTTTGTTGTTTATGTTAAAAATTGTACAATGGAAAATAAATTGGTAAATATAAAATTAGTAATAATATTATACAATTTAAACTAACAAAAATTATTTGTTTATCATAAAAAAATCAAGTTTGAAGCAGCTGCAGGTTCTTGTAGAATTTATGGAAGCAAATCCAGAGTTCGCAAGAGGATCTGCTGTTTATGGAAGCAACAAACTCTCAATGGAAGAGCAGTGGGTAAAGCTCACCAAGAAACTGCATTCGAATTGGCCACCAATGCGTAGCGTTGTTGAGTGGAAAAAGGTAAGGAACTGTGTAAATTAGCTGCGCCGAATTGTTCGTAGAACACAGCCAAAAATATTTACAACAATTCTTAAAAAAATATAAATGTTTCCATTTTTTATAAAATAAAATTTTACTGGTGCTAAAATATTGCATTTTTATTGCCTAATTTACTTGTTTTACCGCTTTTTATTTTCAAACAAGCGTTTAACGTCTGAAATAGTTATTGTGGCAATATCATCAACTGACAATAAGTAAATTGATTACGTTAAAAACGTAATTCCTGGCGACCGACAAGTCGAAAGATAGTGGGGCCCGTATTAGAACGATAACGAGTGACTTGTTGTCGCTCGCTTTAGTTATCAATCGACATCGTGGGCCAGGCAGTAAATTTTACAAAATCAAAACCATCTGCTGATAAGTGCTTGTTTTGCCGATCAAATCAGCATATAATAAATAATTGCCCTTCCTTTACTGCTGAGCCCGTAACCCAAAGATTTTATTTCATAAAATATGTGCCAGCATGTATTAATTGTTTGAGAAAAGGTCATACAGTAGCCAGATGTCAATCTTCTAAGTGCAGAACATGTAGCGGTTCTCATTCGAATTATCATGCTGAACAGCCATCTACTTCTCACGAGTCTGTTAATTATTCATCATCGGATGAAAGAATTATTCTTGTCACAGCTGTTGTGAAAGTGAGAAGTAATTCTGGCAAATATATACTGGCCAGAGCACTTTTAGATTCCGGTTCTCAACAAAACTTGATAACTCAGCAACTTGCGCAGCTACTAAGACTGAAAAAAGAAAGAGGCAGATTAAGTCTAAATGGCATAAGTGAAACAAATTCGGTTTCAAAATCTTGTGTAAATTTAACTGTCACGTCGAGGTTTAACTCTACTAACTTTAATTCAAAGTTTTGGGTATTGAGTCATATAACTAATTTGCAACCTGATCTTAGAATAAATAAAACTAGCTTAAATATTCCTAAGAATATGGAATTAGCTGATCCTTGCTTTCATAAGCCACAAAAAATTGATTTATTGATTGGCGCTGAAATTTTCTTTGATTTGATGTGTGTTGATCTCGCTTGGTTGGATTGTAACTCGAAAATACCAATCAAAGGGCTTGGCCAATAACAACGTTTTTCATTTAAGTACTGTTGTAGAAAACGAGAGCAATGTTGATTCAATGGTCAGGAAATTCTGGGAATTAGAAGATGTTCCAAATGAGTCAACAAAAATATATTCTGAGGAACAGCAACAATGTGAGGACAAATTTAGAAATACAGTACGACGCTTAATGTCAGGACGATTTGAAGTCTCACTGCCTTTTAAATCTGATGCAAAATTTATTAGTTCGCCGGTTTGAAACTGCCAAAAGGCGATTTCTCTCTTTGGAACGAAGACTTTCCAAAGATGACATCATAAGGCAGATGTATCATGATTTTATGAAAGAGTATTTCGATTTAGGTCATATGTCACTTTTGAATAATATGCCAGATTTTCCTCACTATTTTATTTCACATCAATGTGTTTTGCGACCTCAGAGTGTACAACTAGAAAACTTCGAGTAGTTTTTGATGGTTCATGTAAAACTTCTTCGCATGTATCTCTTAACAATTTGCTAATGGTTGGTCCGACGATTCAAGAAGAATTATATTCCACATTAATCCGATTTCGATTTCATTAATATGCAATCACCGCAGATACTGAAAAGATGTATCGTCAAATTTTGATTGGCGAAAATTACCGAAATTTTCAATTAGTCCTTTGGCGAGAGTGTCCATCTGATTCTCTAAAAGTGTTTCGTTTAAGCACTGTTACATACGGCACGGCGTCAGCGCCATTTTTTGCGATCAGATGTTTGATTCATTTAAGCGATTTTTACAAAGAGACTTTACCTATTGGTTCAAAAGTTGTTCGCAATGATTTCTATGTAGATGATTTATTAACTGGTGCAGAAAGCTACCAAGACGTGAGTATAATTCGTAACCAGGTTAATGAAATTTTGAGTTTAGCTGGTTATAAACTTACGAAATGGTTTTCAAATCATCCTGAATTTATGAGTTCAATACAAAATGAAAAACTATTACATAACGATTCCGATTCAGCAAAAGCTCCTGGCAAACATTGGATTCCGAAGAACGATTCATTTAAGTTTTGTTTGAAAAATAATTTTCAAGAATTAAAACATATTGTCAGTTTCTTCGCGGTTATTTAATCCTCTCGGACTATTATGCCCTATAGTAACAAAATCCAAAATGTTATTACAAGAACTTTGGATTCAAAAACTTGACTGGGATGAATCAATCGCCATGAGACTAAATACTTCATGGGAAAATTTCAAATCTAATTTACTAGAAATTGATTCAATAACAATCCTAAGATTCGTTTATACAACTTCTAAAGCAAAAATTCAAATTCACGGATTTGCTGATGCCTCAATTCGAGCATATGGTTGTTGCATCTACACCCAAAGCTCAAACAGAATTGTTTCACGACTACTTACGGCGAAATCTAAAGTTGCTCCTCTTAAGACCAAGTCTCTTCCAAGACTTGAGCTATGTGCTGCACACCTGTTAGCTAAGTTGTGGAATCGAATTAAGTTAATGATTAGCTTTGAAATCGAGTGTGTTAATTTCTGGACTGATTCAAAAATAACACTGTATAGGATTAAAACGCATCCATCCTCGCTATCCACTTTTGTTTCAAATCGAGTGGCTGAGATTCAAGAATGGTCAGACCACGTTTCGTGGCGCCATGTTCCAACCAAGCAAAATCCAGCTGATATTGTTTCAAGAGGATGTTCAAGAATTAAAAATTCGATTTTGTTTGAAGGACCTTCGTTTTTACTAAGCGAAAGTTCCTACTGCCCTGTTAACGAACACTTTGAGTTAACAGAGAACCAGGAATTATTGGAAAAAAGAAAAATGAATGTACTTATTGCAGTAGAGGATCCACATAATTGCCTATTGGATCTTTTAGGAAAATATTCGTCCTGCAAAAAGCTACTACGAGTAACGTCTTTTGTACTTAGATTTGTTGCCGTTTTGAGAAAACGCAAAATAGACAAAGGCTCTACCCTACTGCAATCGAATTGAAATGGTCATTCTTTCGGTTTGTAGAGACAATCCAGAAAAACTACTTTTCTGAGGAGATATCAAAATTGCAAATCAAAATTGCCATCAAACATTCA
This sequence comes from Gymnosoma rotundatum, assembly GCA_916610165.2. Lineage (NCBI taxonomy): Eukaryota > Metazoa > Arthropoda > Insecta > Diptera > Tachinidae > Gymnosoma > Gymnosoma rotundatum. The sequence goes on from OU744339.1 coordinate 60,596,311, forward strand.
AAGATTAGCACCAATTGTTCATACTTTCACAGAAAAGAAACTTTTAAGGGTAGGTGGGAGATTGCTTAATGCAAACTTGAAGTTCCCACTTTTATTATCGAAAAGAAATAGCTTTGTCACACTGTATTTGCGGGATCTTCATTTTGAAAATTGTCATGCTGGCACAAAAGCACTTGTAGCTCTTTCACGGCAGAATAAATAACTGATTAATGCGAAAGAAGAGTGCAGCAGAATAGTTCGCCGGTGTGTTCATTGCTTCCGTTATAAACCAAAATTAATGTCCCAAATAATAGGCAATTAACCCACATGTAGAGTGAGAGGTACCCGACCCAACGGTCGGCGTAGACTTCTGTGGTCCCATTAACGTGTCATTGAGAATACGTGCTAGACCACCAATTAAAATGTATATAGCGGTTTTCGTGTGTTTCACTTCTAAGGCGGTTCATTTAGAACAGGTCGTCGCATCATACGCAGCGTCGCCCGGGTTGAGGTTCAGCTTCATACAACCTCGGGCGCCACACTTCAGAATGCTGTGGAAAGCAGCCGTGAAGCAGGCGAAGTTCCGACTTCTGCGAGCCGTGGGCTACACATCGCTCACTAAGGAAGAAATGGGCACAATGCTTGCAGAAGTTGAAGCGGTGCTCAACAGTCGGCCAATCGCACCGCTGTCTTCGGACCCCAACGACGGGGAAGCGCTTACTCCAGCGCACCTACCGATAGGCGACGGTCTGCGTTCGCTGCCGTCCGAAACCGCAGAAGACGTGACAGGCAAAGAGGCGAAATTATGGAAGCGATGGCGTCTGCTTTGCGGTCTCAAGCAGACATTCTGGCAGGCTTGGTCTCTCGACTATATCCTGGGACTTCAGGGCAAAGGCAAGTGGCGCGAGAAGATGCCCAGTCTCAAGGTCGGTCAAGTGGTGATAATCCACGAAGACAATTGCCCGCCACAGCACTGGCTGACCGGGAGAGTCGTCAACGTCCATGAAGGACACGACGGCAAGGACAGGGTGGCGGAGATCAAGACCATAAACGGCGTATTTAAACGCCCAATATGTAAAGTGGCTCCTCTACCTGATGGTTGAAGACCTCAGCTCCTTCAATGGGGCCGGAATGTTGAGCCTGTATGATATTAATAATAATAAATAATACTAAGAAATGAATTTAATAAAACTAAAATAAATAATACTAAAACTAATACTTACCCCTAATACTTACCTTACTTTTAAGTTTTTGTTGTAAATGTTAAAAGTAACTGTTATGCTGAAAAATATTGAAGCATCAGTATACACAATAAATATATTTACTTGCAAAGTAATCTTAAATTCAACCGGTCGTGTTTTTAATGAAAGTTTTAGTTTTTTCACCACAGTGCCTTATTTTCTGTTAAATTATAATTTAATTAGTTTAAAAAATATTAAGATTAAACATTTTGGTGCCTGAGCAGGGACTTGTGAAAAATAAAAACAAAAATCATTTTTTAAAACAATTCAGTTTATATTTTAATTAAAACTTAAAAACTAAACAGTGAACAGTAAACAGTTTAACACAAACAAACAATTATATAAAATTATTTACATTAAACAGTGTTACAAGTTTTAAAATATCATACAAAATAAATAATAAAACAAAACAGACTCATACAAACTATACTGTTTTCAACAAAACAAACATAAAATAACAGCATATAAAACACAAATAAACAAGAAATAGTTAAATTAAATTACAAGAAAACAGTGATTAAACATAAAAATACACAAGTTTTCATAAAAATTATAAACACGACAAACAGTGCAAAAGAAATAAATAAACACAAAAACAAGTAGTTTCTCCGTGGAAATTCATCCGGTCCAGAAGCTACCGATGCCCCGTTGCCGCTGTATCATCTATAGAGCAGAGCGTAATCAGGGAGAAATTAATGGCAAAGAAAGCAAAGTTTGTACAAAATATAGTTAGAATTCAGCAATCTATAAGGGAAAAGACGATCTCTTTTAACCCTATAGAATTAGAATGTCGCTTGGACATTTAATAACTTATACTGGCCAAGCAATGAAGCTTCAGTCAGAGGTTGATAAGTTAGATCCCAAAAATGACGATAGAGCTGACCTTGAGGACATTTGTGTGACAACAAAATCAATGTTTTTGATTCTACTGGCTAAAAATAGGCAGCCAAACTTGCCTGAAATCTCTTTCAGTGCACAGACACATCAGTCAAGACTCCCAAATATGAAGCTCCCCGCATTTAATGGAAAATATTCTGATTATAAGAATTTTACGAGCTTATTTGAGAACTTAGTCCACAATGATCCGACATTGACAGATATTGAAAAGTTTAATCATTTAACATCATGCTTGTCCGATTCAGCTTTAGGTACAGTGAAAGCTTTTCAGATTTCAGAAGAAAATTATCCCAAAGAATTAGCCAGCTTAAAGAAGGTTTACGACAATGAATGCCTAATATTTTTTCATAATATTGCAAAACTTTTTGATTTGCCAGAGATCACAAAATCTTCGACTTCTGCTTTGCGAAGCATGATTGATACCGTTTCTGCTATTTACGATTCGCTGTTGTCAATAGGTGACGATAAGAAAATAACGAATGCCATATTAATACATTTAGTGATGTCAAAAGTAGATCCAGTGGCTAGATCAAAGTGGGAAGAACAGCTTGATTTCGAAAAGCTCCCTTTGTGGTCAGACTGCGAAGCCGCTTGATAAACGGTACCAGCATATTTCTGCTGACAAATCTTCTAGTTCAAACCCGAGGTTTAATAGTAATAATAATAATACTAATAGAACTGAAAATTCTAAAAAGAAAAATTACAAAACATCATTAAATTTTACAAAATCAAAACCATCTGCTGATAAGTGCTTGTTTTGCCGATCAAATCAGCATATAATAAATAATTGCCCTTCCTTTACTGCTGAGCCCGTAACCCAAAGATTTTATTTCATAAAATATGTGCCAGCATGTATTAATTGTTTGAGAAAAGGTCATACAGTAGCCAGATGTCAATCTTCTAAGTGCAGAACATGTAGCGGTTCTCATTCGAATTATCATGCTGAACAGCCATCTACTTCTCACGAGTCTGTTAATTATTCATCATCGGATGAAAGAATTATTCTTGTCACAGCTGTTGTGAAAGTGAGAAGTAATTCTGGCAAATATATAATGGCCAGAGCACTTTTAGATTCCGGTTCTCAACAAAACTTGATAACTCAGCAACTTGCGCAGCTACTAAGACTGAAAAAAGAAAGAGGCAGATTAAGTCTAAATGGCATAAGTGAAACAAATTCGGTTTCAAAATCTTGTGTAAATTTAACTGTCACGTCGAGGTTTAACTCTACTAACTTTAATTCAAAGTTTTGGGTATTGAGTCATATAACTAATTTGCAACCTGATCTTAGAATAAATAAAACTAGCTTAAATATTCCTAAGAATATGGAATTAGCTGATCCTTGCTTTCATAAGCCACAAAAAATTGATTTATTGATTGGCGCTGAAATTTTCTTTGATTTGATGTGTGTTGATCTCGCTTGGTTGGATTGTAACTCGAAAATACCAATCAAAGGGCTTGGCCAATAACAACGTTTTTCATTTAAGTACTGTTGTAGAAAACGAGAGCAATGTTGATTCAATGGTCAGGAAATTCTGGGAATTAGAAGATGTTCCAAATGAGTCAACAAAAATATATTTTGAGGAACAGCAACAATGTGAGGACAAATTTAGAAATACAGTACGACGCTTAATGTCAGGACGATTTGAAGTCTCACTGCCTTTTAAATCTGATGCAAAATTTATTAGTTCGCCGGTTTGAAACTGCCAAAAGGCGATTTCTCTCTTTGGAACGAAGACTTTCCAAAGATGACATCATAAGGCAGATGTATCATGATTTTATGAAAGAGTATTTCGATTTAGGTCATATGTCACTTTTGAATAATATGCCAGATTTTCCTCACTATTTTATTTCACATCAATGTGTTTTGCGACCTCAGAGTGTACAACTAGAAAACTTCGAGTAGTTTTTGATGGTTCATGTAGAACTTCTTCGCATGTATCTCTTAACAATTTGCTAATGGTTGGTCCGACGATTCAAGAAGAATTTTATTCCACATTAATCCGATTTCGATTTCATTAATATGCAATCACCGCAGATACTGAAAAGATGTATCGTCAAATTTTGATTGGCGAAAATTACCGAAATTTTCAATTAGTCCTTTGGCGAGAGTGTCCATCTGATTCTTTAAAAGTGTTTCGTTTAAGCACTGTTACATACGGCACGGCGTCAGCGCCATTTTTTGCGATCAGATGTTTGATTCATTTAAGCGATTTGTACAAAGAGACTTTACCTATTGGTTCAAAAGTTGTTCGCAATGATTTCTATGTAGATGATTTATTAACTGGTGCTGATAGCTAACAAGACCTGAGTATAATTCGTAACCAGGTTAATGAAATTTTGAGTTTAGCTGGTTATAAACTTACGAAATGGTTTTCAAATCATCCTGAATTTATGAGTTCAATACAAAATGAAAAACTATTACATAACGATTCCGATTCAGCAAAAGCTCCTGGCAAACATTGGATTCCGAAGAACGATTCATTTAAGTTTTGCTTGGAAAATAATTTTCAAGAATTAAAACATATTGTCAGTTTCTTCGCGGTTATTTAATCCTCTCGGACTATTATGCCCTATAGTAACAAAATCCAAAATGTTATTAAAAGAACTTTGGATTCAAAAACTTGACTGGGATGAATCAATCGCCATGAGACTAAATACTTCATGGGAAAATTTCAAATCTAATTTACTAGAAATTGATTCAATAACAATCCTAAGATTCGTTTATACAACTTCTAAAGCAAAAATTCAAATTCACGATTTGCTGATGCCTCAATTCGAGCATATGGTTGTTGCATCTACACCCAATGCTCAAACAAAATTGTTTCACGACTACTTACGGCGAAATCTAAAGTTGCTCCTCTTAAGACCAAGTCTCTTCCAAGACTTGAGCTATGTGCTGCACACCTGTCAGCTAAGTTGTGGAATCGAATTAAGTTAATGATTAGCTTTGAAATCGAGTGTGTTAATTTCTGGACTGATTCAAAAATAACACTGTATAGGATTAAAACGCATCCATCCTCGCTATCCACTTTTGTTTCAAATCGAGTGGCTGAGATTCAAGAATGGTCAGACCACGTTTCGTGGCGCCATGTTCCAACCAAGCAAAATCCAGCTGATATTGTTTCAAGAGGATGTTCAAGAATTAAAAAATTCGATTTGGTTTGAAGGACCTTTGTTTTTACTAAGCGAAAGTTCCTACTGCCCTGTTAACGAACACTTTGAGTTAACAGAGAACCAGGAATTATTGGAAAAAAGAAAAATGAATGTACTTATTGCAGTAGAGGATCCACATAATTGCCTATTGGATCTTTTAGGAAAATATTCGTCTTGCAAAAAGCTACTACGAGTAATGTCTTTTGTACTTAGATTTGTTGACGTTTTGAGAAAACTCAAAATAGACAAAGGCTCTACCCTACTGCAATCGAATTGAAATGGTCATTCTTTCGGCTTGTAGAGACAATCCAGAAAAACTACTTTTCTGAGGAGATATCAAAATTGCAAATCAAAATTGCCATCAAACATTCAAAGATTAACACCAATTGTTCATACTTTCACAGAAAAGAAACTTTTAAGGGTAGGTGGGAGATTGCTTAATGCAAACTTGAAGTTCCCACTTTTATTATCGAGAAGAAATAGCTTTGTCACACTGTATTTGCGGGATCTTCATTTTGAAAATTGTCATGCTGGCACAAAAGCACTTGTAGCTCTTTCACGGCAGAATAAATAACTTATTAATGCGAAAGAAGAGTGCAGCTGAATAGTTCGCCGGTGTGTTCATTGCTTCTGATATAAACCAAAATTAATGTTCCAAATAATGGGCAATTTACCCACTAAGTCTAAATGGCATAAGTGAAACAAATTCGGTTTCCAAATCTTGTGTAAATTTAACTGTCACGTCGCGGGTTAACTCTACTAACTTTAATTCAAAGTTTTGGGTATTGAGTCATATAACTAATTTGCAACCTGATCTTAGAATAAATAAAACTAGCTTAAATATTCCTAAGAATATGGAATTAGCTATTCCTTGCTTTCATAAGCCACAAAAAATTGATTTATTGATTGGCGCTGAAATTTTCTTTGATTTGATGTGTGTTGACGTCGCTTGGTTGGATTGTAACTCGCAAATACCAATCAAAGGGTTTGGCCAATAACAACGTTTTTCATTTAAGTACTGTTGTAGAAAACGAGATGAATGTTGATTCAATAGTCAGGAAATTCTGGGAATTAGAAGATCTTCCAAATGAGTCAACAAAAATATATTCTGAGGAACAGCAACAATGTGAGGACAAATTTAGTTTATATTTTAATTAAAACTTAAAAACTAAACAGTGAACAGTAAACAGTTTAACACAAACAAACAATTATATAAAATTATTTACATTAAACTGTGTTACAAGTTTTAAAATATCATACAAAATAATTAAAAAAAACAAAGCAGAATCACACAAACTATACTGTTTTCAACAAAACAAACATAAAATAACAGCATATAAAACACAAATAAACTATACAAATAAACAAGAAATAGTTAAATTAAATTACAAGAAAACAGTGATTAAACATAAAAATACACAAGTTTTCATAAAAATTATAAACACGACAAACAGTGCAAAAGAAATAAATAAACACAAAAACAAGTAATTTCTCCGTGGAAATTCATCCTGTTCAGAAGCTACCGATGCCCCGTTGCCGCTGTATCATCTGTAGAGCAGAGCGTAATCAGGGAGAAATTAATGGCAAAGAAAGCAAAGTTTGTACAAAATATAGTTAGAATTCAGCAATCTATAAGGGAAAAGACAATCTCTTTTAACCCTATAGAATTAGAATGTCGCTTGGACATTTTAAAAACTTATATTGACCAAGCAATGAAGCTTCAGTCAGAGGTTGATAATTTAGATCCCGAGCTTGAAGACATTTGTGTGACAACAAAATCGATGTTTTTGAGTCTACTGGCTAAAAATAGGCAGCCAAACTTGCCTGAAATCTCTTTCAGTGCACAGACACATCAGTCAAGTCTCCCAAATATGAAGCTCCCCACATTTAATGGAAAATATTCTGATGATAAGAATTTTACGAGCTTATTTGAGAACTTAGTCCACAATGATCCGACATTGACAGATATTGAAAAGTTTAATCATTTAATATCATGCTTGTCCGATTCAACTTTAGGTACAGTGAAAGCTTTTCAGATTTCAGAAGAAAATTATCCTAAAGCATTAGCCAGCTTAAAGAAGGTTTACGACAATGAATGCCTAATATTTTTTCATAATATTGCAAAACTTTTTGATTTGCCAGAGATCACAAAACCTTCGGCTTCTGCTTTGCGAAGCATGATTGATACTGTTTCTGCTATTTACGATTCGCTGTTGTCAATAGGTGACGATAAGAAAATAACGAATGCCATATTAATACATTTAGTGATGTCAAAAGTAGATCCAGTGGCTAGATCAAAGTGGGAAGCAGAGATCGGTTTCGGTTGCGTATTTTTCGAGTCTACTTAAACAAGCACTTAGTTTTTTATGAGTCGAATCGTTTTTGTTCAAAAGCAAAAAACACTTGTTGAATAAACCGTACGTTTAAAACATTCGTTTTATGTACTCGCCATTTTGTGCGAACATGAATGTTCTGATATTGTTTCAAGAGGATGTTCAAGAATTAAAAAATTCGATTTGGTTTGAAGGACCTTCGTTTTTACTAAGCGAAAGTTCCTACTGCCCTGTTAACAAACACTTTGAGTTAACAGAGAACCAGGAATTATTGGAAAAAAGAAAAATGAATGTACTTATTGCAGGAGAGGATCCACATAATTGCCTGTTGGATCTTTTAGGAAAATATTCGTCTTACAAAAAGCTACTACGAGTAACGTCTTTTGTACTTAGATTTGTTGACGTTTTGAGAAAACGCAAAATAGACAAAGGCTCCACCCTACTGCAATCGAATTGAAATGGTCATTCTTTCGGCTTGTAGAGACAGTCCAGAAAAACTACTTTTCTGAGGAGATATCAAAATTGCAAAAATCTCTTGTCTTGCCATCAAACGTTCAAAGATTAACACTAATTGTTCATACTTTCACAGAAAAGAAACGAACATTTTCACTTTTAAGGGTAGGTGGGAGATTGCTTAATGCAAACTTGAAGAAATAGCTTTGTCACACTGTATTTGCGGAATCTTCATTTTGTAAATTGTCATGCTGGCACAAAAGCACTTGTAGCTCTTTCACGGCATAATATATAACTTATTAATGCGAAAGAAGAGTGCAGCAGAATAGTTCGCCGGTGTGTTCATTGCTTCCGTTATAAACCAAAATTAATATCCCAAATAATAGGCTATTTACCCACAAGTAGAGTGAGAGGTACCCGACCCAACGGTCGGCGTAGACTTCTGTGGTCCCATTAACGTGTCATTGAGAATACGTCGTAGACCACCAATTAAAATGTATATAGCGGTTTTCGTGTGTTTCACTTCTAAGGCGGTTCATTTAGAACAGATCGTCGCATCATACGCAGCGTCGCCCGGGTTGAGGTTCAGCGTCATACAACCTCGGGCGCCACACTTCAGAATGCTGTGGGAAGCAGCGATGAAGCAGGCGAAGTTCCGACTTCTGCGAGCCGTGGGCAACGCATCGCTCACTAAGGACGAAATGGGCACAATGCTTGCAGAAGTTGAAGCGGTGCTCAACAGTCGGCCAATCGCACCGCTGTCTCCGGACCCCAACGACGGGGAAGCGCCAACTCCAGCGCACCTACAGAGGGTCTGCGTTCGCTGCCGTCCGAAACCGCAGAAGACGTGACAGGCAAAGAGGCAAAGTTATGGAAGCAATGGCGTCTGCTTTGCGGTCTCAAGCAGACATTCTGGGACTTCAGGGCAAAGAAAAGTGGCGCGAGAAGATTCCCAGTCTCAAGGTCGGTCAAGTGGTGATAATCCACGAAGACAATTGCCCGCCACAGCACTGGCTGACCGGGAGAGTCGTCAACGTCCTTGAAAGGCACGACGGCAAGGACAGGGTGGCCGAGATCAAGACCATAAACGGCGTATTTAAACGCCCAATATGTAAATTGGCTCCTCTACCTGATGATTGAAGACCTCAGCTTCTTCAATGGGGCCGGAATGTTGAGCCTGTATGATATTAATAATAATAAATAATACTAAGAAATGAATTTAATAAAACTAAAATAAATAATACTAAAACTAATACTTACCTTACTTTTAAGTTTTTGTTGTAAATGTTAAAAGTAACTGTTATGCTGAAAAATATTGAAGCATCAGTATACACAATAAATATATTTACTTGCAAAGTAATCTTAAATTCAACCGGTCGTGTTTTTAATGAAAGTTTTAGTTTTTTCACCACAGTGCCCTATTTTCTGTTAAATTATAATTTAATTAGTTTAAAGAAATATTAAGATTAAACATTTTGGTGCCTGAGCAGGGACTTTTGAAAAATAAAAACAAAAATCATTTTTTAAAACAATTCAGTTTTATATTTTAATTAAAACTTAAAAACTAAACAGTGAACAGTAAACAGTAAACAGTTTAACACAAACAAACAATTATATAAAATTATTTACATTAAACATTGTTACAAGTTTTAAAATATAATACAAAATAAATAATAAAACAAAACAGAATCATACAAACTATACTGTTTTCAACAAAACAAACATAAAATAACAGCATATAAAACACAAATAAACAAGAAATAGTTAAATTAAATTACAAGAAAACAGTGATTAAACATAAAAATACACAAGTTTTCATAAAAATTATAAACACGACAAACAGTGCAAAAGAAATAAATAAACACAAAAACAAGTAATTTCTCCGTGGAAATTCATCCTGTCCAGAAGCTACCGATGCCCCGTTGCCGCTGTATCATCTGTAGAGCAGAGCGTAATCAGGGAGAAATTAATGGCAAAGAAAGCAAAGTTTGTACAGAATATAGTTAGAATTCAGCAATCTATAAGGGAAAAGACGATCTCTTTTAACCCTATAGAATTAGAATGTCGCTTGGACATTTTAAAAACTTATATTGACCAAGCAATGAAGCTTCAGTCAGAGGTTGATAATTTAGATCCCAAAAATGACGATAGAGCTGAGCTTGAGGACATTTGTGTGACAACAAAATCAATGTTTTGAGTCTACTGGCTAAAAATAGGCAGCCAAACTTGCCTGAAATCTCTTTCAGTGCACAGACACATCAGTCAAGACTCCTAAATATGAAGCTCCCCACATTTAATGGAAAATATTCTGATTATAAGAATTTTACGAGCTTATTTGAGAACTTAGTCCACAATGATCCGACATTGACAGATATTGAAAAGTTTAATCATTTAACATCATGCTTGTCCGATTCAGCTTTAGGTACAGTGAAAGCTTTTCAGATTTCAGAAGAAAATTATCCCAAAGAATTAGCCAGCTTAAAGAAGGTTTACGACAATGAATACCTAATATTTTTTCATAATATTGCAAAACTTTTTGATTTGCCAGAGATCACAAAATCTTCGACTTCTGCTTTGCGAAGCATGATTGATACCGTTTCTGCTATTTACGATTCGCTGTTGTCAATAGGTGACGATAAGAAAATAACGAATGCCATATTAATACATTTAGTGATGTCAAAAGTAGATCCAGTGGCTAGATCAAAGTGGGAAGAACAGCTTGATTTCGAAAAGCTCCCTTTGTGGCCAGACTGCGAAGCCGCTTGATAAACGGTACCAGCATATTTCTGCTGACAAATCTTCTAGTTCAAACCCGAGGTTTAATAGTAATAATAATAATACTAATAGAACTGAAAATTCTAAAAAGAAAAATTACAAAACATCATTAAATTTTACAAAATCAAAACCATCTGCTGATAAGTGCTTGTTTTGCCGATCAAATCAGCATATAATAAATAATTGCCCTTCCTTTACTGCTGAGCCCGTAACCCAAAGATTTGATTTCATAAAATATGTGCCAGCATGTATTAATTGTTTGAGAAAAGGTCATACAGTAGCCAGATGTCAATCTTCTAAGTGCAGAACATGTAGCGGTTCTCATTCGAATTATCATGCTGAACAGCCATCTACTTCTCACGAGTCTGTTAATTATTCATCATCGGATGAAAGAATTATTCTTGTCACAGCTGTTGTGAAAGTGAGAAGTAATTCTGGCAAATATATACTGGCCAGAGCACTTTTAGATTCCGGTTCTCAACAAAACTTGATAACTGAGCAACTTGCGCAGCTACTAAGACTGAAAAAAGAAGGAGGCAGATTAAGTCTAAATGGCATAAGTGAAACAAATTCAGTTTCCAAATCTTGTGTAAATTTAACTGTCACGTCGAGGTTTAACTCTACTAACTTTAATTCAAAGTTTTGGGTATTGAGTCATATAAGTAATTTGCAACCTGATCTTAGAATAAATAAAACTAGCTTAAATATTCCTAAGAATATGGAATTAGCTGATCCTTGCTTTCATAAGCCACAAAAAATTGATTTATTGATTGGCGCTGAAATTTTCTTTGATTTGATGTGTGTTGACGTCGCTTGGTTGGATTGTAACTCGCAAATACCAATCAAAGGGTTTGGCCAATAACAACGTTTTTCATTTAAGTACTGTTGTAGAAAACGAGATGAATGTTGATTCAATAGTCAGGAAATTCTGGGAATTAGAAGATCTTCCAAATGAGTCAACAAAAATATATTCTGAGGAACAGCAACAATGTGAGGACAAATTTAGTTTATATTTTAATTAAAACTTAAAAACTAAACAGTGAACAGTAAACAGTTTAACACAAACAAACAATTATATAAAATTATTTACATTAAACTGTGTTACAAGTTTTAAAATATCATACAAAATAATTAAAAAAAACAAAGCAGAATCACACAAACTATACTGTTTTCAACAAAACAAACATAAAATAACAGCATATAAAACACAAATAAACTATACAAATAAACAAGAAATAGTTAAATTAAATTACAAGAAAACAGTGATTAAACATAAAAATACACAAGTTTTCATAAAAATTATAAACACGACAAACAGTGCAAAAGAAATAAATAAACACAAAAACAAGTAATTTCTCCGTGGAAATTCATCCTGTTCAGAAGCTACCGATGCCCCGTTGCCGCTGTATCATCTGTAGAGCAGAGCGTAATCAGGGAGAAATTAATGGCAAAGAAAGCAAAGTTTGTACAAAATATAGTTAGAATTCAGCAATCTATAAGGGAAAAGACAATCTCTTTTAACCCTATAGAATTAGAATGTCGCTTGGACATTTTAAAAACTTATATTGACCAAGCAATGAAGCTTCAGTCAGAGGTTGATAATTTAGATCCCGAGCTTGAAGACATTTGTGTGACAACAAAATCGATGTTTTTGAGTCTACTGGCTAAAAATAGGCAGCCAAACTTGCCTGAAATCTCTTTCAGTGCACAGACACATCAGTCAAGACTCCCAAATATGAAGCTCCCCACATTTAATGGAAAATATTCTGATGATAAGAATTTTACGAGCTTATTTGAGAACTTAGTCCACAATGATCCGACATTGACAGATATTGAAAAGTTTAATCATTTAATATCATGCTTGTCCGATTCAACTTTAGGTACAGTGAAAGCTTTTCAGATTTCAGAAGAAAATTATCCTAAAGCATTAGCCAGCTTAAAGAAGGTTTACGACAATGAATGCCTAATATTTTTTCATAATATTGCAAAACTTTTTGATTTGCCAGAGATCACAAAACCTTCGGCTTCTGCTTTGCGAAGCATGATTGATACTGTTTCTGCTATTTACGATTCGCTGTTGTCAATAGGTGACGATAAGAAAATAACGAATGCCATATTAATACATTTAGTGATGTCAAAAGTAGATCCAGTGGCTAGATCAAAGTGGGAAGCAGAGATCGGTTTCGGTTGCGTATTTTTCGAGTCTACTTAAACAAGCACTTAGTTTTTTATGAGTCGAATCGTTTTTGTTCAAAAGCAAAAAACACTTGTTGAATAAACCGTACGTTTAAAACATTCGTTTTATGTACTCGCCATTTTGTGCGAACATGAATGTTCTGATATTGTTTCAAGAGGATGTTCAAGAATTAAAAAATTCGATTTGGTTTGAAGGACCTTCGTTTTTACTAAGCGAAAGTTCCTACTGCCCTGTTAACAAACACTTTGAGTTAACAGAGAACCAGGAATTATTGGAAAAAAGAAAAATGAATGTACTTATTGCAGGAGAGGATCCACATAATTGCCTGTTGGATCTTTTAGGAAAATATTCGTCTTACAAAAAGCTACTACGAGTAACGTCTTTTGTACTTAGATTTGTTGACGTTTTGAGAAAACGCAAAATAGACAAAGGCTCCACCCTACTGCAATCGAATTGAAATGGTCATTCTTTCGGCTTGTAGAGACAGTCCAGAAAAACTACTTTTCTGAGGAGATATCAAAATTGCAAAAATCTCTTGTCTTGCCATCAAACGTTCAAAGATTAACACTAATTGTTCATACTTTCACAGAAAAGAAACGAACATTTTCACTTTTAAGGGTAGGTGGGAGATTGCTTAATGCAAACTTGAAGAAATAGCTTTGTCACACTGTATTTGCGGAATCTTCATTTTGTAAATTGTCATGCTGGCACAAAAGCACTTGTAGCTCTTTCACGGCATAATATATAACTTATTAATGCGAAAGAAGAGTGCAGCAGAATAGTTCGCCGGTGTGTTCATTGCTTCCGTTATAAACCAAAATTAATATCCCAAATAATAGGCTATTTACCCACAAGTAGAGTGAGAGGTACCCGACCCAACGGTCGGCGTAGACTTCTGTGGTCCCATTAACGTGTCATTGAGAATACGTCGTAGACCACCAATTAAAATGTATATAGCGGTTTTCGTGTGTTTCACTTCTAAGGCGGTTCATTTAGAACAGATCGTCGCATCATACGCAGCGTCGCCCGGGTTGAGGTTCAGCGTCATACAACCTCGGGCGCCACACTTCAGAATGCTGTGGGAAGCAGCGATGAAGCAGGCGAAGTTCCGACTTCTGCGAGCCGTGGGCAACGCATCGCTCACTAAGGACGAAATGGGCACAATGCTTGCAGAAGTTGAAGCGGTGCTCAACAGTCGGCCAATCGCACCGCTGTCTCCGGACCCCAACGACGGGGAAGCGCCAACTCCAGCGCACCTACAGAGGGTCTGCGTTCGCTGCCGTCCGAAACCGCAGAAGACGTGACAGGCAAAGAGGCAAAGTTATGGAAGCAATGGCGTCTGCTTTGCGGTCTCAAGCAGACATTCTGGGACTTCAGGGCAAAGAAAAGTGGCGCGAGAAGATTCCCAGTCTCAAGGTCGGTCAAGTGGTGATAATCCACGAAGACAATTGCCCGCCACAGCACTGGCTGACCGGGAGAGTCGTCAACGTCCTTGAAAGGCACGACGGCAAGGACAGGGTGGCCGAGATCAAGACCATAAACGGCGTATTTAAACGCCCAATATGTAAATTGGCTCCTCTACCTGATGATTGAAGACCTCAGCTTCTTCAATGGGGCCGGAATGTTGAGCCTGTATGATATTAATAATAATAAATAATACTAAGAAATGAATTTAATAAAACTAAAATAAATAATACTAAAACTAATACTTACCTGACTTTTAAGTTTTTGTTGTAAATGTTAAAAGTAACTGTTATGCTGAAAAATATTGAAGCATCAGTATACACAATAAATATATTTACTTGCAAAGTAATCTTAAATTCAACCGGTCGTGTTTTTAATGAAAGTTTTAGTTTTTTCACCACAGTGCCCTATTTTCTGTTAAATTATAATTTAATTAGTTTAAAGAAATATTAAGATTAAACATTTTGGTGCCTGAGCAGGGACTTTTGAAAAATAAAAACAAAAATCATTTTTTAAAACAATTCAGTTTTATATTTTAATTAAAACTTAAAAACTAAACAGTGAACAGTAAACAGTAAACAGTTTAACACAAACAAACAATTATATAAAATTATTTACATTAAACATTGTTACAAGTTTTAAAATATAATACAAAATAAATAATAAAACAAAACAGAATCATACAAACTATACTGTTTTCAACAAAACAAACATAAAATAACAGCATATAAAACACAAATAAACAAGAAATAGTTAAATTAAATTACAAGAAAACAGTGATTAAACATAAAAATACACAAGTTTTCATAAAAATTATAAACACGACAAACAGTGCAAAAGAAATAAATAAACACAAAAACAAGTAATTTCTCCGTGGAAATTCATCCTGTCCAGAAGCTACCGATGCCCCGTTGCCGCTGTATCATCTGTAGAGCAGAGCGTAATCAGGGAGAAATTAATGGCAAAGAAAGCAAAGTTTGTACAGAATATAGTTAGAATTCAGCAATCTATAAGGGAAAAGACGATCTCTTTTAACCCTATAGAATTAGAATGTCGCTTGGACATTTTAAAAACTTATATTGACCAAGCAATGAAGCTTCAGTCAGAGGTTGATAATTTAGATCCCAAAAATGACGATAGAGCTGAGCTTGAGGACATTTGTGTGACAACAAAATCAATGTTTTGAGTCTACTGGCTAAAAATAGGCAGCCAAACTTGCCTGAAATCTCTTTCAGTGCACAGACACATCAGTCAAGACTCCTAAATATGAAGCTCCCCACATTTAATGGAAAATATTCTGATTATAAGAATTTTACGAGCTTATTTGAGAACTTAGTCCACAATGATCCGACATTGACAGATATTGAAAAGTTTAATCATTTAACATCATGCTTGTCCGATTCAGCTTTAGGTACAGTGAAAGCTTTTCAGATTTCAGAAGAAAATTATCCCAAAGAATTAGCCAGCTTAAAGAAGGTTTACGACAATGAATACCTAATATTTTTTCATAATATTGCAAAACTTTTTGATTTGCCAGAGATCACAAAATCTTCGACTTCTGCTTTGCGAAGCATGATTGATACCGTT
Source organism: Gymnosoma rotundatum (assembly GCA_916610165.2). Lineage (NCBI taxonomy): Eukaryota > Metazoa > Arthropoda > Insecta > Diptera > Tachinidae > Gymnosoma > Gymnosoma rotundatum. Next base: position 60,612,390 of record OU744339.1, read on the forward strand.
TCTGCTATTTACGATTCGCTGTTGTCAATAGGTGACGATAAGAAAATAACGAATGCCATATTAATACATTTAGTGATGTCAAAAGTAGATCCAGTGGCTAGATCAAAGTGGGAAGAACAGCTTGATTTCGAAAAGCTCCCTTTGTGGCCAGACTGCGAAGCCGCTTGATAAACGGTACCAGCATATTTCTGCTGACAAATCTTCTAGTTCAAACCCGAGGTTTAATAGTAATAATAATAATACTAATAGAACTGAAAATTCTAAAAAGAAAAATTACAAAACATCATTAAATTTTACAAAATCAAAACCATCTGCTGATAAGTGCTTGTTTTGCCGATCAAATCAGCATATAATAAATAATTGCCCTTCCTTTACTGCTGAGCCCGTAACCCAAAGATTTGATTTCATAAAATATGTGCCAGCATGTATTAATTGTTTGAGAAAAGGTCATACAGTAGCCAGATGTCAATCTTCTAAGTGCAGAACATGTAGCGGTTCTCATTCGAATTATCATGCTGAACAGCCATCTACTTCTCACGAGTCTGTTAATTATTCATCATCGGATGAAAGAATTATTCTTGTCACAGCTGTTGTGAAAGTGAGAAGTAATTCTGGCAAATATATACTGGCCAGAGCACTTTTAGATTCCGGTTCTCAACAAAACTTGATAACTGAGCAACTTGCGCAGCTACTAAGACTGAAAAAAGAAGGAGGCAGATTAAGTCTAAATGGCATAAGTGAAACAAATTCAGTTTCCAAATCTTGTGTAAATTTAACTGTCACGTCGAGGTTTAACTCTACTAACTTTAATTCAAAGTTTTGGGTATTGAGTCATATAAGTAATTTGCAACCTGATCTTAGAATAAATAAAACTAGCTTAAATATTCCTAAGAATATGGAATTAGCTGATCCTTGCTTTCATAAGCCACAAAAAATTGATTTATTGATTGGCGCTGAAATTTTCTTTGATTTGATGTGTGTTGACGTCGCTTGGTTGGATTGTAACTCGCAAATACCAATCAAAGGGTTTGGCCAATAACAACGTTTTTCATTTAAGTACTGTTGTAGAAAACGAGATGAATGTTGATTCAATAGTCAGGAAATTCTGGGAATTAGAAGATCTTCCAAATGAGTCAACAAAAATATATTCTGAGGAACAGCAACAATGTGAGGACAAATTTAGTTTATATTTTAATTAAAACTTAAAAACTAAACAGTGAACAGTAAACAGTTTAACACAAACAAACAATTATATAAAATTATTTACATTAAACTGTGTTACAAGTTTTAAAATATCATACAAAATAATTAAAAAAAACAAAGCAGAATCACACAAACTATACTGTTTTCAACAAAACAAACATAAAATAACAGCATATAAAACACAAATAAACTATACAAATAAACAAGAAATAGTTAAATTAAATTACAAGAAAACAGTGATTAAACATAAAAATACACAAGTTTTCATAAAAATTATAAACACGACAAACAGTGCAAAAGAAATAAATAAACACAAAAACAAGTAGTTTCTCCGTGGAAATTCATCCGGTCCAGAAGCTACCGATGCCCCGTTGCCGCTGTATCATCTATAGAGCAGAGCGTAATCAGGGAGAAATTAATGGCAAAGAAAGCAAAGTTTGTACAAAATATAGTTAGAATTCAGCAATCTATAAGGGAAAAGACGATCTCTTTTAACCCTATAGAATTAGAATGTCGCTTGGACATTTAATAACTTATACTGGCCAAGCAATGAAGCTTCAGTCAGAGGTTGATAAGTTAGATCCCAAAAATGACGATAGAGCTGAGCTTGAGGACATTTGTGTGACAACAAAATCAATGTTTTTGATTCTACTGGCTAAAAATAGGCAGCCAAACTTGCCTGAAATCTCTTTCAGTGCACAGACACATCAGTCAAGACTCCCAAATATGAAGCTCCCCGCATTTAATGGAAAATATTCTGATTATAAGAATTTTACGAGCTTATTTGAGAACTTAGTCCACAATGATCCGACATTGACAGATATTGAAAAGTTTAATCATTTAACATCATGCTTGTCCGATTCAGCTTTAGGTACAGTGAAAGCTTTTCAGATTTCAGAAGAAAATTATCCCAAAGAATTAGCCAGCTTAAAGAAGGTTTACGACAATGAATGCCTAATATTTTTTCATAATATTGCAAAACTTTTTGATTTGCCAGAGATCACAAAATCTTCGACTTCTGCTTTGCGAAGCATGATTGATACCGTTTCTGCTATTTACGATTCGCTGTTGTCAATAGGTGACGATAAGAAAATAACGAATGCCATATTAATACATTTAGTGATGTCAAAAGTAGATCCAGTGGCTAGATCAAAGTGGGAAGAACAGCTTGATTTCGAAAAGCTCCCTTTGTGGTCAGACTGCGAAGCCGCTTAATAAACGGTACCAGCATATTTCTGCTGACAAATCTTCTAGTTCAAACCCGAGGTTTAATAGTAATAATAATAATACTAATAGAACTGAAAATTCTAAAAAGAAAAATTACAAAACATCATTAAATTTTACAAAATCAAAACCATCTGCTGATAAGTGCTTGTTTTGCCGATCAAATCAGCATATAATAAATAATTGCCCTTCCTTTACTGCTGAGCCCGTAACCCAAAGATTTTATTTCATAAAATATGTGCCAGCATGTATTAATTGTTTGAGAAAAGGTCATACAGTAGCCAGATGTCAATCTTCTAAGTGCAGAACATGTAGCGGTTCTCATTCGAATTATCATGCTGAACAGCCATCTACTTCTCACGAGTCTGTTAATTATTAATCATCGGATGAAAGAATTATTCTTGTCACAGCTGTTGTGAAAGTGAGAAGTAATTCTGGCAAATATATACTGGCCAGAGCACTTTTAGATTCCGGTTCTCAACAAAACTTGATAACTCAGCAACTTGCGCAGCTACTAAGACTGAAAAAAGAAAGAGGCAGATTAAGTCTAAATGGCATAAGTGAAACAAATTCGGTTTCAAAATCTTGTGTAAATTTAACTGTCACGTCGAGGTTTAACTCTACTAACTTTAATTCAAAGTTTTGGGTATTGAGTCATATAACTAATTTGCAACCTGATCTTAGAATAAATAAAACTAGCTTAAATATTCCTAAGAATATGGAATTAGCTGATCCTTGCTTTCATAAGCCACAAAAAATTGATTTATTGATTGGCGCTGAAATTTTCTTTGATTTGATGTGTGTTGATCTCGCTTGGTTGGATTGTAACTCGAAAATACCAATCAAAGGGCTTGGCCAATAACAACGTTTTTCATTTAAGTACTGTTGTAGAAAACGAGAGCAATGTTGATTCAATGGTCAGGAAATTCTGGGAATTAGAAGATGTTCCAAATGAGTCAACAAAAATATATTCTGAGGAACAGCAACAATGTGAGGACAAATTTAGAAATACAGTACGACGCTTAATGTCAGGACGATTTGAAGTCTCACTGCCTTTTAAATCTGATGCAAAATTTATTAGTTCGCCGGTTTGAAACTGCCAAAAGGCGATTTCTCTCTTTGGAACGAAGACTTTCCAAAGATGACATCATAAGGCAGATGTATCATGATTTTATGAAAGAGTATTTCGATTTAGGTCATATGTCACTTTTGAATAATATGCCAGATTTTCCTCACTATTTTATTTCACATCAATGTGTTTTGCGACCTCAGAGTGTACAACTAGAAAACTTCGAGTAGTTTTTGATGGTTCATGTAGAACTTCTTCGCATGTATCTCTTAACAATTTGCTAATGGTTGGTCCGACGATTCAAGAAGAATTATATTCCACATTAATCCGATTTCGATTTCATTAATATGCAATCACCGCAGATACTGAAAAGATGTATCGTCAAATTTTGATTGGCGAAAATTACCGAAATTTTCAATTAGTCCTTTGGCGAGAGTGTCCATCTGATTCTTTAAAAGTGTTTCGTTTAAGCACTGTTACATACGGCACGGCGTCAGCGCCATTTTTTGCGATCAGATGTTTGATTCATTTAAGCGATTTGTACAAAGAGACTTTACCTATTGGTTCAAAAGTTGTTCGCAATGATTTCTATGTAGATGATTTATTAACTGGTGCTGATAGCTAACAAGACCTGAGTATAATTCGTAACCAGGTTAATGAAATTTTGAGTTTAGCTGGTTATAAACTTACGAAATGGTTTTCAAATCATCCTGAATTTATGAGTTCAATACAAAATGAAAAACTATTACATAACGATTCCGATTCAGCAAAAGCTCCTGGCAAACATTGGATTCCGAAGAACGATTCATTTAAGTTTTGTTTGGAAAATAATTTTCAAGAATTAAAACATATTGTCAGTTTCTTCGCGGTTATTTAATCCTCTCGGACTATTATGCCCTATAGTAACAAAATCCAAAATGTTATTAAAAGAACTTTGGATTCAAAAACTTGACTGGGATGAATCAATCGCCATGAGACTAAATACTTCATGGGAAAATTTCAAATCTAATTTACTAGAAATTGATTCAATAACAATCCTAAGATTCGTTTATACAACTTCTAAAGCAAAAATTCAAATTCACGGATTTGCTGATGCCTCAATTCGAGCATATGGTTGTTGCATCTACACCCAATGCTCAAACAGAATTGTTTCACGACTACTTACGGCGAAATCTAAAGTTGCTCCTCTTAAGACCAAGTCTCTTCCAAGACTTGAGCTATGTGCTGCACACCTGTCAGCTAAGTTGTGGAATCGAATTAAGTTAATGATTAGCTTTGAAATCGAGTGTGTTAATTTCTGGACTGATTCAAAAATAACACTGTATAGGATTAAAACGCATCCATCCTCGCTATCCACTTTTGTTTCAAATCGAGTGGCTGAGATTCAAGAATGGTCAGACCACGTTTCGTGGCGCCATGTTCCAACCAAGCAAAATCCAGCTGATATTGTTTCAAGAGGATGTTCAAGAATTAAAAAATTCGATTTGGTTTGAAGGACCTTTGTTTTTACTAAGCGAAAGTTCCTACTGCCCTGTTAACGAACACTTTGAGTTAACAGAGAACCAGGAATTATTGGAAAAAAGAAAAATGAATGTACTTATTGCAGTAGAGGATCCACATAATTGCCTATTGGATCTTTTAGGAAAATATTCGTCTTGCAAAAAGCTACTACGAGTAATGTCTTTTGTACTTAGATTTGTTGACGTTTTGAGAAAACGCAAAATAGACAAAGGCTCTACCCTACTGCAATCGAATTGAAATGGTCATTCTTTCGGCTTGTAGAGACAATCCAGAAAAACTACTTTTCTGAGGAGATATCAAAATCGCAAATCAAAATTGCCATCAAACATTCAAAGATTAACACCAATTGTTCATACTTTCACAGAAAAGAAACTTTTAAGGGTAGGTGGGAGATTGCTTAATGCAAACTTGAAGTTCCCACTTTTATTATCGAGAAGAAATAGCTTTGTCACACTGTATTTGCGGGATCTTCATTTTGAAAATTGTCATGCTGGCACAAAAGCACTTGTAGCTCTTTCACGGCAGAATAAATAACTTATTAATGCGAAAGAAGAGTGCAGCAGAATAGTTCGCCGGTGTGTTCATTGCTTCCGTTATAAACCAAAATTAATGTCCCAAATAATAGGCAATTTACCCACAAGTAGAGTGAGAGGTACCCGACCTAACGGTCGGCGTAGACTTCTGTGGTCCCATTAACGTGTCATTGAGAATACGTGCTAGACCACCAATTAAAATGTATATAGCGGTTTTCGTGTGTTTCACTTCTAAGGCGGTTCATTTAGAACAGGTCGTCGCATCATACGCAGCGTCGCCCGGGTTGAGGTTCAGCTTCATACAACCTCGGGCGCCACACTTCAGAATGCTGTGGAAAGCAGCCGTGAAGCAGGCGAAGTTCCGACTTCTGCGAGCCGTGGGCTACGCATCGCTCACTAAGGAAGAAATGGGCACAATGCTTGCAGAAGTTGAAGCGGTGCTCAACAGTCGGCCAATCGCACCGCTGTCTCCGGACCCCAACGACGGGGAAGCGCTTACTCCAGCGCACCTACCGATAGGCGACGGTCTGCGTTCGCTGCCGTCTGAAACCGCAGAAGACGTGACAGGCAAAGAGGCGAAATTATGGAAGCGATGGCGTCTGCTTTGCGGTCTCAAGCAGACATTCTGGCAGGCTTGGTCTCTCGACTATATCCTGGGACTTTAGGGCAAAGGCAAGTGGCGCGAGAAGATGCCCAGTCTCAAGGTCGGTCAAGTGGTGATAATCCACGAAGACAATTGCCCGCCACAGCACTGGCTGACCGGGAGAGTCGTCAACGTCCATGAAGGACACGACGGCAAGGACAGGCTGGCGGAGATCAAGACCATAAACGGCGTATTTAAACGCCCAATATGTAAAGTGGCTCCTCTACCTGATGGTTGAAGACCTCAGCTCCTTCAATGGGGCCGGAATGTTGAGCCTGTATGATAATAATAATAAATAATACTAAGAAATGAATTTAATAAAACTAAACTAAATAATACTAAAACTAATACTTACCCCTAATACTTACCTTACTTTTAAGTTTTTGTTGTAAATGTTAAAAGTAACTGTTATGCTGAAAAATATTGAAGCATCAGTATACACAATAAATATATTTACGTGCAAAGTAATCTTAAATTCAACCGGTCGTGTTTTTAATGAAAGTTTTAGTTTTTTCACCACAGTGCCCTATTTTCTGTTAAATTATAATTTAATTAGTTTAAAAAATATTAAGATTAAACATTTTGGTGCCTGAGCAGGGACTTGTGAAAAATAAAAACAAAAATCATTTTTTAAAACAATTCAGTTTATATTTTAATTAAAACTTAAAAACTAAACAGTGAACAGTAAACAGTTTAACACAAACAAACAATTATATAAAATTATTTACATTAAACAGTGTTACAAGTTTTAAAATATCATACAAAATAAATAATAAAACAAAACAGACTCATACAAACTATACTGTTTTCAACAAAACAAACATAAAATAACAGCATATAAAACACAAATAAACAAGAAATAGTTAAATTAAATTACAAGAAAACAGTGATTAAACATAAAAATACACAAGTTTTCATAAAAATTATAAACACGACAAACAGTGCAAAAGAAATAAATAAACACAAAAACAAGTAGTTTCTCCGTGGAAATTCATCCGGTCCAGAAGCTACCGATGCCCCGTTGCCGCTGTATCATCTATAGAGCAGAGCGTAATCAGGGAGAAATTAATGGCAAAGAAAGCAAAGTTTGTACAAAATATAGTTAGAATTCAGCAATCTATAAGGGAAAAGACGATCTCTTTTAACCCTATAGAATTAGAATGTCGCTTGGACATTTAACAACTTATATTGGCCAAGCAATGAAGCTTCAGTCAGAGGTTGATAATTTAGATCCCAAAAATGACGATAGAGCTGAGCTTGAGGACATTTGTGTGACAACAAAATCAATGTTTTTGATTCTACTGGCTAAAAATAGGCAGCCAAACTTGCCTGAAATCTCTTTCAGTGCACAGACACATCAGTCAAGACTCCCAAATATGAAGCTCCCCACATTTAATGGAAAATATTCTGATTATAAGAATTTTACGAGCTTATTTGAGAACTTAGTCCACAATGATCCGACATTGACAGATATTGAAAAGTTTAATCATTTAACATCATGCTTGTCCGATTCAGCTTTAGGTACAGTGAAAGCTTTTCAGATTTCAGAAGAAAATTATCCCAAAGAATTAGCCAGCTTAAAGAAGGTTTACGACAATGAATGCCTAATATTTTTTCATAATATTGCAAAACTTTTTGATTTGCCAGAGATCACAAAATCTTCGGCTTCTGCTTTGCGAAGCATGATTGATACCGTTTCTGCTATTTACGATTCGCTGTTCTCAATAGGTGACGATAAGAAAATAACGAAAATAACATTTAGTGATGTCAAAAGTAGATCCAGTGGCTAGATCAAAGTGGGAAGAACAGCTTGATTTCGAAAAGCTCCCTTTGTGGTCAGACTGCGAAGCCGCTTGATAAACGGTACCAGCATATTTCTGCTGACAAATCTTCAAACCCGAGGTTTAATAGTAATAATAATAATACTAATAGAACTGAAAATTCTAAAAAGAAAAATTACAAAACATCATTAAATTTTACAAAATCAAAACCATCTGCTGATAAGTGCTTGTTTTGCCGACCAAATCAGCATATAATAAATAATTGCCCTTCCTTTACTGCTGAACAGCCATCTACTTCTTACGCGTCTGTTAATTATTCATCATCGGATGAAAGAATTATTCTTGTCACAGCTGTTGTGAAAGTGAGAAGTAATTCTGGCAAATATATACTGGCCAGAGCACTTTTAGATTCCGGTTCTCAACCAAACTGGATAACTGAGGAACTTCCGCAGCTACTAAGACTGAAAAAAGAGGGAGGCAGATTAAGTCTAAATGGCATAAGTGAAACAAATTCGGTTTCCAAATCTTGTGTAAATTTAACTGTCACGTCGCGGGTTAACTCTACTAACTTTAATTCAAAGTTTTGGGTATTGAGTCATATAACTAATTTGCAACCTGATCTTAGAATAAATAAAACTAGCTTAAATATTCCTAAGAATATGGAATTAGCTATTCCTTGCTTTCATAAGCCACAAAAAATTGATTTATTGATTGGCGCTGAAATTTTCTTTGATTTGATGTGTGTTGACGTCGCTTGGTTGGATTGTAACTCGCAAATACCAATCAAAGGGTTTGGCCAATAACAAACGTTTTTCATTTAAGTACTGTTGTAGAAAACGAGATGAATGTTGATTCAATAGTCAGGAAATTCTGGGAATTAGAAGATCTTCCAAATGAGTCAACAAAAATATATTCTGAGGAACAGCAACAATGTGAGGACAAATTTAGTTTATATTTTAATTAAAACTTAAAAACTAAACAGTGAACAGTAAACAGTTTAAAACAAACAAACAATTATATAAAATTATTTACATTAAACTGTGTTACAAGTTTTAAAATATCATACAAAATAATTAAAAAAAACAAAGCAGAATCACACAAACTATACTGTTTTCAACAAAACAAACATAAAATAACAGCATATAAAACACAAATAAACTATACAAATAAACAAGAAATAGTTAAATTAAATTACAAGAAAACAGTGATTAAACATAAAAATACACAAGTTTTCATAAAAATTATAAACACGACAAACAGTGCAAAAGAAATAAATAAACACAAAAACAAGTAATTTCTCCGTGGAAATTCATCCTGTTCAGAAGCTACCGATGCCCCGTTGCCGCTGTATCATCTGTAGAGCAGAGCGTAATCAGGGAGAAATTAATGGCAAAGAAAGCAAAGTTTGTACAAAATATAGTTAGAATTCAGCAATCTATAAGGGAAAAGACAATCTCTTTTAACCCTATAGAATTAGAATGTCGCTTGGACATTTTAAAAACTTATATTGACCAAGCAATGAAGCTTCAGTCAGAGGTTGATAATTTAGATCCCGAGCTTGAAGACATTTGTGTGACAACAAAATCGATGTTTTTGAGTCTACTGGCTAAAAATAGGCAGCCAAACTTGCCTGAAATCTCTTTCAGTGCACAGACACATCAGTCAAGACTCCCAAATATGAAGCTCCCCACATTTAATGGAAAATATTCTGATTATAAGAATTTTACGAGCTTATTTGAGAACTTAGTCCACAATGATCCGACATTGACAGATATTGAAAAGTTTAATCATTTAATATCATGCTTGTCCGATTCAACTTTAGGTACAGTGAAAGCTTTTCAGATTTCAGAAGAAAATTATCCTAAAGCATTAGCCAGCTTAAAGAAGGTTTACGACAATGAATGCCTAATATTTTTTCATAATATTGCAAAACTTTTTGATTTGCCAGAGATCACAAAACCTTCGGCTTCTGCTTTGCGAAGCATGATTGATACTGTTTCTGCTATTTACGATTCGCTGTTGTCAATAGGTGACGATAAGAAAATAACGAATGCCATATTAATACATTTAGTGATGTCAAAAGTAGATCCAGTGGCTAGATCAAAGTGGGAAGCAGAGATCGGTTTCGGTTGCGTATTTTTCGAGTCTACTTAAACAAGCACTTAGTTTTTTATGAGTCGAATCGTTTTTGTTCAAAAGCAAAAAACACTTGTTGAATAAACCGTACGTTTAAAACATTCGTTTTATGTACTCGCCATTTTGTGCGAACATGAATGTTCTGATATTGTTTCAAGAGGATGTTCAAGAATTAAAAAATTCGATTTGGTTTGAAGGACCTTCGTTTTTACTAAGCGAAAGTTCCTACTGCCCTGTTAACAAACACTTTGAGTTAACAGAGAACCAGGAATTATTGGAAAAAAGAAAAATGAATGTACTTATTGCAGGAGAGGATCCACATAATTGCCTGTTGGATCTTTTAGGAAAATATTCGTCTTACAAAAAGCTACTACGAGTAACGTCTTTTGTACTTAGATTTGTTGACGTTTTGAGAAAACGCAAAATAGACAAAGGCTCCACCCTACTGCAATCGAATTGAAATGGACATTCTTTCGGCTTGTAGAGACAGTCCAGAAAAACTACTTTTCTGAGGAGATATCAAAATGCAAAAATCTCTTGTCTTGCCATCAAACGTTCAAAAAATTAACACTAATTGTTCATACTTTCACAGAAAAGAAACGAACATTTTCACTTTTAAGGGTAGGTGGGAGATTGCTTAATGCAAACTTGAAGAAATAGCTTTGTCACACTGTATTTGCGGAATCTTCATTTTGTAAATTGTCATGCTGGCACAAAAGCACTTGTAGCTCTTTCACGGCATAATATATAACTTATTAATGCGAAAGAAGAGTGCAGCAGAATAGTTCGCCGGTGTGTTCATTGCTTCCGTTATAAACCAAAATTAATATCCCAAATAATAGGCTATTTACCCACAAGTAGAGTGAGAGGTACCCGACCCAACGGTCGGCGTAGACTTCTGTGGTCCCATTAACGTGTCATTGAGAATACGTGGTAGACCACCAATTAAAATGTATATAGCGGTTTTCGTGTGTTTCACTTCTAAGGCGGTTCATTTAGAACAGATCGTCGCATCATACGCAGCGTCGCCCGGGTTGAGGTTCAGCGTCATACAACCTCGGGCGCCACACTTCAGAATGCTGTGGGAAGCAGCGATGAAGCAGGCGAAGTTCCGACTTCTGCGAGCCGTGGGCAACGCATCGCTCACTAAGGACGAAATGGGCACAATGCTTGCAGAAGTTGAAGCGGTGCTCAACAGTCGGCCAATCGCACCGCTGTCTCCGGACCCCAACGACGGGGAAGCGCCAACTCCAGCGCACCTACAGAGGGTCTGCGTTCGCTGCCGTCCGAAACCGCAGAAGACGTGACAGGCAAAGAGGCAAAGTTATGGAAGCGATGGCGTCTGCTTTGCGGTCTCAAGCAGACATTCTGGGACTTCAGGGCAAAGAAAAGTGGCGCGAGAAGATTCCCAGTCTCAAGGTCGGTCAAGTGGTGATAATCCACGAAGACAATTGCCCGCCACAGCACTGGCTGACCGGGAGAGTCGTCAACGTCCTTGAAAGGCACGACGGCAAGGACAGGGTGGCCGAGATCAAGACCATAAACGGCGTATTTAAACGCCCAATATGTAAATTGGCTCCTCTACCTGATGATTGAAGACCTCAGCTTCTTCAATGGGGCCGGAATGTTGAGCCTGTATGATATTAATAATAATAAATAATACTAAGAAATGAATTTAATAAAACTAAAATAAGTAATACTAAAACTAATACTTACCTTACTTTTAAGTTTTTGTTGTAAATGTTAAAAGTAACTGTTATGCTGAAAAATATTGAAGCATCAGTATACACAATAAATATATTTACTTGCAAAGTAATCTTAAATTCAACCGGTCGTGTTTTTGATGAAAGTTTTATTTTTTTCACCACAGTGCCCTATTTTCTGTTAAATTATAATTTAATTAGTTTAAAAAAATATTAAGATTAAACATTTTGGTGCCTGAGCAGGGACTTGTGAAAAATAAAAACAAAAATCATTTTTTAAAACAATTCAGTTTATATCTTAATTAAAACTTAAAAACTAAACAGTGAACAGTAAACAGTTTAACACAAACAAACAATTATATAAAATTATTTACATTAAACAGTGTTACAAGTTTTAAAATATCATACAAAATAAATAATAAAACAAAACAGACTCATACAAACTATACTGTTTTCAACAAAACAAACATAAAATAACAGCATATAAAACACAAATAAACAAGAAATAGTTAAATTAAATTACAAGAAAACAGTGATTAAACATAAAAATACACAAGTTTTCATAAAAATTATAAACACGACAAACAGTGCAAAAGAAATAAATAAACTCAAAAACAAGTAATTTCTCCGTGGAAATTCATCCTGTCCAGAAGCTACCGATGCCCCGTTGCCGCTGTATCATCTATAGAGCAGAGCGTAATCAGGGAGAAATTAATGGCAAAGAAAGCAAAGTTTGTACAAAATATAGTTAGAATTCAGCAATCTATAAGGGAAAAGACGATCTCTTTTAACCCTATAGAATTAGAATGTCGCTTGGACATTTTAAAAACTTATATTGACCAAGCAATGAAGCTTCAGTCAGAGGTTGATAATTTAGATCCCGATATTGACGATAGAGCTGAGCTTGAGGACATTTGTGTGACAACAAAATCAATGTTTTTGAGTCTACTGGCTAAAAACAGGCAGCCAAACTTGCCTGAAATCTCTTTCAGTGCACAGACACATCAGTCAAGACTCCCAAATATGAAGCTCCCCACATTTAATAGAAAATATTCTGATTATAAGAATTTTACGAGCTTATTTGAGAACTTAGTCCACAATGAGCCGACATTGACAGATATTGAAAAGTTTAATCATTTAATATCATGCTTGTCCGATTCAGCTTTAGGTACAGTGAAAGCCTTTCAGATTTCAGAAGAAAATTATCCCAAAGCATTAGCCAGCTTAAAGAAGGTTTACGACAATGAATGCCTAATATTTTTTCATAATATTGCAAAACTTTTTGATTTGCCAGAGATCACAAAACCTTCGGCTTCTGCTTTGCGAAGCATGATTGATACCGTTTCTGCTATTTACGATTCGCTGTTGTCAATAGGTGACGATAAGAAAATAACGAATGCCATATTAATACATTTAGTGATGTCAAAAGTAGATCCAGTGGCTAGATCAAAGTGGGAAGCAGAGATCGGTTTCGGTTGCGTATTTTTCGAGTCTACTTAAACAAGCACTTAGTTTTTTATGAGTCGAATCGTTTTTGTTCAAAAGCAAAAAACACTTGTTGAATAAACCGTTCGTTTAAAACATTCATTTTATGTACTCGCCATTTTGTGCGAACATGAATGTTCGGATATTGTTTCAAGATGTTCAAGAATTAAAAAATTCGATTTGGTTTGAAGGACCTTCGTTTTTACTAAGCGAAAGTTCCTACTGCCCTGTTAACGAACACTTTGAGTTAACAGAGAACCAGGAATTATTGGAAAAAAGAAAAATGAATGTACTTATTGCAGTAGAGGCTCCACATAATTGCCTATTAGATCTTTTAGGAAAATATTCGTCTTACAAAAAGCTACTACGAGTAACGTCTTTTGTACTTAGATTTGTTGACGTTTTGAGAAAACGCAAAATAGACAAAGGCTCCACCCTACTGCAATCGAATTGAAATGGACATTCTTTCGGCTTGTAGAGACAGTCCAGAAAAACTACTTTTCTGAGGAGATATCAAAATGCAAAAATCTCTTGTCTTGCCATCAAACGTTCAAAAAATTAACACTAATTGTTCATACTTTCACAGAAAAGAAACGAACATTTTCACTTTTAAGGGTAGGTGGGAGATTGCTTAATGCAAACTTGAAGAAATAGCTTTGTCACACTGTATTTGCGGAATCTTCATTTTGTAAATTGTCATGCTGGCACAAAAGCACTTGTAGCTCTTTCACGGCATAATATATAACTTATTAATGCGAAAGAAGAGTGCAGCAGAATAGTTCGCCGGTGTGTTCATTGCTTCCGTTATAAACCAAAATTAATATCCCAAATAATAGGCTATTTACCCACAAGTAGAGTGAGAGGTACCCGACCCAACGGTCGGCGTAGACTTCTGTGGTCCCATTAACGTGTCATTGAGAATACGTGGTAGACCACCAATTAAAATGTATATAGCGGTTTTCGTGTGTTTCACTTCTAAGGCGGTTCATTTAGAACAGATCGTCGCATCATACGCAGCGTCGCCCGGGTTGAGGTTCAGCGTCATACAACCTCGGGCGCCACACTTCAGAATGCTGTGGGAAGCAGCGATGAAGCAGGCGAAGTTCCGACTTCTGCGAGCCGTGGGCAACGCATCGCTCACTAAGGACGAAATGGGCACAATGCTTGCAGAAGTTGAAGCGGTGCTCAACAGTCGGCCAATCGCACCGCTGTCTCCGGACCCCAACGACGGGGAAGCGCCAACTCCAGCGCACCTACAGAGGGTCTGCGTTCGCTGCCGTCCGAAACCGCAGAAGACGTGACAGGCAAAGAGGCAAAGTTATGGAAGCGATGGCGTCTGCTTTGCGGTCTCAAGCAGACATTCTGGGACTTCAGGGCAAAGAAAAGTGGCGCGAGAAGATTCCCAGTCTCAAGGTCGGTCAAGTGGTGATAATCCACGAAGACAATTGCCCGCCACAGCACTGGCTGACCGGGAGAGTCGTCAACGTCCTTGAAAGGCACGACGGCAAGGACAGGGTGGCCGAGATCAAGACCATAAACGGCGTATTTAAACGCCCAATATGTAAATTGGCTCCTCTACCTGATGATTGAAGACCTCAGCTTCTTCAATGGGGCCGGAATGTTGAGCCTGTATGATATTAATAATAATAAATAATACTAAGAAATGAATTTAATAAAACTAAAATAAGTAATACTAAAACTAATACTTACCTTACTTTTAAGTTTTTGTTGTAAATGTTAAAAGTAACTGTTATGCTGAAAAATATTGAAGCATCAGTATACACAATAAATATATTTACTTGCAAAGTAATCTTAAATTCAACCGGTCGTGTTTTTGATGAAAGTTTTATTTTTTTCACCACAGTGCCCTATTTTCTGTTAAATTATAATTTAATTAGTTTAAAAAAATATTAAGATTAAACATTTTGGTGCCTGAGCAGGGACTTGTGAAAAATAAAAACAAAAATCATTTTTTAAAACAATTCAGTTTATATCTTAATTAAAACTTAAAAACTAAACAGTGAACAGTAAACAGTTTAACACAAACAAACAATTATATAAAATTATTTACATTAAACAGTGTTACAAGTTTTAAAATATCATACAAAATAAATAATAAAACAAAACAGACTCATACAAACTATACTGTTTTCAACAAAACAAACATAAAATAACAGCATATAAAACACAAATAAACAAGAAATAGTTAAATTAAATTACAAGAAAACAGTGATTAAACATAAAAATACACAAGTTTTCATAAAAATTATAAACACGACAAACAGTGCAAAAGAAATAAATAAACTCAAAAACAAGTAATTTCTCCGTGGAAATTCATCCTGTCCAGAAGCTACCGATGCCCCGTTGCCGCTGTATCATCTATAGAGCAGAGCGTAATCAGGGAGAAATTAATGGCAAAGAAAGCAAAGTTTGTACAAAATATAGTTAGAATTCAGCAATCTATAAGGGAAAAGACGATCTCTTTTAACCCTATAGAATTAGAATGTCGCTTGGACATTTTAAAAACTTATATTGACCAAGCAATGAAGCTTCAGTCAGAGGTTGATAATTTAGATCCCGATATTGACGATAGAGCTGAGCTTGAGGACATTTGTGTGACAACAAAATCAATGTTTTTGAGTCTACTGGCTAAAAACAGGCAGCCAAACTTGCCTGAAATCTCTTTCAGTGCACAGACACATCAGTCAAGACTCCCAAATATGAAGCTCCCCACATTTAATAGAAAATATTCTGATTATAAGAATTTTACGAGCTTATTTGAGAACTTAGTCCACAATGAGCCGACATTGACAGATATTGAAAAGTTTAATCATTTAATATCATGCTTGTCCGATTCAGCTTTAGGTACAGTGAAAGCCTTTCAGATTTCAGAAGAAAATTATCCCAAAGCATTAGCCAGCTTAAAGAAGGTTTACGACAATGAATGCCTAATATTTTTTCATAATATTGCAAAACTTTTTGATTTGCCAGAGATCACAAAACCTTCGGCTTCTGCTTTGCGAAGCATGATTGATACCGTTTCTGCTATTTACGATTCGCTGTTGTCAATAGGTGACGATAAGAAAATAACGAATGCCATATTAATACATTTAGTGATGTCAAAAGTAGATCCAGTGGCTAGATCAAAGTGGGAAGCAGAGATCGGTTTCGGTTGCGTATTTTTCGAGTCTACTTAAACAAGCACTTAGTTTTTTATGAGTCGAATCGTTTTTGTTCAAAAGCAAAAAACACTTGTTGAATAAACCGTTCGTTTAAAACATTCATTTTATGTACTCGCCATTTTGTGCGAACATGAATGTTCGGATATTGTTTCAAGATGTTCAAGAATTAAAAAATTCGATTTGGTTTGAAGGACCTTCGTTTTTACTAAGCGAAAGTTCCTACTGCCCTGTTAACGAACACTTTGAGTTAACAGAGAACCAGGAATTATTGGAAAAAAGAAAAATGAATGTACTTATTGCAGTAGAGGCTCCACATAATTGCCTATTAGATCTTTTAGGAAAATATTCGTCTTACAAAAAGCTACTACGAGTAACGTCTTTTGTACTTAGATTTGTTGACGTTTTGAGAAAACGCAAAATGGACAAAGGCTCTACCCTACTGCAATCGAATTGAAATGGTCATTCTTTCGGCTTGTAGAGACAATCCAGAAAAACTACTTTACTGAGGAGATATCAAAATTGCAAAAATCTCTTGTCTTGCCATCAAACATTCAAAGATTAACACCAATTGTTCATACTTTCACAGAAAAGAAACGAACATTTTCACTTTTAAGGGTAGGTGGGAGATTGCTTAATGCAAACTTGTAGTTCCCACTTTTATTATCGAAAAGAAATAGCTTTGTCACACTGTATTTGCGGAATCTTCATTTTGAAAATTGTCATGCTGGCACAAAAGCACTTGTAGCTCTTTCACGGCAGAATATATAACTTATTAATGCGAAAGAAGAGTGCAGCAGAAAAGTTCGCCGGTGTGTTCATTGCTTCCATTATAAACCAAAATTAATGTCCGAAATAATAGGCAATTTACCCACAAGTAGAGTGAGAGGTACCCGACCCAACGGTCGGCGTAGACTTCTGTGGTCCCATTAACGTGTCATTGAGAATACGTGGTAGACCACCAATTAAAATGTATATAGCGGTTTTCGTGTGTTTCATTTCTAAGGCGGTTCATTTAGAACAGGTCGTCGCATCATACGCAGCGTCGCCCGGGTTGAGGTTCAGCGTCATACAACCTCGGGCGCCACACTTCAGAATGCTGTGAATGGGCACAATGCTTGCAGAAGTTGAAGCGGTGCTCAACAGTCGGCCAATCGCACTGCTGTCTCCGGACTCCAACGACGTGGAAGCGCTAACTCCAGCGCACTTACTGATAGGCGAAGGTCTGCGTTCGCTGCCGTCCGAAACCGCAGAAGACGTGACAGGCAAAGAGGCGAAATTATGGAAGCGTTGGCGTCTGCTTTGCGGTCTCAAGTAGACATTCTGGCAGGCTTGGTCTCGCGACTATATCCTGGGACTTCAGGGCAAAGGCAAGTGGCGCGAGAAGATTCGCAGTCTCAAGGTCGGTCAAGTGGTGATAATCCACGAAGACAATTGCCCGACACAGCACTGGCTGACCGGGAGAGTCGTCAACGTCCTTGAAAGACACGACGGCAAGGACAGGGTGGCGGAGATCAAGACCATAAACGGCGTATTTAAACGCCCAATATGTAAATTGGCTCCTCTACCTGATGATTGAAGACCTCAGCTCCTTCAATGGGGCCGGAATGTTGAGCCTGTATGATATTCATAATAATAATCATAATAATTATAATAAATAATAATACTAAGAAATGAATTTAATAAAACTAAAATAAATAATACTAAAACTAATACTTACTCCTAATACTTACCTTACTTTTAAGTTTTTGTTGTAAATGTTAAAAGTAACTGTTATGCTGAAAAATATTGAAGCATCAGTATACACAATAAATATATTTACTTGCAAAGTAATCTTAAATTCAACCGATCGTGTTTTTAATGAAAGTTTTAATTTTTGACCACAGTGCCCTATTTTGTTTTAAATTATAATTTAATTAGTTTAAAAAAATCTTAAAAAAATATTAAGATTAAACATTTTGGTGCCTGATCAGGGACTTGTGAAAAATAAAAACTAAAATAAAAAAAAAAGAGATAAGTTATTTCATTTTTTTTTTTAAACAATTCAGTTTTATATTTTTATTAAAACGGTGCCTAGCGTTTGTTTTAATTTTTACCCTGACCAGGATTCGAACCATCGATTTTATAAATTAATGAAATTTTACTTTATTTTCGGCTTTTTGGTTCATACTTTCACAGAAAAGAAACGAACATTTTCACTTTTAAGGGTAGGTGGGAGATTGCTTAATGCAAACTTGTAGTTCCCACTTTTATTATCGAAAAGAAATAGCTTTGTCACACTGTATTTGCGGAATCTTCATTTTGAAAATTGTCATGCTGGCACAAAAGCACTTGTAGCTCTTTCACGGCAGAATATATAACTTATTAATGCGAAAGAAGAGTGCAGCAGAATAGTTCGCCGGTGTGTTCATTGCTTCCATTATAAACCAAAATTAATGTCCGAAATAATAGGCAATTTACCCACAAGTAGAGTGAGAGGTACCCGACCCAACGGTCGGCGTAGACTTCTGTGGTCCCATTAACGTGTCATTGAGAATACGTGGTAGACCACCAATTAAAATGTATATAGCGGTTTTCGTGTGTTTCATTTCTAAGGCGGTTCATTTAGAACAGGTCGTCGCATCATACGCAGCGTCGCCCGGGTTGAGGTTCAGCGTCATACAACCTCGGGCGCCACACTTCAGAATGCTGTGAATGGGCACAATGCTTGCAGAAGTTGAAGCGGTGCTCAACAGTCGGCCAATCGCACTTCTGTCTCCGGACTCCAACGACGTGGAAGCGCTAACTCCAGCGCACTTACTGATAGGGGAAGGTCTGCGTTCGCTGCCGTCCGAAACCGCAGAAGACGTGACAGGCAAAGAGGCGAAATTATGGAAGCGATGGCGTCTGCTTTGCGGTCTCAAGTAGACATTCTGGCAGGCTTGGTCTCGCGACTATATCCTGGGACTTCAGGGCAAAGGCAAGTGGCGCGAGAAGATTCGCAGTCTCAAGGTCGGTCAAGTGGTGATAATCCACGAAGACAATTGCCCGACACAGCACTGGCTGACCGGGAGAGTCGTCAACGTCCTTGAAAGACACGACGGCAAGGACAGGGTGGCGGAGATCAAGACCATAAACGGCGTATTTAAACGCCCAATATGTAAATTGGCTCCTCTACCTGATGATTGAAGACCTCAGCTCCTTCAATGGGGCCGGAATGTTGAGCCTGTATGATATTCATAATAATAATCATAATAATTATAATAAATAATAATACTAAGAAATGAATTTAATAAAACTAAAATAAATAATACTAAAACTAATACTTACTCCTAATACTTACCTTACTTTTAAGTTTTTGTTGTAAATGTTAAAAGTAACTGTTATGCTGAAAAATATTGAAGCATCAGTATACACAATAAATATATTTACTTGCAAAGTAATCTTAAATTCAACCGATCGTGTTTTTAATGAAAGTTTTAATTTTTGACCACAGTGCCCTATTTTGTTTTAAATTATAATTTAATTAGTTTAAAAAAATCTTAAAAAAATATTAAGATTAAACATTTTGGTGCCTGATCAGGGACTTGTGAAAAATAAAAAATAAAATAAAAAAAAAAGAGATAAATTATTTCATTTTTTTTTTTAAACAATTCAGTTTTATATTTTTATTAAAACGGTGCCTAGCGTTTGTTTTAATTTTTACCCTGACCAGGATTCGAACCATCGATTTTATAAATTAATGAAATTTTACTTTATTTTCGGCTTTTTGGTTCATACTTTCACAGAAAAGAAACGAACATTTTCACTTTTAAGGGTAGGTGGGAGATTGCTTAATGCAAACTTGTAGTTCCCACTTTTATTATCGAAAAGAAATAGCTTTGTCACACTGTATTTGCGGAATCTTCATTTTGAAAATTGTCATGCTGGCACAAAAGCACTTGTAGCTCTTTCACGGCAGAATATATAACTTATTAATGCGAAAGAAGAGTGCAGCAGAATAGTTCGCCGGTGTGTTCATTGCTTCCATTATAAACCAAAATTAATGTCCGAAATAATAGGCAATTTACCCACAAGTAGAGTGAGAGGTACCCGACCCAACGGTCGGCGTAGACTTCTGTGGTCCCATTAACGTGTCATTGAGAATACGTGGTAGACCACCAATTAAAATGTATATAGCGGTTTTCGTGTGTTTCATTTCTAAGGCGGTTCATTTAGAACAGGTCGTCGCATCATACGCAGCGTCGCCCGGGTTGAGGTTCAGCGTCATACAACCTCGGGCGCCACACTTCAGAATGCTGTGAATGGGCACAATGCTTGCAGAAGTTGAAGCGGTGCTCAACAGTCGGCCAATCGCACTGCTGTCTCCGGACTCCAACGACGTGGAAGCGCTAACTCCAGCGCACTTACTGATAGGCGAAGGTCTGCGTTCGCTGCCGTCCGAAACCGCAGAAGACGTGACAGGCAAAGAGGCGAAATTATGGAAGCGTTGGCGTCTGCTTTGCGGTCTCAAGTAGACATTCTGGCAGGCTTGGTCTCGCGACTATATCCTGGGACTTCAGGGCAAAGGCAAGTGGCGCGAGAAGATTCGCAGTCTCAAGGTCGGTCAAGTGGTGATAATCCACGAAGACAATTGCCCGACACAGCACTGGCTGACCGGGAGAGTCGTCAACGTCCTTGAAAGACACGACGGCAAGGACAGGGTGGCGGAGATCAAGACCATAAACGGCGTATTTAAACGCCCAATATGTAAATTGGCTCCTCTACCTGATGATTGAAGACCTCAGCTCCTTCAATGGGGCCGGAATGTTGAGCCTGTATGATATTCATAATAATAATCATAATAATTATAATAAATAATAATACTAAGAAATGAATTTAATAAAACTAAAATAAATAATACTAAAACTAATACTTACTCCTAATACTTACCTTACTTTTAAGTTTTTGTTGTAAATGTTAAAAGTAACTGTTATGCTGAAAAATATTGAAGCATCAGTATACACAATAAATATATTTACTTGCAAAGTAATCTTAAATTCAACCGATCGTGTTTTTAATGAAAGTTTTAATTTTTGACCACAGTGCCCTATTTTGTTTTAAATTATAATTTAATTAGTTTAAAAAAATCTTAAAAAAATATTAAGATTAAACATTTTGGTGCCTGATCAGGGACTTGTGAAAAATAAAAACTAAAATAAAAAAAAAAGAGATAAGTTATTTCATTTTTTTTTTAAACAATTCAGTTTTATATTTTTATTAAAA
This sequence comes from Gymnosoma rotundatum, assembly GCA_916610165.2. Classification (NCBI taxonomy): domain Eukaryota; kingdom Metazoa; phylum Arthropoda; class Insecta; order Diptera; family Tachinidae; genus Gymnosoma; species Gymnosoma rotundatum. Next base: position 60,634,111 of record OU744339.1, read on the forward strand.
CGGTGCCTAGCGTTTGTTTTAATTTTTACCCTGACCAGGATTCGAACCATCGATTTTATAAATTAATGAAATTTTACTTTATTTTCGGCTTTTTGGTTCATACTTTCACAGAAAAGAAACGAACATTTTCACTTTTAAGGGTAGGTGGGAGATTGCTTAATGCAAACTTGTAGTTCCCACTTTTATTATCGAAAAGAAATAGCTTTGTCACACTGTATTTGCGGAATCTTCATTTTGAAAATTGTCATGCTGGCACAAAAGCACTTGTAGCTCTTTCACGGCAGAATATATAACTTATTAATGCGAAAGAAGAGTGCAGCAGAATAGTTCGCCGGTGTGTTCATTGCTTCCATTATAAACCAAAATTAATGTCCGAAATAATAGGCAATTTACCCACAAGTAGAGTGAGAGGTACCCGACCCAACGGTCGGCGTAGACTTCTGTGGTCCCATTAACGTGTCATTGAGAATACGTGGTAGACCACCAATTAAAATGTATATAGCGGTTTTCGTGTGTTTCATTTCTAAGGCGGTTCATTTAGAACAGGTCGTCGCATCATACGCAGCGTCGCCCGGGTTGAGGTTCAGCGTCATACAACCTCGGGCGCCACACTTCAGAATGCTGTGAATGGGCACAATGCTTGCAGAAGTTGAAGCGGTGCTCAACAGTCGGCCAATCGCACTTCTGTCTCCGGACTCCAACGACGTGGAAGCGCTAACTCCAGCGCACTTACTGATAGGGGAAGGTCTGCGTTCGCTGCCGTCCGAAACCGCAGAAGACGTGACAGGCAAAGAGGCGAAATTATGGAAGCGATGGCGTCTGCTTTGCGGTCTCAAGTAGACATTCTGGCAGGCTTGGTCTCGCGACTATATCCTGGGACTTCAGGGCAAAGGCAAGTGGCGCGAGAAGATTCGCAGTCTCAAGGTCGGTCAAGTGGTGATAATCCACGAAGACAATTGCCCGACACAGCACTGGCTGACCGGGAGAGTCGTCAACGTCCTTGAAAGACACGACGGCAAGGACAGGGTGGCGGAGATCAAGACCATAAACGGCGTATTTAAACGCCCAATATGTAAATTGGCTCCTCTACCTGATGATTGAAGACCTCAGCTCCTTCAATGGGGCCGGAATGTTGAGCCTGTATGATATTCATAATAATAATCATAATAATTATAATAAATAATAATACTAAGAAATGAATTTAATAAAACTAAAATAAATAATACTAAAACTAATACTTACTCCTAATACTTACCTTACTTTTAAGTTTTTGTTGTAAATGTTAAAAGTAACTGTTATGCTGAAAAATATTGAAGCATCAGTATACACAATAAATATATTTACTTGCAAAGTAATCTTAAATTCAACCGATCGTGTTTTTAATGAAAGTTTTAATTTTTGACCACAGTGCCCTATTTTGTTTTAAATTATAATTTAATTAGTTTAAAAAAATCTTAAAAAAATATTAAGATTAAACATTTTGGTGCCTGATCAGGGACTTGTGAAAAATAAAAAATAAAATAAAAAAAAAAGAGATAAATTATTTCATTTTTTTTTTTAAACAATTCAGTTTTATATTTTTATTAAAACGGTGCCTAGCGTTTGTTTTAATTTTTACCCTGACCAGGATTCGAACCATCGATTTTATAAATTAATGAAATTTTACTTTATTTTCGGCTTTTTGGTTCATACTTTCACAGAAAAGAAACGAACATTTTCACTTTTAAGGGTAGGTGGGAGATTGCTTAATGCAAACTTGTAGTTCCCACTTTTATTATCGAAAAGAAATAGCTTTGTCACACTGTATTTGCGGAATCTTCATTTTGAAAATTGTCATGCTGGCACAAAAGCACTTGTAGCTCTTTCACGGCAGAATATATAACTTATTAATGCGAAAGAAGAGTGCAGCAGAATAGTTCGCCGGTGTGTTCATTGCTTCCATTATAAACCAAAATTAATGTCCGAAATAATAGGCAATTTACCCACAAGTAGAGTGAGAGGTACCCGACCCAACGGTCGGCGTAGACTTCTGTGGTCCCATTAACGTGTCATTGAGAATACGTGGTAGACCACCAATTAAAATGTATATAGCGGTTTTCGTGTGTTTCATTTCTAAGGCGGTTCATTTAGAACAGGTCGTCGCATCATACGCAGCGTCGCCCGGGTTGAGGTTCAGCGTCATACAACCTCGGGCGCCACACTTCAGAATGCTGTGAATGGGCACAATGCTTGCAGAAGTTGAAGCGGTGCTCAACAGTCGGCCAATCGCACTGCTGTCTCCGGACTCCAACGACGTGGAAGCGCTAACTCCAGCGCACTTACTGATAGGCGAAGGTCTGCGTTCGCTGCCGTCCGAAACCGCAGAAGACGTGACAGGCAAAGAGGCGAAATTATGGAAGCGATGGCGTCTGCTTTGCGGTCTCAAGTAGACATTCTGGCAGGCTTGGTCTCGCGACTATATCCTGGGACTTCAGGGCAAAGGCAAGTGGCGCGAGAAGATTCGCAGTCTCAAGGTCGGTCAAGTGGTGATAATCCACGAAGACAATTGCCCGACACAGCACTGGCTGACCGGGAGAGTCGTCAACGTCCTTGAAAGACACGACGGCAAGGACAGGGTGGCGGAGATCAAGACCATAAACGGCGTATTTAAACGCCCAATATGTAAATTGGCTCCTCTACCTGATCATTGAAGACCTCAGCTCCTTCAATGGGGCCGGAATGTTGAGCCTGTATGATATTCATAATAATAATCATAATAATTATAATAAATAATAATACTAAGAAATGAATTTAATAAAACTAAAATAAATAATACTAAAACTAATACTTACTCCTAATACTTACCTTACTTTTAAGTTTTTGTTGTAAATGTTAAAAGTAACTGTTATGCTGAAAAATATTGAAGCATCAGTATACACAATAAATATATTTACTTGCAAAGTAATCTTAAATTCAACCGATCGTGTTTTTAATGAAAGTTTTAATTTTTGACCACAGTGCCCTATTTTGTTTTAAATTATAATTTAATTAGTTTAAAAAAATCTTAAAAAAATATTAAGATTAAACATTTTGGTGCCTGATCAGGGACTTGTGAAAAATAAAAACTAAAATAAAAAAAAAAGAGATAAGTTATTTCATTTTTTTTTTTTAAACAATTCAGTTTTATATTTTTATTAAAACGGTGCCTAGCGTTTGTTTTAATTTTTACCCTGACCAGGATTCGAACCATCGATTTTATAAATTAATGAAATTTTACTTTATTTTCGGCTTTTTGGTTCATACTTTCACCGAAAAGAAACGAACATTTTCACTTTTAAGGGTAGGTGGGAGATTGCTTAATGCAAACTTGTAGTTCCCACTTTTATTATCGAAAAGAAATAGCTTTGTCACACTGTATTTGCGGAATCTTCATTTTGAAAATTGTCATGCTGGCACAAAAGCACTTGTAGCTCTTTCACGGCAGAATATATAACTTATTAATGCGAAAGAAGAGTGCAGCAGAATAGTTCGCCGGTGTGTTCATTGCTTCCATTATAAACCAAAATTAATGTCCGAAATAATAGGCAATTTACCCACAAGTAGAGTGAGAGGTACCCGACCCAACGGTCGGCGTAGACTTCTGTGGTCCCATTAACGTGTCATTGAGAATACGTGGTAGACCACCAATTAAAATGTATATAGCGGTTTTCGTGTGTTTCATTTCTAAGGCGGTTCATTTAGAACAGGTCGTCGCATCATACGCAGCGTCGCCCGGGTTGAGGTTCAGCGTCATACAACCTCGGGCGCCACACTTCAGAATGCTGTGAATGGGCACAATGCTTGCAGAAGTTGAAGCGGTGCTCAACAGTCGGCCAATCGCACTTCTGTCTCCGGACTCCAACGACGTGGAAGCGCTAACTCCAGCGCACTTACTGATAGGGGAAGGTCTGCGTTCGCTGCCGTCCGAAACCGCAGAAGACGTGACAGGCAAAGAGGCGAAATTATGGAAGCGATGGCGTCTGCTTTGCGGTCTCAAGTAGACATTCTGGCAGGCTTGGTCTCGCGACTATATCCTGGGACTTCAGGGCAAAGGCAAGTGGCGCGAGAAGATTCGCAGTCTCAAGGTCGGTCAAGTGGTGATAATCCACGAAGACAATTGCCCGACACAGCACTGGCTGACCGGGAGAGTCGTCAACGTCCTTGAAAGACACGACGGCAAGGACAGGGTGGCGGAGATCAAGACCATAAACGGCGTATTTAAACGCCCAATATGTAAATTGGCTCCTCTACCTGATGATTGAAGACCTCAGCTCCTTCAATGGGGCCGGAATGTTGAGCCTGTATGATATTCATAATAATAATCATAATAATTATAATAAATAATAATACTAAGAAATGAATTTAATAAAACTAAAATAAATAATACTAAAACTAATACTTACTCCTAATACTTACCTTACTTTTAAGTTTTTGTTGTAAATGTTAAAAGTAACTGTTATGCTGAAAAATATTGAAGCATCAGTATACACAATAAATATATTTACTTGCAAAGTAATCTTAAATTCAACCGATCGTGTTTTTAATGAAAGTTTTAATTTTTGACCACAGTGCCCTATTTTGTTTTAAATTATAATTTAATTAGTTTAAAAAAATCTTAAAAAAATATTAAGATTAAACATTTTGGTGCCTGATCAGGGACTTGTGAAAAATAAAAAATAAAATAAAAAAAAAAGAGATAAATTATTTCATTTTTTTTTTTAAACAATTCAGTTTTATATTTTTATTAAAACGGTGCCTAGCGTTTGTTTTAATTTTTACCCTGACCAGGATTCGAACCATCGATTTTATAAATTAATGAAATTTTACTTTATTTTCGGCTTTTTGGTTCATACTTTCACAGAAAAGAAACGAACATTTTCACATTAAGGGTAGGTGGGAGATTGCTTAATGCAAACTTGTAGTTCCCACTTTTATTATCGAAAAGAAATAGCTTTGTCACACTGTATTTGCGGAATCTTCATTTTGAAAATTGTCATGCTGGCACAAAAGCACTTGTAGCTCTTTCACGGCAGAATATATAACTTATTAATGCGAAAGAAGAGTGCAGCAGAATAGTTCGCCGGTGTGTTCATTGCTTCCATTATAAACCAAAATTAATGTCCGAAATAATAGGCAATTTACCCACAAGTAGAGTGAGAGGTACCCGACCCAACGGTCGGCGTAGACTTCTGTGGTCCCATTAACGTGTCATTGAGAATACGTGGTAGACCACCAATTAAAATGTATATAGCGGTTTTCGTGTGTTTCATTTCTAAGGCGGTTCATTTAGAACAGGTCGTCGCATCATACGCAGCGTCGCCCGGGTTGAGGTTCAGCGTCATACAACCTCGGGCGCCACACTTCAGAATGCTGTGAATGGGCACAATGCTTGCAGAAGTTGAAGCGGTGCTCAACAGTCGGCCAATCGCACTTCTGTCTCCGGACTCCAACGACGTGGAAGCGCTAACTCCAGCGCACTTACTGATAGGCGAAGGTCTGCGTTCGCTGCCGTCCGAAACCGCAGAAGACGTGACAGGCAAAGAGGCGAAATTATGGAAGCGATGGCGTCTGCTTTGCGGTCTCAAGTAGACATTCTGGCAGGCTTGGTCTCGCGACTATATCCTGGGACTTCAGGGCAAAGGCAAGTGGCGCGAGAAGATTCGCAGTCTCAAGGTCGGTCAAGTGGTGATAATCCACGAAGACAATTGCCCGACACAGCACTGGCTGACCGGGAGAGTCGTCAACGTCCTTGAAAGACACGACGGCAAGGACAGGGTGGCGGAGATCAAGACCATAAACGGCGTATTTAAACGCCCAATATGTAAATTGGCTCCTCTACCTGATGATTGAAGACCTCAGCTCCTTCAATGGGGCCGGAATGTTGAGCCTGTATGATATTCATAATAATAATCATAATAATTATAATAAATAATAATACTAAGAAATGAATTTAATAAAACTAAAATAAATAATACTAAAACTAATACTTACTCCTAATACTTACCTTACTTTTAAGTTTTTGTTGTAAATGTTAAAAGTAACTGTTATGCTGAAAAATATTGAAGCATCAGTATACACAATAAATATATTTACTTGCAAAGTAATCTTAAATTCAACCGATCGTGTTTTTAATGAAAGTTTTAATTTTTGACCACAGTGCCCTATTTTGTTTTAAATTATAATTTAATTAGTTTAAAAAAATCTTAAAAAAATATTAAGATTAAACATTTTGGTGCCTGATCAGGGACTTGTGAAAAATAAAAACTAAAATAAAAAAAAAAGAGATAAGTTATTTCATTTTTTTTTTTTAAACAATTCAGTTTTATATTTTTATTAAAACGGTGCCTAGCGTTTGTTTTAATTTTTACCCTGACCAGGATTCGAACCATCGATTTTATAAATTAATGAAATTTTACTTTATTTTCGGCTTTTTGGTTCATACTTTCACCGAAAAGAAACGAACATTTTCACTTTTAAGGGTAGGTGGGAGATTGCTTAATGCAAACTTGTAGTTCCCACTTTTATTATCGAAAAGAAATAGCTTTGTCACACTGTATTTGCGGAATCTTCATTTTGAAAATTGTCATGCTGGCACAAAAGCACTTGTAGCTCTTTCACGGCAGAATATATAACTTATTAATGCGAAAGAAGAGTGCAGCAGAATAGTTCGCCGGTGTGTTCATTGCTTCCATTATAAACCAAAATTAATGTCCGAAATAATAGGCAATTTACCCACAAGTAGAGTGAGAGGTACCCGACCCAACGGTCGGCGTAGACTTCTGTGGTCCCATTAACGTGTCATTGAGAATACGTGGTAGACCACCAATTAAAATGTATATAGCGGTTTTCGTGTGTTTCATTTCTAAGGCGGTTCATTTAGAACAGGTCGTCGCATCATACGCAGCGTCGCCCGGGTTGAGGTTCAGCGTCATACAACCTCGGGCGCCACACTTCAGAATGCTGTGAATGGGCACAATGCTTGCAGAAGTTGAAGCGGTGCTCAACAGTCGGCCAATCGCACTTCTGTCTCCGGACTCCAACGACGTGGAAGCGCTAACTCCAGCGCACTTACTGATAGGGGAAGGTCTGCGTTCGCTGCCGTCCGAAACCGCAGAAGACGTGACAGGCAAAGAGGCGAAATTATGGAAGCGATGGCGTCTGCTTTGCGGTCTCAAGTAGACATTCTGGCAGGCTTGGTCTCGCGACTATATCCTGGGACTTCAGGGCAAAGGCAAGTGGCGCGAGAAGATTCGCAGTCTCAAGGTCGGTCAAGTGGTGATAATCCACGAAGACAATTGCCCGACACAGCACTGGCTGACCGGGAGAGTCGTCAACGTCCTTGAAAGACACGACGGCAAGGACAGGGTGGCGGAGATCAAGACCATAAACGGCGTATTTAAACGCCCAATATGTAAATTGGCTCCTCTACCTGATGATTGAAGACCTCAGCTCCTTCAATGGGGCCGGAATGTTGAGCCTGTATGATATTCATAATAATAATCATAATAATTATAATAAATAATAATACTAAGAAATGAATTTAATAAAACTAAAATAAATAATACTAAAACTAATACTTACTCCTAATACTTACCTTACTTTTAAGTTTTTGTTGTAAATGTTAAAAGTAACTGTTATGCTGAAAAATATTGAAGCATCAGTATACACAATAAATATATTTACTTGCAAAGTAATCTTAAATTCAACCGATCGTGTTTTTAATGAAAGTTTTAATTTTTGACCACAGTGCCCTATTTTGTTTTAAATTATAATTTAATTAGTTTAAAAAAATCTTAAAAAAATATTAAGATTAAACATTTTGGTGCCTGATCAGGGACTTGTGAAAAATAAAAAATAAAATAAAAAAAAAAGAGATAAATTATTTCATTTTTTTTTTTAAACAATTCAGTTTTATATTTTTATTAAAACGGTGCCTAGCGTTTGTTTTAATTTTTACCCTGACCAGGATTCGAACCATCGATTTTATAAATTAATGAAATTTTACTTTATTTTCGGCTTTTTGGTTCATACTTTCACAGAAAAGAAACGAACATTTTCACATTAAGGGTAGGTGGGAGATTGCTTAATGCAAACTTGTAGTTCCCACTTTTATTATCGAAAAGAAATAGCTTTGTCACACTGTATTTGCGGAATCTTCATTTTGAAAATTGTCATGCTGGCACAAAAGCACTTGTAGCTCTTTCACGGCAGAATATATAACTTATTAATGCGAAAGAAGAGTGCAGCAGAATAGTTCGCCGGTGTGTTCATTGCTTCCATTATAAACCAAAATTAATGTCCGAAATAATAGGCAATTTACCCACAAGTAGAGTGAGAGGTACCCGACCCAACGGTCGGCGTAGACTTCTGTGGTCCCATTAACGTGTCATTGAGAATACGTGGTAGACCACCAATTAAAATGTATATAGCGGTTTTCGTGTGTTTCATTTCTAAGGCGGTTCATTTAGAACAGGTCGTCGCATCATACGCAGCGTCGCCCGGGTTGAGGTTCAGCGTCATACAACCTCGGGCGCCACACTTCAGAATGCTGTGAATGGGCACAATGCTTGCAGAAGTTGAAGCGGTGCTCAACAGTCGGCCAATCGCACTTCTGTCTCCGGACTCCAACGACGTGGAAGCGCTAACTCCAGCGCACTTACTGATAGGCGAAGGTCTGCGTTCGCTGCCGTCCGAAACCGCAGAAGACGTGACAGGCAAAGAGGCGAAATTATGGAAGCGATGGCGTCTGCTTTGCGGTCTCAAGTAGACATTCTGGCAGGCTTGGTCTCGCGACTATATCCTGGGACTTCAGGGCAAAGGCAAGTGGCGCGAGAAGATTCGCAGTCTCAAGGTCGGTCAAGTGGTGATAATCCACGAAGACAATTGCCCGACACAGCACTGGCTGACCGGGAGAGTCGTCAACGTCCTTGAAAGACACGACGGCAAGGACAGGGTGGCGGAGATCAAGACCATAAACGGCGTATTTAAACGCCCAATATGTAAATTGGCTCCTCTACCTGATGATTGAAGACCTCAGCTCCTTCAATGGGGCCGGAATGTTGAGCCTGTATGATATTCATAATAATAATCATAATAATTATAATAAATAATAATACTAAGAAATGAATTTAATAAAACTAAAATAAATAATACTAAAACTAATACTTACTCCTAATACTTACCTTACTTTTAAGTTTTTGTTGTAAATGTTAAAAGTAACTGTTATGCTGAAAAATATTGAAGCATCAGTATACACAATAAATATATTTACTTGCAAAGTAATCTTAAATTCAACCGATCGTGTTTTTAATGAAAGTTTTAATTTTTGACCACAGTGCCCTATTTTGTTTTAAATTATAATTTAATTAGTTTAAAAAAATCTTAAAAAAATATTAAGATTAAACATTTTGGTGCCTGATCAGGGACTTGTGAAAAATAAAAAATAAAATAAAAAAAAAAGAGATAAATTATTTCATTTTTTTTTTAAACAATTCAGTTTTATATTTTTATTAAAACGGTGCCTAGCGTTTGTTTTAATTTTTACCCTGACCAGGATTCGAACCATCGATTTTATAAATTAATGAAATTTTACTTTATTTTCGGCTTTTTGGTTCATACTTTCACAGAAAAGAAACGAACATTTTCACTTTTAAGGGTAGGTGGGAGATTGCTTAATGCAAACTTGTAGTTCCCACTTTTATTATCGAAAAGAAATAGCTTTGTCACACTGTATTTGCGGAATCTTCATTTTGAAAATTGTCATGCTGGCACAAAAGCACTTGTAGCTCTTTCACGGCAGAATATATAACTTATTAATGCGAAAGAAGAGTGCAGCAGAATAGTTCGCCGGTGTGTTCATTGCTTCCATTATAAACCAAAATTAATGTCCGAAATAATAGGCAATTTACCCACAAGTAGAGTGAGAGGTACCCGACCCAACGGTCGGCGTAGACTTCTGTGGTCCCATTAACGTGTCATTGAGAATACGTGGTAGACCACCAATTAAAATGTATATAGCGGTTTTCGTGTGTTTCATTTCTAAGGCGGTTCATTTAGAACAGGTCGTCGCATCATACGCAGCGTCGCCCGGGTTGAGGTTCAGCGTCATACAACCTCGGGCGCCACACTTCAGAATGCTGTGAATGGGCACAATGCTTGCAGAAGTTGAAGCGGTGCTCAACAGTCGGCCAATCGCACTGCTGTCTCCGGACTCCAACGACGTGGAAGCGCTAACTCCAGCGCACTTACTGATAGGCGAAGGTCTGCGTTCGCTGCCGTCCGAAACCGCAGAAGACGTGACAGGCAAAGAGGCGAAATTATGGAAGCGATGGCGTCTGCTTTGCGGTCTCAAGTAGACATTCTGGCAGGCTTGGTCTCGCGACTATATCCTGGGACTTCAGGGCAAAGGCAAGTGGCGCGAGAAGATTCGCAGTCTCAAGGTCGGTCAAGTGGTGATAATCCACGAAGACAATTGCCCGACACAGCACTGGCTGACCGGGAGAGTCGTCAACGTCCTTGAAAGACACGACGGCAAGGACAGGGTGGCGGAGATCAAGACCATAAACGGCGTATTTAAACGCCCAATATGTAAATTGGCTCCTCTACCTGATCATTGAAGACCTCAGCTCCTTCAATGGGGCCGGAATGTTGAGCCTGTATGATATTCATAATAATAATCATAATAATTATAATAAATAATAATACTAAGAAATGAATTTAATAAAACTAAAATAAATAATACTAAAACTAATACTTACTCCTAATACTTACCTTACTTTTAAGTTTTTGTTGTAAATGTTAAAAGTAACTGTTATGCTGAAAAATATTGAAGCATCAGTATACACAATAAATATATTTACTTGCAAAGTAATCTTAAATTCAACCGATCGTGTTTTTAATGAAAGTTTTAATTTTTGACCACAGTGCCCTATTTTGTTTTAAATTATAATTTAATTAGTTTAAAAAAATCTTAAAAAAATATTAAGATTAAACATTTTGGTGCCTGATCAGGGACTTGTGAAAAATAAAAACTAAAATAAAAAAAAAAGAGATAAGTTATTTCATTTTTTTTTTTAAACAATTCAGTTTTATATTTTTATTAAAACGGTGCCTAGCGTTTGTTTTAATTTTTACCCTGACCAGGATTCGAACCATCGATTTTATAAATTAATGAAATTTTACTTTATTTTCGGCTTTTTGGTTCATACTTTCACCGAAAAGAAACGAACATTTTCACTTTTAAGGGTAGGTGGGAGATTGCTTAATGCAAACTTGTAGTTCCCACTTTTATTATCGAAAAGAAATAGCTTTGTCACACTGTATTTGCGGAATCTTCATTTTGAAAATTGTCATGCTGGCACAAAAGCACTTGTAGCTCTTTCACGGCAGAATATATAACTTATTAATGCGAAAGAAGAGTGCAGCAGAATAGTTCGCCGGTGTGTTCATTGCTTCCATTATAAACCAAAATTAATGTCCGAAATAATAGGCAATTTACCCACAAGTAGAGTGAGAGGTACCCGACCCAACGGTCGGCGTAGACTTCTGTGGTCCCATTAACGTGTCATTGAGAATACGTGGTAGACCACCAATTAAAATGTATATAGCGGTTTTCGTGTGTTTCATTTCTAAGGCGGTTCATTTAGAACAGGTCGTCGCATCATACGCAGCGTCGCCCGGGTTGAGGTTCAGCGTCATACAACCTCGGGCGCCACACTTCAGAATGCTGTGAATGGGCACAATGCTTGCAGAAGTTGAAGCGGTGCTCAACAGTCGGCCAATCGCACTTCTGTCTCCGGACTCCAACGACGTGGAAGCGCTAACTCCAGCGCACTTACTGATAGGGGAAGGTCTGCGTTCGCTGCCGTCCGAAACCGCAGAAGACGTGACAGGCAAAGAGGTGAAATTATGGAAGCGATGGCGTCTGCTTTGCGGTCTCAAGTAGACATTCTGGCAGGCTTGGTCTCGCGACTATATCCTGGGACTTCAGGGCAAAGGCAAGTGGCGCGAGAAGATTCGCAGTCTCAAGGTCGGTCAAGTGGTGATAATCCACGAAGACAATTGCCCGACACAGCACTGGCTGACCGGGAGAGTCGTCAACGTCCTTGAAAGACACGACGGCAAGGACAGGGTGGCGGAGATCAAGACCATAAACGGCGTATTTAAACGCCCAATATGTAAATTGGCTCCTCTACCTGATGATTGAAGACCTCAGCTCCTTCAATGGGGCCGGAATGTTGAGCCTGTATGATATTCATAATAATAATCATAATAATTATAATAAATAATAATACTAAGAAATGAATTTAATAAAACTAAAATAAATAATACTAAAACTAATACTTACTCCTAATACTTACCTTACTTTTAAGTTTTTGTTGTAAATGTTAAAAGTAACTGTTATGCTGAAAAATATTGAAGCATCAGTATACACAATAAATATATTTACTTGCAAAGTAATCTTAAATTCAACCGATCGTGTTTTTAATGAAAGTTTTAATTTTTGACCACAGTGCCCTATTTTGTTTTAAATTATAATTTAATTAGTTTAAAAAAATCTTAAAAAAATATTAAGATTAAACATTTTGGTGCCTGATCAGGGACTTGTGAAAAATAAAAAATAAAATAAAAAAAAAAGAGATAAATTATTTCATTTTTTTTTTTAAACAATTCAGTTTTATATTTTTATTAAAACGGTGCCTAGCGTTTGTTTTAATTTTTACCCTGACCAGGATTCGAACCATCGATTTTATAAATTAATGAAATTTTACTTTATTTTCGGCTTTTTGGTTCATACTTTCACAGAAAAGAAACGAACATTTTCACTTTTAAGGGTAGGTGGGAGATTGCTTAATGCAAACTTGTAGTTCCCACTTTTATTATCGAAAAGAAATAGCTTTGTCACACTGTATTTGCGGAATCTTCATTTTGAAAATTGTCATGCTGGCACAAAAGCACTTGTAGCTCTTTCACGGCAGAATATATAACTTATTAATGCGAAAGAAGAGTGCAGCAGAATAGTTCGCCGGTGTGTTCATTGCTTCCATTATAAACCAAAATTAATGTCCGAAATAATAGGCAATTTACCCACAAGTAGAGTGAGAGGTACCCGACCCAACGGTCGGCGTAGACTTCTGTGGTCCCATTAACGTGTCATTGAGAATACGTGGTAGACCACCAATTAAAATGTATATAGCGGTTTTCGTGTGTTTCATTTCTAAGGCGGTTCATTTAGAACAGGTCGTCGCATCATACGCAGCGTCGCCCGGGTTGAGGTTCAGCGTCATACAACCTCGGGCGCCACACTTCAGAATGCTGTGAATGGGCACAATGCTTGCAGAAGTTGAAGCGGTGCTCAACAGTCGGCCAATCGCACTGCTGTCTCCGGACTCCAACGACGTGGAAGCGCTAACTCCAGCGCACTTACTGATAGGCGAAGGTCTGCGTTCGCTGCCGTCCGAAACCGCAGAAGACGTGACAGGCAAAGAGGCGAAATTATGGAAGCGATGGCGTCTGCTTTGCGGTCTCAAGTAGACATTCTGGCAGGCTTGGTCTCGCGACTATATCCTGGGACTTCAGGGCAAAGGCAAGTGGCGCGAGAAGATTCGCAGTCTCAAGGTCGGTCAAGTGGTGATAATCCACGAAGACAATTGCCCGACACAGCACTGGCTGACCGGGAGAGTCGTCAACGTCCTTGAAAGACACGACGGCAAGGACAGGGTGGCGGAGATCAAGACCATAAACGGCGTATTTAAACGCCCAATATGTAAATTGGCTCCTCTACCTGATGATTGAAGACCTCAGCTCCTTCAATGGGGCCGGAATGTTGAGCCTGTATGATATTCATAATAATAATCATAATAATTATAATAAATAATAATACTAAGAAATGAATTTAATAAAACTAAAATAAATAATACTAAAACTAATACTTACTCCTAATACTTACCTTACTTTTAAGTTTTTGTTGTAAATGTTAAAAGTAACTGTTATGCTGAAAAATATTGAAGCATCAGTATACACAATAAATATATTTACTTGCAAAGTAATCTTAAATTCAACCGATCGTGTTTTTAATGAAAGTTTTAATTTTTGACCACAGTGCCCTATTTTGTTTTAAATTATAATTTAATTAGTTTAAAAAAATCTTAAAAAAATATTAAGATTAAACATTTTGGTGCCTGATCAGGGACTTGTGAAAAATAAAAACTAAAATAAAAAAAAAAGAGATAAGTTATTTCATTTTTTTTTTTTAAACAATTCAGTTTTATATTTTTATTAAAACGGTGCCTAGCGTTTGTTTTAATTTTTACCCTGACCAGGATTCGAACCATCGATTTTATAAATTAATGAAATTTTACTTTATTTTCGGCTTTTTGGTTCTTTTTTAATTAATTTTCGAAACATTTTTAGAGAGAATAATTATTTACAAATGTATGCGGACGTTTTCCAAAGAAAACAAGAAAAATTAGACGCTAGCAGAATGAAATGCAGCATTTTCTGGACCGCCACATCCTTCATCAGCATTCTTTTGCATCTATCTACCTTATGTTATGTACATCGTAAACATCATCTATTTAACCAACTAAGCGTAATGTTAATTTGGTGAGACGAAGTTCACACACAACTTAAAGCTTTTTTCGTCGTTCTCTTTGTAACTAGCAATTTACTAGCCACGAAATGCAACTTTTTATTTTTTAATTATTCACACTTGTTTGCTTACAACATTATAGACACTGTTTCAGTATCATATTGACTTTTATGAGTTAAGTATGAATGTAAATACGCGGTGCCTAGCGTTTGTTTTAATTTTTCCCTGACCAGGATTCGAACCATCGATTTTACAAGTTAATGAAATTTTACTTTATTTTCGACTTTTTCTTTCTTTTTTACTTAAATTTCTAAACATTTTTAGAAAGAATAATTATTTACTTTTAGATTCCGGTTTTCAACCAAACTTGATAACTGAGGAACTTGCGCAGCTACTAAGACTGAAAAAAGAAGGAGACAGATTAAGTCTAAATGGCATAAGTGAAACAAATTCGGTTTCCAAATCTTGTGTAAATTGAACTGTCACGTCGAGGGTTAACTCCACTAACTTTAATTCAAAGTTTTGGGTATTGAGTCATATAACTAATTTGCAACCTGATCTTAGAATAAATAAAACTAGCTTAAATATTCCTAAGAATATAGAATTAGCTGATCCTTGCTTTCATAAGCCACAAAAAATTGATTTATTGATTGGCGCTGAAATTTTCTTTGATGTGTGTTGGTCAAATAAAGTCTGGTCCGAGCCTGCCTATTCTTCAAAAGACGTCGCTTGGTTGGATTGTAACTCGAAAATACCAATCAAAGGGCTTGGCCAATAACAACGTTTTTCATTAAAGTACTGTTGTAGAAAACGAGAGCAATGTTGATTCAATAGTCAGGAAATTCTGGGAATTAGAAGCTCTTCTAAATGAGTCAACAAAAATATATTCTGAGGAACAGCAACAATGTGAGGACAAATTTAGAAATTCAGTACGACGCTTAATGTCAGGACGATTTGAAGTCTCACTGCCTTTTAAATCTGATGCAAAATTTCTTGGTTTATCTTTTGAAACTGCCAAAAGGCGATTTCTCTCTTTGAAGACTTTCCAAAAATGTATCGTCAAATTTTGATTGGCGAAAATTATCGAAATTTTCAATTAGTCCTTTGGCGAGAAAGTCCATCTGATTCCTTAAAAGTGTTTCGTTTAAACACTGTTACATATGGCACGTCGTCAGCGCCATTTTTTGCGATCTGATGTTTGATTCATTTAAGCGATTTGTACAAAGAGACTTACTTACTGGTTCAAAAGTTGTTCGCAATGATTTCTATGTAGATGATTTATTAACTGGTGCTGATAGCTACCAAGACCTGAGTATAATTCGTAACCAGGTTAATGAAATTTTGAGTTCAGCTGGTTTTAAACTTACGAAATGGTTTTCAAATCATCCTGAATTTATGAGTTCAATACAAAATGAAAAACTATTACATAGCGATTCCAATTCAGCAAAAGCAAAAGTTTCGTTTGGAAAATAATTTTCAAGAATTAAAACATATTGTCAGTTTCTTCTGGGTTATTTGATCCTCTCGGACTATTATGCGCTATAGTAACAAAATCCAAAATGTTATTACAAGAACTTTGGATTCAAAAACTTGACTGGGATGAATCAATCGGCATGAGACTACATACTTCATGGGAAAATTTCAAATCTAATTTACTAGAAATTGATTCAATAACAATCCTAAGATTCGTTTATACAACTTCTAAAGCAAAAATTCAAATTCACGGATTTGCTGATGCCTCAATTCGAGCATATGGTTGTTGCATCTACACCCAAAGCTCTGAATCAAACAGAATTGTTTCACGACTACTTACGGCGAAATCTAAAGTTGTTCCTCTTAAGACCAAGTCCTTCCAAGACTTGAGCTATGTGCTGCACACCTGTTAGCTAAGTTGTGGAATCGAATTAAGTTAATGATTAGCTTTGAAATCGAGTGTGTTAATTTCTGGACTGATTCAAAAATTACACTGTATTGGATTAAACGCATCCATCCTCGCTATCCAATTTTGTTTCAAATCGAGTGGCTGAGATTCAAGAATGGTCATCGTTTCGTGGCGCCATGTTCCAACCAAGCAAAATCCAGCTGATATTGTTTCAAGAGGATGTTCAAGAATTAAAAATATTGATTTGGTTTGAAGGACCTTCGTTTTTACTAAGCGAGAGTTCCTACTGCCCTGTTAACGAACACTTTGAGTTAACAGAGAACCAGGAATTATTGGAAAAAAGAAAAATGAATGTACTTATTACAGTAGAGGATCCACATAATCTCTTGTCTTGCCGTCAAACATTCAAAGATTAACACCATTTGTTCATACTTTCACAGAAAAGAAACTAAAATTTTCACTTTTAAAGGTAGGTGGGAGATTGCTTAATGCAAACTTGAAGTTCCCACTTTTATTATCGAAAAGAAATAGCTTTGTCACACTGTATTTGCGGAATCTTCATTTTGAAAATTGTTATGCTGGCACAAAAGCACTTGTAGCTCTTTCACGGCAGAATATATGACTTATTAATGCGAAAGAAGAGTGCAGCAGAATAGTTCGCCGGTGTGTTCATTGCTTCCGTTATAAACCAAAATTAATGTCCCAAATAATGGGCAATTTACCCACTAGTAGAGTGAGAGGTACCCGACCCAACGGTCGGCGTAGACTTCTGTGGTCCCATTAACGTGTCATTGAGAATACGTGGTAGACCACTAATTAAAATGTATATAGCGGTTTTCGTGTGTTTCACTTCTAAGGCGGTTCATTTAGAACAGGTCGTCGCATCATACGCAGTGTCGCCCGGGTTGAGGTTCAGCTTCATACAACCTCGGGGGCCACACTTCAGAGTGCTGTGGGAAGCAGCCGTGAAGCAGGCGAAGTTCAAATTAAATCAACTATTGGCGCACCCTTTAATTCATAATTTTAATTATTAATACTTGTTACTATAACGGCTATAGCAATCGACATTCTTTCTGCCCAATTTGCATGCATTTGTCTTTAGCGGTTCAAAAGATAGGCTCATGTAAGTAAATCTACATCAATTATGGGACACCCTTTAAGATCTAAATTCAAATTATAAACTCGTTGCTATAGCGGAATTAGGAATACAGGTCCCTTTTAAGTTTCAGCGTTCTGTCTATAACAGTTCAAAAGATAGGCCCATATACGTAAATTTGCATCAATTATGGGACACCCTTTAATTTCTAAATTCAAATTATAAACTCGTTGCTATAGCAGAGTTAGAAATACAGGTCCCTTTTATGTTTCAGCGTTCTGTCTATAACAGATCAAAAGATCGGCCCATATACGTAAATCTGCATCAATTATGGGACACCCGCTAATTTCTAAATTCAAATTATAAATTCGTTGATATAGCGGGGTTAGCAATACTGTCTATAACGGTTCAAAAGTTAGGACACATACTTGAAATTACATCAACTATTGGGACACTCTTTAACTTCCAAATCCAAATTTTATACTTGTTGTTATAGTGGACTTAACAATACAGGTTCGTTGTAAATATCAAGCGTCTGTCTACAACTGTTAAAAAGTATGGCAGTATGGTATTTATGTTTACATATATTAATTATTGGTACACCCTTTAATTTATAATTTTTAATATTAATACTTGTTTCTATAATGGCCATAGCAATCGACATTCTGCCCAATTTTAAAGCGTTTGTCTGTAACGGTTCAAAAGATAGACCCATATAAGTAAATTTACATCAATTATGGGGACACCCTTTAATTTTGAGATTTATTTTGGTATAACTTTTTGTTATTGGGAGCTATAGCAATACGCAGTCATTTTAAATTTTAAAGAAGTGCCTTTTACTGTTCATAATACACTTAAAAAATATTTATGTTGTATGAGGACACCCTTTAATTTTTAAGATTATGAATTGTTTTTAAAACTGAACCAATCTGTAAGCATAATCTATCATATTACCAAAAATTTACAAAATCGGATCAGAAATGACTGAGTTCTGCAGGCATTGAATTGATAACTTTCTTCTTACTTAGGTTAGCAGTACTCGCCAAAAATTGTTCATTTGCACTTCCCATTTATGTTGCCGATCCCCTTGGGGTCACCATATGATAATTCTTTATGATTTTTTTTATTTTCACAGCAAAATAAAAACAAATCTTTATGGAATAATTAAACCCTAAATTTATTTTTAATTTCCTACATTTGTCAAGCAAAGCGTGAGATTTACTGCCTCAGCATAATTCGAGGCTAGAATAAAATTTACACGTACCTGTTCAAGTGCCCATGTATTCGTAAAATTTAATTTCACTTCTGCACTGACTAATAGTGGGAAAATAATTTTCCTATTTAAATTACCAGCCAGACAGTTATTAATGGAATATCTGACCACACTGCCTTACAGTCCTGAAATCACCACAAAATTTTAACTTCCGTATTTTTCAAGGCATTGTTTTTTGTAAATATAATTTTGTAGCAACAATGCTTTGAAAAATTTAAAGTGAAAATTTCACGTGGAATTCAGAACATGCCTGATCAATTTAATATTTAATGAAAGACGATATTTCTTTTTGGCCAATGTTGGGAAAAGAAATTAGTATAGCAAGTTATAAATGATTTTCGGAGTGTTCACAATTTAGTTTATTATTTTTAATTTAGTATATAGCTTTAATTAATAGCTTAGAAGCATTATCCTGGTGTAACACCTGGATAATTAAAAGCAACAACTAACTTAGTTATTCACTAAGTTATCCCTAATTGAACAGTTGAGGAAGGCAAACGAGCCTGCCCTTAATCCTCCTCATTTTGTCTGTAACAAAAATAAACAAAACATATTTATTTAAAAATTTTTTTATGATTTTTTTTTTTGGCCGTATATTTTGCAGTAACTAGAACATATATTTATACTAAAAAGATTCCTTTCTTGGTGTATAATAAATATAAAGAGAAAACTATATTCGGCTTTCGGGTTAAGTGAGAATTTGTTTTCAAAAGCACTAAGTATAATAGGATAATAGGAGTTGCCAGGTAAAAATGTTAGATTGCTTAAAGTGTAGATTAGTTATTAAGCTTTTATTGCGTTTTTTTTTTACAAATTTTTATAAATGGTTTAGTAAACGAAAAGTGTTTAATAACTATTGCAAACTTTAAACCTAAAATAGGAACTTTTTATGAATTACACCGTATATATTTAAGGTCGCACCATTTTTGTTTTTTTTTTTAATTTTTATTTAAGAATTGGAATTAGTGAATTTTTCTATATACTGAAAATAGATCAACCATTTATAGTTTGTTAAAAAAGAACAATGACGGAGTTAGAATGGCCCACGTTACATAGTAATCAAAACCTGAAGCTTCCATTAACCTTGAAAGGTGACATAAAGTACTCCACTTTATTCTGTATGATAGAGGTTGGCAATTCAACAAGTTGGTAAATCTATTGTGGTAAAATCTTTTTATTAAATGTATAAAGGTTTGAAAAAAAAATCAAGGATTTTTCGAAGTACTACACAAAAAATTGTTAGATAATAATTGCTGTCCATTACAAATCTACGAAAATTCAAGCTGAGGGTAAGGATGAAATAACTAGAAATAACTAATATAATTGAAGAGTATCAGTCTCCATGGGCTGGCTCATGTAGTTATTGTCCGAAAGAAGACTAGTGCAATTCGGATACATGTCAACAATTGATTAACAGAGTCGTTATTGGCAAGGCGAGGTTGATCCGTCTGATTAGGATAAGACATCTTTCGTTACACCATTTGGCATGTATAAATTTACATGCATGCCACTTGGATTACAAAACGGTAGCAATTAGCAATTTTAACGAAAAAATCAGCGATAAACCGTACAATATTTTTTGAAACTCATGCAAACTTTTTCAGAAATTATATCAGCAAGATATGGTTTTGGAAATAGCAAAATCAATTTAGAGTTTAGGGTTTTATTAATGAAGCTTATCGAAGCATTTAATTTGTCTACTTCTCTACAAAATTTTCACATTATAAGAAATATTTATAAGACATCAGTTAATAAAACTCCAAATCCAAAAGTTTGCTTAATACTATGCCAGTAGTATCGATACCAATTAGCTTTTACTGAATCGTACTCCGAAGCTGGAACCCCTGATTGCTTTAGCTTTAATTGAGTAGAGTTTTTCTGAAAAGATAAGATGATATATAAAAGTTATTAGTCGAACTATTTCTGTTTTATAAACAAATGAATAATTTGTAATTCGATATAGAATCTTTTATAATAATTATTAGAAATAAATAAAAAATATGCATGACCGTGAAAATCCCGACAGGAAGCCTAGCTAAATGCGAAGCGGCTAATCTCGGCTGTGATGATGAAAGTCTATTGTACTTCACTTTCGACACCGTTTTTTTTTTAAATTGAATACATTTTGTTTATATGAATCATGAATTACTATACTTCTAATTTTATTATTCATAATACAGTTTATTATCGTTTATTATATTATCGTATTTTTCGTTTATAAATTAGTAAAACAATATTTCTTTAGAGTGACAACTGATAAACATGTACTATTGTAAATAATCCAATTGAGTGAAATTCACAATAGCATTATTTTTTATCGAATGTGCACCATAATATCAAGTGAAAATTTGTTTGGTCAGTTCATTCGACTACAGTCGAAGATCGAAAGTTGCTCATAATACTACTAACTCCACAACAATTTTCTGCTAAAGTTGACAATATAAAAGCAAACCTTCTAGATAATCTAGCTATACCAGTCACAGATATCATTTATTTGTATGGTATAGTGACAGCTCACGCAGCAATCTTAAACCAACACATTATATTCACCTTAACAACCAGCCCGTTATCACATTAGAATGAATATGATTTTTTTATATTACGCCGGTTCCGCACCTTATAATAATTCTTTAGTACTTGTCAATCCAACTTCTAAAATGACGGCTCTCAACGCTCATCGGGACGAATGTTTCCCTATGGATGATACTAAACTTCTGGACTGCAATACACTTGAGCCTTTGTATGTCCGAACATTCAAGCTACATATTATAAAGGTTGTGCAATCTGTCGCTGTGAAATTCATTTATTCCTTGGGTAGTTTTGACCCGTTTAAATCCGCCGGTCCTGACGGCATTATACCGGCTGATTTGCAGCATAATGCGGATATTGTTATACCATGGTTAGTTCCGATATACACAGCATGTATTACATGGTCGTATATCCCTGAACCGTGGACTTTTTGCTCTGTTGTCTTCATTCCCAAGGGAGGGAAGACTTCGCACACTGAACCGAAGGACTTTAGACCTATAAGTCTATCCTCTTTCCTTTTGAAAACTCTGGAACGGTTAATTGACCTTCACTTGAGAAGGACGATTAATACGGACCGACTCTCCGCCTCTCAACACGCGTATGTCAAGGGCAGATCTGTTGAGACGGCACTACACACGCTTGTGGAATGCATAGAGAAATCCCTAGAGCATAAAGAATATACATTGGTTGCCTTTCTAGACATAGAAGGGGCATTTAACAATGTGAAACCAGAGGCCATCACAGTGGCCCTGGAGGGACTGAACGTAAGTCGGTCGATTATAGGCTTTGTATGGAATCTATTGACAAATAGGGTCATTACTTCCAGCATGGGGATAGCTACCATACACAGGGTAGCTAAGCGAGGTACACCACAAGGGGGGGTATTATCTCCCCTTCTCTGGAACCTTGCGATGAACGCATTACTGACGGAAATGGACTGCAAGGGGTTCAGGACTGTGGCATATGCGGATGACGTTGCGGTTGCTGTATCGGGAAAATATCTCGACACGCTATCGCAACGTCTACAAACGGCGCTAGGCTGCGTCAGTAGTTGGTGTACTGAGAGTGGGCTTAGCGCGAACGCTCGGAAAACGGAGCTTGTGCTCTTCACGAGAAGAAACAAGATTCCGGCCTTTCCACTACCACTCCTTAATGGAGTGGAGCTTGAGTTGTCTGACAGAGCGAAGTATCTAGGTATCATCCTGGACTCCAAACTGTCGTGGACCCCAAATGTCCGCTTTAGGGCGGACAGGGCCTCAGTGGCTTTGTATGTGTGTAAGAGGGCCGTAGGCAAACACTGGGGTATAAACCCGAGGACGTCGTACTGGCTCTTTGACACGGTCATAAAACCCATACTCATGTACGGGGTTCTTGTATGGTGGCCCGCACTGGGCAAACTTGTGAACTGCAGTATGCTGAATAGAATATTGCGAACTTCGGCCTTGATGGTCACTGGGGCAATGCGCACCACTCCATCGAAGGCCCTCTTTACGATGCTGCACTGGCTACCGGTCGATCTCATGGCCAAGCGGCTGGCTATGAACTCGGCGGTTAGACTGAATGCAGCGGGGACGTGGAAGTCAGGGGACTTTGGACATGCGACCATTTTAGGCTGCTCCCCGGCCATCCCTGACAACATCGATTATTGCACGCCCACCCCCATGTCTGATATTGGTTTCGGGGTGTCAACGTCGGGCACATCGAATATGCGTGGGGATGTGCTTGATGTTTACACTGACGGATCAAAGTCGGACACGGGGGTCGGGGGGGGCGTCTTCATTCCTAGATTTCAAATCAGAATGAAGTTTAGGCTACGGGATCAGTGTAGCGTGTTACAGGCTGAGATCTCAGCCATCAGAAGAGCGGCTTGCTGGATGAGGTACCACAGGATATACGGAGAGGATATCCGGATCTGTACTGACAGCAAGGCCGCGATTAACTCCTTATCGGGTGTCTATACGACATCCAGATTGGTACGTGAATGCCGGACATCTCTTAACGAGATGGCGAGACATTCCAACCTGGAACTGTTTTGGGTACCGGCTCACTCGGGCGTATCCGGGAATATAATTGCGGACAAACTCGCCAGATTGGGAACCCGGTTGGGAGACCGGGAGACAGATCCACTGGTAGGAGTCCCATTAAGCTGCTGTAGAGCTTTACTTCAGCAGGAACTCCTCAGAACTGCACAGTGTAGATGGTCTGAGGAGGTTATTGTGGCCTCAGTACGATGATAGGAGAACCGCGAATCTGCTGAGGTTTCCTCGGGGGCAGCTGGGCACACTGGTGGGCGTGCTGACAGGGCACTGCGTCATTGGTGCTCACGCTAGGAGACTGAATCTTCCTCATCATGACTACTGTAGAAGTTGTCAAGATGAGGAGGAGGAGGAAACGGTGGAGCATATGCTCTGCCACTGCCCGGCTCTTTCTGGGAATAGAGCGGCTACTTTTGGCAGTCCGAGACTGCATGGCCTTGCAGACTTATCCGTCTGCGATGTTTCTAGGATAAACTTGTTTATCCGGTCTTCAGGGTGGTTTGGATGTGGATCTTTTGATGGTACCGTAGCGACCTCAATCTGATCTCTGCACATCCTGTTTCCAGGCAACACAATGGGACCTTTGGGACCCAAGTGAGTCGGTCTTTCTTTTTGCCGACGGCCTGCACAACCTAACCTAACCTAACCTAACCTTTAATTTATAATTTCAAATTTTTACAATTCTTATTTTACCAAACAAAGTAGTGGACATTCTGTCTAAAATTCAGGTGTTTGTATCTAACGGCCATATGAAACAAATTACATTAATTTTGGGAACACCCTTTAGTTTCAAAATTTAAATTATAAGCTTCTTGTTATGGCGGACTTAGCAAAACAATAAATTTCAGCTGTCTTTATATAACGTTTTAAAAGTTCGGCTACATACACCACATTACGTCAACTATTGGGACACCCGTTTATTTAAAAAACAAATTTAATACTTGTTGTTATAGCGGAGTTAGTAATAGTAAATTTCAATCGTCTTTCTACAACAGTTTAAAAGTATGGCCATATACATCAATAATTTACTTATTAAATTAATAATTTTAAATATTAATACTTGTTACTATAACAGCCATAGCAATCGACATTCTGTCCAATTTGCAAGCGTTTTTTTATAACGTTCAAAAGATAGGCCTATATAAGTAAATCTACAGTAATTATGGGACACCCTTAAATTTCTAAATTCGAATAATAAACTCGTTGATATGGCGGACTTAGCAATACAGGTAACTTTTAAGATTACGGCCACACATTTGAAATTACATCAACTATTGAAACACCTTTTAACTTCCAAATCCAAGTTTTATACTTTTTGTTATAGCGGACTTAGCAATCAAGCGTCTGTCTACAACTGATCAAAAGTATGGCCATATACATCAAATTTAATGATCTATTGGTGCACCCTTTAATTTATAATATTATAAATATTTGTAATATTACTATTTGTTACTATAACGGTCATAGCAATCGACATTCTGTACAATTTGCAAGCGTTTGTCTAAAACGGTTCAAAGGATACGTCCATATAAGTAAATCTACATCAATTATCAGACACCCTTTAATTTATAAATTCAAATAATAAAGTCGTTGCTGCAGCCGGCTTACAAATAAAGGTCCCTTTTAGGTTTCAGCGTTCTGTCTATAATTGTTCAAAAGTTCTGATACATTCTTGAAATTACACTACTATTAGGACACCCTTTAATTTCCAAATCCAAATTTTATACTTTTTGTTATAGTGGACTTAGCAATACAGGTTCGTTGTATATATCGTCTGTCTACAACTGTTAAAAAGTATGGCCATATACCTCAAATTAAATGAACTATTGGCATACCCTTTAATTTATAATTTTTATTATAAAAATCGTTTTTATTGTTAAATTAATTTTTTTGTTTTTATTTTTTTAACCTTTTTTTTTTGTTATATTATCGCTTTCAAAAATTTAGAAGTAATTGTTACTTTTTCGATAAAACATCCAATATGAATAGATAGCACTGAGTTGGGCTTGAATATCCCAGACAATACCTTATAACTGAAGTAGAATCCTGTTTCTTCAAATATTATTTAGGTCGGGGACAGCAAATTGTGTAAATTATTAAATAGTTTATAATAAGATCATGTTTGTACGCATAGTTGCAGGATAAAATTCCTTTGGAAATGAGTTAAAATGCCGAATAAAGACGTGCATAGATATATATTTGTTTATATCAGTTTTTGTGTGTCTACTCTTATGAGTGCGTATAGATGAGTACTTTTGTGTTTCTGATATAAGTTAATATTGTTACTTTTTCTCTTTGGATGGATGCGAATGGGTGAAGAGAGAATGAGAGTAACATATCTGTTATCCTATGTTTCGCACAAACGGGTATAAACAGATATTGATGGTTGTACCATAAGTACTTATTGTGTGCTGCGAATTAATATCCATTCATACGTACATATGCATTGGTTTATTAAAATTAAAAAATAAAATTATTGTTTCTAAACATGATCAATATTTTTAATTGTTTTATTATGTTTTATTGAAGTTGAATATACAAAACTGAATTCTTTAACAAAAATTTATGAATCTAATGCGTATAATTGTATTAAAATTACTATTATGTTTTTAACAACTTTTACCAACAATTACAACAGTTCTAAGGATACAATAACTAAATAAATATATGTATGCATGTTTCTATATATAGAGAGGCGAAAAGCCTGATAATTTAAAATCAATTAAAAAATATTTTTATGTTAAGTTTGCTTTAAAATACCTTTTGAATCCAACTTATTTTTAGAATTTTAAAATGAAGTATGAATATTTAAATATTTTTTGCAAAAATAAAAATAAATTTTTATTACCATTAAAATTGCATTAGCATTAGTTAAAATAATGAAATAGGAAAAAAATAACTACGTTATCATGCTAATAATTTTATTTTAATTATAATTGTTTTAATAATGGTAATGAAATGGAATTACAACCTTAACCTTTTCGTTGATGAATATGCATTCGAAAATTTTAATAACTTATTAAATTTAAACGAGATAGGAATAAAACTTGATGTCTGATATCTAAATTTAACTCAAACCCCAGCTATCAAATCTTATTACTTACTAGAAAACTAAATATATTCTTATAGTGCCTAATGTTAAAACGTACATATTTCACCAGAATTTTGTGATAAAAATGCCACTTTAAAATATTGTTTTAATATGCTTTATGTCGTTTACTTAGTGTAGTAAAACGTATGTTTTAAAGCCATGTAACTAATTATCGATCAAACTTTTTCATAAAATTACAGCTAGTGAAAATATTAACAACGTCATAAGCATTTATGAAATTGTCAACGAGTTAGTCCATCTAATTAATTGCTCCCATCAATTCATTATATATTCTAATTAGTGGTTGACATCCACTTATTTATGCACACTAGTAAGAGATATACTATACTGTTATATTTTATATTTACCGTTGCTAAGCTGACTATACCTTGGTAAGCAGTTACAACGAGCTTGTCCATTTTACTCTTTTATGTTTTTTCTTTAAAACTTTTAATAATTTTTTAACTTCGAATAATTTTTACTCTCTATTTATTTAAGCTGTAGGACTTTTCTTCAATGCAGAAAAGAGGTTTTTTTAGTAAATGTTAGAAATTTTAGAAATTTTTAATGCACAAATAACATAACAATAATATCCTTCTAAGTGCATAGAAAATAAAAATTACGTTATTTAATATGTACATATTTAAAAGTGACAATATTATTACTGGGTGTATTCTAGAAATGTAAATGTTTTCCCTAATTTTTTTTTATTGAAATTTTTTCGGAACTTCTATTTTTATGTACATATGTTTGTACAGATGTATGTAATAAACTTTTTTTTATATATTAATTTTAACTATTTACTAGTTTTTATCAAAGAGGAATTAATATTTTTAAATAAACATACAATAAAATTTCTTAATTGAATTAATTCTATTCTTATAACTCAACGCGCAACTAGACAACAATTTATTAATTTTCCATTTGTTTTTATAAAATAAAATTATCATTAATATTATAAATATTGCTAATTCTAAATTTAAAATCATATTAACTAAATACTAAAGCTAAACAATAATAATTACAATTCGGGTTATTACTACGAAGTTAAACTACTGCTTACTAGTTCTCGCCTCTATCATAAGCAGCACAAAAGTATCAAAAATATCTGTTTCATAAACAGATATATCCAAATACTCATGGTACAACAGATATTTGAGAGTAAAAAATTGATAATTTGCTTACTGGAAAAATCGAAAATTTATATTCTACATTTTTATAAGAAAAATTTGCTTGCGCGTTCACACCAGCAGATTATATTTTATAATACTTAGAAAATTAACGTATAAACGATTTTACTTGGTTAGATAAATATTATTATTATACCAAGGGCTGTTCGAAGTGGTTTTAGGCAAAAATTAAATAAATTACTTTTAATTTTTGAACATACAGATCAAAATTTACTATTTTTTGCAAAAATAGAAATAGAACTAAAAACTGTAAAAGAATCCGGATATCGTGTCGTAGTCAAAAACATTTTTAATTTCTAATTTGGAATATAATTCGGCCAATAAATTAATTTGGTGAGTTTAAAATTTGTTTTGAGGAATAAAGTGAAGTAGAAGTTATACAATGCCTAGTAGAAAACATCAAGATTCTCCTTCCAGCTCGGAAACTTTGGAGAAATTAATGGCAAAGAAAGCAAAGGTTGTACAAAATATAGTTAGAATTCAGCAATCTATAAGGGAAAAGACGATCTCTTTTAACCCTATAGAATTAGAATGTCGCTTGGACATTTTAAAAACTTATATTGACCAAGCAATGAATCTTCAGTCAGAGGTTGATAATTTAGAGCCCGATAATGACGATAGAGCTGAGATTGAGGACATTTGTGTGACAACAAAATCAATGTTTTTGAGTCTACTGTCTAAAAATAGGCAGCCAAACTTGCCTGAAATCTCTTTCAGTGCACAGACACATCAGTCAAGACTCCCAAATATGAAGCTCCCCAAATTTAATGGAAAATATTCTAATTATAAGAATTTTATGAGCTTATTTGAGAACTTAGTCCACAATGATCAGACATTGACAGATATTGAAAACTTTAATCATTTAATATCATGCTTGTCCGATTCAGCTTTAGGTACAGTAAAGCTTTTCAGATTTCAGAAGAAAATTATCCCAAAGCATTAGCCAGCTTAAAGAAGGTTTGCGACAATGAATGCCTAATATTTTTTCATAATATTGCAAAACTTCTTGATTTGCCAGAGATCACAAAACCTTTGGCTTCTGCTTTGCGAAGCATGATTGATACCGTTTCTGCTATTTACGATTCGCTGTTGTCAATAGGTGACGATAAGAAAATAACGAATGCCATATTAATACATTTTGTGATGTGAAAAGTAGATCCAGTGGCTAGATGAAAGTGGGAAGAACAGCTTGATTTCGAAAAGCTCCCTTTGTGGTCAGACTGCAAATCCCCTTGATAAACAGTAGCAGCATGTTTCTGCTGACAAATCTTCTAGTTCAAACCCGAGGTTCTCATTCGAATTATCGTGCTGAACAGCCATCTACTTCTCACGAGTCTGTTAATTATTCATCATCGGATGAAAGAATTATTCTTGTCACAGCTGCTGTGAAAGTGAGAAGTAATTCTGGCAAATATATACTCGCCAGAGCACTTTTAGATTCCGGTTCTCAACCAAACTTGATAACTGAGGAACTTGATAACTATAAAACTTTTTAATAATTTTTTAATTTCGAATAAATTTTACTGTCTATTTATTTAAGCTGTAGGACTTTTCTTTAATGCAGAAGAGGTTTTTTTAGTACATGTTAGAAATTTTAGAAATTTTGAATGCACAAATAACATAACGATAATATCCTTCTAAGTGCATAGAAAATAAAAATTGCGTTATTTAATATGTACATATATAAAAGGGACAAAATTATTTCTGGGTGTATCCTAGAAGTGTAAATGTTTTTCCTAATAATTTTTTTTTATTGAAATTTTTCGGAACTTCTATTTTTATGTACATATGCATGTACAGATGTATGTAATAAACTTTTTTTATGTATTAATTTTAACTATTTACTAGTTTTAATCAAAAAGGAATTAATTTTTTTAAATAAACACACAATAAAATTCTTTAATTGAATTAATTCTATCCTTATAAGTCAACGCGCAACTAGACAACAATTTATTAATTTTTCATTTATTTTTATAAAATAAAATTATCATTAATATGATAAATATTGCTAATAATACCTTTAAAATCATATAAACTAATTACTAAAGCTAAACAATAATAATTACAATTCGGGTTATTACTACGAAGTTGAAATACTGCTTACTAGTTCTCGCCTCTATCGTAAGCAGCACACAAGTATCAAAAATATCTGTTTCATAAACAGATTTATCCAAGTACTCATGGTACAACAGATATTTGAGAGTAAAAAACTGATAATTTTCTCACTCTATGCAATACAATAATAAATTTAATAAAAAAAATTAAAAACAGTGTGATACTTTTTTTAAACGTGCAAATCCAATCGAATTCTGTATGGCGTTATTACCTTTGGTCACAGAATTGATAGGTTACGCTATAATATTTTGCAGTGCCCAGAAAGCCGCTAAAATTTGACAGGCAACACCGTGTACAACAAGCTGATATTTCATAAGACTATTTGTATTTAACACAAATATTTCTATCTCTTTTATGGTCGATTGTTTTATGTTAAAAATATGTCTATGCCTTATTCATGATCATCTATTTTATTGTTTATATTATTTTTCGCGGTAAATAATTCACTTTTTGTTTTTAAGCATTTGATTCGCTCGTAATTCTGGTATACTCGTTTAAAATTTGCTTAAAACCGCGATCAGTTTAAATTCTTACTAATTTATTTTTATAAAAATCTATGTTTTATTCGATATTGTAATCTGCTATTACAATGTCGAAAATGTTTTCACGTTTTATCTACAAAGCCTTGAAAATTGACACAAAATTCTGCTTTTGATTTACTTGGGGATTTATTAATGCAATATTCTTTTGCTGTGCCATATAAGTGGTAATTCCATATTTTAAGTCGATCGAAAGTTCTTTTATAATATTTATATACATACCACGACTTTTTTTGGAACATAATATAAATTCACCAGTTAAGGTGTGATTAGACAACGTGTACAAGTCGTATGGAATATCAGATTTTCCATATATTAATCAATATACATAGTGTATACCAGAGAACTGCACGAGTACACCGCAACTCATGAGTACACCGCATACTTAC
The DNA here is from genome assembly GCA_916610165.2 of Gymnosoma rotundatum. Taxonomy (NCBI): domain Eukaryota; kingdom Metazoa; phylum Arthropoda; class Insecta; order Diptera; family Tachinidae; genus Gymnosoma; species Gymnosoma rotundatum. The sequence continues at coordinate 60,664,859 of OU744339.1, forward strand.
TCTATACTTTTCATACTCGAGTATTTTAAACACCGCAATAAAAAGTTGAGGTGTTTATATTACCCATTCCTACAAAAACGAGTATCAAAAATATCGCAATCAGAATTTTAAGTATTTTTTATACTCGTACGCGAGAATTTTTTAATTCTCTTTATTTGTAAGCAACGTTGCCACATTTTTACCCTATTAAAGTTTTTTACTGCCGTTTTGTGAAATACTGCATTGTATGCAGATCTATTTATAAACAATAAAAAAAAAACAAAATTTGATAAAATCTATTGCTTAAACATTATAAACAGAAAAACAGACAACAACCGTTTTCATAGGTATGAAATACAACACATATTTAATGAATAAAATGCAATAAAAACCGCTTAAAGGCACAGCTTTTGTACACTATTTAAAGCAGGTATACTTATTTTGTTGCTGTTTTTTATGAATAATTATTTTCAGTTTATGCGCTTTGTTGTCATAAACGTGCTACTCGTACTAACGGTATTTAGGAAAACAAAATGATGAAATGAATCCGTGAATAAAAGGAAAATTACTTAATTTTTTAGTTTTAACCACTAGGCATACGGAGGCGACACGAGAATATAGTTATCTCTTTTTTTCTATGCATCTCTTTCTTGACATCCTATCGACTTCAATTTTGTTTTGTAGTAGTCGATAGGATGTCAAGAAAGAGATGACTATATTCTCGTGTCGCCTCTGTATACTCGGTGGTTTTAACAAAACTGTATATACGCTGATGTAATATATTAATTCCTCATAAATAATAATAAATAAAATAAAGTTTTTAGTTTAGATATTTTATTTTGTTAAATATAATTATTGCTTTTATACCTATTTATTAATTTTAAAAATCTATTTGCTTAACGAATAGAATTTTTAAATTTCTCTCCTGTCTGACTTAAAAAAACCCTAACAAAAACGTAATATATTTTGTTGTGTTTTTAATGAATGAAAATATGGCGAATATTACGGGTTCTATTTAATTTATTTTCTGCTATATATTAAATAAACTTTCATAATTTCAAAGAAGTATGTATGTTAGCTAATTTAGACATTGGCGACTTTTAATATTGTGTTTGATTTAATAATTCTGATCTGATAACTCTGTTTTCCTCTCACTACACACGTTAAAATCTCTCTCTTGGTGTTCGATGTGAGTATGAGTACGAATAAAGTAAAGCCAGCATCGCAAACATTTTACTTGAGTATGGTAGACACTTATACTCAAATGGAATGGGTATAGTAAATACTCGCACTTAAGAAATGCGGTGGCGATCACACCGCAACCGCATTTAAGATGAGTATACTTAGAGTATTAAAAACAGACACTCTTGCAGTTCTCTGGTGTATACCTCAACATACAGCTACCCACACTTTAAATGGGACACACAGAAGAATATTATATTGCCAAGTTTGTAACGTAAAATAAATAGCCTTATTTACGTTTATTATACTTTATTAAAAAAGATTTCAGTCACTTGCATTAAAATGATGCAATATTTGTATTGCAACTCCTGAAACCACGGCTCGCATTAAAAGTAGCACACTGCAGTTTTTGGATTTTTATTTCTTGTTAAATAAATTTTTAATACTTGGTTGACTCTCCTTTGCTCACAAACAAAGCTTAGAGACGTCGCGGATTCAGTATTGTACCACTCGTCTGTTACCGCTTCTTTCAATGCGGCAATACTTTTTGGCCTCTGCTTATCTACTCTTTTAAAATTCTGACCACGTATGTTCAATAACATTAAAATCAGGAGACTGGGGAGGACCCTTCGTTACTTTTGGGCAATTACATAAAAGCATATTTCGTGCTTTCCAAAGTTTATGTTTGGGATCACTGTCTTGGTAAAACACGAAGTTGTCTTTTATGCCTTGACATTCGGCACTTTCCCCAACGATTTCTTTTAAAATGTTTATATATTACTCAAGAGTCCATAGTCCACTTTAAGTAGCCTTTCATCGTTTTATAATATTAAGTACTATAACTTTGTTGTTTTGTACCATTTTTAATAAAGTAAAATTTTAAACAATCAGGCATGTTCTGAAAATCACAAGATTTCAAATCACTTGTGATTTTAAAATCACAATTGTGGTTTGATGGTGTTCTGAAAACCACAAAAGTTTTAACTTTTCGTTGTGATTTCACCTCTTCGAAAACACAAGAAAACAGCTGGTATTTTGTTTTAGTTTGACGAAACTTTTTATATATTGAAAATTATTGGTGTTTTTCTTAAAATATAAAGTGAAAATAAATTAAAAGTATTGTTTTTATAAAAAACTAAAAAAAACTGATAACAAAAAAGTAAATGCAAAATCACAAAGCAAATAACAATATTTCTTGCAATAGAGAGTGTCTTTAATTTTTTTATAATTTTATAAATTCTTTGGTGCCAATTGCTAATTTTGCTATAAAAATCAATAAAAAACAATTTAAGGTATTCATATTATTAATTTACTGCGAAGTTCAAAATAAAGTGGTTGAAAAAATAACCAAATGATACTAAATCGGCAGGCACAAAGAAAAGAATCCCATAACCGCGACAATCTTTTATAATCCTACCACAATAAACCACCAAGGTTTATTTCAAAAAACAATACTCAAATTGTTCATGGTCCTACTAATAACCGGCAAAAAACAAATTCAGCAAGCAGCAAGATTCTCTTAAAACCAAAATAAGAATCAACAAAAACTAAAAGAAGAAAACGAATACAACAGCATGAGGTAAAGTTCAACAGTTGAAAATGATATCGGAGTAACACCTAAAATTATGCAAAAATTATACATGCATAAATATAGATGTGCAAAAAGTTAAAAATCTATGTATTTTATAAATCTAAAATCTAATCTAAAGATTGTGCAAAAAAATATACAGTAGCTCCAAGCGAAACTCGTACACTTTAGACTAATTTTTAAACTATCTTATAACATTAAATACGAGGGCTGCCATATATATTTCTGGCCTGGCAGCACTGAGTCATTTTTAAGCATAATCGTACTCAAAACGTTTTGACGTACGACCATTATTTGTGTTGTTTACAGTGACTTGAAAAAATTAATATAGAAAAAATGGAATTAACTCGTGAACATTTTCGTGCCATCATTTTTCACAACTTTCGACGTTGATTATCACGACAAGAGTGCATTGATGAACTTAAATCTTTGTATGGCGATGAAGCACCATCCTATAGCACTGTGAAAAATTGGTATAATAAATTTAGTCGTGGCCAAAGCTCGCTCAAAGACGAATTCCGTGAAGGTCGTCCAGAGAACATTGATCCTGTGCGTGAACTCATAATGCAAGATCGACATGCGACATACCGAGAGATAGAGACATTCTTGGACATTTCTTCCACCAGCATACATTCGATACAGCATGAACACCTGGCCGTAAAAAAGGTTTGTTATCGTTGGATCCCGCACAATTTGAAAGTCGCTCAAAAAAAGGCTCGTGTCGATTGGTGCAAAGAAATGTTGCAAAAATACGATTGCGGTGCTTCAAAAGACGTTTATAAGATCGTCACAGGTGACGAATCATGGATCTATGCGTATGAGCCCGAAACGAAACAACAATCGACCGTGTGGGTCTTCAAAGACGAGCAAAATCCAACGAAAGTTGTTCGTGGAAGAAGCACTTCGAAGCAAATGGTCGCCTGTTTCTTCGGCAAAACTGGTCATGTGGCGACTGTTCCGCTTGAGCAACGTAGGACGGTCACTTCTGAGTGGTACACTACAATTTGTTTGCCTGAAGTCATCGGAGAAATTCGAAAAACTAACAAGAGAAGACGAATCATTGTTCACCATGACAATGCGAGCTCTCACACATCAACGATTTTCGTCGTCAGAAGAAGCTGTTGAAGAGTTCAAAAACCATGTTTTAGAGGTGTCTCAATCGGAGTGGAAAAAGTGCTTCGACAACTGGTTTGAGCGCATGCAAAAGTGTATAAATCATGCAGGAGAATACTTTGAAAAACAATAAAACCATTTTTGATTATAAATATTCGCATTTTCACTATTAGGCCAGAAATATATATAGCAGCCCTCGTAAGAAGCTCTTAACAAATAAAACTGTATTTATTTTCTTAGTTCATTTTATAACAAATTTAACAAAACATAAAAACTTCAAATTATTATTCAATAAAATTTTTTTAATAAAAACATAAAATAATAGTACGAGTACTTTCTGTGACAAAGCCAAACTCGTACACCACACTTTAATCAAATATTGTTTTGTTGGTTTAAAATATTAATATTTGGTGTGCATGCCTTTATATTTTATCACCGTTTTTTATCTATTTGTCATAATGCGCACAAGGTTTTCGCAAAAACTTGGTTCAATTTTGCCCTATTCGTCCTGAAGAGTTCTTTTCAAGTCATCCTTAGAACTTATTGTATGACTACGAATTTTACGATCGAGATAACTCAACAAATTTTCGATTGGGTTTATGTCTGGACTCTGTGCTGGTGTATCCATAACATGTGGACAATTATAAAGTAGCCATGATCGCACATTGTAAGCCTTATGCTTAGGGTAGTTGTCTTGGTAAAAATAAAAGTTTTAACCAAGACAAAGTTTCTGCTTACAAATTGGTAAACATTCTTTCAAAATGTTCAGATACTTATGCTGATCCATGGTACCATCGATAAAGTGCAAAACATCGGGCCCAGATGCAGAAAATGATCCCCAAACCATTACTGACCCACCACCGTGCTTAACTGTTGGTTTTATGTTTTTGGCAAGCAATTTGAATTTGATTTTCTCCATACATAAGTTCTTCCATCTGAACCAAACAAGTTGAATTTACTTTTATCTGTGAATAATACCTGCTTCCAAAATGAAAAATCCTTTGTTTCATGTTCCTTGGCGAATCGTAACCATATCTTTTAAATTCTCTTATTAATCAGAGGTTTAACTCTTGTCCTTCTACCATGGAAATTAGCCCTTTTTAATATGTTTCTTATGGTCTGTGGGCAACATTTTTTTCCTAAGTCTTTTTCAACAATTTCTACGAGTTTCCGAGCACTTAAAAATGGGTTCTTTTTTTATTTGACTTAAAATATATTGCTCGTCTCCAGCAGAGAAAATTTTGTTATTTGCACTTTTCTTCTTGTTCGCAATTCTCTCTTCCATTTTATACCTTTTTATAATATATTGCACTGTTGATCGGCTTCTATCATCTATCTCAGATATTTCTCGCAGCGATTTATTATTAATATGATGCTGAATTGTTAATTTTCTTACTTCAACAGAAGTTTGTCCCCTCTGTCTACCCATTTTGTACTCTTTTGTATCTCTTTCAAACAAAAACTCAATTAAATGACAATAAAAAGGTGATAATGGGAAAGTCCCTATTTTTTTTTTTTAATTATTTTTACGAAATATCCCGAAGTTAGATGCAAATTAAAAGAATATTGACAAATTATATAAGACTGTACGAGTTTGGCTTTGGCGTCGAAATTTGCCACTTTTTAAAATATATTGGTTGTATTTTATTTTAAATAAAGATATATTCAAAATTTCGTTTCTGATATTTAATTAAGTACATAATTTTGTACTTAAATTAAGTAAATTTATTTTATTAGCCTATTTAGTTTTAGACATATAACATAAAGAAATTTATTTTCATAGGTGTACGAGTTTCGCTTGGAGCTACTGTATAAATTTAAATATAAAAATTGGGAAAAAGTATATCTCCAATAGAAAAATTTAAAAAGTGTATGTATGTACCAGTGATGGAAAAGTTGTTACGATCGTACTTTTTTTGATATTATTTGATTTGAAAAAATACTGTGTTACTCCTCTGTAACATTTGATACTCTCTGCGATACGTCTACAATTTAAAACCATTGATTTTCTTAAATTAATCTGTTTTAGCATTACCCCTTCATCACTTATAGTATACGAACAAATATTGCAGCTCTAGTTCTTATCGTGTCTTATTATTTGGTTTTACATATTCATTTTGTTTTTTCACAATGTACATAGGGTAGCTCCAAAAAAAAAAACAGCTGTTACGTTTTTTGTGTTTCTTTTGATAGAATTGTCAATGATAATACAAACAAGTAAGAGTGCTATATTCGGCTATGTCGAATCTTATATTTCCTTCACCATCTATGTTAATCTAGTTTAGTGAAGTAACTCCAATCAAAAAAGCATTTATTAGGGTGACAGAGAATTAAAAAATAATAAGATTTGGTACTGCATTTCAGTGATGGGAAATGATAATTTCATTTGGTGTAGATTTGGGCTTATTTGAAGTTTTTTTTTTTGGAAATGGTTTTAAAATGTAAGAGAAAATTGCTTTTGAAAAAAGCCCAAATCCATTCCATTGGCGCTATTTATCTAGAGGCTATTTCAGTTTAAAGTGACATACCCTAAAAAGTACAAAATAAATTTAAAAAATTTGTTGTTTATAGGTAAAAAGAACTTTTTATATATTGATTTATGGTTTTAGTTAACTTTTCTTTTTCATAAAGATTTTTTGTTGTTTAAAAAAAATTTACGATTTAATACCCTTGAGGTTAAAAAAGTACTCTCAAAAAATTTTTTTAAACCGAAATGCATATATCATTTCCCATCACTGGTGATCATAAGCCACATATAAAAGAGTACAATATTGTTTTTTTTTTTAATGTAGCTGTAAGAGAAATTTAGTGCAAAGTAAACAAAGAGCAAAAATAAATAAACACACACAAGTTTGTTGTGCAATAGTTAAAAAAAACAATGGTCAAGGCGAATCAGTTACCAGGTGGCAGCGTAGGAGAATTTATTATTTTTGGTGGTAAAAATTATCACATATAAAAAATATACACAGATTTTTATGTATGGAGTTTGACAGTAGTGTTCACGACGAAAATTAATGAATTCGCCTACGCTGTCACCTGGTGTTTGATTCGCCTTGAAAATAGTCTTACGATTACAACGAAATGTTATACAATACTCGGTGTAACACTTGTCAATTGCGTTGTCATCAGGCCTGCAATATTTGCCGATTTATCGGCATTTTGCAAAATTTTCGCCTTTGTTTTAGAATAATTTATTAATTTTCGGCAACATCAGGAAACTTGTAACATTAGAAAGAGACAACTGTTAATAAGTCAGCACTTCTACTAAGGGGAAAAAGCTCATTTGCTGTTATAAAAACGTCGTTTAAAAAACAGTTCTTAACTGTATGTTCTCGCTGGCGTGAATGAATTAACCGATCTACGCAACACCAATACATTGTGTTTGGTTGTACGTACATAAATGTGCAAAATTTTAAATACAGGACTATTTCTTCCGGTTTGTACAAGTTAATTGTAGACTATTTTACACAAAATTGCGAAAAATACAAGTTCAATTTGACAGGATTCGGTGCTGCCGTTATGACAGACACAAAAAACTTAGAAAAAACTATATTCCAGATTAATTTATTATATTTATATTTTGTATTTGGCACTCATTTGCATTATATGCTTGTCTTTAATTACCTACCGAATTTAAAAATCGAAATCAAGCCATAGGCAAATCAGATGTCTGTCGAAGTCAAACCATTACATTCACATTCATTATACATTCATTATACCAATTTTTCACAGTGCTATAGGATGGTGCTTCTTCGCCATACAAAGATTTAAGTTCATCAATGCACTCTTGTCGTGATAATCCACGTCGAAAGTTGTGAAAAATTATGGCACGAAAATGTTCACGAGTTAATTCCATTTTTTTCTATATTATTTTTTTCACTGTAAACAACACAAATAATGTTCGTACGTCAAAACGTTTTGAGTACGATTATGCTTAAAAATGACAAACTTTCCAATGGAAATGTCAGATTGCACTTGGCAGCACTCAGTGTTGCCAGGACAGAAATATATATAGCAGCCCTCGTAGTAGTAAAATTGTCTTTTACATTTCGGGGTTTTCAGAAAAACGAATAGTAATAAAACTTAACAAAAATAAAAAAAAATTGCTTGTATTCGATCGTACTAAATAATATATTTTTTTTATAAGTTCTATACAAAAAATTTTAAAAAGGGTTCAGCAATTGATAGTAAGGAATTAAAATTAATAACACGTGGTTCAGTATCTATCCTTTTATAAAGATATTTCTTAAAAATTAATTTTCTATCCGAAGTTTCATATTTTCATATTAAAAATATAACAGTAAAACAGCCTGTAATAAAAAAACATATTTGTATGTTTGCATATCATTTCTATATTGTAGAAAAGTATTTTCTTTCAACAGCCTTAAATCGCATTATTTAACAACACTACTTTATTTTGGTGAGCATGCTTTGTATATGTTCTAGTGTACTCGATGTTTCTACTATGATTTACAGTTTTTTTACTTCATTGTCGCCTTTTGTTTTGATGTTCTACTCTGTTTTAAAACACAAGCACTAACAAAGCTGTAAAGAGAAACTTTTCGAATGGTGTTTGTTTTGCTTTAGGGAGAGCCATGTTTTGTTATGCTTGTTTTGATATTTATATTTACACTGAAATTCTGTGTTTGGAAGTAGTGTACACTAAAACATAGAAGTTTTAAAACATTTTGTGCAGGTCTTTAATATATACTTTTATTTTTAATATATATATATATATATATGTATCCCGCATAGTTTGGGGACAGTAAAAATATTTACTTTTTTTGGTGCAATTCGAAAAACTGTAAAAAATTATACACATAAATAGCAAAATTTTTGGTAAATTCATAAAAAAAAATAGGTTTTAAATCATTTTTAGTGCCTTCCGCATAGTTTGAGGACATTATTCTGCCTTCCGCATATTTTGGGGACATGTCCCCAATGTAAACAGTATATATATGAAAATTTTTGTTGCCAGATTGCTTGTATATATTTCCCTTTTTGATGCCGCCGTCAAATTTTTATTAACTAACATTGAAGTAATTTTTAGTGGTGCTAATTGAATTTAATAAAAACGTAAAAAAACCGTGTTCATGTAACATAATTAAAACGCTTAACTTGCGAATTAAATAGTATAAATTTATGATTTACAAAATTTATATAGATTTTTTTCTTAAATCCTTGCTAGCAAGTTGTGATCTGTTTAATATTATAATTAATAATTAATTAATATTAAATAATTATAATTAATAAATATTATAATTAATATTTTAATAAAATACACAATTACATGTAAATTTTTAATTAGAAAATCCTATTACAATTACATGAATTAGTAATTAAAAAAATTTCGAAAGTAGTTAACAAAATTCTTAAATGAATGCTTTTTTAAATTAATTAAAGGTAAGAAATATAATAAACATTTAAAAATTATTAGAGGCCTATCTTAATAATGCCTTATTTGTGTTTACAAATAAAAACACATATAACGAATAATACAACGAAAGATATAAACCATACTATTCTCTTATCCATTTAATAGTTTCTACTTGATATTATAAGTAAAATTATGTTAAAAATACCTATGTATAAAAAACATTGTAAAAGAGATATTTCTGATATATAATCTTTCGGAAACTACACCCTAAAAAGAATTTTTAATATTCGTCTGAGCTGTCACCACAAATTTTAATAAAATTGTGTTTTTACTACTGACTTATAACATTTACAGTTTTTAATTTATCTACTTCAGCTTAAATTATCCTAAGCCTTTCAGAAAATTATTTTCAGAATTTTTAGTTACACTAATATTTTTAGGAACATGATTCATTATTAATTTTGTTGTTTCGTTAAATTAATTTGTCGATGGCTCAACCTGTCCCTGCTGTTGTTTCTATTTATTGTAATATGCTCACTGCCGTAACTAAAAAACATAATATCGAATTTAAAAGATGAAAATGTAAAAATTTATTTAAATTTTACGAAAATAAATAAATAAAATAGACTTGAAATGTATTTTATTACAAATTTGTATGGAAAACAGCTATTTTCTAATTCTTATCTGTCTCTCTGTGTTCGCATCATGTTAAAACTGCTGGTTGCATTTGAAAATTATTTTGTGTGAAGGACTCTTACAGCAATACCTAAACAAAAGCGGAAAGCGCTTTGTTGCTGTCAAAAGTACTCATGCCCATACATTTTGTATGTAGCATACTGAAGTAACGCGGCGGCAACGCTTTGCAATTGGAAAATCCAATTTTGACAAGGCGTTTTATAATAATAACAATTAAAAATTTATCGATTTTATAAATTAATGAAAATTGACTTATTTTCGGCTTATTGCTTCATTTTTAATTTAATTTCTAAACATTTTTAGAAATAAAAATTATTTACAAATGTATGCGGAAAAAAATTAAAAATTAATTTTTGTTTTTTTTTACAAAATTTTAATTTATACAGCACAAATCCAGAATTGTTGTTCTTGTTAAAATTATCAGGAAAGTTATTTTTACTTTCTTTAATAACCCTGTTTTCATCATCTTGACGTAGCATTGGAGCTTTTGTTTAGGTATGGTATTTCAGCGTAAAGGCTCTGCGGAAGAGAACGTTCCGCTTTCCGTTTTTATTTAGGTATGTCTGTTAGAATGTTGGTTCAGTATAGACTACATTATATGTCATTCGAAAATAGGGGTACCAATGTGTAAGCAGACAATTTTATGGGTATAATGGTACTAAACAGTTTTAAATACTGTTTACAACACAATACAATAAATATTTAAATAGATTTTTAAGATAATTACAGAGGACACGCTGACGGTTGTAGGGAATAAAAATAAATTCTGTAATAGCTTAAGCCCTTTCATACTGTAATACTGAGTATCAAAATTTATCAAATACTTAAGTGCTGTGAGAAAGTTAGAAAACAAATGTAAGATAACTGCCAAACAAAATAAACAGAAATTTGTCAAATTTCTTTTTAGATTCTTTTCCAAGTCTATGAGTTTTAATTTTATAATTTTTTTCACTCATAACTTTGATCCTTAAAAATGTTTTGTAACGTTAGATTTTCTGGTAATCATGGTCATTCTCATCTCATGGCAATTCTCATCTCACCACCTGTAAATTAATTCGCCTGGGTTTTGTTAAACTGAGTTGCATTTTCTTATACGTGTGAGCACGTTTTGTTTTTTCAAGTGGCTGAGAATTCGATGTTCTTTGTTCTATTACATGAAAAATGTAAACAAAACGTAACAAAAAATAGCATTTTTGAACTCGACTGCAACTCAATTCCTTTAAAAGCCTACATGTGATAGCATAAAACTTTGCTACTGTTATCATAGTTATTAAAATAATAAAAGTGGTTTACCTGAAACAATTAGAGTAATTTTGCATTAATAGCACGACAACTATTCTGCGTGCACACATTCCGCTATTAACGATCGATAGTAGATTAAAATACAAATCGATCGTAATATACATACATAGGAAGAACATTTTTTTAAATATCAAAAAATTCCTCAAATTTATAAAGTGATTTTTTCAATCGTTCAATTTTTGGAAAGACTGCATGGAAAAAGTTATTTATTAATCAGCAAGTTTAGATATTTAAAAAAAAAATTAAATTATAAATTCATTTTTCCGCTTATATCTAGAAAACAGTTTTGCATGCACAAATATCGCTAAATACAATCGATAGAGAATCAAAATAGAATCAGTCGTGGTGTAATCTAGTACGAAAAAGCTTATTTAGCGGAATACATTTCAGATGTAAAAAAGCTATTATTTAAATAGTTCTTGTGTTATATATGAAACATATAGGTCTGTCAAGTAACTTTACTAGCAAAAACTAGCAAAGAGAGCACGAAACAGAAATTTTCAGACTCATTCCGTCAAAAGTAAAAAAATAAATGAACGATTTACTAGCAAAAATTAGCAAAGAAAATTGTTTTGGCTTCGGGAATGATATGTATGTACAACCAACAAATAGTACTATTTTTGAAGAAAATGTACTAGAGTGCAAAAATGTGTAAAACAAAGACCAGCAAATTGGTGACCACACAAAAAATTGAAAATTATATCTCAAATAACTAAACAGGAAAAATATGTACATAAAATGTTTTGAATTTTCTTTTAATTATTACCTAATTTTGTAAGTGCTTATGATGTTTAAATGTATCATGAACATAATTTAATTCTGCAATTAGTTTTAATAACAATTGTACCGAAAAAAGTAAATTGCTCTGAATGTTTCATCCCTGGCTTGTTTACTTTTAATTCTACAAACAATACAAACACTTGCTAGCTTGTAGATTCTAAACCAAATTTCTGTTCGTTTACACTCTTTTGTGTACTTCTATAGCTGTAGTATAGGTGGTAAGCACGTTGACTACAAATCTGGCTGACCTGGGTTCAACCCTTGCGGCAGTCAGAAAAAAAAAATTTTTTTTTCTGTTTAATGGTATATATACATATTCAGATCTAACATTAAAAAAAAACATGCAACCTCCTTCGTCGGTACTACTTCATAGCATTTTCGCCGGCGAAGTAAAATAATTAATAAAATGGCTATATCTCTCTCCTTTCACCACCTGTCTTCTCTCTCATCTATCCCTATCCTAAAGAATGTAGCACGGTTTCAAAACTAAGTGGGTATTAATGCCTGAAGTGCTACTTCTCTTTATAAAAAAAAAACAACAAAATAATATTATTTTATATTCTTTTAATTGTGAAGTACTTGCATTTTCTTCAAAGTTGCAAAAATTTCTTTTTCTTTTTGTGTAAACAAAAGTAAGAAACAGCTGTTTGGCCCATTTTTGCCAGTAAAAATTTTACTTGTTCAAACATTCAACAATTCTTTACCATCTTTTTTCACTAGTAACAATTAGTATCAATTTTTAATTACTGAACAGAAATATTGATTGTACGTGTAATTTGTTTACAATTTGTACAATTTTAAGCCATTCGTCAAATTTATCGAGTTATGACTTCTGAAAGGAAGTATTTCCGAGAATAATCTATATTTTTGTTCTATGTAGCTTTTAATTAAGATTTTAAAACTCAATAACTATCTCGATTAAGGACAAAGTATCTTACGTGCAATAACCGGAAAATCTGATTCAACAGCCTTGCAGTTTCCAAAAAACATCTTTTGTTTTTAAATGTATGATAAATTGATAAATTATTGTAACATATAAAAACGCAATATTTTTTAAAGTTTGTTTACATTTTCCCATGTGTGTTTGTATAAACACTATTACCGACATCGCTGTTACTTTTTAGCTTTGTGGTTTTTTAATTAACAAGAATTTGCTTTGGTATATCTTCTGAATGCAAGTGTTTCAAAAACTTATCCACACATATTCTGGGAGGTATTTTCGATCTCTATTGATTAGTGCTACCGACTGTTTTATACTAAGTAGTAGTAAACGTTAATTAGTTCAAAACTTTTCACCAATCTTCTGAAACTTTTCGATTTTTGAAAGTTTGCTGCCAAGGCGAATTAATTACCAGGTGGCAGCGTAGGCGAATTCATTAATTTTCGCCATGAACACTACTGTCAAACTCCATATATAAAAAATCTGTGTATAGTGTTTAATATATATTAAGTTAAGTTACCAGCAAAAAATAATGAATTCGCCTAGGCTGCCACCTGGTAATTGATTCGCCTTGTTTGCTGCTTAATAACGTTTTTCGTACAGTCTTTCAAGAAACAAACTATATCAAGATCGAATACAATCGCCTTTCAATGAATTCGCCTTGAGTTCTTTTTTATATTTTGAAGTATTTATCCAAGGCGAACCAAATGCTAGGTGGTAGCGATGGCTAATTCAATCAATTTCGTCGATAGAATTACTGTTGAACTTCGTGTTTAAAAATTCAGCATAGTATTTTTTTATTTGAAACTTCTGGCTGACCTGGGTTCAACCCTTGCGGCAGTCAGAAAAAAAATTTTTTTTTTCTGTTTAATGGTATATATACATATTCAGATCTAACATTAAAAAAAAAACATGCAACCTCCTTCGTCGGTACTACTTCATAGCATATTCGCCGGCGAAGTAAAATAATTAATAAAATGGCTATATCTCTCTCCTTTCACCACCTGTCTTCTCTCTCATCTATCCCTATCCTAAAGAATGTAGCACGGTTACAAAACTAAGTGGGTATTAATGCCTGAAGTGCTACTTCTCTTTATAAAAAAAACAACAAAATAATATTATTTTATATTCTTTTAATTGTGAAGTACTTGCATTTTCTTCAAAGTTGCAAAAATTTCTTTTTCTTTTTGTGTAAACAAAAGTAAGAAACAGCTGTTTGGCCCATTTTTGCCAGTAAAAATTTTACTTGTTCAAACATTCAACAATTCTTTACCATCTTTTTTCACTAGTAACAATTAGTATCAATTTTTAATTACTGAACAGAAATATTGATTGTACGTGTAATTTGTTTACAATTTGTACAATTTTAAGCCATTCGTCAAATTTATCGAGTTATGACTTCTGAAAGGAAGTATTTCCGAGAATAATCTATATTTTTGTTCTATGTAGCTTTTAATTAAGATTTTAAAACTCAATAACTATCTCGATTAAGGACAAAGTATCTTACGTGCAATAACCGGAAAATCTGATTCAACAGCCTTGCAGCTTCCAAAAAACATCTTTTGTTTTTAAATGTATGATAAATTGATAAATTATTGTAACATATAAAAACGCAATATTTTTTAAAGTTTGTTTACATTTTCCCATGTGTGTTTGTATAAACACTATTACCGACATCGCTGTTACTTTTTAGCTTTGTGGTTTTTTAATTAACAAGAATTTGCTTTGGTATATCTTCTGAATGCAAGTGTTTCAAAAACTTATCCACACATATTCTGGGAGGTATTTTCGATCTCTATTGATTAGTGCTACCGATTGTTTTATACTAAGTAGTAGTAAACTTTAATTAGTTCAAAACTTTTCACCAATCTTCTGAAACTTTTCGATTTTTGAAAGTTTGCTGCCAAGGCGAATTAATTACCAGGTGGCAGCGTAGGTGAATTCATTAATTTTCGCCATGAACACTACTGTCAAACTCCATATATAAAAAATCTGTGTATAGTGTTTAATATATATTAAGTTAAGTTACCAGCAAAAAATAATGAATTCGCCTAGGCTGCCACCTGGTAATTGATTCGCCTTGTTTGCTGCTTAATAACGTTTTTCGTACAGTCTTTCAAGAAACAAACTATATCAAGATCGAATACAATCGCCTTTCAATGAATTCGCCTTGAGTTCTTTTTTATATTTTGAAGTACTTATCCAAGGCGAACCAAATGCTAGGTGGTAGCGATGGCTAATTCAATCAATTTCGTCGATAGAATTACTGTTGAACTTCGTGTTTAAAAATTCAGCATAGTATTTTTTTATTTGAAACTTGATAGTTAAGTTACCAGCAAATATTAGTAAATTCGTCATCGCCACCACCTGTTATTTGATTCGCCTGGAACTTTTGTGTAAGCTATTAAAAAGCGGGCGTCAAGGCACGTTTATTTTACTAGGTAATAGCGGCTCTATAACAAAAACAACATTACAGAAACAACGGCTTTTTATTGGTGTTGTTTGCGTTGGAAATGTCAATGTACTCACATAAATCTAGTAACTTATTTGCCACAGTTACACATTAATGTTTCATTCGTACTTTTTCCAAAAATAATTTCTATATAAATAAACAAAATAGCAAAACGAAAAACATTTAAAGAACATATTTTATACATTTAATAACATTCATGTACACATAGCAACAAATTGCCTCTTGTTTCTTGTGTTGTTGGATTGTTGTAGCCGTGCGGTCACCTGTATTAATTCGCCTTAATTTAGACCAATTATCTTCTATTGCTCTTTATGCTTTTAATATTTTCAACGCACAAAACAACAATATTAAGCCATGTTGTTTTTGAAATGCTGCATTTGTTGTAGAGCCGCTATTACCTTGTAAAACAAATGTGCCTTGACGCCCGCTTTTTAAAAGCTGGCAGAAAGGATCCAGGCGAATCAAATACTAGGTGGTGGTGACGGCGAATTTGCGGGTTACTTAGCTATCAAGCTAAGTTTCATTAGTAAGGCTATCGACAAAAATAAATGAATTCGCCATCGCTACCTTTTAACATTTGATTCGCCTTAGATAATTACTTTAAAATGTAAAAAAGAACTCAAGACGAATTTATTTAGAGGTGATTGTAATAGCTCAGTTGTGCGATATGCTTAACTTTTGTAACGGTTATCCATTGCAAGGCAAATTCATAACAGGTGGCCTTGACTATTTTGTACTTGTGCTTTTTTCTTCTTCGTATATCAAAAGTTACTATATCCTAGTGTACTACTTTGTTTTTGACCGAAGACGGTTTTTAAAAAAACAAAATGTACATATTTCTTTCACCGTGTTGTATTCGTTTTTGCCGTGAATATACCTATTATAAAATTCCTTGATCAGTTGGTTAAATTTACTTAACAACTATATCAGGGCGAATCAATTACCAGGCGAGAGCGTAGGCAAATTCACTATTTTCTCCTGGTTAAAATTACTGTTAAACTTCATATATAAAAAATATACACAGATTTTTTATATATGGAGTTTGACATTAGTGTTCCTAGCGAAAATTAATGAACTCGCCTGCGCCGCCACCTTGTACTTGATTCGCCTTGAACCTTATTATTTAGTAAAATTTTTAACGATATTCGTTGTTTATAAAACCACCTTATGTAGTAGGCAAGTTGCTATAAGCATTGTTATAAAAATAAAAGTAGTATTTTAGAAAAACGAAAGTATAAATTAAAATTGTTCCTTAGTTCGTATAAAAGCTTTATTTTGCTTTTTTTTTTGTTTGCTTTATTGATTCCATTGAGTTCTTATTTAATCATTTTGACTTTTGACATAAGACCCTTAGGTTTTCCAAACAAAATTAGGGTAAAATCCACTCTTTCTCGAATGGTTTCGAATCGCGCAAAAGATGTTCTGCGCACAAAATATACTGAAATCACGTTATTTGATGACTTTTGACTGCCGATGTGATTATTTCTTTTACTTATATTGTATAGAATTTTAGAAGGCTATTACATTTGGATTTTATAAAAATAAAACCGCAAATACGCTAATATTGTTTTAAAAAGTTTTTTCTATGAAATAATTGATACCATGTTCCATTAGCATTTTTGTCTTTTTTGATTACTGTATGCGGTATGTGCGCACGAAATGTTTTGGAGATGTTGATTACAGAATTATTAAGATTGTTTTCTCAACATTCTATCGTACATTTTTCCATTTCTTGCAGTCCAGCTAGTTTAAAATAGTTTTTTTTGCAATTCTATTGAAAAGTTTTAAGCTTCTCAGAGATTTCTTCTCATGTATTCGCCTGCGCTGACACCTGCATACAAGAACTAAGCAGATAGTTCTTCGCTTATTGTTTTCATTAACACATACTAAACAAGCTTTCTGCGTTATAAGTTTCAACTTAGGTGAATTCATTTGTTTCGCCGGTACCATTACTGCCAAACTCCTGATATAAAATATATAATATAGATTTTTTATATGAAGTTTTTCTACCAAGTCGAATTAATTATAAGGTGATAGCGATGGCGAATTCAGTCATTTTAGCAGGTATCTTAACTGTCAAACTCTAGTTAAAAAAAATCTGTATAATAGTTAGATAAATATTTTATTATTATTGTTTTATTTTAATTTTTATTTGACAATTAGGATACTGGCGAAAATAAATGAATTCGCCACCGCTATCACCCTATAATTAATTCGCTTTGTTTGGCTACAATGTTGTCAGCAAAAATAATGAATTCGCCTACGGTACCGCCTGGTGGTTTTTTCGCTTTATGTTGGACCATGGCGAAATAATACCAGGTGGCCGTAATGGCGAATTCATTAGTTTTGCCGTAAACGCTAAATGTCAAACTCCATACATAAAAAATATGTATAACAGTTTATTATATGGAGTTTGACAGTTAGCGTTTGAGGCGAAAATAATGAATTCGCCATCGAGACCACCTGTGTTATTTCGCCATGTGTTGGACTTTTGATACACTCAGTTCAGTACATGGCGAAAAAATTACCAGGCTGTAGCGTAGCGAAAAGTAGACTATACTACAAGAAAAAGAAAACTATCGCAAGTAAAATCGCAGTTAAACCTTTAAAATAAAGTTTTAAACAATTTTGGAACACTTTAAAATCTAGTTTTTTAACTTTTTCAATTTAAAACTTAAAAATGTTCGCAAAATTTAAACAAATATTAAAGTATTAAATAAATAAGAGCCAGAGACGACGGGTTTTACCGAAAGTTATAACTACAAATTTTAAAGTCTTTAGACAAAAAAACCAAACAAATAAATAAAACGAAACCCCTGCTATTTTGCCGTGTATAGAATAACTAAAACCACAGAAGCTAAGGTAAAGCGAACAAATATGCGGCGGGAGCGATGGTGAGTTCATTGATTTTCGCCGGTAGTCTAACTGCAAAGATCCATATATGAAAAATCTGTGTACTATATTTTTATATATTGTTTGACATTCGGGCTAACAGCAAAAATTAACGGATTCGCCATCGGTCCACAGTATATTTATTCACCTTGGTTTTTTGGTCCGAAAACGTAAAAATTTATTAAAATTTTTGTAAAAATTTTTAAAGTAATAAAGATTTTGTTAATTTTGACACCCACATTCCAAAACTTCTAAATTTATATGAGCTCTTATATAAATATATTATATTTGTACTTTATTATGTTTACATTACTGTATAATATTTTATTATACCAAACTATAAATATACCTGGTGCTAAACAGTGTTTATACGTATTAGATACACGTATATAATTAAAAACATATATGTTTGTATAAGAATGTTCATAAATAATAATATAAACATTAATTTCAAATAGAAATACCCTTTTTTGCAACCCTGAAAGAAAAGTAATTATTAGTTTTTTTATACTGTATGCGGTATATGCGCGCGAAATATTTTGGAGATGTTGATAACAGAATTATTTAAAATGTCTTATCAATGTTACACCGTACATTTTTCCATTTTTTGCAGTCCAGCAAGTGTAAAATAGTTTTTTTTTGGCAATTCTATTGAAAAGTTTTAAGTTTCTCAGAGATTTCTTCTCATCTGTCAGAATTTTATATATTAAATTTGACAGTTTAGCTACCGGCGAAAAAAAATGAATTCGCCTGTGCTGACACCTGCATGCAAGAACTAAACAGATAGTTCTTCGCTTATTGTTTTCATCAACACATACTAAACCAGTTTTACGCAAGACGAATTTATTTGTTGTTGCTGGAGCAAAGTTAAAAAATTACTTAGTTTCAACGTAGGTGAATTCATTTCTTTCGCCGGTACTATTACTGCCAAACTCCTGATCAAGGCGAATTAATACAGGTGACCGCACGGCTACAACAATCCAACAACACAAAAAACAACAGGCAATTTGTTGCTACAAAATCTAGTATGTTGTCAAAAAATATTGTTTAAAAAAAAACAAAATAAAAAAAGTATATTTGATGAATAAAAGTGGTTGCAATTTTCAGAATAACAAAAATTTTAAAAATGTAGTTATATAAAAACTAAAATCCAGGCAGTGTGACCAAAATTATGTTGTACCTCTAGTTTTCCCAAATCACATGCATCTTTCCACTCTCCTTCGTTTACCATTTGAACACTAACAGAAAAATCTTCATCTTTCATCGTTTACCGCAACAAGTTCATTACCGGCAGTTGCTCTAAAAGCGAGTCAGTATCAAAACAATGTTCTATATCTGATTGTTAATTATAGCGAACTTGTAAACTCTCTAAACCACGTTTTTTTTGTGTTGCATTCAACAGTTCACTGTGAAAAAAGCGACCTTGAAGCTATCACACATTTTTCTCTCAATAAAAAGCTTTACTGTCATCCCTAAATTAGCGCGTAAGACGCAAAGCAATGTAATTCATAGCTTTTGCGCTGGAATGTCATCCCTAAATAACAGCGTCAACTTTGTGTCGTTAGCAGTAATGTTAACTCATTAAATTTTATAAAACCCGCTGTATAATAATAAAGAAGAGATAAAACCGCTAGATTGCTTTGAAAATAACTAATTGGTCACTACTTTTCAACCATAACAAAACAAAACAAACCAACAAGCAGGCAACTTCACTTCCTAACGCACTGTCAAAATTGGATTTTCCAATTGCTAAGCGTTGACGCCGTGCTATTTAGGGATGCTTCATACATTTTGTATGTACATGAGAAATTTTGACAGTTATATTGCGCTTTACGCGCTAATTTAGGGTTGGCAGTTACTTTGTCACATCACCGCCACCAACAGTACATGCAGAGACATATGTATAATCTTCCCCAAGCAAACAAGCAAGACATTATAAACGTGTTAACAATAATGACACTATCTTTTTACGCATATTTAATTTATACACATCAGGAACTGCAAATACGATTCCATATTGCACTAGATTTCTCTAGGAATTTCAATAATTATTTTGTTTACTATTAGCAACCAAAACAAAAAAAAAAAAACAAACTTGTTTTTAACAAATAATTTATTTTTGAATAATTTTTTTGACAACTGCAAGTAATACAGCTGATGAGCTTTTTCGCCCGTGCGTTCACCTGTAGTATTTCGCCATGCTCCTGATATAAAAGATATAATATAGATTTTTTATATGAAGTTTTTCTTGTAATGTGTACATATACGTTGATATTGGTGTTGTGTTGATATAAACATTAATTGGAAAAAAATTAATTAAATTGTTTCCCGTTTTGTTCTGTGGCCAGATCGTCGTAGTTGCTGGTATGCTGGCTTTTAGCGCGGCTAAGCTCGCCGGATGGGGAGGTTCTTTTCAACTCGCTGGCTCCTTTAACACATACAAAAAAATTTACTCATACCAGACTGTAAAATCCACTATTAAAAAGAAAAAGGGGCGACTAACCGAACAATTGCTATCTTGTAGAATTTAAACTGAAACTACCTTGTAATCTGAACCATTTGCCGCCGTTACCATTCTGCATATTCACCTAGTGTTGGCTGATGTTATGCCAACTTGGACGTCCCACCCACTAGAAGTCACTACCGACTTCACCTTGACAGTCGCGTGTCGAATTTATGCGAACTGTCCCTAAATTTTACCACCACCAACCTCCAAACTGCGGTTACTTACCCACTCGTTTTATTGTCTTACGGCTTCATTAAAGGAAATATACAACTATATTCTGCATTTCAATGTTATAACAATTATGTTTTATTAATAAAAAAGGGGAGTTAATAATAAATCGCTTATATTTCTATATAGGTATATTTCTATATAGGTATATATATAATCGCTAATTTTCTTATTCTATAAGAGAATTCATTTCCTAAAAAAAACCCTAAATATAAATCAAATAACTGTATACTGTAAGTTATTATTCTATAAAATTTTATATTTTTTTTCTTTTCATCCATAGAAATACATATATGTACACCTGAAATCTACACAGGTATATACAGATATATATCTATATGTTTATAGCTTTGTTTTTTTTTTTATTTTACCTTAACAATTTTAATAAAAGTAAATTAAAAAAATATATTTATATGCCTATAGTCTGATATATCGTTATCTATACATATATATTCCAGCAATACTTCATCACGGGTAAATAAACCTTTCTACCGGGATTTTATTCTTGCGCACGGACACTTGAAACTCCCTACCTACCCATACATTGGCCAATCTATTAGTAGGAAAGGGGAACAAAATCTTCTCACGCACTTTCAATTATCAGACCTCGGAGCCTTCTACCGTTCCGACCCTTACGACACGGGTTGTGGGTAAATATACGAATATATATGTATATGTATATATATGCATGCATATATATATATATAGCAGCCGCAACAGCTACAACAACCACAGCTGATCCAACAACAGCTACAACAACAACAGAAGCTACAACGACCACAGCAGCAGCTACAGCAACAACTACACCTACAACAACAACAACAGTACCAGCAGCCAACAACGGCAACAAAGCGCCTTCGTAAGCAGCGGAATAATGGAGATCTTCAACCCCATCATCAAGATCACCAGATAAGTAGCTGTAGGATTAGATCTTCATTTTTTATACCTTTTTATTTGTTAAATCATTCCCTTCTTTAGTATAAAACCTCTCCCATATGTACCTGGTAGATTTTATTGTAATTTTTTTTTCCGATTTATCCCGTAGTCAACTTTTTTTTAATTTTGATGCGGTGCCCGTAAACTAGATTTGTTCCATAACTTTTTTAATTTGTACACATGTATAGGTTATTTTGCATTTAATAATTTTATATGAAAGCACACTATTTTAAAAAGACCCATCCTCTACTATGATCACACCACATCTCACTCTTCGCTCTGCTTCTTTTCTTTTATATCCATTCGCACTGACGCCACTTTTCAGTTTCTTTTTCTTCTTTTTCTTATCTGGAACATTGTATTTGATATCCACCTCATCAGCCGATTTTCGTGTTGCCGGATCGATAATAAATGGTAGTGTTGCATTTAATAGTAGGCCGTATGTAATGGTCTAACATATGTCGTCTACACGTGACATTCTACCAATGCGAATTAATTATAAGGTGATAGCGATGGCGAATTCAGTCATTTTAGCCGGTATCTTAACTGTCAAACTTTAGTTACAAAAAATCTGTATAACAGTTAGATAAATATTTTATTATTTTATTTTTTTTAAGTTTTTTTTGACAGTTAGAATACTGGCGAAAATAAATGAATTCGCCACCGCTATCACCCTATAATTAATTCGCTTTATTTGGCTACTATATTATCAGCAAAAATAATGAATTCGCCTACGGTACCGCCTGGTGGTTTTTTCACTTTATGTTGGACCATGGCGAAATAATACCAGGTGGCCGTAATGGCGAATTCATTAGTTTTGCCGTAAACGCTAAATGTCAAACTCCATAAAGAAAATATGTATAACAGTTTATTATATGGAGTTTGACGGTTAGCGTTTGAGGCGAAAATAATGAATTCGCCATCGAGACCACCTGTATTATTTCACCATGTGTTGGACTTTTGATACACTCAGTTCAGTACATGGCGAAAAAATTACCAGGCTGTAGCGTAGCGAGAAGTAGACTATACTACAAGAAAAAGAAAACTATTGCAAGTAAAATCGCAGTTAAACCTTTATAATAAAGTTTTAAACAATTTTAGAACGCTTTTTAAAATTTAGTTTTTTAACTTTTTCAATTTAAAACTTAAAAATGTTCGCAAAATTTAAATAAATATTAAAGTATTAAATAAATTAGAGCCAGAGACGACGGTTTTTACCGAAAGTTATAACAACAAATTTTAAAGCCTTTAGACAAAAAAAAAAAACAAACAAATAAATAAAACGAAACCACTGTTATTTTGCCGTGTATAGAATAACTAAAACCACAGAAGCTAAGGTAAGGCGAACAAATATGCGGCGGGAGCGATGGTGAGTTCATTAATTTTCGCCGGTAGTCTAACTGCAAAGATCCATATATGAAAAATCTGTGTACTATTTTTTAATATATTGTTTGACATTCGGGCTAACAGCAAAAATTAACGGATTTGCCATCGGTCCACAGTATATTTATTCACCTTGGGGTTTTGGTCCGAAAGCGTCAAAATTTGTTAAAATTTTTAAAGTAATAAAGAGTTATATTTTAGTATGTTAGTTTTGACACCCATATTCCAAAACTTCTATTTATATATGAGCTCTTATATAAATATATTATATTTGTACTTTATTATGTTTACATTACTGTATAATATTTTATTATACTAAACTATAAATATACCTGGTGCTAAACAGTGTTTATACGTATTAGATACACGTATATATTTAAAAACATATATGTTTGTATAAGAATGTTCATAAATAATAATATAAACATTAATCTCAAATTAAAATACCCTTTTTTGTAACACTGAAAGAAAAGTAATTATTAGTGTTTTTTATACTGTATACTGTATGCGGTATATGCGCGCGAAATATTTTGGAGATGTTGATTACAGAATTATTTAAAATGTCTTATCAATGTTACACCGTACATTTTTCCATTTTTTGCAGTCCAGCAAGTGTAAAATAGTTTTTTTTTTTTTGCAATTCTATTGAAAAGTTTTAAGTTTCTCAGAGATTTCTTCTCATGTGTCAGATTTTTATATATTAAATTTGACAGTTTAGCTACCGGCGAAAAAAATGAATTCGCCTGCGCTGACACCTGCATGCAAGAACTAAACAGATAGTTCTTCGCTTATTGTTTTCATCAACACATACTAAACCAGCTTTATGCAAGACGAATTTGTTTGTTGTTGCTGGACCAAAGAGAAAAAATTACTTAGTTTCAACGTAGGTGAATTCATTTCTTTCGCCGGTGCCATTACTGCCAAACTCCTGATATAAAACATATAATATAGATTTTTATATATAAAGTTTGGCTACCAACGGCTTATTAATTATAAGGTGATAGCGATAGCGAATTTAATCATTTTAGCGGGTATCTTAACTGTCAAACTCTATTTACAAAAAATCTGTATAACAGTTAGATAAATATTTTATTATTTTATTTTTTTTTTTGACAGAATACTGGCGAAAATAAATGAATTCGCCACCGCTATCACCCTATAATTAATTCGCTTTATTTGGCTACTATATTATCAGCAAAAATAATGAATTCGCCTACGGTACCGCCTGGTAGTTTTTTCGCTTTACGTTGGACTTTTGATACACTCAGTTTAGTACATGGCGAAAAAATTACCAGGCTGTAGTGTAGCGAAAAGTAGACTATACTACAAGAAAAAGAAAACTATCGCAAGTAAAATAGCAGTTAAACCTTTAAAATAAACTTTTAAACAAGGCGAATTAAATATAAGGTGATAGCGGTGGCGAATTTAATTCTTTTCCCTGGTATTCTAACTGTCAAACTCCATATATAAAAAATCTGTATAACAGTTAGATAAATTTTTTATATATGGAGTTTGACAGTTAGAATACCGGGGAAAAGAATTGAATTTGCCACCGCTATCACCTTATACTTAATTCGCCTTGGTTTTAAACAATTTTAGAATACTTTTTAAAATTTAGTTTTTTAACTATTTCAATTTAAAACTTAAAAATGTTCACAAAATTTAAATAAATTATAAAGTATTAAATAAATTAGAGCCAGAGACGACGGTTTTTAGCGAAAGTTATAACAGAAAATTTTAAAGTCTTTAGACAAAAAAAAAAACCAAACAAATAAATGAAACGAAACCACTGTTATTTTTTTCGTGTATAGAATAATTAAAACCACAGAAGCTAAGTTTTTTTGGAAAGGCGAATAAATATGCGGCAGGAGCGATGGCGAGTTCGTTGATTTTCGCCGGTAGTCTAACTGTAAAGATCCATATATGAAAAATCTGTGTACTATTTTTTTATATATTGCTTGACATTCGGGCTAACAGCAAAAATTTACGGATTTGCCATCGGTCCACCGTATATTTATTCACCTTGGTTTTTTTATCCGAATACTTTAAAAAAAATTTTTTAAAGTATTAACGATTAATATTTTGTTGTTATAATTTTCGGTAATAACCGTCGTCACTGGCTGTGTACTTTGGATGTTCGGCGAGCGCTTTCGATGTGATAACATCATTTTCAAGCCGCGTTTCTGTTTAAACTGAAGAGATAGTGTAAAAAATAGATAGTGTAAAGAATAATAGGTGGTGGGTTTAGGTAATTTTTGTCCGTTTAAATAGTATTATGCAGGTAGATTGCCTGATATCTGTCTTGTTTATTGGGGTAAATAGTTAATATTTGGGTCTTTTATTATTGGATAGGTAAGTGTGACCGTCTGTGGGTGTTTTTCGTTTGTAAGAGTGTTTTAGTAATTTTAGTGGTGTAAAAATCGTGTCAGAGGTTGTGTTTACCTGTTCGTTAATAATGTCTCTGTTAAACGTTCGTGTTTTGTAAATTTCCATGTTTTCAAGAATGTCTAGTCTTCGTCCTTTTTTACTTGGGTGTAATACTGTCATACATTCATCTATTTCCTTTGGTTCGTGTCCATGTGTGTTAAGGTGTTTTGCGAAATTGGAGTCTTCCCTTTTCCTTTTGTATGATCGTATGTGTTCTGTAAACCTTGTTTTTAATGTTCGTCCAGTTTGTCCGATGTATGTATGGTTGCAAGTACAAGTAAGTCTGTATACTCCGCTGGTGCTAAATTTATACCTTGTTTCTATTGATGTCTTAAGATTGTTACGTAGAGTGTTGCTTGTTTTTAATGTTGTGTGTAAACCTTCTTTTCGGAAAAGGTTGGTTAATCTATATATTTCTGGTCCTGTGTAAGTAAAGATGTGTCGTCGTGTTGTGTCGATTGTTTCCTTGTCTTCTTTCTTCTTGTTTTTGTTGTTGTATTGTCTGAGTAGTTTGTCGATGGTTGTGTGGTTGTATCCGTTATTTTTAGCTATAGTGTAAATTGTATCGAGTTCTTTGTTGTATTTATCTGGAGCGAGTGGGACTATTTTAAGTCTGTGAATCATGTGTCTAAACGCTGCGAGTTTATGTTGAGTAGGATGGTTTGAGGAGCTGTGGATAGTTGTGTCTGTCATGGTTGGTTTTCTATAAATGTCAAAGTTTAATGTATCAATTCCTCGTATTATTGATATGTCAAGATAATGTAAAGTTCTGTTTTGCTCTTTTTCCATTGTGTATGTGATTTTATTGTGTATTATGTTTAAGTCTATAAGAATTTGTTCGGCATTTTGTTCAGACAATACAACAACAAAAACAAGAAGAAAGAAGACAAGGAAACAATCGACACAACACGACGACACATCTTTACTTACACGGGACCAGAAATATATAGATTAACCAACCTTTTCCGAAAAGAAGGTTTACACACAACATTAAAAACAAGCAACACTCTACGTAACAATCTTAAGACATCAATAGAAACAAGGTATAAATTTAGCACCAGCGGAGTATACAGACTTACTTGTACTTGCAACCATACATACATCGGACAAACTGGACGAACATTAAAAACAAGGTTTACAGAACACATACGATCATACAAAAGGAAAAGGGAAGACTCCAATTTCGCAAAACACCTTAACACACATGGACACGAACCAAAGGAAATAGATGAATGTATGACAGTATTACACCCAAGTAAAAAAGGACGAAGACTAGACATTCTTGAAAACATGGAAATTTACAAAACACGAACGTTTAACAGAGACATTATTAACGAACAGGTAAACACAACCTCTGACACGATTTTTACACCACTAAAATTACTAAAACACTCTTACAAACGAAAAACACCCACAGACGGTCACACTTACCTATCCAATAATAAAAGACCCAAATATTAACTATTTACCCCAATAAACAAGACAGATATCAGGCAATCTACCTGCATAATACTATTTAAACGGACAAAAATTACCTAAACCCACCACCTATTATTCCTTACACTATCTATTTTTTACACTATCTCTTCAGTTTAAACAGAAACGCGGCTTGAAAATGATGTTATCACATCGAAAGCGCTCGCCGAACATCCAAAGTACACAGCCAGTGACGACGGTTATTACCGAAAATTATAACAACAGTTTATTATATACTGGCGGAATCAACCCAATTAATTTAATACCGAATTAATATTTTAGTATGTTATTTTTGACACCAACATTCCAAAACTTCTATTTATATATGAGCTTTTATATAAATATATCTTAACTTTATTATGTTTTCAATACCGTATAATATATTATTATACTAAACTATAAATATACCTGGTGCTAAAACAGTGTTTATACGTATTAGGTACAGGTATATATTTAAAAACATATATGATTGTATAAGAATGTTCATAAATAATAATATAAACATTAATCCCAAATAAAAAATACCCTTTTTTGCAACCCTGAAAGAGAACAATTTATGAGTGTTTTTTATACACGTGTTAATCATTATGGCGCACATCGTAGCCAACCATAAAAGAAATGGACGCCTCTAAAATTAGCTTGTATTTTTTCGGGAAGTGTGTCATCACCCTAAACTACTTAGAAACTTTGAAATCGATATTTAGTACATTTATTGACCATATATCGGTAATATCTATTGAATCTATGGTTATATATATGTAGTGGAATCAATTTATAATATTGTTGAAAATGCAAGAAAAAAATGTCCCCAAACTATCATGTCCTCAAACTATGCGGAAGACATACAGAATTTTGAGGACAGTCCTCAAAGTATGCAAATGTCCCCAAAGTATGCTATAGACCAAAAAACTGTCCCCGAAGTATGCGGGATACATATATATATATATATATTTATTTTATTTATATATATATTTACAGTAGAGTCCAAAATACTAAGTACACTAAATACAAAAACCCAACCCAAAAAAATAAAAAAATTAATTAACTCTTAAAAACAGATAAACAAAAAAAAAGAAAACTCATATGAAGTAGGCTGTACTACTTTCTGCAATTTAAGATTTTCCGTTATACATATAATATTTAAACATTGTCATCCTGTTTTAGTTGTTAGTTGTGTTTTGTGCAGTGTTTTTAAGCTCCCAGTACCAGGATTAGTATCTTTAAATAAATTGAAAATCAAGATGAGAAAATATTGGCTGGAAGTGGACACTCATCCCGAGAAATTGCTGATAAGTTAAAAGTAAGTCAACGAAGTGTGATTGTTGTAAGATCTCCGACTACTGGAGGTCGTCCCAGACTGTTAAAAGATTCAGACGATCGATTAATGATACGCGAGATGAAAAAGAATGGTTCGAAAACTCATAAGCAGGCTCCTAATGCTATAAATAAAGACGTAAGTGAATGGATAGCTAGAAGAGCACTTCAAAGAATAGGTTTTGTGATAGCAGTCAAAAAGAAAAAGCCAAATCTGTCCGATAAAAATATAAGAGCACGCCTAGAGTTCTGCCGAAATCATGAGCATTGGACTGTAGATGACTGGAAACGAGTCGTTTGGTCGGACGAGACTAAAATTAACCGATTTCACTCTGACACGAAGAAATATTTTCGGAGCAGATCTCACGAAACTATTCAGAAGCATCATGTGAAACAAGTAGTCAAACATGGCGGAGGTTTTACTGGTGGCATTTAGAACCTATTATGAGAGTAAATGGAATCATGGAAAGAGAAGATTACCTCCAAACTATTCAAAGCCGATTTTGTTGAACGCAGCGCCTATCCAGAGGATAGGATGTTATATAATCATTACTTGCAATACACCATGTTTTTGCTAATACAATACAGATTAATTTATAAAAGTTTCACAAAAATGTATTTGTTACTTATCATTTTATGACAATTTAAGTAAAAGCATTCACTTGCTTTTCATCGCCAGTGTATATGAGGTATCAAACGGATTAGCACGTTACTTTCTCTAATTTATTAATAGCAAAATGAAAAGTTGCCCCAATACAAACGATTTGCTTACCACGCATGGAACTCAATGGCACGCTTTTGCTAGCAAAACTTGTAGCTATGTAAATTCATCTCTTAATCTAAATGCTAAAAAAAAATATACTTATGGACAGACTCATCCATAGTGTAATCGCACTGCTCAAAGTCATCTCTTGACACCAAGTGCAACTTGGGGACATGTCCCAACTCATTAAGCCCGGCGGATCTTGGAACACGAGGTTGTAAACCTAAAGATCAAGAACACGAGGCTGTAAACCTAAAGATCTTGTACATAATTCACCGTCAGAATGGCCTAAACGAAATTCCTTAAAAATACCTGAAACAACCAAAGATATTCACTCGTTGCACTCAGAAGTCCAAGAAGATGTTCTTAACAGGTTCTCATCATACAGCACAGCCTTACGGATCTTAAGCTACGTCTCCCGATTTAACAATAACACTGTCAGAAATATAAGGCTGAATGATTATCACTTTAAATTAAACAACGGGAATTTTTTATTATATTAATTAATTTGCAAGTTTAAATATTTTTTTCGTGCTATTTTCTATTATCCCGAATAATTATTTAAATCACCGATAATGATTATTGAGGGTCAAAGCACGTCTCGATGGCCATTTCGTTACCGCTTACTTAACTCTTCAGCAGGCTTCAGATTGGCTCGCTCTTTTGCTCTTCTGCTCTTTGCGTACTCTTTTTATGCTCGATCCTTTTTAAGCTATGCGCAAAAGAGCAAAGCAGAAAAAAGAGCCAATCGTTTATGCGCATTGCGTTTGCTCCTTCTTATCATGCTCTGCTCTTTAAACCATGCGCATTCAATTTTATTTTTGGCGCTTTTGCTCTGCGCATTGAGCCAAAAGAAAAACTCTTTTGCTCGTGCTCCTTTTGGTAGTAACAGTGGTTCGTTTGGCTTTTATTAAGTTTTACAAAAAAATTTCGTAACAATATGTTGTTTAATAAGGAAGGATTAATTTATTTGGATTTATTTTATTTATTTATTTGAAGATTTGCTTATTGTGTGATTTAAAGTTGATATTTATATTAAAAGTATGAATTCAATATTATTTCATAATCGATTTAAGGAAATGTGGATGATATACGGTTGAATTTTTGGTAACGTAGTTTCAACTAAAAACATCGGCATCGGCATCCTACAAGCGTTACGTTAGTTTTGTTTCACTTTACATATTTAATCAGAGGGAAATATATGTATAGCCTTTCTTTACTGCGTTCGCTCTTACTAATTGTTAAGCAAAACCTTTTTTTGTTGTCAAGCGTTTGTTTTTTTTTTTTGTTGTAAACAAATGTATGTTAAAGGGTAGATTTGTTTTGCTTATGTTTTAGGTATGTGATGTTTACTTGTGAATTTGTTATTGTTTTATTATTATCTTCATTACAGCTTTGCTTATGTTTTAGGTAGGGGTGGTGCATTTGTTGTTTTATTACTTCCTAACTGATGGTAAAGCACCAAATTATTGGTACTAAATGAAGGAAATTTTCATTACCTGTTAAATGCAAATTAAAACAATTGTTTTATTAAGTTTAAAAAATTTATTTATATTTATACCTACAATAAATTATTTATTTTATATATTATATTGCGGTTCTGGTATATTAAACATTTATATTGTTTTTACATACTTATGTATGTATGAGGAAAAGGTAGAAGCAATCGAATTTTTTTGCTTTAATTTTAACAAGAAAATTTTATTTTTACCAACAATACCACGAATTCTATAGTTTTGGTTTTAGTACTAATAATTTGGTGTTTTACCATAAATTAAGTAATAATAAAACAATAACAAATGCACCAGTAAACATTCCCTACCTAAAACATAAGCAAAGCACATCTACCAACAACAACAAATTAAAACAGGCTGTAATGAAGACAGTAATAAAACAATAACAAATTTACAAGTAAACATCACATACCTAAAACATAAGTAAAACAAAATTACCGTTTAACATACCTAAATTATAAGCAAAGCACATCTACTGTTTTGAAAAACCACAACAACAAATAACACATGCAAATTTAAAGCAGGAAAACAATTTGAAAAACAAGCAAAAAACCCAAATGAAAATAATTACTTTATGATACCAATAAACATCAAAAATTCCTTAATTAGGTATAATTGCAATAATGTTAAAGATAAGCAAATTATTACCCTTAATCCTTACTTTTTTTAACATCACTTATTGCACATTTTTATTAATGAGCCATTCATATGACCCTCGCTTGAATTTACAAGGAACTCCACTACTTACCAATAATCAAAAACAAACTACAATGGTACACCACAAAAATACATAACACTAGTATTCGTACATATACATACAGACATACATATGTATATATATACATACATACATTTATGTATGCGTACAAATATAAATAAAATAAATATACATACATAAGTATGTATATATTTCTCCAAACTTCATTTGAATATTAGCTATATTTAAAAAACGATAAACAATCTTTTAAACTGTCCCAAACACATAAATCAAATAATTTATTTATTGAATTGATTTTCACATTATAATCTTGACGTTAAAAAAATATGTTTTGTACTACAGTAAAAGAGCCAGCGCTCTTTTTAGCTCTTTTGCGCATTGCGTACAAAAAAGGAGCAGCGCAAAAAAAGAGCCAAGCATATTGCTCTTTTTAATGCCCTGCTCCTTCATGGCGCAGAGCAAACATTTTGGCGCCGAGCAATGCGCAATAACAAGTTGGCTCTGCTCTTTGCGCAAAAGAGCCAAAGAGCTGCTCGGCGCTGCGCATTTACTTACTCTGCTCTTCAGGAAACTTCTGACAAACATTTTTAATAAACTAAAAATTTTTGTCCAAACAATAAAGCAAAGACAAAAATCAAAGTTTAGGCAAAAACAACAATAACCAACAATAATTCTAGTTTTCTTTTTCCATTGTATACGGCTCTTTAGTAGTTTCAACTAAAAACATCGGCATCGGCATCCTACAAGCGTTACGTTAGTTTTGTTTCACTTTACATATTTAATCAGAGGGAAATATATGTATAGCCTTTCTTTACTGCGTTCGCTCTTACTAATTGTTAAGCAAAACCTTTTTTTGTTGTCAAGCGTTTGTTTTTTTTTTTTGTTGTAAACAAATGTATGTTAAAGGGTAGATTTGTTTTGCTTATGTTTTAGGTATGTGATGTTTACTTGTGAATTTGTTATTGTTTTATTATTATCTTCATTACAGCTTTGCTTATGTTTTAGGTAGGGGTGGTGCATTTGTTGTTTTATTACTTCCTAACTGATGGTAAAGCACCAAATTATTGGTACTAAATGAAGGAAATTTTCATTACCTGTTAAATGCAAATTAAAACAATTGTTTTATTAAGTTTAAAAAATTTATTTATATTTATACCTACAATAAATTATTTATTTTATATATTATATTGCGGTTCTGGTATATTAAACATTTATATTGTTTTTACATACTTATGTATGTATGAGGAAAAGGTAGAAGCAATCGAATTTTTTTGCTTTAATTTTAACAAGAAAATTTTATTTTTACCAACAATACCACGAATTCTATAGTTTTGGTTTTAGTACTAATAATTTGGTGTTTTACCATAAATTAAGTAATAATAAAACAATAACAAATGCACCAGTAAACATTCCCTACCTAAAACATAAGCAAAGCACATCTACCAACAACAACAAATTAAAACAGGCTGTAATGAAGACAGTAATAAAACAATAACAAATTTACAAGTAAACATCACATACCTAAAACATAAGTAAAACAAAATTACCGTTTAACATACCTAAATTATAAGCAAAGCACATCTACTGTTTTGAAAAACCACAACAACAAATAACACATGCAAATTTAAAGCAGGAAAACAATTTGAAAAACAAGCAAAAAACCCAAATGAAAATAATTACTTTATGATACCAATAAACATCAAAAATTCCTTAATTAGGTATAATTGCAATAATGTTAAAGATAAGCAAATTATTACCCTTAATCCTTACTTTTTTTAACATCACTTATTGCACATTTTTATTAATGAGCCATTCATATGACCCTCGCTTGAATTTACAAGGAACTCCACTACTTACCAATAATCAAAAACAAACTACAATGGTACACCACAAAAATACATAACACTAGTATTCGTACATATACATACAGACATACATATGTATATATATACATACATACATTTATGTATGCGTACAAATATAAATAAAATAAATATACATACATAAGTATGTATATATTTCTCCAAACTTCATTTGAATATTAGCTATATTTAAAAAACGATAAACAATCTTTTAAACTGTCCCAAACACATAAATCAAATAATTTATTTATTGAATTGATTTTCACATTATAATCTTGACGTTAAAAAAATATGTTTTGTACTACAGTAAAAGAGCCAGCGCTCTTTTTAGCTCTTTTGCGCATTGCGTACAAAAAAGGAGCAGCGCAAAAAAAGAGCCAAGCATATTGCTCTTTTTAATGCCCTGCTCCTTCATGGCGCAGAGCAAACATTTTGGCGCCGAGCAATGCGCAATAACAAGTTGGCTCTGCTCTTTGCGCAAAAGAGCCAAAGAGCTGCTCGGCGCTGCGCATTTACTTACTCTGCTCTTCAGGAAACTTCTGACAAACATTTTTAATAAACTAAAAATTTTTGTCCAAACAATAAAGCAAAGACAAAAATCAAAGTTTAGGCAAAAACAACAATAACCAACAATAATTCTAGTTTTCTTTTTCCATTGTATACGGCTCTTTTTCACAGTTGAAAGAGGATGAAAAATAAAATATCACAAAACACTACGATAATTTATTAATTAAATTGAACAACGGGATTTTTTTTATTATATTAATTAAATTTAAAGATAAAACCTTTTTTGTTCTATTTTCTATTATCCCGATTAATTATTTAAATCACGGATATTGATTATTGAGGGTCAAAGCACGGTGATTTAAATAATTAATCGGGATAATAGAAAATAGTGCGAAAAAAAGATTTTATCTTGAAAATTAAATGATTATCGCTTTAATTCGGATGAATTAACACAAAGGGAGATACAAATTTAATTTTTATTAAATTATTATTTGAACTGTGAATATTATAAATGAATAGAAATTATTTTGGCTTAAGTTCATTTATTTTTAATTTCTAAAAATCTTTTTTAGAAAGAAAATTTATTTTACAAATGTATGCGGACGTTTTCCAAAGAAAACAATAAAAATTAGACGCCAAACCCCAAATGTGAATCATTCTATGGAAAATTTGACTTCAAACACATTTCAAAGTTGTTTTATTATATTTTTATTAAAATGTTGATAATTTATAATTTTCGTACCAATTATTATAATGAAATTAAATATGCATTATATATATATATATATATATATATATATATATAATATATAATATAATATATATATATATATATAATATATATATATAATGCATATTTAATTTCATTATAATAATTGGTACGAAAATTATAAATTATCAACATTTTAATAAAAATATAATAAAACAACTTTGAAATGTGTTTGAAGTCAAATTTTAATTTGTTGTACATAAAATTCTATACGAGCGCTTAGTTTCCACTTTGTTTAAACATCCTATTCACATTATCCAGTCACATTTTCAGTTTTGTTGCCGATACTAAAAAAAAATAACAGCGTCTGCTAAACGCACACAAACTGGAGGCTTATTCTGTTAGACTTTCGCAATAGCATTCGCAATTTATTCCAAATCGTAGCAACGCTGCTCAAATAAACGTCAGTATCAACAAACGTCAAAATGATAATAAATAGTTTTTTTTTTTTTTTGCTGTGAAAATTGTTTATAAAATTTATTTAAAAGATTCTGTAAGAAAAATATAATAAAAATGGATTCTGTGGCACTGTAGTTCAACGACAATAAGAGGATACAGAGAAATTTGCTTAGACGCAATTTTTGCCCCGAAGGAAAATGCGCCCGGTAATCTCTTTACGGAATCCGTCAAGTTTAACAATTTCACCATTCTCCTCTAACGGAGACAGTGAATTGTGTATTGATTGGCCACCGCCAATGTCGGTTTTATTTCGTCTAAGCTTTTGTTTGATGTGTACTTTAAAATCGGCCAATTTGCTTTTGTCGGCACACATATGGGCGGTACTACCACTATCAAGACACCAATAACTGTTTTTATGCGAAGACATCAGCGTAGATTCAATTGTATTATGCATTGCTTTTTCTTAAACTAATCACGCGTTTGTTTGCTTGGTTTTACAATTTCTAGCAAAATGCCCAAGTTTACCGCATTTAAAACACGTGAATTTCTTGTTTTCTTTTTGGTTACTTTTGTTGGTATATTTCCGTTGGTTTTTGTTTTCTGCATATAATGCCCCGAAATCATTTCTTTCATCTTTTGATCTTCTCAATTGATCTTCTTCTAAGATTTTGACTCTGAATGTTTCTGGACTTGGCAACTCGTCTCTTGTTTCTAAAGCACATCGGAATGTTTCATAAGAGCTTGGTAGGCTATAAAACAACAAGATTGCCAGTAAGTAGTCTCCAACAGCTATCTTTATTTCTTTGAGTTTTGAAACGGCATAAAAGAAATCATTTAGATGCTCTCTTACATTATCGCCATCTTTCATACGCGCCAATGCGACTTTCTTCAATAAGGTGGCTTTTCTTGCTGAAAAGTAGATTCTAATTTTTGCCACATTTCAAATGAGGTGGCACTATCAGCAATTAAACCTAATTCGGACGGAGTAACAGACAGCATGATATCGGCACTTGCCTTTTGGTTAAGTGTTTCCCATTTACGTCGTTCAACAGCATCGACTGCTGCAGGTATTTGGATCTCTCCATTTGCGTAAGCCCAAAGATCATTCTTAATGAGAACCGCTTTCATCTGTAACTTCCAGGTGTCATAGTTATCAGCGTTGAGCAACTGAATACGCCCGACTATACCCGACATATTTCTTACTTTATTTTTTAGAATCGTTTCTCGACACCGAAAAATTATTTTATTTTTATTAAATAACACACAAAACCGTCACTTCAATCTTTTCCTTATTTTGCACAGGGCTCTCTGTGCCCATAACCTGTTAAATAAAACAGGAAAAAAAGGTTATGGATAGTTAATTAGAAAAACGTGTTTTATTCAGTAGAGTTCAAACTAGACTGTATGTATTACAAAGAAAGGAATGATTAAAAATATGCAAACAGGATAAACGTCAAATGGCAGAAAAAGGGTTGCATTTCGAAATACTTCGTCATTCCAACAATTCACTTGGTTTTTGTTTCAGTGCTCTGAATTTTACGCTTTCAGCATATTTATTTCGTTTGCCATCGAAATGGTTAATAAGAGTATTCTTGATGTCGTTATAGGTTAGCTCCCCTGGCTGTTTGGGGCTTACTAAAATTTTCAATGCTGTATTCAACTGAGGTCCCATATGAACCCGGGCATAGTTTGCATACTCTGCCTCCACCACCTTTGACAACTGTAATGCCCAATCAAACCTTGTAAAATAATCTGCAACTGTAGCACCCTCAGTCTGCTTGTACTCGCCAATCGAAAATGGTGGTGTTCTCGGTGCCAACTCCGGCGCAGGCGAAGAAGCAGTTGATGCCGAATTTGCCATCGCCTCTCTCATTGCTTCCGCTAGCATTCCTGCAATAGCATTCATCTGTTCCGGAGATATACTTATCCTACTTCTGACCTCACTTATTAGAAACCCACGTTGTCTTTATTCTACAAAAAATTACAAAGTGAGTATAACAAAATGATTCTACAACAGAGATGCTAACAATGCGATTACTAAGTAACCATGATTACTCGGTATTAATACATATCACTTAAGTATTTCCTTAAAGATCTCTTCAAAAGCTTTGAATTTAAATTAAATTTCAGAGCCCCGTAACTCGGGGCCAATTTTTTTCACTTAATTTTTTTTTAATTTTTTAATTTTCTGTCGCCCCATATATTTAATTTTTTCATTGGAGTTACTTTATTGTTCCAGGTTGCAAGAAAAAAATTGAGGTACAAGTATCTGAAGAAAAACTCGGACGATAAACTCGACACTTGCGGGGTTGTCTTGCTGACATTTGACCGTTACCCTACACCAGAAAATCTCAAAATTTCTAGGCACAAAGTTAAAGTTCGTCCTTACTACCCAAATCCAACGCGCTGCAAATCTTGCCAAAAACTTGGTCATACACAGAAATGGTAAAAAACTCTCCACTATGCGAAAACTGCGCACTGCCTCCTAAAAAACCAAATAATTGTACACGCACTTTTTGCATTAACTGTTCGGATGAGCATGCCTCCACTTCAAGAGACTGCAGTGTTCAAACAACAAAAATAAATGTTGAAAATAAAAACCAAAGACAAATGTTCCTTAAAATTTACTAAAGAAAAATATCATGCAAAAAACTCCCTACCGCAAATCAATAGCAAACACTCCACAAATACTAACATTTCAGCAACAATTAGCACTCAATAAAATAACATAGAGTTAACATATAAATCCAATTTTAATCCAATTGTTTTACCAGAAACAATAACACAAGAAAAAAGTACAAGAGCCAACAACAAGCATTTTACAAAAAAACTTCATATACAATAACAACACGATCAGCGACTAAAGCTACAGCTACTTGTTCAACTAAAGCTAAAAACACAGAAAAACATACAGAAATACTTAATCTTACACAAAATAACAATACTACTTTACCAAAGCAAGCAAAAAATCGATACACGTATGATGATCAAGAAGAAATTATATTCTTTGATAACGAACAATAACTTTCCTACTTTTTCAATAAAATAAATAACCTGAAACGGATTTTGAGCAAAGTAACATTACCACTTGTTTTCTGGAGACTTTGATGCATGGAGCAATTTCTGGGGTTCGACTGCATCCAACACCCGAGGTAAAATCATGGAGAATTTTATTTTTAATGAAAATTTAATAACTCTAAATAATGGAAATCCAATACATTTTTCTATGCTCTTCACACTTTGCTTCTTTTTGCTCTTGGAATACTTTTGATTACCTACATATAAGCGATCACTTCCCGATACCAAGCATACCAGAAGTAAACGTAGGGTATATAAGCCTCAAATGATATAGTGGAACCAAAAATTACAAGAACTTATAACCGAAAAACAAAAGCTCTGGCACAACTACAAAAGAAATAGAAATGAAACCAACTTAATATCCTACAAAAAATATAAAGCAATATTCTGAAGGCCCTTTAAAAAGTAAAGTTGAATGCATTTACAAATTCACGTGCAATAATAACTCCAATTCTACATCCCAGCGTATTTAGAACGATATAAAACTCTTATGTGGTGCTAAGAGCTTTAATCCAATAAAATATGTAAAAACGGCATGCTATCATCTCCTATTGTTATAGCAAACTGCTTTGGCGAAAACTGGGTGACTTTATCAGACGACAGTAATTTCTCAAGTATCTTTCGTTCAAATAAATTTAATATTATCAGCCGGAACTATAATCCTCAAATTTATAATGTCCATGCAAATAAAAAAAACTTAATAGAACTTGAAGACTCTTTAAACTCCACCAGAGGTAAAACACCAGGAGCAGACCGTATATCGTACCCCATGCTAAATAATTTAACAAAATCATCAAAAAATAAACCCAGCAGCCGACCAATATCCCTCTTACCATGCATAAGCAAAATCCTTGAGAGAATAATAGCCAGAAGATTGATGTGGTTTCTAAAAGTTAGTAATTTTATAATTCCTAATCAAGAAGCTTTTATGAAAAAAGGGTACTGCGGACGTCCATCTACAACACTTTATTGCTAACCCATTATCAACTCAAAAACAATGGGCTCACCCCTCTCAGTCACAATTTTCATTATCGCTTTCAACTAATTCACCAAAATCATTTCCACTTACAAAATCATCGAACACACCATTTACGCTGACGACGCTGATATATTTACAAAAAACAAAGATAACAACAAAGCCAAGGAAGTCTTCCTAAACATTCTACGAGATATTGATAATTGGTGCCTAGCTTTCTTTAGAAAATTGTTCTGTTCACATCTGTTACAAACATAACAACAACAGGTTCGACGTTATTTATAACAACGTTCGTATAAAACGTATTCTAGGAGTAGTATTTGACAGTTTCACCTTCAAAGAACATTGTGTACAACTACAAGAAAATCTTAAACCCAGACTTAATATTTTTAAATATCCAATTAAATTAAACAACGGCAATTTTTTATTTTATTAATTAATTTTCAAAATAAAACTTTTTTCGTTATATTTCCTATTATCCCGATTAATTATTTTAATCACCGATTGATTATTGAGGGTCAAGGCACGTCTCGATGGCGATTTCGTTGCCGCTTACTTAACTCTTCAGGAGCACGGAAAAAAGATTTTATTTTGAAAAATATTAAATATCTTTCATCAAAAAATTTTAATATTTATATATCATTACGAGTTCAACTGCTTTGTCCAAAATTATTTATGCTCTACCAATCTATGCATGGTGTGCCTGATCGTGCATAAAGCTACAGTGTGGTGCTTTCCGCACTAGCTTATTTGTCAAGGCCGGTCTACCTTCTATCGAAGATCGAAAGAAAAATAATATTTCAGCAAACATCAAAAGCAATAAATTATAAAAAAAACACCTAGAATACATAAAAAATTGGTATTTCAAAAAGACCTCTACTTTTTAAACAAGCATCAGAGCCACTATCGTTAATAGACGATACTTCATTCACTTTATCCATGACTAATTTCGCTAAGACAACAACATCAGCAGAAGTGTGTAATCCAGTTTTTAAAATCAAATGCAAAAGATTTGCAGTGGTTCAAGAAGATGGCGCAATTATTAAATGTGGATATATCGATAACGATTGCTCTGTTTTTACAGCTGAATCCTTAGCAATATCGAATGCAGCCCAATATTGTGTAACTGCCTTGACAGAAGGCAATACCTGAGAGGTTATTTGTCAATGGATACGTGAAGGAAGTATGACAAATTCCACCACACGCTGCTGCACCAACGAAGTCTGCATACCAAAAAGTCATGGGTTGTTACAACTACTCTTAAACGTCAGCAAAAGAAAATAAAATCATCATCTGCACAACAGTAAAAACCACAACAGTCTTCAGTGGCTGTCACCCTGGATTCAAAAATCTTAGCGGAGGCTATCAAGTCCCTTGCTAATGTTCTTTGCGTCTCGGATAAGGCGGCATTTGTTTGTCTTAGTATTTCTTTAAAAATAAAGAACTTTTTTAGAAACTGTAACCATTAAGCAAGGGATCTTCCTAATAAGCTACCAAACGAACAGCATTTTTCTAACCATCTTTACAACCTTAAAATTTATATTAAATAAATTATTAAAATTAGTTCAATTTCTAAAATAAAAAGGTTTTATTCTTTACGCAAGAGACACAAAGAAAAGAATTTCTAACATCTCTTAAAATCCTACCACAATAAACCACCAAAGTTTATTGCAAAAAACAAAACTCAAATTGATCACATTTGAATTTAATAATTAGTGCTGTGTCTCACTTTAACTGTGGGTAGCTGTTATTTTTCTGTGTTAGTTTTTTATTTAGAGTAAGCTTCTATTTTGATATGTAAAACTATATGACAACATATGTTTTCAGTGATGCTAACTTCCATTTTAAAATTTCTGCTCAAAATAT
Organism: Gymnosoma rotundatum; assembly: GCA_916610165.2. Lineage (NCBI taxonomy): Eukaryota > Metazoa > Arthropoda > Insecta > Diptera > Tachinidae > Gymnosoma > Gymnosoma rotundatum. The sequence continues at coordinate 60,705,903 of OU744339.1, forward strand.
TTTTGCGATAAAATAGGTAGTTATTGTAGATGTACAAAATCTGCTTTAAACAAATCAAAAATTTGGAACAAAAAAGTAAAGGAATTATTTTACCTAAATAGTACTACAGTAATATACTATTCAAAACATGTTGAATGTAATATTTATAATGACAATATTAACAAGTAATAGTGCTATATCCGGCTATGCCGAATTTTATATACCCTTCACCAATTATGTAAATCTAGTTTAGTGAAATAACTCAAATTAAAAAATTAAATATTGGGGTGACAGAGAATTAAAAAATAAAAAAAAATTGGTACTGCATATATATAATTTCACATAAAAATGACATCGGCTCTTAATGAGTTAAGCATTTTTTAAAAAATTTAAGTATTTTCTTAACGATTTCTTCAAAAAGCTTTAAAATGATATCCATGTTGATATTTTAAAAAATTCGAAAATTTAAGAGGTCCGTAACTCGGAAAATATACTCGAGCGCAAATTTTTTCACTTGATGTTACTTTTTATAATTCTCTATCGCCCATATATTTATTTTTTTGATTGGAGTTACTTTATTGTTCCAAATGACATGAAAAATTTAGATGTAGGGGTGGTGTTTTGCCTGCTGTCTAGAAGGACATGGACCGATCATGCTGATTTCCAATAGCACCTCTTTCGACACTATATCTGATCAATTGACATATTTATTTTTTTGTGAAATCAAGATTGCTCGGATTTCAACACTAACATGGACGGACAGCGCTCAATCGACTTCGCTGAGCATAAGAAGTCAGATTATACAGTAGTGATTAAAACATATGGAACTGAATAAGCATTTGTTCTTTTCATTGATTTATTTTCTTCAAATTACACATAGTTACTAAAATTTATTTTTTTTTTATTTTCTTCATACGAGGGCTGCTCTATATATTTCTGGCCTAATAGTGAAAATGCGAATATTTATAATCAAAAATGGTTTTATTGTTTTTCAAAGTATTCTCCAGCATGATTTATACACTTTTGCATGCGCTCAAACCAGTTGTCAAAGCACTTTTTCCACTCCGATTGAGACACCTCTAAAACATGGTTTTTTAACACTTCAACAGCTTCTTCTGGCGACGAAAATCGTTTTTTTCTTGATGTGCGGAAACAAGAAGAAGTCATTAGGTGCCAAGTCAGGGCAGTACGGCGGATGACCCATTAATTCGACGTTTTGGCCGGTCAAAAACGCTCTGGTTTGAGCCGATGTGTGAGAGCTCGAATTGTCATGGTGAACAATGATTCGTCTTCTCTTGTTGGTTTTTCGAATTTCTCCGATGACGTCAGGCAAACAAATTGTAGTGTACCACTCAGAAGTGACCGTCCTACGTTGCTCAAGCGGAACAGTCGCCACATGACCAGTTTTGCCGAAGAAACAGGCGTCCATTTGCTTCGAAGTGCTTCTTCCACGAACAACTTTCGTTTGATTTTGCTCGTCTTTGAAGACCCACACGTTTGATTGTTGTTTCGTTTCGGGCTCATACGCATAGATCCATGATTCGTCACCTGTGACGATCTTATAAACGTCTCTTGAAGCATCGCAATCGTATTTTTGCAACATTTCCTTGCACCAATCGAAACGAGCCTTTTTTTGAGCGACTTTAAAATTGTGCGGGATCCAACGAGAACAAACCTTCTTTACGGCCAGGTGTTCATGCAGTATCGAATGTATGCTGGTGGAAGAAATGTCCAAAGATGTCTCTATTTCTCGGTATGTCGCATGTCGATCTTGCATTATGAGTTCACGCACGGCATCAATGTTCTCTGGCACAACAGGCGTTTTTGGACGACCTTCACGGAATTCGTCTTTGAGCGAGCTTCGGCCACGATTAAATTCATTATACCAATTTTTCACAGTGCTATAGCATGGTGCTTCATCGCCATTCAAAGATTTAAGTTCATCAATGCACTCTTGTCGTGATAATCCACGTCGAAAGTTGTGAAAAATGATGGCACGAAAATGTCCACGAGTTAATTCCATTTTTTTCTATATTAATTTTTTCAAGTCACTGTAAACAACACAAATAATGGTCGTACGTCAAAACGTTTTGAGTACGATTATGCTTAAAAATGACAAACTTTCCAATGGAAATGTCAGATTGCACTTGGCAGCACTCAGTGTTTCCAGGCCAGAAATATATATAGCAGCCCTCGTACAGTCTTTTTTGTTAAATAAATAAAAAAAATTAATTCCGTTAAATTAATATAACAAAAAAACTAAAAATAATGGATGTATTCTAAATGCAGGTGTTCAAAACATTTGCAACTTTTGAAGTAATTAATAGGGATAATTTAGTGCTCAGTATTTGGTAGCGTAGCCATTATTTATTCTGAACACCTTCTAGGCATTAAGGATATTAGCTTTTCAATATAATCCTCAGGAATTGCAATTCATTGCTTCTCCAACTCAGCGAAAATACTTTATTGCCGATATTTCGTTTTATGATCATCCACATGTTCTCAATCGGGTTGAGATCGGGAGATTGGGGCGGCCACGACATTAACTTCATTTTCCTCTAACCATACTTTTACAACCCCTGCCGTGTCTTTTGGGTCGTTGTCGTGCTGGAAGGTCCATGCGAGGGGCATTTCCCATTCGTCATACGGAAGCATAACTCAGCTCAAAAGATCTCTATAGATTGTGACCGTCTTTGTGGTAGTAATGCGATGAATTTGGCCAATTCCGTTTCCTGAAAACACCACCACACCATAATATTTCCACCTCCGTGCTTCACTGTAGCGGTTGTGTATTTGGGATTAAACTTTACATCTGATCCCCGTATATTGAATTTAGACTCATCTGACCACAATACATTCTTCCATTGCTGTTGAGTCCAATTCAAATGAGTACGAGCAAAGTCTAGCCGAGCTTTTCTGTTTTTTTTCTGACACGAACGGTTTTTCGTACATCTGTAACATCTAAGACCATACTCTCGGGCTCTTCTTTTAATGGTTGAAATACTGGCATCTATTAAAAGTTCAGTTTTAGCTTTTCTGGGGACTGCTTTGGGATATTTAGTAAAAAAATTCTTTATTTTCCGATCTTCTCTTACAGTTGTAATACGGGGTCTTCCACGCTTATGACTTGTGTGGATGTAACCACTTTTAACATTGCGGCAAATCGTAGATTTGGAACCGAGTACTTCAACGAAATTTCTTTTTGGGAAAGTCCCTTTTTAAAATCATTTAAAACTTTTAATTTAAAATCAGAATTGTACGTCCTGCCATTTTTTACATAAAAATATTCTGATAATGGTTATGCTTTCAAACTCTTCCTGCAACTATTAAAAAACCATAATTATAACAAATTTGTTTAAAAAGTATAATTGCCTGAATCTCATATTAAAAAGAAATGCGATTACCGTTACATCCTAGCATTTATTAGTATAAATTTCTTCGTTAAGAGCGAGAGAAATAAGAGTTGCAAATGTTTTGAACACTTGCATTTAGAATACATCCATTATTTTTAGTTTTTTTTTTTTGTTATTTTAATTTAACGGAATTAATTTTTTTTTATTTGTTTAACAAGAAGAAAATAAAAATAAAAAAATAAATTTTAATGACTATGTGTAATTTGAAGAAAATAAATCAATGAAAAGAAGAAATGCTTATTCAGTTCCATATGTTTTGATCACTACTGTATATACTTTATGGGGTCGGAAATTGATATCGTTACGAATATAAGATCTGGCGACCCCTGTTGTTGTTATCTGTATGAGCGTGGTGAATAAGTTAATTCAACTAATGGTGTGTGTATAGAATAAAAACCACAATTAACAAAAGCTGAGCAACCTCGATGGTTGCGTTGGTAGAGATGCGTGCTGTTAAACAAAAGGTCGTGGAGATGTCAAATTTAACAGATAATTGTCAAGAAGCCCTTCATAATAAAAAATAAAACGGTAGCGGTTAGCGCAGGGAAGTGTCACAGCATAACAACAGTGTATGGCAGGCGTGTGTTGTGGCTATTGGATAAAAGGAGTAGTGGAGATGTCTGTGGATGGTTAAGGTTACTAAACAAGGCATCGAGTAGTTCATGTCTCGCTGGAGTAATACCGTAGTGTAGCGTGGATGGCTGCGTTTGGAGTAATAACGTATGTTAATAAATACGAGACCGGTAGGATCGAGAATTATAGCCAGAGAAAGCCATACAGCCTATTTCTAATTTAAGAAAGCACATTTTCATTCGCTTTCTATGCGAAAGAACATTGATTTCGATTTCTCTACGCACGTTCTAAGCAAACAGTGACTCGAACGAGAACTCGAATGAAAACGTAATTGCTTTCATATAAAATCCGATTTCTCTGCTAAGAACACTGAGAATGAAATGTCAAAATCACTCACTTTTGATTTTGCTTTCATAAAAGAATTTTCATAAATAAATAAAAATGGAACGCTTAAATAAAAAACGTGTGATAAAAAAATATATGTACAAATCGAAAACAAGTGGTAAGTATAAAATATGCATAGGATATACATACATATGTATATACATAGGTTTTTAACAACTTTTTTCTTAGTTTAAAGAAATCAACAGTGCAGCAACTAAAGACGTTAGTGCTATTTATAAAAGTAAATCCTGAGTTAGCCAGGGGTGCTACAGTCTTTGGTGCCAATAAGTTACAGCTAGACGAGAAGTGGGAAAAGCTCTGCAGCAATTTAAATGCGCTTGGACCTCCTTCTCGTACCATTGGCGAATGGAAAAAGGTTAGTAATTATGTTTGCATGTTAGAAAAAAAAACCATTAAATATTAATGATTTTATAGACGTGGGCAGATTTGAAATCGAGAACGAAAAAGAAACTTGGGGAAAACCAAAAGAGCCTTAGAGAGACGGGGGTGGCTTATACCGCTACAACAACTTAACAGAGTTAGAGGTTATTATAGACAGGACGCTGTTCGTATCGTCTGCTGTAGCACCCGGAGGAAAAGTGTTTGGTGTAAAAGACCAATCAATTGATGGTTGCTGGTGGAGTCACCAAGTAGGTGCAGCAAATCTGTTGCAGTGGTTACTCCAACTAGAACCTCTGAAACTTCCCATCAAGCAAATAAAACTTCTACTAGTGAACAAAAATCACCCCCATATGTCCACCAAAGCTCTAAGGAACAGCAACAAAACACCACCGCTGTTACTGCTGCTACAAAACGCCGGTAAAGTTGCTTCAGCGACGATGAAAATTATGCAGTAGCCTCCCATTCGGCAAAAAAGAGAAAAGTTGCTAATGAGCAAATAAATCTTATCCGCCGACAGCTAAGAACAGCTAAGAAAAATGCTGCAACAGCTGCTGAACAAGCCAATTATATGAAAAGAATGGCTGATGCTGCTGAGGTGCAGGCTGAAGCAGCAAAGAAGATGGCTAATGCCGCTGAAACAACTGCAGCTGGTATAGCGGACCTAGTTAAAGCCACAATAAGGCTAGAAGATATGTTGAAAAAATTTTTACAAATTCTAACGATTAAATTATTGTGGCTTTTTCCCCTTGTTTTTAATGCTGTAAGTTGTTTTTTTTTAATTACATATGTATAAGATTATGCAAAATGCATTAGATTTTAAAATAAATTGTGATTTTTTTTTATTACTTTATAATTTTTAAGTACGTCTACGAAGTGGATTTTTAAATTAACTTTTGAAAAATTTTAATAAATTGTTGAATTAATTTAAATGTTTAATTAATTATCTCTTTAATTATGCTTCGGCTTTTTTATGGTCCTCAAATTTAATAAATTACAAAAAAACCTTTTTTTGTTTTTTTATTAAATAATTTATTATCCAATATTTCGACCAACTTTGTTGGTCATCTTCAGGGAATTTTAAACTAAGACAATAAATACAAATATAATAAAACAATTTTTCACAACATAACAAACAAATAAACAATTACCTAAATGTTTACATATATGTATGTTTACATGCAGGAGATGCTGCATATAATAAATATTCCAATTGGAAAAAGAATTAACTATAAAACAGATACGGACAATTGCGCTCATGTATATCGATACACAATCAACAAACATAGAAACGAAAAACAAAAAAGACAGTCAGTGACATAAGCTTAAATAATAAACAACAGACGACACTGATACATATATGTAAACATTTAGGTAATTGTTTATTTGTTTGTTATGTTGTGAAAAATTGTTTTATTATATTTGTATTTATTGTCTTAGTTTAAAATTCCCTGAAGATGACCAACAAAGTTGGTCGAAATATTGGATAATAAATTATTTAATAAAAAAACAAAAAAAGGTTTTTTGTAATTTATTAAATTTGAGGACCATAAAAAAGCCGAAGCATAATTAAAGAGATATTTACACACCAAGGTCTAGGAAAAATTTTTACAACACAACTTAAAAACACGGAAGGCACGCCGAAAACATAGTCACTATGGCAGTATATAACAACATCAGAAACAAATATGACATTAAAACAACTAATATAATAAAGAGGTTTTCAAAGCTAAACAAACAAATGGCTAATTTAAAATCTTCAACTACTTTTCTCATTAAATGCAAGAAAATTGGACTAATACCTGGATTCATCTTTAAGACTACAAAAAACATAAACAATATTTTCTTGGAAAACGGTAATGTAACATATGATCTGGACAAAACGTTACAAAGACACCTTTATAATTTTCATAATATAATTCTAAGATTATTAATACAACATAAACATAAGCAAATACATAAGAATCAGAATACAATGAATAGTTTAAGAGAGATTATAGTTAATAGGTTAAGAGAAAATGATAGCAGGACTCTTATATTAAGTGAACAGACAATTTATGAAAATATAAAAAACAAGAACAATATGAGACAAAAAAGGAAATTGGAAAATTTACGGGAAGAAGGAATTAAGAAAATTAACATGAAGTTCAATAAAGATTGGTTTGTTAATACAACAGAAAAAATAATACCTTCCAACATTAAATGGCTATTATCTCTTGGACCTAAATTTGCACTTCCATTTACTAAAACTACTTTTCCATTGTTTCGTAGTATAACTGACGGTGAACAATGTATACAAACAATAAGGGATAAAGAGAAACAAGAAACAGCTAGAATTAAATTCGTGACATTATTGGAAGATTATAAGCGGAAAATCAAAATAGATACAAGAGACTCACTAATATTGAATACCGTGGTTCAAACTGAAAAATACCTAAGAAATAACAAAGATTTAATCATATTGAAATCGGATAAGGGCAATAAGACTGTTGCAATGAATAAAAAGGACTATGTGTTAAAAATGAAGAGTATTATAGACGATATGTGCTCATACAGACGACTAAAGAGAGATCCTACTTTAAGCCTACAAAATAAGAATAATGCTCTAGTGGAAAAATTGTTTAACTTAAATCTCATAAATCAATTTGAGAAAAATAAACTTACCACAAAGATAGCTGTTCCGCCTAGAATATATGGATTACCGAAAATTCATAAAGAGAATATGCCACTACGACCAATCTGCTCATCCGAAAAATCACCTTCATACGGACTAAGCAAATATATCACAAACATATTATCAAACTTGACAATAAACTCGGCATATAATATAAGTAACGCAAAAGAATTAAGATCTAAAATAGACAATATTCGAATTGAAGACGACGAGATATTGGTATCCTTTGACGTTATCTCATTATTTCCCAGTATCCCGGTTAACTTGGCGTTGAACACAATTGAAAGAAAATGGGAAATATTACAAAAACATACAAAAATTCCAAAACTTCTATTTATGGAGATGGTAAAGTTTTGCATAAGAGATTGCAGATACTTCAGATTTAATGAAATATTTTATGAACAGAAGAAGGGTATGCCAATGGGATCTCCAATATCACCAGTTATAGCGGATATAGTTATGGAGGAATTACTGAATACAGTTTTAGGAAAAATGAACACAAAACCGAGAATGATGACAAAATATGTGGACGACCTATTTGGAATTTTAAAAATTGATCGAGTTGACGAAACATTAATGAATTTAAATACATTTAATAAACAAATACAATTTACACTGGAGAAAGAAACTAATAACACACTACCCTACCTTGACGCATTAATAATAAGGGATAAAAATAAGATCGTAATTGACTGGCACCAAAAACCTATGGCATCTGGGAGACTCATAAATTTCTACTCAAAACACCCTAGGAATATAATTATAAACACTGCAACGAATTTTATAAAACGGGTTTTAGATATTAGTAACTCAAAATTCCACGAAAAGAATAAGAAGATAATTAGAAATATACTGAGTCAAAATAGCTACCCACTTCAGACAATAAATAAATTAATTGATTATGTGACTAAAAATAAAAATAATAACACATCAGTTCAAAATCGAGACCAAGAAAGATCAACGAAAATTTATAAATCAACAGATTATATACCCGGATTATCAGACAGATTAAAACGTTCGGACATTTATGATAAAGAAAAATATACACTTGCGATGAAACCAATAAATACGACCAATAAACTTTTTACCAATACAAAATGTAAATTAGACAAAATGGATAAATCTAATTTAGTATATGAAATAAAATGCAATGGTGACGAAACCGACATATGCCAAAAAGTATATGTTGGTACAACAAAAACTAAATTAAAGACAAGACTATCATCGCACAAATCCGACTTAAAATCTGACAAACAATCGAATCAAAAAACTGCCCTTGCAACCCACTGTGCAATAACTGGACATCAACCAAATTTTAAAGAAGTGAGAATATTAATTGAAGAGAGTAATGCATCAAAGAGATACATGCAGGAGATGCTGCATATAATAAATATTCCAATTGGAAAAAGAATTAACTATAAAACAGATACGGACAATTGCGCTCATGTATATCGATACACAATCAACAAACATAGAAACGAAAAACAAAAAAGACAGTCAGTGACATAAGCTTAAATAATAAACAACAGACGACACTGATACATATATGTAAACATTTAGGTAATTGTTTATTTGTTTGTTATGTTGTGAAAAATTGTTTTATTATATTTGTATTTATTGTCTTAGTTTAAAATTCCCTGAAGATGACCAACAAAGTTGGTCGAAATATTGGATAATAAATTATTTAATAAAAAAAAAAAAAAAAAACAAAAAAAGGTTTTTTGTAATTTATTAAATTTGAGGACCATAAAAAAGCCGAAGCATAATTAAAGAGATATTTACACACCAAGGTCTAGGAAAAATTTTTACAACACAACTGTTTAATTAATTTTCTTTAATTTTTACAAATTTATGGCAATATTTCTTCTCATGGCACTTGCGCCTATTTCCTCTTCTTCCAACACATCTAGCACTTCACTACTCGTTTCCTCTTCCACTTCAGTTGTTAGCACTGGGCACTTGTAAGCTATGCACATATTATGCAGAGCACAACATGCGTTGATTATTTGGGTACTCTTGTTTGGAGAGTAATGAAGTCCTCTGGAACCTTTAATGGAGCGGGATCTGGGGTGGAATCGTTACATCCGTGAACGTACAACACGTATCGTAAAAATACGTTTTTCGGATTATGACATACGTTAACGGATGGTAATTAACAATAACGCAGATTATAACATACGTTATCGTATACATGAACTGTCATACGTTAACAAAACTTAGTTCGAATAAGATGAAAAATGCAACAAATTCGCTAAAAAAAAAGTGCGAATTAAATAAATTTAATTTTCGTTTATGATACAGTTATTATTACAATAAGTTTAATCTAAGATTCATGAATGAACACAAAAATTTGGCAAAAAACATGCTTCCTAATTGGGCATATTGAAATCTACTGCTAACAGACTATGGGATGAGCTTTCCAAGTGTATGAACGCACTAGTACCACCAGGTAATGATGTTAAAATTTTAAATTAGGAAATTCGCAATTTATATTTTTGCAAGAAAATATTTATATTTATAATTTTGTGCTTAGGCTGATCAAAAATAGGTATCAAGCAAAGAAAAGTCTTTTTTTTAAATTGAAAAACCAGAATGAAGGAGGCCTTTATGAAGAAAAGCTGCTGGTGCCAAGTGAAGAAGTGTCAATTGAAGCAGCAGTCCTTAAAGCGAGCGCCATAGGCAAAAAATCGGTTTTGACCTTTGGAAACAGCCAAATTTGAAAAACTGACCAGCTTGAATACTCTTTCTTTAGCTCTAGAATTTTTTAATTTCAAAACTATTGTGAATCATTCAAAAAATTACGATTCGTTTACAATCGTATGTCATAATGCCATTTAGTTCATACGATTAACGTATCACTTAATTTTTTTTTCGTACGATTGCCGATACGAACACGGATGTAACTATTCCACCCCTGTTCTTAATACACCAAAGCAACGCTCAACAACGTTGCGTGCACTAGCATGTTTTCTGTTGTACTTTCTTTCTTCAGTGCTGTTTGGATTTCTGAATGGCGTCATTAGATATGGTTTTAGTTTGTTACCAGCATCGCCTAGATAAACGTTAGCAAATTATATTTATCAAAAAATGAAATCACCAGTCTAAAAAAACTATGCAAACATCTTACCAAGAATCCATGTATTTCTTTGACCATTTTCATACTCATTTCGTACTTTTTGCCAACTAGACTTTGTTCTCATACAAATGCGTTACCCCAGGGTGTCTGGCATCAACATATGTTATATAGGTTTTGTTGTCACATATCTAAAAATGTAGAAATAAAATTTTAAATATATTTAATAACAAAATAGTATTTTGTTTAGCTTACCACCATGACATTTATACTGTAACAGCCTTTTCTATTGTAGTAAAGGTGTTTCAGATGATCTCCTTGTGATTTTATTCTCACATGGGTTCCATCAACGCAGCCAATTATGCCGGGAAAGCCGGTCGATTGAAAAAAATCCCTTTTGTTTTCGTCTTCAGAACGAACCATTTTTATCCAATCTACACATATGAAGTTTTCAAAAAAATCAAGGCACTCTTTTATGACTCTGCATACAGTTGCTGTGGATGTTGACGAACACATTTCATTGGCAACTGTTTGCTGATAGCTCCCAGTGGCTAGAAAACGTAAAAATGTTGCCATTTGTTCTTGATTTTTAAGTTTCTCCAAAAGAAAAACGTCTTTGGAAACGCGAAAGTTTGCAATAAACCTGTTATTAACATAATTTTTTTAGTTATTTGATTTGCATGATATCATACGTACATATGTATGTACTTACTGGTTGGTAGGTAGTTCCAGAACATTAAACCTATCTCTTAACTCTCTGCGATATACTTGAACAGTTTCATCATCGTTATCTATTTCATTTAAAAAGTAAACAGCCACCGATAAATCCATCTTTATCAAACAAATATGGCTTTTTGAACGCGATTTGCACTTTTCACTTTAAACTTTGGTGTTTTATATTATCTATTAAAGCACTTTTATAAAATCAAAACAAGAAACACAAAAAAATTACAAATATTTTTTCTTTTTTTAATTTCTCGCTTTTTTATTCATTGACACTGCACCAGCTGATCACACTTACACGGAGTTGTGTTCGCTTTAGAATAATTTCGTAGTATTTTTTGATACTTTTAACAGAATTATCAAAATTTATGATACGGCATTGCTTCTACTTTTAAAGACCAAAATTGACATACGTAAGCGAGTGCGAGAAATCCAAATTGACTCAAATTTGAGCGAGTGCTTTTCGTTCGCTTAAGTTTTCTTTCTTAAATCAGAAATAGGCCAATAAAGTAAGAATACAGAATAATGATCCACAGTGGTATTTGCAATCAAAAAGAATTGCTCTAGAAGGGAAAAACGTAACAATATTGTAGAAATTACACACGGAATGTCAAGCTTAGATATATCCTTTTTCCACTTTTTGTGGTGAAGGGTATAAAAACAGTAAAAATTTGTAACAACATTCAAAAAGACAATAAATATCAAAAAAAACGGTAGTAATAAATCTAATACATTTTTAAATTCCAATTCATGCAGCCCTTTTTAAGCTCACGTTTTCCCTTACGTTATGCATCATTTGCAAAACATGAGTTTTTGGGACACTTTCCCACCGAATTAAGGAATAATTTCACGCAAAATTTCATACAAAAATTCGATTTTCGATGTTTTCCAATTTTCCGACTTTTTCGGAGATTTTCCAAAATTATCTTCCGTAAAGACCTTCGAAAGTACGAATAATTGACTAAAATTTTACAGAAATCGGACTAGCCGTTCTCATTTTATGATTTACTATACATTTCTTACATTTTAATATATTCTAAATAACTTAGCTTTTAAACAAAAACATTATTAAATATACGTTCATTATAGAAGGCGGTTACTACACCCCTTAAAAAAATACGACATTTGGCATTGAACACAAAAAATGTTTCTTTTAAAATTTCTATTGGAAGACTACTAAATTAAGCTATTTTTGACATTAATTATTTTAATATTTAATAATTGTAACTAACTTTATTTTAAAGATTTATATAAAAAAATATGTAGTTTTTAACCGACTTAAAAAAGAGAAGGAGGTTATTATTTGACTAATTGTTGCTGTTTATTCTATGTTTGTGCCTGCATAACTAGTCATTTCTAAACAGATTTCGAAAATTTTTAATTTGAAAGGTTATGTTAAGAGATTGGTCCCGTTCTAAAAACATTTCATAATTTTGAAAATTAGGGGGTGTCCCCATACAACAAACATATTTTTCACGTACATTTTAAATCTGAGGGGCGCCACTTTAAAATTAAGAAAAAAAACTGAGTATTACTATAGCTCCCAATAGCAAAAAGCAATAGAAAAATAAATGTAAAAATTAAAGGGTGTCTTCATAAGTAAAGCAGATTGACCTTTAATGGGCCTATCTTTTGAACCGTTATAGATAAACGCTTGAAAATTTAACATAATACCGATTACTATGATTACAAGTATAAATTTTCAAAATTATGAATTCAAGGAACTTGTTTTGCGATGTCCGCTGTAACAAGTAGTTATTATAACTTGATGTATGTGACAGAACTTTCGATATCGATCGAAATTTCAATATAATTTAAATGTAAATTTCGATCGATATCGAATGTCGTAATTTGCCCTCTGTATTGATATGTCCGTTATATATGTCGAGTTATATATGTTTTTGACGTAACGACTTACGTAAAACATATATGAGTGTGAAGTTAAATATGTTTGACGTAACATCTTACAAAGAAAAACACGAATTGTTTTACATTTTTAAATACATTTAACAATAAATTTGTAAAAAATAATAAAATTTACGAGATTTCAACACCTTCTTAATTATATCTATATAAATTAAAATTATTTTTATTGAAAGTCAGTACATCAAATTTTGGTCTCTAAGATATTTTGACCAATGTGGCCAAATGGAAAGGTGGCACGCAATGCCACCTTATGGAAAGTGTTTACTAGGGTCAGTACTATTGCTCTATATAAACACTTTTTTCAAATTGAGTTTGTGAGTAGTGAAAAAATGATGAAAATTTAATTTGGGTCATATGAGTGGTTTCTGTGAAGGATTTTGGTCAATGTGGCCAAATGAAGAGGTGGCACGCAATGCCACTCATATGACCCAAATTAAATTTTCATCATTTTTTCACTACTCACAAACTCAATTTGAAAAAAGTGTTTATATAGAGCAATAGTACTGACCCTAGTAAACACTTTCCATAAGGTGGCATTGCGTGCCACCTCTTCATTTGGCCACATTGACCAAAATCCTTCACAGAAACCACTCATATGACCCAAATTAAATTTTCATTATTTTTTCACTACTCAGAAACTCAATTTGAAAAAAGTGTTTATATAGAGCAATAGTAATAACCTAGTAAACACTTTCCATAAGGTGGCATTGCGTGCCACCTCTTCATTTGGCCACATTGACCAAAATCCTTCACAGAAACCACTCATATGACCCAAATTAAATTTTCATCATTTTTTCACTACTCACAAACTCAATTTGAAAAAAATGTTTATATAGATTAATAGTACTGACCCTAGTTAACACTTTTCATAAGGTGGCATTGCGTGCCACCTCTTCATTTGGCCACATTGACCAAAATCCTTCACAGAAACCACTCATATGACCCAAATAAAATTTTCATCATTTTTTCACTACTCACAAACTCAATTTGAAAAAAGTGTGTATATAGAGCAATATTACTGACCCTAGTAAACACTTTCCATAAGGTGGCATTACATGCCACCTCTCCATTTGGCCACAGACCAAAATTTTATGTACTGACTTTCAATAAAAATAATTTTAATTTATGTAGATATAATTAAGAAGGTGTTGAAATCTCATAAATTTTATTATTTTTTACAAATTTATTGTTAAATATATTTAAAAATGTAAAACAATTCGCGTTTTTCTTTGTAAGATGTTACGTCAAACATATTTAACTTCACACTCATATATGTTTTACGTAAGTCGTTACGTCAAAAACATATATAACTCGACATATTTATCTTCACACACATGCTATAACAGCACGTTTAAAATTTGGAATTGGAAATTAAGGAATGGAGTATAGTTTTTTTTTTTTTTTTTTGAAGAGAAGTAGCACTTCAGTCAACAATACCTATTTAGTTATTTTTGTAACCATGCTACATTCTTTAGGAAAGGAGAGATTATACAGTTGGCTAAAGGAAAAAGATATAGTTTATTAGTTATTTTATTTCGCCGACGAATATGCTATGACAACGAAGAAGGCTGCGTGTTGTAATGTAAATTCTAAAAATAATTTATGCTATTAAACAGAAAAAACATTTTATTTCCGGAGTGGTTGAACCATGGGCAATCAGATCAGCTTCAATTTGATACAATTGATGTATGTGGCCAAACTTTAAACAGTTATAGACAGGCATCTGAAATTTACATGAACCTGTATTGCTAAGTTCGCCATGTATAAAGTTTGGATTTGGAGTTAACGATTGCTCTTACAGTTGATATCATTGAATGTATATGACCAAATCAGTGAACATTCGTACACAGTCGGTGGAAATTTACAAGGAGACTGTATTGCTATCTCCGCTATAACATGTATAAAATTTGGATTTGGAGTTAAAGGGTGCTCCTAAAGTTGATATAATTTGCAGTATATGACCAAGCCGGGGAACAGCTGTAGACAGATAGTTAAAATTTACAAAGAAACTGAATGGCTAATTCTCATATAACAAGTATAAAATTTAGGTTTGGAGAAGGGTTTCCAAAGAGTTAATTTGAAGTATGTGGCCAAACTTTTGAACCGTTATAGACAGTAAGCCAAAATTTGCAAGGAACATGTTTTGCTTTTTTTGTTTTGTTTTTTTTTTTTTTTTTTTTTTTTTTTTTTTTTTTGAATCTGCATTAACAACAAGTATAAGATTTGGTTTTGGAAATCAAAGGGTGCCCCAATAATTAATATAATTGAACCGTTATATAAATAGGGAAGTTGAATTTTTCAAGGAACCTTTATTGCTAGGCCCGCTATAATAACAAGTTTACAATTTGAATTTAAAAATTAAAAATGAAACTGTAATTTATACAAAATTAAAATTGAAGAGTATTTTGTTAGTTAACGTAGTTTTCGCAGTAAAATATTGAAAATTAGGTGTATTTTGGAAATCGCAAGTGAAAAACTTTGGAAATTAAAGGGTTACAAACTTAGTTTCTTTATTTGTCGTAGATCTTTAATACGATTAAAGCAACAAGACCACTTCGATCTCGGGAAATGGAACATAAACTAAAAATTGACTAGTGCATTTTCCTGGATTTTTTGTGTTAATAATCATTTCTGTGAGCAAATCCCTTCATCTCAAAAAATTAAACCTATTGGGATATCAAGGTTACATTTAGTGCTGTGTAACTCTAAACACGGAAATTTTTTTACAAGACGATTGACTAATTATTACGTTTCACAAACATTTTTACCTTTGGTGCAATACCGTAGTAATTCAAGAAATCTTGAACTGAGAAAAATTCATTTGAAGTTCTTAGTCATATTTTTGATAGTATTTTCGTTTACTAAAGTTATTTTTTTTTACAAGTTTTTAAATAAAGAGGAATGTTTTGTAATTAGAAAAGGTCAGAAATTATTAAAAAATATGAAATATTAATTTTTATTTAAGTATTTTGTTTCAACCTATTAGTGATGTATCGTTATTGTCACGACATATGTATAAATTTATTCGGAATATATCCTTTTAGCAAATAAACTTATATCGTTAGTAAAATTCGCAAAGGTGCTAAGTCCTCTTTTTTCTCAAATTGAGATTTTAATGCAAAACCGTTATACTACTTAAAATATATATTTTACAACAACAAAAAATCGCATTATGTAGTTTAACGTTGTTGTACTGTTGTGGTTTGCAAAAGTGCCAAGTCCAGAAAACTACGAAAAATGTTAAAATTAAAAGCACGTGCTAAGTCTGTGAAATATTAATTTGTTTAGTTGAATTTGGTGTTTTTTCTACTAAGGTTGTGATAAGTGAAGAATTAAAAAGGAAAAATAAATAATTAGCTGTTTTTAAAACGGTAAAAATTTCGATTTTAGTTTTTATTTAAAATATATATGTAATGTAATTTATAATAATTTTGATATGTATTCTTAAGAAATTGGTATGGATTTTTCCCAGAACTATGGAAATGAAGCAGACGACGGTGTTATTGGACTAGTCCCATATGGGTTTAATACAGATTCTGATGATTCTTTTGAACCTCGTCCGAGAACTCATAGAAAGAGAGTTCGCACAGCAAATCCATCTTGGTATTCAGTTAAAAATAAAAAGCGAAGGGAATATGGAAAGTGCTATTTTGGAAAAGAGAATACAGGCAGTGGTTGGAATTATAAAAAGCAAAGGGATGCACGGACACTAAAGAAGAGGTGCAACTGTAAAAAAAACATTGTCTTTAATGCACAGAAATCTCTGACGGAAATAGGAGAAAAATATTTAATGATTTTTGGAAAATTAGTTGGAACGAAAAAAAACTTTATATTAATACGATGATTCAAGTCCATCCAGTTAGAAGACCCAGAAATAGAAAAGAGGAAAACAAATCTAAAAGATGTCAAACAAGGCAATATTATTTAAAAGTAGACAACAAAAACATGAGAGTTTGTAAAACATTTTTTTTTGAATACGTTGGGAATTGGTAGACGAACTGTAACTAATTGGATGAACAATACTTTAAGTTCTTCAGAAGAAAAAAAATACCTCAATTTGTTCTTTGATTCTCTAGCATCAATGGAGTCGCATTACTGTCGTGCTGTCACTACAAAAAAGTATTTACAGACAGAATGGCGTTCTAAATTGCAACTGTACTACTTTAATGTTAACGACTGGTGTGTTGGAAAAAACACAAAATCACTTTCCCTTACATCATTTTATAGTACATTTAAAGCAAAAAATCTTGCACTATTTTCTAAGAAAAAAGACCAATGCGAACTGTGTGTACGTTTTTCAGTAGGAAATGCATCTCAAGAAACGTATAAACTTCACCAAGAAAAGAAAGAAGAAGCCAGGCGTGAAAAGATTAAGGACAGTAACAATGAAACGCACATCTACACTGTCGATCTTCAGTCTGTCTTAATGGCCCCAAAATCGCAAGTAAGCTGCCTATATTACCGTACAAAACTTCAAGTACATAATTTGGTTTTTTACAACCTTAAAAATAAAGAAGCTTTTTGTTTCTTGTGGAGCGAAGTGGAGGTCAGAGTTCCGAAAAGTTCGCAAGTATCTGGGTTTATTTTATAGAAAAAAAAGTTCTGTATGGAAGCGATAATCCAGAAAAACTAATATTTTATAGCGATGGTTGTACGTATCAAAATAGAAACTGTGTTATGAGCAATGCCCTGCTCAATGTGGCTGTCAAACATGGCATTAATATTGAGCAAAAAATTCTTGAAATTGGGCATACTCAAATGGAGGCAGATAGCGTTCATTCAACAATAGAAAGGGCTATGAAAAAAAGAGTAATTAACGTACCTTCAGATTAAATAGATGTTTGTAAAATTGCTCGAAAAAACCCTAAACCATATGAAGTTATGTATTTAGATCACACATTTTTCAAAACATTTGATAACGTTCAATTTCTTAAGAGTATCAGACCTGGACGTAATAAAGGTGATAGTAAAGTTACAGATATTCGAGCTATAAAATACACTCCAAGCAAGGAAATACATTTCAAAACCCGTTTTTCTAATGTATGGAAAATATTACCGCAGAATATTGATGATAAAATTGATTCTATAGACTTTAAAAATTTGCAGCAACTTTATCAAGAACGAAGAAAAATTACTGCGAGAAAGTATGAAGACTTACAATTTCTCAAATCAACCTTACCCAATGAACATCACAAATTTTACGATGATTTACCCCACCTTTGAATTTTTTTTCTACTCTAAGTTTTATAATTTTTAAATAATAAGAATCAAAATGAGCTTTAAAATGTATATTATATATGTACATATATATTTTTTTTTTTTTATTTTGAAGAAATGAACTGAATACTTCTTAAGTTTCTGTTTTTTAATTAAATTTATATAGAAAATTTAATATAAAACCTTTGTTTAAATTAAAATTTATTTTAGGAAAATGTGCTAAGTCCACAATAAAACAAATAAATTAACAAAGCAAAAGTGCTAAATCCAAAATGTGTGAATTTCTCTTCCAAAACTTTGTGCAAATTAATTTTTGATCTAGTTTATTTAAATAGAGTAATTTAGTCTGAATATTGCGTTTAAAAAATTGTAAAGCTTTAAAAGCTAAAAAAGCTACAATGTTTTTTGCTTCCCCTGTAAAATTTGAAAAAAAAAGGACTTAGCACCTTTGCGAATTTTACTAACGATATTATAAAAAATACAGAAGACAATATAGATTTTTGGATTTTTATAAATTTTTATGTTTTCTTTAATTTTTATTTTCGTTTAAAAAAATAAGAACTTAAAACAAATTTCTAATTCATTATTAAAAACCTAATAGCGAAAAAAGATTTGCAGGAAAACTACAAATTTTAGTAAAATGTCTTATTAAATGATGGTATTAAATTATTTTCATTTAAATCCATAAGATAAGAATTTTTAATCTGAATTTCCTGGTTTTGTTCATAGGCCTTGTTTAGTACTATCTCGCATTTGTTTTAACTTTTAATCACAACGATCTCCTGAAACTCGCTCTACGTATATGATGTTTTAATGAATATTGTAGGTACACTTAATGTATATCCTTCTCTTTTAATTTAACTTTGTTAATTTGTTTTTTATTTAATTGAATTGGCTTTTGAAAGTTTGTTTTGGTTTTATGTATTTGGAATTATTTTTTGTAATTTATTCAGATTTAAACTTCAAACTGAAAACATTAATTATTAAACTTGAAAAATAAAAACTTAATTATAAAACCTTCAGAATGGAAGCTTATTAATTTGAAGTATTTGGGTGATGTTTTTTTTTTGGATTGATTGGAGTGAGCTACAATATAGATCTTGGACCAGTTGACAATTATTACTTTTAACTCAGATACTTGCATTTGTTTTAAGTTTGTTTAATCGAAGAGAAGTTGTTTTATCAGGCATGTCACAGAACTCAATTCCGATCGAAAGTGGTTTTAACTCCGTAATTTGGTTCTTCAGAAAACGAAAAATTTCTTCGGAATGAAACCACTTTTAAATTTTAAAATGGAATTTTGATTCTTTAATTTCGTTATTTGCGACTTTCTTGTTGACTTTTATGACGGGTCCTTATTTAGATTAGCCTTGTTGTTTACTTTGCCACATTTAAATGAAAAGGTTGGAAATAAGCAAAATCGATCGGAATCTAAAGAAGGTTAAACAAAATCGACCGGAATTGTTAATACGGAATCAAAACCATTCCGATCGGAATTTGTGACGTGAATGTATATCTAGTAAATCATCGTAAGACATTTCTACAACATGAAAAGGTTCTCCTTTCTTTTTTTTCGCTGACTTGACAATAGATATAAAAGATTCAGGTCACCTTCTCAGCATTCGTCTGACTTCTTCCCCTATGGATGCATGACAGAAATCACCCTTATTTTGTGTGTGGCCCTTAATGAGGTACTTATATGTTATGGAATTTAAGCCAAACTTTTTAACTGCATATATGTACAAGGCCAACATAAGCTTAATTTTTTGTTGGCCAGCGCAATTATCGGAGTAAAATATAATTTCAGAATTCTTAGGAAGCTGGTTTACACAAAAAAAAAGTTGTAAATAAGTGTTCATGATAATTATTTTTTTTAACAATGATAAAATGTGAAATAATACGTACAAGTAAAAAAGAAAACAAACTATGCAGTTGTGTTTTTGTGCCTTAAACGGAGCAAAAAATATTATTGCTTTACTGATTTTTCGCAACTTGTTTTCTGTTTGTAAATTTCTTTCCATAAAGGAAATATTTCATTATTGCATATAAATATGGGTAGAGGGAATAAAGACATTCTTAGCTATAGAATCTGAACAGTTAGAGATAGAACCAATTTTTTTTTCTTTAGATAGATATTTCCCCAAATATCATTTCTGCACCCAGCCAAAAATTCAAATTTTGAGTTACTACCACCAAAGGCTTGATATATTCTGTATCAAAGGCTTGGTCATTACTATTATATACAAATTAACGGCAAAAATCTTAAGAAAAATTTGAAATTTATGTGGCAATGTTCACACATAAACCAATAACCAATATACTTTGTATCCAAACTTACCATTTCTTCTAATTCAATTTCAACTTTTGAGTAATGTCCTAAAGGCCACGATTTCAAACGCCATCTAAGTGTTATCCTTTTTTCTGGCTCAAGTTCCTCGAATATTCCGTGTACATGACCTCCATAAAGACGGAATCTAGATAGAATAAAAGATTACAAAAAAAATATTACCGATTGACTCAACTCTTCTTGTTATTACATTTATATAGTTTGCAACCTACAATTTTATTATCATTATTAATATTATTTTTAATATAATTAATTATAATATTTATGTTGTGAATATTACTAATAATTACGCTCTACAAACGATTGCTGTACATATGTATATGTTCAATAAAAAGATTTTAGATTGGGAGCGAACAATTATGTTACACAGCAGGATATGTGCCTGCTTGTAACGTGTTGTACCTTAATTTTGTTTATTTTTATCATGCTTTATGAACTATTTTGTGATTCCGTTTTAGTCTTCTTTTGCTTGCTGTGTAAAGGACGAATTTTTTAATTAAATAAATAGAAATTCATACCCAGAAATAATAACAGATGTGTACTGTATTTTGGGATCAAACCAGCAAAAGATAAAAAAATACCTATCAAATAATTGGACGAAAAATTAAACAACCAAGTACGTAGGTACATACGTATGCACATATGCAGTCCCGGATAAAGATACGCCAAATTTTGAGGCTCCCCGATATAAAAATAAAATTTATTTTCGCAGTCATTCTTTAATTAGAATTAATTTAGAAGTAATAAATTAAAACTGTAATTTTTCATGAGACAATCACATTTTGTGAGGAGGTCACTTAGAACCTTGATTCTAATATAGAATACTTTTTTGTTTTTTCGTAGAGAAGATATAAGTGTGAAGGCACTCAATGGTACAATGGTACAAACATTTATTATTTATGTAATTGGGGTTTTATTTCTCAATTTTTATTTTATATGTATTTCTTATTAGTTTGTAGGCATCCCATGCTTAATTTGCATGTTCATTAATTGCACTTTGGTATTAAAAAATCCATTCTCTTTTAATGTTTTTAAGATCATTGCTAAACCATTTATTGTCCTGTTTTTGACTTATTTTCTTATTGACAATCAATTTTTTAATTTTTATTAAATTATTATTTCAACTGTGAATATCATAAATGAATAGAAATTATTTTGGCTTAAGTTCATTTATATTTAATTTCTAATCACATTTTTCAAAATGATTGACATAACAATCTAAGTTGTTCACTCCATTACGTTCTATTATTGTACTCCATTCATTATTGAAATGGGTTCAATTATATTTAAATATTTCTATTTCTTTTACTTGATCGTTCAATATATTTCCGATACATATATCTTTGTCATGTATTTTCTTTTTTATATGCTCGGATTGTTAGGCTGCGATGTCTATTCTTTTCTTTTTTAAATTAAGTTTATTTCTAAATTAACCCGTCTATTTTCTCTCATACAATTGATGCATTTAGCTATTACTTCTTTTGTACATTTCTACTTTTGTGTTTTTCATGACATTTGTAGCAAATTTCTTCATTTCTACATTAACACGCTTTATAATTATAACCTTGACACTTAAAGCATTGTACTATATTTGTTCCATCAAAAAAACGACATATTTCCCATCCAACATTTATTTTTTGAACTGACATAACTTTAGCATATGAATCATTATCAATTTTTATTTTGGCATTGTATATAGTTTTATTATATATTTTTGTCTCAAAAATTTTTACTATTTTTCAAAACTTCGTTTTGTTTTCTCAATTTTTCACCCAGTTCTCTTTCGGATATTTGAAAGTTCATTTCTGTTACAATTACCTGCAAATCAATTTCTCTTGGAACCGTTATTTCATAGTTTTCACTAATTTCATTTTGTATAACTTTTTTCTTTTTTTTTTCTCTTCTTCGACATTTTCACTTTGAATTACTAATGTTCAGTTTTTTTTATTTTCTACATTTGTGATTATAAAATTTACAGGATTTATTTTTTAATTTAATTCAGCTTTTGGTTTTACAATACTTTTTTTCTCTTTGGGCTTTATAATCAAGGGGACGTTTTTTGACACATCTGGCATCAATGATTTAATTATTTTTTGTTTCGAGCGCGCTTTTTTTGTACTTTATAAATTATATAGTATATATAGTAAGTTTGATGACTTAAAAGTTCTTTTAGGCGGATCACTTTTGAATGTTTTTGCGATCTCGGAAGTTCATGGATATACTTTTTGTCGGAAAGATCGGGATGACGCCAGGGGTGGTGGTGTTGGTATGTATATCTCCAATAATTTACATTTTAAAGTTGTTTTTAAGACATGTATTTCGTTGGAAATTAACTTTAATAGTGCCAAAATTCTAATTGGTGTAGTTTATCTGCCCCATGGTGATATTGGCACTATTAAAAATGAACATTTTTCATTTCGGTCTGCTTACCCAAATGTAATTATTGTCGGAGATTTTAACTTGTTTGATGCTGCAAAAGCAGTTACATTCCGTTCATTGTGTACGTGATTGAACTTAATAAGTATTGTCCATTTTGATGTTTCTCATCGCTCGACATCAATAATTGACTTTATGTTATTAGGTGGTTATTCTTCTTTAACCTTTTGTAGCCAATTTCAATATCCCGCATTGTCTCATCATGCTATTTGTGCCTGTTTTAAAATTAATAATTTTAATATTGAAGACTTAAATTTTTCGGATAATGGTTTTTCTTTCCGATGTGTAAGTGAATCTGAAGTGTGGATGACCTTAAACAAGGTTAAATCAAATTCCACTGGGACTGATGATGTTTCAATTCGTTTTAT
The DNA here is from genome assembly GCA_916610165.2 of Gymnosoma rotundatum. Classification (NCBI taxonomy): domain Eukaryota; kingdom Metazoa; phylum Arthropoda; class Insecta; order Diptera; family Tachinidae; genus Gymnosoma; species Gymnosoma rotundatum. The sequence goes on from OU744339.1 coordinate 60,729,415, forward strand.
CAAAATCGTGTTGCCTTTTGTATCTGGTGTTTTGGTTCACCAATTTAACTCTATTCTAATGACTTCTAAGTTTCCAAATGGGTGGAAAATTGCTCGTGTTGTCCCAATACCTAAATTAAGGATTGTTAATGGACCTGAAGATTTAAGACCAATTTCAATTCTTCCGGCCTAAAATAATGGAGCATCTTTTAAAACAACAGATTTTAGAAGCTACCTCTATTAGTATTTATGATGCTCAATACGCTTTTCGTAAAGGCCACAGTACTACTTCACTTCTCCTGGACTTACTGATTCAATCAGAGAAGATGTAAATAAAGATAAATTTAGTGTGCTTGTTTCGTTCGACCTCTTTAAAGCATTTAATTCCATTAATTATAAGAGAATGATAGATAAATTTGGTTTTTCTATGTCAGCCTGTAGACTTATTTTGTCATACCTTTATGAAAGATCCCAGTTTACTACTCTCAATGGCGTAAATTCAGACTTACTGAATCTTTATTCAGGTGTCCCTCAAGGTACAGTACTTGGTCCATTGTTATTTACACTTTATATATATTAACTTCCTTTCCTGATTAATTCGACTATATGTAAGTCATTTTTATTCGCAGATGACGTTGCTCTACTTTTTAGTTGTGATCGTGATTTTCCTTATGTTTTGCAGAATAATGTTGAATATTGTCTTAAGATTATGTCTGAATGGACTTTATATAATCATTTTTCAACAAATGCCACGAAGACTAAGCAATTGTTTTTAGCCCTTATGATCGGTTTCATATAGATCTAGAATTTTTAATTAAAGGTGTAAGGATTAAATTCCTGGATCGGATAAAATTCTTAGGAATTATCTTGGACAGACGACTTAATATTGAATCTCATACTGATTTAATTGCAGGCAGAATATTACAAATATTGCGCAGATTATATTCCGTTAATGCATTTTATCCATTTAATGTAAGGCATCGATTGGCTTATGCTCTAATGATGTCGCAAGGTTAATACGGTCTTGATATTATATCTGGAACCACTTCTATTGTTGTGTCCAGAATTAATCGTACTGGGATGTACTTTTCTTTTGGGATCTTCTTTTCTTAATTTTCTAAAGTTACGTCGTCTGATTCTTTTTATAAGGTTATTAAAACTGGTAGACCAGTATTAATATATAGGAGATTTTTCTTCAGTCGTTCAAAAAGAAATCCTCAGATCTTGATCCCTAGAATCGTGAAATCATTTTTCGAGAATTCATTTCTTACAAGTGTGGCTCGGTGCTGGAACCACTTACTGATTGAATTGCGCATTTTTTCACACTCTAATAATGCTTTCCGATTCAAACTTTTAAGTTTTTCTTCAATAAATAAATATATATTAAAAAAATGCGAACTATATGATATTCTCATGAAATATTTATTATTAGAAACTACAATATGAAATAAATTACTGCGGGGAAAGCTCAACTATATCGATGTTTCGCTACTGCTCACATAGCTCATCAGTGGATGCTAACGAAATTTGTAAAGAAAGCCTAAGAGTCCTATATCAAAAGCCAAATTGATTATTTAAGACAAGGCATTTCAATTATAAGGCGACGATACAAAAATACCAGATACCACAGGCAGTTTTATTTGTGTAAAATTAATAGTTAAACAATTAAAACACACTTCGCGCAGCACTTGAATATAAAATTTAAATAAACTTTTTTTATTCATAAACAAAGCAAATTATTTTTACGTTAATAAAGTGTAAACAAAGGAAAAAACAAGTTTAAGCAAAAGGTAATTCCCCGCAGAAATACATATCATACTGTAGTTTTAATAAAAAATATTTCATGAGAATATTATGAAGTTTGCATTTTTTTAATATACATTAATTTATAAAATAAAAAAAAGGCGAACTCAAAAAAAAATTAGTTAAATCTGTTATAATAAGATCAAATATGCCGTATGTTACTCATTTGTTTAATACCATCATAATGTCAAGTGTGTTCCCGTTAAACTGGAAACATGCAAAAATGGTACCATTACCTAAGTCGAATGGGGAATATAGACCTATAGCCATCTTGTGTTTTCTATCGAAAGTTTTGGAAAAACTCCTTTATAAAATGATTGCGTATATTACTTCTTACAATTTGCTTTCCAGTATGCAATCCGGTTTTTGTCAAAATCATAGCTGCGTTACGGCTCTTGTGGAATATACGTCAAGGATTAGAAAATGGTGACATTTTTTTTAGTGCTTTTAGACCACTCCAAGGCTTTCGATACGGTGGACCATAATATACTGGTTAGAAAACTGAAACACTTTTTTAGATTCACGAACACATCAACTAGACTTATATCATCGTATCTTTTAAACAGAACACAATCGGTATTTTTTAACGATGCATGGTCCGATAGAATATCCATTATTAGGGGAGTGCCTTAAGGCTCTATTTTAGGTCCTCTTTTATTTTCATTGTATGCAAATGATTTGCCAAAACAACTTACCAAATGTAAAATTCATTTATACGCAGATGACGTTTAACTCAGTTCAGAATATTGCTTCAGGCATCTCAGATCTGAATAATGACTTAAACAGAATCTACACTTGGGCTAGTGCAAACGGTCTTTGTTTGACTCCGAGGAAATCTAAATGTCTAGTTATATGCAAAAAACGCATAGATCCCAACATTTCTGAAGATATTGTTTTGAATGGAGAAAAACAATAGCAACTTGACATGGAATGTTCATATAAACTCACTGGTGGGTAAAAATTATGTAAACTAAGAGCTGTCTGGCACACACAATATTTCACTCCTTTTAGGATAAGGGCATTAGTTGCTAAAACATACCTGATTCCTTCTCTTCTTTATGGGTGCGAGTTATTTGGAAATTGTGAAACAGTTAGTAACCGGAAACTAAATATATTGTTTAATAATATCATAAGATATGTGTATTGACTGAGAAGATTTGTTCATGTCTCCTCTGTTTCTAATACTCTTTACGGAGTCTCACTTGATAATCTATTAAAAATTTGCACTTACTTTTTTGCATAAAATAATATATAGTCAATTACCCAGATCTATATTTGAACAAATACGTTTTTCTCAACCGAGTCGAAACCGAAATATTATAATAACTCGGCTTCAATGCCTAATGTCTGAATGGCAGTTCTATGTGCATACCGCACGTCTTTGGAACAATCTTCCACCAATTCAACAAGTAAATAGCAATGCTAATAGTTTCAAAAAATTTTTATTTGATTTTTATAAATAATCTTAACAAAATATAACATTTTCCTCCTGTTTTATTTTTTTATTTTTGATAATATTATATACTTACATATGTATTAAGTTTATGATGTTAATTCAAATATTGTAACGTAATGCGTTCCTATACTATAAATATAAGACTTGGTCTTGGAAATATAATTAATTGAATAAATTAATTTATTATCAAATATCGGGAATATTGTACCTCAGCAAACACTGCCGTACTTTGTACGAGTTCGCTTCAATAGGGAAATCAATAATTTTCTTGAGGGGTTCGTCTAGTTTTGATAGGGGACATTCCGTAAGAATGCAGGCAGAGAAAAAACATGGTTGTGATATTGTCACAATAATCATATTAAATTCTTTGTAAAATTGTATAATTGTGCAGAATAAATTATAGTTGTTTTCAACGATACTGCAGTCACGATAAACAACACTGTGCACAAAAAATACAACATGGTTGGTTTAAGTTAAAAAAATTAAAACCACTACGAAAGTTTTATAATGTATTAAAAATAATAAAATATATTTAAACATAATGGCCCAAATTCATAGTTATAGAAAAAAGTCGACTCTTGCTAAAGTATACTCTAAAATAAAAAGCTCTTATTATCTTTTTTGCTTTCATAGTCAATAATAAAGTATACTTTAAGCAAAGACAATAAATTTATAAAGATGTTGCAGTCTGAACATTTAAAAAATCATAAATTTTGAGCAGTTTCATTGTAGCGGGGGTAAGAGACAAGAGAGAAGAGGTTTTGTGAGCGTAACCAAAACTCAAGAGAGCACAATATTAGTTTTTTAAACATGACAGATTCATATACACATGCGTATAAAAATGTGTGTGGATGTTCATAACTGCCATCCCTAAATTAGCGCGTAAAGCGCAAGATAACTGTCAAAATTTCTCATGTTCATACAAAATGTATGAAGCATCCCTAAATAGCACGGCGTCAACGCTTAGCAATTGGAAAATCCAATTTTGACAGTGCGTTAGGAAGTGAAGTTGGCTGCTCGTTGCTTTGTTTTGTTTTGTTATGGCTGAAAAGTAGTGACAATTTAGTTATTTTTAAGGCAATCTAGCGGTTTTATATCTGTTTTTATTTTTATACAGCGGGTTTTATAAAATAAAATTAGTAAACATTACTGTTAAAGACACAAAGTTGACGCTGTTATTTAGGGATGACATTCTAGCGCAAAAGCTATGAATTACACTCCTTTGCGTCTTACGCGCTAATTTAGGGATGGCAGTAAGAAATGTTTTGTTAAAGGAAAGTATTGAGAGACAAAAAACACACATTTAACATATAGAAACTTACATACATATGTACATACTTTCATATGTACATATAAAGAAGAATGTGCTTCATAAAATTTTATTTCTGAATTCTAGTTTTTCTAATTATTTTAAAACTGTTTGTAAAACTCACGTAAAATCGAATCTATATGACTGCTCTCGTTTTTCTAGAGTAAATATATATTTTTATTCGTGTATTTTTAAAAATATGCATGATTGCACCGAACTTATTAAGCCCTAAATTACGTAGTAATGTTTTTTAGCATTTATTCTTGTGGATACTTAATATGTTTTTTAAGAAATTTGAAAAAATGGTAATAAAATAAGGCACTTATTTATGTATATTTATTATTAAATTTTTTGTTAAGTTTATTTAACTTATGTGCATATACCGATTAATATGTATATAAACCTCAAAATGAATTTTATGGCTAAATTTGTAAATTAAAATTGCCAAACAAAATAAATTAAAGGCGCTTTAGAATTCTGACTTTTCCAGTACTTGTTACTTTGCACTCATGTGTCTCCCATGAGCAATGCTTTCTTAGCAACATAAGTATAAGCAAATTCGGAATTTCAAATCTGTTTTTGTGACAAGCGTTATTCTCCAGACATAATAATTTTAGTACACTATGCACATTGCTTCCTAATATATATGTATTTTATGTTTTTAGCTGCTGGTTTTACAAAATAGTAATAATAAGACTTTTATGTGTCTTTTTATAGTTCTTAAAATGGATATGCATTTCTGATAGATATGTCAGAACTTGTGAAGGTTTAATTATATCTATTATTCTACATTAATAGCAAGATAATCGTAGGGCTATGCAACCAATGAAATATCGACTTGAAGAAAGTTCAATTGGCACATTCGTAGAGTTAAACCTGTCGGAACTTTTGTCAAAAATTCATATCTACTATATATATCATAGGGTTAGAAGCGCTATACACTATAACAGTCATTTATTTCCGAAATATGTATATTGTAACTCCAGCGGCAAAAATATTACATTGCCTGTTGCACAAATTGAAAATGTGCTAAATTGATTAATTTTTAAATATAATAGCTTATCCATTGCGATATAAAATTCGGGGACAGAAACGTTTTTAAAATGTCCTCCTTTGGCGCGCACATTTTCTAATGGATCCCGATTGAATGGACTAGTTGTTTGTATAAGACCGCTGTGCAAAATATTTTATTATTGATATATTTCATTTGTTTCATCTATATAGTTACGAAGATCGCATACATACAAAGTGCGTAATCTTTTAAAAAAAATATTCGTCGAAGTTACACTTTCTTGACCACGCTTTATGCAATATGTTATTTAAATATGGAAAACGAAAGATTTTTAAATTTGAAACACTTCTTTTCGATTTGGCGCAATGCGGCAAACAACACTTACTACTTGATAAAGGCGACAATTTCTTTTTGTTGCCGGTATTAACTTCGACTCTTTTTTCACTAATTTCATTTAGAATAGTTAAAATAAAGTATACTTTAAGGGAACTAAAGTCGGTTTTATTTTAGAGTCGACTCTAATTCATTCATAGACAATTTAAAAGATATTTTTGGCGAGAAAGTCAACTCTAAATTTAAAACTACACAAAGCTGTTTTTAAATCATTTTTCTAAAATTATTTTATTTGGTTTAAGAACACAATACTCTTTATCTGATTTCTATACCAATGTGAACAAAATAAACACAAGGTTACTTTTTTCTAATGTTTGTTTAGAAATTCTATGAAAACATTTATCAAATTACAGTCGGTACCCAGTGGAAGGTGGCTAAACTTAAAGTATACTTTATTTTTGACTATGAAAGCAAAAAAGATAAGAGCTTTTTATTTTAGAGTATACTTTAACAAGAGTCGACTTTAATTTATAACTATGAATTTGGGCCATTGTTTTTACGGTTCGAGAAAATAAAAAAAAAATAAAATTTATGTAAAAAATAAATAATAAAAAAACAAAATATGAAAACAAATCAAAAGGTAAGGTATATGTAAGTATGTTAGCATATAAGTATTTATTTTTGTGTTTTAAGCACAATTCATTTAAAGCTGTCATATTATACAACAACAATAATTGCTATTAAGTAACAAAATATATCACCACCATGTGTATAGGGTGTAGTATATGTGCCATTCCATGTTTCTCCAAAATGGTAATTTCTTCTTCTCAAGAAATGCAAAACGAGTGTTTTATTATAACCCATTTTAATGCTTTTCTAAACATTTTTCTGATACCAAACTATTATAGTTTCATATTATATCCCTTGAAGCATTAATTCGATGATTTATATTTGTAAGGACTTGTGTTTTTTTACTTAAATTATCCTTCAGAGAAAAGGAACTCAAAAACAGAACGACTGTTAAGTGGCTAACAGTACACTGTTAACTGTAAAGACGGCAATGTTAAAAAAAATGGTTTTTGTCTCCACTACTTAAATTTATTTATCTTCACACACATTGTTAATTTATTATTGATTTTGCGCAAAAGTTAATCTTATATTTATAAAAATGGTGTAAAAAATGTATAGTAATTCAAAAAATGAGAACGGCTAGGCCGATTTCTGTAAAATTGTCAGTTGTTGGTATTTTCGAGGAGAAGGTTTTTACAGAAGAAATTTTTGGAAAATCCCTTCGGAAAAAAAGAAAATTTATTTTTTTTAACGAAATTTTGTGTGAGATTATTCCTTAATGCCTTTTCAAATGAAAAAATAGAAAGTTCTTGGTGTAAAACATGGAAAATTGCGAAAAATGCGAAATGCGGAAAATTAGAAAAATCGAAAATTGATTTTTTATGAAATTTTATTTATCGGACCTCTTTTTTATCACAATATTTGATGATAATTGATAATTGTGTTGTATTATTACTCTAAAGTTTGTCTGAAGGCTTAAAATTGGGGCGAGGCGAAGTTCGCCGGGTCCGCTAGTTAAAAATATAAGTTCACAAAAAAGCAATTATTTGCTTATTATATATGAGTAATAATTTAATTAAAAAGCTTTGATACATAAGCCTCACTTATACAAAAAATATAATTTAAAAGCCGAAATATCGGCATCTTTTAATACATTCTCCTACGTTAACATCCATTTATGGAGTAAACGTTATATTCTTGTATTGAAGATATCATACAGTACATAATGGTAATTTGGACTCCACATTTATCTAAAACTTCTAACACGTTAATCTGGCATCTGCGGTGATATATTTTGTTACTTAATAGCAATTATTGTTGTTGTATAATATGACAGCTTTAAATGAATTGTGCTTAAAACACAAAAATAAATTCTTATATGCTAACATACTTACATATACCTTACCTTTTTATTTGTTTTCATATTTTGTTTTTTTTTTATTATTTATTTTTTACATAAATTTTAATTTTTTTTTATTTTCTCGAACCGTAAAAACAATGGCCCAAATTCATAGTTATAAACTAAAGTCGACTCTTGTTAAAGTATACTCTAAAATAAAAAGCTCTTATCTTTTTTGCTTTCATAGTCAAAAATAAAGTATACTTTAACCCTTTCGGGACTACTGGGATAATACGTCCCAGCAATTTTCAAACTGTCTTTTTTCTTTATTTTCAACGCAATCGCCAGGGAGGTAGAACTGCCAAACGTCCAAAAACGGATAGCATCAATATTGGAGACCACTTGCCAGTAGAGCAAGAGAAGCGTTGTCGCTGTGTCCGCTGTTCTTCACTTGGCATAGAAAAGCGAAGAAAGATGATATGCTCAGGTTGTAACAACGCCTTATGTTACAAGTGTTTTGGGCCATTCCACATTTTAGTTATCTTTTTAATTTCGAATCGCTCTTCGAGAACACTGATTGGGATTTTATGCCCCATGAAAATACTTGTTGGGATTATATGTCCCAGGATAAAAGGACGAATTTAAAATTTTTAAGTATGGAGAACATAATACTTTTATCGTACCTTTTAGAATATGAAAAAAATTTTACCATACATAATTTGGTTTGCAAAATAAAACTCCGTCCCGAAAGGGTTAAGTTTAGCCACCTTCCACTGGGTACCGACTGTAATTTGATAAATGTTTTCATAGAATTTCTAAACAAACATTAGAAAAAAGTAACCTTGTGTTTATTTTGTTCACATTGGTATAGAAATCAGATAAAGAGTATTGTGTTCTTAAACCAAATAAAATAATTTTAGAAAAATGAGTTAAAAACAGCTTTGTGTAGTTTTAAATTTAGAGTTGACTTTCTCGCCAAAAATATCTTTTAAATTGTCTATGAATGAATTAGAGTCGACTCTGAAATAAAACCGACTTTAGTTCCCTTAAAGTATACTTTATTTTAAGGTGTAGTATATGTGCCATTCCATATTTGACCAAAATGGTCATTTATCTTCTCAAGAAATTTCGCTGAAAAAGCATTTTTTTAAAACTTAATTTTCTCAAATTCCAAAATTATTTCAGACATTGGACCAATAAAGCCTTATTAAAGACCCTTCAGACCACCATGTGTATAGGGTGTAGTATATGTGCCATTCCATATTTGACCAAAATGGTCATTTATCTTCTCAAGAAATTTCGCTGAAGAAGCATTTTTTTAAAACTTAATTTTCTCAAATCCCAAAATCATTTCAGATATTGGACTAATAGTGCCTTATTATAGACCCTTCAGACCACCATGTGTATAGGGTGTAGTATATGTGCCATTCCATATTTCTCCAAAATGGTAATTTCTTCTTCTCAAGAAATGATGCAAGATGAGTGTTTTATTATAACCCATTTTAATGCTTTTCTAAACATTTTTCTGATACCAAACTATTATAGTTTCATAATATATCCCTTGAAGCATTTTTTCCATAAATTATATTTATAAGGACTTGTTTTTTTACTTAAATTATCCTTCAGAGAAAAGGATTTTTATATCGATCATGTAAATGTTTAAGTAGGCAATATAAAATAATGATATATCGATCAGTAATTGAACCCTATTTTGTTTATAACCCCACTATTCTACTTATGCTCAATAATATGCAAATTAGTAGGCTACAATTGCAACAAAATAAAGTGATGAGATTAATTTTAAATAAAAGGTACGATACACCTATTGCTGAAATGTTAAGAAGTTTGGGCTGGCTTAATATAAAACAATTAGTTGCATATCATTCAATGAAATTTGTACATAAATTAAGATTAGGAGAATTACCGGATTATTTATGTGAAAGACTTCAATATAATTTTGAAATACATAGTTACAATACCAGAAACAGTAACAACATAAGACTACCTAAGATTAAGACTGATTTTCAAAACTGTATTTTTTGAGGGATTCAAAATGTATAATGAACTACCAACGGAACTAAAAGAATGCCAAAATGTAAATCTTTTTAAGAAAAAGCTAAAACATTTTTTTTTTATTTATTTATTTAACCAATTATTCGAGCCCTTAAGGGCCATATATGAATAATGTAGCTCAGAAAATGAAAAGAATAAAATTAGATATGTACATTAGTATTCAATTAACATTTGAGATAACATTTTATATGTAATTAAAAAGTAATGTATATGTGTGTAACAATTTTGGAATTAAATAAAGTAATTGTATGTATGTAAATATATACATATAAGATAATATTTTAGTTCATTATTTATCTATTTAATTTCCGTTCTTTTCCACTTTAATAATTTTCAAATAGATCAATTAATTTTGTTTTAAAAGTTGCCTTTGATAAATGAAATCTTTTTAAATTTAATGGCAAAGCATTCCATAGTCTACAAGCCCTCACCCAAAAGGACCTCTCCATCGTTGAGTTGCTTATTCTAGGAAAAATTAGGTTCGGATTCCTAGTTGATATGGAGAAGTGAAACAAATTTGATAAGTTTATAGGAGATTGTGTTGAAATGACCTGTTGCAAAGTAAGCAGGACCTCTAGATTTAAAAAATGGAGGAATGAGCAATTTAAGAACATTTTAACGTGACGAGATACGTGCATATTTATGTTAAGATTGAAAATGAATCTGACAATACGGTTAACAACTAGATTCACCCGCTTGAGATTCTTTGCTGTAGTACCACTGTAAACAACCATACAGTAGCGAATATGAGGCATGAGGAGGGCATGTGCAAGCAAATGTTTAATATTTCTTGGTAAATAACAGCTGGAACTATATAGGGTTTTTAGAAGGAAATTTATTCTAGAGCTAATTTTTATAATGTGTTTCTCAAAAAGCAGGTTTTTGTCAACTATAACACCAAGGCAGTTAAGCGAGTCAACAAACTGTATGTGTACGCCTCCTAGTGTAATAGTGAAACCTCCATCCAAATAATTCCCTGGCTTAAATATAATCGCCTTAGATTTACTAGGATTAAAAAGCAGTTTATTCTGTGTAGCCCACTCACAAGCTAATTGTAACGTATGATTAATAGTTGCTACATGAGCATCCAGAAATTGGTATTCACTAGAAAACAATAAATTTGTGTCATCTGCGAATTGAAAACATTTATAGAAAGGTGAGCCAACCATTTTCTCGAAATCATTGACATATATTAAAAATAGTAATGGACCCAAAATCGTTCCCTGTGGTACCCCGCTAACACAGTTTAAGGTTGTTGAACTAACTATATTATTCCCAACAAATTGTTTCCGTCCACTTATGTATGAATACAACAACTTACACGCAAAGTAAGAGAAGTTAAATTCATTCGCTAGCTTATCAATTAAAATGCAATAGTTCACCGTGTCGAAAGCTTTACTTAGGTCTAATGATACCATGGTGGAGATTTTACCAATATTTATGTTCTGTCGAATCTCATCAGTTAGACTCAGTAGTAGAGAAGACGTACCTCTACCATTTCTAAATCCGAAATGAGAATTACTTAACAGATTTTTCGAGTTAATGTATTCTAACATTTGATTTTTCGTTATAAGTTCCAGGGTCTTAGATAAACTACATTGTATGCTTATAGGTCGATAATTGTGTATATCAAAGTTTTTATCTTTCTTTGGTATAGGTATAACTCTAGAAGTCTTCCATTGTAACGGATAGTGTGACGTTAAAATGATAGTGTTAAAAATGAGGAAAAATCAATTTTATAAATTTATGGGGCAATTGATCGGAACCTAAAGCGTTGGATTTAATAGAGTAAATAGCACAACATAGCTCATCCTTCTCAATTTTCCTAAAACCAAACCCTGATTTCGAAATTCTGTTAAAGTTTTTATAAGAATTATCGGATTTATTTTGAGATGTTACAAAGAAATTGTTAAACGCATCCGGATCATGATGATCAAATTGAGCGGAACTAGTAACCTGCTTATTGCTGATAGTTTTCCATATATCCTTGTAAGGGCAGTTTTGAAACCTTTTTTCCCAATGTTGGACCTTTAGTTTTCTCAATAAGCTTTTAACTTTATTTCTATATTTACAATAGGTCACCCAATTTAATTGACAGTTATTCTCTTTGTATGCCTTAAATGCAAGGTCTCTCAAGTTCATAGCATCTCTGACATTTGGATTTTTGCAGAAGTTTACATGGTTTTTATGTGTAATTATGCGTTTAACGGGCACTTCATCGTGAATAGAGTATAGTAATTGATATAGCAATTTCAATTGTTCGTCAACTACATTCGTATTAAAAACTTCAAGCCAGTAAGTGGAAGAAAAAGTTTCATTTGCCCTATGCCAGTTAATGTTGCTGTAGTCCTTATATTCTGTTATAACTTCAGAATTTTCAGGTGGAATATCGAAGCAAATAAATATCCACGTTTGTAAAACATTATTCTAATTTAAGATATTATATGAATTTTTAATTTTATTGATTTATATCTAGGTCTTGGAGACCGTAATAAATAATAAATAGTTTTCTTTAAAAAAAAAATTAAAAACTTAACGAAATTTCCAATCGTCTGCTCACTAAGGCCTGTAACATATCATTTGCAGGATTTTAGCTGGACAGTAAAATAGCACAAATTTTAATTTCTGGAATAAAAATATTATACATTAATATTTAGTAGAGTAGCCTTTATTTTCAAGCACTTCCTGGCATCTACGGGGCATACTTTGAATCAGATTCTGGCAACGTTCTTTGGGAATCGAGTACCAAGCTTTTTGTATTCCAGTCCACAAATATTCTAAGTTTTTGAACGTTTGTTTATCAATTGCACATTTTACATCGTTCCAGAAGTTTTCTATCTGCTTCAAGTCAGAACTTTGCGCCGGCCAGTCTAAAACGAGAATTTGTTCTTTCAAAAACCAATCCTTTACCAGCTTAGACGTGTGTTTGGGGCCGTTGTCCTGCATAAGGTTCCATTTTGTTCTTTAGGATATCCAAATACTGATACAGACCCATTTTTCGATTTATTTGAACAATTTGACCCACACCATACCACGAAAATGATCCCCACACCACGATACTTCCTGCACCATGCTTTATTGTCTTCCGAGTGTAACGTGCATTTAATGCCTGGTTTTTTGGTCGATGAACAAATACTCTACCATTAGGTCCCATACGATTGATCTTTGTTTCATCACTCCAAAGTATTTTTTTCCAGAATGAGAGGTCTTTATTCTTGTAGATGTGAGCAAAAAGTAAACGCTTTGCTTATTTTTTTTTGACAGAAATGGCTTCTTCCGGCTAGAGCGTCCAAAAAGTTTTGCTTCATTGAGACGTTGTCTTACGAGTCTGTCTGATAAGTTTAACCCAAATTTAAAGTTAATTTCATTTTCAATATCGCGTGAAGGCATGAAAGGGTCCTTTTTTGACATCCGGACAATAGCACGGTCCACGACTTCGGTTGTTTTTTTCACACGCGGCTTCCGTTTTCTGTCTACTAGGGCATTATTTATGTTTACTTTCAAGGAAGTAATCACATTGTAAAAAACAACATACATCCGAAAACGTCTTCAAAAGCCACAACTAACTTACTCAACTTCAGAAAATGCAAAAAATATATTTGGGTTCATTTAAATCAGTTGCCAAATTATGGCATTCGATATCGATATCGAAATTTCAATAGAATTTAAATGTGAATTTCGATCGATATCGAATGCGTAATGCAAAAAAAATACAGCAATCGAAATATTTCTCGACACGAATGTGCACTCGATATCGATTGCGGTGATTTGCCCCCAGAACGCGTTGAGAAAGAATTATTAAAATACATAGCCGTAGTAGGCATCTAGAAATCACTGCGATGCTTAATCGTTACATTATCTCAAGTTAAAAAAAGACCCATTCTAGCCAACATGACAGATTTCTAACGAATTTGGAAATTAAATCACAGCTCTCAAAAGAGAGAATTCCGAAATTCGCAAAAAATTAAATAAATAGTTCCGAAACTGAAGCTTAACAAAATGGAAACATTTGATGGCGATATACGCTAAAAGATAGACACCTTAAAAATAAACCAAATCGTGAAGAATGGTAGTCGTACTTTAAATGGAACTGTGTATGAACAGTTTTTTACAAAAAGAAGGATAACTATTGCTTTAAAGAATTCATTGAAAAACGTAATCCTTCCTTATGAAACCAAAACAAAGCGGCTACAGTAGATACTAGATCAAAAATTTGCCTGGCCGTCTATGCAGAAAAACTTTAAATATAAAAAAAACAAAGCAAAAAACTTAAATAAAAATAATGACATTCGTTGAAAAATGTGCAAAATAGAGCTGCAAAACTATCGATGGTACTATCGATAGTATCGATTGTTTTGTTTTAAGCAGATTTCGATAGTGATACTATCGACAAAAAAAAAGGCTTCTAAAAACAAAGTCAATAAAAACGGTATGACGGCGACTGTGAAATGCAAAATGCACCATCCAGATTCGCCACCTGTAAACCTTTTATAATAATGGTTATCATTCCATATGTACTTATGTATATAAAGTAAAAATCTATTAATTATTAGTTGTAGATTCTTACAATAAGCTAGCTAACGTAGTTTATTATTATTATTTTTTTTAATTTACTTTATTCGTGCTTGATTCCTTCAAATATAAATATTTCATGATATTCTCATGAAATATTTATTATTTTAAACTAAACTAAAAACTGAAATGTATTACTGCGGGGAAAGCATATCCATATGGCCATTTCACTACTGCTCAAATAGCTCATCAGTGGATTTTACCCAAATTTTGTACAGAAAACTAGAAAGTCTTATATCAAAAGCCAAATTGATTAAATGAGAACTCAATTGAATCAATAAGATAAAAGACAATAACAACTCAAAAATGTTTTATACAAAAAACACAGCAAACATTAGTAACTATTAGTTTAATAATGATTATTTGACCCTTTTTTTTATTAAATTATTTTCTATTTTATTAAGCTTTGGGTCCTTATATTTTTTATTAATATTTTATTTCAATATTTCGGTACTTTCTGCGTACCTTCTTCAGGAAACAAAATTATTATTGATATTGAATCAAAATAACAAAATTAATTAACAATTGAAAAAAATTTTTTGTCATAATGAAATTAAAAAACAATGGCCCAAATTCATAGTTAAAATAAAGTATACTTTAAGGGAACTAAAGTCGGTTTTATTTTAGAGTCGACTCTAATTCATTCATAGACAATTTAAAATATATTTTTAGCGAGAAAGTCAACTCTAAATTTAAAACTACATAAAGCTGTTTTTAACTCATTTTTCCAAAATTATTTTATTTGGTTTAAGAACACAATACTCTTTATCTGATTTTTATACCAAAGTGAACAAAATAGAAACAAGGTTACTTTTTTCAAATGTTTGTTTAGAAATTGTATGAAAATATTTATCAAATTATAGTTGACACCCAGTGGAAGGCGGCTAAACTTAAAGTATACTTTATTCTTGACTATGAAAGCAAAAAAGATAATAAGAGCTTTTTATTTTAGAGTATCCTTTAGCAAGAGTCGACTTTAGGTCATAACTATGAAAATGGGCCAATGTTTAAAAAAATTTTCAAAAAACAAAACATTTATGTTATTTTGTGAATTAAGTGTCTGTATATATGAGCGACATTATCTGTATCTGCTTTAAAATTAATTCTTTTAGTCAATGGAGTATTTACAATATGTAACATTTCCAAAATATACCGTGTCTCTTATAATTTTGCAAGAAAAGAAGTTAGGTATTAAATTTAATGAAAAATGGTTTGTTAATAAAACTAATTTAGATATTCCATTAGAAGTACTATCTGTTCTAGCGTTAGGTAATAAGCATGCACTTCCCACTGCAAAAAATGAGTTACCTATTGTGAATATGATAACTGAAGGAGAAGATTTTATACAAACTTTAGAAAGTAAAGAGGAACAGGAAGTAGCAAGAACTAGGTTGTCACTAATTATTGACAATCATTATAATAAAATGAAATTGACCAATAGAGATAGGTTTATTTTAGATAAAGTAAGAAAAACAGAGTTTTTTAAAAAAGAATAGAAATTTGCTTATTGTAAAAGCGGACAAGGGTAATACAACAGTAGTTTTATTGAAATATGAATATAACATTCGAATTAATAATATTTTAGAAGATATTTCTAAATATCAATTAGTAAATAAAGATCCGACTAGCAAATTGCAGAAAATTAACAATGATTTGGTAGATGAACTTTTTAAACGAAAAATTATAACTATTTTTGACAAGAAGAAACTAAAGACCAACATTGCTACTGCTCCTAGGTTATATGGACTTCCAAAAATTCATAAACCTGAATATCCTTTAAGACATATTTGTTCTTTTGTAAATTCGCCTTCTTATGAACTATGCAAATATGTGACAGATATTTTGAAGAAAATCACTGAGTTTTCAAAATATAACGTAAAGAATTCTTTAGATTTTAAGAATAAGATAAAAAAACTTAAAGTAGAAAATAATGAAAAATTAGTTTCTTTAGATGTGATATCTCTATTTCCTAGTATACCAGTAGATTTAGCTATTGATACAATAAAAGAAAAGTGGGATATAATTAGACCACACACTAAAATTGATAAGGATTTATTTTTACGTATTCTTCAATTTTGCATAGAGGATAATAGATATTTTCAGTACGATAAAAAAAATATATGTTCAGAAACAGGGTCTTCCGATGGGATCTCCGGCATCTCCAATTGTTGCAGACATTGTTATGGAGAAATTATTGGACTTTTGCTTAGAAAAACTAATTATAAAACCAAAAATTATTACTAAGTATGTTGATGATTTATTTTGCATTATTTCTGATAGTGCAATTGATGATATGTTAAAGATTTTCAATTCTTTTGATGTTAATATTAAGTTTACAATAGAGAAGGAATGCGATTCCAAACTTCCTTACTTAGATATTTTATTGATTCGACGAGGTAATAATATATTAATGGATTGGTATCAAAAACCGACAGCATCAGGAAGAATTATTAACTATTTTTCAAAGCACAACAAAGGTATAATAATTAATACAGCTAAAAATTTAATTGAAAGAGTTTTAACTATAAGTGATGAAGAATTTCATAAAAAGAATAAAGAAAAGATTAAAAATATACTAGCGGATAATAGCTTTCCAAAAAGACTTATTTATAAATTTATTAGACAATACGGACATAAAAGAAATACAAATAAGATAAGCACATTGGAACCTAAGATTTATAACAGCGTTATGTATAACCAAAAGTTAGCGACTGTTTATAAACTGTAGTCAAATAGCTGCCAACTAGCAAATCGATTTGCCTTAGCAGCTTCTTGGCACAATGTTTATTCTTAAACGATTTGTAATTGACTGCTAACTTTAAGAAAATCAACTCTGAAAATGGATTGTGTCCCTACTAAATTACTTTTTTTTCCTTATATCACCCCTGATTTTGACGTTTGAACATACATTTATTTTCCCTCCATATTTTTTATTCACCATATTCTTTATTCACAAATTGACACTAAACAGCTGTTGCACAGAAGTGTGTTAACTTCAGTGATCTCTCTTTATTCTTTTCAAAATGGATACTTAAGCTAGGTTATAATTACAGTTTTGTATAAATAAGGATTATTACATAGATGTATATTTTAGTAATACATTATAGTACAATAAAATATCATAACATCTTTCCTTTCCAAACTTAATCAAGAAATCTTTGAGGTACTTTGGAAACTCTTCCAGATCTGGTTATATAATCTTTTTTTACAATTTCATCATTAGAGCTAGAGCTTTCATTAATATAATCTTCATTAATATTTTCGCTTTCATTAATATTCTTATCATTTCTTTTTCTAATATGCTCTCTGTTCCTCCTATATCTAGAACCATCCTGATCTTGTATAACGTATGACCTTGGCTGTTTACAATCTTCTATTACAGTTCCTGGATACCAAGTAGATGCAGGTGTTTTTTTAAACATAATTTTTTCGCCTACTTCAACTGGTTTATTTTTTCCTGATATTCTGTTGTAATATGCAGTCATTTTCTCATTTTGTTTTTCAATTTCATTCGTTATTTCGTTCATATCTACAAGCTTTTGCTGAAAATTTTCGGACACACATGGTAACTTCGTCCTTAAAATTCTACCCATTAATATTTCAGACGGACTTGGATAGTTTTCTTTACGTGTGGTTCTATATTGTAATAGTGCTGTGTAAATGTCGCTAGAATCTTCACGACATTTAAACAACATTTTCTTTATTACTTGTATCATTCGTTCTGCCAATCCATTAGATCTTGGAAGATAGGGGCTAGAGGTAATGTGATCTATTTCCCATGATTTACAAAAGATAGAAAATTCTTTTGAAGAAAACGGTGGTCCATTATCTGAAACAAGAATGGCCGGTATTCCGTGCCTGGCAAAAATCGACTTAAGTTTGATTATAACCTGTTTGCTGTTAAAACCAAAATTAAGAATATCTACTTCTATATATTTAGAATAATAATCTACCACCAGTATGTAAATTCGTTTATTGAATTCAAATAAGTCACACCCAACTTTGTACCAAGGAATAGTCATAATTTCGTGCGGTAATAAAATTTCTTTCTTATTTGCTTTAGCATACTTTGAACAAATCTCACAATTTGAAACCATGATGCTTATATCGTTATTGATGTTCGGCCAGTAAATTGATTCTTTGGCCAAATTTTGACAGCGTTGAACGCCCATGTGGCCCTCATGTAAATACTCCAACATTTCTCTCCGGAGACTTTTGGGAATGATAACACGATTATTCATGAGTAAAATACCGTCTATTTGAGTGATTGTATCACGATTTGAAAAATATGGAAGTATAGCTTCATTCGCTTTTTTCTTCTCATTTGGCCAACCATTTTTTATACATTCTAACAAAATTTGCAGCACATAATCCGTTTTGGTTTTCTCTTTTACCTTCTCTATAGCAACATCTGGTAAATTATTTTGTGATATAATCATATTACAATGCAAATCTATCTCCCGATCCATTTCTAACAAACTATTCTCTTTAAGGGGAGCTCTGGAAAGGGTGTCAGCGATATAAAGGTCTTTCCCCGGTTTATAAACGACTTTGACTTTGTATGTTAGCAACCGTAACATAAATCGTTGCAATCTTGCGGGAATATCATGAAGTGGACGATCAAACAAAGACACTAGCGGTTTGTGATCGGTCTCTACTGTTACCTCTAATCCGTAAATGTACTGATGGAAACGAGTACAACCGAACAATATCGCAAACAGTTCTTTTTCCATTTGCGCGTAGTTCGACTGACAAATAGTTAATGAGGCGGATGCGTACGCGATTGGGTTACTTTCGTGCATTATGGTTGCTCCAACTGCAAATTTAGATGCATCCACAGACATTTTCAATGATCTTTTTGGATCAAAATATACCAACACTGGTGAGTTTGTAATGGCATTTTTTAAAACTTGAAATTCTTTATTATGTTCTTCATTCCATTGCCACAAGACGTCCTTTTTGAGAAGATCACGCAAGTGCTTTGTCTTTGAAGACAAATTATCTACGAAAGAACTTAAATAATTGACCATTCCGAAAAATCTTTGGAGCTCTGAAATGTTAGTTGGTACTGGCATATCCAAAATTGCTCTTATTTTATCTTTATCTGGCTTCACACCTTCGCTATTAAACACATGGCCTATAAATTTTATTTCTTCTTCTAAAATTTTTGATTTCTTTTTATTAAACTTTAACCCAACAGACTTTGCTCTTTCCAAAACTTTTATCAAAATTCTATTGTGTTCATCTAGACTTGAGGCATGGATAAGAAAATCATCCATGTAAATAATAACACCTTTTATGTCCCCAAAGCGTCTTACCATTTCAGAATGGAATATTTCTGGGGCTGCGTTTATTCCAAATGGTAAACGCAAAAATCTGTATCGACCCATTGGAGTATTGAAAGTGCATAACTTTGATGACTCCTCATCCAATGGTATCATCCAAAATCCTGAATTGGCATCGATGCTACTAAAATATTTCGATCCAGTCAATTGTGATCTACATTCATCAATATTTGGGAAACTAAACCGCGGTCTGACAATGACTTTGTTCAAATTTCTTGGATCAAGACACAGACGGAGACTCCCGTCTGGCTTGCTAACTAAAACAATAGAGTTTACCCATTGAGTTGGATTATCCTCCCTAATGATTACATTTAGATCTTCCATTCTTTTCAACTCACTCTTAAGTGGATCTAACAATGCAATGGGAACTCTACGTGGTGCTTCTATAACAGGCTCACTGCCATCTTTAACGTATAAATGGCATTCCTTCTTTAAACAGCCTAGTCCCTCAAAAACTTCTTTATAATTATCTAGAACTGATTCTAATTTAACTGTGTTAACAGCCTTTACCAAATTTAACTGAATCGCCAAATTAAGACCAATGACGTTTTTGCAATGCATTTTTAGCACATAAAATTTAGCCAAATATTTTATGTTATTGTAACAAATATTCAAATTAACTGTGCCTTTTACCGGCAGTTTTTCTCCACTGAAAGTTAATAAACTAGTTTTTATACAGTTGTTAGTATCTAACCTACTTATATTTAAATTACTTGTTGTTGCTTCCGATATAATGTTGGCCTGCGCACCAGTATCAACTTGAAACGTTAGCACTTTATTTTTGACTTGAGCTTCGATGTTCCACTCCTGTGCAGTACTTTTATTATTCACTACATCTTCATTTTTACTCTGCCGAACACTTCCTATAAATAAGTTATCGTCATTCTCTTCAGCTTCAAGGGCCTTCACGTATTTATTATTAGGCTTGTTGTAAGTTGTTTTCGCAAAGCACATCTTTGCAAAATGATTTAGTCTACCACAAGAATGGCATTTCATTCCATTAGCTGGACATTTACTGCGATGAATTAGGCCGCATCTACCACATTTAGTATTTTGGTGTGTATGTGTTTTTCCTTTTTCATCACCGTCAGTATTACTGTTGAATCTTCTTAATGCACCAACAGCAACAACGTCGCTGTCTGTCCATTTCTCAATTGCCGATGCGTTTTCCTTTGCCGCTTCAATACTTTTAGCTATCTGCAATGCTTTTTCCCACTTTATGTCCCCTTCACTAAGCAACTTCTCTTTTATATTTAAATAATGTTGAGATAATCCACATATGAAAATATCTTTTACTAAGCTTTCCCTCAGTTGGCCAAACTCACAAGTCATGCTAAGATTTTGTAGTTCTGTTGCATATTGCGTAATCGACTCATCATGTGCCTGTTTCCTTGTAAATAGTTTATGGCGCTCCATTGCCGTGTTAATTTTGGGTACAAAATACGTTTCCAATTTTGACCATAACTCATCGTATTTTATTACATCGATATCAATATCGAAAGAGTTAACAACATGCAATGCATTGCAGCCTATGTTATGCAGTAGTAAAGCTACTTTCCGGGAATCAGGTTGGTCATCTAATGCTGATGCTCTCAAAAAAATCTTAAATTTTCTGCTCCAGTTTTTCCATTCTTGGCATAAATTTGTTGACCTCATGTTAAAAGGAGCCATTGACGTTGATATGGATGTCGGATTTTTAAAATCACCCAGGCTTGCAATACTGTCTTCCATATTATTACTTTTGGTTTTACTATAACCCCACACCTGACACCATGTGTTAACTTCAGTGATCTCTCTTTATTCTTTTCAAAATGGATACTTAAGCTAGGTTATAATTACAGTTTTGTATAAATAAGGATTATTACATAGATGTATATTTTAGTAATACATTATAGTACAATAAAATATCATAACAAGAAGATGGCAAGTGTTTGACAACTCACTAACAAGTGTTTAGCAGTAAGTTGTTCGCAGATTGTTTGCTAGTTATAGTTAAACTCTATGCTAACTTCATGCTAATTTTTAGTTATACATAACGCTGTAAGTCTAACTTATGTACAAGGTTTTTCAGAACGTTTAAAGAATTCAAAAATCTTCAATAAGGAAAAATATAACATGGCTTATAAAACAAATAATACACTGAATAGATTATTTAGTAAGACTAACGATAGAATTAATAAATTTGACATTTCTAATGTGGTCTATGAAATACCTTGTAAAGGTAGTGATCAGGAGATTTGCAATAAGGTATATATTGCTACAACAAAAAATAAACTTAAGACTAGAATTGCTGGACATAAGTCGGACTTAAGACATGTTAATTCACAAAAAACAGCATTATCCACTCATTGTTTTGACTTAGGTCATTATCCTAACTTTGAAAATGCTTCAGTTCTTAGTATTGAAAAAAATTATAAGAGACGGTATATTTTGGAAGTGTTACATATTGTAAATACTCCATTGACTAAAAGAATTAATTTTAAAGCAGATATAGATAATGTCGCTCATATATACAGACACTTAATTCACAAAATAACATAAATGTTTTGTTCTTAATATATGTAACACAAAACACTTTTTTATATTTTTGTTTTTTGAAAATTTTTTTAAACATTGGCCCAAATTCATAGTTATAGAAAAAAGTCGACTCTTGCTAATGTATACTCTAAAATAAAAAGCTCTTATTATCTTTTTTGCTTTCATAGTCAAGAATAATGTATACTTTAAGTTTAGACGCCTTCCACTGGGTGTCAAATGTAATTTGATAAATGTTTTCATGCAATTTCTAAACAAACATTAGAAAAAAGTAACCTTGTTTTTATTTTGTTCACTTTGGTATAAAAATCAGATAAAGAGTATTGTGTTCTTAAACCAAATAAAATAATTTTGTAAAAATGAGTTAAAAACAGCTTTATAGTGCGTTTCCATTGACTTGATTTCGTCTAAAACACTTGATTTGCTCAAATCAAGTGTTTTGCTACTTGATTTTCCATACATTTTTCATGCTACCAAAACCATTTAAATCACTTGATTTATTTAAAATCATGTCGAAAATGTATTTTTTCGAACTAAATTTGCCTTTGCAACACTGTGTTGTGTCTAGGATATTCAAGTTCAACTCCGTTCTATCAATTCATATTGGATGTTTTTATCGAAAAAGTGACAATTACTTTTAAATTTTTCAAAACAATAATCTTTTTTGTTACAAAAAAAGTGTTAAAAAAATACAAAAAGAAAAATGTGTAAAACAAAAAATAAATTAAAAATAAAAACGATTTTTTACCAAAAATAAAATAGTCTTTTTTTCTATTACGGTGAAGATGTCAGTGTAACGTCACAAATTCGAATTTAAAAAACAATTCAGCTCAATGGAAACGCTTCGAAGTGTTTTTCTCAAAACTAGTTGATTTCAAGTCAATGGAAACGCAGTATTATGTAGTTTTAAAATTTAGAGTTGACTTTCTCTCCAAAAGTATATTTTAAATTGTCTATGAATGAGTTAGAGTCGATTCTAAAGTAAAACCGACTTTAGTTCCCTTAAAGTATACTTTATTTTAACTATGAATATGGGCCATTGTTTTTTAATTTCATTATGACAAAAAATTTTTTTCAATTGTTAATTAATTTTGTTATTTTGATTCAATATCAATAATAATTTTGTTTCCTGAAGAAGGTACGCAGAAAGTACCGAAATATTGAAATAAAATATTAATAAAAAATATAAGGACCCAAAGCTTAATAAAATAGAAAATAAATTAGTAACTATTTTTATTTTTTCTTTAATTTTTCTACATAAGGGATCCCACTGGGAACCATTCATATGTATTTGAAAGATTCAATGAAAAAATGAAAAAATAAAAATTGAAAAACAATTTTTATTAATAAGCAATGTGCACATGCAAATAATTCAATATTAAAATTTATTATTCGGAATCTTTTAAAATTTAATTTACTTTATTCGTGCTTGATACCTTCAAATATAAATATTTCATGATATTCTCATGAAATATTTATTATTTTAAACTAAACTAAAAACTGAAATGTATTACTGCGGGGAAAGCATATCCATATGGCCACTTCACTACTGCTCAAATAGCTCATCAGTGGATTTTACCCAAATTTTGTACAGAAAACTAGAAAGTCTTATATCAGAAGCCAAATTGATTAAATGAGAACTCCATTGAATCAATAAGACAAAAGACAATAAATTTTAAT
Organism: Gymnosoma rotundatum; assembly: GCA_916610165.2. NCBI lineage: Eukaryota > Metazoa > Arthropoda > Insecta > Diptera > Tachinidae > Gymnosoma > Gymnosoma rotundatum. The sequence goes on from OU744339.1 coordinate 60,753,421, forward strand.
AATTTTTTTTTTTTTTTTTTTTTTTTTTTTTTGTTCTGACGCCTTTTCAGCAATTGAACAATATATAAATATGTACATACGTAAATAATCAAATATGATCTCCTTTTTAAATGACTTCAAAATAAAAGAAGGATGTCATCAATTCAGTGCTACATTAAAGGGTGCGTCAATAGTTCGTTTAATTTGATATATATGGCCATACTTTTGAGCAGTTGTAGACAGGCGCTTAAAATTTACAACAAGCCTGTAGTGCTAAGTCTGCTATAAGACCAAGTGTTAAATTTGGATTTGGAAGTTAAAGAGTGTCCCAATACTTGATGTAATTTCAAGTAAGTGACCGAGCTTTTGAACAGTTATAGACAGAACGGTGAAACTTAAAGGGTTTTTTATTGCTAAGCCAGCTATATCAATGAGTTTAAAATTTGAATTTAGAAATTAAAGGGCGATCCATAATTGATGTAGATTTACTTATATGGACCTATGTTTTAAACACATATGGACAAACGCTTGCAAATTGGACAGAATGTCGTTTGCTATGGCAGTTATAGTAATAAGTATTAATATTTAAAATTATAAATAAGAGGGTGCCCCAATAAATAAATACCATTAGAACCTATATTACTAACTCCGCTATTACAACAAATTGGGATTTAGTCGATTTAATTTGGTGTATGTGGCCGAACTTTTAAACCTTTATATACAAACAGCTGAAATTTACAAGGGACCTGTATTGCTAAGTCCGTTATAATAAGAAGATTATAACTTAAATTTAGAAATAAAACAGTGTTCCCAAAATTAAAGTAATTTGACCTATATGGCCGTATTTTTTAACCGTTATATAAAAACAACTGAATTATATACAGAATGTCAACTACTTTGTTTAGTATAATAAGAAGTATAAAAATTTTAAATTATAAATAAAAGGGTTTTACAATAGTTGATAAAATCTGATGTATATGGAAATCTGTTGAACCGTTATAGAAAGTCGGTTGAAATTTACGCAGAACCTGATTTCTAAATCTACTACAACAGCATGTATATAATTAGAAAACTAGATTTATATAGAGGATGTAGTGTATATAAGATTCGGCATAGCCGAATATAGCAGTATTACTTGTTTTATTTTTCTTCCTTTTAATTTATTTATTATTATTCTATGTTTTGTTTGCTTTTTTGTTTATTTACCATGTTATTTTCTGCAGAATTATATTTGTTTTGTTTGTTTTTCTTTAAATATTAATGTATGTATACACATGTCTGTACATTAAAAACATTGATATCAGCTTTCTTTTTACTTTAATGAATGTTTTAAGATATTGTATTGGAAAAATACATAATTGACTTTTTTCAAGAATCAAAAACTATCGATAGTATCGATGGCATCAAAAAGTACTATCGAATGGCGCCACTATCGATAGTTTTGCAGCTCTAGTGCAAAATCAGTTTACTATGAAAAGTTCAGAGTTCGAGGACTTATAAAATATGGGTAACTGACAATTTTTGTACTTTATTTTTTACTCCTTATCACAATAGATCCTTTTTTTTTTTTTTTTTTTGGAGTAGCTGCGCTAAACTAAAATTGTTCTATAAAATATAGCTACTTACTCTCCGCCAGGGCTTGCATCAATATCAACTGGTCCTCTAGTAAATGCTTCTATCATTGAGGATTTGGTAAGTACGTTATACAAATCATTTGCACTACACTGAAAGTCTTCTTCGATAAATATTGTACGTTCATCTTGTTTGCATCCTGTTGATGGAGCAGGATTCATGTCAGATTTTAACAGTTCTCTTGCACCACATTGATTGACACTTGCAGAGATTTCACACTTTTTTGTCAAATTATTACTTTTTATGGGTAGGATTAAATTTTTGGAATATTCCTCCTTAAGTTCAGTAATATAAGAACTTACTAGCTGCCGAATCCTTTCCCTGCCAACATTGTACATGAATTGTTTTAATATTTCCGAAGTTTCATTAGATTCATCAACAGTAACAGTTATTTCAATTTCATTTATATGATTTTCCTCTGACAAGTTAGGGATGGAGATTTTTCCGGTGTATAAGGGCGAATTTGAGCTTGATAAAGTACCTTTCCATTTAAGAAGTAGGTCCCACTCATAAAAAAAAATAAGCTTTCCTTTCCGATTATTTGCTGTTGCTTCGCCCAAGCATTTTTCTACTCCTTCCACAGTGCATTTAATATTTTTATCATCTGCTTAATTTAACATAGCAATATATATGAACATATAAATACTAATTGAAAAATAGGAACAAATCTAGTTTACGGACACAGCTTAAAAAAAAAAGTTGCCTACGGGGTGTAGAATTTAATTTTAAGCAAAAAATGTAAAGTGACAAATTTGGGGCTGACCCTTGGTTTCTGAGTTACGGGCCTCCACAATTTGTATGTACAATATGGAATATATAGAGTATATTTTGGTGGAATAAGACAATGTGGGTATCATTGGAAAGGTAATTTCGTTATCTATTCAATTTAAATGGAAAATAGTAAAAAATAAACGTTTTTTATATGAAAGTTTTTTGGGCAGCTCTTAGTTTAAGCTTCGCTTACTAAAGATTTTCTGCGTAGTAGGCCTTCGGCCGGGCGCAAAAATTTTCTCCTATATGGTATGACCAACACCGGCTCCGCTTACTAAAGATTTTCTGCGTAGCAGGCCTTCGGCTGGGCGCATGGATTTTCTCCTCTATGGTATGATCAACACCGGCTTCGCTTACTAAAGTTTTTCTGCGTGGCCAGCCTTCGGCCGGGCGCAAAGACTTTCTCCTCTATGGTATAACCAACACCGGTTTCGCTTACTAAAGATTTTCTGCGTAGCCAGCCTTTGGCCGGGCGCAAAGATTTTCTCCTCGATGGTATGAACAACACCGGCTTCGCTTGCTAAAGTTTTTTTTATATTTTTTCGTACAGTATTGTCACTTAATTTATTTGATATATGTACATAGGTACTTATGTTTATATGAAAAAAAAACTTGTTTTCGTCGTTACCTGTTTTTATTGTATTTTTTTACCATTTTCCTTTTCAATAGAAAAGATATGTAAATTACCTTTTCAATATCCATATTGCCCCATTCCACCACAAAATACTCGATATATTCCATATTGTACATACAAACTTTGGAGGCCCGTAACTCGGAAACCAAGGGTCAGCCCCAAATTTGTAACTTTACATTTTTTGCTCAAAATTAAATTTTGCACCCCGTAGGCAACTTTTTTTTAATTTATAAGCTGCGTCCGTAAACTAGATTTAAGCCGAAAAACATTTTGTTTATACCTATAATAAAATTTTTAAAAAGTTGGTGAAATTTATCCTTCGACCATGAGGTAGCATTTTTTTCAGTCCAGTGCCAGTTGTTAACATTTATAGCATCAGGCCGTTCCTCAACAATCCAACGAGGATCACCCTCACCCCACTTCGCCATTTAATCGTTTTGAAATTACTGCGATTATTTGCTTTTCTGTGTAAATACTTTTAATCACAGATTAATAATTTAGTTAGTTATTAATTAGTTATTTATTTGTGCTTTTAATGAATTTTCTAGAACGTCAAATCCATTACCATAACCTTAGCAATAAGTAACTTTTTGATTCAGTGTAGGCTGTGTTTTTAAAATATCGGGTAAAGCTATGTCGTTCGTGAACGCACGGTTTAAATTGAACGAAGCAATCAACTGAACGAATCAGCCATTCATTTAAATGATGCTTCATTCAATAGTGTACAGCAAAGTATATCTATATTACGCTACGTTTACATTAGACAATGCTGTCATGGCAATGAAATAATACGCATTAGTTGTCAAAAATTGTGACAATAGCTTCTGTGGTATAGGCGTCCAGACAATAATTAATAATTGATTATGAGCACGTTCTCGGAAAATTTAAATAGCTTTAGAGTTTCTTCCTGCTATTTTTCCATTTCTATTGTTATATGCAAAGAAAATTTTAGTAATTAAAACAATAATTTAATTAAAATTTCATTTAGTTAAAGCAATTATAAAAAAAATTGTCGGCATACGTCAAATCACTGTCTTGTTTACTGTCTTCAAAATATTCAAGAAATGTGTACATGTATTAGTGAAAAACTGTACATGCATTGTTATTGTCATGACAGCATTGTCTAATGTAAATAGGGGGCTTAGTACATACAAGTCTATAACAAATACAACATTAGAACAACAACAGACATTTTGTTTGTTTTATGTCCAAAAACAGTTCAGAGATGGCAAAGTGGGTAACATTTTATCATTTTTCTAACTAAAAAATTATTATGAATTTTACTTAATTATTATTAAAAAAAAGTAAGAGAATGACCTTTTAACCACTATATCAATGTATATTTCAACAAAAATCCAATAAAAGGATGTTTAATGCATTTTGAGCTGAAAAAGTGTATTTGCAGATTTCGTTTACCATCCCTGATAAAACAATAAAAATTAAAGGAAAAACGTGAAGAAACAAGAGCAAAATAAAAATTTAAACAAATTTTGACACAAAAACACACACACAAATAAAACTAGCATGTACTTGTTATAGATATACTTTGAGTGTACAGGTTAAATCAAGCCAAATTGATACAGGTGACTGCATTAGCTTCTGCGTGAATTTTGTTTTTGTGAAATCTTGTTGAGCTGTCAAAAACGTCTGGCAACATGTGTGTATGTATTTGTGAAAAATAAGAAAGCAATTGCACAAATACATACAATGCACACGCACACACAATACTATTGTTTGTTTGAAAGTTTAATAAAGAATAACAAATTTAATTTTTTTTCAGTAATAACATAAAATACAAATTATATTAAAACAATATATACAAAGTTTATAATAATGGTGTTCACTCTTTTTCTTAAACACCCCCACTAGATTGAGCACCTATAGCACTAAGCATACAGAGGTGAAAACCTTGGAACATGAAAAACAATATAATCAGGTTTTCTGCAGGTTCTCAAGAAAGAGACAAATATAGTGCTATATTGTTATGAACAAGGCATAATAAACAAAACAAAAACTAGATATTTTACAAGAAAACATACAGCACAAAAAGTTTTTCCAACAAAAAAAAATATTGTTTATTCGCGTAAATAATGAATTAATTTATGAAGTATTTTTAATTTGTAAAAAAATGTGATATGCTGTGGTCTTACAAGATAAAAGAAGTGAAAAAGTCTTTAAAGCTGCAGTGTTTTTTAATGCAGAAATTGTTATCTGTGGCAGAAATGCAGTGTCATTTTTTGTGGACGTGTTAAAATTAAAAACTATAACTTTTTTCGTCAACTGTTTAATATAAATATAATATTAAATATCACTTTCTTTAATTTTATAAATTTTCATAAAACCCACCGTTATTTTTGCCTATAATAAAACATTTAATTTTTTCTAGCGCCAGAAACACCAATCAAAACAAAATTGAAGTCGATAGGATGTCAAGAAAGAGATGCATAGAAAAAGCGAGACGACTATAGTCTCGTGACACCTCTGTATACTCGATGCCTATAGACAAAAGACCGCAACAATGGGAATGCTTAAAATTTGTTAGTGAATTTGTCAAGATGTCTGCAAACTTCTCTTCAGTATTAATATATTCAAATACAATTTTCTTTTCTTCAATAAGTTCTCTTATAAAATGGTGACGAATGTCAATATGTTTTGTTCTGGAGTGATATGTACTATTTTGGGTTAAATTAATGGCACTTTTATTCTCACATTTAATTTTTACTGCTGATGTCTTCGTAAGTTCAGAGAATAATGATCTCAACCATAATCCTTCTTGACCTGCAGCTGACAACGCCATATACTCTGCTTCTGTTGTAGAAAGTGCAGATATACAACTTGAAACTTAAAAACGTAACCTGATGTTGACTTTCTATCATGTCTGTCTCCCGCCCAATCAGCATCTGAGTAACCTTCAATATAGTCTTTGGAATTTTTTTTAAACTGCAGCTTTTAATGTGCTGTACCTCTAAGATATCTTATAACACGTTTTACTGATTGCCAATGTGCTCTACCAGGGTTGTTACTGTATCGTACCTATAGCATACGAAGTGTCTGGACGACTAACTTGAGCGGCATACATTAAACTTCCAATTTCCTCTTGGTATGGTATTAGCTTCATCTCTTTACGTTCATCTTCAGTATTCTTTAGAAATTTTTTGGTTAACATTTAATGGCGTTGCAACAGGTTTGGATTCAAGCATGTTAACTTTCTTTAATACATTGTGTATATAAAGTTCTTGATCCAACCATAATTTACCATTTTCACGATCTCGTGTAATTTTCATACCTAGAATAAAGTTCGCCTCCCCTATATCCTTCATCTTAAAGTTTTGAAATAAACTATTTTTTATGAAAAGTTTCGTTTCGGAGTTATTTGTAAAAATTAAAATGTCATCCACTTATTATGCAACGTATGTCTTTTCCTCATCTTTTATCTTGAAGTAAATGCAGGTTCTGTTTTTTATTGAATTAGACCCATCTGCTTTAAAGTACTGTCTAATTTCTTATTCCAAACTCTACTCGCTTGCTTTAGACCATAAAGGGACTTCTTAAGTTTGCACACCTTCTTGTTATCTGCATTAAAACCTTCAGGAATATTCATGTAGATTGTATGTTTGAAAGTTTGATAATGAATAACAAATTTTATTTGTATCAGTAATAACATGAAATACAAATTATATTAAAACAATATATACAAAGTATATAATAATGGTATTCACTCTTATTCTTCAACAAATACGCAACTCGCAAAGGAAAACAGCAAACATATGTTGACCGCATAGGCTAATGCAGTCACCTTTTCAATATGTCTTGGGTTAAATTAAACACAAGAGAAGAAAACAATCTCAGAAAAATTTAACTTTTTTAACAGAGTTACAAAACACGGAGTATTTTTGAGGTTCATTACAAAAATATAAAAAAAAAATTGACAAAAAATAAGCGTAATTAAATGCGGTCACAATTTGTCTTATTTTAATGAATTGTAAAATAAAAAATTGAATTAAGAAGCTTCAAGCTTGTAGAATTTGATTTTCCGGTTGTCACTTTCGCAATTTTAGAAATAAATGAGCTACACCTAAGACATTTAGTCATTAAGTGAAATGGATTTTCAGTTATAAAATTAAAACTAAAGGCTGGAGCACATAGAAAATCCGTCATACGTTAAACTTTAACGTAATCAACTAATAAGTCAGTTAAAATGCATGTTTCCCTATGAGTGTTGTCATAATCAGTACGCCTCCGTCAACGCAAAGTACGAAAGTTGGTCAACTTTTTACTTCTGAGGTACGTTGAATATTTTGACAGCTATCAATTGCTTCTTCTTCTTTGTTGTCTTTTAACTCTTTCTGTGTGTCAATTTTACTCTTTTTTTTGCAGATACATGAAAAGCGATATTGCCGTTTAGTTAAATTTTTTGTAACTTTTGAAAATGTTATGTTGTAAAATTTTTTTTATTAGGCCTAATATTCGTAGAAACACGGAATTAAGAAATATTACTGAAAGAGTACTTGTTTCACTATATAAAGTGAGAATCTCTCTTAACATATCAATTTGATTTCAAAAACATAGGTTACCTGCAAACGCAATCAAAATCCCATACAAAAAATTAGTTTGATATAAAAAATAGCAATTCTGAAGTTTTACTCTGTTCAATTCGTCAGAAATCATGAAATGTTTCTTGCTTCATACAAAATATTTCTGACAACTATGAAATAATAATAATCCAACTGTGAAATAATATGACCTGTATTCCGTGCGTAAAACTGAACATACTGTTCAAACTTATGTAAACTGTAAGCAACTCCAGGTATTTCGCTTAAAAAATTTGACAACCGTACCAATACCTCGATTTAGAAGAAAATTATCTTTTAGTTTCCTTCAGGAAGTGCCGGATTATATCACAGAAAAATTGTCAGTAATTTTATGTTGAAGTTTTAAGCAAGTAAGTCTTAAATATTTTTTTAGGTTTTAAATTCTATAGAAGCTCAATCTTTCTATAGAAGCTTCTTTCTCGTACATAAATTAAAAACAAACAACTAAAACCAACCCGTACATTTTTTTTCATAACAATTATGTGTGTTACTAAATTTTGAAATTTTCCGTACACAACCACGAATGTGTTTTTTTTTTTTGCGTACGCATACGTGAATGTTCCACAAAAGCTATTGTTTGCGAACGCGTACTATACTCTTAGTACGCGTTTAGAAAAAAAGTACATTGAAAAATTAAAATAACTTCGTGGGTGAAAAAAGAGTACATTGAAAAATAAAAATAACTTGGAGATGAAAAAAAAGGAACACGGAAAACTAAACTAAGTTCGTGGTTGGAAAAAGAACACAAGGAAAAATAAAAATAGCTGCGTGTACGGACGGCAAAATAGTACATGTTACGATAGACCAAATGTTATAATATTTTTATTGAAGGTTTTTTTTTAATTAAAATTTAAGTATACCATTGCAGATTGCTTTGATTATTGGTAACTAGTGGAGTTCCTTTTAAATTCAAGCGGGGGTCATAGGAATGGCTCATTAATAAAAATGTGCAATAAGTGGTGTTATAAAAAGTAAGAATTAAGGGTAATAATTTGCTTATCTTTAACATTATTGCAATTATACCTAAGGAAAGAATTTTTTATGTTTACTGGTATCATAAAATAATTATTAATTGCTGTAAATTTGCATGTGATATTTGTTGTTTTGGTTTTTCAAAACAGTAGATGTGCTTTGCTTATAATTTAGGAATGGGATGCTTAGTAGTGCATTTTTTATTTTTTTTATTACTATCTGCATTATAGCTTGCTTTAGTTTTTGTTGTTAAATGGTAAATGCGTTTTGCTTGTATTTTAGGTATGGGATGTTATCTTCATTAAGCTAGCTACAGACAACGCAATGTGTTTCTGAAATCTGTTTCATTTCATTACAGATTGCGTCGTCTGAATTCGTGTTTCAGATTTCACTTCAGGTTGCAATCCAGGTTTTATTAACATCAAAATGTTTTGATATTTTCTGGTTGCATTGAAATAGATTGAATTGCATTATTTTATGTGGTTAGTACATTGACAACAAGCAAGCTGTAAACATCTAAGTAATTAAGAAAGAACAAAATGGGATGTGAAAAGTGATAAATATAAAAATAAAATTATAAAAGCAGCAGTATTTGAAAAATTAGTAATTGGATATAAAAATATTAATATAAACGCAAGCATTGAAAAAGTTAAAAGCAGGATTTTTGCATCCCCTTTTCCGCGGGATGTTAATGTTATGATATAAAATAACAGAACTGAGATTGCGTTTATGTTTCACTGTTGGTTTCAGTATTTGTGTCAAAACATGAAACCTGAATGTGAAACGTGTTGCAGAAAATAATTGCGTTGTCTGTAGCCAGCTTTACAGCTTGTGTTGTTTTTGTTGTTAAACGGTAGATGTGCTTTGCTTATGTTTTAGGTAGGGGGATGTTTAGTTGTGAATTTTTAATTGTTTTATTACTAACTTCATTGTAGCTTGCGTTATTTTTTTGTTGTTAAACGGTAAATGCGTTTTGCTTATGTTTTAGGTTTTTTTACTTCTTAATTGATGGTAAAACACAAAATTATTGGTACTAAGAACAAATCTATATATATATATATATATACAGTGGCTCAAACTAATAATGGGACACACACTTACGCGGACACTTCTTGTAATAATTTGGTTAATATAAAAATCCCAGGAAAAAAGTTTTTATGGAATTGAAAAGCATATATGGTGTTTTATTAAAAACATAACAAGAAATTCAATTAATGCCGGTAAAATAAAATAATAACAAAATAAACTTCATAACACGTTAATTAGAGCTCAAAGTAATAATGGGAGAAAGTAAAAGAACAATTCATAAAGTATTAAATTTAATATTTTAGACTAAGATTAATGTTTTGTTGGGAGCCCTTTTTGTCGTATTACCCATTTCAATCGATTTGGCATCGATTCAACAAGTCTACGGCAGTACTCAGGTGATATCCTTCCCCATTCCTCCTTTAGAGCAACTATTAAGTCGTTTTTGGTATTTATTTGATGGACTTTTAATTTTTCCTCTAAATGGCTCCAAACGTGTTCTATTGGATTAACATCCGGCGATTGTGGTGGGGTTTCAAGCACATGCGGGCAGTTGGTCTCAAATTTTCTTTGGCGAGCTCTGTAAGCGGTTTTCTCCACACGTAAGAACGTCCATCCGACCGGAAAACATTAAATTTACTTTCGTCGGTAAAGATTACTTTACTCCAAAACGAAAAGTCCTTATTTTTATGTTCTTCAGCAAAACTTACACGTTTACGTCTGTTTACATCATTTACATAAGGCTTTTTTCTAGCTACGCGGCCATTATAACCATGTTTTCTCAAAATATTTCTTACAGTTTCAGGATTAGCTTTCTTTTTGAGATGTTTTTCTGCTTCAGCAGTTAATTTAGGGGCGCTTATGTAAGGTCTTTTCTTTACTTCTCTTATTAACCACCGTTCATCTGCATCGGAAAATATTTTTCTTTTGCTTGGCTTTGAAACATTCTCGAAATTTTTTGCACCGGAATAACGTTTTATAATATTAAACACTGTAGACTTAGGTTTATTGACTATTTCTGCAATATTTCGTACAGATTTTCCGGATTTTGAGTGTTCAATAATCAATTTTCTAATTTCAGGCGTTGTTTGGGAACCCCGATTCGCCATAGTCAGTAAAATATTTAAAGTTGTTAAAAAACGCTTGTAAACAAACTCTTAAAACATTTAAATGAAAAATATTTGCAAATAGTTCCGTTATAAACCGCAATCAAATCGAAGTTGCCAGATGTCCCATTATTACTTTGTGATATAAATATGCGTTATTGTGAATTATCGTTTGTAACTTTTTCTCTTCAAAACAAACAGCGATAAAATTACGCCCTAACAAAATCAAGAGTAAAAGCAACATAAGAACATAAAAAGCATAAAAATTAACGCAACTGTGAGAAAAAATATGTTAGATAAAAAAATACTTTGGTTGTGTCCCATTATTACTTTGAGACACTGTATATGTATATATATATATATATATATATATATATATAACACAAATGAATTAAAATCCCTACAAGGACTACAAAACAAATTTTTAAAATTGTTTCATAACTTGCCATTAGTCTATCCAACATTGACACTTTATGAAGATATTTGTGAGCCGATAATGCCTATTTGTGCGCAATATAAATATAAACTTTTAATTCATATGTTCAAATCTATAAATAGGATTGGATACCACACTATCGACTTTGCTCAAAACCAAATGATATTCAATACCAGAAGTCTGAGTAATTTGTATACCCCAAGATTCAGATTGGAGACAACAAAGCAAAGGATTGAGTATGCTGGAAGTCTTGAGTTTAACATACTGCCTACAAGGTTAAACACGATTACCACTATATCAACGTTTAAACGAGAATTAAAACAATTTTTATTTGAAAGTCTTGAAATGCTTTTGCGTAGATAAATGTACTTTTTAAACATCTTATGTAAAGATCTTTAGTTTTTAATTATAGATATAATTACATTTCTGTAATCCTATCTAGTTGCCAACATGTCTCAATAATGCCCATTGGGCGCTGGGGCACTAATAATGAATTGTATTAATGTGAAATGTAAATAAAATCTACTTATTAAAAAAAAGTTCAATCAATGGCTTGAAAATTTTAGTCTAAAAACATAAAATATCTGCATAACAGAGGAAAAAACGAGAAAGAATGTGGCAAATTATTAAAGTTATGACACAATTTCATATAGTAAAGTCTTAAGACTTTTAATATTGGCACTTTAGAGGAACATAACCAGTCTTCGCTTTCTTAAACAAGAAACGCTAAACAAGAAACACTTAATTTGAAATTAAATTCAATAAAATAACATTTCGCAAATTATTTCTCCATTGCCTTTTGTTTTATTTGATGCTAAAAGAAAATTTTGAAATTAATTTATTTATTATTTATTTATTCTTGCTTACAGAGACTTATCTGTAATTAGAAAATATTTCACATATTTAAAAAAAAAAATTATTTAATGTATTTTGACACGAGTGTTTCTAATTTTCCAATATTTGCTACTTAATAATTTTTCAGAAAGTTTTTAAGAAGCACGCAAGATTAATATCTTTGTTTTCTATCGCTCACAGGTAGTGGGAAATATATTTTGAGAAATTAGTGATTAACTAGTTAAATACCTTTTGGCGCTTTTTTTTTAATTTGCTAATATTCTTTTTTCAGAGATTGTTTTAAAAAGTAACTTATAATACTTTTCATTCGTTTTTCATCCTCTGTGCGAAATATTTTTTGAGAATTTAAAGATAAACTTATTTAATGCATTTTGACGATTTTTTGAATCTTGTGTTTTATAAAATAACTTATAATATTTTTAATTCGTTTTTCGTCCTCTGTACATGTGTGCGAAAGATTTTTTGAGAAATTGACAACAAATTTATTTAATAAATTTGACGATTTTTTCTAAAATATGGTTTTTGTTAATAGTGCATTTACATTACACCGAAATCTAATTCTTATGAGATTTTGAGCATAATCTAGTGATTTTTAGCAGATTTCCCACTATTTTTTTGATTGTTGTAAATGTGAAATCTTGCTAGTGTCAAAAAAAAATAAAGTGTAAACGAACTAGATTTAGGAAAAGATTTCAAACCAAGTCTGGTAGATTTTGTTCTAATGTAAGTGCACTATTCTACTCTTAAAATCTTATCTGATTGCATTCAATGCTACTATTATCTAACTTTTCTGTCAAAAAGATAAATAAAAAAACTTATTGAATACTTAATATAAATTTATTTAGTTCTAATATCTTGAAGTAAAAAGTTCTTATAAACCTATTTTTACGTATGCCCCATCAACTAAAGTACTATTTAATAAAACGTAAAACAAATATAGTAAAAATATTGATCCTTTTTTCCATAAAAATTTTTCTATAAAAAATAAAAAAAATAGAAAGTCAGATACATTTTATTGCAAATTAACTTATCAGCCGGTGTTACCAGATTACCAAACGCTATTTCGTTGCCAGATAGTAGATCACTACAATCTCGGCCAACCTGACAACACAATCGACCTCGATTGCCTGATATATATACTTAAATTAATCTTCTAAATATTCATAATCAATACATTCATTTTCGGAAGTGTTGCCTTAAGAGTTTAATACCCTTTCACTTTCACAACTTTGAAGTTCAAACCATTTCTTCAAGCGTGTAGAATCAACAATACCCCTATATGGAATTTGGGTTATCTGACAATTTTCTACATCTGTTATTTCAAACCGATCATTACTCAATTGTTTTCAAATAAAATATGGCCCATGATATTTCGGTATAAATTTCTTATCAACGTTCCTCAAATTACCAAGTCCCCAACCTGAAACGATCTCGCCGGTTTATGATGCCGATTATGATACTGTGTGTTGTATGACTGAGATTTCCTGATAGCTTCCGAAGCTTCTTTTCTAATATCTTCCAGAACTACCGCCTCATCAGAAAGAGCCTCCTGCAAGTATTCAGTCAATTCGTCCACTACCTCACCCGTTTGTTCAACACCAAAAAGTAGTCTACTAGGTGACTGTTTCGTCGTACAATGAATGGTATTGTTTATCGCGAATTCTATGCTGGTCAATTTACCGATCCAATCCGCATAATCTATCGGTTCTGTCAACTTTGCCAACATGGCCTTAATATCACCCGTTCGACCTGCCCATTTGACTGCGGCGAACCTACTGAAATCTTGATGTGTACAATTTTGTGATCCTCCACGAACCTTTCAAATTCGTTAGAAGTGAAACATGTTCCTCTATTACTAACTATTCGTCTCGGTCTGCTATAATATTGAAAATACCTCCTCAAAGCGTAGCACGCCTCTTTTGTCCCCGGGGAGTTTTCCGCATATAATTTGGTAAATTTTGTAAAGCCATCTATTACAACTAATATGTGTTTCCTTTTCGATCTTGCGGACGGCAAAGGGCCAAAGTGGTCAATATGAAGAGTATCCAAAGGAATGGGATTTTTATTATATTATGCAAATTACGTTCATTCCTTATATTCGGTGACGAATAACTTATACATTTCAAACAATTCCTAATAAATTTATTTATCTTTGCCCTCATATTTGGAAACCAGTAATGCCTCTGGATCTGACCCAAGCACTTTTCTATGCCAACATGGCCGTATTTCTCATGTGCCAGTAGTATGAAATTATCTTCCAGTGCCGCAGGTACAAGCAGTTGCTTCCGTCCCTTCGCTCCCCATCCAAATACCAAATTATTGTCCAACACGTAACCCTCAAAATCACCGTCCTCTAACCTCTCCCGAATACTCCTAATAAATTAATTCTCACACTGAATAATCTGTATGTTTGTATCAACGTCAACCGAATCAATGGCGGCAGACAAAGGAATACGACTCAAGGCGTCAAATTGTGACATTAGCTCACCCCGTCGATTTCAAATGGTATAATTGTAATTTTCCAATTCCAAAGCCCAACAAGCTATTCTTGGGTTTACTAATTTTTTACCCAATGTTAATGCGAGAGAATTACAATCGTAAAAGGAATGCCTTTTAGGTATACACGAAATCGTCTCAAGGCATATATTATTTCCAAGGTTTCTAGCTCTAAGCTGTGATATTTTGACTCTGCCGGTGACGCGCGTTTATAATAGAAAGCAACAGCAACAGCGAACCAAAACCCCTAGAACTAGCGTCTGTATGCAATACTGTCTCACAAAGGGGGTCATATACTGCCAGTACTGGCGAATTTATTAGCTTGCCCTTGAGTGTCAAAAAAAAAACTTCCGTGCATTCGTCTGTCCATTTAAAATCCTTGTTCCTAAAATTGGTCAACGGCCTCGATATTCTAGAGAAATCAGGTACAAGTCCAATTCTTGATGATTTGTGGTCATCGGATATTCTTCAATTGTCTTGATATGTTCATTATTCGGTCTAATACCGTGTTCATTTACTCTGTAACATAGGTAATCTAATTCTGTGTATGCAAATTTACACTTCCTTAAATTCAATTTCAGGCCCGCTTCCCTTTAATATTCCAAACTGTTCGTCCAAAGTCTCCGTTGCAATACTTATGTCATCCATATATACTACAATTTTTATTTCATCAATAAATTTTCTCAATACCCTATTTATGAAACGTTGAAATACCGATCTCTCGTTTTTCAATCCGAAGGGCATATAACAGTATTCATATTGACCCAGGGGTGTCACAAATGATGTGTATTGAATCGAATCTCCGTGCATCGGTACTTGATGAAAACTATTCTCCAAATCAAGTGTAGAAAAAAATTTCTTATTCCCAAGATAGTCCACACAATCATCTATAACGGGTAATGGGTAATTATCTTTCAAAGTAATCCTATTCAATGCCCGGTAATCCACACACATTCTCATTTCTCCGGTTTACCTTTTCACTAATACTATAGGCAATGCATATGGGGATTCACTGGGGCGAATAATACCCCTTTCCAATAGGTCCTCCAGGCTCTCTGTATGAAAGCTGCCTTGGGGCACTGTACACTGGGATGTCACTAATCAGCCTAATTTTTATACAATAATCTATAGACTTCGGACCACTAACTACAGTTCTCAAATAGTTTTCCGCTACAATTGCCAGAAGTCTAAATGCATCAGTTGAATTAATATCGGTGCTTATCTCCGCCACGGTCCCAATCGTATAGATTACTTGCATTAATTCCCCACATTCCGAATTTTCATCAACAATATCCAATACTGAGTCATTCGCCCCCTTCGAAGCCTGTTCTTCGGAAACCCTTGAGGTTAGATCGTTTAAAACATTCTCAACATTATCATCTCCCGTATCTACAGTTTCCTCTAATTGATTACACCCAGGAATGTTAGGTGGAACTTGCGATAAATTTCTAATCTCTTCGTATAAATCAAAAGTCATAAGCGCACAACTAATTTTTCAATAAAGTTTGTTATCATTTATTAAATTGAGTTTTAAAAGTTCCATTTTGTTGTATTTAAATTTTATATTACGCAAAAATATATTTAATTTTCTCAAAATATCACGACCCCTAGCAGCGGTATCACGCATTCTTCGTCCGTCAAAATCATTAATTCTTGATATACTTTCTTATTATTAAACATAATTTCACAACTAACACCACCATAAGTGTTTATTTTCCTATTCCCGATACTGCGATAACACGCCTTGTTTTTCTTATTATCTATTATTAATGGGATTAAGAATCTTCGGACGCAACTAATAGGGCTACCCGTATCAAAAAGACAACAACAATTTATTAACTTTGTGCGCTTAGACTGTTGAATGAAGGCAACACTTACCGTTTGATATGGATCTAAAGCCTCATCCTCTGTTGCTTCACTCACAGCGGCAGCAATAGTCTTTTTCTTCTTCGGACAAATCTGATGGTAATGGCCAACCTCGGCACAGATGAAGCACGAATTTGGTGGACGTTTAGGTTAAGTACACTAGCTTTGATAGTGACCAAACTGGGAGCAGTTAAAGCACCTAATGTCATCGCCAGATTTTTTTGCAGACGGATTTGTGCTTGTCACTTTTTTAATTGCGGACACTGTGTTGACGTTCAGATTGGTACGTATTTGTTGCTGGCGATGTTTGTACCGGTCTAATCTCTTGATTAGTTCATCGACGGTTTCCGCTCCATAAAGGAAAGCTATGGCGTTGCCTTTTTCTGGTATACCGTCTAATTTCACATAATTTATTTGAAATTATTAATGATTTTTAACATTAATAGTATCATTCAATGTGAATTTATGAAAAATGTTCAGTCAGGCCTATCTTTTTTTGTACTAAAAACAAAAACATCTGGCATCTCTATTATTTACCATTTTTCAAAGGATGACGAAACATCTTTATATTACTACTGGTAATATATTGTTACAAGGATGGTTTATTAAAATCATAAAAAGATGTAAAAATTAATGACAAGAAAGTGAAACGAAATGGCCTATTGTGTTTGTTTTCAAAGGTAGAAGTTTCTACAAAACATCTTTATTACAAAAAAAAAACAACTAACACAAAGCGAGAAATAAACAAACACAATACACAACCATACACACAGCTGCATTGTATAAAAACTAAATAAAAATACACAACATGTATTTTGAAATAATAATTGACGGTTCTAGAAGTAAATAACAATGCTAACATAATGTGCTTTTTTACTACGCAACAGATGGAGGTAGAAATTCTCGAATATTCAATACGTGTTGATTCATTCTAATTGTGAGCGTCACCTAGTTAAGATCTTGTGGTACAAAAAGTAAAGTTGCCAGCGTGTATTATTAATCGCGAATAGTTAAATTGTCAAATAATTGATTAAATAAACTTTAATAAAGAACTCGTAAATAAAACGTTTATAATTTAAATAAACATAACAACTGGTGTCAGAAGTGAAATTGCAAAATAATAAATAAAGAACTACGATGAAATTTGACGAGCTAAAAGTTGAGCAGCTAAAAATTAAGCTGAGTAAGTTGGTTCTGCCTACAGCGGGCAATAAAGCAGAATTACAAAAGCGGTTAATAGATGAATTCAAGCAGCCTTGTATCGATATTGGGACATACGAATTTGGAGAAAAAGAAGAAAAAGTAGAAATTGAAGTATGTTCCCCAGCAACAAACAGCGTCATAGACTTAAATTCAATATTGGCCGCTATAATGCAGAAAATAGAAGAAAATAACCAGAAGCAGGATAACCAGATGAAGAAGATAGAAGAAAACAGCCGCAAGCAAGATAACCAGATGAAGAAAATTGAAGAAAATAACCTGAAGCTTCAAGCAGCGATACAAAAAACTGCTAAGGTCAACGGGGAAAGGCTTTCATGAAATATCGGAAGTCTTTGGCAAACGAGTGAACATCGTAGAACAGAGGGTCAGCGAGTTTGATGAAAAATTGTGCGGCCTAGAGAGAAAAGTAGACAAAGAGTTACATGAATTAAAAGTGCAAATAGGCGAACTTCAAATTCGAGAGTGACCGGTGAGAGTTATCTCTGAGCACGCCAGCAAGATTAACACCCCGAGCTTTGACGGCAGCGCACCTTTAAATGTTTTTAAGTTCCAGTTCGAAACAGTGGCTAGCAATAATAGATGGGACAACGAAGAAAAAGCTTTACAGCTAATTCTGGCCTTAAAGGGAGCAGCAGTACAGATACTCGAAACCTTACCAGCCGGTTGCAGAAATAATTATGAGGACATAATGGTAGCCTTACAACGTAAGTATGGTGGCTAGCACAAAAGAGAACTCTACAGAATGGAGTTACGAGGCAGGGTGCAGAAGGCAAATGAGACGCTGTAAGACTTCGCCATGGAAATTGAACATTTGGTGCAGCTGACCTATCCAGGCGAAGATCACCCGTTTTTGGAGCAGTTCACGATTGAAGCATTTGTGAATGGCATACGGGGTCCAGATGTTAAATATGCGGTTTGTGCTATGCTAAAATCATACTTCGCAGAAACCATATCGTACGCGATAGCCCAGGAGACCGCAAAAGTCATTTCAAAGCCACAGGTGTACAAGCTGCGATGTCTTGATACTGAAACCTATAACACAGACAGTAGAAGCGAGATAAAGGAGTTTGTCAAACAGATAATGGAGGAGGAAAAAAGTAATTCTCGCGCTAAATGCTTTAAATGCGGTAAGGATGGCCATTTTCCGCACAACTGTAGATCCGCAAAGAGAAGATCAAGATCTGCTTCGCCAGCAAGGGATGACAAGCGGGCCAACAACACCAAATCTCATGACTCACCGTTAAACTTAATCGATCTAGCACTAAGGGGCAAGTGCTAGCTCCCACAATCAAAGGCCCACCAATCTCCATTTACATTGTGCAACAAAAAATAGCAACCTAACTGTTAGCGGTCTTATTAACGGAAGAAAGCAAGTCCTCACCATAGACGCAGGAGCGTCTCAGTCCATTATAAGGCCCGATCTAGAAAAAGGGGCATAGGAGCCGTTAAATAATGTATGACTGCGCACTGCTACTGGCGACTTAGCCACCGTCTATGGAAGAGCCAGGGTAAGACTGACTATTGCAAACATCAGCGTTGACCATGTATTTGTTGTCGCCGATATAGTGGATGAAGTTTTCATCGGTGCAGACTTTATGATAGCCCACGGTATTAATCTGCACATGGGTGAGCAAATAATGATCTGGCGCAATGTGGAGATACCCCTGTATGTTTGATATGACAGCAGGACCACAGTAAGGAAGCTGTGGTCCTGCCGTTGAACGTCAGTATAGGCACGTGTGGAGACAGATTGTGACGATAACCGGTTGTGGGTGGTGGAACCAAAAGAACTAAAAGATGATATCATAACAGCAGAAGCTTTCGTGAAAATCTGCGACGATGGCAGAGTTCCTGTCTAATAGCGAAAAAACTATTAACAAGAATTTTGAGATGGGTCGATATGAGCCAGCAGAAGTCATAATTAATTGTGCGGCGAATACAGTATGTCCTAAAATAACAGCAAAAATGGGTAGCAGGACTAACACCTCCTGACAGAAACAAAGCAAAGCAGTTGCTGAGAAAACATGCCTCCGTCTTTGCCCTAAATAATAAAAGCCAAGGTAGAACGGCAGATGTTAAACATGAAATTAATACTGGCTAAGCGAGGCCTATAAAACAAGCACCCAGAAGTGTTCCCCTACCAAAACGAAACGAGGTCAAAGAACTTGTTAGCGAAATAGAACGGAAGGGAGTCATTGAGCCATCCTCGAGTCCATGGAGTTCACCAATAGTTTTAAAAGCAAAAGGACGGCAGTACCACGTTTTGTGTTGATTACAGGAAGCTCAATGCCGTCACCAAGAAAGACAGTTATCCGTTGCCTAAAATTGACGATGCCTTAGACACGTTGGCTGGAACGGAATGGTTCTCTACCTTGGACTTGCAGAGCGGCTATTGGCAAGTAGAGATTGCTGATAAAGACAAGGAGAAATCTGCCTTTAGCGCAAGTGGTTGTTTATGGCAGTTCAAGGTGATGCCATTAGGGCTCTGCAACGCTACAACTACTTTTGAGCGTTTAATGGAACGTGTGCTTAAGGGTCTCAATTGGAAGACGTGCTTAGTGTATCTGGATGACATAATCGTGATGGGAAAGACTTTTGATGAAGTTTTAAGCGTATAACAGCTGCAGGATTAAAATTAAAAGTATCAAGAAATGTGCTTTGTTTCAAAAGCAGGTCAAATACCTGGGGCATCGTGTAACGGCAGAGGGCGTGCCAACTGATGAAGACAAAGTACTGGCAGTAAAGACCTGACCTCGCCCACAAAATCTTCATGAGCTGCGTAGTTTCCTGGGGGTTTGCATATACTACATTAGATTTGTGCCAAACTTTGCTCAAGTGGCTGCTAGCTTGCATGAGTTGACTAGGAAGTCGCAACCATACCACTGGAGTGAAGCAGCGGAAGAAGCTTTCCAGCAGCTCAAGAAACTTTTGTGTACGTTACCAGTCCTCGCTTATCCAATAGCTGGATAGAAATTCATATTGGACACGGATGCAAGTGGCTATGGAATAGGAGGAGCGCTTTCGCAGGAGATTAACGGAATAGAAAAGGTAGAAAGCACAATAATGCTGATGCTCTTTCAAGACGGCCATGCAGTGTAGAGTGCAAGCACTACACAAAAGTCAAGAAAAATGAGTGCGTCATTGATGTGCGCTTTACCCAAATTGGGTCAAGGGAAGACTGGTCGATGGCCCAGAATGACGACCCAATTTTGGCAAAAACTATATTTGCTAAGCAAAACAATAGGAGACCGAATCATAATGGAATATTGGTAGAGATACAACTAGCACAATCGTACTGGACTCAGTGGAATAGCCTGAAAGTAGAAGATGGCTGCTTATATCGATTTTGGGAAAGAACAAATGGCAAAACTAAAACGGACTTAACTGTCGTGCTAACTTCCAAAAGGAATGAGATACTTAAGCAGTTCCATAACGGTCCCAGCGGCAGCAATATGGGTATAACTAAAACTCTGGAGAAGATAAAGCAGAGATTTTACTAGGTGGGCTGCCAACAATACGTAGCCGATTGGATAGCTAATTGCGAACAGTGCATTACGACCAAGGGTCTTGTAAGAAAAAGTCGTGGCAAACTTCAACAGTACAACACAGGTGCACTCTTCGAGCGGAAAGCAATTGATATCACAGGTCCATTCCCTGTCAGTGATGCTAGAAACCGATATGTACTAGTGGTAATGGAATATTTTAGCAAATGGCCCGTAGTTTATGCTATTCCAAACCAAGAATCCAAAACACTGGTAGACGCCCTTGTAAACAATTGGGTGAGTCGATACGGTGTTCCACTAGAACTACATTCAGACCAGGAACAAAATTTTGAATCGGATATATTCAAAGAGATGTGCGACGTTTATGGCATCAAAAAGACGAGAACGACACCACTACATCCCTAGTCTGATGGCATGGTGGAAAGATTCATTCGTACCCTGGAGGAATATCTCAGGAAAGTGGTTAGTACACACCAAAAGGATTGGGATGAGCATATACCCAAATTTCTACTGGCGTACCGTTCAGCTATACACGATTTAACCTCCAGCAAAAATCTTGTTTGGGACAGAATTAAAACTGACAGCAGATTTAGAATTTGGTGTTAAACCTGGACCAGCGCACGAAGGCACAAGAAGACCTGCATGACCGTCATGATTTTGTCCGTAACCGCATTAAAATTACTAGCGATAAGATGAAAGCCATACATAAATTCATACATTCATACATATATAAATTCATACATACATAAATTCATACGTACATATATTCATACATACATAAATAAATACATACATAATTTCATACTTATATAAGTTCACACATTCATGAATTCTTACTTCATACATTCATATATACATAAACACATGCATAAATTAATACATTAATACATACATAAATTCATACATACATAAATACATACATTCATACATACATAAATTCATCCACACATAAATTCATTCATAGATAAATACATACCTTCATACATACATAAATTAATACATACATAAAGTCATAAATACATTCACATATACATACATACTTACATACATACATACATAAATTCATACATACATATATACATACATTCATACATACAAAAATTATTACATACATACATAAATAAATTCATACATACATAAATTATATTTTCATCATTCTTTACAAATGAACACGAACTATATAATTTGTTTATATATGTATGTATACACAGCAAAAAATTAGAGATTACCTTAAAAAGTACTGACTTACTTTTGTGATTGCCATATTCCAAAAAAGGAAGTATTAATGGAACGATTTCTTTATGATAAAAGAGACTACCGTACTAATGGTACTTATTATATCCTACAATAATTAATGTAATCGATTCTCAGTAATTGATTATAAAAGTCTCATGTCTTGTTAAGTTTATTAAGCTGGCAATCTAGTTGAGAAGTACTTCTGCCAAAAATACTTAATTCCACACTCCATTACCTTTACAAAAATTTTTTGCTGGGTGTATGTTCATCCAAACTGAAAATATTAAATTAAAACTAAAGTTTTATGTACATATGTATGTTTATGTAACGTTTTAAAGCTACTTTTTGGAACTTCTGTTGTAAAAACTTTATTTTTACAATAAAAAAGTAAATAAATGAATAACTTAAATATACAAAAAGCATTTTAAAAACTTCATTTCATTATTTATATTTATTTCTAAAACCTCATTTTGTTCTTCAAAATGCATATATTATGGTCAGTTTTTGACTTCATATTTAAATACGCATTTAGTTAATTTTCTTTTAAATTTAAGTGATATTTAAATACAGTTTCAGTTTTTCAGTCATTTATGATCGTTCTTATTTAACTATGATTAAAATATGGCAGCAATTCGAAATATTAACATAAATCTCCATTGTTTATGAAAAACAAGCGGCTAACAAACACAATGAATTGCAAATTTTGTGAAAAAATATTTTAAATATATTAAAAAATGTCAGCGATACTCATGTCTTCACCACCTAAACTTATTTTATTTATTAATTTAACTTTTTAATTAATATTTTCATTATGAAATGTGTGCAAAACATAAAATTTTATTCTATCAATGGCTAAAATGTTTGCTTACTTTTGTAGTGTATCCCATCAGTCACTGGTGCATACACAATGTAGTGTGTCTCACTAGTCATTGACGCAAGTACAATGCATAAAACAAGCCAATAACAGGGTATTGGATAACCAACACTTATCGTCATATGCATTGTGCTGAGTTATCAGTAATTGAGTGGCACACTTTGTATTGAGTGCATTCTATTGTATTTGCACTACGATTGGTTGGGATCAATTTGTAATTCAACTCCTTTGGATTTCCATGGTGCCGACAGAGACAAATGTAATATTGCAATAAGCTAGAATAAGTTAGAGAGACTAAGTTTTATTCTTATAAGTAGTATATAAGACCTTGTAAATAAAAGGAAAAAAACTGATTAAAAAGAATTGGCATAACAGCCTTGTTTAAATTCGCATAACAAATCTGGCAGTTCCTTTGAACGCCTTAACATCAAGCTGATCCCCGTACAGCTGTATAAAAACAGAACCGGGCTGTAGGAAAAAGTTAAACAGTTCAAACCTTACATGGCGATCCTGCCAAACACAACAAAATAGGACCAAAACACGGCAAATTATTTTACATTTTTGACCACATGGCCACAATAGACTTAATCTAGAAAAATTACGTGGTGGAGAAACATTTTAAAAGCCATCCCAGCGTTGTTTGCAGCATACAAAGTAGGCAAACACGAAAATGAACAAGACAAAAACAACAAAATTATAGAATACATGTAACCAGATATACAGTATTTAGAAAAAGAGGATGATATAGACACATTCGAAATCATCATAATTGTTATGCTATTGCCTATATTATAAAATCAATACTATCAAAAAGGAATTAAATTGTAATATTTTATCATTAAATCAAATTTTATATAAATATATAGATAAATAATGTACACAAAGTTAAGCATAAGACCATTCATAATCTTTTTCTCATTATTTAAAATCTTCTATTATTTGTATAATCTAAGAAACATTAACAAGAATAAAATACCACAAATGACAGAGGTCTAAATGGAAGCAAAATTATTTGAACTTAAAGAAATACTGAAAAATTTAAAGAAAAGTCCAAAAAGAACATATTCATCTAAAACTATACAGATAAAACTAGATCTTATACATAATATAAGAAAAGAATTTCTGATAGCAGAAACTGAGAAAGAAGATGAAGAAGAAATAATAGCACTGAAAGCAGAATTTAACAGCATTTTTAAAATTATTACTCAATATCTAAAACAGACAGACAAAGAATTAATAACAGAAATGCCAGCATTTAATTTAGACACTGTTTCCAAAGCTTTGCCACTCTTCAATGGCAAATACGAAGAGCTAGAAAGTTTCTAGCAGAAACAGCTAAACAGGATTTCTTGAAATATGTCTACCATGCCAAATTAACTTCAGGGGTAAGAAGAGCGATAGGTTGTTATACGAAACCAAAAAACTTTAATACACTAAAAAATTTCCTTAAAAAAAAATACAAATCAACTTTGACAATATCAGAACTACAGACAAAATTAGCAAACATTCACCAAGGAAAACAATCTGTCAATATGTACAATGACAGAATAACGACAATAATAGATAACCTAAAGAAACTAGAAATAGAAGAATTAGGAAATGACGCAACTGAGGCAGAAAAGAGTGTCATCATTAGATTAAACGCTAACCTGGCATTGGATGCATTTAAAAAAGGTATCAATGAAATTTTA
The DNA here is from genome assembly GCA_916610165.2 of Gymnosoma rotundatum. NCBI lineage: Eukaryota > Metazoa > Arthropoda > Insecta > Diptera > Tachinidae > Gymnosoma > Gymnosoma rotundatum. The sequence goes on from OU744339.1 coordinate 60,778,311, forward strand.
AAAACGACTATATTTGCGGCTCGTCCCAAAACTCTGCAAGACGCAGTGGAACTAGCTATAGAATTAGAAAATGAAACCAAGTTAAATGACAACTCAATAATGCACATTCAGAGACGACGACCTGTAAATAACGACAGCATTCATTACAACAACAATAATAGAAACAACAGTTTTCAAAATAGAAACAACAATTATTTTCGCCAAAATTACAATAACAACACAAATAATAGAAATAATAGAAATAATAACAACAATTTCAACAACACCTTAACTTACCTAATAGATATAACAAAAACAACAATTCAAACCACAACAGAAATAACCAAGCAAATAATAACTACAATAGACAAAACCAAAATTATACAAACAGGAACACAAGTAACAATAACAACTATAATAACTACAGGAGACGTATTCATACAATACAGAATGAGGGAAACTTACAAGGCTCGGAACATATAGATGTTCCGGACCGCCACGGACAGCAAAATGGTTTTCAACACTTGATATGACCAGTTCATTCCACCAGATTGAATTAAATAAAGAATCCAGACCACTAACTGCTTTTTCTACACCACAAGGCCATTTTCTTCAAATAGTTTTCAAAGAATGCTTACAATAGCACTTTCTGTATTAGAATCCGAAGCATTTCTTTACGTAGATGACATAATTGTATATGGCTGTAGTTTAAACCACCATAATCAAAATTTAATAAAAGTACTAGACAGATTACAAAAATACAATCTGAAACTGAATCCAAAGAAATGTTGTTTTTTAAGACCAGAAGTAGTTTACTTGGACATTTAATAACAAAAGACGGTGTGAAAACAGACCCATCCAAATACGATGTTATAAAAAACTATCCAATACCGAAGAACGCGGACATAGTTAGACGATTCGTTGCATTCTGCAACTACTACAGAAAATTCATACCAAACTTTGCGGACATTGCCAAAAATTTGAACGCACTATTAAAGAAATCAACAAAATTTATATGGACGGAACAATGCCAACATGCTTTTAAAGAATTAAAAGACAAATTAATCAACCCACCAGTATTGCAATATCCAGATTTTGAAAAACCATTTATTTTAACAACCGACGCATCAAACTATGCATTAGGAGCAGTCTTATCTCAAGGCGAAATAGGACAAGATTTACCAATTTCATACGCCAGTAAATCACTGCAAAAACATGATATTAACAAACCGGTAATTGAAAAACAACTTTTAGCTATTCATTGGAGCGTAAATTACTTTAAACCAGAGTAAGTAAATGCGCAGCGCCGAGCAGCTCTTTTCTGCTCTTTTGGCTCTTTTGCGCAAAGAGCAGAGCCAACTTGTTATTGCGCATTGCTCGGCGCCAATATTTTTGCTCTGCGCCAAGAAGGAGCAGCGCATTAAAAAGAGCAATATGCTTGGCTCTTTTTTTGCGCTGCTCCTTTTTTGTGCGCAAGGCAAAAATATTGGCGCCGAGCAATGCGCTTGGCTCTTTTACTGTGGTACATAACATATTTTTTAACGTCAAGATTATAATGTAAAAATCAATACAATAAATAAATTATTTGATTTATGTGTTTGGGACAGTTTAGAAGATTGTTTATCGTTTTTTAAATATAGGTAATATTCAAATGAAGGTTGGAGAAACATATACATACTTATGTATGTATATTTATTTTATTTATATTTGTACGCATACATAAATGTATGTATGTATATATGTACATATGTATGTCTGTATGTATATGTACGAATAATAGTGTTATGTATTTTTGTGGTCTACCATTGTAGTTGGTTTTTGATTATTGGTAAGTAGTGGAGTTCCTTGTAAATTCAAGCGAGGGTCATATGAATGGCTCATTAATAAAAATGTGCAATAAGTGATGATAAAAAAGTAAGGATAAAGGGTAATAATTTGCTTATCTTTAACATTATTGCAATTCTACCTAATTAAGGAATTTTGGTTGTTTACTGGTATCATAAAGTAATTATTTTCAATTGTGTTTTTTGTTTGTTTATCCAATTGTTTTCCTGCTTTAAATTTATATGTGTTATTTGTTGTTGCGGTTTTTCAAAAATGTAGATGTGCTTTGCCTATAATTTAGGTACGTTAAACGGTAAATTTGTTTTGCTTATGTTTTAGGTAGGGGATGTTTACTGGTGTATTTGTTATTGTTTTATTATTACTTAATTTATGGCAAAACGCCAAATTATTAGTACTAAAAACAAAACTATAGAATTCCTAGTATTGTTAATAAAAAAAAAAGTTTCTTGCTAAAATTAATGCCAACAAATTTGATCGTTTCTACCATTTCCTCATACATACATATGTATGTAAAATCAATGTAAATGTTTAATATGCCAGAACCGAAATAAAATATATAAAATAAGTAATTTATTGTAGGTATAAATATATGTAAATAAATTTCTTAACTTAATAAAACAATTGTTTTCATTTAATAGGTAATGAAAATTTGCTTTATTTAGTGCCAATAATTTGGTGCTTTACCATCAATTAAGAAGTAATAAAACAATAACAAATGCACCACCCCTACCTAAAACATATGCAAGATAGTAATAAAACAATAACAAATTCACAAGTAAACATCCCATACCTAAAACAGAAGCAAAACAAATTTACCCTTTAACATACATTTGTTTACAACAAAAAATAACCCTTGACAACAAAAAAAGGTTTTACTTAACAATTAGTAAGAGTGAACGCAGTAAAGAAAGGGTATACATATATTTCTCTCTGATTAAATATGTAAAGTGAAACAAAACTAAAGTAACCCTTGTAGGATGCCGATGTTTTTAGTTGAAACTACGTTTCCAAAAATTCAACCGTATATCATCTACATTTCCTTAAATCGATTATGAAATCATGTTGAATTTATACTGTTAATATAAATATCAACTTTAAATCCCACAATAAGCAAATCTTCAAATAAATAAATAAAATAAAACCAAATAAAAAAAAATAAATCCAAATAATTAATATTAAACAACATATTGTTACGAATTTTTTTTGTAAAACTTAATAAAAGCCAAACGAACCACTGTTACTACCAAAAGGAGCACGAGCAAAAGAGCTCTTTTGGCTCAATACGCAGAGCAAAAGCGCCAAAAATAAAATTAAATGCTCATGGCGCAAAGAGCAGAGCATGAAAAGAAGGAGCAAACGCAATGCGCATAAACGATTGGCTCTTTTTTTCTGCTCTGCTCTTTTGCGCATAGCTTAAAAAGGAGCGAGCATAAAAAGAGTACGCAAAGAGCAAAAGAGCGAGCCAATCTGAAGCCTGCTTTAAACCTTACTTATATGGCAGAAAATTCATTGTAGTTGCAGACCACAGACCATTAATTTCACTATTTTCACATAAAAATCCTTCATCAAAAATGACAAGAATAAGACTAGATTTAAGTGATTATGATTTCACAATTGTTTATAAAAAAGGAAAAATGAATACAAATGCTGATGCACTTTCTAGGATAAAACTAGACTCGGACATATTAAAACAAATGATACCACAAGAAAATTACAAAAAAGAAAAAAAGTATTAATCACGACAAGGGCTATGCAAAAAAAATTGAAAATTACAAACGAGGCAAATAAAATAATAAATAATGAGAAAAATGATATCGAAAATAATACACGTGTAGAAGAGAACAATTCTCAGAAGTCTGATCAACTTCAAATATGAGAATGTATATCCATTAGTGATATCAAACAAATTAAAAAAATGCAATTTTATAAAATTGAAAATATAGAAGATAAAGATATAATTATTAAAGATAATATGGTGCACATTGGACATAATGATAATTCATCGAAACCAATTTCGACCATGAAGAAGTTATGTGCCGAAAATAAGATTAATAAGAATGATGTGAATAAAGTATGTAACGATAATTCTCCGAAACTAGATTCGATTATGAAGAAGTTACATACAGAAGATATGAATAATGATAATATGCATGCAAGATTCAACGATAACTGAGCGAAACTAAATTCGATTCTTAGGAAACTGACATCTAAAATGACTAGAGAAAATATTAAAGAAATAGCGCTCTCAAATGAAGATAAAATATTTAAAATGTATACAAAAGAAGAATAAAGACGCATATGCAAAATTAAAAATAAATAACAAAAGTCCTCAAATTAAGATATTAATATACAATGCCCCGAAAAGAATAACAGATGACATTTTAAAATATAAACTAATTGACCAATTCCACAATACCACCCATGCAGGACACTTAGGAATACGAAAAACCGTCATTAAATTAAAACAGCGGTACATCTGGAAAAACATGAACAAAATGGTAAAGACATTCATATCATATTGCGACAATTGTAATAAAAATAAACAAACTAAATACATAAAAGAACCACTTACGATTAGAGACACACCGAGCAACAGTTTTGAAATAATATCAATTGATACTGTAGGACCTCTTACAATTTCAAACGAATACCGATACATATTGACTATGCAATGTGAATTGACAAAATTTGTCATTGCATACCATATGCCAACAAAAGACGCACTTGTGACGGCAAAAACACTTGTAGAACAACTAATTTTGAAATTTGGAAAATTTCAAGTACTCAAATCAGACAGAGGGACAGAATTTACAAAGTAATGAGCAACATGTGCTCATTACTTGACTCCCTACCACCATAAACAAAAGGCTCAGTAGAAAGAAATCACAGAGTCCTCAACGAATTCCTGCTAACAACAGCAACTCACTACGAATGGGATAAATGGATTCCATATTTAACTTTTGCTTATAATACGGCACCCTATATTGACACTGGCTACACGCCATTCGTACTTGTATATGGAAAACTACCTCACTTGCCAACTAAAATATATGGCACAAAGGAAACAAAAAATTACAATTACGATGATTATGCCCAAGAACTTAAACGTAGACTTAAATATTATTTACACAAAGCTAAAGAATTAACAATTAGAACTAAGAAAAAAAGAGTAATAGAAAATAGATACAGCAATAGATTAGATTCAAAGATAGGAGACTTAGTTTTAATCAAAATAGAAAAAATATCAAAGTCCATATAAAGGACCTTACAAGATAATCGGAAAAAATGGTGTAAATACAATCATAGATTATAACGGACAAGAAAAAGAAATCCATAACAATAATTTAAAACCTTACAATAATTTTATATATATTTACAAAATAATTTTTATATTTCCCTCATTACAACGACGAATGAAGCAAAACTGTGATTCGTGTCTTTTTTGTTGAAATAATAACAATGTTGACAATCAACCGTTATTTGTTTTGATTTAATTTGGTTTGGTTTGAAAAAAACGAATCAAGTTATGTTATGATTCTCTTGACAACAGGCAATGTTTTGATTCATTCTATACGTTTATATTTTTCATTCGATTCTCTTTGTTTCACATTTTAAGAAGAGAGTATTCGGTGAATGAATTCAAAACCAAAATGTAGCCAAGACTATGGCCTATTAAACTGCGTTTTTAGATTTTTTGCGAATTTTTTGGTATGGGTCCCATGGGTCAAAAAGTGGGTTGAGTGACTTACGTGAAAACAGTATTTTGCATAGGTCGTATGGGACAAAAACTGGTCTGGGAAAAACTAACTATGGCCTAATAAACTGCGTTTTTAGATTTTTGGCGAATTATTCGGTATGGGTCCTATAGGTCAAAAAGTGGGTTGAGTGACTCACGTGAAAACAGTATTTTGCATAGGTCGTATGGGACAAAAACTGCTCTAAGAAAAAGTAATGATGTCAAAATGTAGGCAAGACTATGGCCTATTAAACTGCCTTCTTAGTTTTTTTTTTTTGGCAAATTTTTCGGTATGGGTCCTACAGGTCAAAAAGTGGGTTGAGTTACTCACTTAAAAAGAGTATTTTGTATAGGTCGTATGGGACAAAAACTGTTCTGGGAAAAACTAATGATTTCAAAATATAGCCAAGACTATGGCCTATTAAATTGCGTTTTTAGATTTTTTGCGAATTTTTCGGTGTGGGTCCTATGTGTCAAGAAGTCGGTTGAGTGACTCACATGAAAACAGTATTTTGCATAGGTCGTATTGGACAAAAACTGGTCTGGAAAAAAGTAATGATGGCACAATGTAGCCAAGACTATGCCTATTAAACTGCGTTCTTAGATTTTTGGCGAATTTTTCGGTATGGGTCCTATAGGTCAAAAAGTGGGTCATACATACATAATTAATATAGTAGTTAAAAAACATTTTAACATTGAAGATAACAAACTTTTTCAACAATGTTTTTTTGCAGTCAGTTTGCAGAGAGAGGCAACGAAGAAATACTTTCTTGTGCAGCCAGAATTGAGTATTTTCGGACGTGCAGACTGAAATTTTAGTGATACACACTTTTAAATACACACTAGTTAAATACACACTTTTAGTACAAATTTACTTACAACGTACTTTTTCAACGAACCTGCGCGAATTTTTAAATAATAGAAAATTAACATAAAATATTAAAAAAATTAAAATTCTATCAAAAATTCCTTTAAAATAAAAATAGAAATAATGCAAAATATAAAAAAAAAATTTTTAACTACTATATGAAAAATGTATATGATAAATTTTATGTATAGGAAGGACTCTTTTTTTGACCTATAGGACCCATACCAAAAAATTCGCCAAAAATCTATACTCTTGGCTACATTTTGCCATCATTACTTTTTTCCGGACCAATTTTTGTCCCATACGACCTATGCAAAATACTGTTTTCACGTGAGTCACTCAAGCCACTTTTTAACCTATAGGACCCATACCGAAAAATTCGCCAAAAATCTAAAAACGCAGTTTAATAACCTATAGTTTTGGCTATATTATGCCATCATTACTTTTTTCCAGACCAGTACCTCGTTTCTGTACTTCTCGCATCGTAAAAGATTTCACATCAAGAGTGAAACAAAAAATTTCATCGTTTCTCGATATGCGAGTAAAAAGTGTTTCTGGTTCTTAATGCGAAAACAGACAGCACTGATTCTGTTTTTACTGAAATAATTCCAGTACTAGTGTCAAATAAAAACAAAACGTCAAAATAAAGAAATAAATTATCAACCAATATAGAAAAATAGTGAAAGTGTAGAAAAGAGTTAATAAATAAAATAAGTTTTAAATAATATAGCGAAAAAAATGTATAATACAGTGTGGAGGACATGTAATCAATTAGCTTTTGCTGTTTGGAAATTCTTTCTATTTTCTAAATAAAAAGATATAAAACATAAATAAATGCATAAATACTTATTGATAATACTTGTTTATTATTAATTTAAATTGCTTTTTACCTTTCGGCAGATTTAGACTTCATGTTTACACAAATTTAAATATATATTTTAAATCTTACTTGTTCTCGCGCTGTTTTGAAATGTGAGTTATTTTGACAGTTCTTGCGTAAAACTTTTCACAAAATATTGGTACAGAAACCCTTTTTCTCGCAAACTTTCAATAACTGTTGGAAAATAACTTAAATGACATATAGTTATCGCATTTTAAAGATACAGAAACACTTGTGTGAGAAAACCCATTTTTTGTTTCAATTTACATCGTTTTCCTAAAAATTCACTTGTTTCATGCGAAAACTTTTACGATGCGAGAAATACAGAAACAAGGTACAGTTTTTGTCCCATACGACCTATGCAAAATAATGTTTTCAGGTGAGTCACTTAAGCCACTTTATGACCTATAGGACCCATACCGAAAAATTCGCCAAAAATCTAAAAACTCGGTTTAATAGCCCATAGTCTCGGCTACATTTTGCCATCATTACTTTTTTTCCAGACCAGTTTTTGTTCCATACGACCTATGCAAAATACTGTTTCCACGTGAGTCACTCAACCCACTTTTTGACCTATAGGACCCATACCGACAAATTTGCCAAAAATCTAAAAATGCAGTTTAATAGCCCATAGTCTTGGCTACATTTTTCCATCATTACTTTTTTCCATATCCATTGGAGTCAATAGCAATAAATAGTCCATTTCAAAAGATGTTTTTTTTCCATATACAATTGAACCTGTTTTTAAGCGGTGTTTTTTTTGTGCGGTCTAGATTTGTGCGCTTTTTTATGCGACTGGTGGTTTTTTAAACTTGTTTTTGTTGTTGTTGTTTTTCTGTTTATTAACAAATAACAGTTTAATAACTTTAACGAAAATGATATTTTGGATTTGACGCAGGACGAAGTCATTTCTGACAACGAGGTTTTGGGTCATGTAATTCAACCTGCCACCGATGCAGAGGAAACTGTTTCGATGATATATATACAGTGGTGGCCACGAATTTAAGACACGACATATGACTGACTTAGTTGTGCTAATTTGTACAACCCTGCAATATGAAATTAGGTATTATTTATTTTGCTGTGTACCCTGTAGTGTTAAGAAAAAGAACCGTTATTTTATTTTGTTCGATTTTACATTTTGTTGCTTTTTTGATAATATTATTGTGAAAACGTGTATTTGAAGCTGGCCACGAATTTAAGACATGTAAGAAATATTTGGTTTTTATGTAACTTTTTGGTGTTTTTTGAAGCTAAACGGTAAGTAACGAATATTCTAGTTAATTTTATATTAGTATACATCGAAATATTTGGTTAGAAATGGCCAAGGGTACTTGGAGTTCCGATGCAGAGCGAAAACTGATCCAGCAGCTGAAGGATGATGGAAAGACAGTAATGGAGATATCCAAGCTACTTAAATGCTCCAGATGCAAGATATACAACGCTCTAGAACACATCAAGCAACATGGTACCACCAAAAATGTCAAACAGAAGTCTAGAGCCCGAAAAACTACACCTAGGGAGGATAGCTTAATTTATAAAACAGCTGTTAATAATCCTTTCACGAGCTCAAGTAAAATAAAAAATGAAATGTCATCGAATTTCGGTATTGATATATCGTCCAGGACAATAAGAAGACGTCTGAATGAAAAAAACTTGCGTGGGTGTATTGCACAACGTAAACCACTTGTGTCAAAAAAAAATATTAAATCCCGATTAGCGTTTTCAAGAGAACATCTCAAGAAACCGATGATATTTTGGAAAAATATACTTTGGAGCGACGAGTCGAAGTTTTGCCGCTTCGGCTCTGACGGAAAACAGTATGTATGGCGCCCCCCCAACCTTGAGCATCACCCTAAGTACACCCTTAAAACGGTCAAACATGGTGGTGGAAATGTGATGGTGTGGGCAGCATTTTCCTGGCATGGTGTAGGTCCTATCCACAAGATTGATACAAAAATGGACCAGCAGGTTTACAAAAACATACTCACAGACATTATAAAACCATTCGCTGAAGACAACATGCCTTTAATATGGAAATTTATGCATGATAATGACCCTAAGCACACTTCACGCTTAGTGAAGAGTTGCTTAGAGGAAAACAATATCAGTGTTCTAAAGTGGCCAGCACAGTCCCCGGACCTCAATCCGATTGAGAACCTGTGGAATGATGTTGAGGAGCACGTACGAGCAGTAAAACCAACAAATGTAAACGATTTATGGGAAGAAATCCAAAAAGCTTGGTATGCTATCCCAAAGCAACGTTGTATGGCGTTAGTTGAAAGTTTGCCCAGAAGATGTGCTGCTGTTATCCAAAATAAAGGATTTCCCACCAAATACTAAGATTTTTTTATGAATCTAAGCTATATAAAATGTAAATAAAAATTCTTAACCAAATATAGCTAATAAAATATTATAAATTTTTTTTCATTACACTACTAAGATCTTATAAAAAATATCAGGGATCTAAATTTTTTTTATAAAATGTAAAAATTGTCACAAATATATAAGTGAGATGCCGTGTCTTAAATTCGTGGCCACCACTGTATATATATATATATATATATATATATTAAATTATAAGTATAACAGGATTTTTTTTTGTGCGGTCCCAAGTAACCGCATAAAAACAGGTTCAAGGCGAATCAATTACCAGGTGGCAGCGTAGGCGAATTCATTAATTTTCGCCGTGTACACTACTGTCAAACTCCATATATAAAAAATCTGTTAACAATTTTTTTTATATGAAGTTTGACATTCGTTTCTACCAGCAAAAAATAATAAATTCTCTAACGCTGCCACCTGATAATTGATTCGCCTTGAACAGGTTCAAGTGTATAGTCAAATTGAAAACGATATCAAAGTTATCACGCTTAATAATTATGTTTGACATATTTTAAGTACATCAAACTTGTATTGCGAAATCATATTGCAACACAGCAAATTTATATCTGCGCGTGTTGAAACATGATCCGCACTTGAAACATTTAAGCAATTCATGTAAACTTGTTGATAAAGCATTTTCCCACGTTAATATGTAGACTTAGAACTTTAAGTAAGTTTAAGTTAAGAACAAAATTATTATAAAATTCAATTCAATTCTGGACGTGTAATAAATAAGTTGCAACACTTAAAATACGGTGTTTGAATTATTGTTGGGTGAGAGCCCAAGCGAACAAGGTACCGGCCTTGTTTTAAGTGGTGCCCGAGCAGGGACGGGCCACTCGCGAAAAAAAAGGATGTGCCGGATCCTGTGACTTGACTCGGAAAAAATAGTTAAATAAATAATTTAAAAAAATTTGTATAAATTAAAATAACAAAAGTTTTTGACAATTTAATTTAGTAAAAAATAAAAATTTGCTTGTGGAGTTTAACAAAACTTTTGATAATTATATCATAATTTTTTTCATCAAACCTTTTAAAAAATAAAAATACGTGTGTGGAAATTAACAAAAATTCTTATCATTGTTTCATAATTTTTCAATTGAATTTTGCAAAGGATAAAAATATGTGTATGGAAATTAACAAAGGTTTTAGAAAATTCTTTATCATTTTAAATTTAATTTTTTAAGAAAATAAGAATATATACGTGTGTGGAAATTAAATGGATAACACGAAAAAGCTTTTTTTAGGTTAATTAATTTAAAATTGATGGAAAATTCCAGTTCCAGAAAAGGATGTGCATATTTATTTCAAAGCCAATCAATTAATTTGAAATATAAAATATGTAAATAAATTAAATCAAATATAATAACTTTTGTTTTATTTGATAAATTAAAATACAAAAAAAGAGTATGCAATATCATGAGTATATGTACATATAAAGAAGATCCTTTCGGTTCCACAATAAAGTTAATAAAATGAAGCGAGTGTTGAAATTCCTTTTTTTATGTTGTAAGCTAAACATGATAATCTGGCATCATTCGGTTATTGTAAAATATCACATTTTTTTACTCCTTTTTTATATTCCTTTATATGTACCTTTATATGTACCTTATATGTACCTGTAGTTCTGAATAAAACCTAAAACGAATAACAAGTCTTTTGCTCGGCAAAGATTACAAGTAAGTCCTAACAAGATTATGGGCCCAGAACGCGTTTCGGTTATTATCTAAATAAAAGAAAAAGTTAAAACACAAAAAAAAAATAAAAAATAATAATAATAAAAAATAAACGGTAGTGAAAATTTGGCAACATGAGTGTGTCACACCAAATAGAAAAACTTGGTGAAGACAATTATGATGTGTGGTGTATGTCTATGCGTAGCGTACTTCTTACTACAGACTTGTGGAATGTCGTGTGCGGTAAATATGTGATTCTTGAAAAATCTACACGTAAAGAAAAAGAAAAATGGTCTTCAGAAGATCAAAAGGCTCTAGCGTGCATTATATTGAACGTAAAGCCCTCACAGCTGCAACACCTAAAGGCGTGCAAAACTTCTTCAGAAGCTTGGAAAAAATTACGTGATGTGCATTTTTTCTGTCGGGCCAGTTCGCAAAGTTCAACTGTATCAAAAACTTTTACGCCTCAACATGAAACAGGATGAAAGTGTCGCTCAATATATAAATTCTTTTACTGAAATTATAGAAAAGTTAGCAGAACTTGACATCACAACAATTGATGAGTTGAAAACAGTCCTGCTGTTGTCCAGTTTGCCAGACTCGTTTGAACAATTTGTTGTTGCAATTGAGACGCGAGATGAACTCCCGTTATTTGAAACGGTAAAGCTGAAACTTCTGGAAGAGGGAGCTCGAAAACAAGAAAAAGAAGATCGCAATTGTTCTGTGCAAGCAGTATATGCACACACAAAAATTCACTCAAACACACACACAAGATCACATCAAAGCAGCGAACGTCGTGAAGATGGTAATAAAAGGAACGACGAGAAACGCCGATTTTATGGAAAATGTTTTATGTGTGGGAAGCAAGGGCATCGTGTGTCAGAATGCACAAACAAACGGTTTAACAAAAGATACTTAAGAAAAGAGCAGTCAAATTGTTTGATGCACTGCAGTGTCACTGAGCAACGAAAAAATACATGGTGTATAGACAGCGGCGCAACTTCACATATGTGCTGTGACAGAAGTGTGTTCTGATCTTTTGCTGACAACAAAACAACAATTAAGCTAGCGGCTGGGATTGGAACGGTTAACATTAAAACCGACTACTCAAACATTGAAATGCATGAAGTTTTGTATGTTCCGACTTTACACATGAATTTTTTGTCAGTAAACAAAGCAGCGCAAAATGGAAATTTAACATCTTTTGATGACAAAGAGGCGCTTATCAAAAATAAACTAGGCAAAACTATGTTGCGAGCGGTGTTATTAAACAACTTGTATTTATACACAACTCAAGAAGAAAAAAATGCAGTTTATTTGTTAAGTGATGAGTCGATTGTAAAAAAGTGGCATAATAGACTTGGACACTTAAATTACCAAAGCCTTAAACACATGAATGAAAAAGGTTTAGTGCATGGGCTTAAAATCGAAAATATGCTAAAAGAAATAAACTGTGATACATGTAATCAAGCAAAATTGTGTGCCTTACCGTTCCCACAGAAAGCAAACCGCGTGACAAAAAGTGTGCTTGATTTAATACATACAGACGTTTGTGGACCGATAAATGTAAAAAGCCTGGCTGGCAATGGATATTTTGTGACGTTCATCGACGATTTTTCGCGAAAAATATACATATACTTTATGCGTGCCAAAAATGAGGTTTTTGAAAAATTTAAGATTTTTAAATCATATGTTGAGTGCCAAACTGGAAAAAAGATAAAAGCCCTGCGCAGTGACAACGGCAAGAAATATATCAACAATGAATTTATAGACTATTTGAACAAGTGCGGTATAAAGAGACAGCTAACGGTTCCTTACACCCCTCAGCAAAATGGTGTAGCTGAACGCGCCAATCGCACCATTGTCGAAATGTCTAAGTCAATTCTAATTCACGCAAAATTGGAAGAATTTTTGTGGGCCGAAGCAGTAAACACTGCAGTTTATCTTCGTAATAGGTGTCCAACAAAAGCTTTAGACGAAAAAACACCGTTTGAAGTTTGGAAAAATCGCAAGCCATCACTCAAGCATTTGCGAGTTTTTGGATCGCGCGCGTTTGCGGTAGATAAGGCAAGGAAAAGCAAATTCCAGCCCAAGGCAAAGGAGTATATATTTGTTGGATACTCCTCTACTGCCAAAGCCTACCGCCTATATGATCGACAAAGACGAGAAATAATTGAGCGGCGAGATGTCAAATTCGTGGAAGGCGATTTTGACCCAAAATTAACGGAAACATGCAACATTTCCGATAGAAACGAAGACTTCATGACAAATATCATTTCACTTGAGTCAAAAGTTAATTTTCCAGAACAAAAAACAAAAAATTCCCTTAAAACTGAAACCGTCCTAAAAAATCGTACCAGCAACAGCGAGTATACCGACTCGAGCGAGGAGGAGGAAGATTTTGTCCAAGCCAGGGACTTGAACGAACAACGCAGGCCACCAACACCGACGTCAGGAGAAGCTGAAAGCAAAGAAGAAGAAGCTGAAATTAACGAAGAAACAGAAGAAGTTGAAAAGAGGCAGAACAAAGCAAAAGAGGTTCTACCAACTAGACCAAAATCCATTCGAATACAAGCTGCTAAACAGCGTCATATCCTCAATAACCTGAACAGCGAGGAAGACATCGAAGCACCACTATCAGTATCGGATGCGTTAAAAGGCCAATACGCTAAAAATTGGCAATCTTCAATGCAAAAGGAATACAACGCACTATTGGCAAATAAAACATGGACGTTAGCCAATTTACCATCGGGGAAAAAGGTCATTGGTTCCAAGTGGGTTTTTCGCATCAAGAGAAATAAAGAAAATGAAATCGAAAAGTTCAAATCGAGACTTGTTGCAAAAGGCTGCGGACAAGAATTCGGCATTAACTATTGGGAAACTTTTTCACCTGTTATTCGTTATGAAACCATACGAATGTTGTTGGTCATAGCTGCAGAAAAACAGTTACATATGCATCAAGTGGACATTTCAAATGCATATTTAAACAGCAAATTAGAAGAAGACGTATACATGAAACAACCGGAGCACTTTGTTAATGAACAGTACCCAAACAAAGTCCTGAAACTTCAGAAGGCAATATACGGACTAAAACAATCTGGTCGTGCTTGGAATAACACGCTTGATGACGTTATTCATACCATAGGCTACAAAAGATGCAAAAATGAAGCCTGTTTGTACACAAAACAATATCAACAACAGTTCAGTTATATTGCAGTCTACGTTGCTGACCTAATCATCATCAGCCCAGATCGCTTCGAAGTTTGAGATGCAAGATGGCGGTCAGCTAAACTACTTCCTGGGGATGGAAATATATCGAGAAGGTAAACAAGGCGCCGTTTACTTGAGTCAAAAGAAATACATCAAAAAACTTCTGGACAACTGTGGTATGCAATACTGTCGCCCGGTCGCAACGCCACTTGATCCAGGTTTTCAAATAGGCTGTCTCAACGATACATGTGTTAAGGTGAGTGTAACAGAATATCAATCGCTAATTGGCTTTCTTATGTATTTAGCAGTTTTGAGTCGACCTGACATTATGCACGCTATAAGCAAATTGTCACAACGAAATACAGACCCACATATCGAACACGAGACTGCCGCTAAGCATGTTTTGCGATACCTCGCCGGAACCATAAATTTGAGTATCGTGTATCGAAAATCTAACGAACCAGTGAAGGGGTTTGCAGATGCAGATTGGGCTAATGATCAGATAGATCGAAAATCCTACTCTGGCTATGCATTTATTTTGGGAAGAAGTGCTTTTTCGTGGGCTTCATCGAAGCAAAGTATCGTCGCATTAAGCAGCACAGAAGCTGAATACGTTGCTTTATATGTAGCTGCCAAAGAAGCAATCTATTTACGCCGACTACTTGTCGAAATAGGATGGTCCAGTCCTGAACCAATAACAATCTACGGGGACAATATCAGCGCTCAGAGTATTGCTCGAAACCCAGTTCATCACAAGCGCACAAAACACATAGATATCAAGTACCATTTCATAAGACAAAAAGTTGAGTCAAATGAAATTCAATTAAAATATGTGCCAACGGATAAAAATATTTCCGATGTTTTTACCAAATGTTTATGCAAGCAAAAACACAATGAATTTGTTAAAATGATCGGTTTAAAGTAAACAAACAATAAGATAATGATTATAATATTTAGCTTAAGAAGAAGTGTTGAAATTCCTTTTTTTATGTTGTAAGCTAAACATGATAATCTGGCATCATTCGGTTATTGTCACGAGTCAAGTCCGTTAATAATGTACGCATATAAATTTCGTATTTTTCATTTTAGGCGGTACATTAAAAATCAACTAAATTTAAAAATAATTAAAATTAAATGAATTCGGAATTCTTGAACGTATAATCTGAATCTGTTCAGGATTGAATTCTTCAGCTCAGGAGAGTGCTCGGATTCTCTTCCTCTTGAAATATTATTTTAATTTTTTTTTTAATAATATAAGCATGTAAAAACTAGAAAAGGATTGTAAAATTTGCGGAAATTTTGTGCTATATTGGAATTTTAAATGGAGGCTTTACAGCCAAAAATTTTGCTAAAGGATAGTGCTCTCAACGTGGTCCTTAAAGGAGCGCTAAATAAGATTATTTAGAAATCATTTTAAGCAACAGAAATTATTTAACACTTTTATGGAATGCTACGATCCTTTTTCTGTCTCAACAAAGCGCATGGAAATTTTACGGCTTTTTTTTTTTTTGCTACAATTCCTGTTCCTATTTTCACACTTTAAAGGTTGAAAGTTGGTATTCGTGCATTCCAGGTTGTTTGAAGTATCCTTATTAAATCCTTGTTTAATATTCTAAAGTTTTTCTACTTCGTTGTTGTAAATATTTATAATCTTTCTTAACACTTTCACTTTCTTCCTTACAAGATATACTTAAATGTTGTTTTTCAGTTAAAAATTTCTTAGTTTTTGATTTCGACATTTGTTAAGTCATTTATATTTCGCTTAACAATTTGGTCAGAAATTTCGTATTGGAATCGGGTGAATTTACAGGCTCAATATTATTACTTGCGCTTGGTTGTAATTATCATTTTTGCAAGTAGTAGGGTGTATGAAAAATATGATTTTCTATTGATTTAAATCATAACATTACCTACTAAATGAATCACTATCGGTTGTACATAGATTATCGTCTTCGCTGAATGTTATTTTTTTTTGCACTGAAAATATAACATTCTACTTGAGGTTCGATTTAACGGCAGAAATCTCCACTAAATGTACTGCGTTGTCATGATTTGAATTGGACACAGGTCCATTGTTTATGTCCTGATTATTTTTATAAGTTGTTCTAGTATTTTCTACATTGTTTGCATTTTGCGTATTGGTTTTGGTCGTACTGGTTCCCTTTTTGGTATATGTGGTCTCAGAGGGTGGAACACACGTGGATCCCCAGAAAATCGAAGCTATTCAAAATTTAGCTATCCCCGGTACATTGGAGGATTTAAAAAGTTTTTTCGGACTTCCTACTACAGGAAATTTATTAGAGATTACGCAAATATTGCTAAGCCATAACCGAATTTAACAAGAGAAAAATATGCTCAGGTCAAGGCAAAGTACCCATGGTACAAACAGAAGAGGCATTCAAGTCTTTCAATGAATTGAAAATCTGTGGATGTCATATGAAGTTTTGTCTTTCCCAGATTTCGGCAACCCTTCAATCTAATTACCGATGCTTCCAACTATGCCATTGGAGCAGTATTATCCCAGGATTTTACAGGGGTAGACAGACCCATTGCCTTTATCTCGCGTTCGCTAAAAAAAGCAGGGGAAAATTACGCAACAAACGAGAAGTAAATGCTGGCTTTCGTTTGGGCATTGGATAATTTCCGAGCGTATCTCTACGTTGCAAAAAGAGTAAAAATCTTCACAGACCATCAACCCTTAACTTATGCACTGGGAAATCAAAATCATAACGCCAAGCTGAAAAGATGGAATGCAGGAATTGAAGAATACAACTACAAGCTTATCTACAAACCCGGCAAGACGAACGTTGTTGCAGACGCATTGTCTGGACTCGAAACAAACATGAACCAAGTTTTTATGACTACTGATGAAGAAACTGTTACAGCTTCGGAAGTTGGCTCGGAAACTGTAATGGCCGATAAAGGGCAAGATGCTGAAGATGAAACAGTGTCCAACAGGACTCTAGCGATTTAATTTTTCATGTCGAATCTCCCCTTAACGTCTTTAGAAACCAACTAATAAAACGACAAGGGAAAGAATTGCATAGTAGTATTCAGCCACATCCAGGATACACTAGACATTTTGCCACTCCTGATGAAATCACTTTTCAAACTCTAACAGATACGTTAAAACGGTGCCTTAACCCAAGCTGTGTCAATGGTATCAAGATTCCCGAACGTTTTATTTCACTTCTTAACATTGGCACATTTTGCTTCATATAAAATACGAATAACTCAGAGATTAGTGGAAGATATCACAAATCCAGATAAGGCTTCTGAAGTTATAGAGAATGAGCAGAGAAGAGTTCATCGCAGCGATAAGGAAAATAGTTTACAAATACTGGAAAGTTATTCCTTTCCTGATATGAGAAGTCTTATCCGCAATTACACTAAAACCTGTGAAATATGCAAGTTGAATAAATATGAAAAACATTCTCATAAACCTAAGATACAGTCGACATCCATTCCTTCGTATCCTTGTGAGATTTTGCATGTTGATATTTTTAAAATCCAAAGCTATAAGTTTATAAGCTGCATTGATAAATTCTCAAAATTTGCGAAGCTCTTCCATATTAGAAAACGTTCCGCTATTCATTTGAGGACTAAATTAACCAAGGTCCTACATTATTTTACAATCCCACGTATACTTGTGTCAGACAATGAAAGAGGCTTCCTAACGCCCACAATATTAAACTTCCTTAGATTCCTAAATATTGAATATTACTTAACTCCTACTCAGAAAAGTGAGGTTAGCGGTCCAGTTGAAAGGTTTCACTCAACGCTTTTAGAAATCTATCGTTGTGTGTCTAAAGAAATAACAAATCGAAAAGATATGATAAATATTGCCGTAAACCGCTACAATAACACGATACACTCTGTTATTAAGAAAAAACCCGCTGACATATTTTTTAATAGGTCAGAGAGATTTAATTACCAACAACTAGTTCATTTCCGTGGTCAAGTAAATCAAGATATCCGCGGCCTTATCGAAAATAACCAAAAAGTCACTAATAATCGTTTAAATAAAAGCAGATCTATGCCAATCAATTTAGAAGAGAACCAAGAAGTATTTGTTAGAAATAAACAAATTAAACCTAAGCACAAACCATTATATAAAAAGCACAAAGTTTCCGTTAACAATCGCGTATCATTTTATTATAACAAGGGGAAGAAATATTATAAATCCAATGTAAAAAAACCGGGATAATCCTTGCACTTATGTTATGTTATTAAAATGAAGTCCAAAAAAATTTATAATTAAATGATTAATAAATATCACTTTTAAAATGTAGAATCATATGAAAATTAAATAACATATTATACTTTTTAACCGACTTCAAAAAAAGAAGGAGATTATACAATTCGGCTGAATGTTGCTTTTTTTATATTTGTGCCCACAGAACACAGTCATTTCTGATCCGATTTTTAAAATTTTGGTAATATGATATATTATGCTTACAGATTGGTCCCGTTTTAAAAACAGCTAATAATCTTAAAAAGTAAAGGGTGTTCCCAAACAACATACACATTTTTTACGTGTATATGAACTCTAAAGGGCGATTCTGTAAAATTTAAAATTACTGCGTATTACTACAGGTCCCAAAAACAAAGAATTATACAAAAATAAATCCCAAAATTAAAGGGTGCACCCATAACTGATGTAAATTTACTTATATGGGCCTATCTTTTAAACCGTTATAGACAAACGCTTGCAAATTGGACAGAATGTCGATTGCTATGAACATTATAGTAACAAGTATAATATTACAAATTATATATTAAAGGGTGCGCCAATAGTTCATTAAATTTGATGTATATGGCCATACTTTTGAACAGTTGTAGAGAGACGCTTGAAATTTTCAACCGAACCTGTATAGCTAAGTCCGCTATAGCAACAAGTATAAAATTTAGATTTGGAAGTTAAAGGGTGTTCCAATAGTTAATGTAATTTTGTGTATGTGACCAAACTTTCGAACCGTTATAGACAGAACGCTGAAACTTAAAAGAGACCTGTATTGCTAAATCCGCTATATCAACGAGTTTATAATTTGAATTTAAAATTAAAGGTTATCCCATAATTGATGAAGATTTACTTATATGAGATTATCTCTTGAACCGTTATAGATAAACGCTGCTAAGTTTGACGCAATGTCGATTGCTATGGCCGTTATAGTGACAAGTGTAATATTACAAATTATAAATTAAAGGGTGCGCCAGTAGTTCCTTACATTTGATGTATATGGCCATACTCTTGAACAGTTGTAGATAGACGCTTGAAATTTACAACCGAGCCTGTATAGCTAAGTCCGCTATAACAACAAGTATAAAATTTGGATTTGGAAGTTAAAGGGTGTTACAATAGTTAATGTAGTTTTGTGTATGTGACCAAACTTTCGAACCGTTATAGACAGAACGCTGAAACTTAAAGGAGACCTGTACTGCTAAATCCGCTATATAAAAGAGTTTATAATTTGAATTTAGAAATTAAAGTGTGTCCCATAGTTAACGAAGATTTACTTATATGAGACTATCTCTTGAACCGTTATAGATAAACGCTTGTAAATTTGACGCAATGTCGATTGCTATGGCCGTTATAGTGACAAGTATAATATTACAAATTATAAATTAAAGGGTGCGCCAATACTTCATTAAATTTAATGTATATGGCCATACTTTTGAACAGTTGTGAATAGACTCTTGAAATTTACAACGAACCTGTATAGCTAAGTCCGCTTTAACAACAAGTATAAAATTTGGATTTGGAAGTTAAAGGGTGTTCCAATAGTTAATGTAATTATGTGTATGTGATTAAACTATGGAACCGTTATAGACAGAACGCTAAACTTAAAAGGTACCTGTATTGCTAAATCCGCTATATCAACGAGTTTATAATTTGAATTTAGAATTAAAGGGTGTCCCATAATTGATGAAGATTTACTTATATGAGCCTATCTCTTAACCGTTATAGATAAACGCTTGTAAATTTGACGCAATGTCGATTGCTATGGCCGTTATAGTAACAGCTGATAATATTTAAAATTATAAATTAAAGGGTGCACCAATAGTTAATTTAACTTGGTATATGGCCATACTTTTAAACATTTGTAGACAGACGATTGAAATTTACAAAGATCCTGTATCAATAATTCCTCTATAACAACAAGTATAAAATTTGGATTTGGAAATAAACGGGTGTCCCAATAGTTGATTCAATATGGTGTATGTGGCCGGACTTTTGAACCGTTATAGACAGACAGCTGAAATTTACAATGGACATGTTTTGCTAAGTCCGCTATATCAAGAATTTAGAAAGTAAAGGGTGTTCCCAAAATTAATGTAATTTGTTCTTTATGGCCGTGTACTTAACCTTTGAATACAAACGTCTTAATTTTGGACAGAATGTCCACTACTTTATTTGGTATAATAAGTATAAAAATGTAATATTATAAATTAAATAGTTGATATAATCTTATGTATATGGGCACCCTGTTCAACCGTTACCGACAGACAGTTAAATTTACACAGAACCTGATTGCTAAATCTTCTGCAACAGCAAGTATATAATTTGAATTTGGAAATTAAAGAGTGACCCTATAGTTGCTGCGATTTGATGTATATTGCCAAACTAGTGAACAGTTGAAAAAGTATAAAGTTTAGAGATATAAGTGTGTCCGAATAGTTAATGTAACCTAATTTATCTGCCTATACACTTGAGCTGCTATAGGCATACATATGAAATCTGTTTTGAAGTCGGTTTTTTTTCGCAAGAAATATTAAACTACAATAGGAAAATCAAGAAAAAATTATAACAGAAATAACATATTCTGAATTAATATTTTAGTGCTTAAACTAAGTTGGGAAAATGCTTCCATAATATCTTTTATATATTTTATTATTTTAATATTTTTTTAAATTGTTATCAAAATCTAATGTTACATTTGTATTTACTTAAATTGAACTACTTAAGATTACTTTTTTTACTCCCTATCACCGGAGCCTATCAAGTCTTTGAATACCGAACACCACTAGTAACTGTAAAAATAGCAGACGGTTGGATAATTAACGGATACCTTAACATTGTTCACGTATTAGATCTAAAAAAATTGGAAAGTTTACTTCATACCACAGAAGAAGTTTTTTTCATCCTTAAAAAACAATGAACTGAATCAGGAAATATTCGACTTTCACCTTCGCAGGTGCTATGATCGAATAGAGTCTATCAAAGGTATCACAAGAAATAGAAGATCTATAGATTGGATTGGTTCAGCATGGAAATGGATTGCAGGTAATCCAGATGCGGCGGATTGGAATCAGGTCTTACAGAGCCAAGAAAAACTGAAAGAGAATAATGAGCACCAGTATATCATTAACAACAAGCTATTCGAGAAAACCAATGAGGTTGTAAAAGAATTAAATACCTTAATAACCAGTGTTAACAACAAGGTTTTAAAATCTGAGGCAGAAGAATATACCCAACAGATACTAAACCAATTACTGATTGTAAAAGAGGATATTGAAGAAATAATACGCGCCTGTCAGTTAGCGAAAAGCGGTATCATTAATACAAACCTTTTGGATATGGAAGAAATCCAATGCATAGTTTCTGAGATGGATTCTTTGCCATACAGTAATGAGATTGAAGCCGTCGAATATGGAAAACCAAGTATATTCTCAAATGGCACATCACTGCTTTACATTCTGTCTATACTAAAAGTGGATCCAAAAAGGTTTGATAGAATTACAGCAAAAGCTGCCATAATTCAGAACAGGCAACTCAATCTAAAATATAATACAATTCTCATGAATTACGAAAACGTGTATGAAATCAAAGGTGGTTGCACCAGGATTAACAATATAACGATTTGTAGCATGCAGCAATTGAATAAGTTCAGAGAAGAGGACTGTCTTTATAAAATCCTAAGAAGTATTGATGCAAATTGCACATTTCTCTCCAATAAAGAAGTTTTAATGGAACAACTAGAAGAGGATCTTGTTTTTGTGACGAATTTTAAGGGTTTCATTCACTCTCAGCAAAAGAACAAGAGTAATGAGGGTACATTCCTAATAAAACTCTTAAACAAATCAATTGAAATTGGAGGCATGAGATTTAGAAATGAAAGAATTAGCAGTATACAGGCACTACCATCTTTGATCTCCAATGTATATGAGAAGGAACGTAAACTTGATGTTAACTTGTTGCAGGGACTCCACGAAAAGAATAATGAGCATATTAGACCCTAAAATACCACTTAAAAATTTCATTTTGGTCACATATAACTGGTTACCTCTTGCTAATTATAGTTGCTTAAATTAAACTTAAATTTTCTGCTGGTGAGGCACCTAAAATTACCTTTAAGGAATAAGTTAATATATATTTGAACGGGGGGAGTTAACACCCTTAATAATTACGTTTGACATATTTTTAGTACATCAAACTTGTATTGCGAAATCATATTGCAACACTGCAAATTTATTTCTGCGCGTGTAGAAACATGATCAGCACTTGAAACATTTAAGCAATTCATGTAAACTTGTTGATAAGTTGAAACATTTAAAATACGGTGTTTGAATTATCGTTGGGTGAGTGCCCAAGTATCAGGCACCTCTGGTGTCCTGATCGTGTAATTTTTTCGAACAAGGTACCGGCCTTGTTTTAAGTTCAATAAAGGTCAGATGTTAAATTTTTTTTTTTTTTTTTTTTTTTTTTTTTTTTTTTAGGTATTCTTTTATTTGCAATCTATTTTAAAACAAACATTTAGCAAATCTTATAACTAATTAACAATAACTTATATTATTGATCTCCATTAAAATCAATAATAAAAACCATATATACATGTGTAAATATGTATACTACATAAGAATATATCAAATGAAAAATTAAGAAATAAACTAGCGTCTAAAAGGCAAATCAAGAACATGGTATCTCTTAAGTCTCTTTACTTCGTTACTGTCATCTAAAAGTGTAACAGCTAACAAATTTGGATGGTTGCTAATTCTGCTTAGGTATCTCTCACTACAAGCATTTATTTCATCTTTTACTGTACATACTTTGAGATCATTATGTATTATTTTATTATTAACAAACCACGGAGCGTTAGTTATTAATCTTAGTGTTTTTGACTGATATCTCTGGAGTATTTCAATATTAGAATTACTAGTAGTTCCCCAGAGTTGAAGACCGTAAGTCCAAACAGGCTTAAGTATTGTCTTGTATAAAATAAGCTTATTCTCCAGGCTGAGTTCTGATTTTGGCCCTAAAAGCCAATACATTTTTCTTGTTTTGATATCCAAATGTTCTCTTTTAGCTTTTACATGATGTTTCCATGTTAGCCTTGTATCCAAATGTAACCCTAAATATTTTACTTTAGTTGATTTTGGAATAGGATCTCCATTTAAATAAAGTGTAGGGCAATCTCCTTTTCTTAATGTAAAAGTTACATGAGCAGATTTTTCTGTATTAACTTTAATATTCCATTTTTTCAACCATTTTTCGATCTCATTAAGCTGGGTTTGCAACTTTGAGGAGGCTTCAGCAGGATTTTCGTTGGAAGATAAAATAGCGGTGTCATCCGCGTACGTTGCTGTTGTTAAATTATTATCTATTGGCATATCTGAAGTAAAAATTGTGTACAGAACAGGGCCTAGCACACTTCCTTGTGGGATTCCCGATTCTATCACCCCAAACGGAGAATCGTCTCCATTGACATGGACATAGAATGATCTATTGCTCAAGTACGATTTGAAAAATAGGTAAAAGGGAGCTGGAAGAAGATGTTTTAATTTGTTTAAGAGACCACTGTGCCACACTTTATCGAATGCTTGGCTGAAGTCTAAAAATACAGCAGAACAGTATAATTTCCTTTCTAAGGCATCAGTAATTTCTTGAACTATCCGATGACATTGTTCCGGGGTGCCGTATTCATGCCTAAATCCAAATTGATGATCCGGAATTATATTTTTGCTTTCTAAATAGGGTAGCAACCTTTTTAGTAAGAGTCTTTCGAATATTTTAGAGAGCACTGGTAGTAAGCTGATTGGTCTATACGACGCTACGTCATGTTCAGCTTTATTTGGTTTAAGAATCATTATTATTTTTGCATACTTCCATTGGGAAGGAAAATGATCTAGTCTCAATATTGAATTAAATATAGTAGTTAAAAATATAATACCTTTTTTAGGTAAAGCTTTCACTATTTTTGGGTTTATGAAATCGTAGCCCGGTGATTTTTTATTATTTAAATCCTTTATAGTGTTCTGAACTTCTAAAGGAGAAATGCTTTTTATCGGACGATCCAGTTGGCATGGGATATCAAGAAAATTTTCTATATTGTCTTTTTGCGATACAGTGCATAGATCAAAAGGCTGGAATGTCTTCTCTAAATGTCCCTTGAACGCGTTAGCTTTGTCTATATTTGATCTACACCATTCGCCATTTTCCTTTTTTATAGGTTCATTTCGGGTTACAGGCCGTTTGAGGTATTTTGTAGCTTTCCAAAGATCATGCTCGTCAGTTCTATTAACTTCTAGATTTTTCAAATAATTTTGTACTGAGTCATTTTTATATTCTTTTAAACGTTTTTTTAAATAGTTTGAGGCTCTATTCCAATTAGCTTTATCAGTTGGACTTCTGGTGTTTTTGTAGATTCTGCGTAGGATACGTTTGTTTTTTATTAGCTCCTTTATTTCCGAAGATATTTTGACATTGCTTCCTACGATTGGGACATTTTGTGGAGTACTCAAGAAAGCTGCTTCGTATATAACATTGTTAAATGTTTCAACAGCATCATCCAACTCGCAGTCGCTTTTTAAAGAAATATTTAAATTAAGATTATTTTCAATTAAATGCTTAAACAATTCAATGTCTGTTTTTTGGTTGAAAATATTAAAATGTTTTGGTTTAAACTGGAAAATTGTGCTAAATGTTACGATTATTGGACTATGATCTGAACTGAGATCGTCACAATCCAATATATCTAAAAATGCTCTTGGTATGCCAATGAATACAACAAAATCCAAAAGATCTGGAATTTTAGACGGATCAGTTGGCCAGTAAGTTGGACTGCCTGTTGATAGGGAATCATAATGGTTTTTAATAATACATTTGTAGAGTTCTTTTCCTTTAGGATTAGCTAACCGTGAGCCCCACCATGGATGTTTGGCATTGAAATCACCCCCAACTATGAATCTAGTGCCAAGCTGCTTGAAAAATTCTTCATACTCCTCACATTTAATATTGTGTCTTGGAGGACAGTATATTGAGTAAATGTTAACATTTTCATTTTCACATGTTAACTTTATTCCAGCACATTGAAAAGATGGTTTTTGAATTAGATTTAAGACTTGATATTTTATATGAGATTTAATTATAATGGCAGCGCCAGCATGCGCTCGATTATCGGGGTGATTTGCAATTATAGTATCAAAATTTCTTTTTTTAAAATAAGTTTTATTAGTAAAATGAGTTTCAGAGATCAAGAGTATATCTATAAAATTATTTATAAGAAAGGTTTCAATTTCGTTTTTGTGGTTATTAAGTCCGTTAGCATTCCATATTGCAATTCTTAGATTTACTTGCATAATTTAGTCATTAGCATTGTCATCATGTTCATTAAATTCTCCATCAAATTTTCTAATTTCTCTAATCGGGCATTAAAGTTCGATTGAGATGTTTTTAAGGCCTCTGAATATGAGAGTGGATTGACATTTTGTTGATTAGTTTTTTGTTGAGGTTCAAGACGATAAATACCATTTAGTTGAGGGTATTTGTTATTATTTAACATAAAATTTGCATGCCTATTTGAATGAACTGTTTGTCTGTTAGTTCTTTTTGAAATAAAATCTTGGTAAACCCTGCAACCTTTATAATTTGCGGTGTGGTCACCTAAACAATGTAAACAACGTGGTGGAGCATCTATCCTTTTAGTACATTCTGATGTAGAATGATCCATTCCACATTTAACACATCTGAAGGGTCTTTTGCAGTATGCTCTAGTATGTCCAAAAAGCTGGCAGCGGTGACATTGTACCAAATCATTGGTTCTTATTGGTGGATTTTAACCAAGGCATTATTAATAGTTTTTATATCATAAATATTTTTATTGCTCTCATTAGGATCCAGTTCAACGAAAAACATAGAAAGTGGCTCTTTTGTAACGCGACTCTTGGCATTAGTCACAGATCTTACCTGGTGACCTAACAATAACAATTCTGCCTTAATATCTTCCGTCTGTGTAGAATGATGAAGACCTTTTATAACTACTCTGAAACTTTTTTCTTGTTTTAATTGAAAGGTGTGAAAGCAAATCTTAGATATTTCTAAATATTTTACAATTTTTCTATACGAATCTACTGTCTTAATCATTAATCGGACTTCACCTTGTTTCAATGACTTATAATTAAATTCATTTTGATCAATAACAGAGCTAATTTTTTTAATCATTAACTTAATGTTTTCAACATTTGGAATATAGATTGGTGGCGGTTTTGGTATTGTTTGAATTTCTTCTTCTTCTGAGTCTTGGACATTTAGGGCTGCAAATTTGTTGCTGGACGATGTACCTGGTTGATCTGATAAATAATTTCTTTTATGTTGGTATAGTTTAGGCGAGTCAGTGTTCTTACGTTTTGTTGTTGGTACAGATTGCCAAACTACGTTATTATCGTTATCATCAGCGCCGCTGTCTTCACTCAAGTTTGGCTCGCCAACATTCATATTGGCAGTTATGCACAATTGTTGTAACCCATTAGTAGGTAAAATTGTTTCTTTATTTTTTGTTTTTTTTTTTTTTGAGACACAACACTTGTGTATTATTTGTTTTCAAAAGTATGCTGTATTGTTTGTTTTTGGTTTTAAATATACGGTTTTGTTTAAATCTGTTTTTTTTTTTCAATATTAATCTTAAACATTCAGTGAATGTTTTTCATTGTACGTACACTTCACTAAAGTATGCAAAGAATGCAATATAGTTTTTATTGTTTTTATGTTGTTTTTTTTTTCACTGCAACAAATGCATTAATATTGTTTTTGGATATTAAAAGAAAGATTTTTAAATAATTTTGGAAAAATTGTCAAAAACTACGTCTGCTATCGATCGCGGTCAACAAAAGACTGAGATGTTAAATGAATATAAAAATGATGAAATGAGTTTGTTTATACTAAACAAATATTGCCCTTATATTGTACTTTCGACCAATGTAATGGGTATTCATGTTGATCCATCAGGAAAACATATAAGTAATGCTCCGGTTGAATTTACATACTTTTTGCATAAACACATAATTTTGCCACAGAAATCAGTTAGAGCTGATGTTTTTGTCAATCTCATGAGAATTGATTACCTTAGTACACTTAAAGAAATACGGTACCATTACAAAATGTTTGGGACAATGAACAAAGAAATTGAAGACACAATAGTTTCTTTTCATAAATATAATGAAATCGATATTAATAGAAGACTTAAAAAAAAACACTCATATGTTACTTCAACACCTAATGAAAGAAATGGTGAAAAAGGAAACTCTTTTGATTTAAGCGTCGAAGTTATTGAAAAAGACCACAGTTATTTGCAAATAACTATAAAGACAGAGCCAGAAGAAGAATGGGGAAAACTAAACTCTGACAAACAACAAGCAATTCGTCCTAAATTGATGCTTGAGGCAAAAGTAAACAAAAAAAATTATGAAAATTCGTAAAAATCAATTTAAATCATACGAGAATTGTAAAACAAAGGAGACATTTTATCAGTTCAGTGACAGAAAATATAAGTAAGTAAATAATGGCAAACAGTTAATTTATTTCGTTTTAGACACTTGCCTTTTAGCCGTTATAAAGGAAAGTACAAACTGACCAATTACTGGACCCTATTGGGCTGTGACAACACGGCTGCCTGCCTAACTTATGCGTAGCAAAAATAATTTAATAAAATTTAAAACAGTTCAAATGAATTAAGCAGAAGTGAATTTCAATTCGTTTCCAGTTCAAATGAATTTAAATAATGAGTTGCAATTAGTTTCCAAATAAATTTGTTTAAATGAGTTTGAACAATGAAATGAATGAAATCAAAAATGAGTTGCAATCAATCAAATTCAAGAGCAGATCTAGGTGGAATGAAAAATTAAAATTTCTTTTACCAAACTAAAAATATTCAAAGATCAAAGAAAACATGGAAATGCTAATTGCATATTTACTTACAAAATCAATACAAATTTCAACCAATTCAACTGTGTTGGATATTAATGAATCGCCTATTATTTTTTACAATTTATTTGATCTAATACATAATCAATTCAATTTAATTTGAAACGAATTCCAGTTCATTTGATTTAGAAATATTATTTATTTATTTTATTTTTATAATTTATTTACAAATTTTGATATTTTCTACCTTTAACTGTTTACGCATGTTGCACTTTTTCATCTTTACTCTAAAACAATACTAACAAATTTAAATTTCCAAATCTCTGTAATAGTAATAATAATTACTTATAGATGTGGATCAATTACTTTAGGTATAGGTTTGAATTCAGTTCCAACTTCTTTTCAATTCGATGTTAATCAATTTATCGTTGTATGTTATTAAATTTATTGTAATATCTAAATAGCCAAATCGACCAATACGATGCAAATAGGTTTTGGCTATCCTTGGAAAGTCGAAATTGACATCAGGATAAGATTTCTATACAATCCTTAGGTGAAGTCATGAAATATACGATTTCTATGCGCTGAGCCATTTTTGAGTGTGTATATTAACAGTAGCCAAGCTCAGTAATTTTGTTTGCTAAAAGTTCTGCGCGCTACTTTGAATTAAAAAAGATGATAGATTGATTTAAAATTTTGAAAAGAGTGTTTAAGCAATGTACCTCTTGGCGTTCTTGAACAATTACATAATATTGCGTAATCCATTTCAGCGTTATCTCTTCCATTAAATTTATTTCGTAGGGTTCACAAATAAGTTTTTCCATAAAACTTCTAACAGTTGCAGAAAAAAGAATCAGAGGAACCTTAGGCAATTTTTTAATCCAGCATGCTTGGAAAATCAAGTGATAACAGTTTATACCCTTCATCTAATACAATTATTTTGCAATGGGACATAATCGCTACTTTCTTTTTATTATTTAAGTCAAGAATACGCCCAGGATTCGCAATAAGTTAAACTTTTTAATATATACCACCAGTAGTAATATCACAGATGAACAACAGATAACTAACCAGATAAGACACGAAAAATTCAGTGTGGCCAGATTCCAGCTTTCGTTAGACAGGGATAGTAACAGTTCTTGCGTTTTTTATATTACTACCTGTTTCTGATTATAGCTGGAATTTGACATTTTATTTATTGGCCCAGATCACCGAGCTTAGTGGCCCAGATATAAAATATAATTATCTTTGCGCCAAGTATTGTGTCATTAAAGTAATAAAACTATTGTGTGTGTTTTAATATCTGTGCTCTTAATAATAATATTATAAAATAAAAAGAGTTGAAAAATCAACCACGATTGAGCAAAGTTGTTTTTAATGTAAATTAGTTTTTAATGAAATTATTTGGTTTCTTTTAGGAGTCGGCGCTGTATAATGGGTTGTTCCAAAGGAGAGAAGCTGCAACAGTTCCCGAAAAATCCGGACAAGTAAGTTTATATTTGTATATAAGTTTCATTAATTAGTGACCTGCTTGCAGCAGGTTTTGTACATTAGGGGAACTATGTTCTTTTTCAATGTACAAAATCTTATTTAATTTAGTTCGAATTGTATGTTTGATGAGATTGTGTGCGTGTGTTAATAAGTGTTTTAAACGGATTAAAAAAAACAAGTGCAAAATTACTAAAAAAAAATTATTAAAATAAAGTATTAATTTAATTGAAAAAACAAAAAGGATAATTAATCACAATCGTTGTAAAAAAATCAACTACCGAAATTTAGTAGTTTAAAATAGAAATAAGACCGAACTCTTCCAGTTTTCAAAGATTTTTATTTTTTGTTTTTAATTACTAAAAACTGGAAGAAGATCGATGAAATTATAATATTTAATGTTTATATAGTATCTTAATATATAAAACATCCTCTTTATATTTTAACACAGATTGTATCCATGCATTGCTATTTGCCCTGTGGTAATATAAAGATGTTTCCTCATCATTTGAAAAATGCTAAATAATAGAAGCACAGATAACTAACCAGATAAGACACGAAAAATTCAATGTGGCCAGATTCCAGCTTTCGTTAGAGTGGGATAGCAACAGTTCTTGCATTTTTTATATTACTACCTCTTTCTGATTATAGCTGGAATTTGACATTTTATTTATTTACAAAAATTTGTAAAGAAAATTTGGCGCAGATATAAAATATAATTATCTTTGCGCCAAATATTGTGTCATTAAGCTAATTAATTTTATTGATTGTGTTTTCATTTCTGTGTCTTATCTGTGCTCTTAAAATAATAACATAAAATAAGGATTGAAAAATCAACCACAACAACAACACAAAATATCTAACAGGAAAGATGTGAGTTGAACAAAGTTGCTTTTAATGCAAATTAGTTTTTAATGAAATTATTTGGTTTCTTTCAGGAGTCACCGCTGTGGGTTGTTCCCACCAGCTGCACCAGTTCCTCAAAAATCCAGCCAAGTAGTTTTATATTTGTATATAAGTTTCATTAATTAGTGACATGCTTGCGGCAGGTTTTGTACATTAGAGGAACTGTGTTCTTTTTTAATGTACAAATTCTTAGCTGCAACTGAAAGTAAATCGATAAAATTATGTTTAATGTTTTGATAGATACATATATTGAAATTTTTCTTTTTACATTTTAACACAGATTGTAGCCCTGAGTTAGAAATCTATAATTGCTGGAATTGTTTAAAAACTACTGAAATAAAACATAAAATTTTGCTGATTATAAATTGTGTCTTTTTTTTATTGTGTAAATAAAAACCGTTAAAGTTATACAATAATTATCATTAAAGTTAAAAAATATTATAATAAAAAATTATATGTCTTTTATTTATATAAGATTTTTCAAATATAAAAGTAAGTATTATTGATAAAAATATTCATTTTTATTCACTTGCTTTTGATTAAAAATGGTGTTGTTATAGTGATTTAAAGATTCTACTGTTTCCTCACTTGGTATGCATTTTAAAAATTTCTTATCAGTTGGCCAACATATGGAACATGAAAATTTTCATATGCCATAGTATACCTTAAAAAGTGTTAAGCAACATATTAAATGCAGCGGTTTACTAATATTCTTAATATTATTATTGTCGCTAAATGGCTCATAAATTTGAGTATTATTTGTTAAATTTATTTTTATTATATTATTTTTTAATTATTATAATTGAACCGCCTTAATGTTTTCTTATTTGTCTTATTTACTTAACCTTCATAAGGTCCTCAAATTTTACTTACGTTAACGTTCTTTGGGTCAAATTTGACCCAGTTAGAAAATTCAATATGAAAAAACTTGTTTTCTTTAATTAAGTTTGTTTTTTAAGTTAGTACTTTTTTTTCGCTTTCTTTTGAATATTAAAGCTGCACGTTTTGTTTATTTATTACGAATTCATATATGTATATATTTATTTTAAATAAAGAAAGTTGTGTTCTTGGCAAGGAATTTTGCTGTTTTATATAGGGCGTGGCAAACTACAATCCTAAATATTCCAAAAAATGACGACGTTTGGCAAAACAGGTTTCTTTTCAACCATTACTAGCCGATGTAAATAATATAAAAGCATTGAAAGCTGATATATCTAAAATGTTGCAAAATACAACTTGAGGCCATCCATTGGTTTTCCTTTTGCAAGTGCAACATGAACAACTTTATCCAAAGTATCAACTCCTCCTTTACATTTATTACAGTCTAGTATCATTTGCGGCTTATGTCCTCACGATTGCTTATTTCTGGACTATGATGCAAAGTGCTAAGATGCACAGACTTATTTTTCTTTGGAATATATGAAACGAGAGTAGTGTCCTTAGTGAAGCAAAAAAATGATGAAAATAACGGTCTTCCTTTAGTTGACAAAAGCTTAGGTGTCAATTCAATCCTTATTGTCAAATCTTATTACTCTAGAATGACTTTTGAATCTTCTCAATAGCATAATTGCTCTAAAAATTGGTATTCCTTTCTCAGAGTCCCATACACATTCTGTACTTTCATTATTTGATCTTTACACTCCAGCTAACAAAAGTGTACCCATAAAGGTGTCGTCAACTTCAGTCCAATCCATATCAAAAACACGTTTACCTTTATTATTAGTATATATCAAAATAATGTTTATTACAGGTGGCGGGAAAAACAATTGAAAAGTGGAAATTTCTTCCCTTGTGATTATCGAACAAGAGAAGCGGGTGAGGTGTGGTTTCACACTAATAATGTTCTTGCTCCGGAATCTTCCTTGACTATTTGTAAGAGGTTGTCTGAAATATCTTATTCCACCTACTTTTGTTGTCATTGCTGCAGTTGTTGCTACATCAATTTCATTTCCACTAAAACTGTCAGTTGTCTCCGCTATTCTAAGTTATCTTCATATTCTGAACAAATCTCCTCTTCGTCCGATAGTGCATTTAGCAAATTTTCTATTTCACTAGTATTCATTTTCCGACAAGAAATACAGACTCGACACTTTATAACGTTGATACGTTAGATTAGTTCCGTGTTTATTATATGACTGAAAACAGTTTTGCATAAGAAAATAAGCTTTGCTTTTTACATGGGGACCCATTTTTCATACCAGTAATGTTCACCAAAAATGGAGAAAATAAAGGAGACAGATATATTGACTTTTAATTTTGGTGAAAAAAACATTTGCCATTTTTCTTTACAAATAAATTATTTTAACAAAACTGTGTAAAAACATAAAGATTTTGTTCTGGGTCAAATTTGACCCGAAGGTCTTAAGTGCTAAAAACTGCATAATTTTTTTTTGGTACAATATTTTCTTATAAAAACCAAAAATAGTTATTAGTATTCAAAAATAAATAAAATTCATAAAATATCTAAAATCTAAACCCCCTACTTTCAGAAAAAAATACAATTTTCTTGCAAAATGGGTCAAATTTGACCCGAAGACCTAATGAAGGTTAAATTTGTTATGCTTATGTAAAAGATGTTGTTGCATTAATCTTACTGCAGTGCTTTATTTCGTTAAGTTGTACCGTTGTTCTTAATGTGTTATACACATGTATAAACAAGTAGTTGTCCATAAGAACATTTTAATAAGCAAATTGAGTTTGTGAAGGAAAAGCACTGCGAAATAAACGCACCCTATTATAAATATAATTTTTGGGTTGTTAAATTCGGCCCTTCACAAGACTGACGTCGCCGCCAGCGACAAATTTTATTTCGCACCACTCACCCGAAGCAAAATTTTATTTCGCAGAGATTTTATTTAGCGAAATTTTGTAGTTCCAAGCTGCCGGAACAATAGATTTATTTACAGCGATTTGTGTAAAAGGTGTTTGTTTAAACAGAAATTGTTGTTGTTTCTGAGTCGTTCCACGCCTGCCGGAACAAAGTTTAAACAAAAAGCCTAATTGTGTGTTTATTTTTTGGTTCAACGCTTGCCACTAAAATTGAAAAAACTACTATTTGTTAAAACTGTTGAACAATTTGTGATTCCGATTGTATGTTGCCCGCTGAAACAAGAGGTTATTTGTAATTTGGTGTCGATTAAAATATTTGTCATTTAATATTTGTTTATATCGTTTAACGTATAATTTTTTGTCGTTCATGATGCAACGTTCACCACCAAGAAAAAGCCCACGCCTACAGGCTGCTGCTAGTCAGGATAATTCTAGTTCTACGTCTGCTGAATCAGTAACAGCTCTACAACAAATTGCCCAGCCTGTGTCAAATGTAACGATTGCCGCAGCGAAAACCACTACAGCCGTGCCGCCACGAAATATATTAAATACAACTGGCGAAGTGCAACAAGATCTGCCGCCATTAATACCTGGTCCTAGTGTAAGGTTTCAACAGCCGCAATCTTCATCGTCAAAAAACGCAAGTACCGATATGCAAAGCCTTCAACGGCAAATTGAAACCTTGCAAATGCAATTGTTTAATGCTCAAAGAGCCCTGAAAGCTGTTGAAAATACGAATATGGGCAATATTGAACAAAATTTCTCAGCCTCCGTAAGTACAACGCCGGTTATAACAGGTAACAATTTTGAAGCCGAAGAAATTATTGAACGCCATAACCCAACGCCTTACTCTACTACAACATCAAGCTACCAAGGCCAGCAGCAGTTGTTGACAACTCAGCCCATTAACAATCAAGTATGTGTTCCGTCTATGCATACACAACGTAAAATTTATGATTTGCCCGAATTCTATGGTTCTCCTGAGGACTGGCCTATTTTTGTATCTGCCTTTGAACATTCTACTGCAGCTTATTGTTATAATAATTTTGAAAATTGTTTAAGGTTACAAAAGGCGCTAAAGGGTGAAGCCAAAGAATGTGTGAAGTCGTTGCTCATCCATCCAAATAACGTGTCGACAGTCATTGAACAACTTAAACTTCAGTATGGTCGCCCGGAGGTGCTAATTAAATGCCAGTTGCAGCAAATTAAGGAAATTCAGCCAATAGGGGAAAATGCTGTTGACAAGCTTATACCGTATTCAATTAAGGTGAGAAATTTAGCAGCGTTTTTAGAAGCCGCAAATGGTCGACAGCATTTATCTAATCCTACTCTGATGGAAGAATTGGTGCAGAAACTCCCAATGAGTAAACGTTTAGATTGGGCTCAGTTTGCTTCAACGTTACAACAGTGGCCTAGTGTGTTGGATTTTAGTACCTGGTTGCAGCAAATTGCTAATTTGGTAAGAAGTGTACAAACAACGAATCCTGTCGCCAGCCGCCCTAATTGTGATTCTAAAAGAAAAATTGTTTTATATGCCGCTGATAGTAAAGTAAATCAGCTCAAGTGTCATTATTGCCTTAGGCCACATAAAATATTTGATTGTGATAAATTTTTAAGTTTGAGTGTGCCCAATCGATGGAATGAGGTCAAACGTTTAAGGTTATGTTTTTCATGTCCTGGTGTTGGCCATGCCAGTAAAGACTGCCGGCGTCGAAAGCAGTGCCAACAAGAAAACTGCCAAAGAAAACATAACAAATTATTGCATGAAGTTCAGCCCAGTGTGTCGAGTAAAAATAGTGAAGCGGTGCCAATAACTGAAAATTGTTCTGCTGTAAAGCAAGTGCTAAATTGTGTTTCAAGCCCCTGCGGCAATAGTGACATGTTATTCAGAGTGCTACCAGTAATACTTTATGGACCAAATTGTGTTGTGGAAACAAACGCGCTCTTAGATGAAGGTTCATCGGTTACAATGATAGACAGTTCGTTGGTACGTCAACTTGGGCTGCATGGAAGACACAGCAGGTTAAGCTTAAGTTGGTACGGTGATAAATCAGCGCAAGAGTCAGCAGAAGTGGTTGATCTTCAGGTAAGCGGTTTAAATAAAAACAGAAGATATGCGTTGAAAAATGTATATGGTGTTTCTAATTTAAAATTGCCAAGTCAAAGTTTTAATGCAGATTTAGTAAAAATGCATGGGATTCCTGTTAGTTCTTATAAATGTGTGGCTCCAAAGGTTCTTATTGGCTTAGATCACTGCCATTTGGGATTGCCTGATGAAGTAGTGCCATTGGACGATGGTGGTCCATATGCTGCAAATACGCCTTTGGGATGGGTTGTTTTCGGAAACGTAAAAGGTGGTCACCCTGAAACTCATACATGCTTATTAACCGCACAGCCTGATAATTTAAACAAGTTGGTGGAAAGTTACTTTGAGACTGAAAATTTTGGTGTGAAGGCCCTACCTGCTATTCAGTCTAAAGATGATTTGCGCAAACAAGAGATTTTAAAGAACTCAGTAGAGAAGGTCGGTGGAAGGTTTCAATCGAGACTACTGTGGTGCAGTGATGATGTGGTATTGCCGGACAGCTATTCAATGGCCCTTAATAGATTCTTTGCCGTCGAACGAAAAATGAAAAAGAATCCGGATTTCTGTAAGGCCTACAAGAAAATAATAAATGAGTATCTAGAGAAAAACTATGCGAGAAAGCTGCCATTAGACGAGGTTAATAAGCCTCATCCGAGAAAATGGTACTTGCCCCATTTTGGAGTTATCAATCCCAACAAGCCAGGAAAATTGCGTTTGGTATTTGATGCAGCAGCTACGGCGGAAGGTGTCTCATTAAATTCAAAGTTGTTAAAAGGTCCTCAAGAATATAAGCCATTACCATCAGTATTATTTAATTTTAGAGTTGGCGCTGTGGCAGTATGTGGTGATATAAAGGAGATGTTTCACCAGGTTATCGTGGCTTCAGAGGATAGGTATTCGCAGAGGTTCTTATGGCGTGAAAATGCCAACGGCCCGCCAGAGGTTTATGAAATGTTAGTAATGACCTTCGGAGCTGCTTGTTCACCTTGTATTGCCGACTACGTAAAAAGAACCAATGCTTTAGAGAATCAGGAAATTATGCCTAGAGCCGTAAAATCAATTTTAGATCACCATTATGTGGATGATTTTGTTGACAGCTTTGAGAATTCAGCAAAGGCCATCCAAATAGCAACGCAAGTTCGTAAAATACATAAAGCAGCAGGGTTCGAAATGCGAAATTTTACATCAAATTCTCCTGAGGTCGTTCTCAATTTAGAAGGTGAATTAAATAATCCAGTAAGTTTCTCCGGATGGTCAGATACGTTAGAGTCGTTGACAGAAAAGGTGCTTGGAATGTTTTGGGATCCAAAAGATGACACATTTAAATTCGTATTAAAATTTGCTCGAGTCAATAACGAGATCATTAGTGGAAATAAGTGCCCCACAAAGCGTGAGCTGTTAAGCGTTGTGATGTCTATTTTTGATCCAATTGGGCTTTTAGGCAATTTTATGATAAGTGCTAAACTCCTATTGAGGGAAGTATGGAGACGTGGCTTACTGTGGGATGAGGAGCTACCTGAGCCCTTAAAAAAGATGTGGATAAATTGGCTCCAAGAGTTGAAAAACATTGTCCTTTTAAAAGTCCCACGATATTATTTTGAAAAGGGTTTGACTTCCAGTGTCGAATTGCATATTTTCGTTGATGCTAGTGAGGAAGCGTTTGGTGCTGTGGCTTATTGGCGATATACTACAACTAGCGGAAGTATCGGAGTATCATTTGTTTCTTCGAAAACAAAATGTGCCCCGTTAAAATCGATGACGATACCCCGGTTGGAACTACAAGCTGCCGTTCTTGGGACTCGTTTGATGAGTACTATAATAGAGGAGCATGAGATTAATATTTCTCGTCGAATTTGTTGGAGCGACTCTACTACGGTCATCAGTTGGCTAAATTCTGAGAGCAGAAGATATAAGCCTTTTGTTGCCCAAAGAATTACAGAAATATTAGATTCTACACGCCCAAATGATTGGAGATGGTTGCCTACTAACTTAAATGTTGCAGATGAAACTACGAGAATTAAGAGCAATATTAATTTTTCGAATGAAGCACGCTGGTTCCAAGGTCCACAATTTCTATATAAGAACGATGATGATTGGCCAAAAAATACATCAAGTAGAACTGAGTTTATATGCGAAGAAGAATTGCGACCAAAATTTACTTTGCTGGTTAGTACAAATTTAATTATTGATTTTAATAGTTTTTCTTCATTTCTCAGGCTTACTCGAACAATCGCTTGGGTACTGAGATTTATAAGACGCTGTCAAAAAAGGGAAAATGTTTGCGATTTGTCTAGTTTGTCTACAGAGGAGGTAAACATTGCAGAAACAACATTATGCCGCCTTTCACAAGAAGAAAGTTTTATGTACGAAATACAAATCTTAAAGGCTGGAGGTAGCCTGAAAAGAGATAGCGATTTGTATATGCTTTCGCCATATTTTGATGAAAACAATTTGCTTCGGGTGAGTGGTCGTATCGATGCTGCCAGTTGGTTGCCACTAGATGTCAGGCGGCCTATTATTTTGTCGCCCTCTTATCATGTAACGCACCTTTTTGTTGCCCATATTCACAACAAAATGAAACATCAAAATTTTGAAGCCACCATTGGTGAAATAAGGAGAAAAATTTGGGTCCCTCGTTTACGAAATCTTCTTCGAAAAACAGTTCAAAGGTGCTACATATGCAAATTTCTTCGTGCCGTACCAGTACCTCCATTTATGGGCTCGTTGCCAAGTGACAGGTTAACTCCCTATGTTCGTCCGTTTACTTATACTGGTGTAGACTACTTTGGTCCAATTAACATAACAATTGGTCGATGCCATGAGAAACGTTGGGTAGCCCTGTTTACGTGTCTAACGATTAGAGCGGTGCACTTAGAGGTGGCATTTGATTTGTCTACTGACGCATGCATTTTGGCTATACGAAATTTTATTAATCGTCGTGGCACCCCTTTAAAAATGCGCAGCGACAACGGAAAAAATTTTGTGGGAGTTAGCCAGGAAGCTAAACGATTTGAAGAGGTTTTTGATATAGTAAAAATTCAGGACGAGATGTCAACGAAAGGTATTATATGGGAGTTTAATTGTCCGCAAAATCCTGCAGAAGGTGGCGCCTGGGAGCGAATGGTTCAGTGTGTCAAAAGAGTTCTTAGAGTAACATTAAAGGAAGTCGCCCCAAAAGAACACACTCTTCAAAATTTTTTAATTGAAGCAGAAAATATTTTGAATTCCCGTCCGTTGACACATTTACCTGTTAGCCATGAAGATGAGGAACCGTTAACGCCTAATCATTTTTTGTTGGGCTCAGCAAATACGGCACAGACTGAAAAAGGGGTGGAAATCACAAAGCCATTGGCCCTAAAGAAGCAGTGGCGTATTGCTCGGCAATTACGGGATCATTTTTGGAAAAGGTGGATTGTTGAGTATTTGCCCACGCTTACCAGACGCTCTAAATGGTGTGAGTATACAAAACCTATAAACATCGGTGATCTTGTGTTAATATGTGATCCAGCGGCTTCAATAAGAGAGTGGAAAAGAGGAAGAGTTGTTCAACTGTATCCCGGAAGCGATGGTGTTATAAGAAGAGCTGATGTCCAAACAAATAGTGGGGTTCTGAAGCGCCCTGTGTCTAAGCTTGCTGTTTTAGATTTGGAGTAGTGAATCGTTGCCGATCCACGGGGGTGGGAATGTCGCTAAATGGCTCATAAATTTGAGTATTATTTGTTAAATTTATTTTTATTATATTATTTTTTAATTATTATAATTGAACCGCCTTAATGTTTTCTTATTTGTCTTATTTACTTAAATTTGTTATGCTTATGTAAAAGATGTTGTTGCATTAATCTTACTGCAGTGCTTTATTTCGTTAAGTTGTACCGTTGTTCTTAATGTGTTAAGGCCCAACTATAATGTGCATAAGCTAGCTTTAGCTTATGTCAAAAATTCAACGAAAAGCCTGTCAAATGCTTTGGTAACTTATCAAAGAAATTTATGTGGCTACAATGTACATATATAAATTTAGTAACTTATTTGCCACAGTTGCACATTAATGTTTATTTCGTACTTTTGCCAAAAATAACTTGTATATAAATCAACAAAATTTTAAAACTAAAAGGCTTCAAAGAAAATATTTTATATATTAAAAACATTCACAAATACATTTACATATTTTGGTTTATGTTCTAAGAAAACGTAAAAAAAATTATTACAAATTATTTTCTGTTTTGTTTTTGTGGCCAACCGTACTAAAAAATGCAACGATGTTCATCGTTTATATGGTATACATATGTGTGTATAAATACAAATTTAATTTAAATATATTATAATTGTAAAAAATTGGCCATAAAAAAATATGTTGTTTTTTTCTACATTTTTTATTGAATTTAAAACTAAAAAATTTAACAATTTAGGTCTTAATTAGAAAATTTCTTTATTAATGTATAAACCAAAGCACAATCAGCTGTTTCCGTACGGAAAGTGCGATCAGTTTCGTACCTTGCATAAATTTAACGAAACTTGACGAAAAGTTATCTTAATCACATTATAGTTTACCACATTTAATTAAATGTATTTGCACAGTTGTATAAGTTGGCATAAGCTAGTTTATGCACATTATAGTTGGGCCTTTATACACATGTATAAACAAGTAGTTGTCCATAAGAACATTTTAATAAGCAAATTTAGTTTGTGAAGGAAAAGCACTGCGGTAAGTTGTTAGTTTTATTTGTCTTTATTTTTTATTAATAACTTAAATTTTTTAGAAATAAACGCACCATATTAAACACACATTTTGGTTAAATTATTTGGTGTTGTTAAATTCGGCCCTTCACAAGACTGACGTCGCAGCCAGCGACAATTATATTCAGACATGTTCTGAATTCCACACGAAATTTTCACTTCAAAATATTCAAAGCCTTGTTGTTATAAAATTATTTTTTACAAAAACAATACCTTGAAGAATACAAAATTAAAAATTTCGTGTGGATTTCAGAACATGCCTAATTATTCTTAATATTACATACCCATTTGGTAAAATACACTTGGTTATTTCGTTTTTTAATTTCTTCCTCCGCCTTTTCTATGGACGTGAATTGTTTGCACACAGCGCTGTTGCACTTGCCCATGTTGCATTTTCCGTATGACCCCGAAGTTTCATATTTCGAGTGCAGATACGGGGGTTCCATACTCCTAAAATGTTCTCTGTTGAGCCACTTACAAAAACTGTGCCGGCTGGTTTCTTTGCTGAACTATTAATGGAATCTTTTGAACCATTAAGACTAGAGGCTAGTGAAAAAATGCAATTAGTATAGGGGCCTTGTAAACTTTTTACAAAAAATTCTTACTGGTGATTGTGTTATTACTGGCCGTAAAAGCTGTTAATGTATTAAAATCCCAAAATAAAATTTCTTTATCCAAACCAGCACTGGCCACTTACTCACGATCTTTGGGGTAGGCTAATGCTTGAACATAATCACGATGTGTTTGCAAAATCGACATGCAAAAGCCTTTGTGAGCATTCCATACCGTAACAGTAGTATCACAGCACTTATTACTAAGAAAACAACAGTTATCTGATTATTCATCTGTGAATAGAATAGCCAGACTGAAAATTTTTCATAAATTCACATTGTATGATACTATTAATGTTATTTCAAATAAATTATGTGCATATGCCGAAGTTATTTTGAAGTATCGCCAACAAATTTTATTTTGGTACATAGAATATGAAGTGTAAGCAGTTTTTATAGAAAAATTTTTATGGAAAAAAAGATCAATATTTTTACTATATTTGTTTCACATTTTATTGTAAACGCCACTTTTAGGAAATAGTACTTTAGTTGATGGGGCATACGTAAAAACAGGTTTATAAAAACTTTTTACTTCAAGGTAATAGAACTAAATAAATTCAATAAGCTTTTATAGTTTTTTTATCTTTTAACAGAAAAGTTGGATAATAGTAACACTGAATGCAATCAGGTATGATTTTAAGCTGGAAAAAATAATAATTATTACATAACTAATTACAACTTCATTAAAAATTAGTTTAATTCAACTATAATTACCTGATTAACATTTCCTGAATCTAATATTTTCAGATTTTGTTGAATTGTTGATTAAGTATTAAAAAAATATTAAATGAGAGTATAATAGTGCATTTACACTAGAACGAAATCTACTATATTTGGTTTGAAATCTTTTCCTAAATCTAGTTCTTTTACACTTCAATTTTTTGACACTAGCAAGATTTCACATTCACAACAAACAGAAAAATAGTCGGAAATCTACTAACAATCACCTAAATTATGCTCGAAATACGAGTATCATAAGAATTAGATTTCAGTGTAATGTAAATGGACCATTAACAAAAACCATATTTTAGAAAAAATCGTCAAAATGTATTAAATAAATTTGTTTTTAATTTCTCAAAAAATCTTTCGCACACATATACAGAGGACGAAAAACGAATCAAAAATATTATAAGTTATTTTAAAAAACACTTCTTGAAAACAGTAAAGAAGCTAATTTTGCAGGATTAAAAAAATTGTCAAAATGCATTTAAGAATTTTGTCTTTAACTTACAAAATATTTCGCACAGAGGACGAAAAACGAATTAAAATTATAATAAGTAACTTTTTTAAACAATCTCTGAAAAAAGGTAATTAGCAAATTAAAAAAAACGCCAAAAGGTATTTAATTAGTTTATCACTAATTTCTCAAAATATATTTCGCAATGCCTGTGAGCGATAGAAAAAAAAGATATTAATCTAAAGTGCTACCAGTTATCTTCTTAAAAACTTTCTGAAAAATTATTAAGTAGCAAATAGTCGTTTCAAAATACACTAAATAAATTATTTTCAAAATTTGTGAAATATTTTCTAAATAAGACTAATC
The DNA here is from genome assembly GCA_916610165.2 of Gymnosoma rotundatum. Lineage (NCBI taxonomy): Eukaryota > Metazoa > Arthropoda > Insecta > Diptera > Tachinidae > Gymnosoma > Gymnosoma rotundatum. Next base: position 60,821,224 of record OU744339.1, read on the forward strand.
TGTAAGCAAGAATAAATAAATAAAATAATTAAAAATTTTCTTTTATCATCAACTAAAACAAAAGGCCATAAAGAAATAATTTGCGAAGTGTTATTTTATTGAATTTAATTTTAAATTAAGTGTTTATTTTTTAGCGTTTCTTGTTTAAGTTAAACAGAATTAAATTTTAAGTACAGAACATAAAAATTTAGAGATATACAAGAAAACTGAGACAGGTCATATTCCTCTAAAGTGCCAATATTAAAAGTTTTAATTCTTCGTCCAAGTGTTTGGTGATTATTTGAGCACTAATATATGAAATTGTATCACCTCTAATAATTAACCATTCTTTCTCATTTTTTCCCCTCTGTTATGCAGATATTTTAGGTTTTAGTACAAAACGAAGTTTGGACTCACTTACAAGAAAGTAAGAAGTAGGCCAGACTAACATTTTTCACGCCATTGATTGAACTTATCAAATTAATTTCTTTGGACTTACATTTTATAATTTCACTATATTTTTACAAATATATGTATATAACAAAGCATATAAATTATTTTTCACTCCAAAACCATATAACGTATGTGAGTCACATATTGTATGCTACAATTAGTAAGCATTTAAATAAATTTGTTTCCCAATCTTACAGCCTTTTTATAGAACACGTCATGAGCGAAACGAAACTGAATGGCATATGGACGAATACGTAATAATTACCGTCCATGTAACACGTTTCGGTTTTTTCGTTTAACTTACGTTGTGTTTCGTGTAAATAAATGTTGTGTCAAATCGTAGTGTTGCCAATGTATTAATTAATATTTTTTATTTACTTTTTTTCATATAAATTTTTTATTTTTGCCTTAAATGATGGTAACCCTACTTCGGCACTAAAAAAGGAACAGCTGAGTTTAATAAACAAAACAAAATTATCAAACAATCAATTTGTTAAAAAAAATTTGTGCAAATAAAAAGTTTAAAGAATAAATAAATAAAAAAGTTTAATAATAAATAATAACACTGTCCAACAGGATTTCTGGAACAGAATAGCGACCTTATAATTATGAAAGGGTTTGTTGAGTAGATCATTTTTGTAGAACAAACTTATGGTCCAGCACGTCTGAGTTTTTTTTACAGTGGGTCAAAGTTTTCATTTTTTGGTCGAAGCGAAGAGTTAATGTCTGAGAGAATTCTTATGGTCTGAGTTATATTGTCGAATTGTATGAGGATTATTTTTGTGGAAGCTCTTAACCCTATAACTGGTCCCTTTATGGGTCAATTTAACCCTTTTTTCGAGAAAATCAAAAAATATCCTTTAAAAAAGGACATTTAAGGATTAAAATATTGTACGAAAATGTTTGCCGGAAAATTTCAGTGGGGGTCACCAAAGACACCATTGTTGTAAAAAAAGCTCTTGACGCTTAATTAGTAAAATTATACACCAACATATACAAAACAGGTAAAAACAGCGTCAAGTTCGGCCGGGCCAAACACTGAGTTCTCGCGTCTAGTCAGCTGTGACTAACAAATCGGGTGTGATATTAATAAAATTAATAATAAAACATAAAAAAAATCAAGCATAATTGAGCTACTTGGCAGTACGTATCGGGTGTGACTTTTACTAAAATTAATATAAAAAAAGAAAAATTGAAGCTTAAATAAGCATGGCGGATTCTGTTTGCAAATTAAGAGATTGGTTTTATTTTATTTGTGGACATTTTACGCACCATCAAAACAGAAGAAAGATATTCCCTATCATTGATCAACCATATTTTCTTTTCTTTGGAATACGATTTTTATCTGAACTTGGATACCAAAAACTGTATGTACTACTTGCGAAAGTGGTCTTTTGACCTGGTACAAAGGCGGTACTAAGGCGCTGCCATTTTCTGCGCCTATGACATGGATTGAACCTGAAGATCACAAATCAGATACATGCTATTTCTGCGTAAATTACAAATTTGGTAGAAGCCAAAGGCACTACGCGATAATGACATACGGAGCAACAAATAATGTAATTTTACCAGAAGTGCGCTGTGAAGGTGTTCCGGTGCCTCAACCGCCTACACATATATTTTCGGCCAATATGACATATGCCAATACAGAAATAACAGCGGCGACAGATATAAGTTACTTGCCTCTTGATGGTTTAAACATATGTCCTAATTTGATAGACCAAACTTATTTTGAAGATCTTGTAAAAGATTTAGGATTAACAAAAGAGAAAGCTGAAATATTATGTTCAAGATTGAAAAACAGGAATTTGATAAAAGCTGATGTAAAAGTTACATTTCCAAGAAAAAGACACGCAGATCTGGAAAGTTATTTTCAAAAATCAGAAGAACTCGTATACTGTTGCAGTATTGAAGAGGTTCTAAAATATCTAAAGCTTCCACTGGGCTCTTCCGCTTGTCGACTATTTATAGATAGTTCAAAACACAGCTTAAAAGCAGTTTTACTGCACAATGGAAATCAGCAGCCATCAATACCGGTTGCGTATTCCACAAAAAAGGAGGAAACATACGGAAATATTTCAAATCTCTTAAATAAAATTGAATACTGTAAACATAAATGGGAAGTATGCGCACACTTCAAAATGATTGCAATATTGACTGGAATGCAAACAGGATACACAAAATATATGTGCTTTCTTTGTAATTGGGATTCACGTGCTACCAGCAGCCATTATTATATTAAATATTTCGAAGAACGTAAAGAAAATATTATTGGTGACTTAAATGTAATCCATGAATCCCTTGTGCCAAAAGATAAGATCATACTTTTACCGCTGCATATTAAATGGGCGTGGTGAAAAATTTTATTAAAAGCTTAAATATACAAGGAAATGCTTTCAAAAAATTAAAAGAAGGTAAAATACGGTTTAAGAAAAAATTTATTTTATTTAATGTAAATAACCTTTTCTAGGAATGCTCGTTGGACCCGATATAAGAAAATTATTACAAGATGAAGAATTCTATGGTCATCTGTCAGATATGCAAACGACAGCATTTGACTTTATGCAGTTGGTTATACCAGAATTCCTTGGAAACTCAAAAGCACAAAACTATGCAGAAAATATTGAATGCATGCTTATCGGTTTTAACAATATTGGCGTTAAGATCTTACTAAACCTGCATTTTCTGCACTCTCATCTTAATTTTTTTAAAGAAAACCTTGGAGCGGTTTCAGATGAACACGGTGAAAGGTTTCATCAGGGTATATAGGTATTTGGAAGAAAGATTCAAAGGAAAATCCCAAAGTGTAATGCTTGCTGAATACGTATTGGGCTTGCACAGAAACCTTGATCCATCGGAACATTCACGTCAAGCTAAATACAGGAAAACATATTAAGTTTAATCTTTAATCCATTGTCATACTACTGCTATTCCCTTTTACTCGAAAATTTGAAGAAAAAAAAAATAAATATTTACATACTAAATAAACCACTATTAAAACAAAATTATAATTTTTTTATAGAAGTTGCCATGTAATTTTGCCAATTAATCGTAAAAAGCTTTTTTTACAACAATGGTGTCTTTGGTGACCTCCACTGAAATTTTCCGGCAAAATTTTCGTACAATATTTTAATCCTTAAATGTCCTTTTTTAAAGGATATTTTTGCGATTTTCTCGAAAAAAGGGTCAAATTGACCCATAAAGGGACCAGTTAGAGGGTTAAGATCTTCCACAAAAATAATTCTCATACAATTCCACAATATAACTCAGACCATAAGAATTCTCTCAGACATTAACTTACAGCATTTTTTTATACAGTATAATGCTCCCTTCGACCAAAAAAATTAAAACTTTGACCCACTGTAAAAAAAACTCAGACGTGCTGGACCATAAGTTTGTTCTACAAAAATGATCTACTCAACATACGCTTTCAGAATTATGGGGTTGCTATTCTGTTCCATTCAAAAAGTCTTAATTTGTTGGACAGTGTAATTGTTAAAGTGTGAGTGTACTGATTATATGAATACCCAGTTACCCAGTTAGCATTTGGAAGATTGTTTTTACAAAAATCACCAAAGTGAGTCTTTTAAGACTACCCAAGATGACTTAAAACTGATTCATCAGTTGTGCGTTTAAAAAGAGACTCGAATATAACTCCGACAATCGCAAAGAAAACGACTTGTTTAAAAAACAAAAAGCACAAAAAGCAAATGCTTGAAATTCGACTGTTTTTAGAATTATTTTGGAGACATATTAAACGCAGCCTAACGATGAAAAAATGATTCAAATACATATTTTATTTTTATTTTTTAATTTTCGTAAAAATACATACATTGTATGTCACTTCGTAAAAAAATAGAGACACAAATGTAAAATAATTTTTTTTAAATTCATGTTTTTAAATTTGAATTTTAAGAAAATTAGGAATTACATGCTAACGAATGTAACATTACGCCTTGACGAGCAATTGATTTGTTCGCACATGAACAAAACGTCAGCAGAATAGGTTACAAACATTTGTTCATGTTTGTCTGCGTGGAGAAAACTGCTTCGTTTTCTCGCTGTTTGAAGCCGACATGACATCGACAACGATGGTCTACAATAGCCATTTAAATGTGCAGACATGAAATTGTTTAATGTTTGAACAAATCATTGGCTCGTCAATACGGCGTGTTATAAAAAATAAGCAAACCGTTGTTTGCAATTTTTCAGTTTTGAGAAAATATATTAGAAATGTTCGTATAATATGGTTCGAAAAAGACTCGCATACGGCTAGTAATATGATTAAAAGTTGACTCGAAAAAGTATCGTATTTGATTACAAGTACGATTGAAAATAGTATCGAAAATGAGTCGAAAACGAGAGTCATAAGGGACTCGTTCAGAAGAGTCGCGGCTAGGGTACCATTTTCTACCGACAAAACAATCATTTTCGACTCTAAAACGAGCGCATAATCGATTATTTTAATCGTGTCGAGGAGTCAAAAAAGACTCGAATATGATCAATAATGCTAACTGGGTAGCATTTGGAAGATTGTTTTTACAAAAAAAGTGAGTCTTTTAAGACTACCCAAGATGACTTAAAACTGATTCATCAGTTATGCGTTTAAAAAGAGACTCGAATATAACTCCGACAAACGCATAGAAAGCGACTTTCTAAAAAAACAAAAAGTACAAAAAGCAAATGCTTGAAATTCGACTGTTTTTAGAATTATTTTGGAGACATATTTAACGCAGCCTAACGATGAAAAAATGATTCAAATACATATTTTATTTTTTTTTTAATTTTCGTAAAAATACATACATATGTCACTTCGTAAAAAAATAGAGACACAAATGTAAAATAAATTTTTTCAAATTTTTTTAAATTCATTTTTTTTAATTTGAATTTTAAGAAAATTAGGAATTACATGCTAACGAATGTAACACTACGCCTTGACGAGCAATTGATTTGTTCGCACATGAACAAAACGTCAGCGTGCAGAAAACTGCTTCGTTTTCTCGCTGTTTGAAGCCGACATGACATCGACAACGATGGTCTACAATAGCCATTTTAATGTGCGGAAATGAAATTGTTTAATGTTTGAACAAATCAATGGCTCGTCAATACGGCGTGTTATAAAAAATAAGCAAATCGTTGTTTGCAATTTTTCATTTTGAGAAAATATATTAGAAATGTTCGTATAATATGGTTCGAAAAAGACTCGTATACGGCTAGTAATATGATTAAAAGTTGACTCGAAAAAGTATCGTATTTGATTACAAGTACGATTGAAAATAGTATCGAACATGAGTCGAAAACGAGAGTCATAAGGGACTCGTTCAGAAGAGTCGCGGCTAGGGTACCATTTTCTACCGACAAAACAATCATTTTCGACTCTAAAACGAGCGCATAATCGATTATTTTAATCGTGTCGAGGAGTCAAAAAAGACTCGAATATGATCAATAATGCTAACTGGGTACTCGTATATAATATTTTTAAAGTAGATGCATACGTAGATGTTTTATTAGTGAAAGTGTTATGATGGGCAGTTGCCCAATAATATTGATTCCCTCAAACTTCATTTATATTTTAGAAATCGAAAAGTTTGGATCTGTTGAGCTTGCGTTTTCTAGTGACTCCAGCGAGAGTGATAAGATAAACACTCGTTTTACTAGAAGAAACTTGAGAGATGCCTTAAATGTGTTTGAGTTACCAGAAGAAACGTAATTAACCCGTTTATACAAAAAAATATAATCCTTTATTTTTTCCATTATATAGTTTTGTAGCTAACTTCCGCGTTAGCAAAGAAATTTTCAAGGTGCTATTCGATGGCTTGAGCCCTAAATTGAAAGTTTCTTACAGGAACACCCATATCTTGCCAACAAATGCACTGGCAACCTTTCTGAGGTTTCTTGGCACCGGTGGGTATCAATCTTCTGTGGGCAACGAATGGTCTTCATCAATGTCCAAGTCACAAGTTTCCAAAATAATCGAGGAATACTTAGATATTTTTGAAGAAAATCTGTGCTCCAAATGGATTTCTTTAGCTAAAAGTATAGATGAAGAAAATGTTGTTAAAGAAAGTTTCTTTAATATACGTGGTATACCCAGTATTTTAGGATGTGTTGACGGCACCCATATTCGCATCAAGTCCCCGGGGAAAAATTTAATGCATTTATACCACAATTACAAGGGATTTTACAGCAATAATGTTATGGCAGTAAGTATACTTTCTGTATTTTTACTACATATACTACAATGTACATATTTCTAGATATGTGATCATAATATGATCATAATTTATGTAGACGCCAGACATCCTGGCCGTAATCATGACGCATTCATATGGCACACCAGTATTTCAAGTCTGAGTATTTAAAAGGAAAAAGAAATACTTGGATTATAGGTATTTTTCCACTAATTTTTATTGCAACCACACCTGATGGAGCCCTAGATGTTCAATTGGCTCCAGAGGTCTACATTATGCTCCAGCAAAGGTGACAAAAATGGTAAATGTTTACTGTGCTTTGCACAATATGTGTATCATTTACAAAAATAACTGGCCACAATATGAGCCTGCACCCACAAACGAGAAGATTCTAATAAACATATGACATTGGCAATGACTATAAGCGACCAAATTGGAAGAAGTTTATAAAAAGACAAAATTTTTTTTTAAAATCAGATAAAAATGTATTAAAACAAAAAAAAAATACTTAAGTATTAAATTAAATTTTATAAATTCATTTCTCTTAAATCTATGACTATTTTGTACTTAATTTGTATTTCATTTTGTACTATGGTATTTAAAGAAAAAGTAAAATTAAAAATATTTAGAATAAAAATATGTAAATTCATTTTTGCAAAAGTACGACTGTTTTGCAAACAGTATGTAAATATAAAAATTAAATATTAAAAAAAGACTAATAAAAAATTAATTAATTGTTTAAATAAAGTTTACATCTTGTTACTTTTTTTCTTCTGTAAAATGCTTTACCACATCAAACATCGCTTTGGTCATCAGCTTCATTGACTCGGCCATTATTTTTAGCGACGCGGACTGCGTTTGTAATGCCTCTGAGCACTTCTTTATAGCTGCTACGCACTCTTTTGTCGCTTTGGCTTGAAACTTAATTGCTTCCAGTGTCTCCGCTTGAATTTCATATTGTTGACGCAGAAATTTAAGCCGTTCTTGTCCTTCGGCGACATTATCTGTGTGTTTCCGCTTTCTTTTGTTTGTTGAGCTTTCTGGTTTTGGTGTTGAGGTTACGGGCCTTGTCATGCGATACGACTCTGGTACTAATTTTTTTGATGTTGTTGGTGAGCTCTCGTTGTAGACAGCGCACTCCTGCGGGAAACACTCTTCCGTCTGTGGTACTTTCACAGCACACGATGTCGAAGTAACCACTGCTACATTGTGGCTTCTTCTAGGAGGAGTTTCATCTAGGACTATTTCTCTAGTGCTTGTTGGTCCTTTTATGTTACAAGTTATAGGGAAACCATAAACTTTCCCACTTGGGGCAGCTGCAGCTGAAATATGACAAATTCTGTCTATATCATTTTCTAACTCGGTAAGGTTGTTTACCTGACAAGGCCCTCCTCCTGTGTTATGCAGACTTTTATTATTATCTGCAATTTTTTATTTAAGGCGACACTTAAGGTCTGCCCATACCTAAAATAAAATAAATGAGTGATAAAATTAAAAATAACGTAAATGAATATTTTATTGTACAAATAATGTGAGTGTATTACGGAATTTGGAACAAGTCCAGTGTACGGGCACCGCTCTAAAAGAAAAAAAAGTTGCCTACGGGGTGCAAAATGCAATGCTAAGGAAAAAATGTAAAGTGAAAAATATGGCGCCAACCGTTAGTTCCGGAGTTACGGGCCTCCGAAGTTTTCGTCTTTAATATGGCATATATCGAGTATTTGAAGGCAGAATGGGACAATATGGATATCATTGGAAAGGTAATTTAAGCGGCTCTCTAATTAAGCAAATGTACAAAAATCTGCTAAAAACGATTTTTTTGATTTAAACGTAAATATTTTTCCCTCTTTTGTATGACCAACATCGGCTTCGCTTTCTAAAGATTTCCTGCGTAGTCGATATATTTCACATTATACGTAAAAACTTTGGAGGTCCCTAACTCAAAAACAAAGGGTTTTCCCGAAAATTATCACTTAATATTTTTTTGTTTAAAATTACATTTTACACACTTCATAAAAGTTACGTTTAAATAAAAAAAATCGTACTTTACAGCCAGTTTACAGAACACAATCTGCCGTTTAGACGAACAAAAACGTTACCGTTTTCCATCTTTGGGTTTATAAAAGACGAATGTCATTTTCTTTTGTAAAAAACGTAACAAATGACAATTATTTCTGGTTTATGTATCGCGAATTGTATTGTCAGAAACGTCAAAACTGGGCGAAGGAAAAATACCATTCGTTTTAAAAATTTTACATACAAGTACATTATTAGTTGTTTCCAAAATTAGTTGAAAAATATAATAAAATAAAAAATATGGAGTTTTCAGGAAAAAAAGGTAAATATGTACTTGTGTGTTATAAAATATGTGTTTTTTAAAAGAAAATTTGTATGCATTTGCCAGCAGCAAGATGAAAACGGGTCTACAGTTCCAGAAATGTGTGAACTGTATGGAGGAATATCCTCATCTTGCCACAGGAACTCCCCAGTTTGGAAGCAGCCATGAAGCAAACATTGGAGACGGTTGCGAAAAAAAAAATAAATGCCTATGGACCATTAGCAAGAAACGCCAGTGAGTGGAAAAAAGTATTTTTTTGAAGTGCATTATTAAAATTCCAGGCTTAAATCCAGTGTACGGGCACGGCTCCAATAGAAAATGTTTCCTATGGGGTGTAAAATGCAATTCTAAGCAAAAAATGTAAAGTGAAAAATTTAGAGCCAACCCCTAGTTCCGGAGTTACGGACCTTCAAAGTCTTTATGTTTATTATGGCATATATCGAGTATTTGATGGCAGAATGGGACAATATGGATATCATTGGAAAGGTAATTTAAGCGGCTGGGTAAATTATTTTACATTCAAATTCTTATTAATTGCTAGATTAAAAAAAAATAATAAAAAATTAACAATTTCAAAGTTGCTTTATTTTAAATAATTGATATTGCACTTATATTTTTATAATTTCATTACCGTTTTTATAAGGAAAATTCAATACAATAAGTTAGTGAATTTTTTATTATAATGCAAGTTTGAATATAAATAAACATAATTTAATTTGTTAGTTTAGCTTTAAGTTTTATCTTCTTCTGTTAAGTAAAAATAAAATCTTAAATAAAAAAATAAAACATATAAACAATAAAATAGTATATTTCTTTCTGAAATAACTAAATAAAGTTATTTAATTCGCGTTTTAAAAGAATTGATTAAAGTATATGAAAGTTTGCCGGAATTAGGTCATATCAAAAAATGATGCTTTCAATAATAAAAATTTAAAACAAAAGCTTTTAGAAAAATGTTTGTTCTTTTCGTTTTCCTTCAATTTGACATAATGCTGTTGCAAACCATGCAACGTCAACTTTGCTTCATCATCATCACTTCCATGGGCTACAAGTCAAAAAATACATGGATTATTATGTAATTTAAATAATCATAATAATTAAAAAGATGTTTACGTGTTTATGTGTGAGATTGTGATTGCACGAGACTTCTTCATTGGATGTACTCCAACTTAAAATTAAACATTTTAATAGCTGAACTTATTCTTCATTCGCCAAACTGAAGTTAAGACATAAGACATGAAAAGTAACATAATACTGTTACTTTTTAGCTATAAAAAGCACTGTATGCTAAATAGTTTTCTTCCACATTTACCTAGTTGTTCCAACATTTTATCGCATACGTTAAGAATAAAATGCTTCAAGTTTAACACCTTATTGCGAAGCAGTGCCAATATACGTCCAGGTGTACCGACTACAATGTGAGGAGTACCATTCTTAAAACTTTCTTCATCCTTTTGTATGAACAAACCGCCGAAAAATTCTTAAACCTAAATGAAAATAAGGAAAACTATCACAAAAAAATGCTGGAGACACTTTAAAAGTATTATACATACATATAATTAGCACACTCACTTTAAAAATTATTATTTATTATTCAACTTTTTTACTTATTTATTTTGTACACTTTTTTTTCACAATTTTGTTTAACAGATTGACTGATACTTTTGTTTTATTAAACTCAGCTGTTTCTTTTTAGGCGCCGAAGCAGGGTTACCATCATTTAAGACAAAAACAAAAAATTTATATGATAAAAAGTAAACAAAAAATATTAATTAACACATTGGCAATACTACGATTTGATATACCATTTATTTATACGAAACATAACGTAAGTTAAACGAAAAAACAGAAACGTGTTACATGGACGCTAATTATTACGTATTCGTCCATATGCCATACGTTTTCGTTTCGCTCGTGACGTGTTCTATAAACAGGCTGTTAGTCTTTATCCGACCTTTTATATTTTTTTGCATTTTTTTGGATTTAAGCTCGGAATTTTAATAAAGCACTTTAAAAAAATACATATTTTTTTCCAATCATTGGCGCTTCTTGCTGGTGGTCCATAGGCATTTATCTTTTTCGCAACCGTCTCCCATGTTTGCTCCATGGCTGCTTTGCTGCTTCCAAACTGGGGAGTTCCTGTGGCAAGATGAGGATATTCCTCCATACAGTTTACTAATTTCTGGAACTGTAGACCCGTTGTCATCTTGATGCTGGCAAATGCAAAAAATTTTACATTTAAGAAACACATATTTTATAATACACAAGTACATATTTACCTTTTTTTTCCTGAAAACTCCATATTTATTATTTTATTTAATATTTTTTAACTAATTTTGGGAACACAACTAAACATATATATGTAAAACTTTAAAAACGAATGGTATTTTTCCTTCGCTCAGCTTTGACGTTTCTGACACTTCAATGCGCGATACATAAACCAGAAACATCTCCGTGAAGATAACAAACTAGAATAACAAACTAAACTTATTTCATTCAAATCAAAGAGAGGAAAATTAAATATGGCTTCCTTAGTCTCTCACACGCATAAAAAAATGAGTGCTCTACATTAAATTGAGTGCTACCAAGTTGAAATCCAACAAAATGTACTTAGATTTTATAAATTATATGGCAACATCTACATAAAGTACGCACTTAACAATGAATATCAGCTCTTCTTCTTTTATTTTACATGGGAGAGGATTTTTAAGTTAACAAACTAACTTAACAAACCGGAAATGAAAAGTTTTATCAATTAAACAAATTTAATAAATTATTCAAATTTTAAAGCAATAAATTAAATAAAAATCGATATTTTATGAACAAAAACAAACCTTTTGTAAAAAAAAATAAAAATACGTTACAACTGCAACTACTACTTGCGCTATCTCTCATACTACATATGGGCTTATATCTCGAAAACTAAGAGTTGTTCCTGGATGGGACCAATTGTGGATGAAAGCCACATATATTGCCTATAATTTGGTATATAGGTGTTATTCGTTGAGCATATTTTCTTGAACCAAGTTTTAAAAAAAAGAAATTTTCAACTTTCACTCATAATACATATGGGCTTATATCTCGAAAACTAAGAGTTGTTCCTGGATGGGACTAATTGTGGATGAAAGCCACATATATTGCCTATAATTTGGCATATATGTGTTATTCGTTGAGCATATTTTCTTGAACCAAGTATTAAAAAAAAAAGAAATTTTCAACTTTCACTCATACTACATATGGGCTTATATCTCGAAAACTAAGAGTTGTTCCTGGATGGGACCAATTGTGGATGAAAGCCACACATATTGCTTATAATTTGGTATATATGTGTTATTCGTTGAGCATATTTTCTTGAACCAAGTATTAAAAAAAAGAAATTTTCAACTTTCACTCATACTACATATGGGCTTATATCTCGAAAACTAAGAGTTGTTCCTGGATGGGACCAATTGTGGATGAAAGCCACACATATTGCCTATAATTTGGTATATATGTGTTATTCGTTGAGCATATTTTCTTGAACCAAGTATTAAAAAAAAAGAAATTTTCAACTTTCACTCATACTACATATGGGCTTATATTTCGAAATCTAAGAGTTGTTCCTGGATGGGACCAATTGTGGATGAAAGCCACACATATTGCTTATAATTTGGTATATATGTGTTATTCGTTGAGCATATTTTCTTGAACCAAGTTTTAAAAAAAAAGAAATTTTGAACTTTCACTCATACTTCATATCCCATCCAGGAACAACTCTTAGTTTTCGAGATAGAAGCCCATATGTAGTATGAGTGAAAGTTGAAAATTTCTTTTTTTTTAATACTTGGTTCAAGAAAATATGCTCAACGAATAACACATATATGCCAAATTATAGGCAATATATGTGGCTTTCATCCACAATTAGTCCCATCCAGGAACAACTCTTAGTTTTCGAGATATAAGCCCATATGTAGTATGAGTGAAAGTTGAAAATTTCTTTTTTTTTAATACTTGGTTCAAGAAAATATGCTCAACGAATAACACATATATACCAAATTATAAGCAATATGTGTGGCTTTCATCCACAATTGGTCCCATCCAGGAACAATTCTTAGTTTTCGAGATATAAGCCCATATGTAGTATGAGTGAAAGTTGAAAATTTCTTTTTTTTTAATACTTGGTTCAAGAAAATATGCTCAACAAATAACACATATATACCAAATTATAGGCAATATGTGTGGCTTTCATCCACAATTGGTCCCATCCAGGAACAACTCTTAGCTTTCGAGATATAAGCCCATATGTAGTATGAGTGAAAGTTGAAAATTTCTTTTTTTTTAATACTTGGTTCAAGAAAATATGCTCAACGAATAACACATATATGCCAAATTATAGGCAATATATGTGGCTTTCATCCACAATTGGTCCCATCCAGGAAGAACTCTTAGTTTTCGGGATATAAGGCCATATGTAGTATGAGTGAAAGTTGAAAATTTCTTTTTTTTTAAAACTTGGTTCAAGAAAATATGCTCAACGAATAACACATATATGCTAAATTATAGGCAATATATGTGGCTTTCATCCACAATTGGTCTTATCCAGGAACAACTCTTAGTTTTCGAGATATAATCCCATATGTATTATGAGTGAAAGTTGAAAATTTCTTTTTTTAAAACTTGGTTCAAGAAAATATGCTCAACGAATAACACATATATGCCAAATTATAGGCAATATATGTGGCTTTCATCCACAATTGGTCCCGTCTAGGAACAACTCTTAGTTTTCGGGATATAAGCCCATATGTAGTACGCGGGAAAGCCCATATATAGTAGTTGTAAAGTATTTTAGTCTTTTTTATAAAACCTTTTTTTTTCTAAAATATAGATTTTTATTTAATTTATTGCTTTAACTTTTGAATAATTTATTAACATTGTTAAATATTATAAAACTTTTTATTTCCGGTTTGTTAAGTTAGTTTGTTAACTTGAAAATCCTCTCTCAAAATAAAAAAAGAAGAAGAGCTGATATTCATTAATTATTTCGTAATAGAAGTTGGCATATAATTTATAAAATTAGCTACCTTTTGGTGAACTAAAACCTGGCAGCCAGGCCTGCCATATTTGACGATTTAGCGGTATTTTGCCGATTTTTCGCCTTAAATTTATCAAAGTGCCGATTCGCCGATTTTGGCTCTAAAAATGCCGATTTTTTGATAAACACTGGAACAAGGTAACTTTATTGTTTTACAATAATTTATAACTTTATTTATTATTTGGGCAACACTAGAATACTTGTAACATTAGAAAGAGACAACAATAAGTCAGCATTTCTATTTGCTGTTATAAAAAAAGTCGTTGGAAAAAACAGTTCTTAACTGTATGTAAGCTATTAAAAATTAAAAAGGCCTCGCTCTTGTGAATGATCAACAGATCTATGCAACACCAAGTCATTGTGTTTGGTTGTACGTAAATTTAAAATATAAGACTATTTCATCCGATTGTTGAAAGTAGAAAAGTTGAAAAAGATTAATGCTATGCTATGGTTTCTACAAATTGTATACAAAATCACAAGAACTACAAGTCCAATTTGATAGGATTAGGCGCTGCCGTTATGACGGGCTCTAATAATGATATTCCAAATTTATCTGTTAGAAAATGTATTTGGCACTCACTTTCATTACGTGCATTAAATACTTGTCTTTAATTAAATTCCGAATTTAAAACTCTACTTAGAGATATTTACAATTACGTATCAAATAGTCCAGAAAGACTTTATTAATTTTAATAATATTCAAAAACATCTAAAAATAAAACCAAACAACTACTGCACCAAAGTCAAACCAGATGGCTGGCGCGTGAAGCAGTAGTTGTTTGAATACTAGATTTGTATGAGGCGTTGAACATTTACTTTTCATTTGCTGGTTATGTTGATCAAATCGATACAGCGAAAACAATGATAAAAAATTTAAACCAACCAAATAAAATATATATATCCTTTTTAAATATATTCTTGAGTGAGTCAAATGATGTACAAAACTTAAGCAGCCAAATGGAAAGGCTTCTAAGAACTGTACTAAGTAATTTAAAAAAATCTATGAAATTTATTTAGTGGAATTTTGAAAATTTGGTGAGGCGTATTTGGTCTCATTGGATAAAGAGTTAATATAAGAATCAGAACATAACAAAAACGAAATAAGCTAAATAAATAAAAAAGTGCATTAATTTTTATATAGAACTTACAATTCAAATATTAAAAAGATTTTGATTTTGAATATAAATCTTAATATAAATTATGTTTATTTTAAATAAAATTATGTTTTATTGTATCCAAAATGTGTTTTTTAACTTTTTAATTATTTGCCGATTTTTTAAAATTAAAGAGCCGATAAAGCCGATTTTTGTGTGCAAAAGTGCCGATTTCTTATCAAAATTCCCTGGCACCCCGGCTGGCAGCACTTAATTATATCAGACCTCCCATTTTTTTATATCGACACCTTAGAATTGTTTTGGTCCAATAGCCACTTAAAAAATTAGTTAGGTATGGAATATATACTTGAATATACTATTTCTGACTTAAGTAACTGCCATCCCTAAATTAGCGCGTAAAGCGCAAGATAACTGTCAAAATTTCTCATGTACATACAAAATGTATGAAGCATCCCTAAATAGCTTGGCGTCAACGCTTAGCAATTGGAAAATCCAATTTTGACAGTGCGTTAGGAAGTGAAGTTTGTTGTTTGTTGGTTTGTTTTGTTTTGTTATGGTTGAAAAGTAGTGACAATTTAGTAATTTTCAAGGCGATCTAGCGGTTTTATCTCTTCTTTATTCTTATACAGCGGGTTTTATGAAATAAAATGAGTTAACATTACTTTTAACGACACGAAGTTAACGCTGTTATTTAGGGATGACATTTCAGCGCAAAAGCTATGAATTACGCGGGCAGGAAGATAACAAACTAAATGTAACAAACTAAAATTTTGACTCAATATGAAGAGAGAATTGCTCTCTTTCTCTCTCTTTATATTGAGAAGCAAAATGAGTGATAACTCATTTTCTTAATGTAGGCTGCCAGACACAAACTTTTTTATTCACATAACTATAGTTGCCAGAAAAAAATTACAAAACAAAGTATGGCTGTGATTTTAGTACATGTATCAACTTGGCATTATTTTATGTCAAGTTAAAAAAACACCAATAAAAGCCATTTTTAAAATACACTATTTATAATTTTAAATATTAATATATTTTTATATTGTTTTACAGAGTAGGACCATCACTGCACAAGGACAAAGACGCCGATAAAGGACATCAGCGAAGGTAAGTTTATGTGAAATAATAGTTTTAAAGTTGTATGTTAAAATTGAAAAAGAAAGTTCCTAATCAGTGTTGCCAGAAACTTTTTCGTTTAGTTCGCCTAATGCAGTGTTAAAAATCGTCAAAGTGCTTTTTTTTAGATTTTGCTAAAAAAAATATTCTTTTAATAAAAAAATTTAAAAATCGCAAACAATTTTTGGAACTTTTTTTATTTAATATTTTTTTTTTGTTAAAAATGTAGGCGGTTTTTAATTTTATTTTTTATTTTGTGCTGTTTTTTCGCTAACCCGCTTTTTTATTAACATTTTATGGATCATATAAAAAGAAGGAAGACTTGCATTTTTTTGACGGTGAGTTCTCTTTTAACGTTAATTTTATTAATTAATTAAAATAGTGACATGTTAAATTAATCAATTGTATGTTTATATTATACAAAATAAAGAATACAAAAAACGTTTTTATATCTTACAACTTAAAAATTTCTTTTTTCTTTATACAGAGCAAGGAAAGCATAATGGGAGTAAAGCGTAAGTCGAATTTTAATTCAACTGATTTAAAGTCCATACTGATAAAATGCTCTTTTTTGAAAGAGTTGCAGTGCATTTCTTCAAAAAATTGTGAATTATTTAAAATTATTATAAATTCTTTAAATTCTTTGAAAAGAAGAGAAAGTTATAATATACAAAATAATTTGCGCAATAGAAGAAGAATCTGTAGTATGGCAAAATTTTTGCTGAAAAATTGCGAAGTAGTAAAATCTGGCTTAGGCACGCCAAAAAATGCCGATAGTATTATTTGTGATATTCATTATGATTCTGAAAATGAAATGTCGAAATTTGACAATATTCCAAACAAAAGTTGTGATGTAAACTGCTTTAAAGAAAACTCATTTTCAATAGAAAATGATTATATACCTGCGTTATTGAATAGCACAGATAATAATTTAGCTAGTGAAAATAAAACATACGTAGTTAAAGCACCAATGTCAAGTCCAATTGAAAAAGAAAGTAGTTTTAATGAATGTGCTCCTGAGAATTTGCAATTGAACACAAATACATACAGTCAAACAGTTGTAAATGATTCTCCACAAAAATTTCGTAAAGATGTTTACGAACATATAAAATCCTTTGAAGAGTTGAAATCTGATTTAAAAATAATAAAAGATAGCTTAGTTAAAGTTATTGATAAAATGTCGTTATGTAGTAATCAAGAAATTATTGAAAGCAATAAGAATTGCAAACCACAATTTTACAATATTCTAGAGCATTCTAGTAAAGAGTTAAAATTAGAGAACGATAACCGCAATCATACATTGGGTCCTTTTGAAATAAGTGACGATACCTTAAATGTTTCGAAGTTTATAAAATACAGAAAAGAAGCTAATCCCGATGAAAAGTGCAATAGAATTGTGTTGCGGGAAGGGGCTAAGTCTTTGAGGCCAAAAAGAATATTTCAAAGGAAAATTTTTGACTGTTCCTTTTCAATAAATTTAAGTATTGTAAAAGATTTTAATGACATTAAAATTACTAAAAAGAAACTTCTCGAAGACATAGTTAGAGAAGAGTATTTAAAACATAATAATGTTTGCATCTTATGTTTTTATTGCGTTAAGTCTGTTAAAGAAAATACATTTATATATGCATACTGCAGGTTTAACGATTGCACCACTTTTCGCTTTGAGATAAATCCTAATGGAGATGTATCTGTTTATAGAACAAAAGAAATCCAACATGCAAAGGACGAAATGCATGTTGGTCAAATAAGAGGTGTAAAACGCTCTGTTTTTAAAAGCAAACTTAAAAATAATAATGCATATTTGTTTAGAAAACAACAAATTTTGAATGCGGCTGATGAAATTGCTGAAAAAGGCAATTTACAGGACATATGTAGTTTGGACGCATTAAGAAAATGTAAATCTGAGGGAAATTATGATTATTATTATCACTCAGAAACAATCTTCTCTCTTATTTTAATGAAAAGAGGACCTTATAAAAATTATATACATTTAGTTTCTTCACCCTTTGCTGTTTATACATGGGAAAAAATTACATTTGAGACAATCTCAAGTAATAAAGAGATTCTTGAAGACTCTAAATTCACCCTACATTTAGATGCTTCTGGTGAAAGTGTTAAACAACTAGAATGCGCTGAAAAAAGAATTTTAATCTATAAATTAGTTTTACGAAACTGTAAACTAAAAAAAATTGTTCCAATTGCTGAAGCAATTCTATCGCGACACACACGCGATGCAATATGTTCTTTTCTGGATTGCTTAAAGTTTTATTTAAAAGAAAATAAAATTAAATATCAATTTAAGTGGTCTTTTTGTAAAAGGGTGTGTACAGATGTTAGTGCAGCATTATATGGAGCCGTACTTAAAAGTTTTAATAATCAAACTTTGTTAGAATACCTCAATGCTTGTGCAACATTTTTAAACCATTTTAAAGTAAACCCGAATTCTAAACCTGAATTTGTTATAGTGCAGTGGTGTAAATGTCATTACATTCACATTATGTGCAAGGACTTAGATGCGAAATTGGGCAGAAGACATATTTTAAGGCCTCTATTAAAATATGCCTTAATAGCTGCTTTTAGCTTAACCACTATGGAAGAAGCCCAACAGTGGTTTAAGCATATGTTTATAGTATTGCTTACGCCATTTAAGTCACCAAAATTTGAAAGAAGTTTTGAAATATTAAGTCAATGCTTAATAGAAGTTGATGAGGAAAGTAAAGGGAAAGAATACAATCTTCCAGATAACGATCAAAATCTTTTCTTGGAATCAATTGCATTTAACAGCCCATTTCGAAAAATGTTCCTTTCAATTTTTAATGAAATTGAAAATGATATTAAACAAATAAATAAGGGACATGATTTAAATCCATATCGAAATGATGAAATATGTTTGTTTATACTAAACAAATATTGCCCTTTTATTGTTCTCTGGACTAATATTATGGGTATTCATGTTGATTCATCTGGGGAGCATGTAAGTAATGCCCCTGTTGAATTCGCTTTCTATTTACAAAAGCATATTATATTACCTCAAAAATCAGTACGAGCTGATGTATTTGTGAAAGTTATGAGAATGGACTACCTTAGTTCACTGAAGGAATTGCGGTACAAATATAAAATGTTTGGGTCAATATCCGAGAAAATTGAGGATATACTTACCTCTAGTTTAAATAACTTAAATGAAGAAGTTACTAGTACAAGATTAAAAAAAGAACACTGCTATGTTACTTCAACACCCATCAGCAAAGAAGCTGATGATGTTGATATAGTAGAAAAGGACCACAGTTATTCACAAAATAGCTCAAATATTGAACCTGTCGAAGAATGGAAAAAAAAAGACTTTAAAAAGCAAAAGGTAGTTCGACCTAAAGTGATGTTTGCTTCAAAAGCAAGCAAAAAAATTTCAAAAATTAAAAAAATAGAGAATAAAATAATTAAACAAGATAAATTTTATCTGTTTAAATTTGATTTATTATATACTGAAATTAATAATATAAATAATCCAATCGAAGTTGGTTTTATGGATTATTTAGAAACTTCAGACTGGAATTCATTAAAAAATGGAAATTGGTTAACAAACTTTGTACTAGATTCTTGCCTTTTAGCAATTCTAAAGGACAGTAGATCATCTGCATGCTTCTGCATGCCTACCCAAACGAATGAAATAAATGTTGAAACAATAAGCATTTTTATTCAAAATCAAGCGGAATTGTTATTTGTTCCAATTTTGAGTTTAGCCCATTTTACTTTATGTATACTTAAGTTAAGTACCTTTGAGTTTATATATGTTAATTCTTTAAAAGATTTTAGTGTTGGAAAAAGAGTTTGTGATCTCTTGATAGCCAAGTTAGAAACTAATAAAAATTCGTGGACATATAGAGAAATAACTGAAAGGGAAATGCAAGCCGATGGTTCAAATTGCGGAATTTTTGTTTTAATGTATGCATTAAAAATAATTCAAAACAAACCGTTAGTAAATTTATGGAATCCTAAAGATTTCCGAAAGAAAATGAGAATATTGTTGCTTAAGCATCAGGGTGACAGATCAAGATTTTGTTGCCATTGTGGTAATCTTAAAAAAATGACTAATGGTAATATATTTATATGTGAAGACTGTAATTTCTATATTTGTCAAACTTGTACAGTAAACCATCGTTCAATTGGTTCAAAAGCATGTAAAATTATTGAACAAAATATACTATCTATATAAATTTTAGATGCTTTCAATCATTCTGTCAAAGATCTTTTTTGACGGAAGTCTTTTATAAAAAAAAACTTTATTGTAAAACTGTGATATAATATATATGTAACTTAAGTACAAAATTAATAATTTAAGTACAAAATGAATGGTATGTAGGCCTAATGGGGAAGCCAGCCATAAAAAATAATTGGCAACGCACATCGCATGGTACCTCCTGGGTTGTGTGGAAAACTATGCAAATGCTTTTTTTTAATATATTTTTTATATAAATTTCGGTTTTTTGTTAAAACAAAATTTAAAGCAAAATAATAACTTTACATGTAAAAATTTTATACAGGAATTAGATTTTAAGTTAATTAAAATAGGAAATGAATTTACATTAGTAATTTAAAAACTAGTTGCATGTTATACCTAGCTTCAAAAACCATTACCTTGTGTAACTAAAACTTTTTGTCGATTTATGACTTTTGCGCTGTAGCGCTGTTCTCGATTATGGTTTAAGGTTTTTAACCGTAGCAGGCAGACATTCGGAATTCACACAGACTATTTATAAATATGTTCGCTATAAAATAAATTCTAAACAATAAATATAAAAGTTAAACAACCAAAATGCAGTGACTTTTGAAAACAAAATGCATATATGCATATAATATTAATAATAAAAAAACCATTAGCATGAGAAATGTTGTCTGGCCTACCGTTTTTTGTACTAGAAATAAAAAAAACATCTGGCAGCTCAAACGTTTATTAACGTTGATTGATTCGCTTGGGCAAAAATAAGGGTAGGTTCTTCTAGAACTAATAATTTATTAATACTAATAATTTATTAGTTCTAGAAAAGCCTTAACGGCAAAGTGGATAATGAAGGTAGTGAGATGATGCGTCATATTATTGCCCTAGAGGTCGCAGCTAATCCTCAGGATTATAACGATGCAGTCTTAGGTAAATCCAATGCAGAGTATTGTGCTTGGATACAAAAACCTGATTCTTGGGGTGGAGCTATTGAAGTAGCTATTATGGTATTGAAATTGAATTGTCCTTGATATTCAAAATGCAATTATTAATCGCTTTGGTGAAGATCAAAATTACAGATTACAGATTTTTCTGCTATTCGACGGCATACACTACGACTCATTGTATATGGAAACTGATGGTGTAAGTAAAACAAGTACCTAATTATTTTTTTTAAATGCAACTTAATTCCTTTTCCCTTCAAGGGTGGTGCGCCAGCAACTATATTCCCTGTGGAAGAAATGGGCGTATATCAGCAGGCCGAACAACTGGTTAAAGAAGCCAAATCATCACGCCAGTTTACCAATGTCGATAAATTCTCACTACACTGTTAACAATGCGACGCTATGCTTGTTGGTCAACTACAAGCCACGCAACATGCTAAAGCTACCGGACATGCAAATTTTGGGAAATTTAATATCTTATAATATTGGGTTCGCTTTATATGGTTGCCTTTTGCATATTTATCTATTATTTAATAACACAATGGATCTTTCCAGCGAATTATATAGCCTGACGCTCATTTTTTTTACAATAAATGGAAGAGCTATACACTGTAATGGAAAATCAACGGAAAAAAACTTTAAAAAAGATTTTAAGTCATCTACAAGTTTTATTTGAAGGGAAACAAGTTGTTAAACATAAGTTGACGGACCTTATATTAAAAAATACAGTTTTTTCACCCCAATATTTGGTTTTTTGATTGGAGTTACATCACTAAACTAGATTTACATAGATGGTGAAGGGTTTATAAGGTTCGACATAGACTTTCAAATAAAGTAGTGGATTTTTTGTCTAAAATTAGGGTGTTTGTATACAACAGTTCAGAAAATACGGCCGTATAGAACAAATTACATTAATTTTGGAAACATTAATATTAATATTTTTTTAAGTCTCAAATACAGCACAAAAAACTGGAAAATAAATTTTTTCTTCGTTGATCGTTGTTGAACTATATTATTAGAAAATTTTGCAAAATAATACTTGCAAAAAAAAAAAACCGACTTCAAAACAGCTCAAGTGTATGACCATATAAATGAAGTTACATTAACTATTGGGACACACTTAATGTAACTATTGGGACACACTTAATGTAGTATGAGTGCAAGTTGAAAATTTCTTTTTTTTTAAAACTTGGTTCAAGAAAATATGCTCAACGAATAACACATATATGCCAAATTATAGGCAATATATGTGGCTTTCATCCGCAATTGGTCCCATCCAGGAACAACTCTTAGTTTTCGGGATATAAGCCCATATGTAGTATGAGTGAAAGTTGAAAATTTCTTTTTTTTTAAAACTTGGTTCAAGAAAATATGCTCAACGAATAACACATATATGCCAAATTATAGGCAATATATGTGGCTTTCATCCACAATTGGTCCCATCCAGGAACAACTCTTAGTTTTCGAGATATAAGGCCATATGTAGTATGAGTGCAAGTTGAAAATTTCTTTTTTTTTAAAACTTGGTTCAAGAAAATATGCTCAACGAATAACACATATATGCCAAATTATAGGCAATATATGTGGCTTTCATCCACAATTGGTCCCATCCAGGAACAACTCTTAGTTTTCGAGATATAAGGCCATATGTAGTATGAGTGCAAGTTGAAAATTTCTTTTTTTTTTTAAACTTGGTTCAAGAAAATATGCTCAACGAATAACACATATATGCCAAATTATAGGCAATATATGTGGCTTTCATCCGCAATTGGTCCCATCCAGGAACAACTCTTAGTTTTCGGGATATAAGCCCATATGTAGTATGAGTGAAAGTTGAAACTTTCTTTTTTTTTAAAACTTGGTTCAAGAAAATATGCTCAACGAATAACACATATATGCCAAATTATAGGCAATATATGTGGCTTTCATCCACAATTGGTCCCATCCAGGAACAACTCTTAGTTTTCGAGATATAAGGCCATATGTAGTATGAGTGCAAGTTGAAAATTTCTTTTTTTTTAAAACTTGGTTCAAGAAAATATGCTCAACGAATAACACATATATGCCAAATTATAGGCAATATATGTGGCTTTCATCCGCAATTGGTCCCATCCAGGAACAACTCTTAGTTTTCGGGATATAAGCCCATATGTAGTATGAGTGAAAGTTGAAAATTTCTTTTTTTTTAAAACTTGGTTCAAGAAAATATGCTCAACGAATAACACATATATGCCAAATTATAGGCAATATATGTGGCTTTCATCCACAATTGGTCCCATCCAGGAACAACTCTTAGTTTTCGAGATATAAGGCCATATGTAGTATGAGTGCAAGTTGAAAATTTCTTTTTTTTTTTAAACTTGGTTCAAGAAAATATGCTCAACGAATAACACATATATGCCAAATTATAGGCAATATATGTGGCTTTCATCCGCAATTGGTCCCATCCAGGAACAACTCTTAGTTTTCGGGATATAAGCCCATATGTAGTATGAGTGAAAGTTGAAAATTTCTTTTTTTTTAAAACTTGGTTCAAGAAAATATGCTCAACGAATAACACATATATGCCAAATTATAGGCAATATATGTGGCTTTCATCCACAATTGGTCCCATCCAGGAACAACTCTTAGTTTTCGAGATATAAGGCCATATGTAGTATGAGTGCAAGTTGAAAATTTCTTTTTTTTTAAAACTTGGTTCAAGAAAATATGCTCAACGAATAACACATATATGCCAAATTATAGGCAATATATGTGGCTTTCATCCGCAATTGGTCCCATCCAGGAACAACTCTTAGTTTTCGGGATATAAGCCCATATGTAGTATGAGTGAAAGTTGAAAATTTCTTTTTTTTTAAAACTTGGTTCAAGAAAATATGCTCAACGAATAACACATATATGCCAAATTATAGGCAATATATGTGGCTTTCATCCACAATTGGTCCCATCCAGGAACAACTCTTAGTTTTCGAGATATAAGGCCATATGTAGTATGAGTGCAAGTTGAAAATTTCTTTTTTTTTAAAACTTGGTTCAAGAAAATATGCTCAACGAATAACACATATATGCCAAATTATAGGCAATATATGTGGCTTTCATCCACAATTGGTCCCATCCAGGAACAACTCTTAGTTTTCGGGATATAAGCCCATATGTAGTATGAGTGAAAGTTGAAAATTTCTTTTTTTTTAAAACTTGGTTCAAGAAAATATGCTCAACGAATAACACATATATGCCAAATTATAGGCAATATATGTGGCTTTCATCCACAATTGGTCCCATCCAGGAACAACTCTTAGTTTTCGAGATATAAGGCCATATGTAGTATGAGTGCAAGTTGAAAATTTCTTTTTTTTTAAAACTTGGTTCAAGAAAATATGCTCAACGAATAACACATATATGCCAAATTATAGGCAATATATGTGGCTTTCATCCGCAATTGGTCCCATCCAGGAACAACTCTTAGTTTTCGGGATATAAGCCCATATGTAGTATGAGTGAAAGTTGAAAATTTCTTTTTTTTTAAAACTTGGTTCAAGAAAATATGCTCAACGAATAACACATATATGCCAAATTATAGGCAATATATGTGGCTTTCATCCACAATTGGTCCCATCCAGGAACAACTCTTAGTTTTCGGGATATAAGCCCATATGTAGTATGAGTGAAAGTTGAAAATTTCTTTTTTTTTAAAACTTGGTTCAAGAAAATATGCTCAACGAATAACACATATATGCCAAATTATAGGCAATATATGTGGCTTTCATCCACAATTGGTCCCATCCAGGAACAACTCTTAGTTTTCGAGATATAAGGCCATATGTAGTATGAGTGCAAGTTGAAAATTTCTTTTTTTTTTTAAACTTGGTTCAAGAAAATATGCTCAACGAATAACACATATATGCCAAATTATAGGCAATATATGTGGCTTTCATCCGCAATTGGTCCCATCCAGGAACAACTCTTAGTTTTCGGGATATAAGCCCATATGTAGTATGAGTGAAAGTTGAAAATTTCTTTTTTTTTAAAACTTGGTTCAAGAAAATATGCTCAACGAATAACACATATATGCCAAATTATAGGCAATATATGTGGCTTTCATCCACAATTGGTCCCATCCAGGAACAACTCTTAGTTTTCGAGATATAAGGCCATATGTAGTATGAGTGCAAGTTGAAAATTTCTTTTTTTTTAAAACTTGGTTCAAGAAAATATGCTCAACGAATAACACATATATGCCAAATTATAGGCAATATATGTGGCTTTCATCCGCAATTGGTCCCATCCAGGAACAACTCTTAGTTTTCGGGATATAAGCCCATATGTAGTATGAGTGAAAGTTGAAAATTTCTTTTTTTTTAAAACTTGGTTCAAGAAAATATGCTCAACGAATAACACATATATGCCAAATTATAGGCAATATATGTGGCTTTCATCCACAATTGGTCCCATCCAGGAACAACTCTTAGTTTTCGAGATATAAGGCCATATGTAGTATGAGTGCAAGTTGAAAATTTCTTTTTTTTTAAAACTTGGTTCAAGAAAATATGCTCAACGAATAACACATATATGCCAAATTATAGGCAATATATGTGGCTTTCATCCACAATTGGTCCCATCCAGGAACAACTCTTAGTTTTCGAGATATAAGGCCATATGTAGTATGAGTGCAAGTTGAAAATTTCTTTTTTTTTTTAAACTTGGTTCAAGAAAATATGCTCAACGAATAACACATATATGCCAAATTATAGGCAATATATGTGGCTTTCATCCGCAATTGGTCCCATCCAGGAACAACTCTTAGTTTTCGGGATATAAGCCCATATGTAGTATGAGTGAAAGTTGAAAATTTCTTTTTTTTTAAAACTTGGTTCAAGAAAATATGCTCAACGAATAACACATATATGCCAAATTATAGGCAATATATGTGGCTTTCATCCACAATTGGTCCCATCCAGGAACAACTCTTAGTTTTCGAGATATAAGCCCATATGTAGTATGAGTGAAAGTTGAAAATTTCTTTTTTTTTAAAACTTGGTTCAAGAAAATATGCTCAACGAATAACACATATATGCCAAATTATAGGCAATATATGTGGCTTTCATCCACAATTGGTCCCATCCAGGAACAACTCTTAGTTTTCGAGATATAAGGCCATATGTAGTATGAGTGCAAGTTGAAAATTTCTTTTTTTTTAAAACTTGGTTCAAGAAAATATGCTCAACGAATAACACATATATGCCAAATTATAGGCAATATATGTGGCTTTCATCCACAATTGGTCCCATCCAGGAACAACTCTTAGTTTTCGAGATATAAGGCCATATGTAGTATGAGTGCAAGTTGAAAATTTCTTTTTTTTTAAAACTTGGTTCAAGAAAATATGCTCAACGAATAACACATATATGCCAAATTATAGGCAATATATGTGGCTTTCATCCACAATTGGTCCCATCCAGGAACAACTCTTAGTTTTCGAGATATAAGCCCATATGTAGTATGAGAGATAGCGCAAGTAGTAGTTGCAGTTGTAACGTATTTTTATTTTTTTTTTCAAAAGGTTTGTTTTTGTTCATAAAATATCGATTTTTATTTAATTTATTGCTTTAAAATTTGAATAATTTATTAAATTTGTTTAATTGATAAAACTTTTCATTTCCGGTTTGTTAAGTTAGTTTGTTAACTTAAAAATCCTCTCCCATGAAAAATAAAAGAAGAAGAGCTGTTATTCATTGTTAAGTGCGTACTTTATGTAGATGTTGCCATATAATTTATAAAATCTAAGTACATTTTGTTGGATTTCAACTTGGTAGCACTCAATTTAATGTAAAGCACTCATTTTTTTATGCGTGTGAGAGACTAAGGAAGCCATATTTAATTTTCCTCTCTTTGATTTGAGTGAAACAAGTTTAGTTTGTTATTTTAGTTTGTTATCTTCACGGAGATATGAATTACATTGCTTTGCGTCTTACGCGCTAATTTAGGGATGGCAGTTAGTTTAATATTGTTTTGCCCCTAAAAGCAATGATTAGACTATAAGGCAATATCGTACAAGAAAACATGATAATAAACAAAATTATTATTTTGCCTTATTACATACATAAAATTTAAGTTAGAACTGCAAATACCCTTATTTTATTTGGAATGGTTATTTTATGTGGAACATCGTTTCTTTAAGAAAAAGTTTGATTTATGTATATGTTTTGACAATAAGTGCAAAAAAGAAAACATAAGAGAAGGACTGCAAAATTTTGTGATTTAAAAAAATGTAAGTTAAAATTTTTTTTACGTGTTTACTATTTTTATGTTTTAGTATTATGTATTTTTATGTTTCTTGAAGTATGTACTCGTTCATATGTATTACAATTATAAAATGTATTAAGCAATAAAGTATAATAGTAAGTCTCTTGACTTTATGCATTTTTTAATAAAGTAATAAATAAAAATAAATGGAAGTTGCTACAGACACTGCACTTTCTCCTCCAAATAACATTAACATTTCATTTTAGTCATAATTTTAGAAAGGAAAAAAATTTAAACTTTATATGGATGCGAACAGAGCTAAATTAAAAAAAAATTGATAAGAAGCACAAAACAATAATTTTTATCATATCCAAACGTATAAAAACGTTCTTATTCGTAAAAAATATGTCTAGAAAGTTATTTTTTATAAAAAAGATTGATCGGTTATATTTTGAGAAATTCTAATGTTAGTATTTTTGTCGTTTCTTGCTTTTTAAACATTCCTGAAGTGACGATATTATTAATACAATGGCCACACCTTTGGTTTGTAATTTTTTTCTAGCAACTATAGTTATGCGAATAAAAAAGTTTGTGTCTGGCAGCCTACATTAAGAAAAAGAGTTATCACTCATTTTGCTTCTCAATATATAGAGAGAGAAAGAGAGCAATTCTCTCTTCTATTGAGTCAAAATTTTAGTTTATTACCATGATATAAAAATAGAAGGTAGTTCCACTCTCTCTTTTCGTCTCCATATTAACGTTCTGACGTTTGCGGGAATTATTAAAATTTGTGCTACCATATAAATTTGTAAGATCCCGGTTTTCTGTTTTGTTTTTTTCAACTTATATGAAATTTTAAAAGAAAGAAATACATAATATAAAAATCATAAACAAATTTTATTAAATAAAAAAAACAAAATAAACAAAATTTAGCAAAAATGTTGCCTTATTTCGGACTGCATTAGTAAAAGACGTTTCTGCAAGAATTCTGTAAGATTTTTTAAACTTCGAACAATTTGATTTGCCAAATGCATCTTTAGTGTGGTCGTTGCATTT
Source organism: Gymnosoma rotundatum (assembly GCA_916610165.2). Taxonomy (NCBI): domain Eukaryota; kingdom Metazoa; phylum Arthropoda; class Insecta; order Diptera; family Tachinidae; genus Gymnosoma; species Gymnosoma rotundatum. The sequence continues at coordinate 60,849,949 of OU744339.1, forward strand.
TGGAAAAAATAGCATTGTTTTGGACAAAAAAAATATACTATTGGAAAAAGTGTTTTTCCAGACTACAAAAGTTAAAATATGGAATAAAATTTTTAATTTCAGTTTTGGCTTAAACAGGTACAAGTTTCGGTCTTATTTGTAAAGGTAAAATAATACTTTTTTTTCAAAGTAACGTCTTAATCAATTAGGTAATGAAACAAAAGTGATAGATTTTCAAGATAACTAATCGAGTTTTCACATGTAGACGAAACATTAAGCCTCGAAATATATAATATAATTAGCAAAATACTGGTTTCTGAAAACAAAAAAAACAAATGGAGGTAAGTTACTCTATTTTGTTTTTCGGCAAAATTTACATTTTATCACTAGCTAAAGCAACAAGGAGAAAACGAGCATATAAATCTTTTAAATAAATAGGATGGGATGGACTTGAAAACTTTTCGGGATATATTATTTCAAATGCGGTTAAAAGAATTGGATTCTCAATCCTTTGAGGAAAGCGATAAAAATTATATATACGTGAACGTTTTATCTGAGGGTGGCCTTTATATCTATATTTAGCTTTTCTTAAAATTAATGCCACTGACTAACTTACTGGCCCCCATATACAAAAATTTAATGTTAGATACTAATATTACAAAAATATTTTTTTTTTTTTTTTTTGGGAAAAAAATTTTTTCGTATTCGCTATTTGAGCAGAAAAATGTAACATTGTGTAAAAAGATAAAAAACTGTTTGTTAATAAAACTTATCTGTTGTCATTTTTTATTAATTTAAAAAACTTGTACTTAGCTAATGCTAAGGACTTAAAAACTTATATTAACAATATTGATATCATTATAAAACGCTCTGAAACACAGTTTGCTTAATGAACTTGTCAGGCATGTCACGGAACACTAAGCATACAGAGGTGACACGAGAATATAGTCATCTCTTTTATTTCTGTGCATCTCTTTCTTGACATCCTATCGACTTCAATTTTATTTTGATTTGTGTTTCTCGGGCAAGAAAAAAATTACACTTAAATACATTTAAATAAAATGGTGGAGATTAAGCATTTTTTAAAAATAATGAAAATCGAATGAAATCTGAAGAAGGTAAAACAAAATTGAAATTGTGAATACGGAATTAAAACCATTCAGATCGGAATTTGTGACATGCCTGTATATTTAATTATTAATTGAGTGAAAATAAATATCAATCTTTGAAACTTTTATTAATTAAATAGGTTAATTCGGTAAAAATCTTACTCTACAATTGTATTTTTAATAAATTATGATAATAAGCAAATTTGTATAAATTGTCTTTTAGAGTCAAAGGATTTGTTTCTGTATAATTTATATTTATAGTAAATAGATTTGAGTTTTCTTTATTATACAAATTACACATATTTTGTTAAATAGTTCCAAAAGATTTTTCTCTTATTTATATCTGTGGCAACGCAAATTGTGTTGTTTACAAAAAATATATTTCAAAAAATTCCCGCAAACGTCACAAATTTTTGAAGTGGAACTACCTTCTATTTTTATATCATGGTATATTACATTTAGTTTGTTATCTTCTCGCCCGCACCAGAAACAATTGTCATTTGTATCTCCGTGAAGATAACAAACTAGAAAAACAAACTAAACTTGTTTCACTCAAATCAAAGAGAGGAAAATTAAATATGGCTTCCTTAGTCTCTCAAATGCATAACAAAATGAGTGCTTTACATTAAATTTAGTGCTACCAAGTTTAAATCCATCAAAATGTACTTAGATTTTATAAATTATATGGCAACATCAACATAAAGTACACACTCAACAATGAATATCAGCTCTTCTTCTTTTATTTTTTATGGGAGAGGATTTTTAAGTTAACAAACTAACTTAACAAACCGGAAATGAAAAGTTTTATCAATTAAAAAGATTTAATAAATTATTCAAAATTTAAAGCAATAAATTAAATAAAACTCAATATTTTATGAAAAAAAAAACAAACCTTTTGTTAAAAAAAAAATACGTTACAACTGCAACTACTACTTGCGCTATCTCTCATAATACAAATGGGCTTATATCTCGAAAAATAAGAGTTGTTCCTGGATGGGACCAATTGTGGATGAAAGCCACATATATTGCCTATAATTTGGCATATATGTGTTATTCGTTGAGCATATTTTCTTGAACCAAGTTTTAAAAAAAAGAAATTTTGAACTTTCACTCATACTACATATGGCCTTATATCCCGAAAACTAAGAGTTGTTCCTGGATGGGACCAATTGTGGATGAAAGCCACATATATTGCCTACAATTTGGTGTATGTGTGTTATTCGTTGAGCATATTTTCTTGAACCAAGTTTAAAAAAAAAAGAAATTTTGAACTTTCACTCATACTACATATGGCCTTATATCCCGAAAACTAAGAATTGTTCCTGGATGGGACCAATTGTGGATGAAAGCCACATATATTGCCTATAATTTGGTATATGTGTTGTTCGTTGAGCATATTTTCTTGAACCAAGTTAAAAAAAAAAGAAATTTTCAACTTTCACTCATACTGCAAATGGGCTTATATCCCGAATTCGCATTAAACCCACAATTTGCATTAAATACAATCTAAGAGAAAAAAAAAGATTAAAATTATAAAACAAAAAATTTTAATAAACAAAGGAGTTACATTTTTCAGCTCTAATTAAGTCCTGATATAAAAGAGACCCGAATTCCAGATAATTACCCAGCAAAATTTTAAAAAGTGAAAGTTGAAAATTCTTTTTTTTTTAAACTTGGTTCAAGAAAATATGCTCAACGAATAACACATATATGCCAAATTATAGGCAATATATGTGGCTTTCATCCACAATTGGTCCCATCCAGGAACCACTCTTAGTTTTCGGGATATAAGGCCATATGTAGTATGAGTGAAAGTTGAAAATTTCTTTTTTTTTAAAACTTGGTTCAAGAAAATATGCTCAACGAATAACACATATATGCCAAATTATAGGCAATATATGTGGCTTTCATCCACAATTGGTCCCATCCAGGAACCACTCTTAGTTTTCGGGATATAAGGCCATATGTAGTATGAGTGAAAGTTGAAAATTTCTTTTTTTTTTAAACTTGGTTCAAGAAAATATGCTCAACGAATAACACATATATGCCAAATTATAGGCAATATATGTGGCTTTCATCCACAATTGGTCCCATCCAGGAACCACTCTTAGTTTTCGGGATATAAGGCCATATGTAGTATGAGTGAAATTTCAAAATTTCTTTTTTTTTAAAACTTGGTTCAAGAAAATATGCTCAACGAATAACACATATATGCCAAATTATAGTCAATATATGTGGCTTTCATCCACAATTGATCCCATCCAGGAACAACTCTTAGTTTTCGGGATATAAGGCCATATGTAGTATGAGTGAAATTTCAAAATTTCTTTTTTTTTAAAACTTGGTTCAAGAAAATATGCTCAACGAACAACACATATATACCAAATTATAGGCAATATATGTGGCTTTCATCCACAATTGGTCCCATCCAGGAACAACTTTTAGTTTTCGGGATATAAGGCCATATGTAGTATGAGTGAAATTTCAAAATTTCTTTTTTTTTAAAACTTGGTTCAAGAAAATATGCTCAACGAATAACACATATATGCCAAATTATAGGCAATATATGTGGCTTTCATCCACAATTGGTCCCATCCAGGAACCACTCTTAGTTTTCGGGATATAAGGCCATATGTAGTATGAGTGAAAGTTGAAAATTTCTTTTTTTTTAAACTTGGTTCAAGAAAATATGCTCAACGAATAACACATATATGCCAAATTATAGGCAATATATGTGGCTTTCATCCACAATTGGTCCCATCCAGGAACAACTCTTAGTTTTCGGGATATAAGGCCATATGTAGTATGAGTGAAAGTTGAAAATTTCTTTTTTTTTTAAAACTTGGTTCAAGAAAATATGCTCAACGAATAACACATATATGCCAAATTATAGGCAATATATGTGGCTTTCATCCACAATTGGACCCATCCAGGAACAACTCTTAGTTTTCGGGATATAAGGCCATATGTAGTATGAGTGAAAGTTGAAAATTTCTTTTTTTTTTAAACTTGGTTCAAGAAAATATGCGCAACGAATAACACATATATGCCAAATTATAGGCAATATATGTGGCTTTCATCCACAATTGGTCCCATCCAGGAACAACTCTTAGTTTTCGGGATATAAAGCCATTTGTAGTATGAGTGAAAGTTGAAAATTTCTTTTTTTTTAAAACTTGGTTCAAGAAAATATGCTCAACGAATAACACATATATGACAAATTATAGGCAATATATGTGGCTTTCATCCACAATTGGTCCCATCCAGGAACAACTCTTAGTTTTCGGGATATAAGGCCATATGTAGTATGAGTGAAAGTTGAAAATTTCTTTTTTTTTTAAACTTGGTTCAAGAAAATATGCTCAACGAATAACACATATATGCCAAATTATAGGCAATATATGTGGCTTTCATCCACAATTGGTCCCATCCAGGAACAACTCTTAGTTTTCGGGATATAAGCCCATATGTAGTATGAGTGAAAGTTGAAAATTTATTTTTTTTAGTCTTTTTTATAAAACCTTTTTTTTTTTGTTTCTAAAATATAGATTTTTATCTAATTTATTGCTTTACCTTTTGAATAATTTATTAACATTGTTAAATATTATAAAACTTTTTATTTCCGGTTTGTTAAGTTAGTTAGTTAACTTGAAAATCCTCTCTCAAAATAAAAAAAGAAGAAGAGCTGATATTCATTATTTATTTCGTAATAGAAGTTGCCATATAATTTATAAAATTAGCTACCTTTTGGTGAATTAAAACCTGGCAGCCAGGCCTGCCATATTTGACGATTTATCGGTATTTTGCCGATTTTTCGCCTTAAATTTATCAAAGTGCCGATTCGCCGATTTTGGCTCTAAAAATGCCGATTTTTTGATAAACACCGGAACAAGGTAACTTTATTGTTTTACAATAATTTATAACTTTATTTATTATTTGGGCAACACTAGAATACTTGTAACATAGAAAGAGACAACAATAAGTCAACACTTCTATTTGCTGTTATAAAAAAAGTCGTTGGAAAAAACAGTTCTTAACTGTATGTAAGCTATTAAAAATTAAAAAGGTCTCGCTCTTGTGAATGATCAACAGATCTATGCAACACCAAGTCATTGTGTTTGGTTGTACGTAAATTTAAAATATAAGACTATTTCATCCGATTGTTAAAAGTAGAAAGGTTGAAAAAGATTAATGCTATGCCAAAGGTTTCTACAAATTGTATACAAAATCACAAGAACTACAAGTCCAATTTGATAGGATTAGGTGCTGCCGTTATGACGGGCTCTAATGATGATATTCCAAATTTATCTGTTACAAAATGTGTTTGGCACTCACTTTCATTACGTGCATTAAATACTTGTCTTTAATTAAATTCCGAATTTAAAACTCTACTTAGAGATATTTACAATTACGTATCAAATAGTCCAGAAAGACTTTATTAGTTTTAATAATATTCAAAAACACCTAAAAAAAAACCAGATGGCTGGCGCGTGAAGCAGTAGTTGTTTGAATACTAGATTTGTATGAGGCGTTGAACATTTACTTTTCATTTGCTGGTTATGTTGATCAAATCGATACAGCGAAAACAATGATAAAAAATTTAAACCAAGCAAATAAAATATATATATCCTCTTAAAATATATTCTTGAGTGAGTCAAATGATTTACAAAACTTAAGCAGCCAAATGGAAAGGCTTCTAAGAACTGTACTTAGTAATTTAAAAACGATGAAATTTATTTAGTGGAATTTTGGAAATTTGATGAGGCGTATTTGGTCTCATTGGATAAAGAGTTAATATAAGAATCAAAACATAACAAAAACGAAATAAGCAAAATAAATAAAAAAGTGTATTAATTTTTATTTAGAACTTACAATTCAAATATTAAAAAGATTTTGATTTTAAACATAAATCTTAATATAAATTATGTTTATTTTAAATAAAATTATGTTTTATTGTATCCAAAATGTTTTTTTTTAACTTTTTAATTATTTGCCGATTTTTTAAAATTAAAGTGCCGCTAAAGCCGATTTTTGTGTGCAAAAGTGCCGATTTCTTATCAAAATTCCCTGGCACCCCTGCTGGCAGCACTTAATTATATCAAAGCTCCCATTTTTTATATCGACACCTCAGAATTGTTTTGGTCCAATAGCCACCTAAAAAATTAGTAAGGTATGGAATATATACTTGAATATACTATTTCTGACTTAAGTTAGTTTAATATTGTTTTGCCCCTAAAAGCAATGATTAGAGTATAAGGCAATATCGTACAAGAAAACATGATAATAAACAAAATTATTATTTTGCCTTATTACATACATAAAATATAAGTTAGAACTGCAAATACCCTTATTTTATTTGGAATGGTTATTTTATGTGGAACATCGTTTCTTTAAAAAAAAGTTTGATTTATGTATATGTTTTGACAATAAGTGCAAAAAAGAAAATATAAGAGAAGGACTGCAAATTTTTGTGATTTAAAAAAATGTAAGTTAAAAACGTTTTTAGGTGTTTACTATTTTTATGTTTTAGTATTATGTATTTTTATGTTTCTTTAAGTATGTACTCGTTCATATGTATGTACAATTATAAAATGTATTAAGCAATAAAATATAATAGTTATTCTCTTGACTATATGCATTTTTTAATAAAGTAATAAATAAAAATAAATGGAAGTTGCTACACTGCACTTTCTCCTCCAAATAACATTAACATTTAATTTAAGTCATAATTTTAGAAAGGAAAAAAATTTAAACTTTATATGGATGTGAACAGAGCTAAATTAAAAAAAAAAATTGATAAGAAGCACAAAACAAGAATTTTTATCATATCCAAACGTATAAAAACGTTCTTATTCGTAAAAAATATGTCTAGAAATTTATTTTTTATAAAAAAGATTGATCGGTTATATTTTGAGAAATTCTAATGTTAGTATTGTCTCGTTTCTGGCTTTTTAAACATTCCTGAAGGGACGATATTATTAATATAATGGCCACACCTTTGGTTTGTAATTTTTTTCTGGCAACTATAGTTATGCGAATAAAAAAGTTTGTGTCTGGCAGCCTACATTGAGAAAAAGAGTTATCACTCATTTTGCTTCTCAATATAAAGAGAGAGAAAGAGAGCAATTTTCTCTTCATATTGAGTCAAAATTTTAGTTTGTTACATTTAGTTTGTTATCTTCTCGTCCGCTAAAAAAAAATTGTTCAAAAAGTTTGTTTACTTCTCTTCGATACAATCACGGCAAATCCACGACAGCGTAATTAACACTATGTCCACACGAGACGAATTTTCATCATAATGCCTAATAAAACGCCGGCAGAACAATTGTTAAATTTATATTTATATCAGCACAAAGGGGTAGACATTGATGATTTTATATTGTGATGAATCATTTTTTATTAGACGTTGTGAAGGTAATATGTTAAATTAATTTTGTGTGAATGTTATTTATTGAATTTTCGGTTTGTTTTGTAATCTTTTTTTTTAGAAAATAATGAGTGCGAAGAAACAAATCTGCTACTTTTAGTTGCTTTAAAACAACTAAATGAATTGATGGAAGCTTCAGATGAAGATTTAGGAACGCACCGTAATATATGAGTGAACCCGTTTTTGGCCAAAAGAGAAATTTACTGTTTGGTAGAACACCTTTTAAAGGACATTTTGTGGGAGGAGAAGGAATACCGCAATTTCTGCCGTCTAAATGTAAGCGACTATGAGAAAATACTTAAATTGGTAAGTTGATGCTCCGTACGGAAGAGTATTGCGAGTTGTCCTTTTCATTTTCAAAATTTTTAGTACAAAAATACAATAAAATGCGATTTGTAGGTTAATTATAAAATTGAAAAACAAAATACAGTAATGAGGCATGCTATAAGCGCACGAATTCTTTTGGCAATTACATTGCGTTATTTAGCAACTGGAGACTCTTTTAGGTCATTAGAATTTCTAACTCGCATCTTAAGAAAAACAATAAGTCAGTTCATACCAGAAGTGTTGAGAGCAATTGTTGAATCATTGTAAAGTGACTATTTGCAGGTAAGATTTATAATCAAAATCATCAAGATAATTTTTGCTCAAATTTTTACAGTTTCCGTCCAATGAAAATAATTGGATTAGTGTGGAAAAAGGCTTTGAACACTTGTGGCAATTTCCACACACTTTGGGAGCAATGGATGGCAGGAATATCAGAATAAAATCTCCAGCTCATTCCGGATCTGATTTTTTCAACTACAAAGGGTTTTTTTTAGCATAGTGTTGTTTGCAGTGGTAGACGCCAACAGTAAATTTTTGTATATAGACGTTGGTGGAAATGAGAGAGCCTCAGATGTAGGTGTCTTTAAAAATTATTCGCTCTATAACTCTTTAAAGGAGGGGAAGCTTAATATAAAAAGCGACAGGCCTTTAAAAGGGCAAGTGCTTAAAATCCATTTTTTTTCATAGGAGATGATATTTTCGGGCTAGCTCGCGATGTAATGAAGGCTTACAATTGCAATTCTACATTGTCAACAGCACAACAAATTTTTAACTATAAGCTAAGCCGAGCCAGAATGCAAGTTGAGATGGCCTCCGGAAGACTTACGTCAAGATTTATAATTTTCCAAAGGCCAATTGAGGTACAGATTGAAACATGTGATTTGTTGGTGAAAACATGTTGCATTTTACATAATTACTTAAGTAAAGATGTGATTGAACCTCAACTATTGGAAGGAATTAATTCAATTCTACCACAGACAATGACTTCACTTCCCCCGCAAGCCTATGATACAATTAGATTTGCCAATGAAGTGAGAGAAAATGTAACAAAATACCTTGTTACAGATGGCGATTTATCATTCCAATGCAGAAAAATTAAAAAACAAGTGGCAAATCCCTTTTCAGGGCCATCACAAATATATAAGAGATTTCTTTTACTCAAACAAAATTTTTTTCAGAAAAAAACTTAAGGTAATATTCTAAAGTGTGATACTCGTTGACTTGGGACTTAGACTTTCCTAATCCTTCAAATGCAAAACAAAAGACTAATGAAATTATTGAAATTGGTATACGAGCCTATGTATGTCCTTCGAGAAGAAAGGTACCAAGCAGTGAATATAATATGAATAATACATTCTTACAATTCAATTTTATTTTAAAGACAAAAAACATTTGGAAAACAAAATTTCAAATATTACAATATATTGTCATCAGTAAGCGAATTATGCAGTAAGTCGTGTTGCCTTCCTTTTTGATAATACTTTGCCAAAACTTGCTGCAATTCAGCCATGGCATTTGTTGCTAAAGTAAGGGGCAGCTGCGATAGCTGTAGTTCTACCGACTTAGCAAATGCTGAGAATATGGTTTCCTGTTCACTTGCGTTTTTTAATATTAAATCTAGGGTAGAATTAAATTTTTTGTCCCTTTCGATTCTTGCTTTTTTGCTGGACTTAGTTTTTCGGAACTGGATGGTGTTAGGTCTATGTATGAAATTTCTGAAACACTTTCTTGGCTGACTTCAAACTTGTGACTTGTGTGAGCATTTTGAAAAAATTTTTTCTTTAGCTAAAATTAAAATGTGTGTAAGTTAAAAAACAATCAACTTACTTCTGAAAAATTGCTTGTTGTTTTTCGACGTTTTCCAAAAGGCGCAGCTCATCAAAATAAAATAAATGTGGATGATAGACGTCATCAGTTGACGTACCTGTCTTTTTGGATTCAGCAACGTTTTTCTTTCAGACACATAGGTGCCTCGAAGGTTTTTAATTTTCACATTAGACTCATCTTTGCTCATGTTTTTTGAAATTTCGGCCCATGCGTTTTTTTTAATCCACTCTTCTATAGTCAGGAGATTTATAGCTCCACAGGCACGGAAATTGCTTATAAAGAGCAATGATTTTAAAAACGTCCAACATTCCCCAATCCATAATACGAAAATAGAACTGCAAATCAAAAGGTCAATATTAGAAAGGATTTTCTACATAGTTTCTTCTGCGGCCGGGCAGTTTTTACCATCACGTTTGGTACACACTACTACTAAATTACCGATTTTTATTAATTAATTAATTTTACAGCTTTGTCCAAATAGATCAAACTTCCTTTCACTACACTCTGTACAGCAAAACCCACTGTTAATTCTCTTGATTTTTATTTGTAAAATGAAAAGAAATTTAAAAAGGATCAATTTAATTAAAAATAAATTAAACTTTAAATTTACCGTGCTATTTTCCCGGTATTGATTATTGAAGGTGAAAGCACGTCTCGATGGCCATTTCGCTATCGCTTACTTAGCTCGTCAGGAAACTTCTTACAAATATTTTAAATGAACTAAAGATTTCCGTCCAAACCACAAAGAAAAGACAAAAAATCAAAGTTCAAGCAAAAACAACAGTAATCAACTTCGATTTTATTTTTCTTTATACACTGCATACGGCAGACTTTTTTTCTGCTCTTTTATACAGTTTAAAGATGTTGAAAAATAAAAACAACAAAACACTACGTTATTTAATTCTTTCTTTTATGCACAGGCACTTGCAATTTTAATAATTAAAAATTAAAAATACGGGAATAATTAATAATATAAATTAAAGTTTAAATTTACCGTGCTATTTTCCCGATATTGATTATTGAAGGTGAAAGCACGTCTCGATGGCCATTTCGCAATCGCTTACTTAGCTCGTCAGGAAACTTCTCACAAATGTTTTAAATGCTAAAAAATCGCCTACAAATCGCATTTTATTGTATTTTTGTACTAAAAATTTTGAAAATGAAAAGGACAACTCGCAATACTCTTCCGTACGGAGCATCAACTTACCAATTTAAGTATTTTCTCATAGTCGCTTACATTTAAACGGCAGAAATTGCGGTATTCCTTCTCCTCCCACAAAATGTCCTTTAAAAGGTGTTCTACCAAACAGTAAATTTCTCTTTTGGCCAAAAACGGGTTCACTCATATATTACGGTGCGTTCCTAAATCTTCATCTGAAGCTTCCATCAATTCATTTAGTTGTTTTAAAGCAACTAAAAGTAGCAGATTTGTTTCTTCGCACTCATTATTTTCTAAAAAAAAAGATTACAAAACAAACCGAAAATTCAATAAATAACATTCACACAAAATTAATTTAACATATTACCTTCACAACGTCTAATAAAAAATGATTCATCACAATATAAAATCATCAACGTCTACCCCTTTGTGCTGATATAAATATAAATTTGACAATTGTTCTGCCTAGAGCTGCAAAACTATCAATGGCACTATCGATTGTTTTGTTTTGCTACTAAAAACAAAGTCAATAAAAACGGTATGACGAAGACATTGAAATGCAAAATGCACCATCCAAATTTCACCACCTGTAAACCTTTTATAATAATGGTTATCATTACATATGTACTTATGTATATAAAGTGAAAATCTATTAATTATTTGTTGTAGATTCGCATAATAAGCCAGCTAACGTAGTTTATTTTCTTTTTTTTTTTTTTTGTTCTGACGCCTTTTCAGCAATTGAACAATATATAAATATACGTAAATAATCAAATGTGATCTCCTTTTTAAATGACTTCAAAATAAAAGAAGGATGTCATCAATTCGACGGCGGTTTTTTTTTTGTGTTTCTGCCTGCAGAACTCAGTCATTTCTAAAACGATTTTGAAAGTTTTTGGTAGTATGATTGAATATGCTCACACATTGATTTCGTTTTAAGAACAGGTCATAATCTTAAAAATTAAAGGGTGTCCCCATACAACATACATTTATTTTTACTTGTATTATGAAGTATAACTTCCGTTAAATTTAAAATAACTGCGTATTACTATGGCTCCCAATAACAAAAAGTAATCCAAAAATAAGTCTAAAAATTAAAGGGTGCCCCCATAATAGATGTAAATTTACTTATATGGGCCTCACTTTTGAACCGTTATAGACAAACGATTGAAAATTGGACAGACTGTCGATTGCTAAATTAATGGGTGCGCCAATAGTTAATTTAATTTGATATATATGGCCATACTTTTGAGCAGTTGTAGACAGACACTTGAAATTTACAACGAGCCTGTATTGCTAAGGAGGACCAAGTATTAAATTTGGAAGTTAAAGGGTGTCCCAATAGTTGATGTAATTACAAATATGTGGCCGAGCTTTCGAACCGTTATAGACAGAACGCTGAAACATAAAGGGACTTGTATTGCTAAGCCAGCTATATCAACGAGTTTAAAATTTGAATTTAGAAATTAAAGGGCGTCCCATAATTGATTTAGATTTACTTATATGGGCCTATCTTTTGAACACATATGGACAAACGCTTGCAAATTGGACAGAATGTCGTTTGCTATGGCAGTTATAGTTATAAGTATTTATATTTAAAATTATAAATTAAAGGGTGCCCCAATAAATAAATGCCTTTATAACCTGTATTACTAACTTTAGACATAAACGAGTGTCCTAATAGTCGATGTAATTTGGTGTAATTGGCCGAACTTTTAAACCGTAATATACAAACAGCTGAAATTTACAAGGGACCTGTATTGCTAAGTCCGCTATAACAAGAAGCTTATAATTTGAATTTAAAAATAAAACAGTGTTCCCAACATTAATGTAATTTGACCTATATGCCTGTGCTTTTTAACAGTTGTATAAAAATACCTGAATTATATACAGAATGTCAACTACTTTGTTTGGTATAATAAGAAGTACAAAAATTTTTAGTTATAAATTAAGGGGTTTTACAATAGTTGATATAATCTGATGTATATGGTCAAACTGTAGAACCGTTATAGAAAGTCGGTTGAAATTTACACAGAACCTGATTTCTAAATCTACTTCAACAACAGGTATATAATATGAAATTGAAGGCTGCCCCTAAAGTTGCTGTAATTTGATTTATACTGCCATTTGAACAAGTATAAAATTTGAGAATATAAGGGTGTTCCAATAGTTAATGTAATCTAAATTTTGTTGCCACTCTCTTGAACCATTATAGCCGTCAGATGAAATCTGTTTTGAAGTCCGTTTTTTTGTAAGAATTAAGTTAAATCAATTCTTTCTCTACAAAAAGTGAGTCCCATAAATTATATATATATATATTCTGAGTTCTTATGCATAGCGGAGTCGATTGAGCAATGTCCGTCTGTCTGTCTGTCCGACCGTTTCAGTGTTTTGATTTCACAAAAAAAGTGTCAATCGGTCAGATATAGTGTCGAAAGAGGTGCTATTGGAAATCAACATGATCAGTCCATGTCCTTCGAGGCAGCAGGCAAAATATAGAATAGAATAGAAAACAGAATATATATATATATATATATATATATATATATATATATATATATATATATATATATATATATATATATATTCTGAGTTCTTATGCATAGCGGAGTCGATTTAGCGATGTCCGTCTGTCTGTCTGTCCGACCGTTTGATTACAACCACTTTTCTTCATCAAAAAAAGTGTCAATCGGTCAGATATAGTGTCGAAAGAGGTGCTATTGGAAATCAACATGATCAGTCCATGTCCTTCGAGGCAGCAGGCAAAATATCACTCCTACCTCTAATTTTTTCATATCATTTGAAACAATAAAGTAACTCCAATAAAAAAAAAATAATAATAAATATATAGGGCGATAGAGAATTAAAAAATAAGAAAAGTGAAAAAATTGGCGCTCGGCCATATTACGGGGCTCTGAAATTTTTTAATTTTTTTAAATATCTATATGGGTATCATTTTGAAGCTTTTGAAGAGATCTATAAGGAAATACTAAAATTTTTTAAAAATGATTTACCCATTAAGAGCCGATGTCACTTTTATGTGAAATTATATATATGCAGTACTAAAATTTTTTTTTTATTTTTTAAATTTCTCTCAAACCCAACATTTGCTTTTTTTTATTAGAGTTACTTCACTTAACTAGATTTATATAGATGATAGCACTCTTACTTGTTTTATTTTTCTTCCTTTTAATTTGTTTTTGATTATTCTATATGTTTTGTTTGCTTTTTTGTTAATTTACCACGTTATTTTCTACAGAATTATGTATATTTGTTTTTTCATTAAATATTAATGTATGTATACACATGCCTGTATATTAAAAACATTGATATCAGCTTTCTTTTTACTTTAAGGAATGTTTTAAGATATTATATTGGGAAAATACATATTTGACATTTTTCCAACAATCAAAAACTATCGATAGTATCGATGGCATCAAAAAATACTATCGAAACTATCGAATGGTGCCACTGTCGATAGTTTTGCAGCTCTAGTTCTGCCGGCGTTTTATTATGCACATGGCGAAACAATACAGGTGAATGCACAAGCAAAAAAGCCCATCAGCTGTATACATTGCAGTTGTCAAAAAAATTTGTCAAAAATAAATTATTTGTTAAATTTTTTTTTTTATTTTTTTGATTGCTAATAGAAAAAAAGTAACTATTGAAATTCCTAGTGAATATTACCACAACACGGAACCGTATTTGCAGTTCCTGATGTGTATAATCAAAATATGCGTAAAAAGATAGTGAAATTATTGTTAACACATTAATAATTGCTTGGTTCTTTTTTGTGGAAGAGTATGTTAGTCTTCAAATGGTCAACGTACAAGAATGGAACGATTTATATTTTTTATATTGTTTTTTTTTTAATATTTTTTGACAACACACCTAAATTTTGTAGAAACAAATTGCCTGTTGTTTTTTGTGTTGTTGGATTGTTGTAGCCGTGCGGTCACCTGTATTAATACGCTTTTTGATTAGGCATTATGATGAAAATTCGTCTCGTGTGGACATAGTGTTAATTACTCTGTCGTGGATTCGCCGTGACTGTATCGAAGAGAAAAAAAAATTTTTTGAACAATTATGGGCGTGAAGAAATCATACCAAGACGAATCGATTACCAGGTGGCAGCGTAGGCGAATTCACTAATTTTCGCCGTGAACACTACTGTCAAAATACATATATAAAAAATCTGTGTACTATTTTTTATATATGAAGTTTGACATTAGTTTCTACCAGCAAAAAATAATAAATTCTCTAACGCTGCCACCTGGTAATTGATTCGCCTTGAATCATACTTTATAGCAAGGCGAATCAATTACCAGGTGGCAGCGTTAGAGAATTTATTATTTGGACCCAAAATTTTCATGGAGCTATTAAAAATTTCGGTCCAACGAAAACAAAAAGGCATAAAACTTTAATTAGAAACTTTTAAAATAAAAAGAAATATGTGGTTAATGAAATTGAGAAATAAGTTTTAATTATAGGGTTAATTTTTTGCTATTGACACAATTAGGTGATATCGTGATTTAAACGTTTCACTTGTTAGAAAATCTCTTAGACTGTTGTAACGGCAAAGTAATGTATGTGTAGATTTCTGGATGTGATAAAACAAAAAATAGAAGATTATATTATAATCCAAATTCAATTAAGAGTGAAGCATACAACTATGTATTAATAGACAAGAAAAGAATGAAAAAAACTATTAAAAGTGTTAACGAGAAGGCGATTTGCTGTAGAATATGCCAGTAGTCGCAGTAAAACTGAGTTTAATTGTATAATTTTTGAAAAGTCAGTTTTATATATTTCTGATTGCTTTTTATATGTATTTATTTTTATTTAATTATATCTAAGTATATCTAAGTTTGTCATACCATTTGTAATTTCTACAATATCAATTTTCGACCTCATAAAGTATATATATTCTGAAATCTTATGCATAGCGAAGTCGATTGAGCGATGTCCGTCTGTTCTTCCATGTTAGTGTTGAAATTAACTTTACTAAGGCACTAAATGCGCTAAAGAAGATTTAAATACGCCAATCGATCAGACATAGTTTCGAAGTTATGGGCCTCTGAACTTTTCATAGAAAATTACATTTGTTTTTTAAGATATCAGTATGGGTATCATTTATTAAACTAGATTTGTACATATGGTGAAGGGTATGTAAGATTCGGCATAGTCGAATATAGCACTATTACTTATTTTTTAAATATCCTTTACTTTTTTGTAAAATGTTTCTATAGCCTTCACCAAAAAAAGTGGAAAAAAGGGCATATCTAAGTTTCTCATTCCGTTTGTAATATCTAAAATATAGCAATGTGACTTGTTTTTAACTATGTTTTTCACTATTCTTTATTGGCCTAAAGGGGCTTTATTTTTTAATGAATCAATATAAATAAATAAAATCTATAGTATAGCAAAGGCATATGAATAATTTATTTTTAAAACGTGTTAAACAAAATTTCCGTAGTTTTTAGTAAATCAAAGAAAACTTCCTAGCAACCTTAATATTAATTTTAAAAACCTAATATTTTTTCCCGTGAAAGTGTAATATTTTGTAATATTTTGGTATATCTATATCTTTTTTTCAATATTGTCATACTTTAAAGAAATAATATTTTTATTAGAAACTTCAAAGGTAACATGAAAAATGAACTTATAAAGAGTATGATATTATTGCTAAAGATGTAAAGAGTTACTGAAAATAAAAAATGGCTTAATAAGTAAAAAAATTCAAAATTAATTTTCTGGTTGATTATACTGTACCAGCTTAAAAAAACCGACAAGCGGGTAAAGCTAATTCTAACCGCTTATTTAGATTGGGTCTAGTTTTCCAGACATAGCGTGATCTCGAAAGCTGCTCAATTGATTCTTCGCGAAATAGCTTATAAAAATAACAGAAAAGTTAACTGCATTAATCTAAATGAATTAATCACGAAAAAAGTGGAAATAGTTTTATTTTTAATTAAATATTTCAAGGTTATTTTATAATACTTTCCCACTAACTTTATAGTGCATTTCCATTGACGTGATTTTGTCTAAACACTTGATTTGCTCAAATTTGCAAAATTAAATTTATTATTTTTTCTATAAGAACCTCCAATACGAATGGATAGTACAGAAATAAATTTCAATATCTCTTACACAACAAAATATGCTCTGTTCTGTAAACCGAATCGTTTAAAAAAACAAGCGCTTTTCAAAACCGAAGAAATTACTATTTGGTGTTCTGCAAATCACTCGTTTTAGCATTATTCGAAATTAAGTTCGAAAAAGTAAACAAATTTATTTTTATAAATGAATAAAAGTTATTTTGGCTTAATTTCATTTATTTTTAATTTCTAAAAATCTTTTTTTAATGAACTTAAGTCAAAATAATTTCTATTAATTTATAATATTCACAGTTCTAATAATAATTTAATAAAAATTAAATTTATTATTTTAAGGCAAAAATTTAAAATGCCCGGAGCATTTGTATTAAGTTACAATTATAAATAATATAAATAAACTGTGATCGCCATACTAAAAGTTTGCAGAAATTTTGTGATTTGGTGAAAAATTTGTTTTTAAATTAGATTTGTTAAAATTGAACTTTTGTTGTTAATTTGTGTTTACAAGAGATACTTCGTATGTGCGTTTAAAAGTTTTACCAAAAAAAGTGTTTTTTATTCATGCACATAATTTTCGTCAAGCTTGAGGCAATAATATGAAGCAATTTAAGAGTGTTTTTAAACTAATTTTTTTATAATATAAGATATATTAAAATGTATTTAATATTAGTTCACTTTTCAATGTGCTAATATCCCAAATATTTTAAATAAAATCAAATATTGATTATTAGTGGTAAAGCTAGTTCCTATGGCCATTTCGTTGATTGCTCAACTCAACTCATCAGGGAACCTTCTACCATATTTTAGATAAGCTAAAGCTGCCTATTATATTTAAAAATTTTTTAACCAACTGAGAAGTGGACAAAAAATTAATAAACACAAGCATCAAAGCTTAAACAAAATACTAATAATCAATAGTGACTTTATTTTTGCTTACATTTCTACATACACGTGGTTGGTTTTTTCCAACTCTACGTGTAGTTGTAAGAAGTAATCAAAATAAAAAGCATGCGGCAACACCATACATTTGTGTTTATAATAAACTCAAAAATATAGTGAGTTGCCAGAGCTTTTTTGCACAGGCACTTGCAATTTTTATTTAAAATGATTTTTGGGAATAATTATTTTATATTAGTTCACTTTTCAATGTGCTAATATCCCAAATATTTTATATAAAATCAAATATTGATTATTAGTGGTAAAGCTAGTTCCTATGGCCATTTCGTTGATTGCTCAACTCAACTCATCAGGGAACCTTCTACCATATTTTAGATAAGCTAAAGCTGCCTATTATATTTAAAAAAATTTTTAACCAACTGAGAAGTGGACAAAAAATTAATAAACACAAGCATCAAAGCTTAAACAAAATACTAATAATCAATAGTGACTTTATTTTTGCTTACATTTCTACATACACGAGGTTGGTTTTTTCCAACTCTACGTGTAGTTGTAAGAAGTAATCAAAATAAAAAGCATGCGGCAACACCATACATTTGTGTTTATAATAAACTCAAAAATATAGTGAGTTGCCAGAGCTTTTTTGCACAGGCACATGCAATTTTTATTTAAAATGATTTTTGGGAATAATTATTTTATATTAGTTCACTTTTCAATGTGCTAATATCCCAAATATTTTAAATAAAATCAAATATTGATTATTAGTGGTAAAGTTAGTTCCTATGGCCATTTCGTTGATTGCTCAACTCAACTCATCAGGGAACCTTCTACCATATTTTAGATAAGCTAAAGCCTATTATATTTAAAAATTTATTGTCCACTTCTCAGTTGGTTAAAAAAATTTTTAAATATAATAGGCAGCTTTAGCTTATCTAAAATATGGTAGAAGGTTCCCTGATGAGTTGAGTTGAGCAATCAACGAAATGGCCATAGGAACTAGCTTTACCACTAATAATCAATATTTGATTTTATTTAAAATATTTGCGATATTAGCACATTGAAAAGTGAACTAATATAAAATAATTATTCCCAAAAATCATTTTAAAATGTATTTAATTTTACTAAGATTAATAAGAAAGACTTTAAATTTTTTATTCCAATAGTTGTTTACTTGGGTTTTCAGTCATTTTTAAGAATAAACTTGGTTTCGATTTACTTTCGACCAGGTTTGTTTACTCTATTTTAAAACGAGTAAAATTGTGCGAATTCGGTTTATAGAACTCCAAGAAAATGTGAATTCGTTTTAAAATGAGAAATTTACTCGGATTCGTTTTACAGAACAAGACTGAATGTTGCGAAAACAAAACCAGTTCGACATGCTTTTGTGGTTTGGTGAAATGAAATGTAGGATTTGATCAAAACCATATGTTTTCATGAAAAAAAGTCATTGTAAACATTCTTTTAGACTTTCTGTTAAAGTTTAAGATTTTTAAAGAGATTTCTTTCACTTTATATTTAAAGCTTTCTTAAACTTTTAAATAAACGTAAAAAATTCACTTTTGTGAAACAGCATGTGTATTATAAGCTAGTCGTATACACCATTAAAATGCTAGATGTCAAAGTCGTGTACGTGAGCCAGGTGCTACGTTGTACAAATGCTGGATGACCAGTCAAGAATTAATTTTTAGTTTGATTTTGTGCTGTAAACATCGCGCTTTTAGTGTTGTGAAGACGGCACAAGCAAAAAAACATTATACTTAGTACATTCAAACAAACACAGCTTTTATTTACAAAACAAAGAGAAAGAAAATAAAAAGTAGTGAAAAAAAGTTTATGAATGAAAGAGTGGTAAAATTTTTTTTGTTTTAAACTCTTTCTTAAAATTTGTGCTCAGCACATTATACTTTTCACTAGCTACTTTCACGACTTCGTCCGCGTGTCGTTTCTAATTTTCTTAAAAATCAAATTTAAAAAGCTGTGTTTTTAAATATTTATTGTAGAGTTCTGTAAACAGTGTTTAAAATTTTCCATCTACAAAAATAAAATGTGCTGACATTAAGTACCATTATATCGGTAAAACTGGGTGCTTTCACATTTGTATCTCTATTTTCTCAACAAAATGACTTATTTTTACGAACAAGTACTCTATATTTGAATCAAGGCTCTATACTGCGTTTCCACTCACTTGAAATCAACTAGTTTTGATAAAAACACTTCCAAGTGTTTCCATTGAGCAACACTGACATTTTCTGCGTAGAAAAATTATTTTTTTTTTTTTTGTTAAAAATCGTTTTTATTGTTAAATAAATTTTTGTTTTAATATTTTTTAAACACTTTTTTTGTAAAAATGTTAAAAGTACATAATTATAACTTTTTTGATAAAAACATCCAATATGAATAGATAGAACGAAGTTGAACTTGAATATCCTAGACACAACACAGTTGGAAAAACTATATTTTCGACATCCTTTGATCAAGTCAAGTGTTTTGGACAAAATCACGCCAATGAAAACGCACTATAAGGGACCTCCTCACATAATTTTATTTAAATCTATCCAGCAGTGATGCGAACACAGACAGACAGGCAAAAATTCCATAAATAGCTGTATTAAGTTACAATTTGTATTAAGTATTAAGTTACAATTATAAATAATATAAATAAACTGTGATCGCCATACTAAAAGTTTGCAGAAATTTTGTGATTTGGTGAAAAATTTGTTTTTAAATTAGATTTGTTAAAATTGAACTTTTGTTGTTAATTTGTGTTTACAAGAGATACTTCGTATGTGCGTTTAAAAGTTTTACCAAAAAAAGTGTTTTTTATTCATGCACATAATTTTCGTCAAGCTTGAGGCAATAAAATGAAGCAATTTAAGAGTGTTTTTAAACTAATTTTTTTATAATATAAGATATATTAAAATGTATTTAATTTTACTAAGATTAATAATAAAGACTTTAAATTTTTTATTCCAATAGTTGTTTACTTGGGTTTTCAGTCATTTTTAAGAATATACTTGGTTTCGATTTACTTTCGACCAGGTTTGTTTACTCGATTTTAAAACGAGTAAAATTGTGCGAATTCGGTTTATAGAACTCCAAGAAAATGTGAATTCGTTTTAAAATGAGAAATTTACTCGGATTCGTTTTACAGAACAAGACTGAATGTTGCGAAAACAAAACCAGTTCGACATGCTTTTGTGGTTTGGTGAAATGAAATGTAGGATTTGATCAAAACCATATGTTTTCATGAAAAAAAGTCATTGTAAACATTCTTTTAGACTTTCTGTTAAAGTTTAAGATTTTTAAAGAGATTTCTTTCACTTTATATTTAAAGCTTTCTTAAACTTTTAAATAAACGTAAAAAATTCACTTTTGTGAAACAGCATGTGTATTATGAGCTAGTCGTATACACCATCAAAATGCTAGATGTCAAAGTCGTGTACGTGAGCCAGGTGCTACGTTGTACAAATGCTGGATGACCAGTCAAGAATTAATTTTTAGTTTGATTTTGTGCTGTAAACATCGCGCTTTTAGTATCGTGAAGACGGCACAAGCAAAAAAACATTATACTTAGTACATTCAAACAAACACAGCTTTTATTTACAAAACAAAGAGAAAGAAAATAAAAAGTAGTGAAAAAAAGTTTATGAATGAAAGAGTGGTAAAATTTTTTTGTTTTAAACTCTTTCTTAAAATTTGTGCTCAGCACATTATACTTTTCACTAGCTACTTTCACGACTTCGCCCGCGTGTCGTTTCTAATTTTCTTAAAAATCAAATTTAAAAAGCTGTGTTTTTAAATATTTATTGTAGAGTTCTGTAAACAGTGTTTAAAATTTTCCATCTACAAAAATAAAATGTGCTGACATTAAGTACCATTATATCGGTAAAACTGGGTGCTTTCACATTTGTATCTCTATTTTCTCAACAGAATGACTTATTTTTACGAACAAGTACTCTATATTTGAATCAAGGCTCTATACTGCGTTTCCACTTACTTGAAATCAACTAGTTTTGATAAAAACACTTCCAAGTGTTTCCATTGAGCAACACTGACATTTTCTGCGTAGAAAAATTACTTATTTTTTTTTTTTTTTTTTTGTTATAAATCGTTTTTATTGTTAAATAAATTTTTGTTTTAATATTTTTTAAACACTTTTTTAATAAAAACATCCAATATGAATAGATAGAACGAAGTTGAACTTGAATATCCTAGACACAACACAGTTGGAAAAACTATATTTTCGACATCCTTTGATCAAGTCAAGTGTTTTGGACAAAATCACGCCAATGAAAACGCACTATAAGGGACCTCCTCACATAATTTTATTTAAATCTATCCAGCAGTGATGCGAACACAGACAGACAGGCAAAAATTCTATAAATAGCTGTTTTGTATTGCATATTGATTACTATTTAAATCAACATCAAAATTTTCAAAAAATATTTTATGTACAGAAATGACTCCGTTATAGGTTTATTATATGTATAGATTAAATCTTGAAGTTTCCCTTCGGAGGTTATTGTTTATTTGTAGTATTCTAATAAAAATGCATATTGTTTCTCCTTTTAATGGCGGTCACTATACTCTACACTTCTTACGTCACAACTTGCATGCAATGAATGGTAAACTTTGATAAATTCCATGATTTCTTTTTGTTTTCCGGCATTTTACTTAACTGCAAAACTTAAAAACCGTTTTAGATAAAAAATTAGTACGTGCTTGAAAAACCAACACAATAGACACATCAAAGTATGACATCCAGCATTCCAAAAACAAATTTTTTGATTTTTAATTGAGCATCGTCTGTGTAACATACCAATACATTTTCGAACAAATCTAGTTTACGGACGCAGTTTAAAATTTAAAAAAGGTTGCCTACAGGGTGTAAAATTTAATTTTAAGCAAAAAAAGTGAAGTGAAAAATTTGGGGCTGACCCTTGGTTTCCGAGTTACGGGCCTCCAAGGTTTGTATGTACAGTATGGAATATATGGAGTATTTTTTGGTGGAATAAGACAATATGGGTATCATTGGAAAGGTAATTTCAATATCTATTCTATGGCCAGCAGTACTCTTTTCACAGACTTCACCTTTTTTTACAAATTAATGGATTTTATAAGAAAAACTAAGCCGGAGTATTAAATTGTGAATAAAAAAACAGGCTACCAATTGAAGACATACAAATTTAAGAATTTGCAGAGTTAGCACTAAAACGCTTAAAAGAATTATGAATATTGGAACAGGCACACAAAAAACTTGCGTTGGGTGTTCTAGTTTCTTAACAATCAGACGACTGGACATGCTGAACTTTCAATGAAGGTTTTAAAGGTTATTTTTGTAATGTGCAAAGGCTCAAATTTAGTGCTGATCCTTAGTTTTGGAGTTACGGACCTCCAAGGTTTGTATAGAGAATATGGGGCTTAAATCTAGTTTACGGACGCAACTTAAAAATTAAAAAAAAGTTGCCTAAATTTTAAGCAAAAAATTTTATATTTTGTGGTGGAATGGGGCAATAAAGATATTGAAAAGGTAAATTATATATCTTTTCAATTGAAGAGGAAAATAGTAAAAAAAAAATATAATAAAAACAGGTAACGACGAAAAAAAAGCTGTTTTCATATAAACATAAGTACCTATGTATATCAAAGGCTTAAATCCAGGTGGTGTAAAATGCAAGGAACAAATCTAGTTTACGGGCACCGCTCCAAAAAAAAGTTGCCTACGGGGTGCAAAATGCAATTTTAAGCAAAAAAATGTAAAGTGACAAAATTGGCCGCAACCCTTAGTTTCGCAGTTACGGACCTCCGAAGTTTTTTTATCTAATAAGGCATATATCGAGTATTCGATGGCAGAATGGGACAATATGGATACCATTGGAAAGGTAATTTTAGCGGCTATCTAATCAAACAAGAAAAGTAAAAATATAAATGATCGGCTACAGACCAAAATATTTTTTTTTTAATTTAAACATAACTTTGAAAAAAATTATACTGAAGCAGGAAATATAAAAAAAAAATAAATGAATAAAAAATCTGGTAAGAAGAAACATTTTTTTACAAAATAAATTAAGTTATTCGGAATACTTCATTAAAAATGTTTTATAAAGGTGTAAAATGTAAATTTAAGTAAAAAATGTAAATATCTGGAGAAATCCTTTGTTTCATATGGTAGCATTGCAAAAGTGATTAAAATTATTTTTCGAATGCTATGGTGATTCGCCATGATTTTAGTATATTGGCTTCTCAGGAAACCTTTAGAAAACGAAGCCGATCTTAGTTTTCCCATAGAGGAGAAAATCCTTTCGTTCGGCCGAAGGCCGGCTACGCAGGAAACCTTTAGAAAGCGAAGCCGCTGTTGGTTATACCATAGAGGAGAAAACCCTTTCGTCTGGCCGAAGGCCGGCTACGCAGGAAATCTTTAGAAAGATAAGCTGGTGTTGGTCATACCATATAGGACAAAATGTTTGCTATGCAGGAAATCTTTAGAAAGCGAAGCCGGTGTTGGTCATACCATTGAGGAGAAATTCGTTGCGCCCGGCCGAAGGCCTGTTACGCAGGAAAGCGAAGCCGGTGTTGGACATACCATAAAGCAGAAAATCTTTACGTTTAAATGAAAAAAATCGTTTTTTGGTCTTTAGAAGATCTTTTTCTTGGTAATTAGATAGCCGCTTAAATTACCTTGCCAATAATATCCATATTGTCCCATTCTGCCATCAAATATTTGATATATGCCATATTTAACACAAAAACTTCGGAAGCCCGTAACTCCAGAACTAAGGATTGGCAACTAAGCAGGCAACTTTTGACTGACTAAGTAGGCAACTTTTGTTTCTTTTGGAGCGGTGGCTGTAACTTGGTCTTGTTCCCAAATTAATTAAGTTTAGTGACAATACTATACGAAAAAAGATAAAAAAAGTGAAGTCAGTGTTGGTCGTACCATAGAGAAGAAAATGCTTGCGCCCGGCCGAGGGCCGGCTACGCAGAAGATCTTTAGTAAGCGAAGCCAAAACTAGGGGCTGCCCGAAAAACTTTCATATAAAAAACGCTTTTTTATTTTTTTACTATTTTTCTTTTAAACTGAATAGAAATTGAAATTACCTTTTTAATGATACCCATATTGCGTCATTCCACCAAAAAATACGCGCTATATTATATATTGTACATACAAAATTTAGAGGCCCGTAACTCGAAAACTAAGGGTCAACCCCAAATTTTTTACTTAACATTATTCGCTTAAAATTATATTTTATACCCCGCAGACAACTTTTTTTTTATTTTTGTGCTGCGTCCGTAAACTAGATTTGTTCCGAATTTAAAAACCAAGTTACTGACTTATTTGATATGATTAATTTTAAAATTCTTTTGATTATAGGAACATAATACATACTTCGCGCAGACATCAAATACTTGGCAGAGTGCGACGAAAGCGAATCGGTACGAGACGAGTTTGTTGAAATTTTAAAAAATGAGAGATACTCAAACTCACATAATTCCCAGTGTAATCGAATACGAAACAACTCATGTGCGGCAGGGATAAATTTTTATTTAAGTGCGCATAACAGATGCCGTTAAATTGATAAGTAACCTTATTAACGTTTGAAAGGATATAAAAATGTTTTACTTAACACACACCATCGCTAAAAGAAATCTTAGAAGATGTAATCAAAGGCCGTGAATTATATATCCCACTTATCCAGACATTAGTTTTGAACTAGTACGCTTTTGATGAGTTGAATAATGTTGGATATCGTGTTATTTTAAGAGGCACTACTATTCGTAATTCCTAAAGTTTTATTAATGAAATTTTGGCAGCCACCGATGGTATGCAGCGTAAGCATACGAAGCATGTAATAAAACGTTATTCTTCAACAGAAAATTATAAACTTTTTGGCGGATAATAAATAACTTCCCCGCATATATTTATTTATTTTTATTTAATAATACACAAAGCCTCGCTGCCAATACAAAGTATTATTAATTACATAATGTATTTTTTGCAGATAACGAAAAAAAATTATTTCTTCTATATTTAAATTACCAAAATATATTTATACACTGTTTTGTTAATGTACATGTTATATTGTAAAAAATATAAAATTATCTTATTTATAACCATTTACTATATTAAAAACAAAGAAATCCGTTTGTAACTAATTGTAAAATAAATGTATACATATAAAATAAAACTAACGGGGTCCTTTCTGTACATGAAATATTTTTGGAAAATTTTGATGTTGGTGTAGATAGTAATCGATATGGGAATACAAAACATATAATGGCACTTTAAGTAAACACTATTTTTGTAGATGGAAAATTTTTAACACGTTTAAAGAACTACAATAACCTTGCTAAGTATTTTATGATGCTGCGCTTAGCCACAGCACGTTTTAATTCTTCTGAGCACTGTTGAGGGTGCTTGGCTAGAATAGTGAGAATACTTTGTTTGTCAAAATTATTCTGAATCTTTATTTAATTTACTTACAGCTATTTATACAAAATTTCTTAATTCTACTTCTTTTAATAATTATGTGCTTGCGTATTGTTATTGATCTTACATCAGCAATTATTTACAATGTCTCATTTATGGGTCAATCGTAATATAATTCCCTTTAAACAATTGCTGTTACAATATGTGGGTTATTTTGTTTACTTTTTGTGACAAATTCATTGCAATGCAAAATTCTAGTGTTAAAATGTAGTTTGATAAATGTGACCAATATATTATAATGAATAGTGTGACCAATACACTACACCTCCGTCCTCAAGATTGAATTCATGAATAAATGAAATGAATTAAATCTTAAAAGAAATGTGTTATAATATGAAATTAATAAGTGTGTACAATATAATGTCTAGTGATATGTAGGGATAGTATATACTATGTGTTTTATAATAATGAAAATAAATTTAAAATTGCTTATAATTATTTTTAATAATTTTAATTTGCTTATATTTTATTGATATTGCTAAGTTTTATACAATTTAAGAATATTATTATGAAAAATTTTATTCTTATTATCTATTTTTAACAATGAATTTACTCCTAATCTTTTTATAATTTCATATGGTCCCTTATATGGACTTTGATTCTTTTTTCTAGATACTAGTTTTATTAATACTAAGTCTCCTACTTTAAAATTGCTTACATTTGTGTTTCTGTCATATACTTCTTTTGATTTCTGTTTAGCTATTTCTATTAATCTTTTAGCATTTTCTAATGACTTTTTTAGTCTTAATTTTATCTCATTAGCATAGTTTTCTATGTCATAACATATACTATTGTTTTGTATTTTGTCTGTTGGTAATGCTGCTAGTTTACCGTAAATCAATTCGTAAGGTGAATAGTTGGTGTCAATATGTGGTGTCGTATTATATGCGAATGTATAGTATGCTATCCACTTGTCCCATTCATAATCATAAACAAAATTTAATAAATATTCATTTAGTACACGATGATTACGTTCAATAGAACCCATTGATTGATGGTGATATGGTGCTGAAAATTTTTGATTAATATTTAATAAATTACAAACTTCTTGTAACAATTCGTTATTAAATTCAGTTCCTCTATCAGATTTTAAATTCTTAAAACATCCATACTTTAAGATAAACTGTTCAACTAATGCTTTGGCAATACTTTTAGCATCTTTAGTTTCAATTGGGTGTGCTATTACATACTTTGTTAATTCGCACTGCATAGTTAGTATATATCTGTAGCCATTAGAAATTCTCAAGGGTCCAACAGTATCTATTTCTACTGTTTCAAAGCTAGTACTAGGATTCTCTGTTATAACCATCTCTTCCTTAATATGTTTAGTTTGCTTATTTCTCAAACATTTATCGCATTTATTAATATAATCTCTAACCATCTTTCTCATGTTTTTCCAAACGTAACGTTGTTTTAATTTTAGAATTGTTTTTCTTATACCAAAATGTCCTGATAATGGTGAGTTGTGGAATTCTTCTATAATCTTCATTTGTGACTTTTTGTTCGTAATATGTTGCAAAGGTTTATATAATATTATGTTCAATTCTAACTTTCTATGTTTATTCGTTTTCAATAATTTCTGGTATACCTCATTATAAGTTTTATTCAAATATTCTTTTGATATGAGCTCAAAAATACTATCTTCGCAGGATAAAGCGAGATTTCTTATATTTTGCTTATGCATATAAATTATTAACTTCTCTAGTGACAAAACGTATTTTGCTAGATCTTCATTAACATTCATTACAAAGCTATTATTTTTATTTTCTATGGTACCATCCTTTGGTCCATCTTTCACATTTCTTATACCGGTTTTTATAATACTAAATTTCAATTCATGAATATTCTTTATATCTTGCAAGGATGTACATTCCCACATATGATTTTTATGTTGGCCTTGGGATATGTCATTCTTACTATTTATTTCCACATTTTCCGTATTTTCCTTTGCTTTCTTTCCACGTGTTGTTACTAAAATTTTCGATGGTTTACTTTTGTCTTCTTCCATAGGTATCATATTCTTCAACATTTCAGAATCTAATTTGATTCTTGACAAAGCGTCTGCGTTCGTATTTATTTTTCCTTTTTTATAAACAATTTCAAAATCATAATCTGACAAATCTATTCGTATTCTAGTCAATTTAGATGATGGATTCTTGTGTGAAAAAAGTGAAATAAGTGGTCTGTGATCCGTCACTACAATAAATTTTCTACCAAATAAATATGGTCTAAAAAATTCTATTCCCCAATGTATTGCAAGTAGTTCTTTTTCAATCACTGGTTTATTTAAATCATGTTTTCCTAAGGTTTTGCTTGCATAAGAAATTGGTAAATCTTCTCCTATATTTCCTTGTGATAGAACAGCTCCTAATGCAAAATTTGATGCGTCAGTAGTCAATATAAATGGTTGTTCAAAATCTGGATATCTTAATATTGGTGCGCTAATTAATTTTGTCTTTAATAAGTTAAAAGCTTGTTGACAATTCTCAGTCTATTCAAATTGCTTTCCTTTTTTAGTTTGATCGTTCAGACATTTTGTGATTTCAGAAAAATTTTGTATGAAACGTCTATAATAATTACAAAATGCTACAAATCTTTTAATATCGTCCTTGTCCTTTGGAGTTGGATATTGTTCTATTGCTTTATTTTTTGAAGGGTCTGTCCGTATACCGTCTTTCGTTATTTGGTGTCCTAAATAAATTACTTCTGATTTGAGAAATACACATTTTGCTGCATTCAATTTTAGGTTGTATCTCGATAAACGTTCGAATACTTTCACTAAGTTTTCATTGTGATGTTTTAAACTACATCCAAATACAATTATATCGTCAACGTATAAAAATGCTTTGGAATCTAAGCCACTGAGTGCTATTGTTAGCATTCTTTGGAAACTATTTGAAGAAATTTTCAATCCAAATGGTAATCTTTTGAATTGATAATGTCCATTGTTAGTTGAAAATGCAGTCAATTGTCTTGAGTCGTCATCTAACTTTATCTGATGAAATGAGCTAGTCATGTCTAAAGTTGAAAAATATTTTGCTCTTCCAAGACGATCTAAAACATCTTCTAATCTTGTTAATGGAAATTTATCATTAACTATCTTTTTGTTGAGTTGTCGGAAATCTACAACTAATCTCCATTTTGCTTTTCCATTTTCGCTCTTTTTTGGCACTATTAGTAGTGGCGAATTGTATGCACTATTAGATGGTTCGATGATATCTTCATCCAATAATTTTTGTACTTGGTTATTAATCTCATCGTGTTGTGTATGTGGTAATCTATAATTCTTTATGTATACTGGTGTATTGTCTGAAACCTTTAAATTCTGTGTATAAAAATTATTAGAAGTCAGTGTCTCTCCTTCTAAATGAAAAATATCCTGATATTCCTTAAAGATCTGTATTAGTTCTGTTTTTGGTTTTTCGTCCTTTACGTCAAATTTCAAAATATTAAGCAATTTTCTAAATCTGTCTTCATTGAAGTCTTTTTCCCTCGTGTGCGGTCTTTGTAATACAATATAATTTCGTAAGGGTTCTATTTCCAGATTAATGTCCTTTAGTACTACATCGCTATCTGTTGTATTTAATATCTTGACATGGTGATTTCCGTTTAATGGTACTATTGTGTTGCTAATAAATATACCTGGTTAAATTTCTTTATTAAGAATAATGCTATCTTCACATATATCTAAGTTAATAGGATGAATACTTTCCGATCGTCTCTCTACCTTTATGCAGTAATTTTTATTTATCCATGATTTCATAGGTATGGTAATCTCTTCATTCCCTAAAGTAAGTGTTAAGGTAAATGTTTCATAATCAATCTTACACAAGAATTTTGAAAAGAAATCCCTTCCCAAAATTCCATCTGTTGGTATTGGAAAATCTTTGTCAATTATATGAAATTTATGTTTTTCTTTGAAATTATTTATGGTGAATTTTAATTCTGATGTTCCAATTGATTTAATTTTTTCTGTAGTGATACCTGTAAAACTAATCGATCTTTCCTTGTTTATGTCTATAGAATTTTCATTTAATTTGTTAATTTTACACAAAGAGATGTCTGCTCCTGTGTCTATCAGAAAAGTAAGTTTTGAATTCTTGCCTAAATCTAAAGTTATGAAATTGGTCATGTCATTTGATATCTGGAAAACATTATTTAATCTTATTATTGGTTCTCCGGATAGTGGGTTTGTACAGTTTCTTGACTCACATCCGGAGCCTGATAGTTTTCCTGTATACAGTGTATATTTCTTCGGTTATTTTGAAAATTATTACTGTTCTTATTATTGTTATTTCGATTATTTCTGTCATTATATCTATATGATCCATTGCTGTTGTTTCTATTATGATACGTATTTGGTCCATTTCTGGCGTTTGTATAATAATTATGCCTATAATTGTTACTATTGTATGTTGGTCTATGATTACCATTATTGTTCCTTTTTGACCAATTGTTGTTATTTCGGTTTCTGTCGTTATAGTTAAAATTATTTGTTCTGTTACTATAATTGTTATTTGAATTTCTTAAATTATTTCTCCTATTATTCGCATTATTGTTAGAGAAATAAAGAACTTGTTCGGAGTTATTCGAGAATTCTTTTTCTAATTCTAAAGCCAATTGTAGTGCTTCATTGAGTTCTTTTGGTCGTGAGGCAAAAACTGTTGGTTTCAGTTCTCCTTTTAAACCATTTTTAAATACATTTAAGGCATGATTGTCATTTAGTTGTTTAATAGTTGTAGCATGTAATTGATTGCAATTTTCTATGTCCTTAATTTGTAAATCGTTTAGTTCTGTTATTAACTCTAAGAGTTTTTCATGGTATGTGTTTACATTCATACTTTTTTGTGAAAAAGTGCTGAGAGTAGCCTGTACTTGAGCAACGGTTTTCTTCGATTTATATCTGTTGGATAGAAGGAACGATGTTCTTACCAAGTTTGATAACTTTACGTTATAAACAAAAGTTATTAGGATTTGCTTTTGAGATGTCTCTAAAGTACTGTTGATCAGTTCTACTATAGTGAGGAAAGAGTTTAATTCTTTGTAATTTCCATTGAACACTGGAATAATTTTTACAGCGGTTTCCAAACTAAAAGTTGCCATATTTGTTAAATTTTGGTTTTTAGAAGTTAGGGCTTGTTCAAAAAGTGTTTTTGCTTTATTGTATAATCTATTAAATTTTTCTATGTCTTCCTGAACGTTTTCTGTTTCTAATTTTGTATCAGTTAATTTTAAAAATTCTTCTTTTAACAATTCTAGTTCTTCTAATTTACATAGTAAAGTCGCTTCATTGTATCCCCTAGCTCCTGCTTTTTTAAAGTTTTTAAGTAATGTTTCTAATCTATTTATAATTGCTTCCATTAGCAATATACAAAAAAAAAAAAAATTTTCTACTATATAATTATTATACAATTATCATATAAATTATAAACTTTTTATTTTTATCTTATTTTAAACTTGTACTACAGCTTTCTTTTGTACATATTGCTTAAAATATCTATTTAATTTATATACTAGTATTGCTAAAGCCACCATGCAAAAGATGAAAAAG
The DNA here is from genome assembly GCA_916610165.2 of Gymnosoma rotundatum. Classification (NCBI taxonomy): domain Eukaryota; kingdom Metazoa; phylum Arthropoda; class Insecta; order Diptera; family Tachinidae; genus Gymnosoma; species Gymnosoma rotundatum. The sequence continues at coordinate 60,881,829 of OU744339.1, forward strand.
GCGTCTACTGTTATGGTAGTCCCGAAGACCATTTTCTGCTCGTTTTTGTTGTTGATGTTTATCACCTCCTCTTGTTTGGATTTTTGGTTTCCCATTTAGTTCTTTGATTTTCATATACAGTTGCCTCTTTTGCTCTCCACTCGTTATTCCCATCAACCGCAATATTTCTTGTTTCTGTTTCTTTATTTGTTGGGTTTTTCCCCCTCTTTTTGTTTTTTTTTTGTTCTGCTGTATGGGAACCTCTGGTTTTTGTGTCCTCCTTCTATATTCCTCAAGTGTTATGGGCCTTGGACCGGCGTTTTTTGGTGTTGGAATATATTCTGGATAGTTCTCAGTACTTCCTTCTGGCACGTACTCCTTGCTTATATATTTTGAAAAGATAAGCTCTATCTCTTCTTTAGTTGGACTATCTTCCAGCGACATTCAGAATTAATACTGTTAACGTCCTTCAAATGTCCTTTAAGTGATAGGACAACTAGGCAGTTTTAGGATATTATTTAGGATATTAATTAAATTTTGTTTGGCAGGATCGCCATATAATGTTTAAAATATCTATTATTGAAATGATCAAAACCTTGCTAAGTATTTTATGATGCTGCGCTTAGCCACAGCACGTTTTAATTCTTCTGAGCACTGTTGAGGGTGCTTGGCTAGAATAGTGAGAATACTTTGTTTGTCAAAATTATTCTGAATCTTTATTTAATTTACTTACAGCTATTTATACAAAATTTCTTAATTCTACTTCTTTTAATAATTATGTGCTTGCGTATTGTTATTGATCTTACATCAGCAATTATTTACAATGTCTCATTTATGGGTCAATCGTAATATAATTCCCTTTAAACAATTGCTGTTACAATATGTGGGTTATTTTGTTTACTTTTTGTGACAAATTCATTGCAATGCAAAATTCTAGTGTTAAAATGTAGTTTGATAAATGTGACCAATATATTATAATGAATAGTGTGACCAATACACTACAATATTTAAAAACACATTTTTTTTACTTTTAAGAAAATTAGAAATGACACGCGGACGTAGTCGTACATCAATTAAGTGCCAAAGCCTATTTATAATTGCTTCCATTAGCAATATACAAAAAAAAAAAAAAAAATTTTCTACTATATAATTATTATACAATTATCATATAAATTATAAACTTTTTATTTTTATCTTATTTTAAACTTGTACTACAGCTTTCTTTTGTACATATTGCTTAAAATATCTATTTAATTTATATACTAGTATTGCTAAAGCCACCATGCAAAAGATGAAAAAGGCGTCTACTGTTATGGTCGTCCCGAAGTCCATTTTCTGCTCGTTTTTGTTGTTGATGTTTATCACCTCCTCTTGTTTGGATTTTTGGTTTCCCATTTAGTTCTTTGATTTTCATATACAGTTGCCTCTTTTGCTCTCCACTCGTTATTCCCATCAACCGCAATATTTCTTGTTTCTGTTTCTTTATTTGTTGGGTTTTTCCCCCTCTTTTTGTTTTTTTTTTTTGTTCTGCTGTATGGGAACCTCTGGTTTTTGTGTCCTCCTTCTATATTCCTCAAGTGTTATGGGCCTTGGACCGGCGTTTTTTGGTGTTGGAATATATTCTGGATAGTTCTCAGTACTTCCTTCTGGCACGTACTCCTTGCTTATATATTTTGAAAAGATAAGCTCTATCTCTTCTTTAGTTGGACTATCTTCCAGCGACATTCAGAATTAATACTGTTAACGTCCTTCAAATGTCCTTTAAGTGATAGGACAACTAGGCAGTTTTAGGATATTATTTAGGATATTAATTAAATTTTGTTTGGCAGGATCGCCATATAATGTTTAAAATATCTATTATTGAAATGATCAAAACCTTGCTAAGTATTTTATGATGCTGCGCTTAGCCACAGCACGTTTTAATTCTTCTGAGCACTGTTGAGGGTGCTTGGCTAGAATAGTGAGAATACTTTGTTTGTCAAAATTATTCTGAATCTTTATTTAATTTACTTACAGCTATTTATACAAAATTTCTTAATTCTACTTCTTTTAATAATTATGTGCTTGCGTATTGTTATTGATCTTACATCAGCAATTATTTACAATGTCTCATTTATGGGTCAATCGTAATATAATTCCCTTTAAACAATTGCTGTTACAATATGTGGGTTATTTTGTTTACTTTTTGTGACAAATTCATTGCAATGCAAAATTCTAGTGTTAAAATGTAGTTTGATAAATGTGACCAATATATTATAATGAATAGTGTGACCAATACACTACAATATTTAAAAACACATTTTTTTTACTTTTAAGAAAATTAGAAATGACACGCGGACGTAGTCGTACATCAATTAAGTGCCAAAGCCTAGACCCATTCTGTTAGGTGTTAAAAACAGATACAAATTGTAATTATATTCAGTAAATACAATTTTTAATATATTGCTTTTTGTAGATTTTCACACCACCGTTAAGGTAAGCAGATGATAGCAACGATGAATTTATTCATTTTGGTTACTGTCCAGAATGTCAAATTCCATATATGTACATGTGAAAAATCTACATTAGTTTGATTTTTTTTAGAAACTATTTAAGATATATGTATTTAATTTGATATATTTATATTTGAATTTTAACCGACTTCAAAAAAATAAAGAAGATTATCAATTCGTCCGATTGTTGCTGTTTTTGTTTGTGCCTGCATAACTCACATATGAACCGTTTTTTCTTAATTGGGAACGTTATGCTTACAGATTGGTCCCGCTTTAAAAGCAGTGTATAAAACAAGTATAAATATTCAAAATTTTAAATTAGAGGGTGCCCCAATAGTTCATTTAATTTGATATACATAAATGGCCATACTTTTTAACAGTTGTAGACAGACGTTTGAAAATAACAAAGAACCTGAGGAGTTACTCTGTATTTCGATTCGAAAGAAAAATAATTCGAATTCATTTTCATATTAATTTTTCTTACAGCAGACATAGCAGCACAAATTTCAAGCGTCTACCTATAACGGTTTAAAAGATAAGTTAATATTCGTAAATTCACGGTTTATTGGAAACACCCTTTAATTTTTAAATTTATTGTTTCAGTTTATTTTTATAGCAGAATATTGGTACATACTCTTCGAGAATTCAAAGTGTCTGCTTCTAAGGTTAATAAACTAAAGTCATATACTAAATGAAAATCCCGCTAATATTGGGACATCCTTTAATTTAAAGGCTTATATTTTCTGCTTGTGTAATACTGGAACATACTTTTTTAAAGGTTTATATTATATATATATATATATATATATATATATATATATATATATATATATTTATATGGGGAAAATTGCACACTTATAGGGGTATACCATATAAACGGCTAATTTTTCGCAAATGACAGTCGTACAGTTGGATTCGTAGGGCATTTATTTATTTAAAGGCGTTTTGCTTTTGATTTTAGGAACATAATACATACTTCGCGCAGACATCAAATACTTGGCAGAGTGCGACGAAAGCGAATCGGTACGAGACGAGTTTGTTGAAATTTTAAAAAATGAGAGATACTCAAACTCACATAATTCCCAGTGTAATCGAATACGAAACAACTCATGTGCGGCAGGGATAATTTTTTATTTAAGTGCGCATAACAGATGCCGTTAAATTGATAAGTAACCTTATTAACGTTTGAAAGGATATAAAAATGTTTTACTTAACACACACCATCGCTAAAAGAAATCATAGAAGATGTAATCAAAGGCCGTGAATTATATATCCCACTTATCCAGACATTAGTTTTGAACTAGTACGCTTTTGATGAGTTGAATAATGTTGGATATCGTGTTATTTTAAGAGGCACTACTATTCGTAATTCCTAAAGTTTTATTAATGAAATTTTGGCAGCCACCGATGGTATGCAGCGTAAGCATACGAAGCATGTAATAAAACGTTATTCTTCAACAGAAAATTATAAACTTTTTGGCGGATAATAAATAACTTCCCCGCATATATTTATTTATTTTTATTTTATAATACACAAAGCCTCGCTGCCAATACAAAGTATTATTAATTACATAATGTATTTAATGCAGATAACGAAAAAAAGTTATTTCTTCTATATTTAAATTACCAAAATATTGTTACGTTTATTTAAATTTAAAAAAACGTTTTAATTATGAGTTCTTTATTTGCAAAATAATTAAACACACAACTTTTAGAGTTTTAGTTAAATTACACTTTATTTAATCAATTATTTAACGATTTAACTATTCGCGATTATTAATACACGCTGGCAACTTTACTTGTTGTACCACAAGATCTTAACTAGATGACGCTCACAATACGAATGAATCAACACGTATTGGCGTTGCTTTTATATACCCTATTTTTAGGCGTTCTTGAATGTTCGAGAATTTCTACCGCCATCTATTGCGTAGTTGAAAATGCTGCGTTGCCACTTTTATCTCAGACACATTAGTGAGCATTATTATTTACTTCTAGAACCTTCAATCATTATTTAAAAATACATGTTGTGTATTTTTATTTAATTGTTATACAATGCAGGTGTGTGTATGTTTGTGTATTGTGTTTGTTTAGTCATCGCTTTGTGTTGGTTGTTTTTGTTTTGCAATAAAGGTGTTTTGTAGAAACTTCTGGCTTTGAAAACAAACACAATAGGCCATTTCGTTTTACTTTCTTGGCCTCAACTATTTTTAACATCTTTTTATGATTTAAATAAAGCATCTTTGTAACACTGCCGCCCACTTAAGCCTTTTCGTCCCGAATAGGCTCATCATTACCTCTGCCATATTTAGCCAACCGCTCCAGGTGAACCACCTTCATTTTGGACCTCGGATTATGATATCTCTGTATCCGGTAAACCACGTCATTCAATTTTTTTATCACCTTGTACGGTCCCTCCCAGTGGGTTTGCAGTTTAGGGGATAGTCCTTTCTTGCGTTGCGGGTTAAATAGTAGAACCATTTGTCCTTCAGTAAATCCCTCCGTGTTTGCTGCTCGATCATATCTGGCTTTCATCTTATCGCTGGTCATTTTAATGCGGTTACGTACAAACTCATGAAGCTCATGCAGTTCTTCTTGTGCCTGGAGAACGTTTTCATTGCCTTCGTGCACTTGTCCAGGTTTAACACCAAATTCTAAATCTGCTGGCAGTTTTAGTTCTGTCCCAAACAAGATTTTTGCTGGACTACGTGAGGTTGAATCATGTACAGCGGATCGGTACGCCAGTAGAAATTTGGGTATATGCTCATCCCAATCCTTTTGGTGTGAACTGACCACTTTTCTGAGATATTCTTCCAGGGTACGATTGAATCTTTCCACCATTCCATCAGACTGTGGATGCAGCGGTGTAGTTCTCGTCTTTTTAATACCGTAAACGTCACACATCTCTTTGAATATAGCTGATTCAAAATTTCGTCCCTGGTCTGAATGTAGTTCTAGTGGAACACCGTATCGGCACACCCAATTGTTCACAAGGGCGTCTACCACTGTTTTAGATTCTTGGTTTGGAATGGCATAAACTTCAGGCCATTTGCTAAAATAATCCATTACCACTAGTACATATCGGTTTCCAGCATCACTGACAGGGAATGGACCTGTGATATCAATAGCTATCCGCTCAAAGGGTGCACCTGCGTTGTACTGTTGAAGTTTGCCACGACTTTTTCTTACAGGACCCTTGGCCTTTATGCACTCTTCGCAATTAGCTATCCAATCGGCTACGTACTGTTGGCAACGTACCCAGTAAAATCTCTGCTTTATCTTTTCCAGAGTTTTTGTTATACCCATATGACTACCGCTGGGACCGTTATGGAACTGCTTTACTATCTCATTCCTTTTGGAGGTTGGCACGACAATTAGGTCCGTCGTAGTTTTGCCATCTGTACTTTCCCAGGATCGATATAAGCAGCCGTCTTCTTCTTTTAGGCTATTCCACTGGGCCCAGTACGACTTGGCTAGTTGGCTCTCTGCCGATATTTCATTATGATTCGGTCTCCTGTTGTTTTGCTTAGCCAATATAATTTTTGCCAAAATTGGGTCGTCATTCTGGGCCTTCGACCAATCTTCCCTTGACCCAATTTGGGTAAGCCGCACATCAATGACGCACTCCTTTTTCTCTACTTTTGTGCAGTGCTTGCACTCTACATTGCATGGCCGTCTTGATAGGGCATCAGCATTATTGTGCTTTCCTCCTTTTCTATGCACAATACTAAAGTCATAGCTCTGCAGACGTTCAACCCAGCGTGCAAGCTGGCCCTCAGGATTCTTAAATTGCATCAACCAACGTAATGCAGAATGGTCTGTCCGTAAGATGAAATGTTGACCATATAAGTATTTGTGGTAATGTTTAGCACACTCCAGCACTGCTAAAAGCTCTCTTCGTGTAACGCAGTAATTTCTTTCGGGCTTAGAGAGCACCCTGCTGTAATAGCCAATGACCTTTTCTATTCCATTTATTTCCTGAGAAAGCACTCCACCTATTCCATAGCCGCTTGCGTCCGTGTCCAATATGAATTTCTGTCCAGCTATTGGATAGGCAAGGACTGGTGCCGTACACAAAAGTTTCTTGAGCTCCTGGAACGCTTTTTCCGCTGCTTCACTCCAGTGGTATGGTTGCGATTTCCTGGTCAACTCGTGCAAGCTAGCAGCCACTTGAGCAAAGTTTGGCACAAATCTCCTGTAATATGTGCAAAGCCCCAGGAAACTACGCAGCTCATGAAGATTTTGTGGGCGAGGCCAGGTCTTTACTGCCAATACTTTGTCTTCATCAGTTGACACGCCCTCTGCAGTTACACGATGCCCCAGGTATTTGACCTCCTTTTGAAACAAAGCACATTTCTTAACACTTAATTTTAATCCTGCAGCAGTTATACGCTTAAAAACTTCATCCAGGTTTTTGAGGTGTTCATCAAAAGTCTTCCCCATCACGATTATGTCATCCAAATACACTAAGCACGTCTTCCAATTTAGACCTTTTAGCACACGTTCCATTAAACGCTCAAAAGTAGCTGGAGCGTTGCAGAGCCCGAATGGCATCACCTTGAACTGCCATAAACCACCACTTGCGCTAAAGGCAGTTTTCTCCTTGTCTTTATCAGCTATCTCTACTTGCCAATAGCCGCTCTGCAAGTCCAAGGTAGCGAACCATTCCGTTCCAGCCAACGTGTCTAAGGTATCGTCTATTCTAGGCAACGGATAACTGTCTTTCTTGGTGACGTCATTGAGCTTCCTGTAGTCAACACAAAACCTAGTACTGCCGTCCTTCTTCTTTACCAAAACTATTGGTGAACTCCACGGACTCGAGGATGGCTCAATGACTCCGTTCCTTTCCATTTCGCTGACAAGTTCTTTGACCTCATTTCGTTTTGCTAGGGGAACACTTCTGGGTGCTTGTTTTATAGGCCTCGCTTCGCCAGTATTAATTTCATGTTTAACAACTGCCGTTCTACCTTGGCTTTTATTATTTAGGGCGAAGACGGAGGCATGTTTTCTCAGCAACTGCTTTGCTTTGTTTCTGTCAGGAGGTGTTAGTTCTGCCACCCATTTTTGCACCTGTTCTTCTAATGAATTTCTTTCTGTGGCTGTTATTTTAGGACATACTGTATTTGCTGCACAATTAATTATGGCTTCTGCTGGCTCACATCGACCCATCTCAAAATTCCTGTTAATTGTTTTTTCGCTATTGGACAGATTAAGTACTCTCACAGGAACTCTGCCATCGTCGCAGATTTTCACGAGGGCTTTTGCTGTTATGATATCGTCTTTTAGTTCTTTTGGTTCCACTACCCACAACCGGTTATCCTCACAATCTGCCTCCACACGTGCCCAAACTATAGTTTCCGCCTGAGGTGGTAATTTCTGACGTTCAACGGCAAATAGCTTCCTCGCTGTGGTCCTGCTATCATATCCAATATCCAGGGGTATCTCCACATTGCGCCAGATCATTATTTGCTCGCCCATGTGCAGACTAATACCGTGGGCTATCATAAAGTCTGCACCAATGATAATTTCATCCACTATATCGGCAACAACAAATACATGGTCAGCGCTGATGTTTGCAATAGTCATTCTTACCCTGGCTCTTCCATAGACAGTGGCTAAGTCGCCAGTAGCAGTGCGCAGTCGTACATTATTTAACGGTTCCACTGCCCCTTTTACTAAATCGGGTCTTATAATTGACTGAGATGCTCCTGTGTCTATGGTGAGGACTTGCTTACTTCCGTTTATAAGACCGCAAACAGTAAGGTTGCTATTTTTCTGTTGTACAATGGAAATGGAGATTGTGGGGCCATCGGTTGTGGGAGCCAGCACTTGCCCCTTAGTGCTAGCTCGATTTAGTTTAACGGTGACTCATGAGATTTGGTGTTGTTGGCCCGCTTGCTGTCCCTTGCTGGCGAAGTAGATCTTGATCTTCTCTTTGCTGATCTACAGTTGCGCTGAAAATGGCCAGCCTTACCGCATTTAAAGCACTTAGCGCGAGAATTACTTTTTTCCTCCTCCATTATCTGTTTGACTAACTCCCTTATCTCGCTTCTACTGTCTGTGTTATGAGTTTCAGTATCGAGACACCGCACCTTGTACATCTGTGGCTTCGAGATGACTTTTGCAGTCTCCTGGGCTAGCGCGTACGAGATAGTTTCTGCAAAGGATGACTTTTGCATAGCACAAACCGCATATTTAATATCTGGATCCCGTATGCCATTCACAAATGCTTCAATCTTAAACTGATCCAGAAACGGGTGATCTTCGCCTGGGTAAGTCAACTGCACCAAACGTTCAATTTCCATGGCGAAGTCTTGCAGCGTCTCATTTGCCTTCTGCACCCTGCCTCGTAACTCCATTCTGTAGAGTTCTCTTTTATGCTCGCCACCGTACTTACGTTGTAAGGCTACCATTATGTCCTCATAATTATTTCTGCAGCCGGCTGGTAAGCTTTCGAGTATCTGTGCTGCTGCACCCTTTAGGGCCAGAATTAGCTCAATAGCTTTTTCTTCGTTGTCCCATCTATTTTTGCTGGCCACTGTTTCGAACTGAAACTTAAAAACATTAAAAGGTGCGCTGCCATCAAAGCTCGGGGTGTTAATCTTGCTGGCGTGCTCAGAGATAACTCTCACCGGTCCCTCTCGAATTTGAAGATCGCCCATTTGCACTTTTAATTCTTGTAACTCTTTGCTTACTTTTCTCTCTAGGCCGCACAATTTTTCATCAAACTCACTGACCCTTTTTTCTACGACGTTTACTCGTTGGTCGAAGACTTTTGATATTTCTTCAAATTTCTCATTTACCTTCACTAGAAGCCTTTCTCCGTTGACGCTAGAAATTTCTTGCATTGCCTTAAAGCTGTCTTGTAATTTTTCTTGAAGCTTCAGGTTGTTTTCTTCTAACTTCTTCATTTGGTTTTCCTGCTTCTGGTTGTTTTCTTCTATTTTCTTCATCTGGTTCTGGTTGGTTTCTTCTATTTTCTTCATCTGGTTTTCCTGCTTCTGGTTGTGCTTTTCCTGCTTCTGGTTGTTTTCTTCTATTTTCTTCATTATAGCGGCAAACATTGAATTTAAGTCTATAACGCTATTTGTTGCTGGGGCACATACTTCAATCTCTTCCTTTTCGTCTTTTTCCTGAAATTCGTATGTGCCAATATCGATACCACGCTGCTTAAATTCATCTATTAACCGCTTTTGCAACTCCGCTTTATTGCCTGCTGTCGGTAGATTTAACTTACTCAGCTCCATTTTTAGCTGCTCAACTTTTAGCTCGTCGAATTTCATTTTAACTATTTATTTATTATTTTGCAATTTCACTTCTGACACCAGTTGTTACGTTTATTTAAATTTAAAAAAACGTTTTAATTATGAGTTCTTTATTTGCAAAATAATTAAACACACAACTTTTAGAGTTTTAGTTAAATTACACTTTATTTAATCAATTATTTAACGATTTAACTATTCGCGATTATTAATACACGCTGGCAACTTTACTTGTTGTACCACAAGATCTTAACTAGATGACGCTCACAATACGAATGAATCAACACGTATTGGCGTTGCTTTTATATACCCTATTTTTAGGCGTTCTTGAATGTTCGAGAATTTCTACCGCCATCTATTGCGTAGTTGAAAATGCTGCGTTGCCACTTTTATCTCAGACACATTAGTGAGCATTATTATTTACTTCTAGAACCTTCAATCATTATTTAAAAATACATGTTGTGTATTTTTATTTAATTGTTATACAATGCAGGTGTGTGTATGTTTGTGTATTGTGTTTGTTTAGTCATCGCTTTGTGTTGGTTGTTTTTGTTTTGCAATAAAGGTGTTTTGTAGAAACTTCTGGCTTTGAAAACAAACACAATAGGCCATTTCGTTTTACTTTCTTGGCCTCAACTATTTTTAACATCTTTTTATGATTTAAATAAAGCATCTTTGTAACAATATATTTATACACTGTTTTGTTAATGTACATGTTATATTGTAAAAAATATAAAATTATCTTATTTATAACCATTTGCTATATTAAAAACAAAAAAATCCGTTTGTAACTAATTGTAAAATAAATGTATACATATAAAATAAAACTAACGGGGTCCTTTCTGTACATGAAATATTTTTTGAAAATTTTGATGTTGGTGTAGATAGTAATCGATATGGGAATACAAAACATATAATGGCACTTTAAGTAAACACTATTTTTGTAGATGGAAAATTTTTAACATGTTTAAAGAACTACAATATGTAAATATTTAAAAACACATTTTTTTTAATTTTAAGAAAATTACAAATGACACGCGGACGTAGTCGTACATCAATTAAGTGCCAAAGCCTAGACCCATTCTGTTAGGTGTTAAAAACAGATTATATAATTATATTCAGTAAATACAATTTTTAATATATTGCTTTTTGTAGATTTTCACACCACCGTTAAGGTAAGCAGATGATAGCAACGATGAATTTATTCATTTTGGTTACTGTCCAGAATGTCAAATTCCATATATGTACATGTGAAAAATCTAAATTAATTTGATTTTTTTTAGAAACTATGTATATGTATTTAATTTGATATATTTATATTTGAATTTTAACCGACTTCAAAAAAATAAAGAAGATTATCAATTCGTCCGATTGTTGTTTTTTTTTTTTGTTTGTGCCTGCATAACTCATATATGAACCGATTTTTCTTAATTGGGAACGTTATGCTTACAGATTGGTCCCGTTTTAAAAGCAGTATATAAAACAAGTATAAATATTCAAAATTTTAAATTAGAGGGTGCCCCAAAAGTTCATTTAATTTGATGTACATAAATGGCCATACTGGCGGAAGAAATGTCCAAGGATGTCTCTATCTCTCGGTATGTCGCATGTCAATCTTGCATTATGAGTTCACGCACGGCATCAATATTCTCTGGCACAACAGCCGTTTTTGGAAGACCTTCACGGAATTCGTCTTTCAGCGAGCTTCGGCCACGATTAAATTCATTATACCAATTTTTCACAGTGCTATAGGATGGTGCTTCATCGCCATACAAAGATTTAAGTTCATCAATGCACTCTTGTCGTGATAATCCACGTCGAAAGTTGTGAAAAATAATGGCACGAAAATGTTCACGAGTTAATTCCATTTTTTCTATATTAATTTTTTCAAGTCACTGTAAACAACACAAATAATGGTCGTACGTCAAAACGTTTTGAGTATGATTATGCTTAAAAAGGCCAAAGTTTCCAATGGAAATGTCAGATTGCACTTGGCAGCACTCAGTGTTGCCAGGCCAGAAATATATATAGCAGCCCTCGTATATTTATATGGGGAAAATTGCACACTTATAGGGGTATACCCTATAAACGGCTAATTTTTCGCAAATGACAGTCGTACAGTTGGATTCGTAGGGCATTTATTTATTAAAAGGCGTTTTGCTTTTTTTGGCACCTTTTCATTTATCGGTTTTAGGAATGAAAATATATATATTCATTTATATGGGAAAATTGCACACTTATGGGGGTATACCCTATAAACGGCTAATTTTTCGCAAATGACAGTCGTAAAGTTGGATTCGTAGGGCATTTATTTATTAAAATGCGTTTTGCTTTTTTTGGCACCTTTTCATTTATCGGTTTTAGGAATGAAAATATATATATTCAATTATATGGGAAAATTGCACACTTATAGGGGTATACCCTATAAACGGCTAATTTTTCGCAAATGACAGTCGTACGGTTGGATTCGTAGGGCATTTATTTATTTAAAGGCATTTTGCTTTTTTTGGCACCTTTTCATTTATCGGTTTTAGGAATGAAAATATATATATTCATTTATATGGGAAAATTGCACACTTATAGGGGTATACCCTATAAACGGCTAATATTTCACAAATGACAGTCATACAGTTGGATTTGTAGGGCATTTATTTATTAAAAGGCGTTCCCTTTTTTTGGCACCTTTTCATTTATCGGTTTTAGGAATGAAAATATATATATTCATTTATATAGGAAAATTACACTCTTATAGGGGTATACCCTATAAACGGCTAATTTTTCGCAAATGACAGTTGTACAGTTGGATTCGCAGGGCATTTATTTATTAAAATGCGTTTTGCTTTTTTTGGCACCTTTTCATTTATCGGTTTTAGGAATGAAAATATATATATATATTCATTTATATGGGAAAATTGCACACTTATAGGGGTATACCCTATAAACTGCTGATTTTTCGCAAATGACAGTTGTACAGTTAGATTCGTAGGGCATTTATTTATTAAAATGCGCTTTTCTTTTTTTGGCACCCTTTCATTTATCGGTTTTAGGAATGAAAATATATATATTCATTTATATGGGAAAATTGCACACTTATAGGGGTATACCCTATAAACGGCTAATTTTTCGCAAATGACAGTCGTACAGTTAGATTCGTAGAGCATTTATTTACTAAAGTGCGTTTTGCTTTTTTTGGCACCTTTTCACTTATCGGTTTTAGGAATGAAAATATATATATTCATTTATATGGGAAAATTGCACACTTATAGGGGTATACCCTATAAACGGCTAATTTTTCGCAAATGACAGGCGTACAGTTAGATTCGTAGGGCATTTATTTACTAAAGTGCGTTTTGCTTTTTTGGCACCTTTTCATTTATCGGTTTTAGGAATGAAAATATATATATTCATTTATATGGGAAAATTGCACACTTATAGGGGTATACCCTATAAACGGCTAATTTTTCGCAAATGACAGTCGTACAGTTAGATTCTTAGGGCATTTATTTACTAAAGTGCGTTTTGCTTTTTTTGGCACCTTTTCATTTATCGGTTTTAGGAATGAAAATATATATATTCATTTATACGGGAAAATTGCACACTTATAGGGGTATACCCTATAAACGGCTAATTTTTCGCAAATGACAGTCGTACAGTTAGATTCGTATGACATTTATTTACTAAAGTGCGTTTTGCTTTTTTTGGCACCTTATCATTTATCGGTTTTAGGAATGCAAATATATATATTCATTTATACGGGAAAATTGCACACTTATAGGGGTATACCCTATAAACGGCTAATTTTTCGCAAATGACAGTCGTACAGTTAGATTCGTAGGGCATTTATTTACTAAAGTGCGTTTTGCTTTTTTTGGCACCTTTTCATTTATCGGTTTTAGGAATGAAAATATATACATACGTATGGATATCTTTATTTACCTAGTTTTTTACATGCAAATAATTTAGATTTTTTTACTTGGATATTATTACATCCATAAACATTTTTTATTGTAATAAATTTTTGATTACACTAATAATGTTTTATCAATACATTAAAATCTTATATTTAACTCCTTTTAGTAAAATAACTTCTTAACATGTGAACGTTGGTAATATTCATTTTGTTCTCATGAAAACAAAGTGGAATTAAAATAGTCGAGGAGAAGATAACAAACTTTTTGGAAAATTTTTTTTGTTTTGGCAAACTTTTTTCAGAGTTGCTTGGAAAGTATTTTTTCCTATGCGTGTGAACATTGTTGTTTTTTTGTAGGTGTATTAGTGCCACGTGCTTTCATGTTATACATAAAAAAAATGTAAACAAACTAAAACAAAAAATAGCATTTTTCAACTCGATCGCAATTCGTTAATTTATTATTAATTTTAATGCAAAAAAACAAAATCAAAAGCCTATAGATCATAGAATCAAATTTTGCAACTGTCACTTTTGATAATTAAGAAATAAAGGTGCTGCAAATCCAGCTATTTAGAGTAGTTTTTCATTCATAACTCGAAAACTGTTCCGCGTGCACATATACCACTATATACAATCAATAGAGGATTAAAATACGAATCGATCGTGGTACATCTTGTTCTCTAAAAGACTGTACGAAAAAAGTTATTAAGCGGCAAACTTTTCAAAATTAAAAAAATCGCTGAAATTAATAACTTTAGTTTTTCGCTTGTATCTCGGAAACTATTCCGCGTGCACACATACTACTATATACGATCGAAAGAGGACAAAAATACGAATCGATCGTGGTATAGTTTGTTTTCTGAAAAACTGTAAGAAAAAAGTTATTAAGCGGCAAACTTTTAAAATTTGAAAAAATCGATGAAATTAATAAGTTTAGTTTTTTTGCTTATATCTCGAAAACTATTCCGCGTGCACATATACCGCTATATACGATCGATAGAGGATAAAAATACGAATCGATCGTTGTATAGTTTGTTATCGGAAAGACTGGACAGAAAAAGTTATTAAGCGGCAAACTTTTAAAATTTGAAAAAATCGCTGAAATTAATAAGTTTAGTTTTTTGCTTCTATCTCGATAGAGGATAAAAGTACGAACCGATCGTGGTATAGTTTGTTATCTAAAAGACTGTACAAAAAAAGTTATTAAGCGGCAAACTTTTCAAATTTGAAAAAATCGCTGAAATTAATAAGTTTAGTTTTTTGCTTATATCTCAGAAACTATTCCGCGTGCACATATACCGCTATATACGATCGATAGAGGATAAAAATACGAACCGATCATGGTATAGTTTGTTTTCTGAAGGACTGTACGAAAAAAGTTATTAAGCGGCAAACTTTAAAAATTTGAAAAAATCGCTGAAATTAATAAGTTTAGTTTTTTGCTTATATTTCGGAAACTATTTCGCGTGCACATACACCGCTATATATGATCGATAGAGGATAAAAGTACGAATCGATCGTTGTACAGTTTGTTTTCTGAAAGACTGTACGAAAAAAGTTATTAAGCGGCAAACTTTTAAAATTTGAAAAAATCGCTGAAATTAATAAGTTTAGTTTTTTGCTTATATCTCGGAAACTATTCCGCGTGCACATATACCGCTATATATGATCGATAGAGGATAAAAGTACGAATCGATCGTGGTATAGTTTGTTATCTAAAAGACTGTACAAAAAAAGTTATTAAGCGGCAAACTTTTAAAATTTGAAAAAATCGCTCAAAAATATAAGTTTAGTTTTTTGCTTATAATTCGGAAACTATTCCGCGTGCACATATACCGCTATAAACGATCGATAGAGGATAAAAATACGAATCGATCGTGGTACAGTTTGTTATCTGAAAGACTGTACGAAAAAAGTTATTAAGCGGCAAACTTTTCAAATTTGAAAAAATCGCTGAAATTAATAAGTTTAGTTTTTTGCTTATATCTCAGAAACTATTCCGCGTGCACATATACCGCTATATACGATCGATAGAGGATAAAAATACGAATCGATCGTGGTATAGTTTGTTTTCTGAAGGACTGTACGAAAAAAGTTATTAAGCGGCAAACTTTAAAAATTTGAAAAAATCGCTGAAATTAATAAGTTTAGTTTTTTGCTTATATTTCGGAAACTATTCCGCGTGCACATACACCGCTATATATGATCGATAGCGGATAAAAGTACGAATCGGTCGTGGTACAGTTTGTTTTCTGAAAGACTGTACGAAAAAAGTTATTAAGCGGCAAACTTTTAAAATTTGAAAAAATCGCTGAAATTAATAAGTTTAGTTTTTTGCTTATATCTCGGAAACTATTCCGCGTGCACATATACCGCTATATATGATCGATAGAGGATAAAAGTACGAATCGATCGTGGTATAGTTTGTTTTCTGAAAGACTGTACGAAAAAAAGTTATTAAGCGGCCAACTTTTGAAAATTAAAAAAATCGCTGAAATTAATAACTTTAGTTTTTCGCTTATATCTCGGAAACTATTCCGCGTGCATACATAGTGCTATATACGATCGATAGAGGATTGAAATAGGAATCGATCATTGTATAGTTTGTTATCTAAAAGACTGTACAAAAAAAGTTATTAAGCGGCAAACTTTTAAAATTTGAAAAAATCGCTCAAAAATATAAGTTTAGTTTTTTGCTTATAATTCGGAAACTATTCCGCGTGCACATATACCGCTATATACGATCGATAGAGGATAAAAATACGAATCGATCGTGGTACAGTTTGTTATCTGAAAGACAGTACGAAAAAAGTTATTAAGCGGCAAACTTTTCAAATTTGAAAAAATCGCTGAAATTAATAAGTTTAGTTTTTTGCTTATATCTCAGAAACTATTCCGCGTGCACATATACCGCTATATACGATCGATAGAGGATAAAAATACGAATCGATCGTGGTATAGTTTGTTTTCTGAAGGACTGTACGAAAAAAGTTATTAAGCGGCAAACTTTAAAAATTTGAAAAAATCGCTGAAATTAATAAGTTTAGTTTTTTGCTTATATTTCGGAAACTATTCCGCGTGCACATACACCGCTATATATGATCGATAGAGGATAAAAGTACGAATCGGTCGTGGTACAGTTTGTTTTCTGAAAGACTGTACGAAAAAAGTTATTAAGCGGCAAACTTTTAAAATTTGAAAAAATCGCTGAAATTAATAAGTTTAGTTTTTTGCTTATATCGTGGTACAGTTTGTTTTCTGAAAGACTGTACGAAAAAAGTTATTAAGCGGCAAACTTTTAAAATTTGAAAAAATCGCTGAAATTAATAAGTTTAGTTTTTCGCTTATATCTCGGAAACTATTCCGCGTGCATACATAGTGCTATATACGATCGATAGAGGATTGAAATAGGAATCAATCATTGTATAGTTTGTTTTCCGAAAAACTGTACGAAAAAAGTTATTAAGCAGCAAACTTTCAAAAATCGAAAAAATCTCAAAAAATTGGTGAAAAGTTTTGAACTAATTAAAATTTACTTCTACTTAGTATTAAATAGTTGGTAATACTAATCAATAGAGATCGAAAATACCTTCCAGAATATGTGTGATTAAGTTTCTAAAACACTTGCATTTATAATATATACCGCAGCAAACTTTAGCTAATTAAAAAAAACACAAAGCCTTAAAATAACAGCGATTTCGGTATTAGTGTTTATACAAACACACATGGAAAAATGTAAACAAACTTTTGAAAAAATATTTCGTTTTTAAATGTTGCAAGAATTCATCAATTTGTCATACATTTAAAAACAAAAGATGGTTTTTAGAAGCTGAAAGGCTGTAATATCAAATTTTCAGGTTGTCACTATCGCCATTATAGAAATAAAGATGCTGCACGTAAGATACTTTGTCCTTGATCGAGATAGTTATTGAGTTATAAAATCTTAATTAAAAGCTGTACCACACAGCAACTTGTATCAATTGTTATAGAACAAAAATACGATTCCATATTGATATAGATTATTTTCGGAAATACTTACGTTTAGAAGACATAACTCGAAAAATTTGACGAATGGCTTAAAATTATACAAATAGTTTGTTAAATATTACAGCTAAGCTATTCGTGATATCACACACCTACTAGTACGAGTTAACAAAGAACAATATTACCTTTTTAAATTGGTATACATTTGGTTTCAACTCCGCTTATGGGATTTTGTATGCGTTGTCCTTCCAGTTATCATACTACAGTGGTTGCACAGCATTATCAAAGATTTGCTTATTTTTTTATGAACTGTTTTACCCATATCGTTTTTTACTAAATTTTTGTTACTGTCCACCTTCTGAATGCAAGTATTTCGGAAAATATAATATACCAATCCTGAAAGGTAACTTTGTCCTCTATTAATTGGTACTAGTCGATGTATAATATAACAAATATCTTAGTCGATGTATAGTAGAACGAATAGCTTAGCTGTTATATTTAACAAACTATTTGTATAATTTTAAGCCATTCGTAAAATTTTTTTAGTTATGACTTCAGAACGTTAGTATTTCTAAAAATAATATATACCAATACAGAATCGTATTTTTGTTCTTCTTGTATAATTTTAATCTATTCGTAAAATTTTTCGAGTGATGACTTCTGAACATACGTATTTTCAAAAATAATCTATACCAATACAGAATCGTATTTTTTTCTTTATTAATAGATAAAAATTGCTGTGTGGTACAGCTTTTAGTTACGATTTTATAACTCAAAACCTATCTCGTTCAAAGACAAAGTACCCTGTGCAGCAACTTTATTTTTCTAATGGCGAAAGTGACAACCGGGTAATATAATTCCACAGCCTTACAGCTTCTATAAAACATGCTCTGTTTTTAAATGTATGGTATATTGACTAATTCTTGTAACATTTAAACAACGCAATATTTTTTGAAATTTTCTTTAGATTTTTCCATGTGTGTTTGTATAAACGTTATTACCGACATCGCTTTTGTTCCATAGCTTTGTGGATTGTAGTTAGCAAAAGCTTGCTACGGTATATCTTCTGAATGCAAGTGTCTCAGAAACTTATCTACATATATTCTGGAAGGTATTTTCGGTATCTATTGATTAGTACTACCGACCGTTTTATACTAAGTAAAATTAAACTTTAATTAGTTCAAAACTTTTCTCCAATTTTTTGAGATTTTTTCGATTTTTGAAAGTTTGTCGCTTAATAACTTTTTTCTAAAGTCTTTCAAGAATCGAGATATACCACAATCGATTCGTGTTTCAATCCTTTATCGATTGTATGCAGTGGTATATGCGCACGCGGAACACTTTTCGAGATATAAGCGAAAAACTAAACTTATATTTTTCAGTGTTTTTATTTTATTAGTTTGCCGCTTAATAACTTTTTTGGTACAGTCTTTCAAGAAATGAGATATACCACGATCGATTCGCATATTAATCTTCTATCGATCGTATACAGCGGTATATGTGCACGCGGAACAATTTTCGAGTTATGAATGAAAAACTAATCCAAACACGTAGCATCTTTATTTCTTAATTATTAAAAGTGACAGTTGCAAAATGTGATTATAAAATCAGTAGGCTTCTAATTCTTTTTTTTTTTGGATTAAAATTAAATAAACGAATTGTGATTGAGTTAAAAAATGATATTTTTTGTGTCAGTTTGTTTACATTTTTTTTTAACGTGCACGTTGCACTAACGCACTACCAACGAGCATACCGAGGTGTCACGAAACTATAGTCGTCTCGTTTTTTCTATGATCTCTTTCTTGACATCCTATCGACTTCAATTTTGTTTTGATTTGTGTTTCTATCGCAAGAAAAAATTAAATGTTTTATTATAGGCAAAAATAAGGGTGGGTTTTATGAAAATTTATAAAAATAAGAAAAATGATATTTATATGTTTTTATTTGATCAAGTTATGTTTATATTAATCATTTGACGAAAAAGTTATAGTTTTTAATTTTAACACGTCCACAAAAAATGACACTGCATTTCTGCCACACATCACAATTTCTGCATTCAAAAAACAATGCAGATTTAAAGACTTTTTCACTTCTTTTATCTTGTAAGACCACAACATATCACATTTTTTACAAATTAAAAATTTACGAAAATAATTGCTTTATTTACGCGAATAAACAATATTTTTTTTTTTTTGCGGCAAAACTTTTTGTGCTGTATGTTTTCTTGTAAAATATCTAGATTTTGTTTTATTTATTATGCCTTGTTCATAACAATATAGCAATATATTTGTCTCTTTCTTGAGAACCTGCAGAAAACCTGATTATATTATTTTCATATGGCAAGGGTTTCACCTCTGTATGCTTAGTGACACTACTGCACTAAAAAACAAAAACATGCTCATAGTATTGTCAATGCAACTCTGAAAATAGATGTAAAAAAATTGTTCAACGCAAGTGATGAAATATTATCGGCGAGAAGAAAACAAACTTTTTGGTAATCTTTTTCAATGTTTTGGCAAACTTTTTTCAGAGTTGCATTAAAGGTACTAAAAAATGTAAACAAAATTTTGCAAAAATAATTTATTTTTTTAAGCGGTCACAAGTCTTTAATTTTTGTTAAATTTACAAAAAAAAAATATTAAATCCAAAAGCATAATACCTGCAGAGTCTAATTTTGCAACTGTCACTTAATTCAGTTCTCAATTAAAAGTGCTACATAGAAAAGACTTATCCATTCAATAAAAAAGTTTCTACTTGTAATACCCAAACTATTGAGTGTGCCACATAATGACTTATACAGATCAGTAGAGGATAAAAATACAATTCATTGTTGGTATTGGAGATTTTCTGAAATACTTTAATTCAGAAGATATTGCCTAACAAACTTTTGCAAACGAAAAAAAAAAGATAAAAAGTTTTTTACTTTAAAAACATAAACTATTAGGTCTGCCACATAGCGACTGACACTAGCCGATATAGGACAAAAATACAATTCAGAAATGGCATTTGGCATTTTCTGAAATACTTTAATTCAGAAGATATTGCCTAACAAACTTTGACAAATAGAAAAAATCCCAAAAAAGTAAGGTAAAAGTATTTACGTATATTGTCTAAAGTAGCCGATGTGCCACATAGCGACCTATACTAATGGATAGAGGAGAAAAATACAATTCAGAAATGGTATTTGGAATTTTCTGAAATACTTGAATTGAGAAGATATTACCTAACAAACTTTGACAAATAGAAACAATTTAAGATAAAA
Source organism: Gymnosoma rotundatum (assembly GCA_916610165.2). Taxonomy (NCBI): domain Eukaryota; kingdom Metazoa; phylum Arthropoda; class Insecta; order Diptera; family Tachinidae; genus Gymnosoma; species Gymnosoma rotundatum. Next base: position 60,902,718 of record OU744339.1, read on the forward strand.
AGATATTTACTTATAAAACCTAAACTATGAGGTGTGCCACATAACAACCTATACTAATCAGTAGAGGACAAAAATACAATTCATATTGGGTATTGGACATTTTCTGAAATACTTTAATTTACAAAATATTGTTAAATAACTTGAATTAATTAAAAACAAACAAAAATGCTGGTAATAAGGAACGATGTCGGTAATACTGTTCATATTATTTATTGAAAAAGAAAAGTATGGCAACATTATATGAAAAATTGTGTAAAAATGTGAAGCAAAGCAAAATCTGACAACACTGTTTTACAGTGCCAAAATAGTAAACGTCACAGATAAATAACAGATAAATTATTAATCTGTGGTAAACGTTTTGTTAAAACAAGAATTAAATTAAATATAAATCGATTTACATTATAAAATATAATAAATAATGTCTGTGGTTATTGAAGCTACAATCAGTGATCTTACAGTGGATTTATTCAGCGAAGAAAGACCAATAGCTTGCTTGAATTTCTTGATGCTTTGTTAATTGAAATACTACAATTATAATCTTTTTCACACTATTGAAGGAGGTTTCATTGCACAAACTGGTGACCCAACCGGTGTTGGAAATGGTGGCAGTTCAATATGGGGAGTCGTCGAAGGACAGCACAAACGGGTTTTTCAAGCAGAAATCTTACCGAAAATGCATCATTCAACTGTCGGACTTTTGTCTTTGGTTGGTGCAGGAAAAAAACCTAGTGGGGAGCCAGTTTTTCTTTACTCTGGGTGAGAACTTATCCTCTTTGGATGAGAAGCATTGTGTCATTGGTGAAGTTGTAGAGGGACATGAAGTGCTGAGGCAACTCAATGAGGCTATAGTGGATGAAAATTTTAGACCTTATCAAGATATAAGAATAACACATGCGGTCATATTAGAAGATCCTTTTCCAGATCCTAGGGTTTTCCGAGATCCAAGTCGATCTCCGTCGCCGACTGCTGAAAGATTAAAAAATGGTCGTATTGCCGCTGATGAAGATATCGATGATACTGGAGGCAAGAGCTTGGAAGAGATTCAAGAAATGTTAGCGGAACGTGAAGCAAAAGCTAGAGCAACAATTTTGGAAATAGTTGGAGATCTCCCAGATGCTGAAATGGCACCACCAGAAAATGTTTTGTTTGTTTGTAAACTTAACCCTGTTACAACCGACGATGACTTGGAAATTATCTTTAGTATTTTTGGAAAAGTCAAGGGATGTGAAGTAATAAGAGATCGTAAAACTGGCGATTCTCTACAATACGCCTTTGTCGAATTTGAAGATCAAAAATCATGCGAGGCTGCCTACTTTAAAATGGACAATGTTTTAATAGATGACCGTCTGATAATCGTAGACTTCTCGTAATCAGTATCTAAAGTAAACAGCAAAAGTGAAAATTACTACTCGGAAAGAGAAAAACACAAATATCGTGACAAAGAACATAGTAATAGATATTATTCAATTAGAAAACAATCGTCTCAAAGAAAATGTAACAGACATGAATCGCCCGAAGGCAGGCATACACAAAAGCAAATCGTTGAAAGGAAAAGAATACATGACTCACCAGATTATAAGAAAACAAATAAAGCGAGAAAGTCAAAAAAAGATAAACAGCCGCATAGGAAAAAATCAAAGTATGAAACAAACAGAAGTGATGATTCCTCCTCTGATAGTGATTCTTCATCGGATAGTACTAAAACAAGTTCGACCGAAACAAGTAGCTCTTCTGATAAAGAACGAAAGACGAAATCAAAGAAAAACAAATAATATAAAAAAAACTAAATCAAGAATAAAAAGAAATAAACATTAACTTCCTTTATTTACAAGAGTTTTAATAAAGTTGGCTACAAATATTAAATTACTTTTCTGATGTAGCTTTATCAACGCTCACACCACTATTTTTGCACACTGCAGATTGCCCTTTTTACGACCAGGGAGTTTTATTACTGCATCAGGATTAAAAGGAAAGTTATCCAAGCGCGTAACGTCAGGAGTAATGCGCAATACTATTGTAACATATTAGTTGGAATTATTTACAAACAAAATAGTTTACTAGAACTTACCATACACGTTTTCATCCGTTTTTTTGGCCTGTATTACATTGGAGCGTAACCAGGGAACGAAGCCGATCGGCTCATAGTCGACTAATAGCCGCCGCCGACATATAATTCAATTATTGAGCCGCCGCCGAAGTAGACGGCTAACATCGGCTAAAAATGTTAGCCGACTGTGTCAGCTAAGCCCCCAAATAAGGAACAATTCCTCATTAAAATTATTTGAAACTACTTCCTTTTTTACTTTTTTGTCTAAAAAATCATGGGTAATGTTAAACTTTTAGCTGTTTTAAGTTTTGTTGTTCGTTAACACTGATGGGTTTACCTTCTGTATGCTTTTTCAAGTATTTAAATAGCAGAACGTTTTGAAAACACTAAATTTCATATAAATCGAAAATTTGGCGTTCTGGCTACACAGCTTTTAAGAAAAATTGTTGCTATTTATTACTTTATTATTAAAATAAAGCAAAGTTCTACCAGATTAAATTCAACAGTTGTTAATATTTTTAAAATTTTGTTTTATTTAACATGATTTTTTAATGAAAGGTTTAACGTACTGTGCTTGATTTTTATAAAAGAAAATAAATAAATATTTCATGATATTCTCATAAAATATTTTTATAACTAACAAAAAAAAAAATATTTATAATCAACAAAAAATTTTGAATGTATTAGTGCAGTTAAACCATGTCCATAAGGTCTTTTCGCAACTGCCTATATTGAATCCATTGATTAACTACATATATAGTCAGCAGCGAAACTGCCATATGTATATGATTTCATCGCACTAATACAATTAAAATTTTTGGTTGATTATAAATATTTTTCATGAAAATATTTATTTATTTATTTTAAAAAGCCGTAAAAATCAAAATAAAATTATTATTTTTTAATTTATACTTTTTTTCTAAAACAAATTGAATGAAAATATATATATATTTTGAATTTTATTGATAATCGTCACCGGCTTAGTCGTCTTTGAGTCGCCGCTGAATTAATATTTACTTAGCCGCCGCCGCCGAAAATATGTCGACTTCAGTCGACTTTGAGCCGCCGCCGTAAATTTTTTGCTTAGCCGCCGCCGATAGCAATTTGACATCGGCTTCGTTCCCTGAGCGTAACTCCTTGTCAGCATCTAACGCTAATTGTACCATCTACAAAAATCTCCTTTGTGAACGAGATCAAAAAATAATAAATTGATGTACTTTTTTAATACTCTCTGTATATTTTTTCAAATATATTTTTTAAAGTTTGATTACAAATTTTTATATGTTTGCATGAACGCTATTACCGACATTGTTTTTTACTTGCAAACGCAAGTATTTCAGAAAATGTCAGATACCAATTCTGAATTATATTTTTGTCCTCTAATCATTGGTATATGTTGCTATGTGGCACATCGGCTAGTTTAGACAATATACGTAAATGCTTTTACCTTACTTTTTTGCGATTTTTTCTATTTGTCAAAGTTTGTTACGCTATATCTTCTGAATTAAAGTATTCTAGAAAATCTCAAATACCAATTTTGAATTGTATATTTGTCCTCTATCTATTAGTGTATGTCGCTATGTGGCACACTTTCTAGTTTGGTTTAAATATTTAACAAACTATTTGTACAATTTTAAGAAGATTGTTACGTCATAACTTTTGAATGCAAGTGTTCCAAATAATGATTTATACCAGTTCTGAATTGTATTTTTTGCCTCTATCGATTGTCATCAGTTATATTGATGTAAGGCTTTTAGTTTGGATTTTATAACTAAAAAACCATTACACTTAATGACTTTTTGTCTTAGATGTAGCTCCTTCATTTCTAAAATGGTAAAAGTGAGAACCAGAAAATCAGATTCTAAAAGCTTTAAGCTTCTTAGTTCAATTTTTTATTTTACAATGCATTAAAATTTCACGATTTGTGACCGCATTTAATTACGCTTATTTTTTGTTAAATTTTGTTTACATTTTTGTTAAGAACAACAAAAATAGTCCGTTTTTTTGCAATTCTGTAAAAAAAGTTTGCCATTTCTCAGAGTTTGTTTTCTTCTCATGCGTTGAAATATTGCCGTGAGAATCGGCGTGAAGAAATCATACTATCGGCGAGAAGAAAACAAACTTTTTGGAACTCTTTTTCAATGTTTTGGCAAACTTTTTTCAGAGTTGCATTAAAGGTAGTAAAAAATGTAAACAAACTTTTGCAAAAATAATTTATTTTTTTAAGCGCTCACAAGTCTTTAATTTTTGTTAAATTTACAAAAAAAAGTATTGAATCCAAAAGCATAATACCTGCAGAGTCTAATTTTGCAACTGTCACTTAATTCAGTTCTCAATTAAAAGTGCTACATAGAAAAGACTTATCCTTTCAGTAAAAACGTTTCTACTTGTAATACTCAAACTATTGAGTGTGCCACATAATGACTTATACAGATCAGTAGATGATAAAAATACAATTCATTGTTGGTATTGGAGATTTTCTGAAATACTTTAATTCAGAAGATATTGCCTAACAAAATTTTGCAAACGAAAAAAAAAGATAAAAAGTTTTTTACTTTAAAAACATAAACTATTAGGTGTGCCACATAGCGACCGACACTAGCCGATATAGGACAAAAATACAATTCAGAAATGGCATTTGGTATTTTCTGAAATACTTTAATTCAGAAGATATTGCCTAACAAACTTTGACAAATAGAAAAAATCCCAAAAAAGTAAGGTAAAAGTATTTACGTATATTGTTTAAAGTAGCCGATGTACCACATAGCGACCTATACTAATGGATAGAGGAGACAAATACAATTCAGAAATGGTATTTGGAATTTTCTGAAATACTTGAATTCAGAAGATATTACCTAACAAACTTTGACAAATAGAAAAAATCCCAAAAAAGTAAGGTAAAAGTATTTACGTATATTGTCTAAAGTAGCCGATGTGCCACATAGCGACCTATACTAATGGATAGAGGAGACAAATACAATTCAGAAATGGTATTTGGAATTTTCTGAAATACTTGAATTCAGAAGATATTACCTAACAAACTTTGACAAATAGAAACAAGTTAAGATGAAAAGATATTTACTTATAAAACCTAAACTATGAGGTGTGCCACATAGCAACCTATACTAATCAGTAGAGGACAAAAATACAATTCATATTGGGTATTGGACATTTTCTGAAATACTTTAATTCACAAAATATTGTTAAATAACTTAAATTAATTAAAAAAAACATATATGCTGGTAATAAGGAACGATGTCGGTAATACTATTATCATATTATTTATTGAAAATAAGAAAAGTATGGCAAAATTATATGAAAAATTGTGTAAAAAAGTGAAGCAAAGCAGAATCAAGATGGCGCATTATTTTTGGGCTGGTGGAAAACACAGTTTTTGGAGATTTGCTAAAAGTGAACAAAAATTGGTAAGTTTTCGCTGAAAATAAATTGTGCATTATATTGTATGTTTGCAAGAAAATTGCAAATTCGTAAGTGTTGGCAAAAAAACAACAGTTTGTTTACCTACAGGGATTTGCCAACAAAAGGCAACATTTTTTTTTTTTTTGTTTTTATGAAAATTGGGAAAACTGGATCCAAATTGGTAAGTTCCGTCTAAAAATAAAATTTGTATCAGTTTTTATCAATACAGTTCGTTTTTGTTTTAAAGGTGGAAAATGGCAGAAATGGACTCAGAATGGTGTTTTGCTGAAAAGAAAGGGAATTGGATTTTTATTCACATAATGTGCTTTTAACATGAAACGATTTGTTGGGCTGTTGGATAATTAACAGAACAGTGAACAAATTGCTAAGTATCGGCTAGAAATAAAATGTACATTAATTTTTCTTACATAACATGATTTTTTACTTAGTGGCACTTACATACAGAAGGAAATGATGCATTTGTTTGATCTGGTTAATTTGCAGAAATAGACACCAGTTTTGTCTCAGTATCATCTGAAATGTTACTATGTGTTAACTTACAGGCGCTTACATATAAAACAAAAGCCCTTTTCAGGCCTATGAAACACTTAAAAAAAAAGAGATAAATTAAATCTTTAAAAATCCATTTTGAAAGATTAAAAAAGAAAAACAAATTAAACGTTTAAAAGCCCTTTTAGGGCTACAAAATAACTTAAAAAAGGAGATAAAGTATAAATGTACAACAAATGTTCTTACACACATTTTAAGGTACAATAGTATTAGAATCTATATCGCACTTGATCAACAAGAGGGTGTTAACTCAAAACTTAAAAAATTTAAATTTTTACAAGAAATCCATTAACAACATCAGTATCTATCTACTGTAAAAATTTCAGCGCATTCCAAAAACTCTTTCATATCTAAAACAACAGTTAAGACCATTTTCATGATTCATGGTGTAGTGACTATCTTCATATCAACAAAAAGGTATTATTTTGAGTTAATATAAAAGTTAACATTCCATTGTATATTTTCATAAAATAGGTATTATTTTGAGTTTTTTCAAAATAAAAATAATCAAATAAAATAGAAAATAATCAAATTGTTTTATTTAATTTTTTTTTTAAGTTGATACTGTTTTGTTCATAAAATTTGTTTCATTTGTTATTAAAAATAAAATCCCTGATTTGGGGTAAATGCCCTAATCTGACAACACTGTTTTACAGTGCCAAAATAGTAAACGTCACAGATAAATTATTAAGGCCTCGTTACTCTCACGTAAACGTACACGTTGCGGATCAGCTGATCCGTTTTCCTTACCTAGGTTGTATGTAAATAGGTACTCTTCCGTAAACGTGACGTTGCGTTGCGGACGAACCTAAAGGCCTATTTAGCCACACGTTGTTCTAACCGTACTCTAACGTACCGTAACGTAAGCACGTTTGTCCAATTAGAGAACCATTAATAACGTGTCATATGTTTTTGACATAAACATAAACGACGAAGTTTTTCAGAATTGTTTTCATTTTATAAAACTCATATATAGTTTAGATATTCATAGTCAAAATAAGTTTCAAAATGGACATGGAAGATGTTTTCATCGGTCTAAGCTTTTTAAATTTATTTAAAAAGTATAAAAAAAGCAGAGCAAAATGCAAACGCCGAATTAGAAGATGGGGTGTCAGACCCATTAATAGAGACTACGTAACTGCTGGTTACAACAAAAAAGTTTTTAGGCGCATGAAGGAAATTGATGAAGAGCAATTTTTTAAGCATACGCGAATGAGTCGCGAAGTATTTAATTTGCTTCTGGGGTTAGTTTATTCTGATTTAACGAAACCGAAGCAAAGAATTGGCGCAGAAGAGAGAATAGCAATAACACTTCTGTAAGTAGAACATTTAACATATTTTCATCTCAAAATATACATTCAAACTATTTATTTTTACAATTGTCCAGGTATTTAGGCCATGGATGCTCTCTTCAATCCATAGCTTGGAGCCACAAGCTTGGAAAGTCCACAGTTCGCGAAATAGTGCTAGAAACGTGTGAAGTGTTTTGGCGTCTTTTATCTCCAATTTATTTGAGTGAACCAACTACAAAGCAATATAAAGACATTGAAAAAGAATTTAATTCAGTGTGGAATGTTCCAAATTGTGTAGGTGCAATAGATGGGAAGCACGTGGCCATAAAGTGTCCCCCGAATTCAGGATCAATGTATTTTAATTATAAAAAATATTTTAGTTTGGTACTAATGGGAGTTTGCGACGCGAAATACACTTTTACATCCGTTAGCGTTGGTAGCTATGGTAGCCAAAGTGATGGAGGTATTGCTTTAAGTTATACATAATTGCTAAGGTTTCTATTTCAACCAAAATTGTTTAAGGAATATTTCGTTTATCAGCATTTGGAGAGTCTGTTATGTCTGGAAAAGTACCTGTGCCAACAAGCAAACCCTTAAGCTCATCAGTAAGAGATACTTTCCCACACTTTTTCATAGGTGACGCTGCCTTTCCTTTGCGCACTAATCTAATGCGTCCTTATCCAGGCTCAAACCTGGATATAAAAAAAACTGTTTACAACTACAGAATCTCTCGAGCCCGACGGTGTATAGAAAATTGCTTTGGAATTCTTTGTGCACGGTGGAGAATATTACTCACAACAATTGAACTATCTCCAAAAAATGTCGACGTTATTGTATTGGCATGTACTGTACTTCACAACTTTATCATGTTGAATGATCATAAACGATGGTATTGCCCAGAGAATTATTTAGATAGAGAAAGAGAGGATGGCACTGTTGAAGAAGGTGACTGGAGAGAGCAGCTAAGGAACAGTGGTGAAACACCTTTGCGCTCCTTTTCTACAAATATTCGTAGATCTTCGCAGGTGGCTAATGATTTGCGAGATAAATTGGCGGAATACTTTTTAAATGAAGGTGCAATACCATACCAATATAGAATGGTTTAAATTATAAAAAACAAAAAAAATTATTTTACCTATGTAAACCTTTTATTAAAACAAATGAACTGCATTTTTACTTTAACATTTATTTTAATAATTTTAAAGTAATATTATAAAATAAAATCAATGAATTTAAAAAAATCAAAGAAATTCAGTCTTTTATTTATATAAATCAGTTAAAAAAACAAAAAAATGATTAAAACCAAATTAAATAACATTAATAAAAAGAAAAAAAGGAAAATTTGTTTTTATAATTTATACATACATGTATGAAATTATTTAAGTATGTTTGTACAGTGAAGTGCAGTCAAATAGAGCCATGAAATAAAATATATAAACATATTTATCTTGACTTTTTTAAAATCAACATTTTGTATCATTTTATTGATAAATTACTACCAGACACTTTTTCTTTTTTCAAATTTTCGGTATCCTTTTGTACATAATCAGTTTTGTCTAAGGTGCCCATTTTATTTCATGGCTCTATTTTACTGCACATCACTGTATGTAGAAATAAAATAAAAATAATTTAAATTCAATTTAAATAAACGAAAATGATTATTAAGTTTAATACTATTCCGGCTCTAACTTCATTTCCATTACAAGAGTAGTTACCTTCTGCATGGCTCTTACTTGCTTTGCAGGACTCATTGTTTGTATCGTCGCCACTATCATCTGCCCAAAACCATGAAGTGGGTTTTTTTCATCATCCTTTTGCTCCATTTTCTTTTCACAAAGATTTTTAAAAATATTTATAGCGTCTGAAAACTCACTGTCTTCATCCACTGCTTCATGTCTTCTTCTTTTTCTTTTTGCAGCAGCGGGAGTTGTTGCTGATGACAGGATTGTAAAATCGTTTTCAGCTTCTTCCTGCAATGGCGACGATACAAACATTGGTGAATTCGATGACTCTGGTGAGTGAGGGGACGGTTGAGAATTTGTGTCCGTGTCGAGCTCGTTCAATACATTATATGAGCAACGTGTTCTGAAAATGCAAAATTTTCTAGATTAAAATATGTACATATTCTACAATATACAATATTATATACACGTTGGTTTTACTTACGCTCTGGGAACTATATGTGGTGCAATGAACTCCATGGTTTGCATGAGCGGCCAATGTGACACTATAGTTGCACCACTGCCTGAAGATACGTTCAATTGCCGCTTCTCCCTCGCATACCGGTCACGCAAACAGGCCCATCTTTTGATACAGACTTCCTCTTAAACATTTAATTCATGTTTTCAAAAAGATGTCCATACATACATATAAACATTATTTCTTTTACTTACCTGGAAAACGCATCTCAATTGCAATTTGTTGCCAAGCTTGCTTCTTTTTTTCCGGTTGCCTAAACCCAGTGCAAAATTTGTTATATAGGCACTCCTTTGCCTGGACTAAAATAATTAATTTTTCATCGTCCATTATTTCGCAAAGCACAACAAATATTAATAAAAATAAAAATAAACTTGTACAACCAAAGCGAAAAGAAAATTTGTAAACAATTAACATAAACAGCTGCTCTGTTCAAAGAGATGGCATTTGAGAAACTTAAGTAACTTCATGCTTTTGTACAAAAAGTACCAAAGTAGTAAAATTGGTAGAATATATAAATTTAATATATAAATATGTATACATATATATATAAATAAATATATATATATATATATATATATATATATATATATATATATATATATATATATATATATATATATATATATATATTTATATACATACATACATATATATATATATATATATATATATATATATATATATATATATATATATATATATATATATATATATATATATATATATACATACATATATGCATATATATATAGAAAAACTGAAACTTACAAAATTTTTTTTAAGTACCTAAAAAGGGTAAATTTCCCACAATAGAATTTTTCAAATGTTAGTGTCGTCACTAGCTTACGGCTGTCACTTAAGCTCTACGTTAAATTCTATTTTAAACAGGTTGAAACGTTGCTGCAACGTAACACTTAATTTCGCTAAGCGCTTGCATGGTTTTGGTATGCTTATAAACCAACGGACGTCGCGTTAAGGTAGAAACAGCCAAACGTTGTTTTAAGCTAACGCGACGTCCGTTGGTTTATAAGCATACCAAAACCATGCAAGCGCTTAGCGAAATTAAGTGTTACGTTGCAGCAACGTTTCAACCTGTTTAAAATAGAATTTAACGTAGAGCTTAAGTGACAGCCGTAAGCTAGTGACGACACTAACATTTGAAAAATTCTATTGTGGGAAATTTACCCTTTTTAGGTACTTAAAAAAAATTTTGTAAGTTTCAGTTTTTCTATATATATATGCATATATGTATGTATATATATATATATATATATATATATATATATATATATATATATATATATATATATATATATATATATATATATATATATATGTATGTATGTATATAAATATATATATATATATATATATATATATATATATATATATATATATATATATATATATATATATTTATTTATATATATATGTATACATATTTATATATTAAATTTATATATTCTACCAATTTTACTACTTTGGTACTTTTTGTACAAAAGCATGAAGTTACTTAAGTTTCTCAAATGCCATCTCTTTGAACAGAGCAGCTGTTTATGTTAATTGTTTACAAATTTTCTTTTCGCTTTGGTTGTACAAGTTTATTTTTATTTTTATTAATATTTGTTGTGCTTTGCGAAATAATGGACGATGAAAAATTAATTATTTTAGTCCAGGCAAAGGAGTGCCTATATAACAAATTTTGCACTGGGTTTAGGCAACCGGAAAAAAAGAAGCAAGCTTGGCAACAAATTGCAATTGAGATGCGTTTTCCAGGTAAGTAAAAGAAATAATGTTTATATGTATGTATGGACATCTTTTTGAAAACATGAATTAAATGTTTAAGAGGAAGTCTGTATCAAAAGATGGGCCTGTTTGCGTGACCGGTATGCGAGGGAGAAGCGGCAATTGAACGTATCTTCAGGCAGTGGTGCAACTATAGTGTCACATTGGCCGCTCATGCAAACCATGGAGTTCATTGCACCACATATAGTTCCCAGAGCGTAAGTAAAACCAACGTGTATATAATATTGTATATTGTAGAATATGTACATATTTTAATCTAGAAAATTTTGCATTTTCAGAACACGTTGCTCATATAATGTATTGAACGAGCTCGACACGGACACAAATTCTCAACCGTCCCCTCACTCACCAGAGTCATCGAATTCACCAATGTTTGTATCGTCGCCATTGCAGGAAGAAGCTGAAAACGATTTTACAATCCTGTCATCAGCAACAACTCCCGCTGCTGCAAAAAGAAAAAGAAGAAGACATGAAGCAGTGGATGAAGACAGTGAGTTTTCAGACGCTATAAATATTTTTAAAAATCTTTGTGAAAAGAAAATGGAGCAAAAGGATGATGAAAAAAACCCACTTCATGGTTTTGGGCAGATGATAGTGGCGACGATACAAACAATGAGTCCTGCAAAGCAAGTAAGAGCCATGCAGAAGGTAACTACTCTTGTAATGGAAATGAAGTTAGAGCCGGAATAGTATTAAACTTAATAATCATTTTCGTTTATTTAAATTGAATTTAAATTATTTTTATTTTATTTCTACATACAGTGATGTGCAGTAAAATAGAGCCATGAAATAAAATGGGCACCTTAGACAAAACTGATTATGTACAAAAGGATACCGAAAATTTGAAAAAAGAAAAAGTGTCTGGTAGTAATTTATCAATAAAATGATACAAAATGTTGATTTTAAAAAAGTCAAGATAAATATGTTTATATATTTTATTTCATGGCTCTATTTGACTGCACTTCACTGTACAAACATACTTAAATAATTTCATACATGTATGTATAAATTATAAAAACAAATTTTCCTTTTTTTCTTTTTATTAATGTTATTTAATTTGGTTTTAATCATTTTTTTGTTTTTTTAACTGATTTATATAAATAAAAGACTGAATTTCTTTGATTTTTTTAAATTCATTGATTTTATTTTATAATATTACTTTAAAATTATTAAAATAAATGTTAAAGTAAAAATGCAGTTCATTTGTTTTAATAAAAGGTTTACATAGGTAAAATAATTTTTTTTGTTTTTTATAATTTAAACCATTCTATATTGGTATGGTATTGCACCTTCATTTAAAAAGTATTCCGCCAATTTATCTCGCAAATCATTAGCCACCTGCGAAGATCTACGAATATTTGTAGAAAAGGAGCGCAAAGGTGTTTCACCACTGTTCCTTAGCTGCTCTCTCCAGTCACCTTCTTCAACAGTGCCATCCTCTCTTTCTCTATCTAAATAATTCTCTGGGCAATACCATCGTTTATGATCATTCAACATGATAAAGTTGTGAAGTACAGTACATGCCAATACAATAACGTCGACATTTTTTGGAGATAGTTCAATTGTTGTGAGTAATATTCTCCACCGTGCACAAAGAATTCCAAAGCAATTTTCTATACACCGTCGGGCTCGAGAGATTCTGTAGTTGTAAACAGTTTTTTTTATATCCAGGTTTGAGCCTGGATAAGGACGCATTAGATTAGTGCGCAAAGGAAAGGCAGCGTCACCTATGAAAAAGTGTGGGAAAGTATCTCTTACTGATGAGCTTAAGGGTTTGCTTGTTGGCACAGGTACTTTTCCAGACATAACAGACTCTCCAAATGCTGATAAACGAAATATTCCTTAAACAATTTTGGTTGAAATAGAAACCTTAGCAATTATGTATAACTTAAAGCAATACCTCCATCACTTTGGCTACCATAGCTACCAACGCTAACGGATGTAAAAGTGTATTTCGCGTCGCAAACTCCCATTAGTACCAAACTAAAATATTTTTTATAATTAAAATACATTGATCCTGAATTCGGGGGACACTTTATGGCCACGTGCTTCCCATCTATTGCACCTACACAATTTGGAACATTCCACACTGAATTAAATTCTTTTTCAATGTCTTTATATTGCTTTGTAGTTGGTTCACTCAAATAAATTGGAGATAAAAGACGCCAAAACACTTCACACGTTTCTAGCACTATTTCGCGAACTGTGGACTTTCCAAGCTTGTGGCTCCAAGCTATGGATTGAAGAGAGCATCCATGGCCTAAATACCTGGACAATTGTAAAAATAAATAGTTTGAATGTATATTTTGAGATGAAAATATGTTAAATGTTCTACTTACAGAAGTGTTATTGCTATTCTCTCTTCTGCGCCAATTCTTTGCTTCGGTTTCGTTAAATCAGAATAAACTAACCCCAGAAGCAAATTAAATACTTCGCGACTCATTCGCGTATGCTTAAAAAATTGCTCTTCATCAATTTCCTTCATGCGCCTAAAAACTTTTTTGTTGTAACCAGCAGTTACGTAGTCTCTATTAATGGGTCTGACACCCCATCTTCTAATTCGGCGTTTGCATTTTGCTCTGCTTTTTTTATACTTTTTAAATAAATTTAAAAAGCTTAGACCGATGAAAACATCTTCCATGTCCATTTTGAAACTTATTTTGACTATGAATATCTAAACTATATATGAGTTTTATAAAATGAAAACAATTCTGAAAAACTTCGTCGTTTATGTTTATGTCAAAAACATATGACACGTTATTAATGGTTCTCTAATTGGACAAACGTGCTTACGTTACGGTACGTTAGAGTACGGTTAGAACAACGTGTGGCTAAATAGGCCTTTAGCTTAAAACAACGTTTGGCTGTTTCTACCTTAATAAAATTGAAAAATTTCTACGTTTTTACGTATCAGCTGTAATAGATTTGTTGTCTCTTTATAAGCAGTGCTGCCAACAAATTTTAAAATGTAGAACTTACAGCGTATTTTGCTTGATGGTTATTTTAATTTAACTAATAAATTTGATATATGTGTATTAAAACTAAAAAAAAGCTTGTATATTTTATATATATATATATTTTTTTTTTATAAGTATTACTGCGATTCAAATTATTACTGCTGTAATATTACTATTAGTGTTTTTATTACTATTATTACACGGTATTATTAGTATTATTGTAATAAATATTATTATAAATTTTATTGTAATTGGTACTTTTAGAATCCGAACAAGTAAATTTTAACACAAATGTGCTAAATATAATAAAAAATATATATCAAACATATATATCCTATTTTTTTTTCTAAATAGTTGTAGAAATAGCAAATTTACAATTGATAGATAGGTACAAAGAATGCTGCCTAAGGTTGTAGGGAACCACAAAGTGAATTTCATTCTGCAAACACCTTATGTTTACTCCTCTTTACAATTAATAACCAACTTAGCCCTATCTGAACAATAATATAATATATATAATTTATTAGAAATGATGATATTTATATATACATATATTAATACATTCATTTATACTCGTAGTATGTATCAGTCATGGGGATTTAATTACAATTAAAATGGCAGGTAATGAGTTTTTAATTACAAATAAAAAGTAATTGTAATTAGGGAATATGCATTAATTTTAATTTATTAAAATTCAATTATATTCTTGAAAATAGTAAGTGTAACTTAAATTTCTGAAAAAGAACTTCTGAAACTTCTGAAGTAGATACTTCAAAATTTGTAAATGTTGTACAAATCAGCAGCAAAAAAACAATTTTATTCAAATTAGTTTTGAAAACTTGGAAGAATATTAAACATTCTTTACAATTAATTCTTACACAATGTACATACGAGTATGTATACAAAGTATACTCGTATTATACATACATTTGTGTTCATAAAATACTTTTATTTAAAAATATCTAACGTGCATTGGAATTTCAATTATAAAATGAAGTAAAATTTTCTGAAAAACGTCTATAAAATTCCATACTTTTATACAAAGCAAAAGCAAAATCAATTGCGATTCCATCTATATTAAAGACTTTTCAAGTTCTAAACGCTGTAGAAACTATATATATATATATATATATATATATATATATATATATATATATATATATATATATATATATATGTATATTTATTATATCACTTTTTATTTTTTTACATTACTTCTTAAATTAGCGTTTCTATTATAGTATATTAGTTAACAACATTGTTTTAAGCAACTTTGCTTAAAAAGTCAAACAATTTATTAAAAATCTTTTTGGGCAAAACGAATGTGTAAAGCCATGTTTTTGTACAGAACACATAAGAAACAAGAACTTAAATTAGGTATTTTACATTTTATGTAGCAAAAAGTTTTTTTGTAATCGCAATTGCCTCTTTAAAATGGGTTTTTTTTTACAATTGAGAAACATATGGAACGTTTACGTATTAACAGTAACTAGCGAACGTTGAAGCCGTCCGCAACGTTTACGTGTCCGCAACATTTACGTGAGAGTAATGAGGCCTTTAATCTGTGGTAAAGGCCAGGATTCACTATCATACACAATCGTACGATTTAATCACACAAAAATCTGACAGAATTCTGTCCTACTTTAAAAATCGTTCCAAAATGGCGTCGTATGTGCCACACTATTATACAAAAAAGATGCAAAAACATATGGTTTTAATATTTTGTTGTTTTTTCTCCTCATCATCTTAAAAAAATCAACCCTGATCGCATAGAGAAAAATATTTTATGAATTATTTTAAAAGATTATAAAATCGTACAGATCTGTCAAAAACTCTGTCACACACATACAATTTTAATCCACACTATCATACTTTTTGAACACACATGAAATTTTTGACAGATCGTACGACTGAGTATGATAGTGAATCCTGGCCTTAAACGTTTTGTAAAAACGTATGGTAAAAACAAGAATTAAATATAAATCGATTTACATTATAAAATATAATAAATAATGTCTGTGGTTATTAAAACTACAATCGGTGATCTTACAGTGGATTTATTCACCGAAGAAAGACCAATAGCTTGCTTGAATTTCTTGAAGCTTTGTAAATTGAAATACTACAATTATAATCTTTTTCACACTATTGGAGGAAATGGTGGCAGTTCAATATGGGGAGTCGTCGAAGGACAGCACAAACGGGTTTTTCAAGCAGAAATCTTACCGAAAATGCATTATTCAACTGTCGGACTTTTGTCTTTGGTTTGTGCAGGAAAAAAACCTAGTGGGGAGCCAGTTTTTCTTTACTCTGGTTGAGAACTTATCCTCTTTGGATGAGCAGCATTGTGTCATTGGTGAAGTTGTAGAGGGACATGAAGTGCTGAGGCAACTCAATGCGGATAAAAATTTTAGACCTTATCAAGATATAAGAATAACACATACGGTCATATTAGAAGATCCTTTTCCAGATCCTAGGGGTTTCCGAGATCCAAGTCGATCTCCGTCGCCGACTGCTGAAAGATTAAAAAATGGTCGTATTGCCGCTAATGAAGATATCGATGATACCGGAGGCAAGAGCTTGGAAGAGATACAAGAAATGTTAGCGGAACGTGAAGCAAAAGCTAGAGCAACAATTCTGGAAATAGTTGGAGATCTCCCAGATGCTGAAATGGCACCACCAGAAAATGTTTTGTTTGATTGTAAACTTAACCCTGTTACAACCGACGATGACTTGGAAATTATCTTTAGTCGTTTTGGAAAAGTCAAGGGATGTGAAGTAATAAGAGATCGTAAAACTGGCGATTCTCTACAATACGCCTTTGTCGAATTTGAAGATCAAAAATCATGTGAAGCTGCCTACTTTAAAATGGACAATGTTTTAATAGATGACCGTTGGATACACGTAGACTTCTCGCAATAAGTATCTAAAGTAAAATGGAATGGCAAAGGTAGAGGTGTTAAAGGTGACAGCAAATGTTTAGATTTTAATAATTTAATTAATAATAATTTAATCAATATTAATAATTTAACTAATATTGGTTTCAGTCATTTGGTATAATAAGAAGTATTAAAATGTTATATTATAAATTAACTAGCTGATATATTTGCAAACTGTTGAAATGTACACAGAACCTGATTGCTAAAGCTACTACAACAGCAAGTATAAAATTTGAATTTGGAAATTAAGGAGCGACCCTGTAGTTGCTGCAATTTGATATATATTGCCAAACTATTGACCAGTTGAAAAAGTATAAAGTTTGAAAATATAAGTGTGTCCCAATAGTTAATGTAACCTTATTTATGTGGCCATACACTTTGTAATATTAAGCCATCATTTTTTGAGTGATTTTTATAGAAGTGTGATTATTTTTTTCACTCATATTTGTCATGCATTCATAAATACAATAAGTATAGTATAGACCTATTTAATATAAAATGAGTATAATAAAAATAAACGAAATTGTATAAAAATAAATTAAATAAGCTGATAACTTATGTTGATGGCGATGATGGCATATTAAACACACTTCTTTAATTTAAATCTTTATTGCTACATATTTTACATATGGAAAAAGAATTGTTATATATATAAATCATGCAGTCTTTACAAACGTTATAGTTACAGAGAGAACATTTTGTTTTACTATTTTTAGAATTAGCGCAGTGGCAACAAATATTAGAACAATCGTCAGAATATTTTGTTAAAATAGACTTTATTTTACATCTGAAATGATTAGGAGATGGCAAATTTGTCATTGGTAGGCCTTTCAAGAAGCTTATTATATATAAGATAACAAAAACGCCACAGTTGACATAATCATTTTGCTTTGTTCTTTCCAAAATGTTTATAAATTTCCAATTCTTATTCTTATTAAAATAAGTTTTTCCATTATAATCATGCATTGGGTCGATAAATATAAATTCTGATGTTGCAGGTTTTAATATACAGAGGTTAAAGTGTGCGTTTTGTAAAATTGGTATAAAAAGCATATCAGTTTGGATTTTATAACTAAAAAACCATAACACTAAATGACTTTTTGTCTTAGGTGTAGCCCATTTATTTCTAAAATGGCGATAGTGACAACCGGAAAATCAGATTCTACAAGCCTACAGCTCCCTATATCATATTTTTATTTTAAAATACATGCACAAATGGCACGTTTTGGTCGCGTTAAAAATTGCAATATTTTTTCAAAAGTTTGTTTACAAATTTTTATATGTTTGCATGAACGCAAAATTTTTGTTCTTTAATTTGCAATAGTTTGCTGTGGTATATCTTCTAAACGCAAGTATTTCGGAAAATGTCAGATACCAATTCCGAATTATATTTTTGTCCTCTAATCATTAGTATATGTTGCTATGTGGCACATCGGTTACTTTAGAAAATATACGTAAATACTTTTACCTTTCTTTTTTGCGATTTTTTCTATTTGTCAAAGTTTGTTACGCAATATCTTCTGAATTAAAGTATTTCAGAAAATGTCAAATACCAATTTTGAATTGTATATTTGTCCTCTATCTATTAGTGTATGTCGCTATGTGGCACACTTTCTAGTTTGGTTTAAATATTTAACAAACTATTTGTACAATTTTAAGAAGATTGTTACGTCATAACTATTGAATGCAAGTGTTCCGAAAAATGATTTATACCAGTTCTGAATTGTATTTTTTGCCTCTATCGATCGGCATCAGTTATTTTGATGTAAGGCGTTTAGTTTGAATTTTATAACTAAAAAACCATTACACTAAATGACTTTTTGTCTTAGGTGTAGCCCATTTATTTCTAAAATAGCGAAAGTGACAACCGGAAAATCAGATTCTACAAGCCTACAGCTCCCTATATCATATTTTTATTTTAAAATACATGCACAAATGGCACGTTTTGGTCGCGTTAAAAAATGCAATATTTTTTCAAAAGTTTGTTTACAAATTTTTATATGTTTGCATGAACGCTATTACCGACATTGTTTTTTACTTGCAAAATTTTTGTTCTTTAATTTGCAATAGTTTGCTGTGGTATATCTTCTAAACGCAAGTATTTCGGAAAATGTCAGATACCAATTCAAAACAAAAACAAATTCTAAAAAATTGTTTTTGTTTTCCATGTAACTATGCGAACGAACGAACGATTGCGACATCGTGGGACCGGCAGTAAATTTGTTTTCACTAAATGATGTATTTTTCTTCATCGTATTTACTTTAATCGACCAAAAACTCGATTTTTGTTGTTTGACACGTTTTGAAAATAAGCTGCTCAAATTGATTCTTCGGGAAATAGCTTAAAAAACAACAGAAAAGTTAACTGCATAAATTTAAATTAATTAATCACGAATAAAATAGAAATAGTTTTATTTTTAATTAAATATTCCAAGGTTATTTTATAATACGTTCCCACTGACTTTATAGTGATTTTGTCTGTTTTCCTACATGATTTTTCATTTTTAATGCTACCAAAACTATTTTAATCAATTGATTTTTTTAAATCATGTCGAAAATATATATGTTCGAACTAATTTTGCGTTTGCAATACTGTGGTGTGTCTAGTCAAGTTCAACTCCGTTTTATCTATTCATATTGGATGTTTTTATCGAATAATTGACAATTACTTTTTAATTTTTCAAGACAATAATCTTTTTTCTTACAAAAAAAGAGTTAAAATATATAAAAAGAAATATATGTTTAAACAAAAATTATATTAACAATAAAAACAATTTTTTACAAAAAAAAAAAAAATAATGCGGACGTTTTCAAAAGAAAAATTAGACGCAAATTACATAGAAAATGTCAGTGTTACGTCACAAATTCGAATTTATAAATCACTTCAGCTCAAGGGAAACACTTCAAAGTGTTTTTCTTAAAACTAGTTGATTTCAAGTCAATGGAAACGCAGTATTAAAATAAATAGTTTAGAGTTAATCTGTTCGAAGTGTTTTTATTTTTTTTTAACTTATGTTTTTATGTATATATATTTTTTGCTTTTAAACATTAATTTTTAATATTTTGAAACATAATTTTTGTAACACAACAGTTTGTAAAGTTTATTTCTTTTTTGCAAAATTTAATTTATTATTTTTCGTTTTAAAACGAAAAATTTCCTCGAATTCGTTTTAAAGAACAGGACCGAATGTTGCGAAAACAAAACCAGTTCGACATGTTTAGGTGGTTTGGTGAAATGAAATGTAGGATTTGATCAAAACCATATGTTTTAATGAAAAAAAGTCAGTGTAAACATTCTTTTAGACTTTCTGTTAAAGTTTAAGATTTTTATAGAGATTTCTTTCACTTTATGTTTAAAGCTTTCTTAAACTTTTATATAAACGTAAAAAAATCACAAATTCGTATTAGCGGTCTATACACCATCAAAATGCTAGATATCAAAGTCGTGTACGTGAGAAATACCCCTACTTTGCAAAGTTTTGATTTTATGTGAGAGAGAGGGAGAAAGCATGAAGAACAGTACAGACTTTGATGTACTCGCAAAGTTGCTTTGGTTTTCTTTCGTTGCTTATACACAGTTGTATATATTTACATATACATATAAGCACCACATACAAAACGTCCAAAAATAAGGAACGATCAAAGAGAAGAAAACAAAAATTTGTAAAAGACAACTTTCTGTGTCTGAACACCAAACAAAGTTTAAAAGAAAATTAACAAAACTTTGTCAAAGTAAACTTTCCTTGTATGAATTCAGTCAAAGTTGCTACTATGTACAAATGCTGGATGACCAATCAAGAATTCATTTTTAGTTAGATTTTTTGCTGTAAACATCGCGCTTTTAGTATTGTGAAGACGGCAGAAGCAAAAAAACATTATACTTAGTACATTCAAACAAACACAGCTTTTATTTACAAAACAAAGAGAAAGAAAATAAAAAGTAGTGAAAAAAAGTTTATGAGTGGTAAAAAATGTTTTTTGTTTTAAACTCTTTCTTAAAATTTGTGCTCAGCACATTATACTTTTCACTAGCTATGCCCACGACTTCGTCCGCGTGTCGTTTTTAATTTTCTTAAAAATCAAATTTAAAAAGCTGTGTTTTTGAATATTTATTGTAGAGTTCTATAACAGTGTTCAAAATCTTTCATATACAAAAATAAAATGTGCTGACATTAAGTACTATTATATCGGTAAAACTAGGTGCTTTCACATTTTTATCTCTATTTTCTCAACAAAATGACTTATTTTTACGAAAAAGTATTCTATATTTGAATGAAGGCTCTATACTGCGTTTCCACTGTACGACTGTCATTTGCGAAAAATTAGCCGTTTATAGGGCAACCCCTATAAGTGTGCAATTTTCCCATATAAATGAATATATATATTTTCATTCCTAAAACCGATAAATGAAAAGGTGCCAAATAAAACAAAACGCACTTTAGTAAATAAGTGCCCTTCGAATCTAACTGTACGACTGTCATTTGCGAAAAATTAGCCGTTTATAGGGTATACCCCTATAAGTGTGAAATTTTCCCATATAAATGAATATATATATTTTCATTCCTAAAACCGATAAGTAAAAAGGTGCCAAAAAAAGCAAAACGCACTTTAGTAAATAAATGCCATACGAATCTAACTGTACGACTGTCATTTGCGAAAAATTAGCCGTGTATAGGGTATACCCCTATAAGTGTGCAATTTTCCCATATAAATGAATATATATATTTTCATTCCTAAAACCGATAAGTGAAAAGGTGCCAAAAAAAGCAAAACGCACTTTAGTAAATAAATGCCATACGAATCTAACTGTACGACTGTCATTTGCGAAAAATTAGCCGTTTATAGGGCATACCCCTATAAGTGTGCAATTTTCCCATATAAATGAATATATATATTTTCATTCCTAAAACCGATAAATGAAAAGGTGCCAAAAAAAGCAAAACGCACTTTAGTAAATAAATGTCCTACGAATCTAACTGTATGACTGTCATTTGCGAAAAATTAGCCGTTTATAGGATATACCCCTATAAGTGTGCAATTTTCCCATATAAATGAATATATATATTTTCATTCCTAAAACCGATAAGTGAAAAGGTGCCAAAAAAAGCAAAACGCACGTTAGTAAATAAATGCCATACGAATCTAACTGTACGACTGTCATTTGCGTAAAATTAGCCGTTTATAGGGTATACCCCTATAAGTGTGCAATTTTCCCATATAAATGAATATATATATTTTCATTCCTAAAACCGATAAATGAAAAGGTGCCAAAAAAAGCAAAACGCACTTTAGTAAGTAAATGCCCTACGAATCTAACTGTACGACTGTCATTTGCGAAAAATTAGCTGTTTATAGGGTATACCCCTATAAGTGTGCAATTTTCCCATATAAATGAATATATATATTTTCATTCCTAAAACCGATAAATGAAAAGGTGCCAAAAAAAGCAAAACGCACTTTAGTAAATAAATGCCCTACGAATCTAACTGTATGACTGTCATTTGCGAAAAATTAGCCGTTTATAGGGAATACCCCTATAAGTGTGCAATTTTCTCATATAAATGAATATATATATTTTCATTCCTAAAACCGATAAATGAAAAGGTGCCAAAAAAGAAAAACGCACTTTAGTAAATAAATGCCCTACGAATCTAACTGTACGACTGTCATTTGCGAAAAATTAGCCGTTTATAGGGTATACCCCTATAAGTGTGCAATTTTCTCATATAAATGAATATATATATTTTCATTCATAAAACCGATAAATGAAAAGGTGCCAAAAAAATCAAAACGCACTTTAGTAAATTAATGCCCTACGAATCTAACTGTACGACTGTCATTTGCGAAAAATTAGCCGTTTATAGGGTATACCCCTATAAGTGTGCAATTTTCCCATATAAATGAATATATATATTTTCATTCCTAAAACCGATAAATGAAAAGGTGCCAAAAAAAGAAAAACGCACTTTAGTAAATAAATGCCCTACGAATCTAACTGTACGACTGTCATATATATATATTAAAATTGTTTGTCAAAATTTCAATATTATGTGCTCTGGAGAAAAAGTAGAAAATAGAAAAACAATATTACCTTATCATTAAATCCGTTATAGGTAGACGCTTGAAATTTGTGCTGTTATGTCTGCTGTAAGAAAATTTACAAAAATTATTATGAAAATGAATTCGAATTATTTTCCTTTCGAATCGAAATATAGAGTAACCCCCCAGGTTCTTTGTTATTTTCAACCGTCTGTCTACAACTGCAAAAGTATGGCCATATAAGTATGTACATCAAATTAAATGAACTATTTTAAAATTTTGAATATTTATACTTGTTTTATATACTGCTTTTAAAACGGGACCAATCTGAAGCATAACGTTTCAAATGAAGAAAAATCGGTTCATATATAAGTTATGCAGGCACAAACAAAAAAAGCAACAATCGGACGAATTGATAACCTTCTTTATTTTTTGAAGTCGGTTAAAAATCAAATATAAATATATCTTAAATAGTTTCTAATTTAGATTTTTCAGATGTACATATATGGAATTTGACATTCTGGACAGTAACCAAAATGAATAAATTCATCATTGCTATCATCTGCTTACCTTAACGGTGGTGTGAAATTCTACAAAAAGCAATATATTTAAAATTTTATTTTTTGAATTTAATTACAATTTGTATCTGTTTTAAATACCTAACAGAATGGGTGTAGGCGTTGGCACTTAATTGATGTACAAACGTATTTTGTATTATATACTAGCGGTAACCACGACTTCGTCCGCGTATCATTTCTAATTATCTTAAAATTTTAAAAAATGTGTTTTTAAATATTTATTGTAGTTCTGTAAACGTGTTAAAAATTTTCATCTACAAAAATAGTGTTTACTTAAAGTGCCATTAACCGACAGACAAAAATTCCAAAAAATGTATATCAAAATTTTCAAAAAATATTTCATGTACAGAAAGGACCCCGTTAGTTTTATTATATGTATACATTTATTTTACAATTTCTTACAAACGTTATAAATAAGATAATTTTATATTTTTTACAATATGACATGTACATTAACAAAACAGTGTATAAATATATGTATTTTGGTAATTTAAATATAGAGGAAATAATTTTTTTATCTGCATTAAATATATTATGTTATTAATAATACTTTGTGTTGGCAGCGAGGCTTTGTGTATTATTTAAAAAAAAAAAAATAAATATACATATATGCGGGGGAGTTATTTATTGTCCGCCAAAAATATATATTTTTCTGTTGAAGAATAATGTTTTATTACATGCTTCGTATGCTTAAACTGCATACCATCGGTGGCTGCCAAAATTTCATTAATAAAACTTTAGGAATTACGAATTGTAGTGCCTCTGAAAATAACACGATATCTAACATTATTCAACTCATCAAAAGACGAACGACAAAAGCGTACTAGTTCAAAACTAATGTCTGGATAAGTGGGATATATAATTCATGGCCATTGATTAAATCTTCTAAGATTTCTTTTAGCGATGGTGTGTGTTAAGTAAAACATTTTTATCGCCTTTCAAACGTTAATAAGGTTACTTGTCAATTTAACGGCATCTGTTATGCGCACTTGATTAAAAATTTATCCCTGTCGCACATGAGTTCTTTCGTATTCGATTACACTGGGACTTATGTGAGTTTGAGCATGTCTCATTTTTTAAATTTGCAACAAGCTCGTCTCGTACCAATTCGCTTTCGTCGCACTCTGCCAAGTATTTGATATCTGCGCGAGGTATTATGTTCCTAAAATCAAAAGAATTTTAAAATTAATCATATCAAATAAGTCAGTAACTTGGTTTTCAAATTCGAAACAAATCTAGTTTACGGACGCAGCTCAAAAATAAAAAAGTAAAAGTAAAAGCGAATAATAATGAAAGTTTTTTCGGGGAGCCCTTAGTTTACTAAAGATCCTCTGTGTAGCCGGCATTCGACCGGGCGCAATTATTTTCTCCTCTATGGTACGACCAACACTGCCTTCACTTGCTGAAGTTTTTTTTAATCTTTTTTCGTATAGTATTGTCACTAAACTTAATTAATTTGGGAACAAGTCCAGTTTACTGGCATCGCTCCAAAAGAAACAAAAGTTGCCTACGGTGTGTAAAGTTCAATTCTAAGCAAAAAGTGTTAAGTGAAAATTTTGGCGCCAATCCTTAGTTCCGGAATTACGGGCCTCCGAAGTTTTTATGTTTAATATGGCATATATCAAATATTTAATGGCAAAATCTTACAATATGGATATTATTGGAAAGGTAATTTAAGCGGCTATCTAATTAACCAGGAAAAAGGTAAAAGATCTTCTAAAGTCCAAAAAACGATTTTTTTCATTTAAACGTAAAGATTTTCTGCTTTATGGTATGTCCAACACTGGCTTCGCTGTCCTGCGTACAATATTCTCCTCCATGTTATGACCAACACCAGCTTATCTTTCTAAAGATTTCCTGCGTAGGCGGCCTTCGGCTGGGAGCAAAGATTTTTTGGTATGTACAACACCGGCTGCGCTTTCTAAAAATTTCCTGCGTAGTCGATATATGTCACATTATACGTAATAATTCTTGTGAAAAAAACCGACTTCAAAACAGATTTCACATGTATGCCTATAGGGTCACTCTTTAATTTCCAAATTCAAATTATATACTTGCTGTTGCAGATTTAGCAATCAGGTTCTGTGTAAATTTAACTGTCTGTCTGTAACGGTTGAACAGTTTGCCCATATACATCAGATTATCTCAACTATTCAATTTATAACATTTTTATACTTCTTATTATACCAAATAAAGTAGTGGACATTCTGTCCAAAATTAAGGCGTTTGTATACAACGGTTCAATAAATACGGCCATATGGAACAAATTACATCAATTTTGGGAACACCCTTTACTTTCTAAATTCTTGTTATAGCGGACTAAGCAAAACATGTCCATTGTAAATTTCAGCTGTCTGTCTATAAAGGTTCAGAAGTCCGGCCACATACACCATATTGTATCAACTATTGGGACACCGGTTTGTTTCCAAATCCAAATTTTATACTTGTTGTTATAGCGGACTTAGCTATACAGATTCGTTGTAAATTTCAAACGCCTATCCACAACTGTTCAAAAGTATGGCCATATACATCCAATTTAATTAACTACTGGCGCACCTTTTAATTTATAATTTGTAATATTATACTTGTCACTATAACGGCCATAGCAATCGACATTGCGTCAAATTTAGAAGCGTTTATCAAAGGTTCAAGAGATAGGCTCATATAAGTAAATCTTCATCAATTATGGGACCCCCTTTAATTTCTAAATCCAAATTATAAACTCGTTGATATAGCGGATTTAGCAACACAGGTTCGGTTGAAAATTTCAAGCGTCTATCTACAACTGTTTAAAAGTATGGCCATATACATCAAATTTAATGAACTATTGGCGCACCCTTTAATTTATAATTTGTAATATTATACTTGCTACTATAATGTTCATAGCAATCGACATTCTGTCCAACTAGCAAGCGTTTGTCTATAACGGTTCAAAAGATAGGCCCATATAAGTAAATTTACAACAGTTATGGGGACAGCCTTTAAGATTATGAGCTGTTTTTTAAGCATAATCTATCATATTACCAAAAATTTTCAAAATCGGATCAGAAATGACTGAGTTCTGCGGGCACAAATATTAAAAAGAGCAACATTCAGCCGAATTGTATAACCTCCTTCTTTTTTTGAAGTCCGTTAAAAACGGAAGAAATCTAGTTTACGGGCACCGCTGCAAAATAAAAAAAAGTTGCCTACGGGTTGTAAAATGCAATTTTAAGCAAAAAATGTAAGGTGAAAAAATTTGCGGCAACCCTTGGAGTTACGGACCTCCGAAATTTTTGTATCTAATAAGGCATATATCAAGTATTCGATGGTAGAATGGGACAATGATACCCATTGGAAAGGGAATTAAAGGGCCTATTCAATTAAATAGGAAAAAAGTAAAAATAAAATAAAAATCAGGTAAGGCTCCAAAAAACGTTTTATATAACGATTTATTTAATGGTATAACTAACAGCGGCTTCGCTTTCTAAAGGTTTCCTGAGTAGCCAATATATTAAAATCATATCGAATCACCATAGCATTCGAAAAATAATTCTGATCAGTTTTACAATGCTACAATTATTGTCTAATTGCACCATAAAATACCCGTTATATACCGCATTATACATAAAAAGTTTCGAGGTTCGTAACTAGGAAACAAAGGGTTTCCCCAGATATTACCTGTTTACATTTTTTACTTAAAATTACATTTTACAGAAATATATTGCTATATTGTTATGAACAAGGCATAATAAATAAAACAAAAACTAGATATTTTACAAGAAAGCATACAGCACAAAAAGTTTTGCCACAAAAAAAATATTGTTTATTCGCGTAAATAAAGAAATCATTTTCGTAAATTTTTAATTTGTAAAAAATGTGATATGTTGTGGCCTTACAAGATAAAAGAAGTGAAAAAGTCTTTAAATCTGCATTGTTTTTTGAATGCAGAAATTGTGATGTGTGGCAGAAATGCAGTGTCATTTTTTGTGGACGTGTTAAAATTAAAAACTATAACTTTTTCGTCAAATGATTAATATAAACATAACTTGATCAAATAAAAACATATAAATATCATTTTTTTTATTTTTATAAATTTTCATTAAACCCACCCTTATTTTTGCCTATAATAAAACATTTAATTTTTTCTTGCGATAGAAACACAAATCAAAACAAAATTGAAGTCGATAGGATGTCAAGAAAGAGATCATAGAAAAAACGAGACGACTATAGTTTCGTGACACCTCGGTATGCTCGTTGGTAGTGCGTTAGTGCAACGTGCACGTTAAAAAAATGTAAACAAACTGACACAAAAAATAGCATTTTTTAACTCAATCACAATTCGTTTATTTAATTTTAATAAAAAAAAAAAGAATTAGAAGCCTACTGATTATATAATCACATTTTGCAACTGTCACTTTTAATAATTAAGAAATAAAGATGCTACGCGTTTGGATTAGTTTTTCATTCATAACTCGAAAATTGTTCCGCGTGCACATATACCGCTGTATACGATCGATAGAAGATTAATATGCGAATCGATCGTGGTATATCCCATTTCTTGAAAGACTGTACCAAAAAAGTTATTAAGCGGCAAACTAATAAAATAAAAACACTGAAAAATATAAGTTTAGTTTTTCGCTTATATCTCGAAAAGTGTTCCGCGTGCGCATATACCACTGCATACAATCGAGAAAGGATTGAAACACGAATCGATTGTGGTATATCTCGATTCTTGAAAGACTTTAGAAAAAAGTTATTAAGCGACAAACTTTCAAAAATCGAAAAAATCTCAAAAAATTGGCGAAAAGTTTTGAACTAATTAAAGTTTAATTTTACTTAGTATAAAACGGTCGGTAGTACTAATCAATAGATACTGAAAATACCTTCCAGAATATATGTAGATAAGTTTCTGAGACACTTGCATTCAGAAGATATACTGTAGCAAGCTTTTGCTAACTAAAATCCACAAAGCTATAGAACAACAGCGATGTCGGTAATACCGTTTATACAAACACACATGGAAAAATCTAAAGAAAATTTCAAAAAAATATTGCGTTGTTTAAATGTTACAAGAATTAGTCAATATACCATACATTTAAAAACAGAGCAGGTTTTATAGAAGGAATTATATTACCTGGTTGTCACTTTCGCCATTAGAAAAATAAAGTTGCTGCACAATGTACTTTGTCTTTGAACGAGATAGGTTTTGAGTTATAAAATCGTAACTAAAAGCTGTACCACACAGCAATTTATATCTATTAATAAAGAAAAAAAATACGATTCTGTATTGGTATAGATTATTTTTGAAAATACGTATGTTCAGAAGTCATAACTCGAAAAATTTTACGAATAGATTAAAATTATACAAGAAGAACAAAAATACGATTCTGTATTGGTATATATTGTTTTTAGAAATACTAACGTTCTGAAGTCATAACTAGAAAAATTTTACGAATGGCTTAAAATTATACAAGAATTTTGTTAAAATCACAGCTTAACTATTCGTAACATCATACAACGACTAGTACCACTTAATAGAGGACAATATTACGACACATTAGCGAAAACTAAACTTATACTTTTGAGCGATCCTTTTTATTTATAAAAGTTTGCCGCTTAATTACTTTTTTCGTACAGTCTTACAAGAAACGAACTATACCACGATTGATTTGTAGTTTTATCCTCTTTCGATCTTATTTAGCGGTATATGTGCATGCAGAGTAGTTTCCAAGACACCGAAACTAAAGTTATATTTTTGAGCGATTTTTTTAGTTTTAAAAGTTTGCCGCCTAATAACTTTCTTCGTATAGTTTTCAAGAGATGAACCATACCATGATCGATTCGTACTTTTATTGTTTTTCGATCGTATATAGCGATATATGTGCACGCCAAATAGTTTCCGGGATATAAGTGAAAAACTCCACTTATATTTTTGAGAGATTTTTTTTTTAAATTTTTAAATTTGCCGCTTAATAACTTTTTTGTACAGTATTTTAAGAGTTATACCACGAGGTATACCGCTATCGATTTTTGCCCTCTTTCGATCGTATATAATGGTATGTGTGCATGTGGAATAGTTTTCGAGATATAAGCAAAAAACTAAACTTATTAATTTCAGCGATGTTTTTTATATTTTAAAAGTTTGCCGCTTAATAACTTTTTTTTTGTACAGTCTTTAAAAAACAAGCTATACCACGATCAATTCATATTTTAATCCTCTTTGGATCATATGTAGCGGTATATGTGCACGCGGAACAGTTTCCGAGATATAAGCGAAAAACTTAAATTATATTTTTGAGCGATTTTTTCTTACAATTGGAAAGTTTGCTGGCTTATACATTATTTCCAACAGTTTTTTAGAAACCAGCTATATTACGTTCAATTCGTATTTCTAGTCTCTATTGATTGGCGTTGGTCGCTATGATTCAC
Organism: Gymnosoma rotundatum; assembly: GCA_916610165.2. NCBI lineage: Eukaryota > Metazoa > Arthropoda > Insecta > Diptera > Tachinidae > Gymnosoma > Gymnosoma rotundatum. The sequence continues at coordinate 60,932,973 of OU744339.1, forward strand.
GGCTTTTAGTTGGTTTTTCGGTGTAGCTCCTTCATTTTTTGAAAGGCAAAAGTGACAACCTAAAAATCTGATTCAGTGAGATTAGAATCCTTTGTTCAAATATATATTTTATAATCCAATAAAAATTGACGAATTGTGACCGTTTTTAAAAATTACAATTTTTTGCCAAATTTTGTTTACATTTCTCTTATGAACAACAAAAATACTCCGGTTTTTACAACTGTGGTAAAAAATTATTAAAATTCTTAGAGTTTGTTTTCTTTTCCTACGTGTTTGTTTTTCTCATTGAAGAATTGTGTTATAAATATTCTCAAAAGGTTAAATATGGGTAAAAGGCGGAAAAACACTTTAATGGAATTGGATTCAACCGATAGTGAATCAACATCGAATATTGAATCTGTATGCATTAGAAATATAAGTCACATATATATATTTTAAGTATAAATAATATTAAAATGGTGCGTTTATAGTATAAAAATACAATGGGCAAATCAAAGTAAATTTAACCAATCATTGATGTGAGGAGTGTTAACTATGAATTTATACCCATTAATTAAATGGTGTTGAAAATTTAAAACATGTGGAACGAATCAAGTTTATCAAAGTTATTTCAATCAAACAAAAAAAAAAAAGTAGTAATCAGGGTAATAGATAATTGGAAAAAAGTACAAAAACTAACATCCCTAGTATTTTGCGAATTATGGTCCTCTGAACTTTTTATAAAAAACTTAGATTTTGCACTATATTATTGAATGTATTAAAAAGTAAAAAGTTAACCAATGAAGAGCCCATAATTTTTTATTTTACTAGCTACGTAAAACTACATATAGTGGTTGCCAGCCTATCTGATGCAAGCTTACATAAAGAACGTAAATCAATATAACTTAAGGTACGGTCACATTAGTCAATCATTTGACTGAAATCGGCAAATATATGTGTGCCGTAGGCTGACCACAAAATATTTATTAAAAGCAAATAACCACAGCTGATTTTGGGCAAATAAAATTATTTGCCAGTAAACAATAATGCTTATAAAGGTACGTTCACATATGACAAGTATTTGCCTAAAATTTGTTTGCTTTTGTTTGGCTTAAATTTTTTCAAAACAATACAAAATTTGTTTTGTGGTCACACTACGCACATTTATTTGCCTATTTTTATTTGTTCAAACAGCTATGAAATAATGTGAAATAAAATACTGACAAACATGTTTTATGTGCGGTCACATTCAAAATAATATTTTCCTTAAAAATATATTTGATCAAACTGTAAAAAAACGTAAATTTATTTGCTCACAAACTGCTGCGCATGGGATGCCTTTATTGCCATTCAATTTCTTCGGCATTATTTCGAAGTAATTGCAAAGAAAATGTTTAAAATATTATTAAATGCTAATTATAAATGATGAAAAATAGTGGATACTCTTAAATATTTAATTGCAGTATAATATACATACATAAGTTCAAAGCAAACAAGTAATAACCATTTGTAGATGGAACAAAAATATACAACTGTAGAAAAATTTTTTTCATCTAGGCAGACTCTAGGCGCATCTTTTTAAAAGTCTCAAATTAAGTTTTTATTCTCTTCCTATAATATACTTTTCCTATACCTTGTACGAGAATTTAGATCCCAGGTTTTAATATAAAAATAAAATATCCACCGCTGATAGCCATAGACTATAAAAGTTGGTCAAATAATGATGGCTAATATTATATCTATGTACCCGCATGTATTATGAATACAGATTCCATTAAAATAACTACTACACATAATGGCAATGTGAGATGAAAGTTTATAATGAATAACTCCCATGTATGAAAGTTACAAATGAACAAAGCCAAGCAACAATATAAAATTTTTCATATTCTATTCTATAAAGAAGCTACAAAAGGTGTTCTAAAGAAGGAGCACAATAAGAGGATGAAGCTAAATAGTAATTAGGTCCCACTTCTTAACAATAAATTTTAATAATCATTCATTACATTTGTTTGGTTAAAATTTCTAAAAACTTTTAATTTATTTAATATATTTTTCAAACTACAGCTGTTTATTTGTTTACTTGATATAAGTGTAGACAAATTATATGTTGAAGTAAAAAGTCGCTTAAATTTAAAAGCAAATATCGCAAAGAATAAAACTGCAAATATGCAAGATTTTAATTGGGATACAAAGTTCTACAATTTTAAAGAAATTTTAATTTTTAAGTTCCGTGTATAAGCTAGTATGACCAGTGTTTCCAAATGTAAATAAAACTAATTTATTTTTAAATTTTTTCCCGACGTTAGGGATAGAACGATACCACTAGGGTATCGATATTTTTACTCGATACAGTATCGATCGAAAAATATCGATACGTACTCAAGATCGAACAAAAAGTATCGATACCTACTCGTATCGGTCCACTATTTCATAGAATTAAGGCAAAGAAAAATAAAATTAAAATACATATCGCTGGTTTCATGCAGCTTGACCGTTGTTGCTACTAAAGTAGCAATTTGCTATTTTTTGAATGATTGAACCTTTTAGTGCCCCCTTTTAAAAAAGAGCTAAATCTGCCACTTTTAAATATATACTTCTGCCTTTTTTGCCCCTTTTTTGTTATGTGGCACTTTTTGTTTGATTTTCAATTTAGGTGGTTGTATTTTGAGTCTGTTGCAAGAAGAACATTGGAGCAATGGTAGATTTTGTAACACTTTGTACACAGTTCAAAAAAAAATGCCTCCAACATAGAATAACTACGTATCATACAAGAAGGTTTATATCCCTTAAACAAAATTTATTTAAATTTTTTTTTTTATTTTTTCTTAAAAGCATGAACAAATTCAAGACAAATTTTTAAAGTGCGTCTTCTTAGATCATATATATCTTGTTTCCTCCACCAAAAAGATTTTACTAGAATTGATATATATGTTCTAAAATAGAATATATAAGCAACTCAAAAATAAAAAACGGAATTTCTTAAAATTTTGTACTTTAAGGATATTGTTAACAACATACATGCATATCGGGTTTGAAGCTAAAGTGTAATATATGCTGAAGAGTTTTAAAAATATTTATTAAACGCAAAATATTGATATTTTATCAGAAACAAGTACGAGTGCTATATTCGACTATGCCGAATCTTATATACCCTTCACCATCTACATAAATCTAGTTTAGTTAAGTAACTGCAATCAAAATAGGAAACACTGGGGTGACAGAGAATTAAAAAAATAATTGCTACTGCATATCTATAATTTTACATAAAAATGCCATCGGCTCTTAATAGGTTAAGCATTTAAAAAACATTTTAGTATTCCCTTAAAACGCTCTTCAAAAGCTTTAAATGGCACCCATATTGATATTTCAAAAAATTTGAAAATTTCAAAGCCCCGTAAATCGAAAAATACGGGCGAGCCCCAATTTTTTCAATTGATGCATTCGAGACTACCGACTGCAAAATGTCAAAAATAGAATACATGTGTTTATATGAAAATCATTATTTTGATGACAGCAAGGCAACAAGGTGGTGGTTGTTATCTAGGCTAAATTTGACGCTGCAGTCAAATTAAACTAATTTCTATTTTTGTTGGCGACAATAAACAGTAAGTGATGTCAGTACTTTAAGACATGTTAAATAATAAGTGCTTAAAATCTCTTATTATGAAAAAAAGAACAATAAAAAAATACAAATTTTTTGAATTCTGACTGGATTCCCATCACGTAAAAGCTGTTAGATTTGAGTAAAATTTTGCGAGGAGATCCTTTAGAACCTTAGTTCAAATATGGATTATTTTTTTTTATAGAAAAACAGAGAAACAAATGTAAAATCACTCAATTTTATTGTTATAATTGTACTTAAACTTTTGTCAGCACATTTTATTTTTGAATATAGAAACATTTTAACACTTTTTACATACTTTTCAATAAATACTTAAAACAAATTTTTCCCAATTTGAATTAAAAAAAAAATTATAAATGCAACACCGACGAAGTAGTTGGCACTGCTAGTATTTTATATTAGTAATTTTTTCGAATTACAAATACTAGAATTGTCATGGCGAAATTATACGAAAAATAATTTAAAAATTTAAAGGCATGGGTACAACATTTAGTTGAAAATTTACTTCTGTTCGTAGTACTTGCTGGTTGAAGAAATTCAATAGTCGTATTGGTTTTTATAGCCTTCAAAATAATTATGTAGCTGCATACAAGGCGGCAAATCTTGCTATCGTTATTTGCTGTCGTGTGTTCGTGTATCTTGCTGTGGCGAATGTGTTTACTGCATATGTATTAATGTTTTTTATTGGAGTTACTTTATTGTTCCAAATGATATGAAAACATTAGAAGTAGTCGTGGTGTTTTGCCTGCTGCCTCGAAGTACATGGACCGATCATGCTGATTTCTAATAGCACCTCTTTCGACACTATATCTGATCGATTGACATATTTATTATTATTATTTTTTTTTGTGAAAAAAACTCAATGCTGTCTATCTATTTTAATTTTGCTTGATTCCTTCAAATCTTAATGTGTCATGATATTTTCATCAAATATTTTTTCATTTAAAACTACAAATTTAAATGTATTACTGCGGGAAAAGCATATCCATATGGCCATTTCACTACTGCTCATATAGCTCATCAGTGGATTTTACCCAAATTGTGTATAGAAAACTTGAAAGTCTTATATCAGAATCCAAATTGATTAAATGAGAACCCAATAGAATCAATAAGGCAAAAAGACAATAACAACTCAAAAATGTTTTATACAAAAACACAGCAAGCAGTCAGTAACTATTTTTATTTTTTCTTTAATATTTTTAGCGTCAATTTTTTTTATGAAGTTTGACATTTCCTGCAACGGCGAAAATGAATGAAATTTTTTTACCATGTATATATACAGTAGCTCCAAGCGAAACTCGTACACTTTAGACTAATTTTTAAACTATCTTTTAACATTAAGTAAGAAGCTCTTAACAAATAAAACTGTATTTATTTTAATAGTTCATTTTATAACAAATTTAACAAAACATAAAAACATTAAATTATTATTCAATAAAAATTTTTTTTAATAAAAACATAAAATAATAGTAATTTCTGTGACAAAGCCAAACTCGTACACCACACTTCAATCAAATATTATTTTGTTGGTTTTAAATATTAATATTTGGTGTGCATGCCTTTATTTTTTATCACCATTTTTAATCTATTTGGCATACTGCGCACAAGGTTTTCGCAAAAACTTGGTTCAATTTTGCCCCATTCGTCATGAAGAGCTCTTTTCAAGCCTTTCTTAGAACTTATTGTATGACTACGAATTTTACGATCGAGATAGCTCCAAAAATTTTCGATTGGGTTTATGTCTGAACTCTGGGCTAGTGTATCTGTTGGGGTGTGTTAGGCAGAAAAAGAAATTTCGAATAAGAAAAAACACAATTGTTATTATTTTGTAAATATATACTTTTATTAATAAATATTTTACCTTGAAATACGAAGTGTGTTCTCTTTATGTATAAAAGACAAGAAGTTTTTACAAAGGCAAAAAGGAAGATGGCGAAAACAAAATTTAGTTGAACCGTTAACGGTTTTAAGTAATGCAATTAAAAGTAAATACTCCCAAAAAATACAAGGTTTACTAAAGGAGTAGAATTTAGATTTTATCAAAGTCACCAGAGTGACAAATGAGGAATTTTATAAAATTTATGATTAATTAAAAAACCGAACAGTTCAACGTAAACAGTATCCATAACATGTGGACAATTATAAAGTGGCCATGACCGCACATTGTAAGGCGTATGCTTAGGGTCGTTGTCTTGGTAAAAATAAAAGTTTTCACCAAGACAAAGTTTCTGCTTACAAACTGGCAAACTTTCTTTTAAAATGTTCAGATACACATGCTGATCCATGATACCACCGATAAAGTGTAAAACACCGGGCACAGATTCAGAAAATGATCCCCAAATAATTACTCACCCACCACTGTGCTTAACTGTTGGTTTCATGTTTTTGGCAAGCAACTCCTCATTGGATTTTCTCCATACATAAAGTCTTCCATCTGAACCAAACAAGTTAAATTTGCTTTCATCTGTGAATAATACCTGCTTCCAAAATGAAAAACCTTTGTTTCATGTTCCTTGGCAAATCGTTACCTTATCTTTTTATTTT